>OX438705.1:10397143-11668863 GCA_949316375.1 Mythimna vitellina
ATTTGTAAAATAGCATACAATAACAGCATAATCAGCCTTTTAATGTTCTCACTGCTGGGACTCAAACCTCCTCTCTATTAGAGGTAATGGGCCGTAATCCACCACGCGAGCCCAGTGCGGGTTGGCGAATGTCACATGTCTTCGAATTTTTGGTTCTAGGACATGCCGGTTTCCTCACGATGTTCTCCTTCACAGTGGTGATGAAATAAATTACACAAAGTAGTGCGCCTGGCTGGGCTTGAATCCGCGACCTTTCATAAGTCGGGGCCATTACCACTCAGCCACCACTGCTCTCCTCAATTTTGTATTTGAAAAATAACATATTTAAAATCCATACTCTATTATTACGTCCATATGGTGTCGGACGTAAAGAACAGTACCATCCCAATCACTTCTTGCGAGTATCATAAAAGGTAACTAAGGGAAATGAAAGATAATGGGCAGCAGCAGACTCTGCACATTTTTAACAACCACATTGCGACCACCAACCTGCTTGCCAAGTGTGGCAATTGTAAAAACCCTTCTCTATGATAAATATAACAAAAAAACGCTCCCTTGTTGGCCAATTTGGATTTGGACATTTGAACAATCTGACTAGTAATTAGGTAGGTTTCCCCATATCTACCTACTGGCCAGTTTTATGGTGAAGAAGGACCTATATAGAACTAGCGTAAACCTGGCCGAGCCCCGATGGTGCAACTAAACATGAGATCGACTTCATTACGTCAACGAAGAAGCAAAATATATTCAATGATGTCTTTGTGCTCAACGCGGTGATACCGCTCGGTAAGAGGAACATTGAATCTAAATATCAAGCTTGAAAGGTCTCCACCGATGAAATCTACGCTCAGTCTAGGACATAATCATATCCAAAACTTCAAGAGCTTTCAAATCGAACTTCAGAAATACAAATATGAGATTAATATAAATACGAAAATACTCAAACAATTTTATACAGCACATCCAAATATCCATATCTTAACGAGAACTTTGAACAAACAAACCAAGTTTTGTGAAAACAAATCCGCGAATCGGATGACAGGTGCGGAAACAGATCCAACCTGTCCGCTAGCTCCGTATTTATTATTTAACACTGTATAATTAATTATCTGTCATGTTCTTTTCTCGGGGTTAAATATTTTTTTTATTTTTATTGTAAATCTTAAAGGCTATGGTGATGAAGCAAATTCCCAAAGATTCTTTCATTTTGACTACGGTTAAAATATACCTATAAACCCAGAAATAGTGTAGAAGATGGCAAATATTTACGTAGCACTCTTATTTTGGTAGGCTAATCGACCAATCAAGGTCAAACTTTAACCCCAGAAGTAATATAATAATAATAATATAATATTCCACAACTATCACACAAGTAGTTTTTAATGTATCTACAATTAGACTAAAAAGTCAATGAATGAGTGCATCCCTATGGTCGCCACGTATCATTGCCCCCGCTATACTATCTTTGACTGTGTTTTATACTTTTTAAGTTTTATTCAAATGTTATAGATGTGTGTATAGATGTTAAAACTGAGTTTATCTTTAATACTACTTTTTAAAACCTTTAAAAATCGTAAAGAATCCTAAGGCTCAAAACAAAGTGACATTTAATCGAAGATTAAGATTATCGAAATGTCAAAATATTTGGGTAAATCCCATAAATTAATTATTGAGTATGCGAGAATCTCATAAACTACTCTAGTAATAACGATCAAGTCAATATTAAATAATGGGAAACTGCTGGAATGCCACTTGTGTAGTCTCTTATCCATGTTAATCTTCCAACAAGATAAACGAAAGGTAAATATAAGTAATTCAGTCACCAGGATAAATAGGACACTGCCTCTTAAAGTTCTAAAACATTTCTTTAAAAAACATATTTAAAAAAACCTTTAAAAATATAAAAAAAGTAACCCACCGGAATCGGGAACAGGGTCCAAGCTACCAGCAGTCAGGGCTCCTGAGAGAGGAATCTTCTAATAATGCGCGCCGTGTCCAGGAGCACTGCTTTCTGGATCAGGCCCTTGTTCCAGCTGCCTAACGAAAGCCTCCTCAGATGTTGTTCGAGGCTCTTGGCTATTAAGCCATTGGCCGTTACAACTATCGGCACAATTATTGCTCTGTCCACTTCCAACATGACGACAACCTCACGAGTTAAGTCAAGATACTTAGTTTGTTTATATTTCTCAGCATTCACGAGGTTCTCGTCTTGAGGGACCGCTATATCAACAATCATTGTGCGACGCTCTAGTCGATCTATCACCACTATATCAGGTTTATTGGCAGCAATAGTCCTGTTAGTGATGATAGATCGGTTCCAATATATTGTGATATTGCCATTGTCCACAAGTAGGCCGGGCACTATTATTATGATTATGAGCCCGTTGAGTCCCACTGCAGGGCAAAGGTCTCTCTTCCATTATTACACTCTTTTCTGTTCTTAGCTAATTCTGGCCAATCTTTGAGGTAGGAGTCCAAATCATGACGCCATCTCCTTCTGGGCCTACCACGTCGTCGGCTTCTGCTGTTCGGAATCCAGCAATTGTAGACCATACAAATATTTATTCAGGCGAGAATCCAACTCACGACAGTGCAGCTCGACCACTGCACCAACCGTCATCATGATCATCATTTCAGCCGAAAGACGTCCACATTTGGACATAATCCCCTCCCAAGCGTCGCCACAACGAAAGATCCCGTGTTAAATTCTGGAGGGCACCAACCGTGCCGTCAACGAATTCTGACGTTATTGAATATTTACTAAAACAAGAAAAAAAAGTGTGGCAGTATCACTTAAGCTGATTTGAATTTTTCTTTAATTACAAAGTTCGAGCGCTCTTAATGAAAAACAATTTGATTTGACGAGACTTTCAAAACTCAATGAATTGGGATCAACTCTCAGTCTCGCTCATCAGTCTTTGCTGCAGTACTTATACAAGTATGGTAAAATTAGTTTGCGGAGATTACGTGCGAACATATAAAGGTTTAGAAAAATTAAGGCCTCATTTAAATGTCGTGTGTATATACCAAAATTGGCTACACGGCTAAAGTCGGGTTGCCACCAGTGGCAACCATTAGCTTATGCGATTAGCTGATGTCTTATATGGATATCTAGATATCGGTATAAGACATCAGCGAAAAAACGTACCCGTAATTATACTGGTATGTAGATTCGGCATCCTTTATACTTACACGCCCCGCACACTTCCTCGTCTCGTACAGAAATCCTACGTATATAATACCCGTAGCAGGTGTCTTGCATAGAAACCATAGACGAATATATCTGTAGACGGTATTCAGTATGTTAATGCCACTGTAAGTAACAGTTAAGTGCTACCGAAAAAAAAAAAAAATTGATCTGTTCAAAATTTGACTTTGAGCGTTCTTTTTTAACGTCACTTTAACAAAAATTTGTCTTCAAACGCCCATCACCACTTCCTAGTATTTAATCTTAGAAAAAGAGGTGCAATGAACTCCCCAGCAATAAATCTGTCTGTTACGTTGCAAGAACTTCCAAGTCTGCGGGTTTGTTCGAAAGAATTACCGCAGCTCTGGTACGCAAAGAACAAATGAAGGAATACAGGCAGGTAATACTTTTTTCACTGACTATTATTGACCAATATTCAATCATAGCCAGTGAACAAAGTAAAAGAGAGAGTATCATCCCTTTTGCTCCACCCAGACCGTTACTTTTTGATAATTATAAACACACCATCACTTATTTACAAAGTATTGTCTACAATTCATTTTTTGAATTTTATTGATATTGACAATAAGTTTTTTTTTATTATAATTTTTAATCTATGATAAATATTTTTATGACAAATGTGGAATGTAATTTTATTTATTTACTTGGCGACTTACTACATGCTGGTCATGTCTGTACAAATTGTTTTTTTTTATTTAATTTTTAGTATTGTGATATTTAAATGATGTGTCACATGTTGTTCAATTTTAAACTATTCGACAAAATGTTTTGTTAATGAAATCTATGTCTATACTTTTAATAAATCTGTAGAAGTGAAAATTCTGTACATTGAAAATATCAAAAAATGAATGGCCGGGGGTGTTACTAGACCGACACCGAACCCAAAACTGTGATTAAAAATTTTTTTTCAGGCATCACGCAAAAACTAACGGTTCGATTACGATGAAACTTGGTATAATGAAACTTGTGGACAATGGTGTGGGTTATACTTTTTTTTAATTTTCTGATAAAACTACTGTGAATTATTTCTGTATTGTATAACTGTTTTTTGTCTCAAAGGAATAAAATAAAATAAAAATAATTATTCTTTAACATCCTGGGCACCACACTGGGTACTTTTTTTCCCAGAAAAACATATATACAATAAAAAAACAAATTTAATTTTGCGGTTTGATTCCTAGACCCGATTACTGTACCAACCGCAAATAATAAGTTTGTCGTAGGTTGCGTCACCCGCAGTGGAGTTCACTACACGCTGCACACGGCTAAGATACTATAATATTTTATCTTAAGATACAATATCGCTCGCCATAGAATTTAATGGACTATCACACACGACGAAGATAATAAATAATATTTCATATTTTCGTATCTCAAAAAACCTAACAAAACCATTTTCGACTCCCACGCGGACGAAGTCGCGGGCAAAAGCTAGTTAATTAATAAAAAATACCTAAACAAAAAATAAACTAATAGTATTCAAAATTAACATTAACAAGACAAAGGATACAGTACTTGTAGTAGTAGGCTTGGAACCTAAACTACTATTCTATATCATGCAGTAGTCATCACTTCTCGATTATGGTCTACTAAATGACGAAGCAATTCACTTTGAGGCTTAAGCGGCGTCCATTTGATGGGCTGCATTAAAATGACGACCGTTCGGATCCATTACCACTGATTGATCGACGAATTTGGTTTATAGACTTTTTAACCGACTTCAAAAAGAAGGAGGTTATCAATTCAGATGTTTTTATTTTTTATGTATGTTCGGTCATAACTCAGTCATATATAAACGGATTTGCAAAATTCTGTTTTTGTCTGAAAAGCATTTATTCCGCGCAACGATCTTATTTGAATTTTATATAGATCTGATGATGAGTTCCGAAGACAGATAAAGGAACTCTCCAAAAAATGACAGCAAATCAACTGCAATTGCTGCTTCTATAAGCTGCTAATATATAAATGTTTATAAATGAATGTTTACGCAGTCACACAAAATAACGTCACGCTTGTATACTCAAAAGGGCTACGCAGATGTGTTCAGTATGTAAGAGTACATTCACATTTCCTTTCAAAGTTATAATAGCTGTTAAATACCACAATTAAAAAGTGAAAAATAAAAAAGTTTTTTTCGTAAGTCAGTGTATCTGGTTTTATTTCGTCATTTTTTGACACAGACATCCAAAATTAATGTTATTTTATATTTTTGTAAAAAAATATTCAAATCTTTTTTTTCCTATGTGCTACACCGACATCCAGACGCATATACCCTTTTTATTACCTCCGATCCCTACAGTACTCATGTGTTTAACTTACAAATTATAATTCAAATTCCTACAAACTCTAAACTTCAATTCTACCTAATAAGCTCTTTAACGAAAACATAATTCAAATATAGACTCCAAATGAGAATGCATCATCAACAAACCAAAAGTTAAACCAAATATGAATTGCACTTTGCGCTATTGATTTTCTATACAAACTGGCCGCTGGTGCAGTTTAAGTTTGAACTTAAAGCTGAACCCAACTTTAGAGTTGTGTAACTCGATGGGTAACTTCGTGAATAGGGGCAAATGGGGCGAACAGAGCATGTGAAAAATGCAACAAAATTTATTGAGACTTGATTTATAATATCAATTTTTATTCTTAGTTTGAATCTCGATTTCTGAACTGGGTTTCGCATGCCTTCGAAATACGTCTTATGAGGGCCTTAACAGAATAGCAACACTGCGTTATTTATCGTTTTAAATATCTCAGCTTATGCTGAGTTAGGCGCCTTTTTGGTTTCTCACGGATTATAACGTTCTTTTTTATTATTTTATACGGTTGTGTGAGTGATGTTTAAACATTTTTTCTTTTCTTTCTTTCGATATGTGCTTGCAATCCTCAGCATTGAGGAAACGACAAGGAAAGAAAGAGTTTCGAGTTAGAAAAGCCCGGTTTTTTAAAGGATTTAATTGTTATTTCTAGTACTAGATTTTTATTTGAACTTTGTCCCACACCAGGAATTACTCATGTAACGTGGGTATGTTAACAATTTAAACTCATACTTACACACTACACAAAATGAACATAATGATTTCCAAACTGAAAAAAGTGTTAGAACAAAGTTCCCAATAAATAGGTATGGCAGACGTTTAGATTGGATTTATCCTACTCTTCCCCACTAATTGTTTACAGCAGTTGGGCAAAGTTAACTGGTCACAACATTGACGTTTACTTTATCCCTCTGATTTATTCAGAGTGTGGCATTACTATATTATGGGTACTAATTTTATTGGTACTAATTTGAATACATATATGCCCTACACTTGGGTTGATATGAATTAATCAAATAATACTATGGTAAAAATAAAAAACAGTTCTTATATTTTCAAAAACAAATGTCTAAAAATTGTAACAATATTCCAACATTCTTAATTCTTTATTGTTCACAAAAACATACATAGTACACGGTGATACATACAGTTTATGTACAAGGGCGAGCTTAACTCAACAATGAGTTTTCTTCCAGATAACCTTTGAGTTACAGAGAGAGAACACATGCAAGAGTAAGATCCAATGCACAATTTAAACCTTACATAACTAAATCTAATATATAACATTACTAAGTATTCTTACACATAAATTTTGGTCCCCTAGAACACTTCTCCCCAACCTCCTCTTCTAATAACAATTGCTAGCTGAACAAGTTATCTAAAGGGTTATTATAATTCAAGCCTTGCATAACGCTCTGTCAAGTTTCTCACAGTCAGTCGATCTTGAACGGTTTCTGAACAACTGCGAGGGTAGGGCTAGGAAAATAGGGCTGCGGGAATATTTAAAAGAATTAGCGTAGCTCTAGAACGTAAATAAAAAAACACCTAATGTGAAAGAACTTATTTAAGGATTACCCGACTTAAAATATTTCACATTTCTGGATGACAGCGACTTGGAGTATTTCGACGCTTAAGTGTATTTTGTATTATATGTACATAGTTAGGTTTAGTACAAAAGTATTTATAGTTAATATTTAAGTATGCTACGCAGTTTTTTTAAACCTTCTGTCTTCTTATAATTATAGGTGCTGAGCACGCCATAATTATGGTGGTAAGTCCTCTCTTTGAGGAGTGGCTGGAGAGACCTCACGGCCGGCGTCCTCACTTTCCGCATGACGCAGGTTCTCACCGAACATGGTCAGTTCTGGAAGTTCCTGCACCGGATTTGTGCGGAAGCCGAGCGGCCCACTGTTTGGACCGCTCGGAGGACAAGGTGGAGCTTACATAGAGGTGTGCCCCGCTTGGGCAGAGCAACGCCGTGTCCTCATGGTGAAGATCGGTGGCGACGATCTCTCGCGCCGCGCCTTGGTAAAGGCCAAGCGAGGAGGAGTGGCAGGCGGTCGCCTTCTTTTGCGAAGCAGTAATGCTAGCAGAGGAAGAGGCTAATTGTGCACGCACGAGGTAGCGGCCCTTATGCCCCAGCCACCTGAATCCCGATCCCGACTTCCAGCCACCATAGGCGCGGGCTTGCGGACGGCGAGCAATGGGTAACTCGCCGTCCGACTATCCGTTAACCATCCTGACTAAGCCCAAGGCGACGGTGCGTACTTTTCCACGCGCGCTTCAAGAAGATGTCAGCAAACCGTAGGGGCCCAGCAGGGTCGACGCCTACTGGGACCAAAGGATTGTTTTTGAAAGGAAAACTTGACCTAGGGACGAACGACTCTCACACACGACGACTATCACAAATATTTCAAGACCAAAATTAGCCAAAACGGTCCAGCGTTTCTCGAGTTTTAGCGAGACTAACAAACAGCTATTTATTTTTATTATATAGATAGATAGAACATAGATGCTATTCCAGGACATGGTCTATCCCCAATTTTTACCAACCTAAATTTTATCAGTTCAACAGTTTGAGCGTGAAGTAGTGACAAATATACGGTCTCTTACACACACACACGCCATCATACACATAAATTTTTGCCTGTATAATATTAGGTTTGGAATAAAAAAAAAATCTAAGATTATGATGCTATCTGTACTATCCTAACAATGTCAAACGCAATGATTGCGACAACTCTAGTTTGAAGTAAGCTGACTAACGAGCACTTCGTGCTGTCAAATACGTCCCTCAAACATTTTTAGTTTGTAGATATTTTTTTCATATAGTTGTCACTAAGATATATTTCATAATTATTTTTAATATACTAGGTGAGTCGCATTTCTTTCTGTTGAAAGAATTTTATTTTCATTGAAGACTACTACAGAAATGTATTCTCATAGAAGGCTACAGTCACTTAAATTTTTTTTTTATAGTTGATAGGTTCGCGCTTGACCGCTATCTCACCAGTTGGAAAGCAACACTGCGGTTGACGATGGAGCGCGCTTACCTTGATTAACCTTACTCTTGACTTAAAGATTCTTGGGCGGTAGCCATCAGGAAACACAGACTAAAAATTGTGCTTATTTTTACGATTTTCATCGTTCATATTTTTCATAAGTTGATACTTCTATAATGCGTTCAATTATTGAAATATTATAGTAGTTGGTTACTAGTGGAGTACGGCGAGCATCCACCCTTACGTTGCTTAAACTTCTTCGGTCGGGTTTATATCGCGTACATCGAAGGACTCGAACAATTTGCCTACTGCGGTCTTCTCATCCAATTATAATTTAGGTGTCTTCAAGGCTAGAGTGAATAGGCTCTGAATAAACTAGTGTGCCTCACCATCAACGATTGCATCACTGCTTACTATCAGGTGGGATCGTAGTTAAGCACTGGTTTATATCAATAAAAATAAAAACATATGATTTCTGGATACTTTTCTACTTTCACACGATCAAAACCACTGGCTGAAGCTAAACTCGATACATATGCTTCTGCTAAATCCCTTGAGTAACGCAAGTTTACACTTGATAGAACATTACTATTTTCTCCTGTTTATTTACACTCACAGATAAAATGCACACAAACAACTTCGAATTCGAACAAAGCCTCTTGAGCTAATCGAGTCATTCTTCTTCTTCTTTTCGTGCGATAGGTCGTTGGATGCTACCTGTACAGCTCTGCCATTAGATTCGTATAAACCCTGAAAAATACAGATGGTAAAAGGGCAGGGCTCGTACTTTATATGGCATACTGACATAAAGTGACGCATGTCCTATAAAGCAACTCTAAACTGGCACTGTGTTAGAGATGGATTGAGATAGCCCGATTTGGCTACATTCTTTGTGCAGTGGTCAACCTGGGTCCGCATTCGGTTAATAGTCATTTTCTGAGCTACTCAAAAATAATATGAAATAATAAATAGTGTATGAGCACTACGTACATATGTTTTAATAATGATTATTCTCTCAGCCTTAATATCCCCCGTCCGGTCGTCCGGCAAACGTCCGGACCGAGCCCAAGTCGTTCACAGCGTGTAGTGTTCCACGTGTGCCTCAAGGAGATGTCAGCAAATCGTCGGGGCCCAGCAGGGTCGAAGCCTACTGGGGCCACGGGTTAAGTGAAAATAAACCCCGGTGCCCTGGAACGCAAGGCAAAGAAGGAACAAACGAGTGGGTTTTAGTCAGTAAAAGTCTGACACGCCCTCCCGCTTCACCCAAGGGCGAAAGATGTCATTAGATGATTTTATCTCTCTGCTGAGCAAAGGCCTCCCCTTAGTCCTTCCAAACATTCTTCTTCCACGCCATCTCAAACCAGTCCTCGTTTTACGCTAGCAGACATATTTAGATCATGATCGCTTGATAACGAAGCACTTTTAAAAAAAGGCATTGGTACAAAATGTAATTAGCCTTGCTAAAAGAAAACCACTCACGAAGTTTCAAGTATATTCTTATCAGTTAGTAAAACGGTTTTTTTAAGGTGCGAAATCATCTAATGACTTCTCCCACTCTAGAGCGGAGCATAATGTCAGGCTTTGACTGACTAATGCCACACTTATGTTTCTTTTTACCCATTGCGTTCCAAGACTACGGGTTTCTCTTTCAGAAGTAAATGGCTCCAGTAGGCTTCAGCTCTGCTGGGCCGCTACGGTTTTTGCTGACATCTCTTTGAGGTACGCGTGGAACACTACGCGCTGTCGACGACTCGGGCTCAATCCAGACGGTTACCAGACGGCCGGCCGGTGAGCTACCCATTGCTCTTCATCCGCAAGCTCACGCCTACACGTTAAAAAAATGGATGCCGTACCTCAGATTGTTAAATAAACTTAACTTCATTTTAAAATTATTCAATTGGATTTTGAAAATGGAACTGAAATGTCTTTAAGTTACATTTTGATATCTTAAATTTTAAAAGAAAAGCTTCAGCTACTTTTTCAATAACCCGCATCAGAGAATATTTGCAAATGAATGTGCCGAGAATTGTAGTGTAATGAGGTATAATGAATACTTTTAAGAAAAAATTCTCTTAAAATATTTTTTTCTCTTGAAGGACAAAAAGAAATTGAAAATTAGGTCTTCGGAGAATATTATTTTATGAGTAATTGGTGCTTTTTAGTTACAAGAGGTTTACAATGAAGAATATTTTTAGAGTGGAAATTAAAATAGAAGGAATTTTGTTACATTATATATTATATTATACAGGGTGTATGGTGCATCGTGTGCCAAATTATAATGGTCGAAAGGAGAGGTCATTTGCTATCCTTTCAGAACCCTAAACACTTCTCATGCCCAATGTATTTTTATTCATCGACTTTTTAGTGTTTTACGAAAATAAGACCCAAATTTTTCAATCAAATGAAAATTTTAAAAAATATGTAAGGCATAGACTCTGAATTTTAATTTTATTTCGATGTGTATTGTATTAGAGTAGTTTTAAATTAAAAAAAAAACACGTTTATAAACAGTTATAGAAAGTTTTTACTATACATTATTCATTTTAGATTTTTTTCCTGAAATGTTTGGTATATAAGATCTACCAAATATTCTCATGACGTTATTATACGGATATTGCTGTTTACGCCGGGGAAGATATGAATACACAATAAAGATTATATTTATACGATTATATAGAATAAGTTTGGGGTTGAAATTCATGGGCCATGAAGTCCGAGTACTCATACGCTTTTTAAAGAATTATCCAAACGTTTAGTTGACACTTCGCGTGACCCAAGGGCTAGCTTTTACCTCGGTCAGAGATTAAGCGTTTCCATACAACGCAATATCAGAGCATACTCCCAGTCTACAGCGATGCGGTGAAATTTTTAGACGCCATATTTTAGCTAGGAGAGGCTTTAGAGTATAATAGCATAATCAGCCTTTTAATTTTAGAACTCGGGTCTCCTCTCTAGGAGAGGGAATGGGCCGTAATCCACCGCGCGGGCCCAGTTTGTGTTGGTGGATGTCCCATGTCTTCGAATTTTTTGATTCTAGATTCTACATACCGGTTTCCTCACGATGTTTTCCTTCACCGTTTTGAGAGCAGTGGTGATGAAATAAATTACACAAAGTAATGCGACTGGCTGGGTTCTAGCCCAGCGCCCGCGACCTACAACTCGTAAGTCAAGGCCGTTACCACTCGGCCACCACTGCTCGTATATATAGATTTCGACGCTTTAGAGTATATATAGTTTTAATTAGTTAATTGTTTTCATTTTTCTTGTTTTAGTATTTAGTAAATAAAATATTTGCTAAGTTATAAAGATAAATAAATCAAGACTAAGATTATTCCAAATATTCTAACACTCAATTACCTATATTCACTATACACTGCATAGTTACCGATATAACGTAGTTCCACATAACCGGGAGCTACAACACCTCACCACGTCTACCTAACCAATTACGAGCGCCGGCAGAATCCATTAGGTATTGCCAGTCTCCGCTCCAATCAAGACACTGAATAGTTGCGTAGAGGTAGCGTTCTGAAAATGAATTGTTAAAATTATTCTCAAGACCGAATTTTGAGCATAGTGGCCATTCTCAACTAAGATTGATTGATGAATGGTGAATGAAAAAAAATATATTATATAAAAACCATGCAGATTAGTGCCTGAGATGGTAGTTGAAGTAAGAACCACACAGATTTAGCTGGACCTGAGTCAGTGTAAGCATTTGTCAGTATTCGTATAGCTCAACTTAAGACCAGCCAAGCTCAGCATCTGCGAAAGGTTCTGGAATGGCGATCACGTACCGGAAGACGCAGCGTTGGAAGGCCTCCCACAAGGTGGACCGATGACCTGGTGAGGGTCGCGGGAATCCGATGGATGCGAGACGCAAAATTCCGGTCATTGTGGCGACATTTGGGGGAGGCCTATGTCCAACAGTGGACGTCTTTCGGCTGAAATGATGAAAATGAATGATGATGAAGTTCAGTATAGGATTAGCCAAATACACAGAAGTGTGTGCCCAAACTTAGATGTAGTCTCTGTTCTCTTACGCTTATAGTTCGATGAGACGGCAATCCAACTTGACTGGAGAAATATAAGACGCGGGCCCAAAGGCTTCACGTCTTTTCCGAGGTATGGAGGAATTTTGGTACATTAAGACGGCCATTTACAGACGTTCGAATTTTGAAGTCTAAAAAATCGATTCAGACATAAATCGAGTTTTAAAACATCGATTTCCTGAAGATCAATTCGTTGATTACCGTTCAGGTACTGAGTCCTAAAAAGCACAGTACAGATGATCCCACAATACACGTGTGTTTAATATCTGATGAGTAATCGAATGTACCTACCGCATTCAATTGATAATTAACTAAAATAGGTTTTTTTTATTGGGTGGGAAAATCATCTTATGACAAATCTCGCTCTTGGGCGGAACGAGAGATAGTGTCAGACTTTTACTGACTAGAAACCCACTCCTGTTCCTTCTTTGCCTTCTTCCCAGGGCCCCGGGTTTCGCTTTCACACTACCTGTGGCCCCAGTAGGCTTCGACCCTGCTGGGAACAGTACGCGCCATCGACGACTTGGGCTCGGTCCGGACGGTCAGACAGCGAGCCACCCATTACTCGCCGTCCGCAAGCCCGCGCCTACGGTAGCCGGATATCGGGATCGGAATCCCGGCGGCGGTCAGGGCGTAAGGACCGTTGCCTCACGCGATCGGCCGCCTCCTTTGCTAGCATTACTGCTTCGCAGAAGGAAGCGACCGCCTGCCACTCCTCCTCGCTCCGGACCATGGCCTGTACAAAGGCCCGGCGCGAGTGATCGCCGCCGCCGATCGCGAGGACACGGCGGTGCAAATAGGTGATTTTAACGTTTTTAAAAACACAATAATAGTATGATTGCTTTCCGCAGGAAATAAGTCTAGTTTTGATTTTAAATTTCGGACGCCTATTCATAGCATTGATCCATTGTTAAAGATAAATTAAAAAAAAAAAAAAAAAACGGTATTACCCTACTAATATTATAAACGAGAAAGTTTGTACGTATGGATGTTTGTTACTCTTTCACGCAAAAACTACTGAATAGATTTTAATGAAACTTTAAAATAATATAGCTTATATATCAAAATAACACATAGGCTATAATTTATGGAGATATTGTGTCTAATCCTGCGCAGACGAAGTCGCGGACACCAGGTAGTTAAACTATAAAGTTGATTTTTCCATTAATCAATCTCAGACCGCCATCTCTATTACTTAGCCTCGAAGTCGTGTCTATTTCAACTTTATATCAAACACATACTTGTTATTTTGCTGCCGATGCATAATTAACAAAAATAATAGTGTAACTTCATTATCTTCGTTAATTATGCATCAACAATTAAGCTAAACATTCACAGAAATTGTAATAAGATATTATTAGAATTTGTATTTTAGGCTTTTGTTCCTGCGAGACGCAAATATTTTCTTACATTTAATTAGTGTATTTACATTTAATTTATTCATGAAAACATGCCGACTTAAATTGTTGTAATGAATATTTATGAAATAGTAGCTACTACCAGCGGTTTCACCCGCGATATTGTTGGAAATCATGCCAAGGAAACATACTCCTGAGATCAAAAGTATTTTATGTACTATTCTAGGATATACTCTATCTGTACACCAAGTTTCGTCGCAATTTGTTCAGCCGTTCGAGCGTGAAAAAGTAACAAACATACACATACTCACAGACATTCGACTTTATAATATTAGTGGAAGTAGCAACCTGCCCAGGCTTCGCACAGGTAGTAAGTACAATATATTTATAATATTAGTGGGAGTAGCAACCCGCCCAGGCTTCGCACGGGTAGTAGGTACAATACATTTATAATATTAGTGGGAGTAGCAACCCGCCCAGGCTTCGCACGGGTAGTAGGTACTAATATTTATAATATTAGTGGGAGTAGCAACCCGCCCAGGCTTCGCACGGGTAGTAGGTACAATACATTTATAATATTAGTGGGAGTAGCAACCCGCCCAGGCTTCGCACGGGTAGTAGGTACTAATATTTATAATATTAGTGGGAGTAGCAACCTGCCCAGGCTTCGCACGGGTAGTAAGTACAATACATTTATAATATTAGTGGGAGTAGCAACCCGCCCAGGCTTCGCACGGGTAGTAGGTACTAATATTTATAATATTAGTGGGAGTAGCAACCTGCCCAGGCTTCGCACGGGTAGTAGGTACTAATATTTATAATATTAGTAGGAGTAGCAACCTCCACAGGCATCGCACGGGTAGTAGGTACAATATATTTATAATATTAGTGGGAGTAGCAACCTGCCCATTCTTCGCACGGGTAGTAGGTACTAATATTTATAATATTAGTGGGAGTAGCAACCCGCAAAGGCTTCGTACAGGTAGTCGGTATATTTATAGCCTGTACGCCGAGTGCAAGTTGTTTTTACGGTAACCCGATAGAAACATTTAGCGCGTTTGGCTCTCTGATTGGTTAAGAGTTTAGAGCGAGCCATTCGGAGCAGCAAACTTTAAAGATCGCGTTAAAGTAAAACAAACTTACACTAGGCATTCTGATGAGGTAGTCATGACATTTTAGGAGGACCATTCGCAAGCGAGTGCCATGCATCAAGCGTGCTGTGCGGCCGGTTACGAACATTGGGAGCAACTAATTAGACCCAATTAAACGTTGGAACTACTTCGATACTCACCAAGCGACTCACTAGGCTCTAATTAGACGCGAAATGAGCCACCTGTCAATATGATTTCGGCCTTAAACAATGATCAATATATGAAAGAAATTATTGACAAAAATATTGCTGAGCAAAAGAACAAAAATAAAACCCGGCAATGCATGTCGGGTCACGCACAGAATAGGGTTTCGCAGGTATCCGTTCCAAAAACAATAAAAATGACATCTATGACAAAAATGGGACCTGCGTATACAATATTAATTTCAACTTGATACCTCTATGCGTTACCGAGAAAAAGGGTCTGACAGACAGACAAACGTACAACGAAGTGATAAGGGTTTTTTATTCCTTTTGAAGTAGGTAAAGAACCCAATAACATTCGAATTGAGAATCTTGTATTTTTAAAGTTGACTAAAACTTAATCTTAATACCTGAGAAAATAAAACATATAAATGAGATTTTTTTTCAATAAGCTGGTACCAAATAATTTTACAATAATAGTAATTTAAATAACCCCTCTGGGTGTTCGGGTAGAAAATCTTTAAATAACAATCAACGAACAATAAACATAAATAATCGACAGAGCTATCCTCAGGCTAAGTATTCAACTAAAACGTCTTATTGTCGTCATACTTTTAGAGAAATGTACTTTAATAGGCCTGCATTATTTATCTTAACTTTTCTCGTGAAAAATGATTAAAACAGCGTGCAAAACCTTTAAGGAGGTTTTAAGTTTACATCGAATAAACAGACAAACATGGTGGGGAGTTTGTTATGTAACATTATGTAAGCAAGGATAAATTAAACATAACAGTTTAATAATATATATAGTTATCAATTTATGTTAAACTAGCTTTTGTCCACGGCTTTGCCCGCATACATAACATATAGCCTATGTCACTAAGGAATAAAGCAGACTTCCGTCGGTGAAAAAAAATTCGCAATTGGACCAGTATTTATCTGGAAATAGGTAATAGAGGTAATCTCTGGATTACCTACTACAAACAAAAAATAACAAAAAGAAAACTTTACCTCTTTGTTATATTAGTGTAGATTTAAATTAAACTCAATTTAATATTCCGTGAATTCCTTTTCGGCATTTGTTTGTTCCTTTGACAAATATAACAAATATTTGCAAGGCGTACTGATAGCTTTTCCGGACTTAACGCTTTATATGTTTGAGAACGCATCCACAATACAGAAACATTTTGAATAATTAAAAAAATGTATAAATAAAATTATTAATAAATAAACAAATTAATGCTTTTAATATGAAATTTTATTTACACATATTACTTTTTTTTTTGCACATATTAAAAGCATTCATTTAGATTAAGTAAGAAATAGGCGAGCTACCCATTGTTCACCGTAATGAGCTTCCATTTAATACGCGCCCAAGCCCATTATAGATACCTTCACCATTTGCTCCACTCGTATCTTTGTGACAGAAGAACCTCCTGAACAACTCTTGAACCTGACGAGTAAAGTTTATGTATTTTTTTTCTAGTTAAATGAAAACCCGATTGAGTTCTCAACCCGACCTTTAAAATAGAAACGTTGGTTTTCAACTAGCGATTTCTAATACGTTTATGTTAGACATTTTATCTGAAATTGAAATCCTAACAGCTTGCGCCGTCCAGTACAATTTAATTGTATTCTGAGTTTTACGATTTTGGAATATACATATTCTTTGGTGCACAGAAATGATATTGAACGGAGAGGATGAACTGTAAAAATGTATATAAATCTATATTTTGTTGAACCTGTCAACAGTAAAAATTTATATAAATCTCTATTATGTAAAGATTAATTGCTGTTCGTTAGTCTCGCTAAAACTCGAGAACGGCTGGACCAATTTTAATCATTCTTTTTTTTTGTTTTTTAACTGACTTTAAAAAAAGAAGGAGTTTCTCAATTCGGTTGTATGTCTTTTTTTTGTGGATATACTTTCGATTGGTCCCATTTTTTTCAGAATCCATTTTAAAAAAAAATGAATCCATGAGGAATCGAGGAACTCCTCAAATATTATAGGCAACCGTATGGCGATTTTAGATCATCCAGGACTTAAGCATTTACAGTCAAAAAGTAACATTTGGTGAAGTGGAACTGATGAAGAAGACCATAAATGGCCAACGGAACTTCATACTCACATACATATCACAATGATGATAGTAAAGCGACTAAGATAATATAAATAAATAAATGGTTCTGAATATTTATTTTGAAAACGGTATCATCGAAGTGACCTGATGATGATGATGGAGCTGGAAGATAGGCTCCGGAACTCCGTAGTTATTCAATGTATTCTAGCCGTGTTTGGACTTACTAAAATTGTCATAAGAAGCACTTTGGCTATAACGTACTATCGAACTAATCTGATGATGGAGCCGGAAAGTGGGAGGTAGACACGGGAACTTCATAATAAAACAATGTATCCTAGCAGTGTTTGGGTTAGGTGGAATTATAATAAGAAGTAGGCACTCTGGTTATAAGTGTATCGCAACTAACAAGTGTGAAATAAAAAACTTTTTTCACAAAAAATAACCGACTTCACTAAAAAAAACCAGACAAGTGCTAGTCGGATTCGCGCACTGATGGTTCCGTACAAACTTACCTATGAAAACAGTTCAATTCCCGAATTGAGTTACGAAGATTTTTCCAAATCGCAAAAAAGTTTTTTTTTTTGTGACGTAACAACAAATTTACAGTTTACAGATTTTTTCCTATACTTATGCTATGAGAACTTATGCTATGATGTTCGTGAAAAATTTCAGAATTCTAAGTCAACGGGAATTACCATATGAATTTTGAAAACTATACAACGTAAGTTAACTTACGTTATTTATATCGCCATCATATTATCAGATCTACCAAACTTGCTCAAATAAGCACCAAATATTAAATACGTGTCTTAGTTTTGCAAGCATTACGGACTGAGCCATGTATTCCTGTTATAAATTAAGACATAAATACGCTCACAATATGTTCCAAGCGTTAAAATTACCCAACTAGCCAGAATTTATCTTTACACGATAAAATATTTGTGTATTTAATTTTTTTCTTCAATACACTTACTCGAAAACCTGCTCTTATCCCACCGCTTTAAGGCATTCAATAGGCTGTTTTCCGCACTAGTGCAAAAAAAAATTCACGAGCTCTCCCACACCTCAATTTTATTACATGTATTTTAGACCCCCACGAGTCGCCGGTCAACGCCCGTTTATTCATTTCTTCGTAATTGTATTGAAAAAAGTCGTTTGATACACGTGCAAATTTGAAATTGCAGCCCTCGGCTCCATAACACACTCGCCTACGACTCGTGCGGATTCTGCTTCGGTCGCAATGACAAACTTTCTGCAATTGTATCAAAATAGAGCTACTAGCTAAAATATAGCGCCATAAAACTCCTCCGCATCGCTGTCGACTGGAAGTGTGCCCAAACTGCTGGCGGCATTGCCACGTTGTATGGCAATGCTTCTTTAAACAAGAAATTAAAAATTAAATGTTGAAAAGTCTTCCTGACTATCAGTGCTTTTGCTATCGGCATTAAATTATAAAAAAGATCTTTGAAATTAATAAAATGTAGAGGATATTAATTAACAACTGCCAATACCAGCCGGCCAGAGGAGAGCAACAAATATTATCGCAGTTACAGGGTATCGTGATTAACTGGATACTCTTTTAGAAAACAGCTGGCACGCTAATCAATTTCTTAATTTTTTTTCTTTGTTATCGGGTTTTTTAACCGAGTTCAAAAAGGAGGAGGTTATATGTACGGCTGAATGTTTTTTTTTTTTTTTACTAGCCAAGTACTTATTAATGGCTGCGGTTTTCTATCGTTTACATTTCGAAGAGTGGACATTGGAATGGCATAATTTAATTCCGTCAAGTTCGTTCCATCATCGGACTACTAGACGTATGGCGGTTTTTTTTTTTTAAGGTGGATAATCATCCAAATGACTTCTCGCGCTTTGGGCGGAGCGGGAGGGCATGTCAGACTTTTACTGAATAAATCCTGTGTCCTTCAATTAACCTTTGCGTTCTAGGACTACGGGTTTCTTTTTCAGAAATTCTCCGCGGTCCTAGCTAGACATATGGCGTTGCGTCACAATTACATGGTGGACATCCTACCCATACCTACAAAGCGTTTTGAGAACAAATTCATTATAAATACAGCTAAGGAGTGGAATTGTCTGCCGAAGTCTGCGTTTATTGATAGCTACAACCTAGAGGTCTTTAAGTCAAGAGTGAGTGCAGCTAGTTCGGCTATCGCAGGAGGCGTTCCACGGTGGACGCCATCATGCGCGGGCGAGGCCTCACAACGAGGATGCAGTGTCCCAGGGAAGGCGTGTCGTGGTGGTGTCTTTGGAAATCGCCAATGCCTTCAATTCCCTGAAGTAGCATTAGGAGGGCACTCCGGTATCACCAGGTGCCCGACTACCTCTGTCGTGTGATCGAGGCCAGTCAAGTCGCGGCATTACGGACAAAGTTCCGGCGGGCTCTCATGGTGGAATGGCCACAGCGACCGTTGCAACCCAGTGCTGGGCACGTCATAATTATAGCGGCAAGTCCCCTCTTTGAAGCGTGGCTGGAAACACCTCATGGCGTCTTCATCTTCCGCATGACGTAGGTCCTCATCAGACATAGTAAGTACGGGAGGTTCCTGAACCGGATTCGTGGGGAAGTAACGCCCGGGTGTCATCATTGTGTGGACCGCCCGGAGGACACGGTGGAGCATACGGTGGAGGTGTTCCCCGCCTAGGCAGAGCAGGAGTCGGCGTTGGGGCGATCGGCGGTGGCGATCTCTCGGGCCGGGTCTTGGTACAGGCCATGACCCGGAGCGAGGAGTAGTGACAGGCGCACGCTTCCTTCTGCGAAGCAGTAATGCTAGCAAAAGAGAAGGCAGTAGGTGCACGCGCGAGGCAATGGCCCTCGCGTCCCAGCCACCGGGATTTCGATCCCGATTACCAGCCACTGTAGGCGCAGGCTCGCGGACGGCGAGCAATGGGTAGCTCACCCTCCAATCGTCCGGTAACCGTCCGGACCGAGCCCAAGTCATCGACGGCGCGTGTTGTTCCACGCACGCCTAAAAGAGATGTCAGCAACCGTAGGGGCCCAGCTAGGTCGAAGCCTACTGGGGTCAAGTGTCTGATTCTGAAAGGAAGACTCGGCCCTGGTATAAAAGGCAACGGAGGAACAGTAGTGGGTTTTTTGGTCCGTAAAAGTCTGACACTATCTCTCACTCCGCCCAAGAGTGAGGTATGTCATTGGATGATTTTCCTACCGAAAAAAAAAGTCAAGAGTGAATAGTTACTTCTAGACAAGTGTGCTCCATCGTCGGCCACATCATAACTTAACATCAGGTGAGATAGTGATGAAACGAGAGCCTAAACATAATTAATAAAAAAAAAGTATCGATTTTTCATTAAAATTCTTGGCATGCCTGGATAAAAATCTCCAACAAAATTTCAACTACATAATTACTTAAAAACAAAACAATCATATTGAAAAATAAGCAAAACTACAACGACACCTATTCAAACAGGATCGTTAACCGACCAAATTAGACAGACCCCCGGTATATCTTTAACTGACTATTTTAAAAAGGGAGGATGGTAAGCAGATGGGTCTATGTAAATCGGTCAACTCATGTAAAGGGGACTTCTCTGTTGAGTTTCGTATAATGCCAAAGACTAAATTTATAGAGTCAGTTTGACTTTACAGAGTGTTGTGCTCTCTAATTTACAAATTGCAAATTGGTACACGCGAGATGATAAAGCTGAAATTGTATGTGATGTTGGTAAATGCTAAGACGTCAGACTTTAACTGACTAAAACCATACCTAGAAAGAAAAGAAAGTAAAACTACCAATGCCAAACTAACCTATGTAACCAACCAACCAAACCACCGAACCTTAATGGCCAAACAAAAAATAAAACCAAACCAAACCACTTATGCCAATTAAACTAAACTACCAAACCCACCACTACTACCACCTACCTATCATCCTTCAATTGCCTCTTGCGGCCAAGAGTATCCCTTTCATAATTTTCCCCATGGCTCTAGCAAGCATCGGCCCTGCTGGGCCTCTACCGTTTGCTAAGAACTCTTTGAGCGAGCTACCCATTGCTCGTCGTCTGCAAGCCCACGCCTACGGTAGCCGGAGATCACTCGGTGATTCTTGACGCCCGAGGCGTTTTCTGTCACGGCAGCTGGGGCGTGAGGATGTACGTTCCCTCACTCTTGCGGCCGCCTCCTTCGCTAGCATTACTACCTACTTGGAGATGACAGTTTTATGATTATTAAAATATAGCATAGCATAGTCGGCCTTATAATGTTCCCACTGTTGGGACTCAGGGTTGGTTCTCTAGGAGAGGGAATGGGCCGTACCACCACGCGGGCCCAGTGCGGGTTGGTGGATGTCACATATCTTCAAATTTTTCTTCTAGGAAATGCCGGTTTCCTCACAATGTTTTCCTTCACCGTTTTATATAATTAAATTACACAAAGTAATGCGCCTGGCTGAGTTTGAACCCGCAACCCATAACTCGTAAGTCGGGGCTGTTACCACTCGGCCACCACTGCTCTCACTACAGAACACTACTTTATTAAAATATACTTTACTCTAATAACCCGATAAACGTTAGCACTCTATTAAAGTAGGGTTTAACACGACAATCTACACATACTTAACTCAGAAACTAACCCTAAACGGAGATAAAATTACGAGCGTTAAAATATTTTAATTACCTCTCACGTAGGTATACGTTTGTAGTGAAATTCATATTATAATTTATATTATAATTGTAAAACTAGTTTGGAAATAATTTTTATTATAATAATAATCATCGTTTATTTCAGGCAATAAAAACACCCAGACTTGTGTGGAAAAGGGAAAGGGAGGCCTTTGCTCAGCAGTGGGGCATAAATGGGCTTTAAAAAAAAAAAAAACATTCATATATATAAAATAAACTTTTAAAATACATTATACATTTAAAATCATGAAGGCATGTAAAAATATAATTCTTTTATTTTTTACTACGTTATCAGCATTTTTACTATTTTGGAATATCTAAAAAAGAATCTGAAATTCAAAATATGACGTCATAAAAATTAATTAAATTTCTGTTGCATTTTTTCTGTAGACTAGTGATAAATATCACTACACCGACTACATTATCACTTACCATCAGGTGAGAACGGAGAACGTGAGAAAGTGATCATACGCAAGCCTATCCATAATAAAAAAAACTACATTGCGTATTCACAACCCTGGCCATTCTTGCTCTTTTTAATCCCTGATATATCTTTCAAGTCATAAACAGAAAATCATTTCGTAAAAAATTGACTTCAAATCTCATTAGTATTTTCTACTGCAAAACCAATTTAGAATTTTCCACAAACAAATTAGTTTTCTCATTATAATAAATAGTAATTGAATTTTATCGCAACGGTCCCCAAATAACTTGTTTGCTACACTACAAAAAGCACAGCATATTTTAGGGTTCCGTACCTCAAATGGAAAAACGGAATCCTTATTATATACTTATTTTTACAAGCCAGGAATTGCACAACGTCACGGAGGATGTCCAAGGCGTTGTACAGTAGAAACTTACAAACTAAAAAATACATTTAATAAAAACAATAATAATCTAATAACAAATCCATAAACATTGAAGAAAAAAAAAACTAACATATAATTTAGAAATAAAAAGAAAATACATATACTTTACCACTAAAATAATATATACCTCAAAATAAATCAAACAATGGTAACTTATTTTTTATCTATCTTCTCACAAAACCTTAGACATTCACGACACACATCTATCCATCTCCCAGCAAACAAGTCACATTCTGGTGTTAGAGTCAGAAGAGCATTAAGCACAGAAAGCGATCACAGATCCTTATCGGATCACTTTGTTGTCGGTCTGTCAAGACCCTTTATCTCGGGAACGCGTAGAGGTATCGAGTTGAAATCTCATAAAGAGATAAGGTCGTTTATGTTGCAAACGTACATAAGTAAGTTTGTACGGGACCCTAACTACGCGAATCTTACTCGCACTTGCACAGTTTTTTTTTTTAAATAAAACACAATATTTTTCCTACGTCTTCACTCTCGCAGCCAATTATTCAATAAAATTGATATTACAGCACTGCAATTGTGTAGCATAGCATAGCATAGCATAGTCAGCCTACTTTTGGGACTCAGGCCTTGGAGAGGTAATTTAATCTGCAATTGTATAACTTTCTAAAAATATCCTATTTTTTGTAGTCGCATTTTATTTCTAGGCATCACTTACTTTTTACAAACAAACAAACAAACGTGTTTCCTTTTTTAAGATATTAATATATTTTTTAATATTTCAATGTCGTGTTCTGTAATCCTGTTAAAGACGCTCCTGAATCATTATTAATAAAAACTTTTATAAAAGAAGAGCTCATTAATCAAGCAATTAGTTTCTTTCTTCAATTCAATTAAAGTAAATTAAAAAGTTAGCTTAGTTAGGAACGCAGCTTTTTAGTCCAATCAAACGTTCTACAAACTTAACATAATAATTCATAACTTGGCGCCTATATTCCCTTAAGTGGTAATTAGAGTGTTTTTTTTTTGGGTGGGAAAATCATTGAATGACATCCCCCGCTCTTGGGCTGTGTGAGAGGGTGTGTCAGACTTTTACTGACTAAAAACCCACTCCTGTTCCTTCTTTGCCATTGTTCCAGAGCCACGGAGATCTTTTTTACATCACCCATGGCTCCAATTGGCTTCGATCATGCTGTGCCCCTACGGTTGCTGACATCTCCTTGATGATGATCTGATCATTGTGCGGACCGCCTGGAGGACACGGTGGAGCATAAGGTAGAAGTGTGCCGTTGTGTTCTCATGGGGGCGATCGACGGCAGCGATCTCTCGCGCGCCTTTGTACAGGCCATGGTCCAAAGCGAGGAGGAGTGCGAAGAAGTAATGCTAGCAAAGGAGGCGGCCGCACGCGCAAGGTAATGGCCTTCGTGCCCCAGCCGCCGGAATCTTGATCCCGATTTCCGGACACCTTAGGCGCGGGCTTGCAGACGGCGAGCAGCGGGTAGCTCGCCGTCCGTTCGTCCGGTAACCGTCCAGACCGAGCCCAAGTCGTCGACAGCATGTAGTATTCCACGCGCTCCTAAAAAAGACTTCAGAAATCTACCAGCGCTCCTTAAAGAGATGATAGTACTTATATAACCACTATCTATGTTAGTATTTACCTATATATACAACTAAAGACAATTTTGTCTTGATAAGATGCCTCAGTTGGGCTCTCATCATATCTACCAGCAATTACTTTCAGGACGCTGTGACACTCTCTTTTTGCGTACGATAACTGCCGCCTAGAATTAACTTATCCACTCTTGACTTAATGACCCTTATACACTGTAGCTTCAGGAAACACACAAAACCCTTCAAGGAATTTTGCTCTATAGCTATACGCATAACTTTTGTCGTGTCCCCATAGATGCAAGTAAAGCAGTCTTATTCAATAAAATATACCATTTTTATTCTTGAGTGACTGTCGTTTGGCGAGTGTGAGTGGCTCGTTGAATATCGGAAGGATAGGCAAGGGAAAATCGTTACCTGCGCCGAAGGTTAGTGATGTGACAAGTATCGATGAAATTCTTTCGATAGTTTACTACAAAGTCACACTAGTAAGTACTAGAATTATAACATCGAAAGTGTGTGTGTGTATCTGTGTGTTTGTTACTTCTTCATGTTCGAACGACTGAACGGATTTTGATGACTTTTAGCTTACGGGTAGACAACTTTCTAAATTGACGCGGGATAAGCCACTGGCAGTAACTAGTAATCTTTATAATTTTAAAAATCAGTTGTAGTTCGTTAGTCTCGCTAAAACCTAAAAACTATACCTTGGTGAGTACTATTGATATTTCATCAAAGTATTTTTAATTCTTAATAGATATAGATACTTTTGACGGGCCTGTTGGTCCAGTGGTTAGTGGCCCTGACTGCTATGCCGGAGGTCGTGGGTTCGATTCCCACCCAGGACAAATGTTTGTGTGATGAGCACGATCATTTGTTCTGTGTCTGGGTGTAATTTATCTATAATATGTATGTATTTAGAAATATATAAGTATGTTTATCAGTTGTCTAGTACTCATAACACAAGCTCTGCTTAGCTTGAGACTAGACGGCGTTGTGTGATAGTTGTGGAATATTATATTATTATTATATTATATTATATATTATACTCTTGCACTCATAACATCAAGGTCAAGATCTCATAGATAAAACGCAAAAAAAGTCAGTTTATGTCCTCTTTAAATTAGCTGTACCACGTTAAGTTGACAGGCACATCACTACGCAAGAAGCAGCCCCTAACCTAGTTATGAAGCGATCTCGTTCGGTCAGCTCTTCAATCTCTAGTATAAATCTAGATCCTAGCTTGTTTGTGCTAAGACTACTGTTAGTCTAACTCCAGACCACACAGCTTTTGTTACCGACACACATGTCTGCGGTTCACAAACAGAATCGCAAAAGGCTATCGAGTTGTTGATGGAAATTGAATGGCTGGGTTTATGTGTGGTTCTATGATCCTATTTAGATAAGGCTCTTGTATTTTAAAGAGAGAAATCTTGATTTTTTTTGTAAAGGAAAAGGAGGTTGCGGTAATAACCTAGATAAAATACAAAAATTGATTAATTTAACGAGGGAATCATTTTAATTTTTGTTATTAAATTACATTAAAATTATAAAAACTAAAATTTCGGAGTGTGTGTGTGTTTTTACTTTTTGACGCTCGAGCGGCTAAATAAATTTAGATGAAATTTGGTACACTGATAGACCATGTCCTGGAATATTATATAGGATACTAGGAAAGAGCCGGAGGAGCTTCCTGAGTAGCACACAGGTCATCGATGACCCGCCGTCTAAAGAAAGAATAAAGCTTTGGGAAGAGTATCACCTACCACCATCCGACTTCTTGAAATCCCAAGACTCCCGCCTGGGCGCGATTTGTGGTAGCCTATATGGAAAGCACTAAATCGGTTGCGAACCCAGATGGGCCGCTGCAAACACAACTTGATAAAATGGGGTTTTATAGACCCGTCGGATACTCAATGTGAGTGCGGTGTTCCTGTTCAAAACATAAGCCACACATTAGAATGTCCCGAGTGCTCATACACCTGCACTCTGGAGGATTTGATGAGTGCTACCGATGCTGCTATTAATGTAGCCACCTATTGGACCCAAACTGTATGACGAGTTTCACGCGGGCAAACCTTCTAGCAACAGCTAGTCAACTTATAATACCTAAACAATTCAAATTTTTAAAGTTATCATGCCGTTCAATAATCTGATCAGGTTTAAAGTGGTGGTTCTCGCCTCATCACAATATTTTATTATAGAAAAAGATAATATCTCACAGTTCATTTTTATAAAATATTTTAGAATACTTTTTCTAAGAAATATAACTCAAACAGAGACGAAAATAACGATAACTTTCGCAAAATATTGCAAAGATCAATCGAACCAAAGTGGTTTCTGAATTATGTGCCCCGAGACGAGTAAAATCGACGAGCTAGTAATATCATAATATTATTAACATATAAATCATCTTATATCCAACTTGTAAAGATAGAGGTTTTATGCACTTCAATAAGCATCAAGATTAAAGAGTTATGATCAACTTTGAAAAGATAACTTCGACAAGATCTGCTCCCCTAGTCAAGTGACTTTTCGTCGATCGCCTCGAGTAGGCCACTCCTCCGATTCCTTTATTCTGATGTCATCTCAACGCTCAGTCACGTGGTCAGAACAAAGGAATAGGAGGCGTGGCTGGCTCGAGGCGATCAACGAAAAGAGAATCGAAACGAAACGGTTGTAACTTGACTAGAGGGGCTGATATTATTGTTTTTTAACTGACCTTACGCTATAAAAAAGTATAACAATTCAGTAATAAAACTGTGCCTGTTTACATCGAGTAAAAAACACCATTATTTTAACGTTATTATTTACTGTTGTAGCAACAATAGAAATACACATTCTGTGAAAATGTCAACTCTCTTCCACTTACGGTTTATGAGATACAACCCACTGACAGACGGATGGACGGACAGCGGAGGCTTAGTGATAGGGTTCCGTTGGCACCCTTCGGCTACGAAATCCTAAAAAGGATAATATTTTGTCTACGTGTAAAAGAAAAACTCTGGAAATATTGATCTCATGATTTATTTCACTGAAAAAAAAGACATAATAAACTTTTCCGCGTTTATTGAGTTTTTAAATTTAGAAAAAGTTTAATTTCTGTGCGTTAGACACAAGAACAAAGCTGCAGAAAGAATTAGTGTAAAGAATCCAATATAGAAGTAGAATCGGCGACAATATTGAAGCAATCAACGGCTTCTGTATATCTAATTTTTTAGTGTTTTTTTCTTATTTTTCTGCTATAATAACTAGGTATACAAGTAGATACTTATCTATATTTAGAAACGCTGTTGTGTAGTTTCAAAACAAAAACATGTTCAACCGGAGGTGGTTCTGAGAAAACATACCTAATTTATTTTGAGCAAGCACCGAGAACGTACTACCTTTTTTTACCTAAAATTAGGCGTAATTTACAATCTTTGACGTCCTTTTTTATGGTTCCAATTGGGTCCCATTTTAGTAATTGCTAAGACTCCGCTGTCTGTCCGTCTGTCACCAGGCTGTATCTCATAAATCGTAATAGCTAGATAGTTGAAAATTTCACAGACTGATGGTGTATTTTTGTTGTTGCTGTAACAACAAATTCTAAGAACAGAATAAAACAAATATTTAAGTGGAGGCTCCCATACAAGGAACGTGTTTTTTTTGCCATTTTTTGCTACAGTCGTTACGGAACCCTTCGTGCGCGAGTCCGACTCTCACTTGGTCGGTTTTTTAACCACTGAACACGTTGTATTTTTTTAGGACAAAGAACAAAGACAAAACAAAAATATACCGTTTTCTTAGTACCTAATCTTACGGAAAGTCGTGAGCGATTTCTTATTATTAATCGCTATTTTAGTTTTTCATCCTGTGAACGAACAAAAAACGTTGGAGCTATAATATAAAAGGTTTTTCACTCACCCTCGTCAAGATATCGACACTTGTCGATTTTATTGTCGGCATTCTCATCAATCATGTGTGAGGAAAAAGATGATTTCAGCGTCGGTCAATTGGTTCATGGATTAAGAAAATTTCCATATATATACTCGAATTAAAATCTGTTATAATTTCACTGAAGTGAAGTTAGGTTCAAAGACTAGTTTGAGTCGATTTTGAAGTGACCATTGCCTAAATCCTGGAGATCTTTAATTAGTGAAAAGTGAATAGGTTACTTCCAGGTAAGTATATGCTCCATCTGCGACGGCACCACCGCTTACCAACAATTGAGATAATTATTATTTATCACACTGATATTATAAAGGCGAAAAGTCGTCAGTATGTGTGTGTGGTGGGTTTGTAAGTTCTTCATGCTCAAACGTCTGAACAGGTTTCGATGAAACTTGGTACACTAGTAGACCATGCCCTTGCATAGTACATAGCATTTTTATCCCAGGAAGATGTTCCCTTGGGATTTTTATTTTCTTTCACGCGGGCGAAGCCAGACAGTGGCAGAAGGCAGTTATTGATATTTACGATGAAAGCGAAACATCAAGTTGTTTGATAAATATTCTGCATACACATCTCGATATTAACATTTTACAAATATTATTTTTAGCTTTACTATCTGTAAAAATATAGTCAGAATTTGTTACCAAGGCTTTTTTTATTTATCTTACCTATATGTTTACTATTATTTACATAACACTTAATTATTTATTCAATATACTCGGTAGGTATTTTGTCTTGTGGATAATCATGAGCGATCGGAATAAGTAGGGCTAATTTAGAAGACATAACATAGAGTAGATAAAACCACTAAAATATTGTTTCATGGTTCTGTACCTCAAAAGGAAAAATCTCTTATAGGATCACTTTGCTGTCCGTCTGTCCCTCAAGTCCTTTTATCTCAGGAACGCGTGGAGATATCGAGATTGAAATTAAAACCTAAAACCATGTACTCAGGTCTGCGGTCCTATAAAGCTATGAAAAAATCAAACTTCTTTGTTAACGAAACAAAAAACACGGCCGTTCATCAATATAAATGGCCGTTTAAGCTCTCAAGGGAATTAAAATTCATAAGATACTTCTCGTTGACCCAGAATCTTGAAAATTACGTTATGGCAAGGTCTTATGGCACAAGTATAGGAATAAAAACGAAAACAGTAATTTCATTTATTTATTTAACTATTTATGTACACACAATAATAAAAGAAAAGAAGAAAGAAACAAAAAAATAGTACAAAGGTGATGCTTATTTCTAAAGAAATCTCTTCCAGCATACCTGCGAAAGGAGAGTTGGAGAAAATAGAGATGTAGACACTGTGTGTAGAAGTAAAAGGAAAATTGGTACACACAAAACACATATTTATGGTTAAGTCACCAGAAAAAAAAATTACGGTTCAGAAGACTGCTCAAAACTTCATTCGGGAATCGAACTATTTACCTATATAAGTTTATAATGAACCCTCAGAGCGCAAGTCCGACTCGCACTTGCCAAGTTTATTTTTTAATACCGGCTCCCGTGATTGGTGGTTTTACCACTCTATGTTATGTCGTCTTGCCGATTTTAGGTAAATTAGCCCGAAATATACCGATTACAGGTAATTATAAATCAATCTAGGAGATTGAAAACACATTAAGCTTATCGTTATATATCTTCTGTTTAGTATTCTGTTATGTAATGTTTCTTCGTAGATATATCATAAGGCGTTGCAGTTTATAAGCTTCTATGTATAATATGACGTAATTTTATTAATAAAAAAAAACATAGCTCTCCTTCTAGCGAGTTATGTTTTTTTTATTGAACTACATATACTAACATCCGAAATTAAATACCTGATTTTACCAAATACTTAAATTAATTAGAAATGTAAAATTCCTTACCTTACTTCAAATTCTTAAGCCAGATTATACCGATGTACTTACCTATGTAGTGGCTAAAGAAAAGATGAATTGTGCGAGCCGCGATATCATGTGACGGTTGCCAGGACAGAATTTAAGAAAAAAATCTGGGCAAGTGTGAGTCGGACTTGCGCACTGAGCTTTCCGTACAAACTACAATTCCCGAATGGAGTCTCGAAGATTTTTCCGAATTGCAAAAAAGTTTTTTTTTTGTGATGTAGGTAACAACAAATTTACTGTTAAACAACAGATTTATTCCTATATCGGTGCTATATCGCCTTGCTTTATGCCAAATTTCAGGATTCTGGGTCAATGAAAAGTACCCTACGAATTTTGGTTCTCTTGAGAGTGCCATATATGTTTGTTGTTTTTTGTAACATAAACGACTGTATCTTTTTTTTCCTTAAATTAAAAGTTCATTTTTTTTACTGCATCAAGGGACGGCAGATTTAAGTATATGGTTTTAATTTCAACTCGATAAATTCATGCGTTCCCGAGATAAAGGGTCTTGACAGACAGACGGACGGACAACAAAGTGATCATAAAAGGATTCCGTTTTTTCTTTGTGAGGTATTGAACCCTATGGTTGTGCCGACCCCAAATAACATGAAATAAAGGCATCAAATTGATGGCGATGATTACTAGTGTACCTACCTACAATATCTCTTATCGATAAGTAATATCCAAAAAAAAAACCTATTTCTAGGCCTCACCGGGACCAAACCTAGGTCGATGCGACGGACAGTGCGATTTATTCCAGGCGCGCTTTAAGGAGCTGTCAGCAAAATTGGCGATGCTCGTTGAGGACTTCTCTCGTTCTAGGGTGGAATGGGAGGCCGTGTCAGACTTTTAATGAAACCGTGCTTTATTCCACCCGAACCCGGAACAGGAACTTACCATGTCCGGTGAGGACTTGTGACATGCAGTAGGCAAGGATGCCGTGGCGTCTCTCCAGTCACTTCTCAAACAGAGGACTAACCGATTTGGGATGCGAGAGTCGCTATAGTTATATTGCTATGAAAACCCGCTGGAATTCTGCCCAATTTTTTTTTTTATTAGGTGGGAGATTCATCTTATGACAAATCTCGCTCTTGGGCGGAGCTGGAGATAGTATAAGACTTTTACTGACTAAAAACCCACTCCTTTTCCTTCTTTGCCTTCGTCCCAGGGCCCCGGGTTTCACTTTCACACTACCCGTGGCCCCAGTAGGCTTCGACCCTGCTGGGCCCCTACGGCAAATTCCAACCCGATGCAGCGGCGCGCCGTTGTAACAATATGCGGAGGTTGTGCATTTGATACCTGCCAGGGCTGCGAGAATGTTCAGGAGATTTACCGCTCTCCTAAAATGCACCAAGCAACTGAAGAAACACAGGTGGGTTTTGATCAGTAAAAGTTTGAAAATCCCTCTCGCTCCATCTAGAGAAGGAGCAATTATTTGATGATTTCCCACCTCAAAAAGGTGTCGTTCTAAAATTCAAGTTTATATTAAGTGACCTTTGGACCAAAAGGTCTGAAAAATCTGAGTCACAAGACGGATTGAACCGACGCCGACGGTCCAACACAACACCTGTCCAGTCCCTACTACATTTGACAAGGGTAGCTCTGCTATAGAAATGAAAATCTGTTTTCATTCGTCATGTCCCTTTGTTGAACTGTGTCCTGTGCTTCTCAACTGTGATGGTCAACAGATTTGGGATCAGATTCTGTTTTTAATAGACAATAATACGAAGGTTAGAGTAATTTTTTTTAAGGTACAGTTACAAGTAAAATGCTCATAAAATGTCATGCTTTTAGCATGCTTAAAACAAGCCTGCTCTTTAAACTGACACATTTGCTTTGGTTTTGCATGTTTTTTTTAAGCATACTTCTAAATAAGCGTGCTCAAAGCGGACAATTGAACACAAACGTTATTTAATCACGGGCTGAAAGCTTCGATATTTGACATTCTAGCAAGTTCTCATACTCGGTTCTATAATGTCCCCACTGTTGAGACTCAGGCCTCCTCTCTAGGAGAGGGAATGGGCCGTAATCCACCACGAAAGCCCAGTGCGGGTTGGGGGATGTCACATGTCTTCGAATTTTTTGTTCTAGTTTCTTCACGATATTTTCCTTCGCCGTTTTGAGAGCAGTGATGAATTAAAATAAATATAATAAATAAATTACACAAAGTAATGCGCGCCTGGCTGGGTTTGAACCCACATCTTACAACTCGTAAGTCGAGGCCGTTACCACTCAGCCACCACTGCTCCTGCAACAAGTTCTCTACCAGTGTTCCAGTGCAGGTGAAAAATAGAAAACCAAGTGCTCCTCTGAACAGAACTGAACAAAATCATCATCTCGCTTGCAATACAATTTGTCCAATGAGAATCTAGTAAAGACGAAAATACGCACAAAGTCGTTCGATATGTCAATGTTCGGGGGAAAAAAGATGTTTTGTTCAGTAGTGGACGTCTTTCGGTTTCAATAATGATGATGCCAGGATCACTTCCTTGTGTCTAAACATCCTCTGAGCTTATCAACATCGCTCAGTTTACCCGGTTTAGTCTAAGCTTAATGCTTGAAGTGAATGGACACTAATATCGTATATATGAATAGCTTTTAATCGCATTTGCAATTAAAGTCATGGATTAGGTGTATTATGATATTATGTTTAGATTAATAGAATCTTAATTTATTTATTTATACGGAATACCGTAAAAGACACAATAGAAAGACAATGAGCGAGCGAACACCGGCGTTCGCTTAGGGTTTACTAAAATAATTAAAAATTATGATTTAGTGACAAAAACTGATAGCCAAAAGATAGAAAAATAAAAATGCTTAACTAATTAAAATTACATAATATATTATATACACAATAACTCCTACCTAAAATATGGCGTCAAAAAATTCCTCCGCATTGCTGTAGACTGGAAGTGTGCCCAAAGACTGCCGGCATTGCCACGTTGCCAAAAGGTTAATTCTAGTACCTAAAAAACAATAAAATTCAAGTTGCAATATAATTTGACCTGTAAAATGCAAAAAAAATTACGAAAATTTGAATTTCGTGGTTTACCTTTGCATCTACTTTAACTTCCTGGTACCGGTTTTGAAAGATTACCAAAAAAATCCTAAGTGTTAATTTCTACCCCTTTAACTACAGGGGTAGAAAATCATCAAAATACTTATCCCGCTCCACATGGAGCAAAAGGGAGCTGAATCATACTTTTACTTATTAAAGCCCACCTGTATTCCTTCGCCGAGATTCCGATCTCGATTTCCGGCCACCGTAGCCGCGGGCTTGCGGACGGCGAGTAATGGGTGGCTCGCCGTCCGACCGTCCGGTAACCGTCCGGACCAAGCCCAAGTCGTCGACAGCACGTACTGTTCCACGCGCACCTCAAGGATATGTCAGCAACTGTAGGGGCCCAGTAGGGTCGAAGCCTACTGGGGCCACGGGTAGTGTGAAAACGAAGCCCGGGGCCCCCGGATGAGGGCAAAGAAGGAACAGGAGTGGGTTTTTAGTCAGTAAAAGTCTGACACTATCTCTCGCTCCACTCAAGAGCGCGATTTGTCATTAGATGATTTTCCCACCAAAAAAAAATAAAAACCTGTATTCATTCAGTTTCCTTTTAAGTTTTAGAGCCGTGGTTACATTTTGACAAATCCGGTGAAAATGGAACGCAAACAAGGATCCATAGTCATATTCGCTAGTCACAATAACTAGACCAAACCGTCATATAAACTATTCAATAAAAAGAAACAATCAGTCCACCCAGTATTCAGTGTCCAGGTCAAACATAGGCCGCAAGTAGGTCCTACACAAACACACAACCGGGTGAGTGAAGTCAATGGGGTTACGTTTCTATTTCCTTTTGCGAATGACCGTTGCACTAACGTTTTCGATCGCGTTCTATCCACTTTATTTTCAGACTCGCTTCGTTTGTTTTTATGCTGAGGTGGAAGCTTTATTGAGATTTACGTGCGTTGCATAATCACTTTTTGTTTTAAACTTTGTGGTCTAGAGTTGTAAACCGTTCTATTTTTTTTTTTGTTTTTCATTGCAAAAAATAAATACATTGCCATCACATAGCATGCGTACATTACGCATGCTATGTGATGGCAATGTATTTATTTTTTTAGTGAATTTCTAGTTATTCAATCGAGTGTTGTGGACTAGCGGTTGAGGCACCCGCCTTACACTCGATTGGATTGAAACACAAGGCGGGTGCCTTTCAATGAGGTGGCGAGTTCGAAACCAAGTACGGCGCGTACTGTTCCACGCGTGCCTCAAGGAGATGCCAGCAAATCGTAGGGGCCCAGCAGAGTCGAAGCCTACTGGGGCCACGGGTAGTGTGAAAGTGAAACCCAGGGCCCTGGGATGAAGGCAAAGAAGGAACAGGAGCGGATTTCTAGTCAGTAAAAGTCTGACACTATTTCCGGCTCCGCCTAAGAGCGGGATTTGTCATAAGATGATTTTCCCACCAAATAAAAACAAAAACACCTCATGCATGAAAGGCGAGCGTCTTAACCACTGAGCCATCACAACACTTATTCAAGCATGTAGATTTTTAATATTTATATAATACTAATGTTTATTTTTAGTATTATATCGATATCTATATTTCGTCTCAATCGATGTAAAACCTGTGCCATTTTTAGCTCACAATTTATAATCGACTTATCTTTGCTATTCCCGCCACCACTGTTCCCTAAGTCGCGGGTTCAAACCCAGCCAGGCGCATTACTTTGTGTAATCTATTTCATCAACACTGCTCTCAAAACGGTGAAGGAAAACATCGTGAGGAAACCGGCATGTTCTAGAACCAAAAATTCAAAGACATGTGACATCCACCAACCCGCACTGAGCCCGCGTGGTGGATTACGGCCCATTCCCTCTCCTAGAGAGGAGGCCTGAGTCCCAGCAGTGGGAACATTATAAGGTCGACTATGCTATGCTATCTTTGCTAAATCAAAACTAACTGGCTTGGTGCAGTTTGCATTTAAACTGCACCAAGCCTTAGATTTATCTCTGGAATATAAAAATTCTTCTCGTATTTTAAGTGTCATGTCAGCATGTCTACACAATTTGCATTCATTCATAAATCTGCTGGTTCATCCCCAATTAGAGAAACCTCCTTTTTAATAGTTCCTTGCGCACCTGGGGCTTTTTATTTGGCTTTGCAGAGTATTTAAGGAGCTGGAGTTTCGTTCCTTGGGCAGTTTTGAAATGGTTTAATGTTTTACGTAAAATTATTTTTAAGGTAAAAGTTACATTACCTTTATTTTAAGGTGCTTATAGAATCTTTATTTACAAACATATTTATTATTCACACTTGGTTTAAAACTTTAACATCGCTTAAATCGTATTTTGAGGGTAGTTTAGAAAAACTAATAATGATTTCGATTTAAATTTAAGTCAAGTTTCAAGGTTATTAACTCAATGTACTTACTATACATTTAGTGTGCCGCCTATATCTAGTAAAAAAAGAAAAAAAAATGTATAAATGAAACTTTACTTTTGAACGTGCCAGTTCAATGGTTGGCATTGAACCAAGATATAAATACTGCAATTGGGATATCTAACTAACACGGGTTACCAAAATAAAAGTTAAAAGTAAAAGTACAGTAACGTTTTTAAAAAACATCTGTGCAGAATGTAGGAATTTTTAAAACCAAATGCAATTTCTCGAAAAATAAATTGCTCTTTACGCCGGAACGGTGGATGTGACGATGCTTGGGGCTGCCCAAATTCAGCATTCATTCGGTTGAATTGATAATTATGGAAATAAAAAAAATATTTCCTATGGTTTGACGATGAAGCTGTCATAATAAAGAACGGTTGAACAAACACTACCAATGTTTTTTTTTTTTAATATAACTTTGAAAACAAAACAAAAACAAAAAGAATACCAGGGACACTGACTCAAGTCGTATTTTTTGTAAAAAAAAAAACACTTTTATTGATGGGGTATCACAATTAAAAAGTGAAAAATGCTTACTACCCTTAAAACCGTGTAATTGATTTAATTTTTAAATGCTATTTTTTAAATTGTTTTAAATCGATATCTATAATCTTAAGTTGTAGTCTATTGTTATTATTACCTATATTTAAGTGGTACATAGATCCAGGGAAGAGTGCTGATGTCTTAAATACGGACTTTACTATCTAGTTCAGACATAAATGTTTCTCACTAACACATAAATCTTTAGTAGAATATCAACAAGGGCTACAATAATTTCATGTTTTGTATTTTATTTGGAGACAATAATTTTATTATTATTATTATCGTTTATTCATTACATTAAACATATAAATGATATATTTAAATATTACAATAAAAATAAAAAGTGAAAACATTTAAAAATACAAGCAATACTATCCCACCGGTATCGGGAACAGGGTCCAAGCTACCGGCGGTCAGGGCTCCACAGAAAGGAACGTCCTAACAATACGAGCCGTGTCCAGGAGTACCGCTTATTATTATTATTATTTGGGATCGGCGCAACACATAACTCTTTTAGTAACATGCGTTTCATTTCATCCCTCAGCTTTGTTACCAATACAAACGGTTCCCTTTGAACTATTCAGTCACTGGCTATTTTAAAACTTTATCTAATGTACTAATTTCTCATTTAATCCATTCTCGTCACACACATCCACCTCAACATTCTCATCTCTTTTTTCATCCATCTTTTTTATAGCCCAACATTGTTTAAGAGGTTTACGGCAAGAAAATAAGATGCTTTTAAGCTCAAAACAAGTAAAGGAAACTGAATAAAACAAGGAAAATATAAAATCGTAAAAAATAATAAAACTGAACTTGTTACTCAGTTACCCTGTTTTGCTAATGCACCTTCCATGTTTTGTCTCTGCATCACCCAAAAGTCGACTGGTAAAAAATACCTACGTCATTACAGTCTCTAAATTATTATATTTTTAGCGTCAATACATAATGCTTGAGTAGGGGTGAAGTTGTAGGTCGCGGGTTCAAACGCACTCAAAACGGTGAAGGAAAACATCGTGAAGAAACAGGCACGGCCTAAAACCAAGAATTAGAAGGTATGGTTTTTTTCTTTTCTTTAGTTTGGAAATCATCTAATGACTTCTCCTGCCCTTGGGTGGGGTGAGAAGGCGTGTCAGACTTTTACTGACTAAACCCCACTCCGGTTCCTTCTTTGCCTTCGTTCCAGGCTCCCGGGGTTCTCTTTCACATCACCCAGGGCCCAGTAGGCTTCAACCTTGCTGAGACCCTATGGTTTGCTGAGATCTCCTCGAGGCGCGCGTGGAACACTACGCGCCGTCGAGGACTTGGGCTCGAATGAGAATTCGAAAACATGTGGCATCCACCAATCCACACTGGGCCCACCTGGTGGATTACGGCACATTCCCTTGGAGGTCTGAGTCCCAGCAGTGGAAACATTACAAGTCCAATTATGCTTATGCTTATAAACATGTCTCACTAACTCACTCGTGATAAAATAACATCAGGCGTATAGCTCGATTTTGAATGGCAGTTAGCATCAAAGTCACTACTAGGTCCCGATTTCCGGCCACCGTAGGCGCGGGCTTGAGGACGGCGAGCGATGAGTGGTTCGCCGTCCGACCGTCCGGTAACCGTCCGAACCGAGCCCAGGTTGTCGACGGCGCGTACTGTTTCACGCGCGCCTCAGGGGGATGTCAGCAACTGAACTACAACTGTAGGGGCCCAGCAGGGTCGAAGCCTATTTGGGCCAAGGGTCTGATTCTGAAAGGAAGACTCGGCCCCGGTACGAAAGGCAACGAGGGAACAGGAGTGGGTTTTTAGTCAGTAAAAGTCTGACACTATCTCCCGCCCCGCCCAAGAGCGGGGGATGTAATAAGATGATTTACCCACCGGAAAAAAAAAACTAGGTCCTATATACATGGGATACTTTTCATACCGTGAGTATTTTAGGATAAGTAATTTTCTCTATCACGCGGATGATACCACTGACAGAAGCTTGTAATAAACAGTTTTTTTTTTTTATGAGATTAACTAGTGCTTGACTACGATCGCACGATAAGGAAAACAGTGATGCAATCGTTGATAGTGAAACGCACTAGTTTATTAAGAGCCTATTCACTCTACCCTTGAAGACAACAAAATTTTATCGGACGGGATAATATAGAGACGTAAGTGTATTGTGTTTCCACAATAGAAGCTTCGGTTAGTTATTTAATTAATGAAACTATTTGTGTTACATATTGAACGCTTGCAACAAACACATTGGGCTCCTCGTCCAATCAGCGCTGTGTAAACTACACATCGATACACAAACAGCGACCGACTGGAACTGAGGGTGGTTTATTTGTGCCAGTTTGGACACAGATCCATTTTAAATTGTACTATCGTTTCGGTAAAATAATATTATCTGGTTAAAACTTTCAAAGGATTTATAAAAAACCCGATCAGGAGGTCTTATGTAATAGTATGAATAGTCATTATTAACAGACTTTTTATTTCCGGTGGGAAAATCATTTAATGACATCCCTCGCTCTTGGGCGGAGCGGGAGATAGTGTCAGACTGAAAACCTACTCCTGTTCATTTGTTGCCTTTCGTACCAGAGCCGAGTCTTCCTTTCAGTAGGCCCCAGTAGGCTTCAACCCTGCTAGGCCCCTACGGTTTGCTGACATCTCCTTGAGGAGCGCGTGAGACTTTGAAATTCTCGGCTTTTCTCTACTATAATATGCATGTATTAGACAACTTACCTTTCTTCATAAATCACCCTGTTTATTAGTGAACATCATCATCTTCCTGCCCTTGTCCCATCTTATTTGGGGTCGGCCTGTTTATTAGTGAACATCACATGAAAATCCGTTAGGTAAATTTAGAGTTTATCGTGAACATACAGATTCGGTGGGGTACTTAATTTTATAAATTTTTAATATAGAGCGGTGGCCTAGCGGTAACGGCACCATTATTGAGTTAAGCTCGCCTTTGACGCCGTAGGTTACTTCTAGGTAAGCGCGCTCCATCGTCGACCGCATCGTCGTTTTTCACCAGGTGAGATAGCGGTCAAGCGCGAACCTATCAAATATTAAAAAAAAAAATGAATCTGTTCAGTAAAATCTCAAATCACCGTTAAACTCTTACTGAGCCTCGTTCAGTAAATTTACGCATCCCGGTTATCGTGTTCTTTATTGAATTTGTTTTCAATCTCAGCTTTATCACATTATGTATATTTTTATCGAAGCATCGTTACCGATAGGCTTCAAGGTAAACCCAGTTTCAGTATCTGCACCAAGTTGAATGAATTTTATTATGTTGGACTTATATAACGGTATTTATGTCATTGTATAGTATAAACCAAATAAAAAATAATAATTACAACATTATATTTTCTATCGACAAAATAAGAAGAAAACTGTATTTGATTATATCTAAAAAAAAAAAAAAAATAACTAACCGTCTAAGCGACCCGTCTTCTTCTGGCTATATCGGTAACCTAGGTTCTCCTGCCAACTTAAGTGGCAGTAGGCAGGGCACATTACTCGTCGAACAGATAGTCGATGAGACCGAAAGGTTCAGGAGCGGCGATCGCGTACGAGACGCAGAGTTGGAAGGCGAACCGATGATCTGGTGAGAGGCGCGGGAATTCGATGGCTACGAGACGTACAAGACCGTTTGTTATCACGACACTTTGGGGAGTCTTTTGTCCAACAATGGATGTATTTCGGCTGAAATGATAAAGATGATTAATGACCCCACACGGTGGAGGTGTGCCCCGCTTGGGCAGAGCAACACCGTGTCCTCATGAGGGCGATTGGTGACGGCGATCTCTCGCGCCGGACTTTGGTACAGGCCATGGTTTTGGTGCTTTGGCGAAGCAGTAATGCTAGCAAAGGAGACGGCCGATCGCGCAAGGCAATGGTCCTCTCGCCCCAATCGCCGCTGGGATTCCGATCCCGATTTCCGGCCACCGTAGCCACGGGCTTGCGAGTCAACCATTGCTCGCCGTCCGACTGTCCGGTAATCGTCCAGACCGAGCCCGAGTCGTCGACGGCGCGTACTGTTTCACGCGCGCCTCAAGGAGATGTCAGCAAATCGTAGGGGCTCAGCATGGTCGAAGCCTACTTGGGCCACGGGTAGTGTGAAAGTGAAACCCGGGGCCCTAAGACGAAGGCAAAGAAGCAACAGGAGTGGGTTTTTAATCAGTAAAAGTCTGACACTATTTCTCGCTCCACCCAAGAGCGAGATTTGTCATAAGATGATTTTCCGCCCAAAAAAAACTGTTTTTGTATGATCACAATTTTTATGCACTAATTTCTCTCTTTTGTTTCTGATCCTTGGTTTAAAACATGTAAACCGATAAACAGATGGAAGCAGACAACGACTCTGTCACTTCACTCCTGTAGGTCGTAGCGTGATGTTATGTACCCTATATCCTTCCTCGATAATAGAATAGAATAGAATAGAATAAACTTTATTGTACACCAAAATAGTAACAAAAACTTTTAAATTAACTTAAATCTATGGGTACAAAGGCGGTCTTATCGCTGACAGCGATATCTACCAGACAACCTTAGGGTAGAATGTAAGAATTTGAAATAGAAACAAAGGGGGGTAGTTTGCGGTGTACAGCAAATTAATAATGTAAATATTAAATTTAAATTATATACTAGACTATACATAGAAATAATATAGCTGTTACATATAAAAGACAATATATAAGGCCAGACTACGAGCAGTGTCGCAACCCGAGTCCGGGGCGTGGTTACAGGCGATTCCTTCGCCTCATTTGGGCACTCTACTCGACGATGACTCTTTGCGTGTGGCGGTGGCTCTCCGCCTAGGCTGTAAGGTGTGCGAGCCTCATATATGCACCTGCGGTTCTTTGGTGGAGGCCGATGGCCATCACGCACTGAGCTGTCGGCGCTGCACAGGGAGGTTCCCGCGTCACCACGCCTTGAACGACATTGTCCGGAGAGCCCTTATATCGGCAAACATCCCCTGCGTGCTTGAGCCTCCAGGTCTTAGCAGGTCTGACGGCAAGAGGCCGGATGGGCTGACTCTGGTGCCGTGGAAGAACGGGAAGTGCCTGATCTGGGACGCAACTTGCGTCAGCACTGTCGCCGCAAGTCACCTGAGTCGCACCATGCACACTGCTTCTGCCGCCGCTGAAGACACCTGCTTTAAAAAAAGGCTGAAGTACGCTTCCTTGTTGCAGCTTTACCATTTTGTGCCTGTTGCTGTGGAGACTCTGGGCAGTTGGAGTACGGAGGCAAAGTGTTTTGTGGGGGATTTAGGCCGTAGGCTCTGGGAGGCAACGGGTGACTCCCGGTCCGGGTCGTTCTTGGTGCAAAGGATGGCCATCGCTATCCAGCGAGGTAATGCGGCCAGTATTATGGGCACTTTTGCACCGGGAACGATCAGGGGCGGGTTGTATATTGATGTGTGACTTTTTAGTTTTAGTCAAATGTTGCGCTATTTATTTTATTATTATAAGTTCCTAATAAATCATTCATTTAAAAGATAAGAAACGCTTTATTTCATAAATAAACTTACTAGTGTGATATATAAATATTATATATATATATATATATATATATATATATATATATATAAATTTAGTATCTAACAAAATAAAATAAAATAAAAGAATCAACTTGAACCAGTCATCCCTGAGATAAGCGCGTTCAAATAAAAAAATAAAAAATCTCTTCAAGTTTATATTACTTATATGTTATATTAATATAGTATAGATATTTAGAGAAGAGATATAATTATGTTCGTGTTGAGCAAATTCATGCATATAAAAAATAATAACACAATGAGCCGTATAATGTTCCGACTACTGGCGATCAGGCCTCCTTTCTAGAAAAGGGAAGAAGAATTCACCTTCCAGAGCTATTGAGGATTGGTGGATGTCACATGTCTGGTTTATAATAACCCATATTTGTTTCTAGGGTATACCGATTACTTCACGATGTTTACGACTTGTACGTCGGAGCCGTTACTGCTGAGCCATTACTGCTCAAAATCTATCTATACTTATAATAAATCTGTAGAAGTGAAAATTCTGTACATTGAAAATATCAAAAAACTAAATGGCAATCACATTTTTGGGTTCGGTGTCGGTCTAGTAACACCCCCTTACTAGACCGACACCGAACCCAAAATTGTAATTAATAAATTTTTTGTCTGTCAGTCTGTCTGTTTGTTCAGGCATCACGCAAAAACTACCAGTTCGATTACGATGAAACTTCGTATAATTATTCTTTAATATCCTGGGCACCACACTGGGTACTTTTTATACCGGAAAAGTATATACAATAAAAAACAAACTTAATTTTTCGTATCGATCCCTAGACCCGATTACTGTACCACCCGCAAATAATAAGTTGGTCGTAGGTTACGTCACCCGCAGTGGAGTTCACTAAGGGGCGCTGCACACGGCTAAGATACTATAATATTTTATTTTAAGATACAATATCGCTCGCCATACAATTCAATGGACTATCACACACGATGAAGATAAAAAATAATATTTCATATTTTCGTATTTCATAAAACCTAATAAAACCATTTTCGACTTCTACGTGGATGAAGTCGCGGGCAAAAGCTATACATGAATATAGTAAAACTTGTTTCAGGCCAAAACTCAATCGGAAAAATAAAAAACAAAAACAACTTTCCTAGATATAATAATAATAATATTCCACAACTATCTCATAAACTAAGCAGAGCTTGCGCTATTAGTACTAGACAACTGCCCCCCTAGTCAAGTTACGACCGTTTCGTTTCTATTCTCTTGCGTCGAAAGCATCGAGTAGACCACGCCTCCTATCCTCCCATTCCTTTGTTCTGACCACGTGACTGAGCACTGAAATGACGTCAGAACATACTTATATATTTCTAAATACATACCTATAACAGATAAAAAAGGTCAAACAAACCAAAAAGGTACATTAATTAAATTATAATGCTTCAAAAAGAAAATACACCTTAACGAGCTTATATTTTTGCGATTTCTTGGTATCACTGGCGTTGAAAAGTTACGGTTGTGGCGTCAGTCCAATTAGTGGACTCTAGAGGGGTCCCGATTTCCAAAACTACCCTCACAGTTTGTTCTAACATCCAATTTCAAACAACACCTTGTGAATACAATAAATGAGGACAGTACCTTTCTGTGGTTTATTTGTGACTAACTTGCGTCAACAGCTTCAACTACGCCAAAGATGGTACCTAATTAATGGCACAAGAAGTTTTTTTCAAATACGATTTTTTTACAACTAATTTAATGAATTTTCATTACCTATTGGCATAATAACTTTCAATGTTCTGGTGTGACGACCACGTACCGAACGACGCAGCGTTGGAAGGCCTCCCACAAGGTGGGCCGATGACCTGGTGAGGGTCGCGCGAATCTGATGGATGCAAGACGCACAGGAACGGTCATTATGAGAACACTTGGAGGAGGTCTATGTCCAACAATTGATGTCTTTCGGCTGAAATGATGATGATGATGATGAATTTTCATCGTTCTACTATTTGCACTACTTTTTTATTTAATTGATATAAACTAGTGCTTGACTGCGAGCCCACCTGTTAGTAAGCAGTTGCAATCGTTGGTGGTGAGGCGCAATAATTTATTAAGAGCCTATTCACTCTAACCTTGAAGACATCTAAATTATAATCGGACGGGAAGGCCGCAGCAGGCACATTGTTCCAGTATTTCAATGTACGCGAACAAATAATTGAAGAATTTGTAAAACGTTTAGAATTAATTAAGGCGTTGAAATATTTTCTTAGTTTTTTTTTTTTGTTATTCTTGATAGGTTCGCGCTTGACCGCTATCTCACCTGATAGAAAGCGACGATGCGGTTGACGATGGAATGCGCTTACCTAGAAGTAACCTATTATATATCGAAACCTACTGAGGCCATGGGTGATGCGAAGATATCCCCGGAGCGCTGGAACAATGGAAAAGAAAGAACAGGAGTGGGTTTTTAGTCAGTAAAAGTCTGACACGCCCTCCCGTTCCGACCAGGGGCGGGGAATGTCACTAGATGATGTTCCCACCTAAAAAATCTTATTTACCCCACTTTACCGTAGTACCGGGGTAACAAATATGTTATACACTAATCCAGGCTGAAGTGTATTTAGATTCAAATCTCCTAATTACTTTAGGAATGATTGATGATCATCATCATACGTCTTTTACATCTACACTAATATTATAAGGACTAGTTTCTGCCTGCGGCTTCGTCCCCGTGAGAGTAAGGACTTTGGACTCCCGTTTCATCACCTTTGGAAAATCCTCTCTTAGTGCTCGCCTAAGTCATGAAAAGAAACCTTGTACAAAATTTCACGTTCCTAGACCCAGTAGTTTTGGCTGTGCGTTGATATGTCAGTCAATCAGTTTCTCCTTATAAATATATAGAAGATGTAAAATTTGTTTTATAGTTTGTAGGAGGTAATCTCTGAAAGTACTGATCCAATTGCTGAAAATTTTTTAGAGATAGAAAAGTGCTTTATTCCTGAGGCTATATTTTCTGTACACGGGTGAAGCTACGGGCTAAAGCTAGTTTTTTATATAACCAACTGCTGCCTGCGTAAAAGTAGAAAACTGTCTCAAGAGAACGTACTCCAGAAATAAAAACTGTCTTATGTGCTATTTTAGGACATGATCTAACCGTGTACCAAAATTCATCCAAAACTGTTTAGTCGTTCAAACCTGAACAAATAACAAACACGCAAACTCATATCGCCTTCTTTTTTTTATTCTTGATAGGTTCATGCTTGACCATTATCTCACCTGATGGAGAGCGACGATGCGGTCGACGATAGAGCGCGCTTACCTTGAAGTAACCTATTCACTCTTGACTTAAAGGTTCCCGGGTTGTAGCCATCAGAAAACACAGATTCCGGCAAGGAACTCCACTCCTTAGCACAATGAATGTGTTCTCAAAACGTTTTGTACGTATAGGTGGGATGTCCACCATATAACGGTGTTGCGTTGCCGTACGCCTGGTGGTCCGATGATGGAACGGGCTAGACGGAATCAGGTTATGTAGGTCATTCTTTTTTATTCTTATTCTTGATAGGTTCGCCCTTGACCGCTATCTCACCTGATGGAAAGTGACGATGCGGTCGACGATGGAGCGCGCAAACCTAGTCACTCTTGACTTAAAGATTCCCGGGTTGTGGCCATCAGGAAAAACAGATTCCGGCAAGGAATTCCACTCCTTAGCTGTACGCACAATGAATGTGCTCTCAAAACGTTTTGTGCGTATAGGTGGGATGTCCACCATATACCAGTGGTGCTTTGCCGTACGCCTGGTGATCCGATGATGGAACGGGCTAGACAGAATTAGGTTATGTAGTTCATAATATTAAAAGTGTGATATTAGCAGGATCCTTTACCCAAATAAGGGTTCATTCGCCTTACAATAACGTTGATCAGTTTTAATTATTGTCTCAAGTTTGTTTATAGAGGCGGCTCATTCTCGAAACCATACTATGATAAGGTTCAGTCAATTTATAAAAATCTTGATTTTATAAAAGCAAAAAAACTATTCCAATGATTATCTTAAAAAATATAAAAAACAAAATCGTGTCTTATCATCTATCTGGCAACCTATATAACTGATTTAACGAAATAGCGATCTTTAATCAATTTTACTATAGGAATTTCTGAAGGCCAGTAATGACAGGCATCTTAAATACCTTATCTGATCTAAACTTAGCACTGACGATGACGGCAAAGTTATAAGTTTTTGACAGGACCATTAATTTGTTGACAGAAAACAATCAGAAACTTAAAGGGGACGATGCTTTGATCTTTAGAATTTCAATCTAAACTCCAATCAATGTATATTTTGATCGAGTTTTTTTTTGTGGTATAATTATGTACGGGCTAAAATTAGCAGAGCAGATTTTTTTTTATTCAAAGACAGGTTTTAGGGTTCCGTAGCCAAATGGCAAAAAACGGAACCCTTATGGATTCGTCATGTCTGTCCGTCTGTATGTCACATCAACTTTTTTCTGTAACTATAGGAACTATACTGTTGAAACTTGGTAAGTAGATGTATTCTGTGAACCGTATTAAGATTTTCACACAAAATAGAAAAAAAAAAACAATAAGTTTTAGGTGTTCCCCATACTCGTACTTAGAACTGAAACACATTTTTTTTTTATCAAACTCGTACACAAGTACGAGTTTGATATAGGGGGGTATCTATGGGTATCTGTGGATAGGTCTTCAAAAATGATATTGAGGTTTTTAATATCATCATGGTGATGCGCACTAGTTTACTAAGAGCCTATTCACACTAACCTTGAAGACACCTAAATTATAATTGGACGGAAATACCGCATCAGGCAAATTTTACTTCCGTACAGTGTTAAAGTACGTGAATCAATCCCAAAATGCTTAAGGGCCTAACTTATTACGGCGGTAAGTCCCCTCTTTGAGGCGTGGCTGGAAAGGTCTCACTGCATCCTCACCTTCCGCATGACGCAGGTTCTCACCAGACATGGTCCGTTCGAGAGATTCCTGTACCGGATTCGTGCGGAAGTGACGCCCGGGTGGTACCACTGACTGGACCGCCCGGAGGACACGGTGGAGCATACGGTAGCGGTGTGCCTCGCTTGGGCAGAGCACCAACGTGTACTCTTGGGGACAATCGGTGGCAGCAATCTCTCGCTCTGAGCTTTTGTACAAGTCATGGTCCGAAGCGAGGAGGAAGCCGCACGTGCACGCGCGACGGAGCGGCCCTCACGCCCGGCCACCGGGATCCCGATTCTGATAACCGGCCACCGTAGACGCGGGCTTGCGGACGGCGAGCAATAGGTAGCTCGCCGTCCGACCGTCCGGTAACCGTCCGGACCGAGCTCAAGTCGTCGACGGCGGGTACTGTTACACGCGCCTCAAGGAGATGTCAGCAAACCGTAGGGGCCCAGCAGGGTCGAAGCCTACTGGGGCCAAGGCTTCTGAAAGGAAAACTCGGCCCTGGTACGAAGGGTAACGAAGGAACAGGGCCTCAAGTCTGCTATTACAATAGTGTCAGAATGGTCTAACATTGATTTCATAATTATTGATTTTGACAAGTTTGGGGATCTACTAATATAATGGCGTCATTATTACTTTCTAATGGTCAACCACTGACAATCCATTGAAAGAAGTGGCATGGAATGGTAATCTCGTTCATATTGACAAATGAATGTCTGACGTATGCAGTAATCTGCTAAAAGTTTGACAGTTCCTTTGATCAGTGACCTACCATTAGAACCAAAGCCAAATCCACCAAATGCCACCTCGCGCTCAAGAGCGCGAGATGGCGAATAGATGATTTTCCCACCAAAAAAAAAACCCGACTACTAATAGGTAGCTCGCCGTCCGGTAGTCCGGTAATCGACTTGACCAAGCCCCAGTCGTCAACAGCACGTAGTAATCCACTTGCTCCTCAAAGAGATAATAATAATAATATTCCACAACTATCACACAACGCCTTCTAGTCCCAAACTAAGCAGAGTCTGTGCTATGAGTACTAGACAACTGTTATACATTCTTATTTATTTTTAAATGCATACATATTATAGATAATTTACACCCAGACACAGAACAAATGACCCTATTTGATTTACAAAATCTATACATAGAGTGTAAGGGGAGTGGGATTCCTTGCCGGAATCTGTGTTTCCTGACGGCTACAACCCGGGAATCTTTAAATCAAAAGTGAACAGGTTACTTCTAGGTAAGCGACGATGAGGTCGACCTCATCGTCGCTTTCCATCAGGTGAGATAGGTCAAGCGTAAATCTATCAAGAATAAAAAAAAAAGATCATTTGGTTAGCTTAATTACTTTTTTTTATTATAGCTAAGAAAATTGATACTATTAAGGGTTCTACAGAGATGTATGCTGAGATACGCTACAGCGAATCCCAATAAATGAAAATTTTTGAAGAACAATAGTGACTACAAAAATACTTTTTACTATTTTTTGTGAATCGTATTCATTTGTCAAGTTGAATTTTGCCAATATCAACAGTCGATTAAGTTATTACTAGGATTAATTTTAAATATTTAGATCGTATCTTAATTCCCCGAGTGAAAGCTTAGAGCATACTAATCCCTGTGTCCTTAAAGTATCAAGATTGACCGTTTATATGGAACCATGATCTAGATTTGGGATTTGTATTACACGCACGTAATAACACTTAATCATAATTGATTTTATCAGAAGGAAATGATTTTTTCAATACACTTTCTTAAAACCTGACTATTAAACAGTTTGCAGGTCCAGTCCAATGCATATCGTCATCATATCAGCCGAACGACGTCCACTGTTGGACATAGGCCTCCCCCAAGTGTCACCAGACAAGCTGAAAAAAAAAAGCATTCATAACTTCACACACGATTCTGTCAAAAGTTTTCTGCTCAAATGTGTTTTTACATATAATATATTATTAAATTCTCGTGTCACAGTGTTTATTGCCAAACTCCTCCGAAACGGCTTGACCGATTCTTATGAAATTTTGTGTGTATGATCAGTAGAACCTATTGGTATTATTGTAGTTGGTAGTATTATTCTCCACCGACACCCACTGCGAGAGCGGTGAATTTGACCAGACGATAGCCCACTTATTAGAGTGCCCAAATTATGACTATATATGCACTTTGGAGGACATGAGAAACGCCACTGTCCCCAACCTTTGAGGAAAAAGAATAATGAGTTACATTTACTAGGTAAAAGTAATATATATAAAACATAGATTGCAACAATTTGTTTAACTTATGATACTTAGAAATATCTTACTCCTTAGTCTAAATATGGATAGCCTCTGTATAATATTTTATTCTGTACTGAAATACAATGTCTTTCTCTTTTATAGATTCTCTTAGAAAACAATGTGTCTATTGTCTGATGGATATATTTTAACCTTATGAAACCGACATAAAAGTCTTTTTTATTAAGTTTTGTACTATTTATATTCCAATACGTAGGTATACCCAAGAAAGTGCTTTACAACGCGGCACTATCGATACGATATTAAATTAAAAAAACTCGTAGTACTATATTCCATAGGAATATTATTAACTACCAAAAAATCCTAAAATCGAAATCTAAAAATGTTTTTTTCAAACAAATGAAATAGCATAAAATCGTAAATCAAATAGAATACCATCTATAGATATCGGTAGACTAACCTGTCATGTAGTAACGTCATTCTATGGCGCCATTATTATGAATCTTCTATATATATAAAATGCTTTGTCCTGAATAACTAACGGATCAACGCACAGCCTAAACCGCTGATCGTAAAGACCTGAAACTTGGAGAGTATATTCTTTGTATGATGTAGGCATCCGATAAGAAAGGATTTTACGAAATTCTATCATAAAAAGGGGGGCAAAGTTTGTATGGGACAACGTGCTTCCATGTTTGAATCTACTTCAAATTTTACATGAACATTCTTTAACAGAATTAATGAAAGACAAGTTACGTATTTTATTGAGTTTCATCTCCTAACGGGGTTAAAAAGAGGCAGAAAGTTATTTTGGGGGTGATTTGCTTCGAAGTTGGTATCAAAACTCTTTAGTGCTTTTGATTTAAATTACATTTTATTTTGACAGATGTTTGAAAACTCAAATGTCAAATTGATGATTTTGATAAAACCCTTCAAATTCATATTTCGTACGGCAAAAAAATAACCTTGACAGTGTCTGTTTTTAAAAATGGGAGCAGAGTTGGTTAATATCAATGGTAAATTAATAAACCTTACAATTGTTCCAATAGTGGGGATGGCACATGCCTTTTTTGTACGCTTTCTTATTTGTTGTACTGCACACAAGAACGATATGTTGATTAGATATGTTACAATACCCTACATATGATGATTTCTGCAAGCTCAGTGACTTAACTGCAGCCGATCAAATATACCCTTTTATATTTGAAGTGTATCGAAATGGCAACCTGTATGCCAAATTTGGTACAGAAGACCAATCTATCAAAAGGTTACGTTTTTCTCAAGATCTTTCTAATGGTCACTTTGATGCCTACGCTGATGCCGATAGTGATAATAACGCTGGTGCATCTTCGTTTACTTCTACACGAGGTCAGGGGTCCATCATCCTTCGATGACTTGAAAACTGTCAACAGTGTCCTCCAACCAATTTTTCAATTAGCTTGCATGAAACTTGACTTGCTAGAGGACGACAAACATTGGGATTCTGCCCTAGAGTAAGCAGCCTTATGCGAGTCGCCATTTAAATGCATGATTGTTCTCGAGGAGAGTCTGTATTTATTACTAGAATTCCCCTAACACCATCAAATTATCCCTTCAAATTCAAGAGAGTGCAGTTTCCCATCAAAGTCTGCTTCGCAATAACCATAAACGAAGCTCAAGGTCAAACTTTCAAGGTAGCGGGAGTAGACTTGAGGAGAAAGCGGCTTCTCCTACGGCCAGTTGTATGTGGCATGCTCCAGAGTAAGCGCACAGAGTAGCTTGGTGATTCTAGCACCCGAAGGAAAAACAAAAAATATAGTTTACAAAGAAATACTGCGGTAAGTATAAGTATTATTTCGATTTCATAATAGATAGAAGAAAGAATAAGAAGAAGATAAAAGATATTAATTAAGAAAATTAATAACGTAAAAAAAGCAATTAAAAATCCTATTCGAAACATTTTCGACTTTTTAATTTTATTATTTTAACTAGCTGTGCCCGCGACTTCGTCCGCGTGGAATAGTGACTTTTCGGGCAGCATATTTTGAATGACATATACCGTCGTTTGGGTAGCTAAAAATTTACTTTACAGTATACGATATTTGATGTATGGCCATCGGGATGAAAGCATACAGGCTCCTAGGATTGCTAACCCGTGGCAGAGCCACATACAACTGACCGTGCGAGAAACAGCTGATACTTAGATCTACACCCACAAATTTCACCGTCTGACCTTAGGCTTTATTAATTGTCATCACAAAACATAGGCTGACTGGAAACTGGACTCGTTTAAAACTAAATGGAAAATTGTTTGGAATGAGAGGAATCCGAGGAATGAAAACACTTTCACCTTTTCCACACCCTGTTAAAATATCTGCTTCTATCAGATTTCGTTGTAAATTGGTCACTTTTAACCTGGTGCCATTGCAAAGTTTTGGGGGGCTTAAATTTCTAAGAAGAATGGGTACGCCTACTTTTAATTTTATTTTATGTGCTGGTAGTCCAGGAGCATTGAGGGATTCTAAAAATTCTTCTGGGTAGCTTGTAGATTCTTCTTCTACCATGACACTGTTAATGGAGATATACTCAACGTAATCCCCCGAAACATAGCTCAAATTTCTGCATTTATTGTTGCTGCTTGGTCGTTTCGTGGATTCAAAATAGCTCTTTTGCAAAGCCAGGAATTTTCGCAAGTTGTTATTGTTGTAGTTGACAAACAGACAAGCAGACAAGCAGACAAGCAGACAAGCAGACAAGCAGACAAGCAGACAAGCAGACAAGCAGACAAGCAGACAAGCAGACAAGCAGACAAGCAGACAAGCAGACAAGCAGACAAGCAGACAAGCAGACAAGCAGACAAGCAGACAAGCAGACAAGCAGACAAGCAGACAAGCAGACAAGCAGACAAGCAGACAAGCAGACAAGCAGACAAACAGACAATTTTATTATATATATAAATTTTTTGACAACGCGAACAAAGTTGCGGGCAAAAACTAGAGTTCAATATAAACAATAACACCAAACACCACAGACTTTTAAGAATAAAATTATTAATATTAATCACTATTCCTTAGCCCTCACGCGAACCGATCACATTACCGAAATTTTTTTGTTCGAATTTCATTTTCAGAAAACATACATAAAACATTAATCATGTAGAAAATGCTGAAAATGGAAAATTATATCTTGTGACTAAACTACTGGATATATTCGAATAATTTTTTATACGCAGACTGGGAACATCATGAGGTATACGTAGTTAAATTTAATGTCATATTATCGGCGCCTACCCGTATAAAATGAAAATTATATTAGGGAATTTTACTGAAGTTCAGATAAATCATGTAAATCCATGTAAATATAAGAATAAGAAGATTTTATTTGTAAACATAGGTCAAGTTACAATAAAGTGTGCGATGTTAAAGACAGGTAGATCCTCTATGTTTTGCCCAGAGGCGTACAAATATGTAGATAGCTAAAATAATAAATTTTGAACACATATATAACTTCTATGATTATTACAATTTCACATCATTACAAATAAAATAAAATATATACAGGCAGGTTATGGTATCGGAAAAGTATAAGAAAGAGAAGTGTATTACACAAGCGTTGACCAACGTGAAGATATTCATAAAAAAAAGATAAATTTCATCCTGATTTGGTTGGTAGACTCTCTAGCTCTTTTGATCAAGGTCAAAATGAATACACTTTGATTTCAAAATACAATAATAATTTATTTACTTAAATACTCTTCTCTTAAATCAATAACAGTTAACTTGTCTCAATAGTCGTTGCTAAACTTAAGTTTGCAGTGAGGGATATAACAACACTATGCTTGGAAAATCGTTGACTGATAAAAAGCGTAGCGTGTGGTCCACTCAAAGGTAGAGGTCGTCTAATTCCCACTCGAAGTGAAAATATTTCTGATAGTTGTAGTGATGCAAGGCTTATGTCTAGAACCGAATATATATTGACTGAATGGTAATAATGACCATAACTGTGATCTTGTAGTCTAATTTGTTGTTTTACTGCTAGCTTAATTTATAAATTTAGTTGAATTCTTAAATATAATGTCAACTGGTTTCGTGGTTCTTGCTAGATTCGCAATTTTACTGAGATTTGCAGTAGAATGTACTTTTGCTGTTGATGTGTTTCGGAGATTCATGGTTGCATTTCCGATTAATATTGGAGTCATCGTGTTCTCAATGACTTTTATTGGCGAATTTAATTGAGATTTTGTAGATATGGAGTCTGAATGTTTAGTGTAAGTTAAATTAGTAACTAGTAGTTGTAGTACTAGTAGTAGTAGTTGTAGTAGTAGTAATAGTAGTAGTAGTAGTATTATTTTTGTTAATTAGACTTGTTGATATTGTACTAGTGGAAATTACAGGTGCAGTGTTTTTAACATTTATGAAGCTAGTATTATTTAAATTCACAAATGTGCTGTTGCCTACATTTTCAACTTTAGTTGTTCTTGTATGTTCAAAAGTATCAGTAATGCTTGTATTGGTTAATATCATAGAATTGTTATTTTTTAGTTTCACATTGTTTCCTCCATTGGTGTTCTTGAGGTGCATTGTTGCATTGGCATCAGTATTTGCAGGCAAATCGTGTGTTGTTATATTTTTTTCGTTGTCTGCCGGTCTGTAACAAATGATGCATGTAATATTGCATTTCTAAATCATAACGAGCCTGGTCTTAACCTGGATCTTGTCTGTTGATAAGCAATGGATCAGGAGCAGAGACGCCAGAAGATGACTGTTCAGTCTTGCTTAAGACAGGTCAATTTTAGATGCTGAGTGTTCTGAAATGTTTTGTATTTAGGACAAAGTTTGCGAATCAACTTACCCATCAGGATGATCTTTCCATGAAATATTTTTTTCCACTATTTTAAATCCTTTTTGTGTAAAATTTGCACAAATTTCTCGCCTGTTTAAAATAAAGTGAAGATATGATTAAAATACAAAAACAAATGGTTTGGTATATTATCTTAGTCATCTGTAAGTGCTAGTATAAATCCAAAATGAGCAACTATCAAAGAACAAGTTCCGAGTTTTACCTGTAAGACTTGGTAAATCTAAAGTATTGCCGGCAAATCTAAATATTTATCACAGATTAGGTTTTTACAGTAACATATATACATTTAAATGTAGTTCTCTATTGAGAAATCCATTCGTTTATGTCCAAAATTGATATTATTAATATAATATTGTCCATATTTGAAAATATTAGGGGAAGTTTGAAAGTGGCGCCAGTGACTGAAAAGTTGAAAGGGAATCGTTTGTCTTGGTATAGTCATGTGAAGAGGAGGGATGAAATGCATGTTACTAAAAGAGTTATGAGTTTACATGTGGATGGATGGAGAGGGAGAGGGAGACCAAAGAAAAGATGGATGGATTGTGTAAAGAGTGATATGAAAGAAAAGGAAGTTAGTGATAGCATGACGAGTGACGGCCGAGTGGAAGAAAAAAACGTGTTGCGCCGACCCCAAATAACACGGGACAAGGGCAGGAAGATGATGATGAATATTGTCCATATTTTTTTATTATTAAAAGTATAAAAAAATTTTAAATGTAGAACGGGTAATTCTACATTTAAAAAAATTATTAAGATCTACTTTATAAAATTTATTGTTTTGTCGAAATGTTATCTATTATATAATTAGCTGTTTTGTTATTGTCATAAAACTAATGCGTATATAAAAAAGTTTCTTTGGGAAAGTTGTTTGTAATTATGAGGACAATCACGTGTTTAAGTATCACTAATTACCAGTCACTCTATATATCTACTAAAGCGTTTTAACTAACATTAAATTTATTAACACTTGCCTTGCCGTCGGCGTAGCTGCTTCGCGGAATACACAATCCAGAAAGGCTCCGCTACATTGGGTGCTTGTAAACAAATATGGTCCGATGCAATCCAGCGATGGACTAATTTTAAATGCTGACGCAACTCCAATGAGCACCTCGTGCGCTCCAACCCAAGTCACAAGCGGTCCTCCATGATCGTTCTAGAAAAATATATTTTATTCACATACAATGAAATTTGTGCCTGTTCAAATGAAGATTTTACGTGACAAATGAAGGTTTCAACTTGTCAACGTAGGGTCCGAATCCATAATGTTTTCATGAGGATTCGAAGATATCATTAATAATGAAACTGGATGGTCTACAAATGATGTAATGGCTCCAGCCTTGTAAGTAATCATAACGTTAATATTTATTTCTGGCACAAAAATAACTAAACCTGAAGGAAACATAACCCACTGCTGCATTTTCATTAAAGACAAATTCAATTTGACTAATTTCAGAAACAGTATCTACGTATAACTTCCATCTATAAGCGATAGATGGTGCTAGTGGTTACATAAACCTGTGGCATTCGTTGTAGACATTAAGTAATAATTTATAGTATTAGAGTTTATGTATTTGTTTTGTATAAATATGTCATAATTGTTAAAATGAAATATTTATTTCAAAATAATTATAGATAAACCCTCATGTATATACTCGTACATTCAATTGATGTTACGTACTGTTTACTTTGCTCTGATTGGTCAGACCGAGTGTTTGTGAAAGTTTGTGGTGGGGAAACATTAAATTTGTAACTGTCATTCTAGACGAATCAGTTGGATTTTGAGTTGTTGAACAGTGAACATGTCCTACATAGAATGATAAATATGAAATTGTGTTGATCAAAGTGAATAAAAAACTTTTTACAAAAAAAGAATAACCGACTTCACTAAAAAAAAAATACTAAAAGTATCAAAATAACTTTAATTTCGGAAGTCGGTGTTACTCGGTAGTATTTGTATCTTATTTAACACCGACTTCCGAAATTAAAGTTATTTTGATACTTTTAGTATTTTTTTTTTTTAGTGAAGTCGGTTATTCTTTTTTTGTAAAAAGTTTTTTATTTCACACTTTTTAGTTGCGATACACTTATAAACAGATGCCATTTTCTCATGATAATTCCATCATCATCAACTTCATTTATTTGTATTGTCATAGTCGCATAACTATCTTCATTGTGATATCTATGCGAGTAAGAAGTTCCGTTGACTATTTCTGGTCTTCTTCATCAGTTCCACTTCATCAAATTTTACTTTTTGACTGTAAATACTTAAGTTCTTGATGAAAATACATATGGTTGCCTATAATATTTGAGGAGTTCCCTCGATTTTGCCAAGATTCCATCTTCAGATCCCAACTTGGTGACTATGGGACCATTTGGGAAGTATATCCTTTCCAACAAACAAAGAATTTTTCAAATCGGTTGGCAAGCAACGAAGTTATGCCCGAACAAACATAAAAAAAAATACAAACATCCGAATTGAGAACCTCCTCCTTTTTTAGAAGTCGGTTAAAAATATTTATTTAACTGAAGTTTATGATTCATCACAGTAGTAACAAAACAAATAATTGCTAACATTTTAGGACATTCAGTGATCTCTGGCTACAGTGTACGAGATTCAGTTCGCGTTATCATGCCAATATAAGCTTTACCCTTTACCCTTACGAAAAGCCCGTTTCTTTGTGTCGAAAAAATATGATATTACAGTCTACACAATCAACCTGTCTGTGTATATCAGTAGTATCAGCATATTTACAATGCCCTGCATATTTGCAATGTCCTGCTGTGCCTACGACGCAGCTATCGCTTTTAGCGATAAGACCGGCCATTGACACCCTTATTAATTTTAATTTCCTAATGTAAGTTGTATTTTTGGTGTTATTGATTATTGTGTTATATTAGAATATCTATCTATCTATATATATATATATATCGCGTTTGCTTCACTCTACGAAATTTGAGGAAGTTGTGGAGTATATGAAGGTGAGGGCAGTGAGCAACTAGACTCTGTGAGTCAAAAGGCTGGATTCGCGCCTGGACACCATCTTCAGGTCGTTCATAATACTAGTTCCAACCCATCATCTGCAGACCTTTTTGAGAGATGACTTTTGGCTGAAAGGTGACGTGTATCGACGTTTCCGAGGACGGTTACGCAACATCACGCAGTGGAACACGACACCGATGTTAGGTGTTTATTGTTCGTGGTATTTTTAATATATACAGGGCGTTTGGCAGAACGTTGAACATACGAAAATGGTGGATAGGTGGGGTCATATGCTACTTACTTAGCCCTAATTTATTTGGTCCTGGCCCACTGGATATTTAAAAAAAATAAAATTTTTCTTTCTTCTTGTTTCACCACTTTCTTAACTTTCAAGTGTAATTTTAATTAAAAATGGGTAAAACAGGCAATATTTAGTTTTTTTTTTAATCTTTTATGTTGGCAGATTCTTATAAAATTATTGCTTTATTCAGATGTTAGCTAGAAACAAAGTTATGAGTCCTCAAACTTACAGAAAGATGTAAAAAATACTTAAATCTTAATTTCAACTTGCATTAAAAAAAAAAAAATGATTGAGGAGTTCCAATTCTAGCAAAACATCCCTAGTGTGTGAGCTTTCTAATGGTATGTAATGTGCTTTAATTAAGAAAAAACTTTAAGAGTTATTTCATAATTTTATCAAGTAGGACATTTTTGACGAAACTCTACCTTTACGGAAAGTGAAATGTTTTGCGAAATTTAATACTGCAAGGTTGGTTAAAATTAAATGATCGACGGCTTGCCAGTTACAGTGGTGCAAATTGACATTCACTATTCCCTTGGGATGGTTGTTACACGAAGTAGGTAGAAATTTTGTTTCACTCTTACGCAGTCATAGCGTATTTTTGCTCTCTTTCGCTCTCGTGGCACCGTGACGCCTCAGAATGAATTATTTTCTTAGTCGAGACTTAACTGCCTCTGCGATCTCACGTGCCCGTTACGTAACGGCGTATCGTAAAAATTAAATTTTTACCAACCTTGCAGTATTAAATTTCGCAAAACATTTCACTTTCCGTAAAGGTAGAGTTTCGTCAAAAATGTCCTACTTGATAAAATTATGAAATAACTCTTAAAGTTTTTTTTTTTATAAAAGCAAATTACATACCATTAGAAAGCTCACACACTAGGGATGTTTTGCTAGAATTGGAACTCTTCAATCACTTTTTTTTTTTTAATGCAAGTTGAAATTAAGATTTAAGTATTTTTTACATCTTTCTGTAAGTTTGAGGACTCATAACTTTTTTTCTAGTTAACATCTGAATAAAGCAGTAATTTTATAAGAACCTGCCAACATAAAAGATTTAAAAATAGACTAAGTTATTGCCTGTTTTACCCATTTTTAATTAAAATTAAACTTTAAAGTTAAGAAAATGGTGAAACAAGAAGAAAGAAAAAAATTTTTTTTTTTAAATATCCAGTGGGCTAGGACCAAATAAATTAGGGCTGAGTAAGTAGCAGATGACCCCACCTATCCACCATTTTCGTATGTTCAACGTTCTGCCAAACACCCTGTATTAGTTTATTATGTAATTTATAAGATTGTAATATTATATATTTTATCTGTGGGCCCCAGTTGCTTGACAATAAAGAAATAGTAATAATAATATTTGTGTATAACAATCGATTTTTAAAGATTGTTATTCAACCGTGTATTAACGGCAACACTGTGTAGTACGCTCATCATTATCATCCAAAGCCTGACCTAGCCGACTGCAGGCGGACCGTATGGTTTTCTGTTCTTGAGCTAATCCCCATGCGCTAGTATCAGAAACCAAGTACTTAGTTCAGGTGCGTTTAATAGGTTTATTTCGCCAAAGTGGCTTAGATAAAGCGTAAGCTTTGAACACTTGGTACCGTACAAAATAGCCTACGTATACAAAAACAAGGTGCTCCTGAATCTATATGCACATCCAATATGAATTAAACTCGCTTCTGTGAAATAAAATATCTGATCATTATTCTTTTAAACTGTGTTTTGATATTTATTTTGTTTTATTTTTTTATGGAAAGTATTTTTTGTGTATCTTGGTAGTTTATCTTGGTATGATGGTGCAGAGAAGGGATTAACGCATGTTACTGCGAAGCAGTAATGCTAGCGAAGGAGGAGGTTGCACGTGTGAGGGAACGAAGGTCCTCACGCCCTAGCCGCCGTAATTCCGATCCCGACTACCAGCCACGGTAGACGCGGGCTTGCGGACGTCGAGCAATGGGTAGCTCGCCATACGGCTGTTCGGTGACTAACCGGACCGAGCCCAGTCGTCAACAGCGCGTAGTGATCCACGCGCTCAACAAAGAGATGTCAGTAGACCGTAAGGGCCCAGTAGGGCCGATGCCCGCTAGCTAGGACCGCGGATAATTTCTGAAAAGGAAACCTGTAGTCCTAGAAAGCGTGGTTTTAGTCAGTAAAAGTTTGACATGCCCTCCCGCTCCACCCAGAGCGCGAAAAGTCATTTGGATGATTACCCACCTCAAAAAAAACGCATGTTACTAAAAGAGTTACGAGTATACATGTCGATAGATGAAAAGATTAAGGGATGCCAAATAAAAGATGGATGGATTATGTGGGGAGCAATATGAAAGAAAAGGAAGTAAGTAATACGAGTAATAAAAAACTTTACTATCAGACCAGAGATCCATAGCATGAGCAAAATATCAGCAAAACATTACAATGATACTTACTAAATAAAACAAAAATATATTTAATACGTCTATATACATATCTGAATGACGATCAGATGATGGCATGATGGGTAATAGGATGGAAGAAAAAGAAAAACATGCTGCGGCGATCCCAGGTAATAGGGGAAAAGGGCAGAAAGATGATGATGACTTTACCTGACAAATCCCATTTCTTCTAGTTAAAAGTTTTCCTGCTTTTGATTTTGATGCAGTTTTATTAAGGTTTTTCGATAGGGAGGAATTAATTGTACTGTTTGCATCTATAACACTGTTGTTCCTTTCATTTATGTTTGTAAATTTTTGTCTAGCATCATTATTTGTTATGTTAGCTGGTCTTCTAAGTTTTCTCGAAGATACAAGTACATCTTCAGCATCATCGTCTAGACCGTTTTCGTTTTCGTATTCGTCTTCATTTTCATTCTCACACTGTGAAACATAAACAAATACTAATTAGTTTTTGTTTAAATACTTTTTAGTAGAAATATGTTATCTTCATAATAAAATAAAATTCATATCCCGTATGAACATTTTTTAATTTGCTTGTATTTACTTTGCAATTTATCATTATACTAGACTCTGCCAGTGGCCTTGCCTGAGTGAAAGTAAAAAATATGTAGCCTGAGTGATAAATTATTATGTGTTATCAGTGATAAATAAGCATTCTATTGGTGAAACAATTTTCATAATCCTAATAAATTCTCAGAGTAAGCACTAGCAGGAATTTATGCGTTTGGAATGTTGTCAACTGTCAGACTGCTGTGCTGCGTGTCGCGAGTCTGATTCGCGAACAAAACAAATATTTATATAGCTTACAGATAGTTGTTCCGAATTTAGGGAACCAAAATGCCATCCAAATTCAGGACGTTTAGGTTAACAAACATACAGACGGAGTTACTTTCACATTAATATAGATACATATTTACATACTACTTATGTCTAAATTCACAAATACATAATAGATTAAAAATTCACAAAGGAAACAGAAATTACTGTTGAACTCCACAGGAGTCCGAGAGTGAGGTTACCCAAATAATGCGTAATGAGGTAATACTGTTTGACTACCATTGTTACAAACAATAATAGCCATGTGTATACACTTAAGACTAATTGTAAATTTAAAAAATAGAAGAACATTACATAGCAAGAATGAAAAAAAAAAAGAAGGTAACGGAATATGGAACAAATACAAACATGATGCGCAATGTACACAAAAATAGGCATAATTGTAAGTGTAAAAGTCAAAGTCAAAGTCAAAGTTTTTATTTCACATAGGCCTACATGGGCACTTATAAAACGTCAGAAGCTAGTGCACGGTTCCAAATTGGTCGTTTTCTATGGAGAAGAACCGGCAAGAAACTGCATGGTTACTGTTTTAAAAAAGAATTTGTTGTTACAATATTTTCATGTTACAGCTTATGTAGATATTATGTAAGGACAGTGTAGACTGGTCAATATTATACTATAAAGTACAATAAAAATAATCATAATAAAAAGGAACCTAAGAATTCGCGGAGTCTACAGTGTTCTCACATTCACATTATAAAAAAGAGGCTATATATATATGTGTGTTTATGTGTGATAAATAAATAATAAACAGGTGTGTACGAAACAATAAAATACAAAGACAGCACGAAAAGTAAATGTCATAAAATTTAACAAGACTGTAAGTAAATCTAATCGTGCGTCATTCCGTGTGCATAATAGAAACCAATTTTGAACGACTCAACCTCAACTTATCCAACAAACATTTCATAGGTCGCCACGACGTGCTGATTTTAATTATTAGTTATAGAACCAAGCGTAATTAGCGTATAGACGCTGGTCGTAAATACTTTGCTATCACGTTGATATTAAAAAGAATAGGAATTATTGTCGTAATAGAGTTACGTAGCAGTCGTATTAATCATAATTTGATCATGTAGTGGTCGTATAGATGTCACAAGGACCTCTTTTCATCAAGTTATGATGTTTAATAAACGCGCTACTTTGCGGCATTTTATCGAATAACTAGTGTTCATTACGACTTTTATAAGGAATTTTGATGTGAAGTGATGAGATAAATGTAGTGAATTAAAACTCAAAATTCAGACTATTAGTTTTATACTATGTAAGATTTTTTTTGACATTGAAAGAGTAGTATAGCCATTTTATTTATTCATTAGGTATTTATTTATCATGGAAAGATAATGATGAATGATGAGATAAATGTAGTAAATTAAAACTTAAAATCCAGACTATTAGTCGTATTAAGGTGTAAGATTATTTTTTTTGTCATTAAAAGAGTAGTACAGCCATTTTATTAATTCATTTATTTATTTATCTATCATCAAAAGTCATGAATTAATTTTATAGAGTAATATGCACTAGTTTTTTCAATATAATGAACGCGCTTTATAAATTCTTAAAATTAAGCAACATTTTAAGCTTTATTTTAACGTACGTGTTAAAAATTACCTTTATACGACATAGGTTTAATGTCTTAAACCTAAGTCAACCGTAATACAACATCTAAACGACATTTCTTTCCGAGCACTTATTTTTATCTGTACATTAAATTGTAAATTATAAGCCATATTAACTAAATTATTTGAGTTCACTTGAAAGAAAATCTCATAAGAAACAACTATTTAAAAAAAATAATTAAAGTATTGATTAATTATTTATTGTTGGTTTCGGTGATGATACAAAATAATATGTAATAAATATAATGGACATCGATAAGTTTTCAACATATTGATACAGTATGTATTTGAGATGGCTATTGATATCTTCTATGTCTTCTGAAGCACGTTTTCATGAAAGTTAGAGATCATTTTGAAGAGTGTCAGAGGAGTATGACATTACAATGATATTATTTTCAAAAATTGATTTTCTAACTGCCCATTTACATTAACCGAAGTTATTATCATTTTTGCTGGTTTCGCTAGAACTTTCATAATCATATCACAAATATATAATTTATCAAATCTTCTTTTATAGACCTGACTCCACTTTTATAGAACCACTAGATTTACTTGTTGCGCTTCAACCAACATCATATTGTTTAGATCCACTTTGCATCGAACTCAATTATCTTGAGTTTTAAACAAAATTTTGTACGGAACTCATTCCAGTTTAATTAAAATTGACTTGTCCTGGCCGTGGTTGTAATTTTGTAATTTTTTATACATTTATAGGTCATCTAGTCATTGAATAATAGTATAAACGTGTCCATATTGACTGAAAATTCTATAAGACTACCATTTATCAGTCTTAAACGGTAATCACGTGGTTAAAAGTAGTTTTCGCAAGCGCCTTTTATACTACTGAAAATTGTGTATCAGTCATATAAAATAGTCGTATAAAAGTTTATGTGATGTCTGTATACGACTACAAGTTATGTAAAAATTAGAGGCACTAAGTCATATTACACGATAAAAAATACTTTAATACGATTTTTAAAGCATTTTGAGTCGCGTAACTCTTACTTATACGCCAAAAATGTTTGTTTTACTAACATCATCGCGCGTATCATAACGATACATAAATACACATGCCACAGAGTCCGGCAACACATTGGAAACAAACAGTGATAGTTTTTCCGCAGCAACAGGGGATGGAAGAGGGCAACCTATCGCCTTCCAGTTGAATAATATGACCAGGGCGGAGGCTACTAGCAGAAGATACGTGTACAATCTACAAATAGAAATGACCCAGATGCCGTTGCACACCCACTGCCATATTCATGTCACATGACCAAATGTACATACTAACTAAAACCTTCATGATACAACTTGCTGAATTTTGAGATAAACCCAACCAGTAAAGAAAATGATATCAACGTTTTACAAGACAAAGTGACTAACGATGATGATGGTGATAAAAAAAAAACACAAATCTAGATGTAGTATGGAAGTTCAATGCTTATTTGGGTAAAGTAATATCATACTTACAATCGGCGGATCATCGCCTTTAAGTGTCTCCTTTACGTAACATCCTTTTGCTGTCGGTTGAGCTTTGATTATCGTCGCTCCTGATTCGTCCAAGTTTCCCTTACCGCCAGTACAAATCATATAATTATCTATTACGGCACTCATTCCCTCATAAATGTCATAACTTCTTTTACATGAGGTTTTATCTTTTATCAATGTTGAAGCGTAGTTCAAATTTTCCTGATTGTAGTTTTGAAGATCCATTTCCTAAAAATAGAAAGTATAATAATATGATGTGAAATTAAACCTTAATCAAGATCATACAGTATTGTTTGTCGTTTGAGATTCTTCGAAACTGCGGAAATGTTCAATAGAGGAACCACGGCCGTGGAACGCAAAGGGTAACTGAACACAGACGGTTTTTTTTTTTATTTCTCTTTTCTTTCACATTAACCATGTACAGATTATTTTGACTTAACGAGTAGTCGATCAGTCAGAAAAGTGACGCTACAACTGTTCTTGTGGCAGCTAGTTCCAAAGCGGTAAGTCTCTATGGATAGCTCGCCTATGTACTCGTACGTATACTGTCTTATTTTTATTGATTATATAAAATTGTGCGTGCAATAAAGAATAAAGGATATGAATAGCTAGAAACCTCATGATACTCTTTTAAATCACAACTTGTAGTTATTATTATTATTATTTGGTAAGACACACTAGCAGCTTTTTGCTGATGCGTGTGTTTCATATAGTTTGGAGATGTTTTTAATCTGTCCAACCGATTTTGAAAGCAGTTCAATGTGGGAGCTTTCACAACACTTTCCGGGAGCCTGTTCCATTCCGTTACAACTCGGTTATGCTGTTTCTTTTCGCGCTTATTTCATTTTGTGTTGTTTTTAGTGTTGCCTGATTGATTTCGGTTGATTGTTGCATTTTCTAAGGCTATCCCTTTCCCACATTTGTTTATCGGCCTTGTGTGAGCAGCGCGGGTGCCACTTATCGTGACAACGTTGACAATCGAACTAATGACATTTCAATGACAACCCGCATTTTTCGATAGCGTTGACTCATCTGTGTATTTGCTTATGCAAACAAAAATCGAAAATCGAGAGAAAGTTGGGATTTGTGTTCCGAAAACCATGCCATCATCGTATTCTGAATTTTACCGAGGATTACAAGGCCAAAATTTTAATATACGATTCGTTCTGGCCTATCTCCATGACTAACACCATGCAGCAGCCGAATTTCAAATATTTCGTAGTCTTTCGCACCACGCAAACATAATGGTACAACATTTGGTTGACTTCATACAACTAGCGTCGCTTTTTTTTAAGTGGAAAATCTTGGAATTTTTCTGACTAAAACCAACTCCTATATCCCTTCTTTGCGTTCCAGGACCCCGCGTTTTCCTTTCAGAAGCGAACACATGGCCCCAGTAGGCTTCTTGCCTTGTTGTTTGTTTGAAATCAACTTGAATTAATTTTGTAGCTACAAACTTTGTATCCATTTTCAGTGAGTGGAAATCCAATAATTTTAGTTTAGAAATATATTCACTAAATTATTGAATTAATCTCATCATCATCAGCATCATCATTTCAACCGAAAGAAGTCCACTGCTAGGCACAGGCCTTCCCCAAGTGTCGCAATAATGACCGGTTCTGTGCGTCTCGTATCCATCGGATTCCCGCGACCCTTACCAAGTCATCGATCCACGCAACGCTACGTCTTCCGGTACGTGGTAGCCACTCCAAAACCTTTCGTCTCCATCGACCATTTGTTTTGCGAACAACATGCTCTGCCCACTGCCGCTTAAGTTTGGCGATTCTTTATACTATGTCGGTAACCTTGGTTCTTCTATGGATATCTTCATTTTTGGATGTGATTACGCAAAGAAACTCAGAGCATAGCCTATTGGCCGTTGAGTGCCTTTAGGTCTTCTGTTGAGGCCCATTGTAAGGGACCACGTTTCGGAGCCATAATTCATCACTTGCAACATGCATTGGTCATAGACTTTCGTCTTGAGATACTGTGTGTGTGCGCAGCAGACGATTGACCTCTTTTTCAAAGTTAGACCTACTCAATTAGACCGTCTGTCCCAGATAAACGGAGTCGTCCATAACTTCGAGTAGAGTCTTTGATGGATGTTGGCCTTTTTTTTTGTCCATGTTCATTTTAAGTCCCAGTCTTCCGGAAGCTCTACTGAGGTCATCGCGCATTGTACTGAGCTCCTCGGTAGTCTCAGCTATGTCTACTATGTCGTCGGCAAACCGAAAGTAAGTGATGTACTCGCCATTGAAATTAATGCCTAGCCCTCTCCATTCCAGAACCTCGAAGACATCTTCCATTGCGGCCGTGATAGTTTCGGTGAAATGATGTATCACTGCCTCTCACCACGCTGCAAGAAGATAGGTTTTGAAGTTTTTTGTTTTTTGTAGGAAAATCATCTTATGATCGGGATCGAAACCCCGGCGGCGGTTGGGGCGTGAGGACCGTTGGCTCACTCGATCGGCTGCCTCTTTTGTTAGCATTACTGCTTCGTAGAAGGAGGTGCCCGCTTGCCACTCCTCCTCGCTCCGGAGCATGGCCTGCACCAAGACCCGGTTGGTTTTGAGGTCTGGTCCTAAAGTCGGATTGACATGGTGGCGTTTTTGTATAAACATTTCAGCACTTCGATCTTCCGTTATTCAATCTGGCACCGTTAGAGAGACTGCAATACAGCCCAAGTCTTTATCGAATCAAAGGCTTTCTCGTAGTCCACAAAAGCTAAGCCGAGAAGCTGATTATACTCTTCAGTCTTCTATTTAACCTGCCGCAGCGTATGTATGTGCTCCACGATGCTGAAGCCTTTTCTGAATCTGGCTTGTTCGGGAGGCTGGAAGTCGTCGAACCTCCGCGCGAAAAGGTTCGTGATGTCTCTGGAAAACAGCTTGTAGACATGGCTCAGAAGTGAGACGGGCCTGTAATTCTTCTTAAGCAGGGTATTATCACCCTTCTTACAGAAGAGTATCACCACACCTATGTTCCATGCCTTTGGCGTTTTTCCTTCAAGTATGACGGAATCTAACAACTTCTGAAGGGCCTTTAGGACCAGTTTTCCACCTGCCTTCAGGAGCTCGGCCATAATTTCATCCTCACCCGACGCCTTATTGTTTTTCCACTGCTGCAGAGCCATCCTAATCTCGTATAGGCTGACGTCCGGGATATCTTCGGTATAGTGTCAAGTCGACTAGCTCTTGGGCCATATGCTAAATTTGCAGCGGGTTTGGAGATTAGCGTGTACGTATGTATGTCTATAAAATACCTTGATCTCTCCCAGAAGCTTCGATTTGGTGGATATGACTCTGCCATCGTTGTTCTTCAATTACGTGAGTTGGCTTTGCCCAATAGAAAGATCCCGTGCAAATATTTTGGAGCTCTTATTCCACTCAATCGCGTCCTTAATCGTTTTGGTATTAAATCGGCGAAGGTCACGTATCAGAGACTTCGAGATCCGTCTATTAAGCTACACGCATCACCTGAAGACTGCAAAGTCATCTCACGCCTCTTCTTCATAAGCTCGTGAATTTGATCTGAGAGCTTCTTGTTCTTATTCATACGGTGAGTTTTGAAAAATTTAGACCCGACCGTGTGGACAGTTTCCACGAACCCATCGTAATATTCGTCTACGGAGCTCCATAGGCACTCAAAACGTTTATGAAGTTCGAGCTGAAAGTTCTCGGGGTTTTGGATCTGGATCTGTGCTGGACGGAGCGCCTTTCAAGTTTAAAATTGATATCCAATGGGCCTCTTAGCATGCAGTGATCACTTACAGTTTTCACCGTTTTGATCACAGAGACATCATTTGCTTCTTCGTTGAAAGAATAAAGTCAATCTCATTTCTAGTTTCACCGTTGGCATTTTCTCAGTTCCCACCATCTGTGCTTACGTTTTTTGAAGAAGAAGTTTTATCATTTAAAGGCTCTACTGCTCTATAAAATAAAACTACCCAGGTGAACCCGGAGATTCCGTCGTCCAAATCCAAATTGCCCGACTCACACCTCTTCACCGTCTCGTCCGCTCAGTTTTGCGTTAAAGTCTTCGATGACCACTGTGAAGTGAGTGAGTGACTTTTCTTAGCACCTGTTGCCTCGCTGTAGCCTTTACCGCTACCAGAAACAAGGGTAAACGGGCTGACGGGCATTAGATGTCATTTCTTTGTTTTGCTTTTCATTTTTGCCTCTCCCCCCCGGCTTACCATAATCTATAACTTCCTACCTTATAAAAGGGCTTCATAAAATTACTCTACCTCACGATATTTATCACGGTGACCCCAACCAAACACTATTGCGTCGATTCCGGCTTCCTGGTATTTGGGGTCATAGTTGATACTTATTGGAGCAGGTGTATATGAGCAAATATGGCTATAGGTCGTGTCGCTGAAATCATATTTTGACTCAACTTTCACCACAGCAATATCTATATATGACCATTTGGCTTGGTTCTGGTAGTTTAACTCGTAATCTGAAATCATTTAAAAATTACATTCTAGTCACCATTTCGAAAAATTGTTTAATAATAATAGGTGGCTATTATATATGAAGGTCCACTTCAAGTTCAACTCTTCATTTAAAACTAAGGTTTCGTAAAAACTCTCCACGATTTCGCCAATAACACGTGTAAACTGTTATTAGACCGTCAAACATTGGAAAATATTTAGCAAGTATTAACAGTAAACAAAAATATACCAAAGTTAAAATAGAAAAATATTTTCGCAGACGCAGATTGACATTATGGCTACATAACAGAAACTTGTAAGAGTGAAACAGAGAAAGAGAAAAAATATGTTCAAAGGTGGCTGTGACAAGCGACCGATTCTAAAATTTTTTCACACCACAAAATCTAGAACAAAAGTTTCTTTGTTTTAGGTATATGTTGTTTAGGTAAAGCACTAAAAAAGGCTCTCATAAGGAGAGTCTTTAAGAAACATCTCTTAAAAATATTTTAATATCTCTCAAAAACAGTTAAATCGACCTATTTGCAGGATCTATTTGCAGGATTTACTAAATTTTAAACGATTTATTTTTTATTTTTCTTGATATTATGGATAGGTTTGCAAATAAATATATCGCAGTAAAACTGTTTGCACATCTATTCAGGTTCTTCATTGTTATTATTTTTTGTGTAATTCAGTGCGACATATTATTAGAAATATTGAAAACTGTAAGTGCCTTTTTGGTATTTTTAAGGACTCTCCTCTGTCGTAAGCGTCAGGTCGACTTGAGCGTAAATTAACTTTAAAATAATTAATTACAAAATATAAAAATTCAAACATTTACAATAAGCGTTTTGTTTTTTTTGATAAGTTAATTTTTTATTCTTCAGTAATTAGATTCGAGAAGTCAAGCGCGCATACGATCTTTTACCAGAAATGGGGACAATAACCACCCCAAGATGTAGCCCGTGCAGTCCGTCTGTTGCCTAACTGGAAATCTCCCGGGCCGGACAGACTGCACAATTTCTGGATTAAATGATTCCAAAGGTCGCACACTCGCTTGGCATCTCAGTTCTAGTCTGCTTGGGTCAGGGTCGCTGGCCCAGTTTCTAACGACGAATCTAAAAATTATAGACCGATCACGTGTTTGCTGACGGTCTATAAAGTTCTTACATCTATTCTGAGAGCTAAAATCAATAGTCATATTGGGACAAATTCTATCATGTCTGCCTCTCAGAATGGATATAGAAACAGGTCCCGCGGTACTAAGGAGCTGCTCCTCATTGATTAACCAACAGGTTTGACGTTCTCGAAAGAACATGGCTTTCTCGAACATGGCTCATGAGGTTTCTAGAACTGTATAAAGTTGATACAACTCTGCGCACCTTCCTGACGTCATGTATGAGGCAGTGTAGAATAGTCCTTCACTATCCGGGATTTAACAGCAAACCGATAAAGTTTGAACATGGCATATTCCAGGGTGACATTCGGAGTCCACTGTGGTTTTGCCTAGCCTTGAACCCTCTCAGCACACTGCTCCTAAGAGGCGTTAGGTCATATCTTACCTCTTTACATGAACGATCTGAAACTCTTTGCCCCCAACAACTTGCAACTGCTACTGAAGGTAACTAAATCTTTCAGTAGTGCCGTTAGGATGGACAAATATACAGTCACGCATGTAAAGTGAAAGTGAGATTATGGAATCCATGGGAATTCAACTCTCGGATTCCATACACCTTAGATCTGCTCAACCGACACTTACAAGTATTTGGATATGTCGGAAGCGTTAGGCACCAATACTGATGACCTGAAACAATCGTTGAAGGAGTGCTTCTTTGACCAACTAAATAAGGTACTGAATAGTCTTTTGTCAAGCGGGAACAATGTGCGCGCTTTCAACAGTTGGGTCATGCCCGTATTGATATATTCTTTTGGCATACTCAAATAAACTCAAACAGAACTTGACCCCTTGGATAGAAGAGTCCGCACACTACTTACCGCAAATCTGATGCATCACCCACAGTCATCGGTGATAAGACTGCATATCTTGCGGAAGTACGGGGGTCGTGACTACTTAAATACTAAGACCCTGTACAACTTCGATGTAGGCAGTCTCAGGGAATACTTCCTAAATACCGAGTGACGTAGGTATGCACCGAGATGTGGTAGCGGTGGGCAAGGGCTTCACTCTGCTTTCCTTGGAAAAAGGGAACTGGCGCAAACCTATAATATTGGATAGTAATGACCGGAGGGAAGTATGATAGAGCAAGGAGCTTTACGAACGCTTTTCCGGGCCTTGCCGGGCCGATTTTGACTTATTAGCGTCCGTATCTTGGCTGCGTTTCGGTGACCTAGACAACCGATAACACCTCGTAGCCTGGATTATCCACCAGCAACTTGCTCTTAAATACAATCATGTGGAATCAGAAATACCGTACTAAAGGTATGTGCCCGACCCAGTTGTCGACAACGGCAATATTACATTATATTGGGATCGATCTATCATCACTGACAGGACTATTGTTGCCAATAAACCTGATATAGTGGTGATAGATCGTCTAGAGCGTTGCGTAATGATTGTTGATATAGCGGTCCGTCATGACGAGAACCATGTGAAAGCTGAGAAAGATAAACAAACTAAGTATCTTGACTTAGCTCGCGAGGTTCGTTGTGCCGATAGTCGTAACGGCCAATGGCATAATTGCTAAGAACCTTGAACAACATGTGAGGAGGCTCTCGGCCCCGCAGCTGGATCAGGGGCCTGATCCAGAAAGCAGTACTCCTGGACACGGTACGCACTGTTAGAAGATTTCTCTCTTAGAAGCCCTGATCACCGGTAGCTTGGACCCTGTTCCCGATGACGGTGGGCTACAATTTTTTAATATTTTTAAATGTTTTTTTTTTTATATGTTTATTTTTTAAGAAATATTTAAAAATGCAAATAATATGTACATATAGAAATTAAATGGAATAACAATATGACATTTATTTCAAACAAAAGTCCTTATATATTCTTATTACTTATCATATATTTTATATATATATATAGGAAACTTCGTTAGGCAGGTGTACAATAAATAAAATTATTAAGGTGAATCTGAGCTAGAGCCGAGCAAGAGCGAAGTATGAGCGGAGCACAATCCAAGCTTAAAGTCCACACACACTACACGAATTCGAGCTCGGCTCGTGCTCCGCTCATACTCCACTCGTGCTCGATTTCTCTAGTATAAACCCGACTTTAAAATAAGTACTAAGATACTTTGGGAATTCTCTTACTATTTGGTGTGCATATAAAAGTAATTTTCTTTTTCCTCTCTCTGGTGCACGGATCGGTATGGATTTGCGCGTCGCTTACGTATTTACTATATCCTGCTATGGCATAAAGGTGAGTGACGTCAGTTACACACGCTGCCGAAGTCACAATGTACCACTCGGAAACTAACGCCCCTCCACAAAGCCAGCCTTCGTAATATTTAGGAGATGTAGAAGCTTTAAGGAGATATACCTAGAAAATGTTATTTTTATTAATTTAATGAGTAGGTAATATACCTATCACATTTGTTTCCACAACAATTTTGCCAGCGTGAAAGCCGGCATTTATCCCATGGCTACATTCTCCCGGATAAAACACAATTATGTTTCCTTTTTCAAGATCTTATCTCTATGTTGAAATTCGCCAGCACTGGCTCAGTGGTTTAGATATAAAAAAGACAGTTATTACACAGTAATATTATAAAGACGAACGTGTACATTTGTTACTCTTTCACTGTCAAAAGACTAAACGGGCTTGGATGAAATTTAGTACACGAGTAGACCATATCGCAGAATATAACATATAATATATTTCAAGAAAATAAAAATAATAATTTAACAGAGACTATCAGTAGATACTTAGCAGATACCTTTACAATAAACAATAAATTTAAACATAAAAACATAAATATCATTATCAAGAGACAGGTAGTTCCTAAAATTCACAAAATAGGTCGTAAAATAAACCTCGTTATTTCCTTGATTTATTAGGGTACTCTAGCCACTGATATAGAAGTTAGGAACTATCACATCACTGCCTCCTTTTTACACCAACACTGCACTAATAGTCGTTGAATTACGAGCGATGAATATACCATGGGTTATTTCGCCGTCGTAGTCATATATCGAGAACTTCTGCCTTACTAGCCTGTGGCACAGTACCCATGTATACCTGCTACCCGCGTAGGATACTGGAGTATCGTTTCAATGTCATTGTACGAGCTACGCTGTACATTGAACTTTGCACTGGTTTTTACTTCACACTTACGTATGCACATATTGTTTACCTGTGCAGTTAACATAGCATTTAAGTAAAATTATTATGTAATTATATCAAGTAGCAATAAATCCATCAAGGGAAACGTTCGTCTACTCATTTACATAACATGACATCCTTCAAGAAAGTTACATAACAAGAACATAACACTTTCAATGTTAGGCATTACAACCCCAACAGTCATTTCATCTATGCGACGCTGTATTTGTTTCTTATGACCACGGAGCAAGTACTATGACAACGGTTATACAGCTTGTTTATTATGATTAATAGTTCAATCGCCAATAGGTACATATTACCACGAGAATAGTATTCGTATAGTATAACTCCTGTAGCTACTGCGTACGAGCCGTTTTACTACCGACTGCGGCGGTTTGTGCAATCACAACTTCTTCTTTGCTGTTAATATTTCCCATTTTTTTACAAAAATGTGTGCACAAAATTCATAGGAATACGTAACAATAGAACACGCCTCGTGCTCAGGAATCTTAATGTTTTTTCTGCTTCATCTTAAAGTCAACATTGACTCTGCACTGATTGTTTATAATATTGTGTCCTTTTATGGTACACACACCCGCGGGCCAGTGCCGACTACTGTAACAGGCAGGGTCGCTATGACAGGTCGGGTATTTAGGAGGCAAATGAAATGAACGAGGTTTGAGAATACAGTGCCTATATTGGAATAATTATACCATATTATATACCTTACAACTACTAAATCACAGCATTTTGGGTTATTTTCCCGGGAGCACATCCACTTGGGATAATTGTCTACTTTCACGCGAGCAAAACCGCTTGTAATAAGCTATAGTAATATAAAAACCATATAGGCTCTGAAATTTAAGAATCTAGGTTGCACAGTTCTAGTTATTCATTTCTTATGGAAGAGTACCAGATGATAAATCCATGATTAAATTTTTTAACCTTAGACATTAGACATACTAAGATTTTAATAACATCATTGTATGCCATCAATTGTTTCATTATAGAGATTGCCTAGCAAAGTGTGTTTGACACTGGTTCGAGCATAACTTTAAGTAGTGGTAAAAATGGCGATAGCAAAAAATACTGATAGTAGAATCAAGGATCGGGTCAGAAATTTCTTAATTGTTTCCTCAGTCCGGATTTGTAACCGGTTAGGACAAAAATTTAAAGGACGATTTTTTTTTTTTTTTTTTTTTTTTTTTTCATTGGGTGGGAAAATCATCCTAATGACATCCCCGCTCTTGGGCGGAGCGGGAGATAGTGTCAGACTCTTACTGACTAAAAACCCACTCCTGTTCCTTCGTTGCCTTCGTCCCAGGGCCCCGGGTTCCGCTTTCACACTACCCGTGGCCCCAGTAGGCTTCGACCCTGCTGGGCCCCTACGATTTGCTGACATCTCCTTGAGGCGCGCGTGGAACAAAACGCGCCGTCGACGACTTGGGCTTGGTTCAGACGGTTACCGGACGGTCAGACGGCGAGCCACCCATTGCTCGCCGTCTGCAAGCCCGCGCCTACGGTGGCCGGAAATCGGGATCGGAATCCCGGCGGCGGTTGGAGCGTAAGGACCGTTGCCTCACGCGATCGGCCGCCTCCTTAGCTAGCATTACTGCTTCGCAGAAAGAGGCGACCGCCTGCCACTCCTCCTCGCTCCGGAGCATGGCCTGTACCAAGGCCCGGCGCGAGAGATCACCGCCGCCGATTGCCCTCACGAGGTCACGGCGTTGCTCTGCCCAAGCGGGGCACACCTCCACCGTGTGCTCCACCGTGTCCTCCGGGTGGGCCACACAGTGGCGACACCCGGGCGTCGTTTCCGCACGAATCCGGTGCAGGAACCTCCCGAACTTACCGTGTCCGGTGAGGACCTGCGTCATGCGGAATGTGAGGACGCCGTGAGAAAATTTAAAGGACGATTATGTATTTATTTAAGGTAAATTCTGCTTCCTTCCTATAAAACTTGGTATTGCTAATAGCGCCATCTACCCAGTACGTGCGGAACGTGAAAACCTAATCTACAGTTACTGTATTCTGTTCACTGTTCGTCAGTCCCTAACATTGAGTAAGGGGTGTCAAGTTTACTTCAAAAAGGATAGATGGCATTAAAAATTATGATGATGAGGAGTAGCAATGTTTAGTACCGGGTCAGGAGCCTTACCATGTTGTGCTAAAATATTAGGCGTTCAAGCGAGAAAGAGAGATGGAGCTATACACCATTATACACTATAGCTCCATTCCATTAACAATTCAGTTTAGGTCGTAAGTGGTAGGGCGTCTGAACGCATATCAAAGTCCATTATTTTTAAACACTGATAAATTGTTTGGAAAGGAATACAAATGATGTTGGCATATCGGTAGAAAAATTTTACTGCTGTAGCATTGAGCTTTTCAATTTTGTGAATTGATGTTTTGACAGATATATTAAGAGAAACCCATAAAATTATTAGGGCATGTTTAGACTTTCGCTGTATTCACTACCGAGAACGATATTTATAAATGTTTGGTTTTGTGCGATATCGCATTGGGTATATAAAAGTTAGGTAGACGATATGTTTTCGTTTGATTTTGCGGAATAGGTTCAGTCTCGGCGACGGACAGTTAAATATGTAGTTTCGCAATTAAGTTTCGCTACTCATATTGGTAACGATATTCGCTTAGATTGAAATAGTAGGACTAACGTATTTGTACCTCTAAGGCTGCCGTATTATTCGAAAGGGCCTGTAACATAGGGAGGCGAGTGTTGTTTGTTACTGAGTTTATTTATTTATTATTTATGTTTATAAAACTCAGATAATCTCCCACTTGCTCCATATAAAGCGGGACTTCACACCTCAAAAAAAAGTATAAATATATACCCACTCGCTTTTCGTTACTGAATTAATTTATTTATTATTTATATTTATAAAAATCAGATAATCTCCCACTCGCTCCATATAGAGAGGGACACCCCCATCTCAAAAAATAGTATAAATGTATACCCACTCGCTTTTCGTTACTACTCAGGGTAGCGAATACCGCGTAGCTCTAAATTGACTCTAAAGACGGATCAGTCGAGTTTTGTTCCTTACCACATATTTTTTTGTTGTCTTCACATCCACACCTTCTTGTATTCTTCTTTCACAGTCGTATTCTAAAACGTTATGTAACTTTGTTTTATTAATGTTGTCCTTTTTTCGATTACAAAACCTCTTTTAATGTTACTTTCACTAAACGAAAAGGTGTTGTCGGAAAATTAAATATAAATAACGTTATTCAATTCTTGATAATATATCTCTTTTATAAACGAATATATCTCCAGGTGGTAAACATAAATCACCAGACAACCACCAGTTTAGGGGTATACGGAACAGTGTCAGCAACAGTCCCGTGGAAAAGTCTAAAACCACGATGCAAGATTTTTTAATTTTAGTTCGTATAAGATTTCATAGATGTACAAACTATTCATTTCAGCAAGGCATACCTAACTAACGACATCACCAAGTGAGCATATCTTCCCGTAGAGACACGAATGCTCACCTTTTCTTTGCACCTGTCTGGCCGAGCAACGACTCACCCTCAAATACACACTAATAACTCCATAAAATCACCAAAGACCGTTAAGCAACACCATCTTACATCATCTTTACACCTTACCTTGAAAAATGAATAAAAATAATAGAAAACTCAATTTATAGATGAACATTTTCAAATCGATTCATTGCGAGGATTTGTAGGAAAGTAAAAATCTCAATTTTATGGTTTACACAAACCATTAATAAAATTGCGAAATAGTTTTTTTGATTATTTTCATTTACTTGGAAAATAATAGGCAGCAACAGCTAGTTGCTGCATTTTGTACCAAGTCAACGGCGACTTTTTTGCAGCGATTGCAATACAATTGCTATTCAGTTGCGTTACAGTTGCAATGCACTACTGTGTTGATGCTACATCACGTTGGTATCAATGTAGTCACACGTCACACCTTGTGAATTCGGTAAATGACCAAAGTTGCGATGCAGCCATTCAATAAACGATCTATTAAACTGATGCAAAAAAAAATTCGGGGTCTTTAGCTTTTACTTTTAGCAGGATATATTAATTTAAGCCAGCAAATATTACGTGTCTGCATCAAGTCTGTATTCTCTCACTATCATAGTATCTAATGTCTGATGGATATATTTAAAGCATATGAAACCTGCAAAAAACAGGTTAGAAATATTATAATATCGGAAGAGTATTAGAACTGTTATTACACAAGCGTTGATCTACGAGAAGACACTTAAAAAAAAAGTTATGTTTTATCTTGGTATGGTTGTTGGAATCTCCAGCTTTTTTGATCAAGGACAAAATAAAAATACTTTAATTTCAAAATGCAATAATAATTTATACACTTAAATACCTTTCTCTTAAATCAATAACAGTTATCTTGTGTCAGTAGTCGTTGGTAAACTTAAGTTTGCAATAATAATATAATAATAATATATATCTTTATTGTAATAAAACCAAAGTACAAATTAACTTAATACTACATCAAGAGTGACGGATAAAAGACTGCAATGTTTTTAAATTAATCATAGTTTGCTTACTGAAAAGCATAACATGTAAGCCACTCACAAGTCGGACCGATGACCTGGTTGAAGTCGACAGACTTCCACTCGAAGTAAGAACAGTTGTGATAGTTGTAGTGACGCTTGAGGTAGGTTTATGTCCAGAATCGGACATAAAATGACTAAATGGTAATTAATATACATCGCTATGATCTTGTAGTCTAATTTGTTATTTTAGTGTTAGTTCGATTTGTAAATATAGTTGAATTCTTAAGTGTAATGTCAACTAGTTTTGTGGTTCTTGTTAGACTCGCATTTTTAATGAGACTTGCAGAACTTGAAATTTCTAAATATACTTTTACTGTTGATACGTTTCGGATACTCGTGTTTGCATTTTCGATTAATATTGGAGTTATTATGTTCTTAATGTTATTTATTGACGAATTTAATTGAGATTTTGCAGATATGGAGTCTGAGTATTTAGTATCCGTTAAATTAGTAACTGTTTTATTGATAAGATTTGTTGATGTTGCATTAGTTAAAATTACAGGTGCAGTTTTTTTAACATTTATGAAGATAGCATTAGTTAAATTCATAGATGTGCTATTGCCTATATTTCCAGCCTTAGTTGTTCCTGTATGTTCGAAAGCATTAGTAATATTTGTATTAGTTAATATCGTAGAGTTCTTATTTTCTAGTTTTACATCATTTCCACCTTTGGAGTTCTTGAGGTGCATTGTTGCATTGGTATTTGCAGGCGAATCGTGTGTTGTCATATTTTTTTCGTTTTCTGCCGGTCTGTAACAATTTAATCTTAAATGTACTGTTGCATTTTAAAATCATAATGAGCTTGCTCTTGACCTCGATCTTGTCTGATGGTTAGCAATGGATCAGAAGCAGAGAGCTCAGAAGATGACCGTTCAGTCTTACTTTAGACGGGTCAATTGTAGAACATAGATGCTGAAAAAATGTTTTGATATTAGGACAAAGTTTATGAATCAACTTACCCATCAGGATGATCTTTCCATGAAATATTTTTTTCCATTATTTTAAATCCTTTTTGTGTTAAATTCGCGCAAATTTCTCGCCTGTTGAAAATACATTGAAAAAATGATTAGATTACAAGAAAAAATGATAATATTGTATTTATTTTTATTACTTAAAATAAAAAATGTAGTCGTTCTACATTTTAAAAAGTTATTTAGAACTACTATAAACTCCTATTACTATTTAATAAAAATATAATGTTTTGTCTAAATGTTATCTATAATAGAATATCTACTAAAGCGTTTCTAAAAAACATTAAATTTATTATCACTTGCCTTGTCGTCGGCGAAGCTGCTTCGCGGAATACACAATCCAGGAACGCTCCGCTACATTGGGTGCTTGTGAACAAATATGGTCCAATGCAATCCAGCGATGGACTAATTTTAAAAGCTGACGCAACTCCAATAAGCACCTCGTGCGCTCCAACCCAAGTCACAAGCGGTCCTCCGTGATCGTTCTAGAAAAATATGTTTCATTCACATACGGTGAATTTGTGCCCGTCCTCAAACAAAGGTTTCAACTTGTCAACGTAGGGTCCGAATCCGTAATGTTTCCACGAAGATTCAAAGAAATCACTAATAGTGAAACTGGATGGTCTACAAATGATGTAATGACTCCAGCCTTGTAAGTAATGATAACGTAAACATTTCTTTCTGGCATAAAAAATAACTAAATCTGGAGGACACATAACCCACCGCTGCAGTTTTATTAAAGAAAAATTCAATTTGACTAATTTAGAAACAGTATCTACGTGGTAACAAAACAAATAATAATTGCTAAAATTTTATGCTATTCAGTGATATCTGGCTACATTGTGCGAGATTCAGTTTACGTTATCATGCCAACATTAAGATCTCGTAAAGAGCCATTACAAAAAGCCTGTTTTTTTGTGTCGAAAAAATATGATACTATAGTCTAACTCTACACCATCAACCTATCTGTATTTATCAGTAGTACCAGCATATTTAATGCTGCTGCATCCTGCTGTGCTTACGACGCAGCTGTATATATCGCATCTGCATCACTCTACGAAAGTTGAGAAGAAGAAGGCTGGATTCGCGCCACGACTCCAACTTCAAGTTGTTTGTGATACGAGTTCCAACCCACTAATTACAAACCTTTATTAGAGAGGACTTTTGGCCGAAAGGTATCGTGTATTGACGACATTTCCGAGGACGGTTACGGTACATCACGCAGCGGAACACGACACCGATGTTACGTGTTTATTGTTTGTGACATTTTTAATATATTTTAGTTTATTATCTAATTTATAAGATTGTAATAATATGTACTTTATCTGTGGGCGCCTCAGTAACCTGACATTAATAATATTTGTATATAACAAAATATTTTTAAAGATTGTTATTCAACCGTGTTTTAACGGCAACACCGTGTAGTATGCTCATCATCACCCAAAGCCTGACCTAGCCCACTGCAGGTTGATCATATAGTTTTCTGTTCTTGAGCTAACCCCCATGTGCTTGTATCAGACCCTAAGTACTTAGTTTAGGTATATTTAATAGTTTTATCTCGCCAAAGTTTTTTTTCTTTTTCTCGCCAAAACGTAAGCTTTCAGCACTTCGTGTCGTACAAATTGCCTACGTAGAAAAAAACAAGTTGCTCCTGAATCCAAACGCACATCCAATACGAACTAAACTTGCTTCTATGAAATAGAATATCTAATCTTTTAGTTTATAAGAATAATGATTCGAAAGTTTTGATATTTGTTTTGTTTTTTTTTTTAATGAAAAGTATTTTTTGTTCATCTTGGTATAGTCTACATGGCTATACCAAGATGAACAAAAAATACTTTTGAAGAGAAAGAAGAGGAGGGATGAAACGCATGTTACTAAAAGAGTTACGAGTATACATGTAGATAGATGAAGAGATAAAAGGAGGCCAAATAAAAGATGGATGGATTGTGTGGGGAGAAATATGAAAGGTTTATTATTACTGGTGGTTTATTATTATTACTTAGTCCCTAAACAATAATAATGAACTTTATTATCAGAACAGAAATCCATAGCATGAGCAAAATATCAGCAAAACATTACAATGATACTTACTAACTAAAATAAAAACATATTAAATACACATACATTCAGATATGTAATATATCTATATTCACGACGATCAGATGATGGCATGACGGGTAAGAGGATAGGAGAAAAAGAAAAACATGCTACGGCGACCCCACGTAACATGGGACAAAAACAGAAAGATGATGATGTCTTTACCTGACAAATCCCATTTCTTCTAGTAAAAGGTTTTCCTGCTTTTGCTTTTGATGCAGTTTTATTAAAATTTTTCGATAGGGAGGAATTAATTGTACTGTTTGCATCTATAGCACTGTTGTTCCTTTCATTTATGTTTGTAAAATTTTGTCTAGCATCATTATTTGTTATATTGGCTGGTCTTCTAAGTTTCCTCGAATATACAAGTACCGAATCATCGTCTTGATCGTTTTCGTTTTCGTCTTCGTTTCCATTCTCACACTGTAAAACATAAACAAACACTGATTAGTTTTTGTTTAAACACTATTTAGTGGAACTGAATGAATGAACATGTTATAAGTATGAACATTTTTTAATTTGCTATACTTTTCAGTTTATCGCAAATTAATTTTATAGAATAATACGCACTAGTTTTTTTTTTTTCAATATAATGAACGCGCCTTATAAATTCTTAAAATGAAGCAACATTTTAAGCATTATTTTAACGAACGTGTTAAAAATTACCTTTTACGACTTAAGTTTAAGACACAACCGTAATACAACATCTAAATGACTTTTCTTTCCGAGCACTATTTTTTTATCTGTATATGCATATTAACTAAATCAAAACTTGAAAAAAAATGTCATATGAAAGAATCATTTTAAATTCAGAATTAAATATTGATTAATTGTTTATTGTTGGTTTCGGTGAAAATAAAAATTGATATGTAATAAATATTATATACTTTGATAAGTTTTTAACATATTGATACAGTATGTATTTGAGATGGTTATTGATATCTTTTATGTCTTCTGAAGCAGGTTTTCATGAAAGTTAGAGATCATTTTGAAGAGTACCAGAGATGGATGACATTTCAGTGATGTTATTTTTAAAAAATAATTTTCCAATTGCCCATTTACATTATCACGAAGAAATGATCATTTTTGCAGATTTCGCTTGCACTTACATAAGCATATCACTAGGATATAATTTATCAAATCTACCTTTATAGACCTGACTCTACTTTTATAAAATCACGACATCTACGGAACCCATTCCAGTTTAACTACAATTAATTTGTCCTGGTAGTGGTTGTAATTTTGAAAAATTTGTAGACATCATCATAATTCATTAGTATAGGTCATCTAGTCATTGAATAGTAGTATAAAAATGTTCATATTGACTGAAAATTGTATATGAGTACCATTTGTCACTCTTACAAAAACTTGCGAAAACTACTTTTAAGTGATAATCGTTATCACTTAAAAGTAGTTTTCGCAAGCACTTGTTATACTACTGGAAATTGTGTATCAGTCATATAATAGTCGTATAAAAGTTTATACGATGTCTGTATACGACTACAAGTTATATAAAGATTAGAGGCACTAAGTCATATTCCACGATAAAAAATACTTCAATATGAATTTTAAAGCATTTTGAGTCGCGTAACTCTTACTTACTAGTATACGGTAAAAATGTTTGTTGCACTGCCATCATTACGTGTAGCGCAACGATACATAAATACACAAGTCCACATAGTCCGGCAACACATTGGAAATAAACAGTGATAGTTTTTCCGCAGCAACAGTGGGTGGAAGAGGGGAACCTATCACCTTCTAGTTGGATGTGACCAGCCGAGGCTACTAGCAGAAGATACGTGTACAATCTACAAATAGCAATGACCCAGAAGCCGTTGTACACCCACTGCGATTTTAATGTCACATGACCAAGTGTACATACTAACTAAAACCTTTATGATACAACTTGCTGAATTTTGAGATAAACCCAAACAGTAAAGTAAATGATACCAACGTTCTACAAGATGAAGAGATTGACGATGATATTGAAAATTTAAACACAAATTTAGAGGCAGTATGGACGTTCAATATATTTATCAATACTTATTTGGATACAGTAACATACTTACAACCGGCGGCTCACCGTCCGTGCCTTTAAGTAGCTCCCGTACGAAACAGCCTTTTGCCGTCGGCTGAGCTTGGATTATCGTCACTCCTGATTCGTCCAGGTTTCCCTTATCGTCAGTACAAATCATATATTTATCTATGACGGTATTCATTCCTTCATAAATGTCATAACTTTTTTTACATGAGGTTTTATCTTTTATCAGTGTTGGCGCGTAGTTCAACATTTCCTGATTGTAGTTTCGAAGATCCATTTCCTAAAAATTGAAAGTATAATAATATAATGTGTAATTAAACCTTAATCAAGATCATACAGTATTGTTTGTTGTTTGAGATTCTTTGAAGCTGCGGAAATGTTCAATAAAGGAACTACGGCCGTGAATCTCAAAAGGTAACTGAACACAGACGGTTTTTTTTTATTTCTCTTTTCTTTCACATTAACCATGTACAGGTTATTTTGACCTAACAAGGAGTCTATCAGTCCAAAAGGTAAAGCAACAACTGCTCTTGTGGCTGCTAGTTCCAAAGCATAAGTCTCTATGGATATGAACCGCTAGAAACCCCATGACACCTCTTTTATATCAAAACTTGTGGTTATTTATGCTGTTTCTTTTCGCACTTGTTTTATTTTTTAGCAGTGTTACTTGGTTGATTTTGTAGGGGAATATATCGAACTGATCTGATGATGAAGTCTGAAGTTAGGCACCGGAACTCTGTAAGAAATTAATGTAATTTAACCGTGTTTAGGATTATTACAATTGTCATGAGATACACTCTGGTTATAAAGTATTTAAGTTTGGCTGAGGGGTACTTTTTAGTGGTGGCGCCATAATTAAAAAGTGTAAAAAAAAAATTACAAAAAAAATACAACCGACTTCAATGTAAAAATAAAACACTGAAAAGTGCAAAACAACTTTAATTTCGCAAGTCAGTATTAAATAGCAAAGAGACAAAACTATTATAGAAAGACCGACTTCCGAAATTAAACTTATTTTGCACTTTTCAGTGTTTTTTTTACATTGAAGTTGGTTGTATTTTTTTATACTTTTTAATTATGGCTCCACCACTAAAAAGTACCCCTCAGCCAAACTTAAATACCTTATAACCAGAGTGCATCTGAATATTTAGGAAGTCATAGAATAATTCTAAAATTACTGAATTATTCTATGACTTCCTACCTCAAAAAAAAAAGCTTAATAATATTACTGTACCTCACGATATTTATCACGGTGACCCCAACCTAACACTATTGCGTCGATTCCGGCTTCCTGGTATTTGGGGTCATAGTTGATAGTTATTGGAGCAGGTGTATATGAGCAAATACTAACATAAGTCGGGTCATTGAAATCATATTTTGATTCAACTTTCACCACAGCAATATCTATATATGTCCATTTGGCTTGGTTCTGGTAGTTTAACTCGTAATCTGAAATCATTTAAAAATTACACTTGTCGCCATTTCGAAAAATTGTTTTATTATAGGATGGTTTTTTTTATTGGGTGGGAAAATCATCTTATGACAAATCGCGCTCTTGTACGGAGCGCGAGATAGTGTCAGACTTTTACTGACTAAAAACCCACTCCTGTTCCTTCGTTGCCTTCGTCCCAGGACCCCAGGTTTCGCTTTCACACTACCCGTGGCCCCAGTAGGCTTCGACCCTGCGACCCTGATCGTAGGGGCCCACCCCTACGATTTGGTGACATCTCCTTGAGGCGCGCGTGGAACAGTACGCGCCTTCGACGACTTGGGCTCAGTCCGGACGGTTACCGGACGATCCCGCCCGCGCCTACGGTGGCCGGAAATCGGGATCGGAATCCCGGCGGCGGTTGGAGCGTAAGGACCGTTGCCTCACGCGATCGGCCGCCTCCTTTTCTAGCATTACTGCTTCGTAGAAGGAGGCGACCGCCTGCCACTCCTCCTCGCTCCGGACCATGGCCTGAACCAAGGCTCGGCGCGAGATATCGCCGCCGCCGATTGCCCCCACGAGGACACGGCGTTGCTCTACCCAAGCGGGGCACACCGCCACCGTGTGCTCTACCGTGTCCTCCGGGCGGTCCACACAGTGGCGACACTTCGTTTCTGCACGAATTCGGTCCAGGAACTTCCTGAACTTACCGTGTCCGGTGAGAACCTGCGTCATGCGGAAAGTGAAGACGCCGTGAGATCTTTCCAACCACGCCTCAAAGAGGGTACTTACCGGTTTTATTATAGGTCTTTTTTTTGGGTGAGAAAATCATCTTATGACAAATCGAGAGATAGTGTCAGACTTTTACTGACTAAAAACCCACTTCGGTTCCTTCTTTGCCTTCGTCCCAGGGCCCGGGTTTGACTTTTACACTACCCGTGAGTTTTATTATAGGTAACTATTACATATGAATGTCCACTTTAACTTCAATTTTTCATTAATGACATTTATGGAAAAATCTCCACAACTTTGCCAATAACACGTGCGAGCTAATATTAGACCGTCAAGCGTTGTAGACTATTTAGCGAGTAAATAAAAAAATATTAAAGTTCTAAATAAAAAAATGCAGTGCCAAGCGCCCGATTCTAACATTTTTTCACATCACAAAGTCTAGAACAAGAGTTTCTTTGTTATTTGTATATCTTGTTTAGGTAAAGCACTAAATAAAGGCTTTATTGAGGGGACAGCCCTTAAGAAACACCTTTAAAAAAAATTGTTCATATCTCTCAAAAACAGCTCACCTTGGATTTACTAAATTTTAACAATTTTTCTCGAAATTTTGGATAGGTTTGCAAATATCTCGCGGTGAAACTATTGGCACATCTATTTAGGTTCTTCATTATTTTATTTTGTAAACTGTAAATGCCTTTTTGGTGTTTTTAAGGACTCTCCTCTTAAGCTGTTGTCGTAAGCGTGAGTTCGACTTGAGCGTAAATTAACTATAAAATAATTTATTGCAAAATATAAAAATTTAAAACTTTACAATAATCCTTTTGGTTTGATATGTCACACGGCACATTTAGATAAGTTAATTTTTTGTTCTTACCTAAAACTATACTCTACAATCAATTTATGTTTAACATCATAGTATGGTTTTCAAATGGACCTGTCCAGTAGATTTTGTTAATTTTTTCCATAACAAATTGGCCGTGACAGACGGACAGACAGACACATCACAAGTCATTCTATATGTGTTTAATATCTTTATAATAATAATACATATATATCCCCATCGCCGTATCTCTACGTTGACGTCGTGGTGGGGCTTGCGCGCTCCTGCGCGCAAGCCCCACCACCACGACCCTACCAGGGTACAAATTTAGGGTTTATAGGAATAAACCCTAAATTTGTAATTTGGCAGGGTTTGCTTTGCCGTAACATGCCTAGGGTAAGGGGCCAGACTAAAAGAGATACAATCCGCAGGGCAGTTTTGTGGCGAACTAATGTGCATTAGCGACCCCACGGATCCAGTCTCCTGGGAGAAATCTTATTCGTCATCTGCGGCTTGCCTTTATTGGCCGGCCGTAGTGAACACTGACGCAGAACAGAGCTCCCACTTCTCTTTAAATGGCCATTATTGGCTGGCTTGAGTGAAGATTCGCAAGAGCAAACGTGTGTGCTCGGGAGAAGGATATATAATCCATTAAAGTGCTGGTAGGGATCTTGACCGTACTACCAAGATTGTTGATGTAGCGGTCCCTCATAACGAGAACCTTGTGAAAGCTCAAAAAGATAAGCAAACAAAGCCTTTTGACTTAGCTCGCGAGGTTGTCGACATGTGGGAAGTGGATAGAGCAATCATTATGCCGATAGTCGTAACGGCCAAAGGCTTTAAGCTAAGAACCTCAAACAACATCTGAGGAAACTCTCGTTAGACAGCTGGATCAACGGCCTGATACAGAAAGTAGTACTCCTGGACACGGCGCGCATTATTAGAGATTTCGCTCTCAGGAGCCCTGATCACCGGTAGCTTGGGCCCTATTCCCGATGCCGGTGGGCTACTATTATTTATTTTTTTTATGTTTTTTTTTTATTACAAATATTTATTAATGTAAATAATAAGTACATATTATAATATGGCATTTATTTCAGACAAAAATCCATATATATTCTGAACGTTAATCATATATATGGGCTATAGCGAACTTCATTAAGCAGGTTTACAACAAATAAAATTATTAAGGTGGGTCTATGCTAGAGCCGAGCACGAGCGAAGTATGAGCGGAGCACGAGCCGGCTTAGCCTGCTCCGCTCATACTCCGCCCGTGCTCGCTTCCTCTAGCGTAAACCTGCCTTTAAAGTAAATATTTTAAACACTCTTAAGGAATTCTCCCACCTTACCATTTGGTGTGCATATAAAAGTAATTTTCTTTTTCCTCTCTCTGGTGCACGGATCGGTATGGATTTGCATGTCGCTTACGTATTTACTGTATCCTGCTATGGCATAAAGATGAGTGACGTCAGTTACACAAGCTGCCGAAGTCACAATGTACCACTCGGAGACTAACGCTCCTCCACAAAGCCAGCCGTCGTAATATTTAGGAGATACAGAAGCTTTAAGGAGATATACCTAGAAAACGTTTCTTTTTTTAATTTAATCAGTATATTTACATTAGCTTCCATATCTATTTCGCCAGCGTGAAAACCGGAATTTATCCCATGGATACATACTCCGGGATAAAACTTCCCTTCCGGACAATTCTTTTTCCTTTTCCAAGATCTAATCTCTATGTTAAAATTCGTCAGCACTGGTTCAGTGGTTTATGTATAAAAAAGACAGTTATTACACATTACACAGTAATATTATAAAGATAAACGTATTTAAGTATTTGTTACTCTATCGCTGTCAAACGACTAAAGGGGCTTGGATGAAATTTTGCACACGAGTAGACGATATCGCGGAATAGCATTTTGGATAGCTTTTATTCCGGGAGCACGTTCCCTTGGGATAATTGTCTACTTTCACACAGGCAAAACCGCTTGTATAAGCTAGAGTAATATAAAAAACACATAGGCACTTATGAGATGTAAGAATCTAGTTGCACAATTCTAATTATTCATTTCTTATGGAGAAGTATCGGATGATAACTCCATGATTACATTTTTTAACCTTAGACATTAGACATACTAAGATTTTAATAACGCAATTGTTTGCCAACAATAGGTAAAGAAATTGCCTAGTAAAGTGTGTTTGACACTGGTTCGAGAATAACATTGACAATGGTGAAAATGGTGATAACAAAAAATACTGATAGTAGAATATATGATCAAACGAACTTCCAAGTGAAGTACGATCATTATTATGATAGTTGCATCATTTGAAGATATGATTATAACAACGTAGGGAAACTACATTGTTATAATCATATCTGAAAAATGAAGCAACGAATTATAATACCGGATCGGGTCAAAAGTTTATTTTCATATAAAACAAATTTAAATTTCTGCTGACAAAAATTTAAAGGGCGTATTATGTTTTTCTTTTTTTGATTGATATAAACCAGTGCTTGACTGCAATCCCACCAGATGTTAAGCAGAGATGCAATCATTGATGGTGAGGCGCAGTAGTTTATGTATTTATTTAAGGTAAATTCTCCTTCCATCCTATGAAGCTTGGTTTTGCTAATAGCGCCATCTACCCAATATATTCTGGACGTCAAAGACTTATGTACAGTAACTGTTAGTTCATTGTTCGTTTTTTTTTAACTTTGAGTAACGGAGTATCAAGTTTACCTCAAAAAAGATAGATTGCATTACAAATTATGATGAGTAGTAGCAATGTTTAAAGTTTTGTTACTGTCCAAATATTAATTAAATAGGATCAGGAGCCCAAGGATTTTAAATACCCAACGGATAAACTGGATTGATTATGAAGCGATATTACAAACTTGAGAGTTCGTTGAGATCAGTCGAGTAACTCTTGTTTCTTACCACATATCTTTTTGCTGTCTTCAGGTTCACACCTTCTTGTATTCTTCTTCCACAATCGTATTCTAAAATGTAATTTATCGTTGTTTTATTAATGTTGTCTGTTTTTTCGATTACAACACCTCTTTTAATGTAACGTTCACTTAATGAAAAAGTCGAAACGTTTGATATAAATAACGTTCGTCAATTCTGGATAATATATCTCTTTTATAAACAAATATATCTCCTGGTGGTAAACATCACCAGACAAATACCAGTTTAGGGGTATAAGGAACAAAGTGTAAAGTTCTTCAAACCTCCTTTGAAAAGGGAACATCCTCCGTCCAGACGAGTGTTGTGTCTGGTTCAATTTTAAGCTGTTCTAGTCGCGTCTAATATTTTAATTTTAGTTCGTATAAGACGTCATAGATGCACAAACTATTCGTTTCAGCCTGGCATACCTAGCTAACGGCATCACCAAGTGAGCATATCCTCCCGTAGAGACACGAATGAAACACTGCTCACCTTCTCTTTGCACCTCTCTGGCCGAGCAACGACTCACCCTCAAATAAACTTAAGTCACCAAAGACCGTTAAGCGTCACCAACCTTACATCTTACCTTGAAAAATGAATAAAAACAATAGAAAACTCAATTTATAGATGAACATTTTCAAATCGATACATTGCGTAGTTTTGTAGGAAAGTAAAAATCTCAATTTTATGGTTTACACAAACCATTAATAAAATTGCGAAATAGTTTTTATGATTATTTTCATTTACTTGGAAAATAATAGGAAGCTGTTGGTGTATTTTGTACCAAGTCACAACATCTATGCTGAAGGGTCCCAGGAACGTATACACTGACCAGCTTCGGTTTTTCTACATAATGTTTTTGAGTTGATCCCATAGTTCAATTTCACTTTGAAGGTCATCCACGGAGACTTTTTTGCAGCGATTGCAATACAATTGCTATTCAGTAGCGTTACAGTCGCAATGCTATCTCAGGTCTTATACCTCACTCACATAAAAACGATTCTGCAACGATACAATCACGCCAGTATCTTGATGCTGCATCGTGTCTGCATCGATACAATATGATAATGCGCTGCACGTTGCACGTTGCGAATTCGATAAATGCCCAAAGTTGCGATGCAACCGTTTAATAAACGCTCTACTAAACTCATTCAAAAAATTATCGGGGGACTTTAGCTTTTACTTTTAGCAGAATATTACACCAGCAAATATTACGTGTCTGCGTATCAACTCTGAATTCCCTCACTATCATAGTATGATTAAAACTACAATCTAAAATAACGAAAGACGGGGAACTACGTTTAGTCTCCGTGACAACTCCAGAAACTATTAGATGTTTGGATATTTTTCCTTGATTACCCGACAACGGTAAAGCTAAAAAGAATTTTTAGGTGGGTAATTATCCAATGACTTTGCTTGTGTGGAGCGGGAGGGCGTGTCAGACTTTTACTGACTAAAACTCACTTCTAGGTTCCTTCTTTGCTTTACGTTCCAGGTTCCTGGGTTTTCTTACAGAAGCAAACCCAAGGCCACTGTAGGCTTCGGCCCTGCTGGGCCCCTACGGTTTTGCTGACATTTTGAGACGCGCGTAGCACTACGCACCATCGATGACTCGGGCTTGTTCCTGACGGTTACTGGACGGCCGGTCAAAAAGAATGCTTATAATTCTAGCAGTCTTTAGATATTTGTGTTCGTATATACCACCACAGCGTCTTAATCGCTGAGCAAATTTGTAGAATATGACATCCAACGATTCGGTACGAGACGACTGGGTGACATAGTCTATATTCGAAAATAAATAGTTCCTTGGATTGGACGGAGTTGGTTATTTGGAATTATTTTGACTTCTGGTCTAGCCAACACAGCAAGCGACATCATCGCATTTTTCAATTGCCTGCCGTATGGCAAGGCTTTATAATGAAAGGTCCAAATTGATGGATTACCCTATCGATGTCTTCTTCATGAGTTTCGCTTCATACAGACGCTGCCTATTTAAACAGTGCGAATAATGTACGTTTTTATATTTCGGTGTGTTTTGTCTTTGTTGTATTCTAGATTTGGGTGTTGTAGACACACTTTTTATTTTGTATTTGTCTCTAATATTCATTTGGTCAATGTCATGCATACCTGTTATTTGCATGGTTAGGTTTGGTTAAGTGCCAATTTTAGATGTAAGTTTATTTGGATTGTAAGTGAATGTGCTGATGATTTGATTATTATAAATAAATAAATACTAGTTAAGTATCAAGTAGCCTATTATGTCCCACTGCTCGTTGAAGGCCTCCCTCTCCCTTTTCTATACACGTCTTCCCTCGGCCATTGCGGCCAGTCCCTCCGGTAAGACTTAAGCTCATCTCGGGCCCGCGAAAGATGAAAAGAGTGGAGGGATGTCTTTGCCCAGGAGTGGGACAGAACAGGCTAACAAAAAAAAAAGCATTGGTGTTACTTTATCAAATTAAATTTTAAATTAACTAGATAGTACAAAATAAAATCACTATTTTTGTCTGGATTCATGTCCGCTCTTTTCGTTTCTTTTTTACGGCTCAACCGACTTTGATACGTTTTTCACTATCATTTGGATACTTTCCTCGGCAAGTTATTTGTGTATATCAACCAAGAAAAACTTATTGAACTTTGACTACCCGCGCCGCCGATTCAGTTGCTGCGTTCGTAATATTGCGTTTGATTGCTCTTTCGCCATCTTCGCCAACATTGCAAATCTTGTTAAGCTTTCCATTGCCTGAGGAACTTTCGTATTTTCCTTCTCTTTAACATTTAGTGAGTCCTTTTCATTATCAGCAGGCCTGTAAAAGTTATAAATTGTAAAGTCATAGCAAGTACTCCTCATCATCATCGCTTCAGCGAAAGGACGTCCACTGTTGGAAATAGGCCTCCTCCAAGTCTCGCCACATCTATCAGTTTACCGCGACTCTCAAGATATCATCAGTTCACTGCGTCTTCTGGTAAGTGGTCGCCACTCTGGCTATAGCCTTTCGACCCCACCGAGCATCTGTTCTGCAAGCCTATGTACTGATCCTGATTCATGTACATTAAAATGTTTAATTTTATTCAAAGGTTTTTGAGGGCCAACATTACAAAGATTTTAAAAAATTTAATTAAATTTACAAACATTACAAAAAAGTTTTTGAAAAGCGCTTATATGTATGACACTAGGCGCGTAGTAAGTTCTTGACGTAAAAACGGTATTTTTTTGGAGTAATGATGGTAATCTCAATAATTGTAACCGTAAAAATGTTTTACAATTTCAATCGGTAATAAAACATGGGTTTCAGCGAATGAAAATTAATTTACAAGTAAAGTAACATTATCTTTTCCATGCTAAAATGCAAGATATAGATAGAGCTGCTATAAATTTTGAGATGGATATATTTCATTTGTCTCCTTGCGCGTAACTTTTCGTGCTTGTCGCCTTCAAATTGTCACTACGTATCGAAATTCAAATAATATTGCCTAAAAACACGCGAGACAGGACGGAAAATTCCACGTACCTCTATTAAATAAAAAACTTTTTACAAAAAAGAAAATAACAACGAGCTTCACAAAAAAAAAAAAAAACCTAAAAGGATTAAAATAACTTTGAAGTCGGTGTTTTTCGGTATTGCTTATTTTTTATTTAACATCGACTTCCGAAATTAAAGTTATTTTTGATCCTTTTAGTGTTCTTTTAGTGAAGTCGGTTATTTTTTTATTTATTTTTTTGTAATTTTTTTTATTTTGCACTCAGTTCCCGTGTCTACCACCTTCCACCTTCTGGCTCCATCATCAGATCAGTTCGATAGTACCTTATAGCCAAAATGCAACTCATGACGATTCTAATAAGCCCAAACACGGCCAGGATACATTGATTAATTACATAATTCCAGTGCCTATCTTCCGGCTCCATCATCGTCATCAGGTCATTTTGATGATACCATTTTCAAAGTAACTATTCAGAACCATTTATTTATTTGTATTGTCATAGTCGCTTAAATATCTTCATAGTGATATCTATGTGAGTATGAAGTTCCGTTGGCCACTTCATCAAATGTGACTTCTTCACTGTAAATGCTTAAGTTTTCAATGAAAATACTAAAATCACTGTATGGTTGCTTATTATATTTGAGGAGTTCCCTCGATTCCTCATGGATTCCATGATCAGAACTGGATTTTGAAAAGAATGGTAGCAATCTGAAAGCATATTATTTCAGGGGAAAAAAATGCAAATCGGTCCATAAATGTACACGAAGAACATAAAAATAACAATAAAAAAATAAATAAAAATATTAAAAAATTAACGAATTGATAACCTCCTCCTTTTTTTGAAGTCGATTAAAAATGAGAATTCTCTGGCCAGTTTTTTTATACCAGTAGGGCAACTGCCCGATAGTCATAGTATTACGTGTGACGTTTATTTTCATATTTTCGTTTTAAGAAATCTTACTAACTTACCCAGCTGGATGATTTGTCCAAGATATGTTCCTTTCGACTGTATCGTAGCCCCTTTGGATTGGTGGACTGTTGCAAATGGCCCGTCTGTTGTATTTGTATTGTGATTAGTATGTATCCAGTCTGTTCGTAAATTATCGCTTATTAATGAACATTTACTCATGTTGCCCACGCAAGACTAATTTGGATCTCATTTGAGATTTGCGTGTAATGGAGTCTTTAGTTGCCAGATATCGGTACCAAAACCGTATTGTACTTCCGCAGTGGTTATTACATGGATATACCTTGGAATAACTCCTATAGTAAGCTATGCCAATGGAGTGATGAAAATGGATAAAGTGAGAAATGAGTCCGTTAGAGAAAGTTTGAAAGTGGCGCCTCTGACTGAAAATTTGAAAGGGAATAAATGATTCGCTTTCCCCTTACTATGGTCATCTGAAGAGGAGGGATGAAACGCTTGGTACTAAAAGAATTATGAATATATTTGTGGATGGATGGACAGAGAGAGGAAGGAAGAAGGCCAAAAAAAGGTGGATGGATTAAGGAGGGCTGATATGAAAGAAAAGGAAGTTAATGATTGCATAACTGCTGACAGGATTGAAATAAAAAAAAGTCGTGTTGCGCCGACTCCCAGTAATATGGCACATTGCTCGGGTAATGATGAGTGAGTTACGCCAACAAGACTTATAAAGCTGTAACCCACTACAATTCATCTACTCACAAGATTAGAATATAAATAGATAATAGAATATATATGAACCAGTTGAAAAACTCACCACTACGTCAACGAGGCAGCAATTAACGGCTGGCGTTGACAGAAAAAGCTCTGCTCAAATAATATTTATCAAGCGAATCCGAAACGAAGAGAAGAAAATACAAACACAAAACTTGATTTTAAGGTTAAAAAACCATTGTGAAGTTAGCCGCAAACAGTGAGTACCAACATAATAATATCATTCTACGCACTTAACTTTTACTTGAAACTACCCTCGATCACTTGTTAAAAGTACCCAGTGTTGCCAACTCAAATAATTAACAGAAGGGTTACCATTTGGTAAACTTCAATTACCAACAATGGAAAATCAAATGGACTTACTTCTCGAAAAAATAAAAGAACAAATGTCACTACAAACAAAAGAAATCACAGAATCAGTAACTAAAAGTGTGTTAGAGAGCATAGATAATAAACTAGCATCAGTTATTGAAGAAAATAAATTCCTAAAAACTAAAGTTGAAACTTTACAGCACAAAATTGATTCCCTGGAAGATAACAAAAGGAGATATAATTTAATTTTCTTCGGAGTAAGCGAGACAGAGCAAGAGGGTTCCTTAATTGATTACACAAAAACGATAATTGAAAAAGAAACTAAGACGACTATACAACCCTACGAAATAAATACAGTGCAAAGATTAGGGGCCAAAGGAAAGGAAACACGCCCTTTACTAGTGAGCTTTACTACAATGTGGAAAAGAAACTTAATCCTTAGAAATAAAAATAAAAAAGAGAATTCAACCAGTTCAACCATCACGATTAAGGAAGATTTCTCCAAAGATGTTCTACTAAAAAGGAAAGAACTTATGCCCCAACTATTGCAAGAGAGAGAGAAAGGTAAGATTGCCTACTTAAAGAGAGATAAACTGATAATAAAGGATCCAAAAGAAGTCAACCTAATCAAAAGGAAAAGAGACCCAAAGGAGTCGCCTAACGACAAAACAAACACAATTATACCAGCTTCCAAAAAAATAAACACCAACAATATTTTTAATTATGTAACTCGAGGACAATCTTCACCTTCTCCATCGAATTCGGATTCAAAAAACTAAAAGACAGCGACAACCGGATCAAGAACATTACAACAAACAAATATACTACAAAAAAACGAATAAGCACCCCAATCCGGCCGGTCACCGTGGGGGAAGAAGACCGCTACCCTCCAACAAAAAATAACAGCAAACCATTAAATCAAAATTTACTAAAAATTTGTACCTATAATGTACGATCCCTATCATCTTTTGAAAAATATCTTGAATTAACTTATGCTCTAATAAATATCAACTGTGACATAATAGGCTTATCAGAAGTCAGACGAATGGGCTGTAACATCGAAGAGTACCAAGACTATGTTTTGTGTTATATAGGACAAACAAAAGGTCTACACGGAGTAGGATTCCTCATTAAAAAAGAGCACAAAGACAAAATAACTAACTTTACCGGAATCTCAGAAAGAGTAGCTCTCTTACAATTGGAATTTGATAACTTTTCAATATCTCTGATACAGGCTTATGCACCAACAGAGAGAGCAAACGAGGACGAAATTTGTCAATTCTACGAAGACCTAAACCAAGCCCACGCTCTATCAAAACACAGAGTTCTGGTAATTGGAGATTTCAACGCTAAAATAGGTCACCAAAAAACTGACAATATGCAAATCATTGGTCGATTCAGTTTCGGTGAAAGAAATGAAAGAGGCAAAAAACTAATAGAATATGCCTCGGAATACAAATTAGCAATAATGAATACCTTTTTCAAAAAGAAGAACAGTAGAAAATGGACTTGGATATCTCCGGATAGAAAAACTACTAACAAATCGATTTTATATTGACAAATACTCCAAAAATTGTAATGAATGTTGAGGTTATTAACAATTTAAAATTCCCCTCTGACCACCGACTTTTAAGAGCTACTATTACCCTAAAACCACCGAAATTGTCAAGGAAAAACTTCAACAACACAAAAACTTCGACAAACAGACCCAGAACAAGTGAGGAAATTGAAAAATATTTGGAAAATCTGTCAGAAACTATGAAGACTTCAGACAATCTAAGCAAAGTTACAGACGTACAGACTTACTACAATCAGCTTGAAAACATCATACTCGATAGTCTAAAAACACAGCAGGCAACAGAAGTCAAAACACATAAGATATTCAGCAAGGACACAGAACTATTAATCAAAAGACGCACAGAACTAATAAAAACAAAAAACAAGAACACTGAAATGAAAACGGAACTGAGTAGATTGTATAAAACAACAAATAAACTAATAAGGAAAGATTACGGCAATTACAGATACAACATCATAACTAAAAACTTAGAAAAATTTAGAAGCACGAAAAGAGCATTTAAGGAACTAACCACACATAAAAAATGGGTACATAACTTTAATAATGTATCTGAAGAAACCAAGACCAGGAAAAACGTGATCGAACATGCAACCAACTTCTATAGAAACCTATACAAGAAAAACGACAACATTATCTCTGAAAACGAAACAAACTATCAAATAAAAGTTAACAATATCCAACCATTCGATGGAAGGGAGGTGTACACACATATAAGACAATTAAAAAACGAAAAAAGCCCTGGCCCAGATGGAATCAGCAATGAAGCTATAAAAGCGGGAGCGCCAATTTTATTTATACCATTTGACTCAATTATTCAATATGATACTGAGCACAGAGACAGTTCCCAAAAAATTATGCTCGTCAGATATTATTCTACTTTTTAAAAAAGGTAATCCGCAAGACATAGGAAACTATAGGCCAATCAGTCTTCTAACAAGCATTTACAAACTCTTTGCTTCAATAGTTCTCAAACGAATAACTAAAGAAATTGATAATTCACAACCTTTAGAGCAAGCAGGCTTTCGTTCAGGTTTCAGTACTATCGATCACATTCAGACAATTGAACAAATAATAGAAAAATATAGAGAATTTAACCGACCCCTCTACGTGGCGTTTATAGATTATAGCAAAGCCTTCGACAGCATCAGTCACAGTTCCATCTGGAATGCACTCAACTCACTAAAAATCGACCAAAAATATATCAACATAATAAAAAACGTATATGAAAACAGTACAAGCAAAATAAGACTTGAGACTAGTGGAGAGCCCTTCAAAATTGAGCGAGGTGTAAAACAAGGTGACCCGCTGTCACCAAAACTTTTTATAGCGGTTCTTCAAGACATTTTCAGCAAAATAAATTGGGAACAAAAAGGTATACTGATGAACGGTAAGTACCTCAATCATTTAAGATTTGCAGACGACATTGTGATACTAGCTGAAACACCTAAAGATTTAGAGGACATGATAACGACACTCGATCAGGAAAGTAAAAAAGTCGGACTTGCTATGAATACAGATAAAACAAAAATAATGACCAACTTTTACAGAAGACCAATAAAAGTAAACGGACACTTAATAGAATATATTGACAATTATATTTATTTAGGAAAACAAGTCTCATTTAATACAAACAGTAACTTGGAAGAAGTAACGAGAAGAATAACTTTATCATGGAGAAAGTTCTGGTCATTAAAAGAAATATTGAAGGGAAACTATAGTTTACATATGAAAAAAACCGTGATGGACACCTGTATTATGCCTTGCCTTCTATACGGTTGTCAAACCTGGGTATTCACAAAAAGTATCAAACAAAAAATAAAGAATACACAAAAAGCAATGGAGAGAAGCATACTACGGATCAGGAAAATACATAAAATACGGAGCGAGTACATAAGACAGAAAACAAAGATTGCGGATGCATTGAGTCACGCACTGACATTAAAGTGGCAATGGGCTGGTCACATCGCACGCTGCACAGACAGAAGGTGGGCAATAGAGACTACTAAATGGAAGGGACCATCAGGCAAAAGAAAAGCCGGCAGACCAAAGCAGCGATGGGCAGACGACATCGAGGAGACGGTGGGGAGAGACTGGATAGACCAGGCCAAGGACAGGAAAAGGTGGAAAAGGTTGGGGGAGGCCTATACCCAAAATGGGGTCCATAACCTAGATGAAGCAGATTCACATAATAACACTAGTTTTTTAAGGTAATATATAAGAAAAAGAAAAAAAAGTACTAACAACATTTGAAATGTAAAATTTAAGGGTTATAGAATAAATGGCTTTATTATTATTATATTATTATTATTATATGAACCAGTTAGTAGATTTGTAGCATTGGATTCATGAACCTCCGTTAAAAATGTTCTCTTTTAAGTTGCCTTTGCTATATTAGGACCAGCTTGCAGTCTAATTTAATGCAATTAACTACCAATATTTTATCCGATCTCTACTACCTTGTTACTGAGCTGAGTAACAATGTACTCCTTGATAAGGCTAGTTATCAGTTTTGGGCGTTTGTCCCCTCCTACTATGCTGTCTTAATGGCATCATGATTTCTGACTAATAACACTATTCCTTTTTTACTAAGGAATCAAGTTAGCATTAATATGTTATAGTAGGGGCTAATTATACATAACGAAGGAGATGTACAGATAACAGCTGGGGCAAAAAGCTTAGCGTGGTTTTAAAGATACAGAAGGCTCTTGCCTTGTATAACCAGAAAGTACCGAGCAAAGTGTGGTAATACTTACGACTCACCTTCCTTCGACATCTGGTACGTTTGAATTACTTAATATACAATCTAAAAAGGCTCCGTTACATTGTGTGCTGGTATATAAATAGGGTCCCATGCATTTAGAATCGTCTGACACTTTGAACACAGAAGCAACGCCGATTAGAATCTCATTGCCACCAACCCAAGTGACTAGTGGTCCTCCATGGTCATTCTGAAGACGTTAGAATACATTAAGGGCGGGCTTCTGAATTGTATAATTTGAGTTAAAAACGTCTCAATAATTTTGACAGGTTTTCATGGTAAAGTAGTTTGAGAATTACTTAACTTCTAATGCTTAAATCAGAAATCGGGGGTGAGTTATATTTTGATTACTGGTTTCATCTAAACAAGTCCTACTGTAAACTAAAAAATCTTTCGTTCAAAGGTTCAGTGATGGAAGACAGTGTCTTTTTTTTACTTAAAAATGGTTTTAGCCTTTGTACTTGTCAAGATGAAGAACTTTGAGAGCCAAGCGAATTTACACTTTATTGAACTTAGTCATTACATTATTGCCTCAAAATCCACCAAATTCGACAAAAATACATAAACTAACATCCAACTCTAACTATAGTGCTTGAGTAAAGGCGGATGTAGACCGATGACCTGATGAGAGTTGCGAGAATCCGATGGATGCGAGACGCACAGGACCGTTGGTTGTAGTGACACTTGGGAGAGGTATAATTATGTCCAACAATAGACGTTTTTCAATACCATCTAGGCAGATTATGTCTACCATCGACGCCGTAGCTTTCATCTTTAGAATCTACAAATGTACAATGAACCTATTGCAATAGTTACCTGACAAATCCCATGCTTTCTTGATTTTGCTTTAGTTCTATTGAAAACAGTTCTATTCTTTTTTTGTAAGGATTCAACATAAGTTTGATTTGAATTCTTATCCTTTCTGCGTGTGGCATCCTCCAAGAGTTCTTGATAAGCGTCGTCATCTTTACACTTAAAAAGGACAGATTTTAATTTATTTGAATGGGTGAGATGGACGATAAAACGTACTTGATAAACTAACAGATATGGAAAACTAATGTATAACTAAAGGATATGGAACGCCCAATGTCAGCATTATCGTAGAAAGGCAGTATGTGACATGAGCCTACGTACATCCAAGACCTACCAGCCTTGGAGCGATAGAAAGACTATGTTAATAGATATAGCGCAAAATATTCAAAATTACTTGACACTTTAGCACAAAGACCAAGTTCTTAAACCTTTCCTTTTTTCCTTTTTTGACCTTATTATTATAAAGTAAATATTTATTACGCAACAATATTCCGAGAGACCTAAAAACTTCTTTATCTTTCTAATCCATCAACGTGACGTCTATATTCGTAACGTAGAAAAATTTCTACAATCATTTATAAAATATTGTCACTTGTTTTTTCCTATTACGATGTTTATTTTACTGGCAATCCTGTTGATTGCCACATTGTATAACTAGAAATAGGGCTTTGCATATGAGACCCTTGGTTCGATCCTCGGGTCAATGTGTATTGAATTTTGTTTTCCATTTTAATTTTTCAGTAGTAATCCGGATTTATACCCGGATGATGGCGATGGGTTCGTTCCATATTGTATGCTTTAGCATGTGGCCTAAACATAACTAGGAAATTTGAGCAGACGTAACCTATAGCTATTATACTGTCTAATTCTCGAAAATTTAGGAATGATGTTATGTTATTTAACACTTACTTCTTCGGTTGCCGTATTATTCTGCGATAGTGGTATTTCAGCATTTTTGAACACAGGGCCCTTGAGTAATACTTTGTTACTACATCCATCTAGTTTGGGTAGTGGAGGACCGATCAAAACAAGCTCTCCTTTATCATTAATTTCGCCTTCCGTAAGAGCACATATCATGAATTGGTCTATTACGTCAGTCATACTCGTAAACATTTCATAATGTTTTTTGCATGATTTTTTGTCCATTATCTTAGAAGCAGCATATCGCATAAGCTCTTGGTTATAATTAGTATTATCGTCTTCCTGAAGATATGAAAGCACTTTAGGTATTGTGAGTATAAACATTTCAAGTGCTGTTGGTCTTGAATGTGTGTGTAGATTCACATGTACAATGTTCCGGTTTGCGTAAAAAAAAGTGTACGTTTACCTAAATACATATCTATGACGGGTTGGTCTGATACCGTCTGGACTTTGGTGTGATAAACAATTAATTTGGTTTACATTTCGTCGCCATCGTCACTATATTGCCCTCATATTTCATCTTTTACATCTTTCTACTCATCATTCATTTAGTGTAACAAATTTTCTTTTTTACTTTTCTATAACTCAGTAGTTACCGTATCGTACATAGGAGTATATGTTTAGTAGTTTTAAATTATGTTGTTCAAAATATATATACCTACATTGCTATTGTGTGTGACTACAGACGTCTAAAACCAATATGACTTTTTAGTATTAAATAGGTCGTATTTCAGATTATCGTTTTTTTTTTGCCGACTTCAAAAAAAGGTATTTTTTACGTTTATTACGTTAGAACTCTGTCGTTTATAGACCAATTTGCAAATTTAATTTTTACCCTTTAAGTAAATGCTTCCAGATTAGTCCTATTTTTTTCAAAATTATTTTATCGTTTTAATCAAAATTATTTTAATTTCCGATTTTCGGTATTAAACTAACGCGCAAACAATACCAAAAAGACCGACTACCGAAATTAAAATTATTTTGATCGTTTTAGTGTTTTGTAGTGAAGTCGGTTTTTTTTTGTAAAAAGTATTTTATTCCTATTAATATAAAACTATATTTATGGATATCATAAATTCAATAAGCACTTAATTCTCACCTTTCGCCAAAGTTCTATATGTCCCCAACCATATACCAAAGCATCAGTACCAGGTTTTTGAAATCTGTTTTCATAGTTAATCGGTATCACAGTAGGTATGTACGAACACAGCGTATTGTACGAGTCATCGTTGAGGTTATACGGCGATTCTACCTTCACCAAAGCTATATCTATAAACGACCACTTGTCCGTCTTAAGATAATCTAATTCGTATTCTAGAAAGCAAGACATAAAATTGTGTAAATAAGGTTTTATACTTTTCTTATTAACTCATTTGTTTTAGTTATTTACTCACTCATAGGAACACAAGTGTACACTACTTTCTTTTTTTTCTCTTTTGTACATTTGTCTACTTCAATCTCTGAGTCCGGGACGTATTTTTTATATCCTGCTATGGCATACATGTATTCAACGTCAGTAACACAGGCTGCTGATGTCACTATGAACAAAGTAGAGACTAGCGCGCCACCACACAACCATTCGTCATATATTCTTTCAGAATTTGGTGCTTTAACCAAGTAGACCTGCAAACATAATAAATAGTAATTTTTCAAAATGACGTGCCAAGTTTCACCTAAACCCATTTAGACTTTGAAGAATCATTAATTAAGAAACATCTTTATACAAACTATTATATGTACAGTTCATATAAGTAATAGGATAGAAAAATAAGATAAATAGTTTTTTTTGCATTGTTAATTTAATTTTAGATCAACCTAATTTAATTCAAAAACTTACCACGTATCTTTTGTCTGCAGATACCACACTACCATCTTTAATTCTTCTTACACTATCAGTCACTGAAACAAAAATGTTTTATTTCAGTAGTAACAATAATTATATATTCGGTCATTCCTTCCATATCAGCCCCATCTTCTTCAAATGATGTCCGGATGAGGCGTGCTATAGTTTCACCCATTATCCTGCTGCAAGGGTAATGTATGTCCCCCCCTTCCTAAAGACATACACCATGCATCTGCGCATATTGATGGTGAAAATTTGTAAATCCAAATTTTTAAAGTACACTGCACTGTTAGATCCCTAAAATGTCGGCTTTGAGCCAAGCGCGGAAAATCCAAAAATGCATTTCATGACCGAATGACTGTTCTTAATACTGTCTAACCACTATACTCTTTAAGTGCAAACAAGGCATATGTGAAAGAGTAAGCACTCACCATAGAAAATATTAAACAATAATAATATATTGAACCGTATCACGACCATTGTAGAATCATTGTAAAACCAAATAATTGTATTTCGATGGACTGTGACATGACTGTAATGGAATCGTAGTTGAATGATAACATTTAATTATTTTCTTCATTTTACGATAAACCATACACGCATATGTTTTTCTAGAAATAATGAATTTTGTATAATGGCATCTTGACTTGCACCTGACCTCGAAATCGCCACCATCACTTTTTTGTCATAAAACATCCACAGATGGACACACTACAGGCTTCCCCAAAGTATCGCTGCAACGACCGGTCCTGTGCGTATCGCATCCAGCAGATTCCCGCAATCTTCGCCAATTCATCAGTCAACCTTTGGGAACTCGTTTCAATCCGTGCAGCGGCGGTTTGTTGATATACTCAGTCACAAGCTCCTCAAGGCGAAATAAGAACAGCTACACGAGTTCATCGAAGTTTAGCTACGCCTACCAAAGTGGGTCTGCAAATGTCTGATCGACGTCCATTACATATCAATATCCCGATATATGCTTCTGTATGCATGCATATGTAATTGATATTGGTAGATTTTCTTGTAAGGGATAGAAAGTATCCTCACCGGAAATGGTAAGTTCGGGTGGTAACTGCACCTGATTCAGGCCGGAGAATCTCTAGAATATCACCATTATACGGACCGCTCGGAGGACACAGTAGAGCATATAGTGGAGGTATGCCCCGCTTGGGTGGAGCATCACCGTGTCCTCGTGGGGGCGAATGTCGGTGGTGTCCTCTCACGCAGGGCCTTGATCCGGGCTTGATCCGGAGCGAGGGGGAATGGGCTGCGGTCGCCTCCTTGTACGAAGCAGTAATGGTAGCAAAGGAGGCGGCCGCACGGGGGAGGGAACGGTCATCTTCACGCACCAGTCGCCGTGACCCCAACAAAGACTATCAGCCACCATAGGAGCGGGCTTGCGGACGACAAGCAGTTGGTAACCTAACCGTTCAAGCATTCGGTAACCATCCGACCGGGGCCTATAGGGCCAAAGCTTACTAAGGCCAAGGGACTGAGTTCTGAAAAAGTTACCGATCTGCGAACGCAAAAAGCAACTGAACAAACATAGGTGTGGTGTCAACCAGTAAAAGCCTGACACGTCCTCCTGTTCTGCCTTAAAACGGGAGAATGAATTAGAAAACTTTTTACCATAAAAAAGGGATAAAGAGCAGGGGTGTCCTAAGGTATCGACCCCAAATTCGAGTTTTATTTATTTTGTTATTTTTTTACTGATTCCATTACTATTTTTTTGATACGTTACTAAAAATGGTTTCGAGATAAACAATGTCTTTCTGACATTGATTGTTTTATAAAGTTACTTAAAGCCGGAAATACTAATACACAAAGTACTCCTCCTTGCGTCGTACTTCTCAATGCTGAGGGTCGTGACTTCCCTGCTTCATCACTTTCTTTCGAACGATATTCCTCCATCTGTTTCTGTCTCTGGCAGTGTGAAGGGCATTGTATAGCGTAGAGTCAAGAGCGGTGCGAATCTGGTCAGACCAACGTATTGGGCTGCGTCCACGAGGCCTTTTTCCATCCACTTTACCGTTCACGATGATCTTTTCGAGGTTGCCACCAACTTTCCTTGCAATGTGTCCGAAGTATTATAAAATCTTGTGCAGATCCTCTGACGACAACCGCGAGCAGATTTTGAGTTCTCGCAATATGGATACGTTAGTCCGAAATGCTGTCCAAGGTATACGGAGCATCTTTCTCCAGCACCAAATCTCAAAGACGTCAATGCGGAGAGATGAATCGCATGTTACTAAAAGAGTTATGCGTATACATGTGGATGGGTGGAGAGAGAGAGGGAAGTCAAAGATGGATGGAAAGTGTGAACAGTGATATGAAAGAAAAGGAAGTGATAGCAAGATATTTGAAAAGATAGAATGGAAGAAAAAGACGTATAGCGCCGACCCCTATTATGACGGGACAAGGGCAGGAAGATGATGAATTTGTGAATAAATGAAACAGCCACTAAAAAATGCCGACCAAAACCCAAAACTGAAGAATGGGCTTGACATATATTACCAAAATGATCTCTTAACCCCTCGCGCGCAAGGGGCATTATTATTACATAATTGGGCGTTTTTACGTAATATCACCAATAAAAAATAAAAAAATCTTTTTCAGGTTTTTTCCAGTAAAAACGAAGATATAGAGACCTAAATTTTCGGCCGAATAAAATTTGTAGACCCTTTACGACATTAAGCGTTTTTCAAGGTCATTCAAGTTGTATAACCGTATACAGTACGATCGGCGCTCGAGGGGCAAATATTTTAAAGTTTTGTCAAAATTTGTCACTGATAGACGTCACTATTTTATATTGCCCCTAAACGGATCTTCCCATTGGGTTGCGTTGTTTTCAGAAAGTTCCAACTTTTATCAACTCTTCTAAAGCCTTGGATATACTTGTGGTCTTCTTTGTATTATTTTCTAGTGTATCGCCTACATATGTAACTATAGTTGAAGGCTTATGCTCCCTGTAAAAAAAAAAAATTAAAACTAATAATTAATTTCATTGCAAGTGCTCCTCACATAACCGGGTTGCTCAAAGTTACCAAATTTTAAAATACAAGAATTAGATCCTATTTTCTTTTCATATTTGGTAAACAGTATCGGTTATCTAACATTAAGCTCCACCCAACATCTAACTAGCACCACCTCTTCGCTCAGTGTCGACAGGTGGTCAGCGGGTGGATGCCGCGTTGTTAACTAGTAAACGTGATCGTCGCTTAAGTTAAATTTTTCTTTATTGATTTTGTAAATAAAACGATTCAACCGACACGTTCGAAAGAAAGGCTACAAATGAAGGCAGGCGTGTGCCGCGTGAACCACTTTTGGACAGCGCATTACGCTATCATTTCGGGACCTGTGCGTAGGCAACACAAGGTAAGCATGCGAGCAATGTGTGATCACCATGGGGTCCACTCGCCGTACGTGTATGGTCAGCCCTACTACTACTTCAAAGAATTCTAACCGCTCGAGGCGAGACGGTGTTTTACGGGTATCACGTGGCTCTAATGAGCTATGACCTCTATTCTGCTAATTTATAAGATTTAAAATAAAACCAGTAAAATCGCTTCGTGAGTTGTGCCCCAAAGAAACATTCTGCCATACTAGAAGCATGCATCATTGCTATGCAGGAGATCAAGCGCTTACGCTGTGAAAGCGTGAAGCGTGAAGCGCTTTCGCAAAGATATTTTTAGAACTAAGCAAAAGATGAAAAACGACCATCCTCTTGCTCTTATTTTAAATGAACCTACCCAGGAATCCAAGATACGTTTTTTTCAACTATGCGGAAGGTCCTTTGGTTTAGTGGAATGTCGCAGATGCTCCGTCTGTATTAAAAAATATTATTTAGTGTTTAGTGGTTGTTTAATGGGGATGAAGAAAATATATTGGGGTAGACTGAATCAGTCCATTCCTATGATGGTCTGATTTGGATAATGGAGATAACTTAAACGGAACTGGGATTATCATATAATGAGGACAGATAGTGAAAAAAAACCCGGGCAAGTGCGAGTCGGACTCGCGCACTGAGGGTTCCGTACAAACTTACCTATGAAAATAGTTCAATTCCTAAATTGATTTCCGAAGATTTTATCGAATAGTAAAAAAGTTTTTTTTTTGTGACGTAACAATAAATTGACAGATTTCAGATTTTTTCCTATATTTGTGCTAAGAGACCTTGCTTCATACCAAATTTCAGGATTCTAGGTCAACGGGTAGGGTGGGGTGGTAGGTCCCTATAAATTTTGATTCCTTGAGTGTCAAAATATACGTTTTTATTCATTAACTCAGAAGTTTTATTTTTTCACAGCTTCAAGGTACTGTAGACCTAAGTATAATAATACGGTTTTAATTTCAACTCAATACTTCCACACGTTCCCGAGATAAAGGGTCTTAACAGACAAACAGATAACAAAATGATCCTATAAGGGTTCCGCTTTTTCCTTTTGAGGTACGGAACCCTAAAAATAGATGAAGGACGTAATATAATGGTACCCTAGAAATGGGAAAATACTTAAAAGGCGTCAAATTAAAAGATGGGAGGTTGATTTGCCGAAAGGATGGAGAAGGATAGCTCGTAACAGAGATATGTGGAAAAAAATGGGGGAAGCCTATGTCAAAAGATTTTATTACTTTAAAAGTTAGAGGCCATAGTTATACAATGGTATGGACACGGTAGAAAAAGAAGCATGGGCCATGTCGTAAAAATAACAATAACGCACTAAACCTTCCAGAACAACAAAAAAAGACAGAGCTCATCCACCATAAAACTTGTGGTCCAAAATCGAGAGAGCCCTATTGCCAGAGCCGACCATCCAGGATAGAATATCAATAATGGTTGGTTACATCCACGGATCGACCTTAGCCAGCGTTGTTTAATCCTGAAGATCAACTTATATCTGAAGCTGTTATTACTTAACCATCCTCCATGAGGGTTCCAAATAACAGTAGGAGATATTCACACCGGCGTCGAGTCGACGATGAAGTACCTGTGACTTGTCCTCGACGGTGGAACTTCTGGAGCATTTCCGTCATCTGGCTCCCAGGCTGGAACGGGCCGGGGCTGCCTTCAAGCAACTCCTGCTCAAACTAGGAGGTCCAAATGTTGGCTGCTGTTGGGTCTATACAAAGACTAACAACGAGTGTTCCAATGTTGACAGGGTTCTGGTGTGAGAGCCGTTGCTACGGAAGTGACCGCGCAAGCTTTGTATGAATAGTAATAATGAAAAATATTATTTACCTGGATTCGTTATGTGGTAAGTCAGAATAACGTGTTATAATGCAATCTATAAAGACGCTGTTACGCTGCGTGCTTGTGTATAAATAAGGTCCAATGCATTTTGAATCATCTGACACTTTGAATAGAGAAGCAATTCCGATAAGGACCTCCTTAGAGCCTATCCAAGTCACAAGTGGTCCTCCGTGGTCGTTCTAAAGACAAAAAGGTAAAATCATTTCAGTTGTACGAATTTTGATTTTATTGGTGCTTTGAAGGAAGATATCTATAATGATTAAGAAAGATCGTATGCCTAATGCTTCATTAAATCAGAAAGAAGAGAGCGAACAAATAATTTGTTCAAAAATGTTATTTTTTAATTTAGTTGTTTTTTTTTTCTCTTCTGTAAATAAAATATTTTTAATTTGCACACTGTCGAGAACTTCACTGACGAAAAGTAAAGGTCATCATCTACAGTCTCATTGATTGTGTGTGAATGAATGAGATGAGCTGGACATGACGTCTAATATCTAAATTAAACTATACTATTTACATTATTTTTTGACGTGACAGATATGTGTGTGTGCGATGTACATAACTCTGTTTAGATAATAATTATTACATCCACGACATGACGGTGACTGTATGAGTGTATGTCGATATCATAATTTTAACCGACGAGAAAAATACTATATTGTTCACCATAATAGTAAAATGAGTCATTTACACCAACTAGAAGAGAGACACTAGCCGCCATGGTCCACATACAATGGTCCATCATGGACTAAGTGTGGAAAACGAACTGCAATATATAGATAGATAGATAGACACCAATTAGAACATATGGGTATAATGACAGTTGCAATGGCAGACTGGCCAGTTGGTCTAGTAGTCAGTGACCCTGAATGCTATACCGGAGGTCGTGGATTCGATTCCCACCCAAGGCAAATGTTTGTGTGATGAGCACGATCATTTGTTCTGTATCTGTGGGTAATTTATATATAATATGTATGTATTTAGAAATATATAAGTATGTTTTTGATCGGACGACTAGCGAAAACCCCGCGTTCAACTTACCTGACAAAATCCACTCGACGGCCGGCGAGATCGGGTTGTCTGGTTGTTATGAGTTCTGTTTTTTATTTCAACCATAGGATCATGAGACATTTCGTTTGACTCCAAAACAGCTCTGTTTCGTGCTCTAAATTCGTTGCACTTAAAAAAAAAACAAATCACTTCACTTTATACAAATCATCATGTTACATATCAATTGATTCTTTATTTTAGACCGTAAATCTGTACAAATAATGTGGGGCGATGTTCTCAATAAGCTCAAAAACTCTTAAAATTTTGCATTTTTTTTTTTTTGTAAACTTATTAACTATCTATTTATTTGTTAACCACCTCTTAAACATTTATATATGTGTGTAAGGTAAATAACCTAACACTAACAACTATTAAAAATAATCTAACTTTTCTACCGTACACTCCCAATAAGGTTCAGTTGAAAACCAGCGTCAGGCAACTACCACGAAGTTGTCTGGCATTTTTTCTGAACTGGACCTATTTGGCGCAGGCGCGAGACGCACAATGTTAGTTTTTTTATTTTCTTATTTTTTATCTTAAGTGTTTACATGCTGTTTCTACATTGTGTGTATCTGTGTACGTGTGCCAAATAAATATATTTCTTTCTTTCTTTTCTTTTTCTTTCATTATTTATGCTTCCTATAAGCAACAGTCAACATTTAGGTTATAAACTTTTGCACTATGGAGGATTCCGATGCAGCAATATTGCGTTTTGTGTATATTCTCCGACAATTTACCGTAAGTTTTATCTTCAGCTATAGTTGAGTTGAGAACAGAAGCAACGCAAAAATTGTTTATTTTTTCACATTTTTGTATTGAGTAACAAATAAAAAAAATAGCTTCTGAAATAAAAATTATCTCACTATCATCTACTAAGAGTACAATCATAAGAAGTTTAGTGGCTATACTACGAATTATCAATACAATCATACTTCCGTTGTAAGATAAGAGTGTTATTTGTCCGTCTAATTTTCACACACTGAAATCATAATAATTTTTACAAGACAAAGTAGCCTGTTCAATATGTCTGTGAGTGACACGCTTGGTTTGTATTAAAGTGTACACAATGCTACCTCTAGAATCTGAAACGTCTTCTTGCTCTATGGTAAAAGCAATACTTACACGCACATTATCACGAATACTAAGTCTTAGTACTTCACATTCAATTAGTGGGGACGATGGTAGTGATATAATTATGTCTCCTTCTTCATTTAGCCCACCATCTTCCATTGTGCATATCATAAATTTGTCTATTGTCGCATTCAAAAAGGGATAATGTGCATAGTGTGACTTGCATATGCTGTTTTTCGTTATCTTAACGGGAGCATATCGTAACATTTTTTGGTTGTAATTTTTTTTATCGAATGGCTGGAAAGAAGCGTCTTTATGTGTAAATAATAATGCAAATGAGTTTAAAATTTTGTCTTTTGTTTGCGAATTCCAAACAAGGATTTGCAAGGAGAGGTTATGCGATCAATGCTTTGATAATTCTAACAACTTTTTGTGAATGTGCGTTGCTTAGAGGATAAAAATGCACCTCTTCGCAAATTATTGTATAATTATGGACTAAAGCCATACGTTAACACAGAGACGAAAGCAAAGATGTTTTTTTTTTCATGTTATTTTTTTTTGTAGTCATAGCAGTACCGATGTGTAGTGACTTAATGATATAAGATAATAATAAAAAAAAATTAAAGGTATTAACGTCTTAACTACATAACGTACCCTTCGATAATGATCTTTATGTCCCCAACCCAACACAATGGCATCGATACCGGGTTCTTGAAATCTTTTTTCGTAGTTAATAGGTATTACAGTTGGTATGTATGAACACAATACTTTAAATGTAACATCGGTAAGATTATACGCCGATTCAACCTTGGCCAAAGCAATGTCTATGCGTTTGTACTTGGTCACATTGACACTTTTAACTTGGGTAACTACAAGGAAAAGTTTATTTTAATTAAGCTAGATTAAAATTTATCATCTTGGCATGATACTAAGCTAGCTTTAGTTAGCGGTTTCGTCCACGTGAAAGTCGAAAAATATCCTAAAGGAACATACTCACGGGATTTCATGACATGGTCTAGCTGTGTTCCAAGTTTCATACGAATCCGTTCAGCTGTTAAGACATGAAACAGCAACAGAAAGAAAGACGTGCAGACAAACATAATAATTTACAGTGTAATTAATTTAGTTAAACTTTCGCATTAATTAGTTTGGATTGTTCAGGTTTGATGCATGCAGTTACAGTAGGGGTTATTTTCCTATACATCTCTTTATGCTATCAATTGTAACACAATCTTTCCACATCCATATTTAAGACTATAAAATAGAGCAACAGTGGCATAGAATTATCGAGATGTAGGTCGTAGATTCGAACCATTCTTTTGGCACTTCCTTTTATTAATCAATTCATCACCACTACTCTCAAAAAAAAACCTCTTGAGAAAACCGAACTGTCCTTGAACCACAAATTCAATGAGAAGCGACATATACCAATAACATTGAATTGGTCTGTTGGATTATAGCCCACTCCTTCTGCCAGACTGAAGCCCTATGTTTTGACACTGGGAATAATAATCATCTTCCTACCCCCCTTGTCCCATGTTAGTTGGGGTCGGCCCTATACGTTTTTTTCTTCCATTCTATCCCGTCAGCCATCTCACTATCATAGACTTTTTTTTATATCATATCACTCCTCACACAATCCATGCATATTTTCTTTGGCCTCACTCTCCATCTTTTACTGTTTTAGTAACCTATATTTCATCCCTCCTCTTTACATGTCTATACCAAGACAAACGATTCCCTTTCAACTTTTCAGTGACTGGTGCCACTTACAAACTTCCTCTAATATACCCATTTCTCACCTTATTCATTCTTGTTACTCCCAACATCCATCTCAACTTTATCATCTCCGATACATGCAACCTTTTTTCATTCTAAGAATAATATAGACTATTTATGCTTATGACTATAATAAAAATATGCGTGCCTTTGTAATTGTTTACTTACTTTCTGGAAAACAAAAGTAAATCACTTTCTTCTTCTTTTCTTTTGTACATTTATCTGTTTCAATCTCTGAATCCGGTACATATTTGTCATATCCTGCTATAGCATACATGTATTCAACATCATTCACACAACTTTGTGAGGTGAGAATGAACAAAGTGGTTACTAAGACACCGCCACACAACCATTCATCATAAGGTTTCTCTGATTTTGGTGATTTCACCAGATACACCTGCAAATACAATGTATCTTAATAATAAGACCGCCAATCAGAATGAGATCCAAACCGAAGTTATCTGAAAATAAAAATCATTCACAATCATATCAACGTATCACTAGATACAGCAACTCTTAGAACAGACCGGATTGCAACCTAGTTTCAAAAATCACAAAAAAGCTTTTGTCAGCATTGAATGGTGACCTTTTTATGTCATCAAAGCACAAACTCGTCATTCTGCTTATCTCTCTGGTCCAGCTATGTTGGTCGAAAGACTGCGCGTAGACTAGTCCTAATGGAGTAGAGACCGCATAGGTATTAGCAAGTAAAGCCTGTGTCGCCCACAACTATTTAGAATAAAAGGTAGCTAGGGAGGATTGTATGCTGAAGGTGCAGGACTAGTTTTGAGGTACAGTTTAAAAGAGGTCTATGTCCAGAAGCAGACGGTAATGAATTGATTTGTGTCTCACGATATTAAGTATGTCGGAAAAGTCAATAGTACGGAAGCTTAAGAACGAATGAACGAGCTAAGTGAAAAGTGACACATGTCACTTTGACAGAATCCGCACTGACGTTTGCACGAACCGAACAGATAAAAGTGCCGACCGCAGAGGGGCGGTGCTCTTTCCTGTGTCGGCAGTCGTGCCAACAACATCGTCTCTTGGAGACTGTTTAGTAAATAACTAAAGCTTGCATTATAATAAATCAGTTGTATGATCTGGAATAGTTTGTTTATTGCTCGATACCCAGCCATCGCCCACAAAACAGAGTCCCTGGACAGAGCTTCAATGATGATCGGCATCCTTGCGCCGACAAGTATAAATGATATTGCTTATTTTTCATTCATTGTGTCTTACCATATAACTTTTTTTCGAATACGCTTCATCGCCTCCTTGAATTCTTCTTTCGCTATCAGACACTAAAACCAATATGAATAGCGTAATAACACGTATTTGGATGATGTTAATAAGATTCAGAAATGAATATGTAAAGATCAAACTGCTGAGAAGTCTAATATAGCACTAAGTTTTAAAACGTCACTCACTGTAAATAAAACTTGAAAGTAAAAAACATAACTTTATCGCAACCATTGAAAATTAGATGTAAAAACATTTTGTACATCAATACATACATCGATTTGGCTACAATATAATGGAATTTTAGTTGATTGATTATTTTTATGAGTTTCATTATTATTTTGATAACTAATCAGGAATGATAGCTATGAAACCAATAAGACAACGGCTATGGCCTAGCTGAATCTGAGACAGATTCTAGCACAGCATTTGGACGTGTATCTAGTCTAACCTGCACAGCACCATATCTTCATCGTTTGTGCAGATAGGCTCTTGCTTCAAATCTTAAAGCACGATCGGGAACGAGAACACATACGTCGCCGTTGTTTTTTCTCAAGAAAGTCATGATAAAAATGAGGCCATAGAAAAAGATCGGGAGGATATAACATTCTTTAATGAATTCTGCTACTACGGAAAGGAGATACAGTGAAAAAGAATAAAGCCATGTGGCCTGTGAGTATCGAAATACATTCTAGAAAACGAGCCACGAATCATGTCTATATATGCCCAATAATAAATAAAGTAACACAAATGATATTTAGGTGTCATAATTGACCAACATTTAAATAGGTACTCCCACTTGGAACACGTAACTGGTAGAATACGAAAATTTAGATGGATATTTAAATCATTGAGACACACGGACCCTGCTAGTGTAGTCACAAAACTAACTAGCTAACTAAGAGAAATCTTCTAAATTAAGTCTATGTAGCTCTTGCACAATCTGTGATAGTCTACTGTATGGGCGTGTATGGGGTGGGTGTACTGCATGAGGCGTCTTTATGTTGACACCGCCACCGGCCCACGCTGAAAACCAGCGCTGTGAGCTCATCGCATTATGTGTGAGGCCGCAGCTTTATGCTGAGCGTTCGGCCGTTTTGCGCGGATGTGACGCATATCAACCCTATCAATTGAATATGTTTGTTAGCTAGTTTTAAGATTGCGTCATTTCGTGTGAATAAACTGTTTTTCTTTCCAGCAATATCGGAATTTATAGACGTGGAGCGAGCGGAAAGAGGTTTGATGATTTTTAGGGAGCGGAGATTTCCTGCAGAGTCTTTATGAGATCATTGATCTACTATCTTTCAGAAAATTTTATATCTGTGCCACGATCTTAAAAAAAAAACATAAGTCACTTCCGTATGATAAGAACATAATATTAAAAAAAGGATATTATAGTGCATGTTCCACAATATAAAACTAATTTTGCAGCTAAGCAATGCAATAAGCAATCAGCACTTTTATATAATAAAATAAATAAAGAAGTACATATACACACTAAACATTTTCATGAAAGTAAAAAAAATGCTTGTAGAATGGTTGAAATCATGTACTTATGCTGATATTAAATCATTGTTACAATAAGTAGAAATTAGCTATACTTGCACTATCACACCCACACATACATATACACTATACACACAATCACATCTCACACTCACTCTCACCTCTTACATCCCATATACCTCACACAATTCACGAGCGAGTAAACGTATAATTTCTTATAATTAGTCATTATTATTATTATTAATAATAAAGCAATTTCTCTCTCCTAGAGAGGCCTGAGTCCAAGCAGTGAGATCAATAAGAGGCTGATTATGCTAATAAAGCACGCAAAATGCGCTCGAAAAAAATGTATTAGTATTAGTGTAGTTTTAAAGGACAAAAAATAAAATAAAAAGTAAATCAAGTATTTAATAGAAATTTAGAGCATTTTTAAATTTTGTAAACAGCTAAAGAGGAGCGCGGTATCCTAACACTGGTATTATCATGCTTAAAAGGAGGCTCCAATCGTAGACTAATTTAAACTACTTGTTATCGAAATAAAACATTTTGTATTTTTATTTTAAGTGGTAGACTTAAGGAATCTAAAGCCTAAACAAGCACAGGGATTGGAACAAATTTCTTATCCTCATCATTTTCATCATTAACCTTACAACCAAAAGAACTCCAAAAGCTGGTCAAAGACCTCTTTCTATACAGGTCACTGTCTGGTATTGTGATTCTTGTGACCTCCACCAGAATCAATCAAAATTCAATTCTATTTTTTATACGGGTAAAAAAAAACAAAAATGCAAACTGAATATAATAAACTTATTTAATTTTAACAGGTAACAACAACATCAGAGAACTAATCGCGATAATAATTTAGGTTTTTCTTTCCATTCAGAGTTTAAAGGCCGCTGTGGTCGAATCGCCACTGTTTCATTTCGCGATGGTATGGGAAGTTCTTCCATCCCATTCAAGTCTTTAAATAAAACTTTTTCCGTTTTCATTACATCACTGTCGAGAATTTCAATTTCGAATTTTTCGTTTATTAGGACTTCATTTTCAGCTGCCCTGTAAAAAAATAATAGTACTCTCCATTTTAATTATATTCTTCTTCTTTCACACAATGCCGTCAAGTTCCAAACTAAGCAGAGCTTGCGCTATGAATAATAGAATAAATTTACCATTGTTACAAAAGATGCCTTAAATTAAAATAATCGTTATTTGATGTAGGTCTCTAACTATTGGCGTGCTTTAATTGTGTAGTCACACAGTCAACAGTCAGAGCCACTGATAAAAAGGCCAGTCTTAAAGTACCCTGTGCCTCGGAAAGCACGAAAAGCCATTGGTCCCGGTTGTCATTCGTAGACCTTTAACAATCTTTACAGGTAGTCAGACGCCAAAGTCTGGCCGTAAGATCAGTCTATCCAAGGAGAATCGTGTTGCTTAGTAAATGGCTTGTGAAAGCTCTGATAGGCTTTCGTTCCATGTAAAACACAAATACTCAGCCACATCCGATTAGACTAGAAATCAACCCCAAGCTATTCGAGAAAAGGTTATGATGGCTAGTTGAGAAAGGAGATGATGATGATTGGATGGAAATAAAGTTTCTAGTCTATCATCTTTGGGCATGGTTAGTAGTCACCATTAATATTTACAAAATCAGAAGCATTGCAGGTTTGGGGTATACCAAAGATAAAGCTAAAAGGGGAATTAAACTTTTCCCATACATTGCTGGCATGTATTTTTTTCTTTTCGCCAAAAGTGAAACCTAGGCCATACCTTAAGGACAGATAAAAAGAATAGCAGTAGCAAAAAAAAATTATGTCTACCAACCGTAACCAAACGAACTATTTAGTATATTGCTATGATTTGTTATCAGGCGTTATTTTTCTTAAATAAAAATACTATATGTCTAATATTTTAAGTTTCCCATTGTTAAATATAGTTCTAGTTTCAGATTTTATGGTGAGTCCGCATTAAATTGTATCAATCAAATCAAATGAAATGTATCAATCACTATCACAACACTAACACGTATCTTTTCGATTCGTTTATCACTTATTTTTTTTTAATAGTTTTAGTGTTGAAAAACTGCGAGTCTGATAAAAATATAACAGTAATAACCAATTTAATCTATTTTATCAATGGAAACTTCAAAATATTATGTATTATATTTCCATTTCATTATAATATAACGAAAATAGATAACGCCTGACAAAAATATACTTGCAATGCTTTTATACGTATGTTCCTTCGGTTACGGTTTAAAGACCTAGTTCTTTTAGTTATTGATTCCTCGTATTGTCCTCTAACATTTAACTTAAGTTTCATTTCTGGCAGCTTAAGCTTAAGAAATTTTACATGCATACGCACTAGGCCGAGGTGGTTAATGACGCCACCATCTCTCTCCTAGACTCCCATTCAGTGAGAATTCTATAGACTGGTTATAGGACGTTTTATGTTCCTGTAATTGTCTACTAACTACTCGTATATATTACATAACTTACCCAGCAGGATGGTTTTTCCATGATATGTTTCTTTCGACTGTATCATAACCCCTTTGTATTGGTGGTCTGTCGCAGATAGCCCGTCTGTTAAATTTTTTAAATTAATTTAGTAATTATCCATCTCTGAGCTGATCTGATAAGTTACAACGTAAAAGACTATTCTGTTTTCCGATATAAATCTCTCTATGGGTTTTCTAACAAGGAAGGCCAAGCTAATGTTGAATTTTATTTTGTCTTCAAGCCGATTCAGAAAATTTGATATACCTAAGTACTCAATGTAATACAATATTTAAATATGGTAATAGTTTGGGCTACTTTCTGACTTCCACATGGACTAGCCAGTACAGCAAACATTTCTTTCATTAAATACATCCTAGACAATAGTTTTTTCCAAGAAGATTTTGTATGACGCTAAGGCGCCACCTTCAAAAGATGATGAATCGCCACGAGAAAACCTTGCTGTCGTCAGTTAGTCTCTGCAAGGCCATTTATTCTTCTGCCAGTATTTTTTCACGACTCTCAGTGGATCTACTCGACGTCTCGTCACTAAGTATTGCCGCATATCCAAAACGAATGGGAGTACAGTTGTTTGGTTGACTAGTTTTAGTAGTTTCAGCGAGTGCGTTCGTACGTCGCGTAGGTAAGTATCAAGTGCCGGGCGCACAGTAAAACATGGGCCACACAGTTGGAAACCAGTGTTTCAACAGAGGTGACATTGCTTGTTCCAATCCGTGTAGACACTGCTGTTGTTTGCGATCGTTGGATTACATCTGCATGTAATCCTACGATCGGACAAACCTACAATCTACACAATGGTTGACTTCGTTTAGAATCCGCAAGTTCCCGCCAAGGTGATCTCTGTTTGAACGCTGGATTACATTTGTGTGGACCATACTTAAGTATTTGACGTTTCGTTCATCAATAACCCACTTCGCATCGCGACACCGTCATGGTATTGATATAGAATGAAATGAAATATCAATATTTCTACCGACTAATACTCATTTCCACTAATGAGTGATGCCTAAACTTAACAATAAAAAGCACGAATGTATATCTCACCTTTTATCCCCAGTTCGAAAATTAGTATCACTTAATATACAATCTATAAAGGCACCGTTACATTGTGTGCTGGTATATAAATAGGGTCCCATACATTTTGAATCATCCGATACTTTGAATACAGAAGCAACTCCTATGAGAACCTCAGAAGCACCCACCCAAGTGACTAGTGGTCCTCCGTGGTCGTTCTGAAGACGTTAAAATGGCTTATTCCAGTGCACTGTAAAATTGTCTATGAATTACAAAGATTTAACATAGATTTTTCTTATGGTATGTACATGAAAGAGAATCATATCCCTGATAATATACATGTCGTGGCCAGATCTTAGAACTGATCACTTCATGGCCATATGACCATTTTTGTAGTTTGATGATATGTCAATCCACGTTTGGTCACATCATTTATGAATAATTTCTGTGATAATAAAAGATCTAAAGAAAGACTCTATCGGTGGACAACGTAACTAATTTACGATATGATCAGCCATGTTTGAACATATCATGAAATAATTAAGCGTTTCATGAAATGGCCGGTCACATGATGAAGAATTCAATTCTACGATCTGGCCACGACACATCAACATGATTGTAACTGGAATAATTCACAGGGTGTGCATTATTCCAGTTAGATACGTGGTGTTACATTAGAAAATTAAGTTACAATTATAATTATAGTCCTGAAATTTGAATGATTTATGCACTTAGATAGTGTTTTATGAATAAATTAGTTATCCTAAAAGGCATATATGTAATATGTAAATCAACACACTGCAAGATGCTAAAGTGTGTGTGCGTACGTAGATATCAATCACTTATTACGGCTCGTTCACGACCTTGCTACTGTGAGCGGGAACTAAGAGTGGGGCGGCGAACAATAAAATCAAAAGTATGAAAATGTTTGAAGCACGCCACGAGACGCCGCTCATAGCGAAAACGCGCGTGGTTTTCTCAGAGCGAATCGCTACAGCGGCGCGTGGTGCGGTGAGCGGCGGCAACAAAAGTACAAGCGACGATTTACATTTTGTGGCAGTAATGTACCAACCAAGTTTTCACACTCATTCTCGTGTACTCATAAAACTTATCTGGATATTTTCTGTAATCTTCGTATAGGTAACGAAATTCGCCATTTAAACAATAATCTTTATTCAGTACGTGCACTCCTTCTCTTATATTAAGAATATCTTGTTTTAAAAATAAGGTTTTGCCCAAAGACGCAGCGTTGAAAGGCCTCCCACAATGTGGACCGACGTCCTGGTGAGAGTCGCGGGAATGCAGTGAATGCAAGACTCACAGGATCGGTCGTAATGGCGATGCTTGGGGGAGGCATATGTCCAACAGTAAACGTCTTTCGGCTAAAATGATGATGATTATGAAAAATATATTGCTTTCTAAACAGAGAAGGAATAATTTTGATAACGCCATGATTTTGAACACGTTCTGGCTACCTAAATACGTCCACCTCGGCCGCTGCCGCTAACTGCTACTAAGGGTTCGTGGCTTGCAAAACGCCCCGCTTGCCATCGCCGCCCCACCCACCGCACCGCTTGCTATTAAAGGGATAGGCCCTTTAATTTAACATTACGCGTTATTCAACACATGATATTCCGACTGTCTTATTTTTTGTTCCGAGTAAGACCGATCTAACCCTTATTACACTACGCGACATTGACTAAGACTGTGTGAATATCAATTAGTGTAATAGGCCCTTTACACTGAATTCTGACGGCAAAATTGGGCTCGGTGAGGCTTACAGTCTTACAGCCTGAATATTGAGTAGTAATGAGTGTTAGACCGTTCAGTCTGCGCTCTCGTCCAAAGGGAGCGGATGAAACGTTTGTTTCATTCTTATTCGTTATGTCTTGTCTCGTTCATGTTCCTATTATTAATTATAGATTGTGTTTAATAAAAACTTTTATTTTATCTCAAATTTTTATTTTTGGGTATATTTATGAACGTGGTTCATTTTAAAAATAGTTTGGTTTTACGGGTACAATCAGTGATCCACTGTGAACCAATTCCCATTTTTTTGTGGATTGATTTTTACTGAAAATGTATCAAAGATATCAAAAAACTTTAAATGCCAATCCAAACCCAGACATTAATTTAATTATGAAAACTCGTATATATTTTAAGGAGTTAAACAGACAAGTAATTTGTCAACTTTGGTCTATTTTGTGGCTAAAATAATAACTTTACCTATCTGTAGAAGCGGGAATCAAACCCTCGACGCGCGGGCACGCCACTATTATGGCGGTAAGTCCCCTCTTTGAAGCGTGGTTGGGAAGACCTAACGGCGTCCTCACATTCCGCATGACGCAGGTTCTCACCGGACACGGTAAGTTCGGGAGGTTCCTGCACCGGATTCATGCGGAAACGACGCCCGGGTGTCGCCACTGTGTGGCCCACCCGGAGGACACGGTAGAGCACACGGTGGAGGTGTGCCCCGCTTGGGCAAAGCAACGCCGTGTCCTCGTGGGGGCAATCGGCGGCGGCGATCTCTCGCGCCAGGCCTTGGTTCAGGCCATGCTCCGGAGCGAGGAGGAGTGGCAGGCGGTCGCCTCCTTCTGCGAAGCAGTAATGCTAGCAAAGGTGGCGGCCGATCGCGTGAGGCAACGGTCCTTACGCTCCAACCGCCGCCGGGATTCCGATCCCAATTTCCGGCCACCGTAGGCGCGGGCTTGCAGACGGCGAGCAATGGGTGGCTCGCCGTCTGACCGTCCGGACCGAGCTCAAGTCGTCGACGGCGCGTACTGTTCCACGCGCGCCTCAAGGAGATGTCAGCAAATCGTAGGGGCCCAGCAGGGTCGAAGCCTACTGGGGCCACGGGTAGTGTGAAAGCGGAACCCGGGGCCCTGGGACGAAGGCAACGAAGGAACAGGAGTGGGTTTTTAGTCAGTAAGACTCTGACACTATCTCCCGTTCCGCCCAAGAGCGGGGATGTCATAAGGATGATTTTCCCATCTAATAAAAAAAAAAAAAACCCTCGACGCGCAGCTCAGCAGCAACCAACTAAAAGTTTTAGATGTAACTTTTCTTTTTTTTTTAGTTTGCTCAAAATGTTCGACTTACCTGACATATTCCACTCTTGCGTGAGTCGTTAGTCTGGTTGAGAATCGTTTTATTTTTTGATTCAATTATAGTCTCATTTAAGGTTTGGTTTGATCTTAATATATCTCTGCGTGTCGCGTCATTGTCACACTATAATAATAATAATTGAACTCAGATAATATTGATTAATAATGGTTAGTAACAAATGGAACTTAGAAACTATGTTAGTAGGTACAAAATACAGATTAATACATTCATAAAACCACACATATTTATTTCACCGCTCCAACCACATTACTCATTCAGAGTGCAAATATGGCCTATTTGGAGGACAGGTTCATCAGCTACCCCGGTAATCAGGGAGAGTGGAAATGGTAAGAGATATCGTGCGGTGCCCCACAGGGATCGACACTGGAGCTGCACTTTTGGAACATTGGTTACGACTACCTGCTGCGCGGCGAACTCCCCAGAGGCATGAGCGTGGTACGCTGACGACAAGGTGGTCCTGGGGCAGGTATAGTCGGACTAGGAGGCGGCTGAACTAGCCACACGCGAGAATGCATCAATCGTGGAGAGGATCCAGCAGTTGGGACACGTAGTGGCACTGCACAAGTCCAAATCTACGTATATTCATGGCCATCAGAACGCACCACTACCTTTTCCCAAATAACGATAAGATTTCACATAGGTGTCAGGTTAACGATGAAGTATCAAGGATTTGTCATTGACTGATACAATTTCAAGGAACAATTCGAAATCTGGCTTTCAAACTGGAGCGGGCTGAAGCTGCTTGCAGCTCCTACCCAATCTAAGGAATCCAGACGCTTTATGCACGTATTGTGTGGTCTTTAGTCCTTTACGGGGTACGACAGCGGTGACCTTTCGCCTCGGGCCTTAGTTCAGGCCACGGTTCGAAGCAAGACAGAATGGAATGCGATCGTCTCCTTCTGCAAAACAGTAATACTAGCGAAGATAGCTGCAAACGTGAGGGAACGGACATCCTTACGCCCTAGTCGCCGAGGCATGGAGACGCACATGGCGTTGTGAGTCGTAGGGCAATCCTCACCCACCGTAAGCGCGGGCTTGCAATTGTCGGGTTTTGAGTAGCTCGCCATCCGCCCGTCCGGTAAAGACTGAGTCCGAGTTATCGACGGCGCGTATTGTTACACTACATGGATCCTAATTCTCTCTAATGGACACTCTGTCTATTGGTGAAAACCGCATGATTTGTTCAGTCGTTTTTGCGTTCGAGTAGATCATGAACAGACAGACAGATGCGATAGGGGATTTATAGCTTTAGAATATGAAAGGAGGAAGGATAATAAGTACTTACAGGTTCGTTATTGTCGCTGAACATCCTGAGTCCTTCTTTACACCCATTTAGTTTAGTTGCTGAGCTAGCCATGGTCATCTGCCCATTTTCATCAAGCTCACCTTTTCCCAAAGTACAGATCATGTATTTATCTATGACGGTAGTCATACCGGGAAACTTTTGGTAATGCAGCTTGCACTGCTCTTTTTCCATTACCTTAATGCGTGCATATCGCAAAATTTCTTGATTGTAATTGTGGTTATCATTAGGCTAAAACATTGAAAAAAAAGAAACGCCAATTACCTTGGATTTACATTACTTGGATTGAGAACAAATTATGATGAATAAAAACATTTTTAAGAATTACACAAAAATATTAAAAAAGTAATGAGATTGACTCGATATAAATGCCCAAAAAAATTACTCAAAAAAAAAAAACATTCGTAGATAAAATTCAATCAAGTAAAAGTTCAGGAATAACGAACATTAAAAACCAGATAAGTGAGAGTCGGACTCGCGCATTAAAGGTTCCATACAAACTTACCTATGAAAACAGTTCAAATCCCGAATTGAGGTAAGAAGATTTTTCCGAATCGCAAAACAGTTTTTTTTTTTGTGACGTAACTATAAATTTGCAGATTTTAGATTTTTTTCCTATATTTTTGCCTTGCTTCATGCTAAATTTCAGGATTTTAATTATGTAAATATAAACTTGCAATATTTGAAGCCAAAAAAAAACTGTTTTTAGAAACAAAAAAAAATTACAATAGGGGGTCAACAATTCAAATCTGTGTATTAAAATTATTCTTACTTTCCGCCACAAATCAGTGTGTCCCCAGCCTAGTACCAGTCCATCCAAGCCTGGTTCTTGAAATCGATCGTCATAGTTAACAGGTATCGTAGTAGGTATATACGAACATAAACTTTTATAGGACTGATCTTCAAAGTTATAAGGTGATTCCACCTTTACCAGAGCGATGTCTATATAAGACCATTTATCCAGTTTATCGTATTGTAAATCGTATTCTGCAAACAATATTTTATTTATCAGAAGTAGCAAAATTTTTCGCCAGTGGCCATTATGATACTGCGTGCATGGATTAAAAAAGAAGCAGCCAGTGTCTGAAAGTAGCGACCACCGACCACAAATGGCTGTCACGCGCCTTAGCTACCTTTGTAGCTGCTTCTAGTTTCTTGTGGTGGCGTTTATGGCTATTGCGAGTGGCCCGTTTGCGGCAATCCAATGGCTCGACGCCCACAGGCCACCGACAACAGCCACTGATCGCTAGGGTCAACGACTCACATATTTTGTGTAGATGCACCGCACACGTGTAGCCGGTGGCGGCCACTCGCTAAAGCAGTGTCTGCAAAATGCCTCAAACAATGTTGATACATTTATATCGTCCATCGTAAGACTGCGCAGCAGGGAGCTAGTTATAAAATGTGGCGGTTTCCGAACACCGGTGACTGACACTGTTACAAACGTGGTGGTAGCTGGTGACGTGGCCGGTGGCCCGTTTGCGCCGAGCCAAAATCAGCTTAACTTTTTCTCAACTATGAAAGTGAAGGCTACCCTAACCAGATGCAGCAGAATATCAGTATTTCACGTTTAATGACTACCTATTTGTTTACTACTACTAGGTATCAGATTTTCTCTCAATCAAATCTACAGAAAAGATTTGGCATTATTTACATTTTTGAATTAGTATGAATAATGCACCACAAATTAACCGATCACTGAGTTAAAGCTTCTAAGTTGTGTATTGCCATGCTTTATAGTGTTACGAACGTGAATAATTAAACGCCGGTTTACTAGCAGATAACTTAATTCACCACAAACAATAACAAATTTGTCCAATCAACGAATAACCAATCACTATGGATCCAAAATCCTTTTCAATGTTGCTTAGGTCGTTAGGTAATATCACTTCACACTTAAATAGTTCCCTCTTGTCTGAGATCTGTGGTTTGTTTAGTTTCTTTTGTGTATAATTCTTGGAAAAATATTTGAGCTGTTGAGATAATTTCTGGGCTTTTGGTTTCGCATTTCTTTTTTTTTGTTGTAAATAATCGGTATCTAATCTGTTTTCTGTATACATTTCACTAAAATTTATAGTCTGTATCTTTGGCGTTATTTTCTCACGTTTTCTTTAATTTTCTTGCTTAATCTGGATATCTCTCCCCTTAAAGGTTTTGTCTTATTAGGTTTCAATAAAAGTTCGGCTCTGTTTTTTAACGGTTCTCTGGTTTTGTTGGTAAGCCATTTTAACTTAACCTTTCCCTTTTTTGATTTAATAATTTCATTTGTATATAGAAGCTCTTCGAATCTGTCGTATTTGTTTTGGAGGTACAAACCTTTTGTACTTTTCTTGTAATTATTTTTAAAAAAAATCGAGTTTCTGTATTTTCCAGTATTTTGTTATTGTTTTGTTTTCCTAAAGGGTCTACTTTATTTGATCTTGTTTGATTGCTCTTAAAGTTTATGTTATTTGTATGGTGAGTGTGGTATATTCTATATTGGCTATACATTATTTGTAAACTATTCTCATATGCTTATCGTACAAGTTTTTCGCCATTTCTAGATCTAATTCCTGAACAGTGTGGGCCCAGTACTATTTCCTCTCAATCGCCTCTTTTCCCGGTTTAATAAATGTGTTTTTTATTGCATCTGTTACCATTGAATAGAAGGAGTCGATTACTATATTGCTAGCTTCTTCAGTTGAGGCGTATACTTGAACGATTGACCACATTTTGTTATTAGGAGCAAGTTTCAGGATGAGTATTACAATGCGTTTTGAGATGCTAATGAACGTTAATGTGAAGTTTAATATTTTTTTTATAAAAATCCTATTCCAAACTGTCCTGGTGTTTCTCGTTTATTGTAAAATATAAAATCGCCATGGTTTTCTATGCTTTCCCTAAGACGTCTAACTTCGCTCAAGCCCACTATCGACCAGTTTATGTTTCGCACCTTCTACTGATAATTTAAAATTTAAAGTAGTCAAGTACTTCCATGGTCGCTACAGCTCTATTGGCATATATTTAATCACTACGCCATTGTATTTCCTAAAATGGTTCCTTAAGGTGAACGCACACTTATATATATGCCGAACATGTCGTTTTAATTTCATACTTTTCTGGAGCATCATTAAATTCTTATTAACTGATGCTTACCCCTACTACCTGCCTGCTATTATTCCGTTTTTTTTTTCTCGAGGGATACCTTCAAAAAGCAACCGGACGGTCAACCAGCATTACTTAGTGTTGGAAATCGACCCGTGCTGTTAATATTATTTTATTCATGAGGTTTACACGTAGAAGTTATTAATTGGCAAATAAATATATCGGATCCTCGGATCTTTAATATATTTCTTAACTTATTAACTTAATTATAATAACTATGTACTTACATACTTATTATAATGATTTTTAGTTATAACATCGCCTTGGACTAATCTGTAAAGGTGTTATAATGTAATAAATAAATAAACTTACTCACTCAGAGGAATACAAGTGTAAACAATTTTCTTTTTCTTTGATTTTGTACATTGATTCTTTTCAATATCTTCATCTCGAACGTATTTATTGTATCCTGCTATGGCGTACATATATTCAACATCATCTACGCAGGCGGCTGATGTGATAATATATAAACTTGAGACTATGGCACCACCACAAACCCAGGCATCATATGTTTTTTCTGAGATTGGTGCTTTTACTAAGTATACCTGAAAAAAATAACAAGGTTTAAGATCTTAATTAATACATGATAAGATTTCGTATCAATATTTGCTTTCTTACAATATATCTTTTATCCGAAGACACTGGTGCGCCATCTTTGATTCTTCTTGCGCAATCAGATACTGAAATGTAAAAATCAGAGCCATAAGGAAAGGTTATAATTTTAGCAGTATTTATATAATAATAATAATATAATAATATTTGTATATTCCACCGAAGTACATAACTACTGATTCAATGTTGATAAATAAAGTATCGAACAGATTTGTTATTGTCTTCCGGATAATATAGGCTGCACGTTTTGATCCTACACGCTCAAGCAACTGAACATATTCGTATGAATTTTGGCACACTGTTATAAAATGCTAAGATTTTGAACATTGTGCGGATAAATATGAATAAGAATTAAATATATGACTTAGAATCAAAACAGCTATATCATACCCAAAAAGTATTTTGAAGCAAATTTTTGTCCTTATTACACAAGTCCAAACATGTTACTCACCATAAAAAATATTTAGAAATAACACAATATCTAACTTGTATAAAGCAACCATCGAAAATTCTAACTATAACGTAGTATTCAACTTGGTACTTAATTTTTAACTATTAATTTTTATCGTCGAAATTTTGCAACAGAATAATTAAATTACAGTTCAATGATTTTTTTTTAATGATTTAATTATTTTCCTTCATTTTATGATAAACTAATCATAACCGTTATTTCTTGGTCACGCTATGTAGCGACTTCTTTACCGCTCACTGCCATCTACCCAAGACAACAAAATAATTCATTTCAATATCATTGACCAGCCAGCCCACTGGATGCAACACCGTTCGCAGCAAAGAATATAAAGGAGAACAGGGTGAAAAGTATTTCACTCTGTTCTGCCAAAGACGTCACAATTTGATTAAAATTATACGAGTACTTACTTTTTTACACAAATTATTGGTTTCGATACCAATAATATTTAAAAAAATAATATATTCACAATTTTATGAGTTTACATGTAAATGGATGGAGAGGAAGAGGGAGACCAAAGAAAAGATGGATGGATTGTGTGAAGAGTGATATGAAAGAAAAGAAAGTTAGTGATAGCATGACGAGTAACAGGGCACAGTGGAAGAAAAAAACGTGTTGCGCCGACCCCAAATAATACGGGATAAGGGCAGGAAGATGATGAATATATTCACAATTTTTTGTAAAATTTAGTATTTTCAGGTTTACAGGTTTCTCAATAAAACGTTAAAATCACCTTCTACAGTAACATACACACTCGGTAAAGGAGATAAACAGTAACAAAAACAATACCCATTACAATACAAAAATAAAATTTAATTTGCATTAATAACTCAGTAGTAACATGAAAGTAAATCATAACTTATCTATTAATATAAAACTTTACAATAATTGGTTTTCAAATTGGAAGTGTTGGTCGCATCTTTTGTTTATTAGATGCTGCGTAGTTATATATTGGATTAGGATTGATAACTGATGCAGGCTTCTGATCCTGCGAGGCAGGCCCGTTGTTCGATCCGTGGTTGTAGATTCGTTCATATTTAGTGTTCAGCCCAGGACCTTGTCTTAGGACATGATCGTTGTTTCGTTCAGATTTGTCGTTTATTGCAAGCCCATAGCTTAGTGCAGGACCGTTAGCCTGTGCAGGTCCATTGTTTGATGTAGCCCCGTAGGTTGCTCCAGGCCCGTCGTTTGACGCAGGCCGATTGTAGGGTAAATTCTTATTATTTATTATTCCAGGTCTATAGTTTGGCGGATATTGATTTGCTACATACTCGTTGTTTGGAGCACCGCGCTGGTTATCACTAGGTGCAATATTTTTATTCGATATAATTTTTTTATCTGGAACGTTCTCGTTTACTGAAGGTTTCTGATTATATTGTATTGGTGAATAACGTATATTTTCTTGATTGATATTTATCCCATTTTTATTCATATTTTCTTCATTTCTTACGGGTATTTGTTCTTTTACGCTAGGTTTATTTTTATCATTTGTTAAATGCCTTTCATGATCTGCAGGCCTGCAAGTGATTGCAATATTACAATAATTATCCTTTACTTATCAAACTCATGATTATTCGTAAATCGTTTTTTTTTTTAAGATTTTAATGGCGGGGTAATTTTTCTTTCTTCCAGTGTTTAAACAAAGAGGATATCATATATTTTATATCATCATCATCATCATTCATCATTTCAGTCGAAAGACGTCCACTGCTGGACATAGGCCTCCCCCAAGTGTCGCCACAATGAACGGTCCTGTGCGTCTCGCATCCATCGTACTCCCGCAACCGTTACCAGGTCATCGGTCCACCTTGCAGGAGGCCTTCCAACGCTACGTCTTCCGGTACGTGGTCGCCATTCCAGAACCTTTCGGCCCCAACGGCCATCCGTTCTGCGAGCAATGTGCCCTGCCCATTGCCACTTAAGTTTGGCGATTCTTCGTGCTATGTCGGTGACCTTGGTTCTCCTGCGGATATCCTCATTCCTGATTCGATCACGCAAGGAAACTCCGAGCATAGCCCTTTCCATTGCCCTTTGGGTGACTTTGAGTTTTCTGATGAGGCACATTGTAAGCGACCACGTTTCAGAGCCATATGTCATTACTGGCAACACGCACTGGTCATAGACTTTCGTCTTGAGACACTGTGGTATATTGGACGAGAAGATACCGCGCAGCTTCCCGAACGCTGCCCAGCCCAGTCGGATTCGACGATTGATCTCTTTCTCGAAGTTAGACTTTCCCAACTGGACCGTCTGTCCCAGGTAAACGTACTCGTCCACAACTTCGAGTGTAGAGTCGTTCCGTCTACCCTCACGCACGAAGGCTGCGCTGACGTTCTTTGTCGAGGGTCACCAGTTTGAGGGTAGACGGAACAGAGAGTAAAGTCCCGCAAACCTCCATTGAAAAGGGAGGATCCTCCGACCAGACGGGATGTTATGTCTGGTGGGCTGCAACTGCCCGATAGATGATTTCGGGTTGTTCTATATGTTCTAATCGCGCAGAGAACTTTGATTGCGCGATGCAGGATTAGTTCTTATGTGACGCCATAGATGTCGCTACATATTCGTCCACGGAGCTTCCTAGGCACTCGAAACGATTGTGGAGTTCGAGTTGAAAGCTCTCGGGGTTTTGGACTTGGATATGTGCTGGACGGAGCGTAGACTTCATCAGTCGTGACCTTTCAAGCTTAATATTAATATTCAATGTGCCTCTTACTATGCGGTGATCACTTCCAGTTTTCACCGCGTTGATCACAGAGACATCATTGAATATTTGCTTCTTCGTCGACAGGATGAAGTCAATCTCATTTCTAGTTGCACCGTCAGGACTTTGCCAGGTCCACCTCCTATGCTCACGCTTTTTGAAGAAGGAATTCATCATGTAGAGGCCCTCCTTCTCCATAAAGCTAGCTAATAGGTGTCCCCGGTGATTCCGACGTCCAAATCCAAATTGCCCCACTCGCAGCTCGTCACCGTCTCGTTTGCCCAGTTTCGCGTTAAAGTCCCCCATGACCACGGTGAAGTGAGTTTTAAAACCATGCATGGCACTGGATACATCCTCATACATGGTCTCTACTTCGTCGTCGGGGTGCGTCGAGGTCGGGGCGTAAACCTGTATGACCTTCAGCGAATATCTTGGCGATATTCTGAGTATGAGGTACGCCACCCTGGTCGACACACTCTCGATCTTCACCACATTGTTCACAAGGGACTTGTGAACGAAAAACCCGACACCGCCCTGGGACTGCTGGTCCCCCTCCTGGAAATAGAGTAGGTTACCGGATTTAAGAATTATCGTGTCCTCCCCCTGTCTTCGGACTTCAGATAATCCAATAATACTCCATCGCAACCTGCTCAATTCCTCCTCGAGTTCGGTTATCTTCTCGTCGGTCCTCAGTGTGCGTGTGTTATATGTTGCCAGGTCCAGTCGTCGTTTTTTAGGGTAGCCGAATCCCATCCGGTGATTCTTAGCACCCCTTGCCTCGCCGTGGCCTTGACCGCTACCGGAGTCAAGTGTAGACGGGCTGCCGGGCACTAGGGGCCATTTCTTTCCTTTGCTTATCATTTATTGGGGGGGTTTGCCGTAATCGCCACGCTTGGCAGACGGGTTGGCGATCGCAGTGTGGTTGTTATAATGCACAGAGAATGCTGCTGCCCATTCTCTGGTATATCCCTTAGTCGCTTCTTACGACACCCACGGGAAGAGATGGGATGGTGCAATTCTTTACGTCCGAACACCATACGGACGATCTATTTTATATGCAAAATAAAAATTATTGAGAAGCTCTAATACTAAGGATTCCTTATAAATATTGAGCGACAAAGGTCTAATACTAAGGATTCCAAATTGTCAATTAGAGAGAGAACTCCAAAAAAGACTCTAACATCAAAAACTATAATTACCCATAAACCCTCTACCACAAAATAATTACTTTTATTGCGTTAGGATTCTACAGGTTCTTACTGGACATGACCAGTTTGAGAGGTTCCTGTTATGGATTCAGTCGGAATAAAGCCGGCCGTAGGTACGAGCAATGGATAACTCGCAATCCAGCCGCCCGGTAAAGACCGAGCCGAAACGGTGGTGCGTTCTGTTCCACGCACATCTTAAAAAGATATCAGCATACAACAGACAGCAGCATGGATGATTTCCAATTTCAAAATCATATTTTGATGTCTTTTCATGCATATTCCTAATTCTTTTAAGTTTATATGTGTATGAAGACAGTTTATTGACCTTTAGTAAATATAATAAACCACTCACCCAGCCGGATGGTTAACCCACGATATATGTCGCTCAGTGGTTAGATGCCTTTTATCATTCGGAGATTTTCTGCAGAACGACCTTCTGTTTGGTAGAAAATAATAGTTAATTTCTTTCAACAATTTTATACAACATCATAACAAATGGTTCTATGGATACTCGTAAATATTGCAAATTCTGTTACGAAGTTGGGTCGCATCAAATCTTTGACGCCCCTTATATTATTGTTTAGAGGTACAGGGCGAAGATTCCCGCAATCCTTTTTTAAAAAGAGAGGTTCCTTTGTCCAGACGGGAGTTAGGTCTAGTCCGGGCAACTAGTTAATTTCGAACTGTTGAAGACCTCCAATACTGCGATCCAGGATTTTGAATTTTACTTACTATTTGGTGACATTGAAGTCGCTACAATAGTATTTCTATCTATCTATCGTTTTGCATGTCCAATTTGGTAAAACAGAATGAACTGCTCATCCACATGACATCCAGAAATGTATAATTTATTGTATTTTATTCTGCAATAAACATTTGACTTTGACTTTTTCTATTTTAACAGAAGTTAATCAAATCCACTTACCGGCTGCTGTTATCAGTAACATTGTTTAATGATCGTCGAAATTCTTCTTCTTCGAGGGTATTAAAGTCTGTTTTAGCCAATATACAATCCAAAAAGGCCCCGTTACATTGCGTACTTGTATATAAATAAGGCCCCTCGCATACATAATCTTGCGACACTTTAAACACAGATGCAACACCGATCAGGATTTCGTGAGATCCAATCCAAGTGACTAGTGGTCCTCCGTGGTCGTTCTGAAAATGGTAATATAATAAATTGGGCTATTATTTTAAGAAGACCAAATTAAATTAATAATAATAATAACTTTATTTCATAAAAATACAGATTTGACATGTTTTACATAAAAACAAATTGAGTAAGGTTTGGTAGAAACACAAAACAATACAATTTAGGGACTATAATCTGTACACAATAAGGGAAACCCTGCCTCTCAAACTAGGGTGGAACCTGTATCTTGAGAGACAGTGAATTACTATTTTACTACGTGATTTTCAGCTGACTGCTACATATAAGAACCTGAGTTTCTGACAGGCTAGCGATAAACTTGTCATTCGCCGTCACATACAATAAACACAAAGACTATCGTTGAATTCATTTTAAAATATACCTTAATGAAACCAGTAACAATTTCCAAAAAGAAACTAATTGCACTTCTTTTGTAAAAATGTTACTATTCCAAAAAATATAATGTAAATATATTTGATGATGAACTGCATCAATATTCGCATGCTAAAATGGTAGAATGTCGAAATGTAGACAAGGATACTTTAATTACAAGTTTGTAAATATCACCTTATTGTAAATATTTACATTCTTAGCAAATAAGTGAATATTCTATCTAATTTTATTCTATTCTTAGTAACAGATATCAAATTATGAGATTTGGTAAAGCCCAAAGTGGACCTCGAAAAATCATCGACGGAGTCCCCCAGGGCTCATTTCTCAGGCCATTATTATTTCTAATCTAGATAATATCATCCTTGAAATCAGTTCAAAAATAATATAGCACTGTACGCTGATGACATGAGTTAGTGCGTATAATTTCTCTATAAGTAAATTTGGATTCTATTGAGAGACAAAAAATATCTTTGACCAGAGGAAATAGAGCAGATAAAAAAAAATTATGTTTAAAAAACAAAATTATGGAAATTAACCAGCAGTCTCACATTAGAAAGCTAAATATTTAAACTACTGACAGACTTTACATAAAATAAACGTATATACCTGACAAATTCCATTCCTTCGCGTATTTCTAACGGTTTTATTAAAATAATGAGTTTTGTTATACATTAAAAATTTCTGAGAGGACACAGTTCCATTAGGTAAATAAGTTCTGTTAGCCAACGCTGTTCTATCATTCACTGTGAATCTTTTAGTTGGTTTTGTTTTTTTGTTCAATGCTGCTATGCTTTTTATTAAATCTGGTTTCTTAGACACAGTTGTTATATTAGTGGTCATTGAAACGTTACTTGATTTCTTTATTTTTCTCCGTGTTTCATCTTCATCCTCGTATTCACAGTCCTAAAACAAAAACAGCATTATTTTTGCTTTACTTTTACTTTTTGTTCTCGGGATGAAAAGTATCCTATGTACTATTCCGGGACATGGTCTACCCTTATGCCAAATTTCATCGGAATCCATTCAAACCTTCAAGTGTGAAGAACTAATAATATTATTAGTGTGATTAATAATAATAATAATATGTTTATTTGTGTGTTCTTTTTAACATTTAATATACTTTATTTTAATAATAATAATAATATTTTTTTATATTTTTAAATGTTTTTTTAATAAGTGTTTTAAGAAATATTTAAAAATATATAAAATATGTACAAAAAATAAATAAAGATACAATAATAATCATTTTATTTTCAGGCATCAGAGGCCCATAGACAAAATACATAAAATAATCTTAAACAATAATAAACTAATACATATTATAAAAACAATGCTTATTTAACTACAATTAAACACGTAATATAGTCGGCGTCGTGTTGCGCTGCGTGGTGTCGCATAACCGTCCTCGGAAACGTCGGTATACGACACCATTCGGCCAGAAGTCCTCTTTTAAGAAGGTCTGTAGCTGTTGGGTTGGAACTCGTACCACGAACGACTTGAAGTTGACGTCGTGGCGCGCCTCCAACCTTACGACCCTCAGAGTCTAGTTGGTCTTCGCCTTCAAATACTCCACGACTTCCTCAATTTTCGTGTAGTGATGCAGGCGCGAAATGTATAGCTGCGTCGTAGGCACAGCAGGACGCAGCAGCATGTTCGGACCACTCGGTGCGGTACCGCACTGGTTACGGGAACAGGGCTTCTTCTTCTTCTTCTTTTCTACTCTTGTGAAATCCTCTTCATCCACTTGGCCTGTTTTTGGCAAGGTGCTCTGGACCACAGACAGGGTAGGTTTAGTACCCGTTTTCAGCTTTTCCCCTATTTTAGTTTGTCGCTTTGGTTGCGACGTACCTGATTTGCCGACGGTGACTATAGCCGTGTAGGCACGTTTAGGGGTCAACGTACCTACATGTGACGTTTCCGCAGCCGGTGTAAAGGCGCGGGCAACGGCGACGGCGAGCGACGCTTGATCAGCATTTTCGGCAGCTGGTGACGCACTTGGGTTCGTCGATTCAAAACTGCCGACTGATGCATTTTGCGCCACTCGACGTGTGTTCACCTTTGAGGCCTCAGGTGACTCACTTACTGAATGAACGTTGCGCAAAAATGCTATTTCCGCACGCAACTCAGCATTGGGCTTTTCTGATACCTCCATTCTGGACATTCTGGTCATCTCCGCTTTCAATGTAGTGATGTCCTTTAGCAGCCGTGTGACGTCGACGTGATCGAACGTGACGGGGGCAGCTTACTCAGCTCCTTCGCCACGAAATCTGAAACGTCGTCCGGGTCAGTCTTCTTCAACATATCGATGATATCCTGAAGACTCTTTCCAGTTGGGCACGCCACAATTATGGCGGTAAGTCCCCTCTTTGAGGTGTGTGCTCACGGCGTCCTTACCTTCCGCACGACGCAGGTTCTCACCGGACATGGTAAGTTCGGGAGGTTCCTGCACCAGATTCGTGCGGAAACGACGCCCGGGTGTCGCCACTGTGTGGACCGCCCGGAGGACACGGTAGAGCACACGGTAGTGGTGTGCCCCGCTTGGGCAGAGCAACGCCGTGTCCTCGTGGGGGCAATCGGCGGCGGCGATTTCTCGCGCCGGGCCTTGGTTCAGGCCATGCTCCGGAGCGAGGAGGAGTGGCAGGCGGTAGCCTCCTTCTGCGAAGCCGTAATGCTAGCGAAGGAGGCGGCCGATCGCGTGAGGCAACGGTCCTTACGCTCCAACCGCCGCCGCCGGGATTCCGATCCCGATTTCCGGCCACCGTAGGCGCGAGCTTGCGGACGGCGAGCAATGGGTGGCTCGCCGTCCAATCGTCCGGTAATCGGACCGAGCCCAGGTCGTCGACGGCGCGTACTGTTCCACGCGCGCCTCAAAGAGATGTCAGCAAATCGTAGGGGCCCAGCAGGATCGAAGCCTACTGGGGCCACGGGTAGTGTGAAAGCGAAACCCGGGGCCCTGGGACGAAGGCAATGAAGGAACAGGAGTGGGTTTTTAGTCAGTAAAAGTCTGACACTATTTCCCGCTTCGCCCAAGAGCGGGTTTTGTCATAAGATGATTTTCCCACCCAATAAAAAAAAAAGACTCTTTCCAGTACCATCTCTGCGGCGTAACGGCATCTCGTCTAGTTTCCCAAGAGACTGGAACAGGCACAGTTTTCCACTGCTGATCTCGTCTTCCTTGAAATTCGACCGGCATATCTGCAGGATGCTCACCTCATCCATGTAGTCAATAGCATGGACTAGGAAAGCCAGCAATTCATTGACTACGAGTTTTTTAGAACTCATAGTGTTATCGAGCAGCGACTATTGCTGCGTGCCACGCGAATAAAATTCGTGACGTGCACAGTGAAAACACATCCGTACTTGAGCGTGGATTGCACTACACTGTAATGACCGATGACCTGGTGAAGGTTGCGGGAATCCGATGGATGCGAGACGCACAGGGCCGTTCTTTGTGGCGACATTTGGGGGAGGCGTTCACACCGGAACATCTGCTCAAACTTTAACATGCATAAGTTTCTTCGTGTATGGAGTATCTTTGAGTCGGATCTGTCATTTACCAGCTTAATGCGCTTGAGTCAACTGAGAAACGAGTCAAGAGTATCATTGGTAGTGATCCACTTATCAAGTCGAAGCTTCAAAATTTTGAGCATCGACGCCGAGTCGATAGCCTGTCGATTTTTTACCGGTTGCTTTTCAGGGTGTGTGCGTCAGAGTTGCATAACTTAATTCACCATCAATATCATCGGACCACCAAACGTACGTGGGTGCGCTACCGGTACTTGGTGGACATGTGTTTCCTGGTAGCTACAACCAAGGGCTCTTGAATTAAAAACTAAATAGATTGCTTCTAGGCAAGCGTGCTCCATAGTCGATCACATCATCTTTTACCATCTGGTGAGACAGTGATCAAACGCGAGTGTATCAAAGAAAAGCTAAAAAGCAAATTTTGCTCCAATTGTAAACGTCACTTTATATTTGTACTGTTTTGTTTTTAATAAATTGTAATCAGTTGTATTTCTTGTGACAGTATCAAATCAAATGGTTTACAATTTTTTTTAGTAGACTTGTGACGTGAGTGTTAAATTCTACTAAAAAAAAAAATACAGGCTGCGGTCCACCATCAATACAGCGTAATACAACACGCCAAACACATTTGAGTACTAAAATAAGTAATATCAATGAAAAGTACTAACATAATATGCAATAATGCTTTAAAACTAGTGTTTTACGCATATATTCCGATTCCTATTCGTAAATACTTAAATCCTTGATACTCAAGCACAAAGACTACACACCTACTTATCCCTCACACTCACACCGCACACACAGGGGTGAGTGGCACACTCTATTATATTTTTTCTTTATTTGAAAGTGTTTAGTTTTAGTTGTTTTTTGTTATTATTCTTCATGAATTTATTTATCTCAGGACCCTGAGGTCCTGGACTTTTGGAAGGCGTACGAGGAGTCGAAACCAACCCTTTAGATACATAGAACGTCATATCAGCCGGTGATTTTTCTTATGTGCGCTATGATAGTGAACCCAAAAACAATCCCCGGTTGGTGAAAAACTATTGCCACAATTGAAAAAGAAAGATAATTGGGCTATGGTTTTTGGAGTCTTAAGTGGATTGATTACTACGTTTAGACTATGGCCTATGCCTGAAATGTTATTAATACTCGTATCCACTGATAAAATGGCGGAAAGTGACGGCATTTTAAATTTGTTTACGATCACGTATCGCGAATCTCACAAGTTTATAATTGACGGCCGTTTGCCCGAATGAGCCGTTTTTGTGCAAGTCGCGCGGACATTTACACGCCCTCTGGCCACTTCTCCTGTTTTTTATATTTCTATGGGATTATACATCCTTCTCCCGAGCTCGTTTACTCTTACGAATCTCCACTCAAGCCAGCCATTAAAGGCAAGAGAGAGGTGGGAGCTCTGTTCCTCGTCGGTGTTTACTACGGGCGGCCAGTAAAGGCAAGCCGATGATGAAGAACAAAAACTTTCCCAGCATTTATTATTCCTATTATTCAGATTTTTTGCATGCTATAATTATTATTTAGTATTGTAAAATATAATACTTTTAAGGAAAGAGTATTATCGTCCAATCCCAACTACCTTATATATTGTCCCATTTCAGAGGCCCCCTCCCTTTTCCAGTTCACTTTCTACTAGTGTGGACCTATCGTCGTCATCGTCGTCGCCGTCGTTCTCGTCATATGCAAATCGCTCTTCCGTGACTTAATCTAACGCTTAATGAGACCTATTTGGTGGTTCTTATAGCCGATTTTTCGTATGACATACGACAGACACGGCTCAATCACACTTGAACTTGCAGCATAAGAAGCTAAAAGTCAGACGATGCAATTGCAATACAAAATCTAAAGTCCATATTCAAAGATATGTCCTCCAACTCGACTACCTATCGAATTATGAAATTGAAATTTACTTCAATGGTTCTTGATATTTATTGTTTGTTTTTTTTTCGTTTTTAAGGTTCCGTATCAAAAGGATAAAACGGAACCATTATAGGATCACTTTGTTGTCCGTTTGTCTGTCTGTCAAGAACCTTTATCTCGGGAACGCGTGGAGCTATCGAGTCTGCGGTCCCTCGAAGCTATGATAAAATCAAACTTCTGAATTTATAACACAAAAAAAAAACGTACATTTCGACAATCTCAAGGGAATCAAAATTTATAGGGTACTTCCCGTTGACCTAGAATCCTGAAATTTAGCATGGAGCAATGTCTCATAGTACAAATATAGGATATAATCTGAAAACTGTAATGTTGTAGTCAAGTCACTAAAAAAACTTTTTTTGCGATTCGGAAAAGTCTTCGTCACTCAATTTGGGAATAGAACTGTTTTCATAGGTAAGTTTGCACGGAACCCTCAGTGCATCCGACTCGCACTTGCCCAGTTTTTAAGATGACTGAGTCGAACGGAGGGCCATCAAACTGACTTGGAATGTGGGCCTTAGTTTTAGCGGTCACTCTAATTGCATACCGTTTACCTCTAAATCTGCATCTGTATTATTTGCCAATGATTTTCGTTGACTACAGCCATATGGTAATACTTCCGGTTCGTTCGGTAGTGGTACCCCAAATTCATCTATGTTGCCATCCGCTAAAGTACATATCATATATTTGCTAATCACTTCAGTCATTCTTCCATGTTCTTCATAATGGCTTCTACAATCCTTTTTATTTAATATCATCACGGAGGCATAATTCAAACTCTTTTGATTGTAATTTTTTGTATCTTCTGGCTGAAAACAGAAAATATTGCTATTGCCATTTGGTTTAAACTACTTGTTTAGTCATTGTGATTGCGGGATTAATTCTAGCAATAATGAGTGTGCCCTTTTCTATTCCATTCTAATACATCCTCGCTTGCTTTCTCTGCGAAAATAAGATTATTATCTGTATTTACTAGTACACCACATAGCAAAAACCTTTGTCATGTGATCTGGTAATACTGGAAAAATTGTTAATAATATCCGTGTCGAGATAATTTCAACTGAAAAGACGTCCCCTATTGCAAGCAACTTCACAAATACCACTCCTTTGGTTCTCGCATGCAGAGGATTCATCTGTCACTGGTTTACCTTGTGGAAAATGAGGCAAGTTAGTACATAACAATGTTACCTTTCTCCATAAAACCTTATGACCCCATCCAAGTACAATAGCATCCATCCCGGGCCGTTGGTACTTATCTTCAGTATTTATTGGTATTGTACCTGGTATGTAAGAACATATTGTCTTATAGGATTGGTCCTTGAAGTCGTACGGCGATTCCACTTTTGCAACACCTATATCTATAAACGACCACCTATCTAGTCGCTCGTACTTCAGATCATATCCTGTAAATTAAAAAGTCACCCGCTTGAGACGGGTCAGTAAGGGCTGGTATTTTAATCGTTATAGTTACAAGAAAACTTTTCTAGAAGACCATCCGCCCGATCGCTACAAGTGACTTTTGTCCCTTTTTTTGATATTCTGAACTGCATTCATAGAATTAGAAAAAAGTTACAATCAGCAAAAAAGAAACAAATGCCAATCGATTCTATTTCATGCAGAGATCTAATAACTCTATGGGACCATAGAAATGATAGTGATAATAATAGTGACCTATTATTATTTAGCAAGTGAATTAGTGTTTGACAATCATAAGAAAAGGAGAAGCATATAATACGAATAAAAATAACATGGTCGTATACACAGCAACGCCAACTTAAACGTAATTTCAAATTCAATGTACTTAATTAGATAAATTGTTTGGTTTATATAATTCTAACAATATCTCTTTAGTTTTCTTCTTAATTATTTAAGAAGAAGAAAAGTAGTAGTGCGACAGGGTCTGTCCCTAGGGACTAGGTACTCCAAGCGTTTACAAAGGTATTGAGGAGCATTGGAATTGTACAGGATAGTACAGAGAAGGGATAGAATATGGGTATTTAGCTTACGCCAAATCGGCAGCCACCTTAATCAGGTCTTCTATGAAAATGCATAAGTTTGAGAACAGCCCGCTAAGCTTGTTTCACCCTAAATACCGTCGTCGCTGGGTTTGGTTCCCTTCCCGTGATCATTTGCGGGGACTTCAATGCCAAGAACTTGGTTTGGGGTTCCTGGTACACAAACCAGCGGGGTCTGCACTACGTAGTGCATACACGATATATGTGCACATACGCCAGACACCGCAGACTTCGCATCTGCCCGCCAAATGCGGAGGCCAGAGATTCGGAGCTGTACGAGGGATACAGAGTGGCGAAGCGCACCCTCCGAGCGGAGATAAAACGGGCCAAGTTTGAAGCCCTGTGGACTCTGAACGGAGACCCGTGGGGACGCCCCTACAAGGTGGTGCGAGATAAGCTCCATCCCTGGGCTCCTGCGCTGACGCGCCGAGCGCTTTGTTTCCCGCGCGAGAGGAACACTCTCCCCCGCCCATGGCTCTGCCACCTACGGTGTCCGACGCGGGCCACAACGGCGACGACGACAACAATGTTCCAGAGGTGACCGAGGTAGAGATGAGAGTGGCGGTACGAAGGCTGAATGGCAAGAATACCACCCTAGGACCCGACGGCATTCCTGGAAAAGCCTGGGTCCTAGCCATGGAGGAACTTGGACCTTGATTAAGAGGGCTCTCCAGCGCCTGGTCACCAGGGCGAGTGGAAACGGCGAAAGATGTCGTGCGGCGTTCCATAGGGGATCCAGCAGTTGGGACTCAAGGTGGCACTGCACAAGTCCGAGGCTATGTGCTTTAACGACCCTCAGAATGCGCCACCACTGTGTTCCCAAATAACGGTAGGAGGAGTTCACATCGGCGTTGAGACGACGATGAAGTACCTGGGACTCGTCCTTGACAGCCGATGGAATTTCGAGGAGCACTTCCGACGTTTGGCTCCCAAACTGGATCGGACTGGGGCTGCCCTCAAGCGGCTTCTGCCCAACTTAGGGGATCCAAACGACTCCTGCCTTAAGCTCTACACAGGAATTGTTGGGTCCATGGACATTAAGGGGGCGCCGATATGTGCGCCCTCACTGCGAAAGCGATCGGCGGCCAAGCTGAACGCATGCCAGGGGGTCATGGCCATTCGGATGGTGCGGGGATACTACACGGTTTCCCGCGAAGTGGCGAACCTCCTTGCTGGCTTGCTACCGTGGGATTTTGAGGCAATAGTCCTTGCACGCATGCAAGATCTGCGCGTGGAGATGCAACGCCAGGGCAAAACTCCGCTGCCGCGCCAAGTCGCGGCATGGCGGCCAGAGTTCCGGCGGGAACTCATGGTGGAATGGTGATAGCGACTGTCGCAACCCAGTGAACGCCACAAATATGGCGGTAAGTCCCCTCTTTGAGGAGTGGCTGGAAAGACAACATGGCGTCCTTACCTTCCGCATGACGCAGATCCTCACCGGACATAATAAGTTCGGGAGGTTCCTGCACCGGATTAGTGCGGAAAAAACACCTGGGTGTCGCCATTGTGTGGACCGCCCGGGAAACACGGTTGAGCATAAGGTAGAGGTATACCCTGCCTGGGCAAAGCTGCCGTGTCCTCGTAGGGGCGATCGGCATCAGCAATATCTCGCGTCGGGCCCTGGTACAGGCCATGATCCGGAGCGAGTAGGAGAGGTGGCCGCACGCGCTAGGGATCGGCCCTCATGTCCCAGCCACCGGGATCCCAATCCCGATTTCCACCCACTGCAGGCGTGGACTTTTGGAGGGCGAGCAATGGGAGCTCGCCGTCCAACCGTCCGGTAACCGTCCGGACCGAGCCCAAGTTGTCGACTGCGCGTAATGTTACATGGAACACTACGTGCCTCAAGGAGATGTCAGCAAAACCGTAGGGGCCCAGCAGGGTCAAAGTCGGGGCCCTGGAACGAAAGCAAAGAAGGAACCAGAGTGAGTTTTAGTCAGTAAAAGGTCTGACACGAAAGGTTGGTAGATATCATTAGATGATTTCCCGTCTAAAAAAAAACCACATAATTGTATGCACTAAATAATAATGGGCTCACATAGAAAATGATACAGAAGCGAAGCCGTTTCAATGTCAGCTGAATGTCTTACTATTAAAATAAAGACATAAGCTATCGAAGTCGGGAGCATAGTGTCTCCATATAAATAAGCCAATCTAACCTCTCGTCGATATGAACTCCTAAATATTTAATACTTGGAACCATCGTCAGGTATTTGCAATTGAAAGTCGTTGGCTGTATCATGACGAATATGTGCTCAAATTTGTCAAGTAGTGGTCTAAGTGAATTTGGTGGAAAATAATAAATTGTCTTAGGTGTATTAAGCGACAGAAAGTTACTAAAAAGCGAGACCAATGCGCAAAATGAGTTATTCTATATTTAACTCTGTCCTAAGTCTTATCGAATAATAAAAATGGCGAAGCTGAGTGAGGAGTAATTGGCAGAGGTTAATAATGTATATGTGAAATAGCATAGATCCCAAAATGCTTCCTTGAGGTATACCATAACCGATAAACATCGGCCACATTTCGGCCAACAACTTTGAAAAGAAACTGTATCAATAGCTCTTGTTAAGTCTTAAAAAACACTATAAAATTGAAGAGTTCCTAATTTCAGCCTAAAAACAAAGCAGTGTGGTTTTTTCCAAATTATTTATTATCCAAACTTACCTTCGGGATAACAAGTGTATATCACCTTCTTTTTCTTCTTACTGGTACATGGATCACTTTCAATTTCGTTATCAGTGACATACTTATTGTATCCAGCTATGACATAGAGATAGTCAACGTCTTTGATACAAGCGGCTGATGTCACCACTAAATCAGTTGTGACTAGTGCTCCTCCACAGAGCCAGTAATCATAACGGATCTTTGACATCGATGCTTTGGTTAGGTAGACCTAAAAAATATTTTTTTTTTCATGTTATTCTATACATACATATGAATGTATATACCGTATAGTCGTGTTACACACCCAGTCACAAGCTTGAGCCAAAGGTATCCCAGGCTAAATATTTATATGTACTATGATATGTAGTTGTTCTGGGTCTGGGTGTATGTGAGTCTAAATGTTTGTGAATACAATCACGATACCGAAACAATTTCTTGTGTGGTAGCTTTTTTTTTAAAGGAAATAAATAATTTTGGTTTTCTGTCTTGGTATGGTGGTATTTTGATGGCCTTTCGTTATTAATGAAAACATAATCACATTCATAATAAGCATTTTAATAAACCTTTTTGCATAACTGGCACCATAGTTTCACTACTATGTCATATTACTTCAATAAATATTAGAAGAATTAGGTTTTATTCAAGTATCTGGAGCCTCCCCGTGGTGCGTGTACTTCAATACCAAGAATTTGGCCCGAGGTTCCCGGTCACGAACCAGCGCGGTCGGACGGAGGAGGACTGCGCTCTGGAGACAGGCCTGTTCGTCCTAAACCGGGCTTCTGTCCCCACGTGTGTGCGGATGCGGGGTGTCCCAGTGGTGGACATCTCGTTCGCCAGCCCCGCTCTGTCGCCGCGTGTCGTCGACTGGCGCATTATGGAGGGGGTGGAGACGTACTCAGACTACCGGTACATCCGGTTTGACGTCTCCGTACAAACCTCGACCGCGCCGTCCAGACAGAACCCTTGTGGTCAGCGGTGCGCGCTGAGGCAGATGGACCAGGAGCTCCTCCTGGAGGCCTCTCGACATCGACGTCGAGGCAGAGTGGTTCCGGGAGGCCATGTCGCAAATCTGCGACGCGGCAATACCCCGAGTCCGTCCAGAACGTGCTCAGCGCTAGGTATACTGGTGGTCGCAGGAGATTGCAGCACTGCGCAACGTGTGCAATGCCTCGCGATGCCGGTGTGCAGCGACACCGCAGGGGCCGTATCCGTCTACCGGATGCGGAGGCCAGAGGGCGGAGCTGTACGAGGGATACAGAGAGGCAAAACCCGCCTCCAAGCGGCAATAAGGCAGGCCAAACTCGAGGCCCGCAACGTGTGGCTGGGGACTCTGAATGGGGACTTATGGGGACGTCCCTATCAGGTGGTGCGGGACAAGCTCCGCCCCTGGGCTCCCCCGCTGACGCAGAGTCTCCGGCCCCAGCTTGTGGAGGGTGTGGTGAGCACTCTGTTCGTTGCACGAGGAGAACACCTTCTGCCGCTCATGGCTCCGCCACCACCGTGTCCGATGTGGACCACGGTGATGACGACGACGACAATGCTCCAGAGGTGACCGAGGTAGAAATGAAATTGGCGTTACGAAGGCTGAGTGCCAAAAATACCGCCCCAAGACCCGACGGCTTGCCTGGGAAGGCCTGGGTCCTGGCCATAGAGGCTCTCGGGCCTTGGCTAAGAGGATTCTTCAGCGCATGCATGAAGAGGGGCCAGTTTCCACTTCACTGGAAGGCGGGGAAACTGGTCCTCATCGCGAAGCCGGGGCGCCCTGCGGACTCTCTGTCCGCGTACCGGGCCATTGTGCTGCTCGGTGAGGTGGGCAAGCTCTTTGAAAGAGTAATTGCAGACCGCCTCGTCGCGCACCTAGCACTAGAGGGGCCGGATCTGGCGGACGGCCAGTTCGGCTTTCGCAGGAGGCGCTCCAAGGTGGACGCCATCATACACGTGCAAGCTATCACGACGGGCACCAAATGCCCGTTTTTTTATGCCAGGCTGTGTATAATGAAAACACAACTTACCACGTATGGCTTGTCTGCATTAACTTTTAAACCATTTTCAATTCTTCTTTGGCAATCTGACACTAAAATGTTATTAGTTAATAAAATTAAACGCTTACGTTTGTTTTTACTAACCTTAGATTGAAACGATATACTACGTACCATGTATAAAAATTAAAAACCATACGATATTTGACTGAATTGCAAACATTTTAAAAACAGTCCTTGAATTGATGAGACAAGTTTATAAAAGTTTAATTTTGATTTAATGCTCCGTATCAATTTTGATTGAGTTTTAATAATTGCTTGACTTTTTGATCAACATTAATTTTTGAGATTTCTACACTTATGGACATAATAAGAGGAACGTAAAAAAGGAGAAACAATATTTTATGTGGTCTAATTACGCACTGGCAATCTTTATTTATATAAATAATTTGAAAAAAGAAAGATTTAAACTGTTTTTTTTTTTTTTTGAATCTCATTTGTTTTTGACTATGCCTGCTGTAAGAAAGCTTACTGATGTAAGCTGTGTTTTTAAAAACTTTTATTTAGTTTCACTCATTCCGGTGTTTGTCTGTAATCAAATCAATAAATTAAATTTGATCCACATCCCGGTTACTGATAGAGCAGAAATTTTGCCTGCATGTGTTAACCATATTATGGCAATGCAAAATTATTATAACATGGGGCTGATCTGATGATGGAATCGTAATGTGGCCATAGGAATTCGGTAATTAAACGACACAACCCTATCGAGTTTGGGCTCATAAGATTCATCTTGACGAGTATTTTGATGCTGGATGGTAACCAGGGTCTGATGATGGAGCTGGAAGATAGCAATGGAGACTCGGTAATAGAAGCAATAAGATGACCTTGTCGTGTTCGAACTTTTTGGAGTAGTCTTGATAAGTATTTATTTATTAAAACTTCATGCAACACAAAAGTACAAAGGCGGACTTAATGCCTTAGGCATTCTCTGCCAGTCAACCTGTGATGGTGCAGAGAAAATATGGCAAGTGCATATTTTTATGCACCTGCCATATTTGTCGCCCTCGCTACCAAGTTGAAGAACATTTTACACACATACATACACACCATCACACTAACCTCAACTTGCCATACTCACACAATTTAGTATTAGAAACAATTATTTAAAATGTTTTTTTTTTTTGTTTTTATTTTGTTAATGATACTTTACTTTTACCCCGGTAGGCAGATTGCTACCGGTATTTGATTTTATTTGATTTGATTTACATACATGATTTAAAAAAAAAAACTTGTTACAATTGTGAAAGTTAGCAATTAGCATGTCTTGGACTAAATATAACTAAACGTAACTCCGGCCCCCAAGATACAGGCACTGCCTAGTTTGGGGACCTCAGTTCAATTTATTGTTAATTTTACCAGTTACTGTGAATATCCATAGGTAACATAACTTTAGTAGATTAAGATACATTCTGTAACACTGGACTAATAAATTATTATTATTTTATTCTACCTCTTTTTTTTTTTTTTTTATTGGGTGGGAAAATCATCCTTATGACATCCCCGCTCTTGGGCGGAGCGGGAGATAGTGTCAGACTCTTACTGAATAAAAACCCACTCCTGTTCCTTTGTTGCCTTCGTCCCAGGGCCCCGGGTTCCGCTTTCACACTACCCGTGGCCCCAGTAGGCTTCGACCCTGCTGGGCCCCTACGATTTGCTGACATCTCCTTGAGGCGCGCGTGGAACACTACGCGCCGTCGACGACTTGGGCTCGGTCCGATTACCGGACGATCGGACGGCGAGCCACCCATTGCTCTCCGTGTCCTCCGGGTGGGCCACACAGTGGCGACACCCGGGCGTCGTTTCCGCACGAATTCTACCTCTTTATGCTCTTCTGGTTCAGTGAGTAATAGGAGACGTATTGGTCATTCAAGTCTACTCCGATTTTATTAAGGTTGTAATCTAACAATTTGGTTTTATTATTTGGGTTATACCGACACCTTTTACTTTAAATACCACCTCTGACCACGTAGCAGCGTGTTTCGTTTTCAGCACGTCGGTACTCTCTTTCTTCTCCTAAAATTGCTTGTCCGAAAAACATTATCCATAACACGTTTGCTATAAACTTCAGTAACCATAATGTTCAAAATCCCGAAATTTTGTTTAACATAATTATCTTTAGTTCTAAAAGTATTCTGCCATAATATCGAGTACTATAATAATTGAATCTCCTAATTTAACATGACCTTAGGTCCCCACCGACCGTGTTCCCACGTTGTCGTCGTGGTGGGGCTTGCGTGTCTTTATGACCTTGAGGGCTATGCCGGTAGAGCTACTCATGCCGGAAGGCCTCAAGCGAGAGACCAGACCAAGAGGAACACACAGGCGGAGTCCAGACGGACCGCCAAGGAGGGTGCACTGTCCAGAAGCATCGGCACCAACAGCTGTTGGTGTTTTTGGACAGTGGTTTTGAGAGAGTGGGTTCGCCTCGGGTACGCGTCTGCTTATCAGACGTGACCACGATGGCGAACGTGGTATTGGGGACCCCACCCCAATGTAAAAAAATAAAGGCAAAGCTGAGTTCAGCACATCACCATGGACGCGACTCCGAAAAAGTTATTACCCCAGGAGGGTACCGCCTGCACCGCAGGCGGAGAATCCCTCCCCGAGCAGAGCTCGGGCTGCCCCTCGTATTCTGGGGGGGGCAAAGAGCGCGTCAGGTCCCAAAAGGACCTGTTACCGTCCTTCGTGGACGCAACGAGCCAGGGTGGCTCACCCACTGGTAGCGTGGAGTCCCTGGGACCTGTTCCCAGCACGTCCGCTGCGCCGGTGGGTCCTGCAGAGGCCGGCAGGAGCTTCGGCCTCAGGGAGGTGAGCGGAGACGCGGCGTCGGACTCCGATGCCGCGTCTTCGCTTGGATCGGAGAGGATGGAGGTGGAGGAGTCCACCTCCAAGACCCAGTTCCTCAAGCGCCGCATGTTGGGGGATGGCCGGAGGACATCCTCCGACGACGACGAACTGGGCGTATCGGCCCGCAAAGTCTCCACCGCAGTGCGGGGTGCGGGCCGAAAGATGGGGAAGGGGAGCCGGCGCACCGCCGAGGAAGTGGCCCGGCGATCCCTAAAAGTCGCCAGGGAGGGGTGCCACCCCGGGGCACTCAGTGGCCTGGTCGGCCCTCCGCAACCGGAGCCTTCGGGCAGTGAGCCAGAAGGTTTGGAGGAGGCGCTGAACAGGTTCACGGAGATCGTGGCAGCTGCCATATCAGGCGTGGCCAAAAAAAGGGAGAGGGTTGCCAAGAGGCGATCTATCTCCCAGGCCATGACCTCGATAACAGAGGCACTAGGTATCGTCCTGGAGCCGTTCAAGCGATCCCTCAATAAGAGGATTGAACGGCTCGAGGCGGACCTGGCCGGTCTCCGTGGATCTGGCCCTGAGGTGGCGCAGGTGGCGCAAAAAGGGGGATGCAAGCAGGGGCAGAGTCGGTCCCAGCCCCTGCCCCAGGCGGAGAGCGAGTTGCTGACCCTGCTGCGGCAGGAGCTGGCCGCCTTCCGGCAGCAGCAACTGGAACAGCAGCAGCAGTTCCAGGAGCGGGTCCAGCGGCAGTTCGCTGTCCTGGAGGGCATTGTGCTGCGCCCCCCGCTTGCGGCCGGCCAGAAAAGGGCGGCATCGTACGCCGCCGCCGCCGCGGCCCCTGCTGCTGCGCCCAGGGTGGGCCCCTCGGGGCAAACTGGGCGCGGAGCCGTGGTGGTGTCGGAACCTCCGAGGCCGGTCCAGGCGGCCAAGCAGCAGCAGCGGCAGGGGAAGCCTACCCCTTCCCCAAAAGGCAGAGCGGTGCCTGCCACTAAACCGGCGGGACCTCCTGCGGCGGCGGCGACTAGGCCGCGCCTGCCGCCTCCCCTGCCCGAAGAACCCTCGGCTGGCGCCGAATGGACGGTCGTCGGTGCCAGCAGGAAGGCGGGCAAGGCGGCTAGAGCGGCGAAAAAGCGCGAGCGGCGACAGCAGCGCAGGAAGCGCGCCATGGCGGCCAGGCTTCGCGCCCCGAATTCCGCAGCTGTAGTGATTGCACTACAGCCAGCTGCGGAAAAGAAGGGCGTGACGTACAACGCCGTCATGGAAAAGGCGAAGCAGGCGGTGGTGGGCCACCTTAGCGAGTTCGGAGCCACTGAGGGCTTCCGAATGAGGCGCACCGCAACCGGGGCCCGAATACTGGAGGTCCCTGGTGCGGACAGCGGCTCTGCCGCGGACGCCCTGGCCGCAAGGATCAGGGCGTCTATGGACGCTGAGGAGGTCCGAGTGTCCAGGCCCACAAAGTGCATAGACGTGCGCATCATGGGCCTGGATGACTCCGTCAGGGTGAACGAGGTGGTGGCCGCCGTCGTCAGGGCGGGAGGGTGCCAGGCCGATCAAGTGCGGGCTGGCACCATCCGTGCTGACAGCACGGGCATGCGAGCCGTTACGGTTAGCTGCCCCGTGTCAGCGGCCAAAGCCATCACGGCTGAAGGCCGAAGGCTCTTGGTGGGCTGGGTCTCCGCGCAGGTAAAACTGCTGGAGCCCAGACCTCTGCGGTGTTACCGCTGCCACGTGGGGCACCACGTGGGGGCCCATTGCGCCGCGGAGGTGGACCGCAGCGACCGCTGCTACCAGTGCGGTCAGGCCGGTCACAAGGCCGTCGAATGCCGTGCAACGCCGCACTGCTATGCATGTGCGGCGGCAGGCAAGCCGGCCGACCACCGGGCTGGGGGCAGGTCCTGCGACCCCCCTGCCAAGGCCAAGGGCAAAGTACGGCCCATCCACCCGGGCGTACTCACCGCCGCAGCCGCTTCCTTGGCTGCCGCCGCCGCTGCCGCCGCCGCACCCGCCGCGGCAGGGCCCTCACGGGGGGCTCGGGAGGAGACTGTAATGGACTGTCAATAACGACCCCGTTACGTCTCCTCCAGGCGAACATCAACCACTGCGCCCCCGCTCAGGATCTGTTGCTCCAGAGCATGGCGCAGTGGTCGATCAATATCGCCGTGGTCTCCGAGCCGTACAATGTCCTGCCCAGGGGAGACTGGGTGGTGGAGGACTGGGCTCTGGAGACAGGCCTGGTCGTCCTAAACCGGGGTTCTGTCCCCACGTGTGTGCGGATGCGGGGTGACTCAGTGGTGGACATCTCGTTCGCCAGCCCCGCTCTGTCGCCGCGTGTCGTCGACTGGCGCGTTATGGAGGGGGTGGAGACGTTTTCAGACCACCGGTACATCCGGTTCGACGTCTCCGCCCAAACCTCGATTGCGCCGGTCCGACAGAACCCTTGTGGTCCGCGGTGGGCGCTGAGGCAGATGGACCGGGAGCTCCTCCTGGAAGCCGCGACGGTACAGGCCTGGGTGCAAGCACCGGACAGGCCTGTCGACATAGACGTCGAGGCAGAGTGGTTCCGGGAGGCCATGTCGCAAGTTTGCGACGCGGCAATGCCCCGAGTCCCTCCAGGACGTGCTCAGCGCCAGGTATACTGGTGGTCGCCGGAGATTGCGGCACTGCGCAACGCGTGCAATGCCGCGCGACGCCGGTATGCCAGATACCGCAGGCGCCGCATCCGTCCACCGGATGCGGAGGCCAGAGAGGCGGAGCTGTACGAGGGATACAGAGCGGCAAAGCGCACCCTCCGAGCGGAGATAAGGCGGGCCAAACTTGAGGCCCGCAACGTGTGGCTGGGGACTCTGAATGGGGACCCATGGGGACGCCCGTACAAATTGGTACGGGACAAACTACGCCCCTGGGCTCCCCCGCTGACGCAGAGTCTCCGGCCCCAGCTCGTGGAGGGTGTGGTGAGCACTCTGTTCCCCACGCGAGGGGAACACTCTCCCCCGCCCATGGCTCCGCCACCAGCGGTGTCCGACGCGGACCACGATGGCGACGACGACGACAACGTTCCAGAGGTGACCGAGGTAGAGATGAGAGTGGCGGTACGAAGGCTGAGTGCCAAAAATACCGCCCCAGGACCCGACGGCTTGCCTGGGAAGGCATGGGTCCTGGCCATGGAGGCTCTCGGGCCTCGACTAAGAGGGCTCTTCAGCGCATGCATGGAGAGGGGCCAGTTCCCACTTCGCTGGAAGACGGGGAAACTGGTCCTCATCGCGAAGCCGGGGCGCCCCGCGGACTCTCCGTCCGCGTACCGGCCCATTGTGCTGCTCGACGAGGTGGGCAAGCTCTTTGAAAGAGTAATTGCAGACCGCCTCGTCGCACACCTAACACGGGTGGGGCCGGATCTGGCGGACGGCCAGTTCGGCTTTCGCAGGAGGCGCTCCACGGTGGACGCCATCATGTGCGTGCGAGCTCTCACGACGGGGGATGCAGTGGCCCAGGGCAGGTGTGTCGTGGCGGTGTCTTTGGATATCGCCAACGCCTTCAACTCCCTGCCTTGGAGTAGCATTGGGAGGGCACTCCGGTATCACCGGATGCCCGACTACCTCTGTCGTGTGGTCGAGGCGTACCTGTCTGACAGGTACATAACCTATCCTGGTCACCGGGGGGTGTGGGAACGTCGAGAGATGTCGTGCGGTGTTCCGCAGGGATCGGTACTAGGGCCGCCCTTGTGGAACATCGGATACGACTACGTGCTGCGCGGCGACCTCCCTGACGGGGTCAGCGTGGTCTGCTACGCAGACGACACGCTGGTCCTGGCGCAGGGAGAGTCGTACCAGGCGGCGGTCGAACTAGCGACACGCGGGGTCGCGACAGTCGTTGGCAGGATCCAGGAGCTGGGACTCGAGGTGGCATTGCACAAGTCCGAGGCCATGTGCTTTCACGGCCCTCGGAACGCGCCACCACCGGGTTCCCGGCTAACGGTGGGAGGAGTCCACATCGGCGTCGGGTCAACGATGAAGTACCTGGGACTCGTTCTCGACAGCCGATGGGATTTCGACGAGCACTTCCGACGTCTGGCTCCCAAACTAAATCGGACTGGGGCTGCCCTCGGGCGGCTCCTGCCCAACCTTGTGGGTCCAGACGCCTCCTGCCGGAGGCTCTACGCGGGGATCGTTCGGTCCATGGCCCTCTATGGCGCGCCGGTGTGGGCGCCGGGGTTGCGGAAGCAGCCGGCGGCCCGGCTGAACGCGTGCCAGAGGGTCATGGCCATACGGATGGTGCGAGGATACCGGACGATTTCCCGCGAAGCGGCGTGCCTTCTTGCTTGCCAGCGACCGTGGGAACTGGAGGCAACAGTCCTTGCACTCATGCACGAACGGCGCATGGAGATGCAACGCCGGGGCGAAACTCCGCTGCCGCAACAAGTCGCGGCATGGCGGACAGAGTTCCGGCGAGTTCTCATGGAGAAATGGCGACAGCGACTGTCGCGACCCCGTGCTGGGCACGCCACAATTATGGCGGTAAGTCCCCTCTTTGAGGCGTGGTTGGAAAGACCTCACGGCGTCCTCACATTCCGCATGACGCAGGTCCTCACCGGACACGGTAAGTTCGGGAGGTTCCTGCACCGGATTCGTGCGGAAACGACGCCCGGGTGTCGCCACTGTGTGGCCCACCCGGAGGACACGGTGGAGCACACGGTGGAGGTGTGCCCCGCTTGGGCAGAGCAACGCCGTGACCTCGTGAGGGCAATCGGCGGCGGTGATCTCTCGCGCCGGGCCTTGGTTCAGGCCATGCTCCGGAGCGAGGAGGAGTGGCAGGCGGTCGCCTCCTTCTGCGAAGCAGTAATGCTAGCTAAGGAGGCGGCCGATCGCGTGAGGCAACGGTCCTTACGCTCCAACCGCCGCCGGGATTCCGATCCCGATTTCCGGCCACCGTAGGCGCGGGCTTGCAGACGGCGAGCAATGGGTGGCTCGCCGTCTGATCGTCCGGTAACCGTCCGGACCGAGCCCAAGTCGTCGACGGCGCGTTTTGTTCCACGCGCGCCTCAAGGAGATGTCAGCAAATCGTAGGGGCCCAGCAGGGTCGAAGCCTACTGGGGCCACGGGCAGTGTGAAAGCGGAACCCGGGGCCCTGGGACGAAGGCAACGAAGGAACAGGAGTGGGTTTTTAGTCAGTAAGAGTCTGACACTATCTTCCGCTCCGCCCAAGAGCGGGGATGTCATTAGGATGATTTTCCCACCCAATATAAAAAAAAAAAAAAGAAAAAAAAAACATGACCTTAGGTCATATGTCCTAAGTCTTGTGTCAAATAATGTGTATTATTCCTAATGTTGTAATACATTTTTTAGTCTTACGAAAATTGCTAAAAATTAGGTTTTAGTGACAGAAACGAATTGCAATCCATCCGACTGCACACAGTCTTGTCTACTCTACCCCTAGAGTGTAATTTAAAATCGCGTAGGCACGGAAGGGTGACGCGGCCCGCGAGTTGAGGAGCGGCGTAGTCTCGCATGGGACCGCTGGAGACCTGCAGCGCCGGAACCGTGACAGAAACATGCCTGCTGCATGTTGCATGCTTGCTTGCATGCTGCATACTTGCTTGCTTATAAAAATCACATGTTCACAATCAACTGCTTTATTGAGTACATCCATACTTCTATACTTAATATTATAAATGCGAAAGTAACTGTGTCTGTCTGTCTGTCTGTTACGCTATCATGCTTATACCGCTGAACCGATTTTGATGAAATTTGGTACAAAGATAGAATAGAGCTTTAGAAAAGACATAGGCTATAAATTATCACGCTATTTGCTATGGGGTGTGAGCAATATTCCAAAATGTCGGTATTGAACGATATTTGCCGTGAGTTCGATCCCCAGCTACAGTTAATTTTGTCACTATTTTATTTTTATTTTTTTTTGTAATAAAATACCTTTTACCATTTTTTCAAAATGAAATTGACATTTCTATTCGGTATCTTCTAATTATTTTGTAAAAACTAACCAAAACACATAATAAAATCAAGGCAGCGAGTGAAATCACGTACAATTATTCCATTTAGCTACAAATTTAACCTCTGAAACGAAAATCAGGCAATTATGACGTTTATATAAGAACGTCTATTTGAAACGATAATCGTCGAAGACCGTAGCGGAGTGGTTTTGTATTTAGACTTGCTTGTAATATAAAGGTTGTACGAATCCCATATGGCTCTCTTAGGAGAAATCTTTATTTTATTTTTTCACCGTAAATAAGATTTTTTTATATATTTTTGCATGCTTACAATTTTTTTTATTAATCTACGCATAGCGCTACGTGGAAACAATCTGCAAATGATGGAGCTACTGAAGATAACTGAAACCTGAATAATGTCATCAGGATGGAGTTTGGTTGGGAAATGCCGTACTACAGGTACGAGCCCGACCTAGTTCTTGATAATGATCATATCACTTTGTACTGGGATCGGCCCATCATCACTGATAGGACTATTGTTGCCAATAAGCCTGATATAGTGGTGGTGGACAGAAGAGAGAGGCGTGCAATGATTGTTGACATCACCTTAGGAGGCTCGCGTAAGGCGGTTGGATCAAGGGCTTGATTCAGAAAGCAGTACTCCTGGACATGGCTCGTATTGTTAGAAGGTTTCTTTCTCTGGAGCCCTGATCACCGGTAGCTTGGACCCTGATACTATTATTGACCTGATACTTGATACCATTATTGACGTGATACAATTTTTTATATTTTTAAATGTTTTTTTTTTTTTGTTGGTTGGTCTAGTGGTTAATGATAGGGCCACTAACCACTAGACCAACTGGCTAGTGCTATGCCGGAGGTCGTGGGTTCGTTTCCCACACAGGACAAATGTTTGTATGATGAGCACGATCATTTGTTCTGTGTCTAGATGGTATTTATCTATAATATGTATGTATTTAAAAATACCGTATAGGTATGTTTACCAGTTGTCTAGTACTCATAACACAAGCACTGCTTAGCTTGGTACTAGACGGCGTTGTGTGATAGTTGTCGAATATTATTATTACTTCCTTTATTTCACTTACAAACATATAAGTTACATTACTAAATAATTCAAAAAATTAAACATTTAAATATACAAAAAATAAACATTATAATTAACGATATCAAAACATAAATTAATTAAAAAGCTTATTTATAAACAAATTTTAACTAGTTCGTTTATTATTTACACATTCTCTCTCCCTTCATCTTTTTCTGTTACTTGCATGCCTATGTTTATGTTTACTATTAACTACTTTTCTGTTTTAACAGCTTAGAATAGCGCATTGTTAGAAAAAACTCTTAGTATGTTGTGGAAAATGTTGTAGGTAATAAATGTATAATATTAATAACTTCTGCATATTTATAACTTATTTATTTATTTATTTAAATTTCATGTACAGTGGTGGTACATAAGCAGACTTAATGCCACAAAGCATTCTCTACCAGTCAACCATTGGGTTAAAAAGACAACACTGTGGTAGGTGTGCACAATAAATAAATAACAGATATTTTTATAGAAATAGAATGTACAGGTGAGTGGCAAGGGGGCGTGTGCATGTCCGCGCGAGTTGCGCAAAATGCACACGATCGGGCAAACGGCCGTCAGTTTTAAACTTGTGAGATACGCGATACGTGATCGTAAACAAATTTAAAATGCCGTGTTGTTCAGTGGTTTCATGCAAGAACCGAAGCGATAAGAGAAGCCTGGGTCATCATGGAATCTCTTACCATATGGAAGTACAAGTTTAATACTATATTTATCTTTAAAATCAGTAAAAACAACAAATCTTATAATATCCCTTGCTGCTACTACGTTATTTTTGTTTTCAAATATCAAGGTGACTGTATTAATCTTACAGTAAATACATTGCTCTTTAACCACTACTTAATTTTAACGCTCAGTAACGGAACAAGCAATGTAAAAATAACATAACGATACTTTATCAGTGCGGTGTATTTCATAATAAAGCCGCTATTAGTTGCGGCGAGTTAATGATGTGCCTGTATGATCTACTAATATAGACTATCGACCATAATATCGATTGGTTGGATATTCAAAGTAAAATAATGTAAATATTTTTATTTATTTTGATTATTTTACAGAGTTGTAAAGAAATAGCATAATTCAGAATTTAACAACGACTTTTGCTTAAAATAAGGCAACATGTTCTAGCTCTTTATTTGTTCTCTTTATTTAACAAGATAGAAATTTTTTTTCAAAACTTTATTTTGTTAGAAAAAAAAATAGTACAGTATTTTTTTCCTAACAAAAGTCTTACATGGTGAGGTTTAGCAGTAAGTTAGGTAAAATGATAATACAATGTTATTTTATGTTTTCAGTTTCCCGAAAGACGCAATTTTAATAAAGCAATGGATTGATGGAAGGCCACCTAATGGATTCCCTAAAAAAATATAGTACTATATGCTCATTCCACTTTCAACCAGAAATGCTTTAGCCTGTCAAAAAAAAACGCAGTCTTTTTGAATGGGCAATCCTTAAATTAAGACTAGACCTGAGTTAAAGTTTTTTTAGTAACTGAAAGCTTTTTCATGCAATAATTCATAATATAAGTTATTAAAATTTTCAGGATTTTAGAGGACCAGGACATGTACTTGGCCGATTTTTAGTATTTGATATTGACGTTCTGAAATGACGTATATAATGGCCTTATACGGGTAAATGGTTAGTTTTTGGGTTTTATGAAAACAAATTAATAAATAATTAATAATTATTATTATTAAATTATTATTATTAACATTTTATGATTTTGTTTTTGGGACCCAAAAGAAATAGCACAACAAAAAAAATGGAAAAATCGATAACTTTTCTATTTAGTCAATCACTAGCGTAAATGTAAAATAAATTGCTTTTGCATAGCACATCGACATTTAATGTGTGCGTAAGTTGCACGGTGCATGGAAAATACACGCTGTTTTTAGGGAGGTAAGGTTTATAATTGACTGTGTAGTACGGACTGATTTATGATTTGCGGATGTGTGCGCGACTGCGTAAATATTACTACAAATGTAGTAGTTTCGGCGGTGGTAGGGAAACTGGAGACATCGTGTTCCGGTACAATTTTTACTACTTAACCTATCTCCTCCTTTCTTATATCTATGAGAATGTAGTATCGTTAAATTAAGTGACTTATAATAATAAAATACGTATAATTATATGCTAATATAATAAACTAATAAATACTATGATAAATAAGAAATCATTATAATTAAGAGAACTTAAAATTTACCAATTAACAAATTAATTTATTCAACTTAGTATAAGATTTTTAATGTATAACTGTTATTTTTCCCAAATCAAATAAATTAAATTATTAATATTATTATTATTAATCAAAGAGTATTTGAATTTGAAAAAAAAAACTGATTTTAAGTCTTTCCAAATTCAAAAACACGTAGCAAGCATTTGTATTCAAAGTAGTGAAAGTACAATTATTTAATTAACCAGGTATGATTTTGTTATAATAATTCATTTTGTTTTCATTCTTACTCAGATCTTGAATATAAATGAAAAAAAAACTTACGAAATTGTTTACTTTCATTTATAAATGAAAACTTTTCTAGAAACTAAATAATTCAACTATTATTTCGAAATTGTCCTTCAAAAAAAAATCTTTGTGCCGTTTTTGCGCTTGTCAAAATATGACCATAACTGTATGAAATCAGAAATCAGAAACGTTTATTTCAAATAGACCAATTACAGGCACTTTTGAATTGTCAAAATGTCGGTCAGTCAAAAAAATAAAAAAGTGAAACTAAATTGCACGTTCCAAAGCGTAGATCTATATGGAGAAGAATGTGCAAGAAACTCCATGGACACTCTTTTAACCTATGGATATCTATAGGTATATAGGGAATAACTTAAAAGTTTTTTTATTTTCGATATCTACAGACTATTTTATGAATAACTTTTTATTTATGTACTTGGATAAATACCCTATAAATAAAACGCTAAATATTTTATAATCTATGCGGAATTACAAAAAAAAAACTAAAACTAATTAAAAAAAATAGAAATGGAATTAGGCCACTGGCAGCTAAGAGATGACCAGTCTCAACTGACGACACCCGTTCACGAGCATGACGCGTGTATCAGCCCCACTCAGCGCAACCATTTTGAAGGGAGCTGAATGACCCAATAACACGTGCTACCATCAGCGAGACATTTTAGTGAGCATGACAAACTCTCAACTGCCATGCTCGTAATGTCAAACAAGTTGTAACCTGATAAAAATGCTCCATTGTACTTCACATTCACAATACTTAAAAAAAAAGAAGTGCTTCTACATTATACAATGCTATTGTTTCCAAATACAAAAGGTAACAAATTATCATAAGCTCTATTGAAATAAACAAAATAATTAAAAAAAAAAAACATTTCGTAATAACAATACAAAGAAGGGGAATAGTATCTCTTCCAATAATTATAAATATATTTAAAAAATAAAACTAATTTGAAGGTAAAAGAGACTGTAGCTGTGGAGCAGGACTTGGCCAAGGAGGATTTAGCCAAGCGTTATGTTAGAAAGAACTGTATTTTTACATTCTTTAAGATACAAACACAAGTAACTGTATAATAGGATGAACTCTATTTTCGAACTCTTTAAGACACACAGATAGTCAGTCACTTATATTTTAGGGACATATATTCATCAGATTGACATACTAGGCCAATTTATTTCAAATATTTTTTTACGGTGGACTAAATATGTTTAAAAAATTTGCATTAGAATTAGAAAAATCAAACTTTATTTTCAATGTATCAATTTTATTTTTTTTTCAGTCAAAAAAGTATCGGGAATGGATGATTTGTTTATGGTTCCAAATTCAAATTTTTGTTTTTTTGTAGTTGTTAGATTGGCACAATTGTTTTCCATTTTGGCGCGGAGTTTGAGTTGCATCTGTTATTTATATTAAACTAGCTGTTGCCCGCGACTTCGTCCGCGTTAAGTTCGTAAAACTGTACAATCACTCTGTGCTTGCAATTCATTCCAAAAGCATCGCAATAATTTATTGTAACATAAAACGGTTAAAGGTAAAAATATCCGAATTGAGAACCTCCTCCTTTTTTAGAAGTCGGTTAAAAACGCAAATTACCTTCAGGAAACATGTTATGTACTCGTCCAGATCCAGATGTATGACCGTCACTGAATAGAAAGAGCATGTATGGGTCGTAGCAGTTGTCATTTCGGCCTACCCCAAGGGAAAAGGCATATGTTTGCATGGGCATATGTATGTTTCTGGTTTATGTTCTGTTAAAACAACATTGTATGATTTTAACCCCTCGCCACAGTGAGCACGCCACAATCAAATCGCAGCGGTAATGCCTGTCTTTGAGAAGTGTCTACAGAGGCGTCACGGCATCCTCTTTTTGTGCAGGACTCACCGGTTGTGGGTGTTTCGGAAGGTATCTGTGTCGAATTCAGCGGGAAGAAACACTCGGGTCTCACCATTGTGCGAATCGCCCGGAGAATACGATGGAGTATACGGTGGAAGTCAGTCCCGCTTGGTCGGAGCGCCGGCGCCGCCTTGTCCTTATGGGGGCGATTGGTGGAGAAAATGACAACCAGTAGCCTCCTTCAGTGAAGCACTACGATCAAAGAAGGTGGCTGAAACTATGAGGGATAGGACATCCTGACTCCTCAGCGGTCGCTGCAAGGGACGCTCCGGGTGTTGAAAGCCGCAAGGCAATTCCCAGCCATCGCAAACATGGGATTGCGGTGGTGCTGTCCGGCCGTCTGGTCAAAGCAGTCCTGAATCGACGGCGCGTAGTATTCTACGCGCGACTCAAAGAGATTTCAGCAAATGGATAGGGCCCTCTAGCTGCAAAATTGATCGAAAGAGTTATCTCCCATAACAATTTTCGCCTCAATAACTTTTCACTGAAAAGTTTAAGCAGTTAGACAGCTTTGATAGAGGTAAACGAAGGAGCATAATCGGGACACCGACCTTCAGCTGGATAACGTGCACTGATAGTGAAAAGCCTTAAGTGAATCCAAAAACTACCATCATCATCCGGCAGGCATTAGGTCCGCCGCTGTACATTTGTGCATAAAGGATTAAATAAATAAATAAATAAATCATCAACTATCTTCTTCCACAACAGTACTTATGAAGAATTTGCGAGAGCATGCTTGCATTGATTGTTGCAGTTTGATCATTTTAGGCGTTAGAATTACTTGTTCATTTACCTAAGATATTTTGGTGTGTATTTAATTGACATCCCCGTATATAAGACAATTTTTTTTTTCCATAGTGGGAACTACCTTACGAAGAGTCTCCAACTTATGAATGAACTACGACGAAACCTTGTGCGCGTGTATCCCCGTTCAATCGAACTCGCATATTGATGGCCAAACCGAGAAATTACTGACACCGATTGCCTCTATGAGGACACGGCGGTTCACTCAAGATGGATAGACCTCCACCGCATGCTACACCGAGTCCTCCAGGCGATTCACAAAATGGTAATATCAGGGTATTTTCAACCGAACCCAGAACAGAAACCGTTCGAAACACCCACAACAGTCCTGAGCTTATCCATAAAATAATGAAATTACGGTTAACAAATGTAGCAGCCGATAAGTGTTATCCCTGAGACTGGCCTCCCTTAGAGGGTTGTTCCAGTGTTGGTCACCACTCATTGCAAAGAGGTAACGTCCAGATATCGACGTAAGGCTGCAAGGAATCTGAGATACATTATACGTTGTCGAACTGTGATCAGAAAAACACATTCGATTCCGTTTTATATGAAGCAGTGACTGCAAATAATAAAACACACCATTATTAATCCGCAAGGTGCCATCATGCCGGAGGACACAGTGGAGATGTGCCCTGCAAGGGCGGAGCACCGCCGTGTGCTCGTGGAGGTAATCGGCGTCAGTGACCTCTCGCGCCGGGCTCTGATCCAGAGCGAGGAGTAATGGCAGGCGGTCGCCTCCTTCTGCAAAGCCTTAATGCTAGCGAAGGCGGAGGCCGCACGCGTTAGGGAACGAACGGCCTCACGCCGAGCCGAGATTCCCACCGCGACTACCAATCACGGTAGACGCGGGCTTCCGGACGTCGAGCTACCCATTGCTCGCCGTCCTGTAGTTGACCGGATCGAGCCCAATCCTCAACAGCGCGTAGTGATAGACACAGGTGTAGTTTTAGTCATTAAAAGATTGAGTCATTGGATGATTTCCACCCTTAAAAAAAGAAAAAAAAGGTGCCATCATCATCATTTTTATTTCAGCCGAAAGACGTCCACTGCTGGACATAGACCTCCCCAAGTGTCGCTATAATGACCGGTCCTGTGAGTCTTTCATCTATCGGACTCCCGCGACCCTCACCAGGTCATCGGTCCACCTGTGGACCATCCAATGCAAGGTACCCTGTAACCAACCCCTTCCGAAAATGTGGCCGTGTTATTTTAAAGTGAATAATTAAGTACATATAGGTATTTACTTTTATCGTCTTTGGATGGTATCCCTTGAATAATCACGGTCAATTAGCTTGCTACAATAATGGGAAAAAAATAATAAAAATAAGCAGTAGGATTGTTAAAAATGCCTCCATCTTACACCAGTTTAAACATAACTGTAAACGTGGGCGATGGCCATTCTTTTGCCACAATTACGTAAAATACGCAATGCCATCTATCAAATTTAATATGAAGTTCAACCGTCATTGTCATCATTATTTCTACTTTGAGTCTTTAGATGGCGTTGCGAGTATCTGAATTGCTTATGGTGTCATATTTTACTTCTCGAAAACTTTGATTTCATATCGTTTGCCTTTCATATGCTTTGTTTCATTGCGATGAAACAAAGCTTAAGTAAGATAATTATCAAGTTCCACAAAATTTAAATGTATAAAAGTTATCTACATCGATTTCTAAAATTAATAATACGCATTTCACTAAAAATTTCTACAGATATATTATATACGTAGATATATAAAAAAAATTGTAAGCTTGCAAAAATATATAAAAAAATCTTATTCACGATGACAAAATAGAACAAAAATTCATGAGAGAGCCGTATGGGATTTGAACCACCTTCACATTACACGAAAGTCTAGATACGAAACCACTGCGCTGCGGTCTTCGATGAATAAACTATAAAATAGACGTTCTTATATAAACGTCATAATTGACTGGTTGGCTCCCTAACGATGATAGCGTGATGATTTTCGTTTTAGAAGTTAAATTTGCAGCTAAATGGAATAATGTAACATTATAGTACGTGATTTTACTCGTCGCTTTGATTTTATTATGTGTTTTAATTAGTTTTTACAAAATATTTAGAAGATATCGAATAGAAATGTCAATTTTATTTTGAAAAAATGGTAAAAGTTATTTTAATACAAAAAAATAAGACAAAATAATGTCAAAATTTTTAACTGTAGCTGGGAATTGAACTCGCGGCAAATGTCGTTCAATACCTACATTTTGGATTATTGCTCACCCCCCATAGCAAATAGCGTGATAGTTTATAGTCTATCAGTTGCCCTGACCTATAAGGATTATGTCTGCAAAATTTGAACAGGATCGGTTCAGTAGTTTTTGCGCCAATTAATACCATCACAAAAGAATTTTACTGTTTTATTATATGTATAGATACAGTGCTGGTTTTAGTGATAACATATATAGTGTGTATTACGAATTTCATAATGGACAAAAATATCGAACAAAGAGTTTGTCTTAAATTTTGCATCGCCAATGGAATTTCGTGTTCGGAGTCACTGAAAATGTTACAGAAGGCTTACGGTGAATCGACTTTATCAAAAAATCGTGCTTATGAGTGGTTCAAAGCGTTCAAAAGCGGTCGAGATGTGATGGAAGATTTGCCTCGCTCAGGTAGGCCGTCAACGTCTGCAACTGAAGTTAACATCGCAAAAGTGAAGAAAATAGTGACTGAAAATCCCCATTCAACTCTGAGAGAGATAGCCGCCGAACTTTCTGTATCTCACGAGTCGATCCGTACCATTTTAACTAATCATTTGGGTATGAAACATGTTGCTGCTCGGCTAGTCCCAAAAGATCTGAATTTTCTCCAAAAACTAAATCGGATGAAAGTCGCTGAGGACATGCTAGAACAAGTCAGTTCGGACCCAACATTCATGAAACGCATTGTTACTGGTGACGAGACGTGGGTTTACGAGTTTGACATGCAAACTAGTCAACAAGCTTCGGAGTGGCGCCTTCCAACTGAACCGAAACCGAAAAAACCACGCCAAAGTCGATCAAAAGTCAAAGTCATGTTGACTGTTTTTTTTGACTATCGCGGTGTTGTGCACTCTGAATACTTACCGGAAGGTCTAACGGTAAATAAAGAATATTATTTGAACGTTATGCGGCGTTTAAGAGAGCGAATTCGACGAAAAAGGCCAGATTTGTGGAAAGAAAATTCTTGGATTTTGCACCACGACAATGCGCCTTCGTACAAGGCTATGTGTGAACGATTTTTTGACCAAACACTCAACAAATACCATCCAGCAACCACCATATTCACCAGATATGGCTCCTGCTGACTTTTTTCTTTTTCCTAAACTCAAATTACCACTTCGTGGCACCCGTTTTCAATCGATAGAAGACATAAAGGAGAATTCGCGGCAAGAACTGAACTCAATTCCGGAAGCAGCGTTTAAAAAATGTTTTGATGAATGGATTATTCGTTGGCGAATGGTGTATCGTGTCTAAAGGAGCATACTTTGAAGGTGATAAAATAAATTTGGATGAATAACAGACATTTTGTGTATTATTGATCTTTTCCCGGTACTTTCTTGACAAAGTAGTATAATCAAGGTTTAACGTTTAAACGTTAAAACTACACTACTACTACTACTACTAGATTTTATGAAGAACTTATTCGAATAAAAACCAACCTACTAGAGATTAGTTTTTATTCGAATAATTTCTTCACAAAATCTTCCTCACTTTTAAAATGTTGTGTTTCTTCAAATACAGGAGACCCCATTTTCATTAGAGGGGCTGAAGATTGGTGAAGATCTTATTATTGAACGAGGCGACATAATTGGGTGAAGCCTCAACATAGTAGCTTCAGAAATGGTGAAGGTTTCATTTCTTGGAATGTCTTAAATTTAGTGGGTGTTCCATACTTGGTGGAGGTCTTATTATACGAAACATTGACAATGTAAATGTGACTTATTTTTTGCAGATGGCGCCATCGATCGCTTTAACATCTGTATTTTAAAAATAAAGAGAATCAGTGTTCCATAAGTCACGGAGTGATACACACCTCAAGAACGTGGAATTATTGTTACTGCTAATTTGACAAATTTTCAAGGTTCGTGGTTTAGAACCTTGCAAGTCTTGAAAGCTAACAATGAAGAAGAATTCGCCAATTTGGAGCCAAACGTTTAGCCAGTACGAATTCTAAATGCCATAAAACGAGCATTGTATTTCAACTCGGGAGGTAGCCGTTTAAAAGATTCGAAGTTCCGTTAATCAATGTCATTATCAGTTTTGGTCTGATTAGGTTTTTTCTGGGGTTCTTCCCTAATCCTGAGCAACGAATGTTGGACCATGATGACATTGTTTCCCCAGAGAGAAATAGGAACTGAGTAAATCACCGTGTACTACCCAGATTGTGACCGGGACAAGACCGACGCAAAAGCACGTTCACGATGTACCACTTTCCGATACGTGTTTTGCTGATAATCTGAAGTCACCAGTGATTACAGCAAGAATTACAAACTTTTACTTACCTGAAGTGTAAAATGTAAAGTGCAGTGCGTGTGTGTGCATGCCTGGTACCAGATCAGAAAACATTTGATACAAAACGTATGAAGACATCTCAAACGTCACCCGTCTAATGTTTCCACTGTGGAAAAATTGGACGAAGCAGGCCGTGTTTTCATAAGCAAGAAACAGTAGGAAACCGACAGAATAACGTGATATTCAAGCTTCAATATTCAATCCCATGGCCAGCCATATCGTATCCTGCAAATGTGGCAATATGCAAGGTCACATCTCCTTCCGGTGTCCTGATGAAAGTGACTCAGCGGTGACGGTGACGCCAAGGCATCACGTAGCGAGCGAGAGGTTGACTGACGTGTGATGTCGATTCTCCACCAGGAACAAGGTCAGGTATTCACATTCCATTTTAATTCTGGTGCTGAGTGTTGTCTCTCTTTCAATTTTAAGCCTGTCATCACTATTTCACGGCAAATGTAAACACAGTGTTGTTACATTGAAGGGTTAAGGATTTTGTTTCATGCTTTGCCCAACATCAGATTTATTTGCGAAGTGATATTTTGGCCGTGAAATATTGTTGCAAGGGTTCAGTTCAAATAGTATGAACACGACACATTTTTTTGAAAAATCGCTAAAGTTCACGACTTAAACAATTGTAATTACAACTACCCTCATGAGATCCATTACCGTTTCGATTTTTTATGACAGTTAAAACTTCTCTATAGATAATTTTGACGTTATTGACACTGACGTGTGCCTAGAATATAAATCTACGATTGTTTCTACGTTGATTGGATAATTAGACTATTTTATTATCGGTAAACTACAAACGCGTGTTACAAAAAGTGAACATATCCGTTTAATTGACTCATCTTTGACTGTATAAAGACGACCATAGCGGTCTAGCGCGGAAAAATTAAAAATAATGCGTGAGCGGGTAGATAAATTGTTGCGTGCAAATATTATTTGTCAGAGTAATTTGGTGTTTGTTAGTTTAGCTCTTTAACTTAAAAACTCGACCGGTCAGATATAATGTGAAAAGATTGCGTGAACTAAATAACAACGTGAAAATGCGGCGAAATGCGATCTGACTTTTTCAACGGACGATTAATAACATTCTAGGCGAATCGGTAAATATCTACGTTGTAGTTCGAGTTATCGATATTTTGATTATTTTGAAAACTATTGAGATCGCGATCGCGTCAGGAGACTTGAGGTAGCTTTGAGAACGACGACTAAAGCCGGATTAACGTTAGTTTTGAAAAAGTGGTCGTTTTAGATAATGCAATTCAAGTTGCGAGGCTTAATCCGTGGCGGATGCCATTCGGTATGGTTAGATCCTAGGCGGGTGATGCCAGGTTGCGAGGCTAGATCCAAGGCGGGTGATGCCATAGAGTGTCTAGATCCTAGGCGGGTGATGCCAAGTGAGGAGGCTAGATCCAAGGCGGGTGAGACCATGGGATATGGCTGGATCCAAAGCGGATAATGAGCTGTAATAGTCGCGCGTGTGGCCTCTTGTCACGAAATCATTTCTCATCGATTTTAGTCGCGCGTTCTCTATCGTTAAACAACAGATGATGATGTGTTGCGTAACATAGTGTAGGTTTGATCTGACGAAGGTAAAACTCGATAAATTTTCGTTGGGAGACTTTGTATCGATTATAAACGAGGAGCATAGTTAAACTAAGTTAGACTCAACATTTAGTAGTTGAGACAATGACATTATTGAGATTACATGATGATCGGACTATACCAGATTTGATTTGTAGCCGTAGCTTAATAGAAAGCGGTATCCATTGGTAACAGTTGTCCGTGAGTACGCGGTATTGCGGTCAAACCTATCGACATTTTGGATTATTGCTCACCCTCCATAGCAAATAACGTGATAATTTATAGCCTATAAGTTGCCCTGACCTATAAGGATTATGTATGCAAAATTTGAACAGGATCGGTTCAGTAGTTTTTGCGCCAATTAATACCATCGCAAAATTATTTTACTATTTTATTATATGTAATAGACATTAACAAACTCAATCAATTTTATTTAAAAAAAAAATTATGCTGGAAAATATATGAAATTTAAAAATATTTATTAGAATTGGAAAATTCAAACTTTGTTTTTATTTTATTATAATCTCATTACAATTTATTACAAGTTTGTAGAGTTTTGTGAAACTCTCTTGGTAGACTCTAGAAGTTGGTTTTTATTCGAACAATTTCTTCACAAATTCTTCCTCACTTTTAAAATCTTGCGTTTCTTTAAATACAGGTGACCCCATTTTCAGTAGAGGCTTGACGATTGGTAAAGGCTTTATCATTGAACGAGGCGTCATAATTGGGCGAGGCCTCAACATTTGTGGCCTTAGAAATTGTGAAGGTTTCATTTCTTGTGAATCTCTTATATTTGATGAGTGTTCCATATTTGCTGGAGGTCTTATTATAGGTTGGGGTTCCATTTTTGGTGGAGGTCCTATTGTTGAAGAAAGTTCAATATGTACTGGAGGTCTCATAATTAAACGTGGATCCATTTCTGATGGAGACCTTATTATTGGAGATGGCTCCACATCTGGTCGGGCGCTCATTCTGGGTAGAGATTTCTCACCTGATGGAGGCCTAGTTATTGGTGGACGCCTTTTTCTTAGTAGCGGCCTTTTTCTAGCTGCAGGTTTTATTTTTGGTGGCATAGCTAAGTTTAATGAAAACCTATCGTTTGGTTTTTGCTCTTCTGTTTTTGGTGTAAATTTTGGAACGATAATTTGTGGCGTATTCCTTCCATTTAATATATTGATATATGGTTCTTCTGAATCGTCTTTTACATTTTTTGTGTTCTTATTTTGATTCGGTTTAAATCTACTACGTAACACATTCTTCTCATTATCTGCTGGCCTGTAAATATTCATAATTCTAAATTGTTTACAACGGAATAATTTGTTGAGTTTTTGCTTGGAAAGCGTTTTTTTTTTTTAACTTGAGTATTTATTATATAACTTCTTCCACTCTGTGTGGAGTGATAGGAAGTGTCAGACTTTTACTGACAATAATCCACCTGTGTTCTTTCAGTTGCCTCGTTACGATCAGGGAATCAAACAATCCCGCAGTCAACGGGAAAAGGCATGAGTTAATATTTGTACTATACAATAGAACTTGAAAGTCTCATTCCCTGCATATTTTGACATTTCATCGAAAAGGTATTAGCAGAAAATCAACACAAAAAAAAATTACGTTCCCACAACTCGGCGAACTTAAAAATCTTTAAAATATCAGTTACAGCGATGTGTCTGCTAACCCTGTATCCTTATATGATATACTTATTAAAAAGAGTTTCTATAAGTTTAAGCCACATACCAAAAGTTATGTGTTTTCATGAGCAAGTACTTCAACCAATTATTTCCAAAGAACCACAAGTTCTATCTACAATGCTTTAAGCACTTACCCGTCAGGATGATCCTTCCAAGATACATAACTTTCAATAGTATCAAAACCTCTTACGCTCGGAGCACTATTGCATATTTGTGCATTACTATAAAAGAAATATTTGTAAAAGAAAAGCAACGCTATTTATTAGTAGTACAACATATTTATCTCTAAGCTTTACTTTGGCATCAGGCGTACAAATTATAATAATATGAATAAGTTACGCTTTCAGTAAACCTAGGCCTATATATACCAACACCCAAATTGCGAATTCTTTCATAGACGAAAAAATATCCAATCCAATACTTCATTGTTACCTCATCATCTTCCTGCCCTTGTCCCGTGTTATTTGGGGTTGGCGCAACACATTTTCTTCTTCCATTCTGCCCTGTCACTCGTCATTCTATCACTAACTTACTTTTCTTTCAAATCACTCTTCACACAATCCATCCATCTTTTCTTTGGCCTCCCTCTCCCTCTCCATCCATCTACATGTATCAATGCTTATAATTCTTTTAGTAACATGCGTTTTATCCCTCCTCATTACATGACCATACCAAGACAAACGATTCCCTTTCAACTTTTTAGTAACTAGCACCACTTTCAAACTTCCTCTATATACTCAGTTCTCACTTTTTCTATTCTCGTTACACCACACATCCATCTCAAGATTCTCATCTCCGCTACATGCAATCTTTTTTCATCAGTCTTTTTCACAGTCCAACATTCTGAGCCATACAGAATAATAGGTCTTATCACGGATTTGTAGACTTGACCGGCATCCGCCATTTCATCCATCCTGAATCGACCCGATGTCTTACATCTCGATCTACCCCGCCATCTCCTTGGATAAGCGACCCGAGGTACCGAAAGTCGGAGCAGGTCAGTATGGGCGTTCCAGCGAGAGCTAAGGGCACAGGACTGGAGAGACCGCCGAAATCGCAGACCAAGTATTCGGTTTTCGTTTTGCTCAATTTTAGGTCAACAGACTGGAGTCTGTGCCACCACACCGCCAATCTACTCTGGACCTCTAGGCCACTATCGGCCACCAGCACAATGTAATCGGCTAACAACATATACCAGGGAGCCTCTTCCTGAATATTCAACGTCAGAGCATCCAATATCATCAAGAAGAGGTAAGGGCTGAGAGCCGACCCTTGATGTAAGCCGACAGCCACATTGAAGTAAGCAGTGTTGCCCACTGTAGACCGGACTTGGGTACTGCATTGGCTGTACATTGCTCGGATCAAATGCACATACTTCCCAGGCACACCTTTCTCCTTAAGGGCCCACCACAGAACCTCACGAGCTACCCGGTCTTATGCCTTTTCGAGGTCAATGAATACCACGTACAAGTTTTTATGCCCACCTCTGTATTTCTCGCACAGCTGGCCTATAGCGAAAATGGCATCTGTTGAATCCCAACCAGGCATAAAACCGAATTGGTTCTGTGAAATTTCTCTCTCTTCTCTCAACCGCCTTTCAATAATTTTCTCTCAGCCTTTCATAGTATGTGACGTAAGCTTTATTCCTCTATAATTGTTGCACTCAAACACATTACTCTTGTTTTTAAAGATGGACACAAAGAACCTGTTGCCCCAATCATCAGGTATGACTTCCTTTCTGCAACTTATTGAAGAACAAAGCTAACCACGTTCATCGATCCACTCGCAATAACTTCCACACTTCAACTGGTATTCCGTCTGGACCAACTGCCTTACTATTCTTCATTCTATTTACGTCAATTCTGACTTCATCCATACTAATCATTCTCACTGACCTCACATTTACTGGCTTACTCTCTATAATTCCATTCCAGTTGTTTTTCTCATTCATTAATCCTTTCACCTCTCCTTGATTTTTTCATCTTCTGATAGAATCATTCCAGCTTCATCCCTTATACATCTTATCTGACAAACATCTCTCGCGTTTCTCTCTTGTGCTCTAGCAAGCCGGTATAGATCTTTTTGGCCTGCCAGACTGTCTAATGTATCGTATAGCTTGTCCTGTGCTTTTGCTTTCGCTATTGCCACGGCTTTCTCGGCTTTTTTCTTTAAAGCATCATATTCCCTCTTTTTTGCAGATTTTAAGCTAGCATTTTCCGGATCTATACGCTGCCATTTCTTAAATTTGCTGTTTTTTTCCTTTAACACATTTACCATTATCACCACCACTATGTATCCCTATCTATTGTACCCTTTCCTCTCGTCTCTTCCAAAATATCTTTCGCTGTGTGCGCGACGATAGATCGTGGTAGAGCAAATGAAAGAGAGGAGTGGACTATATAACAAATATAATGTTAAAATAAAAAGAAATTACAACGGTCGGTTAAGAGTTATTTATTTATTATATTCTTTATTGTACACCAATATATATATATATATATATATATATAAAAGGACACTAAACTAAAACACATACGTACATACAATGAGTTACTTAAGTATGAAAATATGAAATGGAATTTGGAAGAAATGCGCAAGCGCAGCTGTGCGTGGAGGCGTGCAACAGCTGACTGCCGGTCGACGTGCTGTGCGGGGCGCGCGATGAGCCGAGCGGCCGTCGCCGACCAGCTGACTCCCCGCTGCATCCGCTCCTCTCGTTCACTTCCGCCGGCAGCTCGCGGCGGTGTTGAGAGCAGTGGTCTCAACACGCTGCATGCCTAAAACACTCAGCAATCTCATTCTAGCTTTCATTTATACTTCGTTCGTTCATATCTCCCATCTCTATCATTCTGACCACCATTCGCTCTCTGAATTTCTTCGCAAAATTGCTCTTCTCTAGCATATGCCATTTTATTTTAGAGAGCCAGATTTTTTGATTTTATAACCAGGAGTCAATGCTGTGAGACTAAGTCTTCTCCTGGCAGCACTTTAGTCTTTAACGTGCTCTATGTGGTTGCGCCTAACTAGGAAGTAGTCGATTAGCGTTTTGTGGTTACCACTTTTTTATGTGACCAGGTGTTCGTCTTTTTGCTGAAACCATGTATTGGCTACTGCCAGGTCAAATACAGTAACGGATTACAGCAGCGTCTCACCTTCACTATTCGCACTTTCGTAATCCCATCCTTCATGTACTCTTTCATAAACTCCTTTCATTCTTCCCACATGTCCATTAAAATCACATCCATCAATCAGTTCCTCATGTACAGGACTGGCCATTAAAACTGTATCAAAATCCTCCCAAAACTTCTCATTCATCTTTTCGTCACATCCTGCTTGTGGTGCATACACACTATGTTCAAAATCACATTCTTCAACATAACCTTCACAACTATAAATCTATCATTAATCCTTTGTACTACCACAACGCCTTCTTTCAATTTACTGTCTTACACAATTCCTACATCATTTCTTTTACCATCTCTTCCACAGTAGCAAAGCTTATATCCCTCACCAATTTCTCTCGCTTTTGTTTTACGCCATTTAGTTTCCTGTAAACACGCTACGTTTATACTTCTTCTTTTTAATACGTCCGCTAACTCTTTCGCCCTTCCAGACATAGTCCCAATATTCCAATTTGCATAACTCTATCTCATTTCCCGAGCTAACTTCTTACATCGCTCCCGCCCGGGATGGTGCAACAACCCTAGTCTATTTCCCACAGGAGCCGGGTGCTGCCCCTGCACGTCGCCTGTGGGGTACTAATATCTAACATATTGCAAATGATTTGGCTATTGTTTTACAGTCGGCCGCCTACCTGACACTAACCCTCCTTGGGAATGCTGTTGCTGGTGGTTTGACCGCCACCACGCGGTGAAATGAGGCGCTCACCAGTTCACATGGTCTCGAAATGTCCCTTAGTTGCCTCTTACGATACTCACGGGAAGAAATGGGATGGTGCTATTCTTTACGTCCGACACCATACGGTGCATTGCTCCATTGTTATCTATATGTTTATAATTCGTCAGCTGAGCTACGTAAAATAAGCAATGAATACTGTAGAAACCACAAAATGATTATGCAATCGATAGATTTTGCAAAACCAAATAAATGCGACTCACCTAGTCTTTACACTCTCGTTTTGAGTTCTGAAATGGAGAGCTCTATCACCCAATACACAAGCTAAAAAGACGCTGTTGCACACCGTACTGGTAAACAAATAAGGCCCAATGCACCTTCTATCAGCCGCTATTTTGAACACAGAAGCTACACCAATAAGGACTTCTCTTTTTCCCACCCAAGTGACGAGTGGGCCTCCGTGGTCATTCTGGGAATGATAAGATTGATCAAAACGCAAATGATATGTTTATTAAATTAAAAAATTGGATATCAGCTAATAATAAAACAGATCAACGTTACACAAAAGCTTACCGAATAACAAATATTAGGTCATAACATATGAAATTGGTGTCTTTTAAAACGGGTAATTTTTTTCAAAATAAACCTCAAAGAGAAAAAAAATGAATGAAAAATTTCGATAAAACAACAATATGCCTTAAATGCAAAGTTTCGCTGTCATCTTTTTACTCGACTGCAAGAAGGGTTATGGGCTTCATCAGAAGGCTTACAGTCACCCAAAGGGCAATGGAAAGGGCTATGCTCGGAGTTTCCTTGCGTGATCGCATAAAGAATGAAGATATCCGCAGGAGAACCAAGGTCGCCGACATAGCCCGAAGAATCGCCAAACTAAAGTGGCAGTGGGCGGGGCACATTGCTCGCAGAACGGACGGTCGATGGGGTCGAAAGGTTCTAGAATGGCGACCGCGCACCGGAAAACGCAGCGTTGGAAGGCCTCCTACAAGGTGGACCGACGACCTGGTGAGAGTCGCGGGAGTGCGGTGGATGCGAGACGCACAGGATCGGTCGTTGTGGCGTCGCTTGGGGAAGGCCTATGTCCAGCAGTGGACTTCTTTCGGCTGAAATGATGATGATGATGATGAAGAAGGGTTATGTTTTATATGAGTTATGTATGTATGTATTATTCTTTATTACCTCATATCTTCCAAAACGCTGAACGGATTTGCATATTTATATAATAAGGATATCGTTAAATTTGTCTCTGTAATCGATAACCCAAGTGTTCTTAGACAGGTGACGTTAAAAAAAAACCCAACATAACGACTGTGAGATGCCATAATTAAAGGGTAAAAAATTCTTTTTTTTTTGTAGCTACTTTTTTTTTTTTTTTTTAGGTGGGAAAATCATCTAATGACAAATCCCGCCCTTGGGCGAAGCGGGAGATAGTGTCAGACTTTTACTGACTAAAAACCCACTCCTGTTCCTTCTTTGCCTTCGTCCCAGGGCCCCGGGTTCCGCTTTCACACTACCCGTGGCCCAAGTAGGCTTTGACCCTGCTGGGCCCTTACGATTTGCTGACATCTTCCTGAGGCGCGCGTGGAACAATACGCGCTGTCGACGACTAGGGCTTTTTTTGTAGCTACTGCGACATGGGTATCTAAGTAAAGGGCTCATCATGAGGATTTCAAAATGGTATATCGTGACTATATTAAAAATAAATACAATAGGAAATACGTTATTTATTATCTAATAACTGTTACTCGCGACTCCGTTACTCCCCGTTTTTATATCCCCCTGGGTATTAAGTCCCATATCGCGGGAAAATTAAAAGTAGCCAAAGTACTCCTTGTAACATCAACGACGAATTTCGGACGACGACGTGCAATGTGTAGCTCGCAGTCCGACCGTCGGGCTGTTGTCCGGACCGAGCCCAAATCGTCGACAGCGCGTCGTGTACTACGCGTTCCCCAAAGCGATATAATAATTATGTCAATACTGTTACGCCGTGAACTGAGCCCCCCGACCGGAAGTGAGTCACCCCCCCCCCCCCGCCCCCCGGACTGACGCCTGAGTAGGCCGTACCAGTCTACACGCGGCCTACTCAAACAATAAGACTCTACATTTCTACTCGCACCCCGACAAACGTCGTGTTCTAAGTTAATATAGGCACGACGCGAGTCGACCATACATTCGCCACTATACACGCGCTAGACTCACGCACCGAGTAGATAGCGCAAGCTAACTATTCGGTGCACGTGCACTGAGCGAGGTAACTCTATACAATGCCGCTCACACACACACACATAACTCGTCCCTGCGGTCTGAACCGTAACCGGCTCGCTCTGGAAGCGGGTTAAACGGGGGTCACACCTCCTACTGTAGGTCCGTAACAAGTGGCATACTCGTCGCTGGTCGTCCCCCGCCGGGCTTCCCTTAGGGGTCTCACCAGGCGGAGACTGACCGCCGGTATGTCGTGAAGAGTCGGCGCTGCGTGCAGCAGCGTCGTGACGTGCCTACAGTATACACATACAAACATTACTCGTAGAGCCACAGGCTCTACAACCGCCGAGCCTAGTTAGGCACCATAACGACGGGTCCGTCGTAACGGACCCCGGCTGGACTCTGCGGTCAGAGGGCGAAGCCCTGACACCGCTTGCCACGCCCCCTGACGGGGACGTAGCGAATGCCACGATTCGAAGTGAGTCAGTTTGTTTTCGACTGCGAAACAAGTGCGATACCTAAGTGTGTGAAGTGAACTTACCTAACAACCTGAGCGATACTTAACGGAACTCTAGTGTACATTGTGATTTGGTTATTCGTTGTTTGGACAAATGTGTTATTGTTTGTGGTAAATAAAGTTCTCTGCTAGTAAATCGGCATTAAGTTACTCACGTTCGTAACAATACTTAATAATTTCATCAACAGTTTCATCGTCGTTGTTCTTTATTTAAGTTCCCTCTTTGAGGCGTGGCTGGAAAGACCTCACGGCGTACTTACCTTGCGCATAACGCAGGTTCTCACCGGGCATGGTAAGTTCGGGAGGTTCCTGCACCGGATTCGTGCGGAAGAAACGCCCGGGTGTCACCGTTGTGTGGACCGCCTTGAGAAGAACACGGTGGAGCACACAGTGGAGGCGTGCCCCACCTGTGCTGAGCAACGCAGTGTCCTCATGGGAGTGATCGGCGCACAGTGGGCTGAAACGGGCCGGTAAAGGACTAAGCATTTAAAAAAAAAAGTTTATTTTTCTGAAACTTTAAATATTGTGTTGGATTTATCTATCGATTATAAGTAATTATTTCTATGAGGGTCGTTCAGATAACTTAGTATTTTCGGAGTTATAAATATCCAAAGTAATTTTTGTATGAAGCGAAAGAAAAAAATATGAAAATCTCGAAATTTTCAAATTTTCTCAAATAATTGACTCTACGTATGCATAGTACGTCGTCCTATTTCAGCGCCTATTCTCGGGTTGCGATTTTCTGCGATTTGGTCGCAATTTCAAATTTTGTTCTCTATTCCACACCACCATAGGGGTTAAGAACTAGGCGCGTTTTTTTTTTATGTAGTGGTCTCCCCTTTAGGCCTAATCCACTAAGGACTAATAAAATAAATAAATAAATAAGTAAAAATCACAATCACTACTGGCCACTGCATTGTTTTAATTTAATCACTGTCAAGGGTATCCACATTAACGAATGCAAAATTTTCGTATTCGTCATCATCAAATGTTTCCGTTTGTTCAATTACTAATAAACTTTGTGCTTCTACTGACAAAGTTTTATGTTTTCTGCGAAGTTTGTGACGTTTCGCTGAGATGAGTGGATCAGAGCTGGTCAATAAATTATTTAAAATGTCTTCATTTGTAGTTTTTCTACTGCATTTCCTGGAATGGTGTTGGCGGTACCTACGAAAATCTTTATTTCTAGCTTCAGCAGCTTCTTCAGATGCTGTCCAATTGGTATTAGATCAAAACTTTCAATAATAGCTGCACCATGCATAAGAACTTTATGAACACTTAAAGGCATATAATACCAGCTATATAATTCCAAATACAGTTGCATGGTCACTTGAGTATAATCGTGAAATTTCGCTGTGTCAATGTGGTAACCTGATGAAATTACCTCTATTAAAATGATTGCAAATCGCCTTATTAATTCTTCACTAACACCAATTATCTTAGCAGTCATGTTTGGATTTGCAAAAAATCTTCTAGCAGTATTTCCGTCATTCGTGGAGCCGTGCCTTTGTTTAACAACATCAATCAGAAGTCCCATTCTATTTTTAAAAGCGTGTTGTATGTCTTTCTTTCTTCTTTCCATGATGCACTTGTTGTCTCCCTTTACTGTCCATGTCTGTATCGTTAATCTGTAGGCTATATGCAGAATGCATTCCATCATTCGTATCCAGGTATGCTATGATGACAATCCGTATTTACAGAGATCTGGATCAGTCGGTTTTGATGCAATTAAGAGCAAATTATTCATCTCTGTTGGAGTGGCTTTACAAATGTCGCATCTCTGAGATGAAGTATCACATAAAATTGATGTTGCTTTTCCGTTTATCATAGTCATTAATAAAGAGTGTGAATTTTTATTTCTCCAAGTTCTGTTTTCACTAAATTTACAATCTCTTCCTCAATAGCACTTTTTTCCCGCAATATCGTTATTTTATTTTCTTTCACAAATTCGAAAAAGATTGGACGGCACCAGTAAGATGAATTTGGTGAATCGTTTTGCCAGATAACTTGTTCGCCGCACACTAATTTTATTGGCACTAAACTACCCATAAATATGCTTGAATCGTCAAGTTGACTTTCTTGTTCATCGTCTGTTTGCATTTTTTGTTTGTAATTGGCTTGATTAGAAGCACCGTCAAATCCCCACTTACTGATTAGTGTAAATTCTTTACAACCACTATCTATGACGAGTGACGTCAGTATTCTTGATGTCGTTATATCCAATAGAGCTTGTAACTTTATTTTAGCTGATAGCATTTCTGTTTCGCATGTTGCACTTGATAATAAGATGGAAATGTATTACTGTCTTTTTCGTTAACACTTTTTCTTAAAGTATTGTATTGCCACTTGGTCAGCTTAAGTGATAAAAATAACCCTAAAGCCTCATCCGGAGAAAACACAGGTTTTGTTTCTTTAACAGATATGCACTTTTTAACTTTTTTTACATCTTGGGGATTTGTAAATGCTCTAGTATTTTAGGAACCTCCTCATTCCCATCCGCTTTCAACTGCTCAAATATCCGCTTTCAAATGCATATTTTATTTCGTCCGAAGATAAATGAAAGTTTTCTGCACGTCTTTTTTCGACGAATTCACAAAATGGTTTTCTTGGGCTCTGTTCGGTGGAGACACCGACAGAAACTTTTGATGGTGATACATACTGAGTTGATGTACTCGGTGCTGGTTGATCTTCATTACTGCCTATTAAACACTTAATAAAGTCTGGCCATATTATGTTTTCTTGTAACCATTCACTATTTTTAGATCTGAATATATTTTCTTTACGATAAGCGTTTTCCCATCATCTATTTAAATTATCACAAAATTTTGGACAAAACAACTTTAAGGTCTTTTCGTGATCATCACTTAATTCGACTAAAAATTTAGACCTTATCTCACTACACAAACTGTCATTATTTTTAATACTGCCACTGTTTTTTAAAATAACGAAAAGATCAACGTTTGTCATTAAATTTACAAACATTTTCACAAATACAAAATAACAAATAAGTAAGTAATGAATGTGTGGGGGTAGTGCGTCTATTATGGTGGGTAATAAAACACTGAAGTACGTTTGAATGCAACCGAACATTCCGTAGGTACCGTATCGTTGCACCAATCACGTTACGACACGTCATAACTTGTTGTTGCGCTCGCGCACTCTTATTCCTTGATTCCCGGAAATAAGTCTCAAAAGAAATTACGTCATACCTACCTATGGTGGTGGAAAATGTCGAACATTGTTTTTTTTTTTCAAGAACTAAGTAGGTATTGAGGTTTTCAGGCCGTTTAGTATACATTATTTTCAATTTCAATGTAATTTGAATAAATTGCTTAACTAAAATAACATGACTCTTCATACAAATTTGATATGGCTATATCTCTGAAAGTACCTACTCGTTAAATTAAAAAAAGTCAAAGAATAAAAAAGTTTTAAATTTATGCCTAGATACCAAAAAAATACATTTGATTTCTTAAGACCTAACCTTGTAATCCCAGCCCACTGTGCGGCGGCGGCGATCTCTCGCGCCGGGTCTTGGTACAGGCCATGGTCCGGAGTGAGGAGGAGTAGCAGACGATCGCCTCCTTCTGCGAAGCAGAAACGCTAGCAGAGGAGGATCGCGTGAGGCAACGGTACTCATGCCCCAACCGCCGCCGGAATTCCGATCCCAAATTCCGGCCACCATAGGAGCGGGCTTGCGGATGGCGAGCAATGATTAGCTCGCCGTTCGAGAGGCCGATAACCGTCCGGACCGAGCCCAAGTCCACGCACGCCTTAAGAAGATGTCAGCAACTGTAGGGGCCCAGCAGGGTCGAAGTCTACCTACCTGTCTGATTCTGAAAGGAAGACTCGGCCCTGTTACGAAAGGCAACAAAGGAACAGGAGTGGATTTTTAGTCAGTAAAAGTCTGACACTATCTCCCGCTTTGCCCAAGAGCGCGGGATGTCATAAAATGATATTCCCACCGAAAAATAAAGTCATGTCAGCTCAAAGTTACCTAATTTATAAAACACCAATTTCATATGTCAAGATCTATAAGTATAACATAGATTTCACAATCAATTCACGCGCCGTTTTTAAAACATTACATATTTAAAAGTTGCTAAACATATTCAGACTTACTTGACAAATTCCGGCTCTTCGACTGAAAGTACCGTTGAAGAAACCACTAACGTTACCAGAACCAAGTTTATAATTGAAATCACCTTTGCTAATTGAGTTATTTCGGTTAGCAACATCAGATCCATTCACAGCTTCAGTGCTATTAGCTGAATCAGTTCCATTATCTTTATAATTTTTGAAATTATTGCTGATTTCTGTTAAATTCATACGTTTACGTCCATCTCTAGCGTGCGTCAGACGGTCAATTAAGTCTTCTTCTGGGCGCCTTTCCATGTGTTCACACTAAATATAGAATTGTAAGAAATAATTATTTTTCGTTTTATCTGACTATCAAGCAGGTGCTACATGTGTAAGTAAGTGGTTAAGGCAGCCTACGGATACCAACAATTTCAAAATGTTTGCGATGCCATCCTAAAGATGAAGCTAAAAAGTCTCACGTATCACCAAATCAGCTTCACCGACTGTCCCAGTTGTCAATTACTAAAGTTATTTTTTACTATTGTGAGAATAAATGATACGATTAGTTTATATAGAATACTAGTTTCTACCAGCGGCTTCGCCCGCGTGATAGTATGTTTTTCCATACAAACTTCCAACCCCCGCTTTACCCCCTTAGGGGTGAAGTTTCGTAAAATCCGTTCTTAGCGGACACCCTGTAAGGAACCTACATGACAAATTAAAAAATTTTAGGAGGTATAGTTTTTGAGATTTTGTGATTAATTAGTGAGTGGTATTTCGCTTATAGATGATTTTGACCATTTCACCTTTAACACAACAACTAGGGCATCTCTATGTACAGTGCATGGCACAAATAACCATTATTCAGCCTATATCTTTGGTCAAAGTGAAAATACCAGGGTAACCCGCGAAGCAAATTTTCTTAAACAAAAAAGTCATAGCGTAACACGAACTGAGATATTTTATAGAAAAAACGTATGTTGCCCGCTAATCATATTGTAATCAACATAATTAATAAACCCAACCTCCCAGAGACGATGGAACGAACCGCTCTGCAAAGTAGTTCAGAAAAACTTAATCCTAACATCTGCTACTACTGCGGAGCGTGCGCGCCTCCTGACTGTGAGTAATTGGGAGTCAGGTCTTTGGCTTCACGCACTGCCATCGTCGAATATTGGCACCTTGTTCAACGATACTACTTTCCGCCTAGCTGTTGCCCTACGCCTAGGCGCTCCTTGCTGTTCTCCTCATCGCTGCCACTGTGCCGAAGTTGTCAACAGCCTTGGTCACCACAGCCTGTCAGGCAGTCGAAGCGCGGGACGTATAGCACGGCACGCGAATATTAACGACATCATCCGACGAGCCCTTGTCACCGTCGGCGTTCCGGCTGTTTTGGAACCTCATGGCCTGGCACGCGACGATGGTAAGACACCGGACGGTATATCTTTATTTCTGTGGAAGATGGGTAGGCCTTTAGTGTGGGACGCTACCTGTGTAGACACTCTTGCGCCATCCCATCTTCCTAGCTCTTCGTGCTGTGCTGGTGCTGCCGCTGCTGCTGTGGAGAACCTCAAGCGGCGGAAATATAACAACCTCGTCGGCAGTTATATTTTTGAGCCGTTTTGGGTTGAAACTCTTGGGCCGTGAGGTCCGAATGCTCATAAGCTTTTCAAAGAATTATCCAAACGCTTAGTAGACACTTCGCGTGACCCAAGGGCTGGCTTTTACCTCGGTCAGAGATTAAGAATTGCCATACAACGTGGCAATGCCGCCAGCCTTTTGAGCACACTTCCAGTCGACAGCGATGCGGAGGAGTTTTATGACGCCATATTTTAGCTAGTAGTTTTTGATTTAAGTGTATATATAGTTTTAATTAGTTAAGGGTTTTATGTATTTAAAAAGAATATATTTATGATAAAACATAATTAATACAAGTTGTCTATGGCCACCGCAAAATGCAAAATAACTTAAGAAAGTTTAAATTTCGCCAGCTATGTTTGAGCATCACTTTTAAAAGAAATATTAATTATATAATACAGGTTACTTACAACTTCACCTGGTATGCCCTCTTCTTTCATTTCCTCAGTGATACAAATGTCTTTTTTAATTCTTTTTTTTCCCATTGAATGTGGCTTCCCATGATCATTTATGTGACCAGGCATTAAAGTGCATATCATATATTTTTCAATGATTTTTATCAACTCCGGATAATCGCTATATTCTTGTGCACACTTCTGTTTGTCGTATAGAATTGTGGAACCAAAGTGTAGAGTATCTGAGTTGTAGTTCAATTCATCATTATTCTTAAATAAAAGTTAATTTTTATTCTAGATATGATATTAGTACATGAAATAAAACACTTTAACTGATGAAAAAATTAAAACGGTGACTAATGCCAAATGAGTTCCTGATTAGCTCCACAGGTGTAGTATGTGCATGCCATAATCATGACGGTAAGTCGAGGAGGAGCCTAAATCCAATGCAGTTGGCATTGGATTTAGGCGGAAGAATCGCCCGGGTGTTACCATAGTGTGAAACACCCAGATAATATGGTGGAGTATACGATGAAGGTGTGCGGTGCCACTTGGGCAGAGCATCGCCGTGTCATCGTGGAGGCGATCGGTGGCAGTAACCTCTCGCGCCGGGACCTGGTTCAGGCTATGGGTCCGGAGCGAAGAGGAATGGCAGGCGGTCGCCTCCTTCTGCAAAGCAGTAGTGCTAGTGAAGGAGACGGCCGCACGCTTGCCCCGGTCACCGAGACCCTGACCTCGACTACCAGCCACGGTAGACGCGAGCTTGCGGACGAAGTGCAATAGGTAGCTCGCCGTCTGGCCATCCGGTAATCGACCAGACAAATTCCAAGTCGTCGAGAGCGCGTAATATTCCACGCGCTCCTCAAAGAGATGTGATGCAAACCGTAGGAGCCCAGCGGGCCGATGCCCGCTATGGCTGCGGGGATTTTTTGAAACAGAACGCAAAAAGCAACTGAAGGACACAAGTGTGGTTTTAGTATAAAAATCTGACACGCCCTCTCAGTCCACCTAGAGCGGGAAAAGTTATAGGATGATTAAAAAAAGTTACTGGCAGTAAGTATTTGTAAGACATATAAAGCTTTAACTTTTTCTTGCAGCCCAATATTGGTGTATGTACATACGAGTACCAATGCCCTTATACTATATTACTTGGAGTAGATATAAAATAAAAAAAAGTGGGATTGATGTATATATAATATTCTTCCTCATTCCTCATTCACATTAATATTCAATGCCTATTATTCATATCGTTATTACACTTTTAATTTTTTGCTTTTGGCCTTTATATGCCATATTACTTCACCTTCATAGTCATCACAACTTTAATATTAAGTGGTGAAAAATCTGTTACCTCTCGCCAAGAATCCTGATGTCCCCATCCAAGCATCATAGCATCTCCATCAGCTTCTTGACGTTTCTCTTCTAAATTTATTAGGATTGGGCTTGGAATGTACGAACATACTATTTGATATGTAACGTCCGCAAAATCGTACGGTGATTCCACTTTGACCAATGCTATATCTACGTACGCCCACTTTTCTATTTTATTGAAGTCGAATTCGTAAGCTGAAAACAGTAATATTATAGGATATAGTGTTCGTTGTCTAGGCCGCACCACATTGAACGGTATGGAGTAAGTTAAGTAACTGCCAATAATACAGTAACTAAAGGTTAAAAAGTAAGTATACCTATATTGAAGTAATTGCAATTAAATTTTCGTGTATTGGTACCTATAACCTAAAGTTGTAGTCTATCGTTCTTATTATCTATATTTGCATAGTGGTGTATAGATCTAGGGAAGAGCGCTGATGTCTGAAATACGGATTTATTATCAAGTTCAGACAGGTTCCTCACTAACATATGAATTTAAGTAGAATCTTATCCAGGTGTACAATAATTTTGTTTTATATTTTGTTATTTGTAGACAATAAATTTATATAAAAAAAATAATAATAATAATGCCCAAAAATGTCCATTAAATCACTCATCATTCAATTCCCAAGTGAACGCCGGCGTTCGCGCGTGATTTTATCGCTCCAATACTTCAAACACGATTATAAAATATTATGCGTTCAATTTGTAAGGAAAGAATATTGCCAAGGTTTGGAGCAAGTGCTGCCCAGGAATGAAAGTAGTTCCAGTGGTATCGTAGCATTAATTTACCCCAAAAAAAAATATTTGAAAAAAAAATTGGTTCCAGGAAAACCAAATAAAAACACCTTTGGTTTTTAATAAATATACCTCTAAAATGTTTCTTGTATTAAAACCGTTCGAGTTAGTTTTCAAGGATAGTGTATAGTCTACTGTAGCCGAATATTCCTCAAGTTGGCCTCAATCTTATACTTAGCGGCAAAAAATTTGATGTTTTGGCGGAAACAGTATTTTTAGATACTTATAACTTTACTTTTTCGATTGAAAATAGCAGCGAGGCGCTCATATAAAAACTGTCTAAGATAGATTAAGCTCAGCTGCATAACATGCAGTAAGAAAAATAAGGGAATTGGCGGATTGGTATAGCCACAGGTAGGTTAGTTTACTATGCTTATTTTTACAGTATTATAGTTTATGACTTATTATTCTGCGGCTGATGTAGAATTAATTTTCATATCGCAAAAGAGAGCAATCCGGGCTATAAAACTTATGACTTTCCAAATAAAATTGATTTTCATAATTTAAATATGCTATGGAAATTGTAATACCCAAATGGAAACTTACTGAGAAAAGCAAGTTATTCCTCATAAACAGCATACGCTTTAATAACAAGCCGCCAAAGTCAGTTGCAGAACTTAGTAAGGGAAAGTTCGAAACCCACATCAAGCGTAACTTTACCAAGAAAGTGTATTACGAGATTGAAGACTACGTTGAAAACCCACTAGTTTGGCCAAAGACTGCTTGTGTACATGTTGCTTCCCTGGTAATTCATTGACTGCATTATCGTATAAATGTCAATATGAAATATTTTAATTGCAATAAAATACACTATTACTTTTGTTACCGCTACTAGTATCACTCGTACAGGTATATCAATGATTCATTGTACTTTACTGTCATGCATCGATTTATAATTGAGTCATAATTATTTAATGTTCATTAATGTAATGACTTTTTGGAAAATGATATATTATTGACACATAAAAAATAAGGCACAGTTGGTGCAGTGGTTGAGTGATTGACTGCTGCGCTGCATGTCACGGGTTCATTTCCCGCACGGAACAATAATTTGTATGGTGTACAGACAGGTGTTTGGGGTCTAGATGTCTTGTGTATGTGAGTTTACATGTTTGTGAACACACCCATGATACAAGATACAAGTCCTAGTGTAGGACAAAGTCAATCGTTAATCAGTCAGTCAGTAATCAGTTAGGTACACTGAAAACAATTGTTAAGTATTTTCTCGTAAATAAAATAATTCATAACAAAACATTTTTTTCTCTTGACTCTTAGGACAGATTTTGGAGCGCTTCAGTTTACTGATTGTATTTGATGATTGATTGAACAAAATGCACTATGTATGTATTCTGAGCAGCACTTAGTCCAACTCCCATGTAAAGACTGGCAATGTCCTTTTCAGTGTAATTGATTACTGATTATATGTCATATGTAAGAAATAAATTACGCTAAAAACTAACCTACTTTTTAAAAACAAAAATCACATCAAAACATTTTCTCCTCTTGACTCCTGGGACAGATTTTGGAGCACTTCAGTTTACTAACTGGTGTTGGCCTGAGGAATAAAAAGCACTATGTGTGCATTCTGAGCAGCACTTGGTCCAACTATCACACACAATTGGAAATGTCCTTTGTCGAAGAACGTAAATAATAATATAAACTTCTTCCTAAAGTAGTCTGTAAATATCGAAAATGAGGTCTACAATAAAGTGGGAGAGAGCGGACGCCAGCACTCGCTTGGGGAACAAGAGAGAAATTCATGTTGAAAAATCTGTTATTTACAATACTGTTGTAAAAAAAATTTTTTTTTTTTTTGATAAAGTTAGAAGGTCAACATCAGGTACTTCAGACATTTGCCTCAAGGAGATGTCAGCAAAACCGTAGGAGCCCAAAAGAAACTTCGGACATTATAACATTATATTTACTAATTAGTTATACTTACTAATAGGCACGCATCTAAACACGATTTTCTTCTTCATACGTTTGGTACATTCATCCATCTCTATGTTTCTATCATTTACGTATTTCTTATATCCTGCTATAGCGTACATAAACTGGACGTCTTCGACGCAGGCCGCCGATGTGATGATAAACCACTTGGTGACAATGGCACCACCACACAACCAAGTGTCATACGTTTTGATTGAATCTTTTGCTTTCACTAAGTACACCTGCAGTCGTAATAAATCGAATTACTATTACTACTTTTTAGCTCTCGTCATCATCATCATTTCAGTCAAAAGACATCTACTGTTGAATAAATGCCAAAGTGTCGCCACAACGAATGGTCCTATGCGTCCTGCATCCATTGGATTCCCGCAACCCTAACCAGGCCGGGAACCGGATCAGTCCACCTTATGGTAGGCCTTCCAACGCTGCGATTTCCGGTACGTGGTTGCCACTCCAGAACCTTTCGTCTTTCAGCACCAATGATTGAACTATTTACATTGGGATATATTCGATGAGAATTCAACTATTTAATAGGTAAGTTTATATGGAACCCTCAGAGCGACTCATATCTCATAACACACAACACAACTTTTGTGTTTTAATAAGTTGTGTAACAAAAACATTTAAAAAAATAATACATTTTTATTCAATATACCAGTTGCTATATTAATGACGTAAACGAGTCTTTTCTTCATCCAGGGCCTCAAGTCTGCTATTACAATAGTGCAAGAATGGTCTATAATTGACTTCATAATTGTTGATTTTGACAAGTTTGGTAATCTACTAATATAATGGCGTCAGAATAGTAATCTCGTACATAATGGCAAATGAATGTTTGTCGTATGCGGGAATCTGCTGAAATTTTGACAATTTCTTTGATCAGTGACCTACCATTAAAACGTCATTGTGCAGTCTTTGCTTTTAATTTGTTACGAGACAGCTTGATATTGTCATTCTACCACAAGACCACTGACTGATCAATGATCGATCAAAATTATAATAATAATAATATTATTCCACAACTATCACACAACGATATATATCACACAATTATAAACGAACATAAACCAAATCTACCAAGTGATACTACGACTAGCATTAAAATAAATGACAAAACAATAACTGACCCTAGTGAAATATCTAATGATTTTAATAATTATTTTATCGATAAAATTGTACCTTTTACCATTATGGCAAGCATGGTTTTAAAAACATAGACTTTTGCTTAAATGTGCTGTGAACAATTTATACTGCACGTTGCACTCAACGAATCATCCTTATTCGTTGAGTGCAACGTGCAGTATAAATTGTATATGTCGTCTAAGCAAAAGTCTATGTTTTTAAAACCATGCTTGCCATAATAATGATGTATTGCAGATTATCAGGAGTTTAAAAAAATACAAATAGTGTCGGTTATGATGGCATATCAACTAAAGTCTTGAAATATATAGCTATGAATATTTCTGCTCATCTTTTCTATCTGATAAATCTATGTATTGAACCTGCAATCTACCCTGACAAATTAAAAACTTCTGTCATAAAACCAATTTTCAAAAAGGCAATAGAGAATGTCTAGAAAACTATAGACCTATTGTCTTAGTTCCAGTTATTTCCAAAATATTTGAAAATATATTTACAAAGAATTTAATAATTATTTATAAAATAACAATATTTTAGCAAAAAAACAAAAAGTTTTAGACACAATAAATCTATATATATGGCCATACATGACTTTTTGGATTTTGTCATGGTTAATGTTGACAACAGAATACCTGTCTGTTCTATCTTTATGGATATAACAAAGGCTTTTAATTATGTTGAACATGATATTGGTTGGCAAACTTAATGAATATGGAATAAGAGGTAATGTTCTGAAATTATTTGAATCATACCTCAAAGGCCAATACACTGAATTGACTAGAATGAATATCCTAACAAAAAAAGAAGAAACCTCTAGATCATGTGAACGTCAACTAAACTACGGTGTTCCTCAAGAAACCGTTTTGGGGCCACCACTTTTTATATTGTACATTACCCAATATATGACTTACCCAATGCCACTGATAATCCTATCACTCTTTTTGCGGATGACAGTAAAGTAACGATAACATGTAAAAATATAAATATTTTTGAAGATGACATAAATAACACATAGAGCTCTGTTATGAATTGGCTTAATATTAATAATCTGAAAGCCAACTTAAGCAAAACTAAATTAATGTACTTTAGACAGCGTTTACCAGCACCATAAAACCTAAATGTAATTTTAAAATGCAAACAATACAGGAAGTAGACAATTGTATATTTTTTGGCTTATATATTGATGATAAAATGAGCTGGAATCCGCATATTCAACAACTATGCAAGCGAGCTAGTAAATCTGCCTGTGCCTTACATACACTTGTAAGCAAAATAAACTCCAGTGCTCTTTTAATTGCGCATCATGAGCTAGTGGCATCTGTTCTCAGATATGGCATAATTTTTTGAGGGAAATCCACCGACAAAGATCTCGTTTTTAAGGCACAGAAACGATGCATTTGGCTATGTTTGGTTTAAAATTAACGGAGAACTGTGTGCCTTTTTTTAAAAAGCACAGTATCTTTCTATTACCGTCACTATACTTAAGTTGAAGTAGCGGCTTTTGTTAAACCAAATCCTCATTTATTTACTTCAGCATCTATAGCTTTCGTTCGGATCCAAAGGGACGAAAGTCGTCTTTGCATTCCAACAGCGAATACTGCCTTGATGTATAAAAATTCTTTCACATGGCAACCGTTGTATTTAATAAATTGCCAAAAGGGCTAAAAAATCTACATATTAACTTATTTGAACAAAACTGAGAAGTTTGCTATGTCAAAAATGTTATTAAAGTGTATCGGATTTTTAATCAAATAAATTTTGTCATGTAAATGTAATTTTTTTAATGTTATGTAATTTGCATCTTTGACTATATTGTTATCACAAATCATAATTAATTAATTAAATCTGTTTTTTTTTTATTTACATAACAAATTATTTTGACTTTTGTTCCGATAATACAATCATTGATGTAGTTAATTTGTAGTTTAGTACGAATAAGTTCTTTATTTTCATGTAAAAATTGTTTTTTTTTTATGCCAATAGTAGGCTGATCATTGCGCACATTAACTTAAAACATGTCCAACCTACCCATGTATCACAAATAAAATATTTCGGATTTCTGGTTCTGACTTCTGACCATTATAAGTTAGCAGATGTTAGAATAACGAATTTATAAAAATAGCAAACTTGGGCTCCTGGCGTAGTTGTCAAAATTGAGAAAGTATCCGTTGCCAGTTCATAGTCGATAGAGTAACTGCTTCATAAATACTGGCAGTTGGTTTTATCTGACCCTGCCTAATATACTTTGGCCTCTTTTATTTTATCCGACAATGAATTTAAAAAATACTTACCGCATATGATTGTTCTGAAGTAACTACGGATCCTTCTACAATTCTCCTTTCACAACTAGTCACTAAAATTAAATGATGATCATGAAACTGAAAGATAGGTATGGGAACTCCTTCATAAAACAATGTATCGTACCAGTATTTGGGCTTATTAAAATTATAATGCGATGCTATCTGGCTTTCGATATTTGATAATATATTTTAGACGTGCTTTTGTATTTTGGAATTGTCATGAGATCTAATTACTCTGGCTATAAGTGATTTTAATGGTTATATTCTAGAGATATCTTCCTATAGAACTTGCACACTATTTAGGTATACTTGAAATAACCATTATAACAGCTAAACAGTGTTTTTTTTTTTTTTAAACTCCCGACTCAAAAAGAAATTAATAAATTACTCTTTCAGCCTTTTAACTTCATTAAAAGAATCTAAAAATATTTTAAAGATGAGCGTCACTGAGTCGGGGGACTGTAATGTGCAGAAGTTAAGTTAGCTTTAACGAATAGAAAATACCTAATAGTTTCAAATATACGTATGAACTTAGTTTTTTTGTATATCAATCTATAGCTTTCCTAGGTTCCTTACTTAGCGTTCCGTTCGAGACAGTGGTAGCCGAGTGGTAACGCTCCCGACTTACGAATTGTAGGTCGCGGGTTCAAACCCAGCCAGGCGCATTACTTTGTGTAATTTATTTCATCACCACTGCTCTCAAAACGGTGAAGGAAAACATCGTGAGGAAACCGGCATGTCCTAGAACCAAAAATTCGAAGACATGTGACATCCACCAACCCGCACTGGGCCCGCGTGGTGGATTACGGCCCATTCCCTCTCCTAGAGAGGAGGCCTGAGTCCCAACAGTGGGAACATTATAAGGCCGACTATGGTACTATGGTAAAAGGCTGAAAGAGTAATTTATTAACTTATTTTTCAATTTCTTTTTGAGTCGGAGGTTTTTTTTTTAATTTTATTTTTATTTCGCACTTTTTAAATTATTCGCGAGACCCATTATTGTGATAACTACATAAATTACATGTTCTTAAATATTATCAACTAGCGGTTTGCGCCGAATTCGCGTGGGGAACAATTCAGGTACCTATCTACCTGATTATTATACAAACAAACTACATCCCACTTCTAGCATCAGGTTCTTGTCACCATATGAAATGTATAAAACTGGTTAAGACAAATCTAACGAGCCCAAACTCGACGGGTTTACTAGTAGGCAATCCAGGGTTTTATCAGCCACTTCCCAGTTCTAGCATCAGGTCCTCGTCATCACGAGAAATATATAGCACTAGTTAAGGCGAATCTAATGACCCTAAACTCGATAGGTTTACTAATAGGCAATCCAGGGTTACGTCTATTACCTTCGAGCTCCATCATCAGATCAGCTTAATGGCACCACAAGAGTATTTCAAATATTAGGTCACACATATGTTTAAAAGTAAAGTATATACCCATGGACAGATCTTCATAAATTGTAGCTAAGAACCATCTCGATTAGGTCAGCTTTCAAACAAAAAAAACTGCATCAAAATCGGACCATTCGTTTGGAAGCTACAGTGCCACGGACAGACACACAGATACGTCAAACTTATAACACCCCTCTTTTCCGTCGGGGATTAAAAAAATAAACAATCGACTTCATTACAAAAAAAAGAGCCACTGTCTTTAAAAAAAATAGTTATATTGTATGTTTTAACGTTTTTCTATAGTGACTGCACTACAAAATAACACTGGTTGTTTTTTGTTTGCATTTTTTTTTCTATCATACTACTCACAATCTTTTTTCATCCATATTAGTATTTTAGTTATCTACTTTTATAATCTATTTATTACAGATAATCTTACTTACCTTGAAATATTGAAAATAATAATATTAGATGACTACTAAACTTTATTATAAACATTTTTTAAATCTAGCGTTGGTCATAAAACATTGTTAACTTTGGAATTTTCAATTTGACGGTCTGCAACTACGTATTGGAATGGCAAATTAATATTATTTTTATTGTGTTTATGTGTTCTGTTTTAGTTGATAGGTTGCGCGGACTAACAACAAATAGGTTTTAATGTACTGTTTTTGCGAAATTGGTATCTAAATAGATGCGTGACACTTTGCAATATTTGATGAATTGTAGATCGAGCTGTTGGATAAGCGTAGGATAGACAGAGGTACGAGCACAAAGTGGAATGGAGTTGGACCTTCCTTTGTATTTGATCACACCACGTTGGTCAGGCCGGCCGGGTACGCTGGGTTTGCTGTTTCTGGTCCGAGAGTGATGAAATATCGAGTTCTCTGCACATAAACTGTTAGCGTTATAAAATTTATAAAGCGGTCAAATCCATTGATTATAAATTTTCTTGAAATGAGCGCGCCGCCGAGATGCTAGAGTTGCGACATCTTCTTACGGAAGCTAGAGTCACAGGTTTGAGGCGTATCTATTGCATCTCTTTGTAGAGGTAAGTGCCGGAGGGAGATAGATGACAGGACGTGTACAAAGTGTCAAACGAAACAAAAGTGTCGAACGTAACAAAAACAAACGGAATTTACGTGTCAATTACAAATATATCGGCAGAACTATTGATTGTGTTTTTTTTTTTTCATTCATTTCATTATCAATAATAAGGTAGGTTTCCTTGATACTGACATTGATATAAATGAGGGAAAAAATCTAGCAAATTAAAAAAAGTATTGTTACTTAAAAAAAAACATTAATTTTATCAAACTTTTATTATCAATAAACTTACATGTGTGTAAAGTTTGTTTTCTTTAATAATTATTATCCACATATAAATAGTGCTTTATTTAGTTAATTGCCATCTTTGACATCATTTCCCTCGAAGTGGTTCATTATTATATGACGATATAAAGGAGACAATTTTTTTTGTTTGGAGAATAGGCCCACCACAAATAGTGGCGTATAGAAATGAAAAGCACGTTATTTTATTCCTTATAATCTCTAGATTACAGTGGTAATATCAGCAAAACTTTATCTAACTGGAATACTGTGAAATACGACTGTCAAAACATGACTCCTAAAATCTCACAAGAGCGATTGTCTAATGAGTGGATAGGTCTCCTTGGTATTTTAAGTTAAAATAGTGCACTGTTCAGTAATATATAGAATAAAACAAAGTCACGTCTGTACTACGTGACAGATTTTGATGTGATTTACACGATTTGATAGACTTATGAAAATGGATTAGATGTATTAATTTCGAAATAGCGCGGCTTTTGCCGGCTATTGACTGTAGATCTAAAGTAATGTGATGTATTACTTACACAACCAGCTTATTAGATATAGATGTATAAGCTAGTTGTGTAAGGAGAAAAAAAAACACATTGTAGGTACGTCACAAGAAGTATTTATTTCTGTTCATCATCATCATTTTCAAAGTCATCTCTTAAAAGCAGTATTTAATCTGTAAAAGATGCAGGTGGCTCAACCTCACCTTGATGCCGCTACCAAGATAAAAACCACACTATACACATCACATGTGTACAGCAGCCAACAGTGCGTCTGCCCACTAAACAATTACAACAGTATCCAGCAAGAGCAGCTCTCGTGTTAGTAATTGATGGGGTGGTATCGACTAATGTATAAATATAATAAGCTTTCCTACTTGTGTGCCTTGATTGTATCCTAACTTTTTTTTCCGGTGGGAAAATCATCTTATGACATCCCCCGCTCTTGGGCGGGGCGGGAGATAGTGTTAGACTTTTACTGACTAAAAACTCACTCCGGTTCCTTTATTGCCTTTCGTACTAGGGCCGAGTCTTCCTTTCAGAATCAGACCCTTGGCCCCAGTAGGCTTTGACCCTGCTGGACCTCTAGTTGCTGATATCTCCTTGAGGCGCGCGTGGAACAATACGCGCCGTCGATAACTTGGGCTCGGTCCGGACGGTTACCGGACGGTCGGACGGCGTGCCACCCATTGCTCGCCGTCCGCATGCCCGCGCCTACGGTGGCCGGTAATCGGGATCGGAGTCCCGGCGGCGGTTGGGGCGTGAGGGCCGTTGCCTCACGCGATCGGCCGCCTCCTTTGCTAGCATTACTGCTTCGCAGAATTAGGCGACCGCCTGCCACTCCTCCTCGACCATAGCCTGTACCAAGGCCCGGCGCGAGATATCGCCGCCGCCGATTGCCCCCACGAGGACACGGTGTTGCTCTGCCCAAGCGGGGCACACCTCTACTGTGTCCTAAACCGTGTCCTCCGGTCTACGCAATGGTGACACCCGGACGTTTCTTCTGCACGAATCCGGTGCAGGAACCTCCCGAACTTACCATGTCCGGTGAGGCCTTGCGTCATGCGGAAGGTAAGGCCGTGTTGCCTTTCCAGCCACACGCCATGATTATTACGTGCCCAGATGCCTCGTAGAAGATAATTATTTGAACCAAAATCATGGACAGTTTGTCAGTATACCTCGATTTTGAATTGTCCGGTGGCCCTGACATGCTCTCCATAGTACGAATGAGATTGTTTGATTTGAGAAATTCCTAGAGAAAACAGAATTAAGTCCGGGAATGTCAATCAGGAAAATTATCCAGCTCTGGAAGATTACCATCAATACTGGCAAATTGCACTCTCACTCTGTTTAATTTGTGCATTTCTATATATGTTTTGGAGTGTTTAGTTTTGCTTGAGCAATCGCTAATATCTGTTCAGCATAACAAAAGTCTCTGATTAACGTATGATTAAATCGATTTATTAATGCTGCAGCTATTTTAAAGTCATGTATGATGTGGGATGATGTTGTATTGAAATATTCCTGACGGAACAATTTGAAGTCCGGTTTTAATCTGCAATTCATGACTTCAATCACCCACCTACACAAGATCACAACGGATCTTATTGGCTGCAATGGTTGATAATTGGTGTTCACCAGCCTGTTTAGATTCAGGCATATAACCATATTGTAACAATTGATACAATGGCTTTGTGGATTATGCACTGTATCTACAGATGCCATTTTCACAAAATCTTTCGAATAAAAATACGAACAGAAGAAACATGCAACTATATAATAATCGGAAACAATAATAATGTTGTCTGTTAGTGTCAAACTGATTGAAACTGGACCACAGAACATCTGCAACGGGTTATTAATAACGCTTCGTTCCACGGTAATTTTTAAAGTACGTTACTTGATATTTGTGTTAAACGTTAATAACAACATAAAAAACGAGTTCACTTTACGAATTAATTAGGTATTATCTCTTTAAACGCATTTAAAGCCGATGTTATTACCGCTGCGCATCGTAGTAACATTTTTTTTACGTTAAAATAAACCTAAAAACGCTCCTAAACAACCATTTTTTGCCGCAACACTTTTTTACTATTATTTCATTATTCCGGTTAGATTTCTACATAATTTTTGGTCTGTTAATTATAATAAGATGAACACTTCTTTCATGTGTAATATCATTAATATACGTTACCGTTTAATAGTGGGCCCAAAAAAAATTGTCTCCTTTTGCTTCGCGCATTTCATTTTCTGCAGAACATTGAAAAATAATAAAATTATTACTTTATCGAGAATATCAACCTTTGCTAACTAAGCCTTAGAGAGGTCGCTGCAAGACTTAAGTTATTTACTGTTCCAAAAACTAATTGAGGTTAAAAAATCTTTTACAAACTAATAAAATGTCTGATTCAGCGAGACTTAATGTCAGTGAATAAATATATACTATATATCTTTAACTATATAAATGAATTTAAAAATAGTCGGTCATCATTTTTTGCCCCTCACACATCATCATCATCATAAAAAAATATAAGCTTCTGTTTAACTTATAATTTTTTAGTGTGTGAGGGGCGAAAAATGCCTCTTATCAACTCTACTTCTTTCACGTACCCTGCAGAATAGTCCCTCCATGATAGACAAGGTGTTTGGTACATCGTGTGCCAAATTTAAATGGTCGACGGGAGGGGTCATCTGCTATCCTTTTAGACCCCTAAACACTTCTCATGCCCTATGGATTTTTTTTCATCGACTTTTTATTGTTTTATGAAAATAGATAAATAATAATAAATTTTTCATTCAAAATACTAATTTAAAAACATATAATTTATAAAAGGCGTAGACTCTGAATTTTAATTTTATTTAGATGTGTATTGTATTAGAGTACTTTTAAATTTAAAATTAGTTAACTATCTATTTTTTTTTTTTAATTTGCTTGCAAAGTTTTGATCAAAGTCAAAGTCAAAGTTTTTTATTTCACATAGGCCTACATGGACACTTATAAAACATCAGAAGCTAGTGTATGGTTCCAAATTTGTCGTTTCCTATGGAGAAGAACCGGCAAGAAACTCCATGGTTACTCTTTTAAAAAAGAATTTGTTGTTACAATATTTCCATATTACAGCTTATGTAAATATTATGTAAGGACAGTGTAGACTGGTCAATATTGTACTATAAAGTACAATAAAAATAATCATAATAAAAAGGAACCTAAGAATTCGCGGAGTCTACAGTGTTCTCACATTCACATTATAAAAAAGAGGCTATATAAATAAAAGCAAGTAAAAAATACAAATAATAATATAATATAATTACAATTATTAATAAATAATACGTTAACAAAATAAATAATAATAAATCAAAAAAAATATTGCAAAAGCAATGTGTTAGAACGAAAAAAAAGTATATATTACAACAAATGTGGAGCAGTCAATAGATACATTTACAAAATATTATGAGCTACCAGGGGGCCACATGTGCAGAAGCGGTCATTGCCAAACAAGCGTGTCTTCGACATAGTCTTTAACCTTGTAATACGCTTTTTTAGTTAGGACACACTTAATATGGGTTTTGAACTTTCCCTCGCTAAGTTCAGTCACCACCTTTGGCAGCTTATTATAAAAGCGTATGCTGTTTACTAAAAATGACTTGCTGGTCTTAGCTAATCTCCATTTGGGTAACACAATTTCGTGTTTACTACGCGTATTTATGTTATGATAATCGCTTCTAATTTTGAAGAGTCCTAGGTTTTTACGAACATACATAATACTTTCTAAGATATAAAGAGAAGGCAAAGTCAGTATATCGATTTCTTCGAATTTATTTTTGAGGGACTCGCGAGGACCCATTTTATAAATAGCCCGGATTGCTCTCTTTTGCAATATGAAAATTGAGTTTACATCAGCTGCAGATCCCCACAGCAAAATGCCATAAGACATAATACTGTGGAAATAAGCATAATAAACTATCCTAGCTGTGGCTACATCGGTCTATTGCCTTATTTTTCTTACTGCATATGCGGCCGAGCTCAGGCTATCTGAAAGAGCTCTAATATGAGTGCCTTACTGCAGTTTAAAATCGATGGTTAAACCTAAGAATGTTGTTTCCGTAATAACATCAAGTTTGTTGCCGTTAAGAATTAGATTGACGCCAACTTGAGGGACATTCGGTAATGAGAGCTTTATACATTTAGTTTTATTCGCATTTAATAAGAGATTATTAGCAGCGAACCATTTCGAAAGAACAGCCAGACTTTCGTTGACATGCAAGACATCCGCATCTTTCCTATCTACTTTAAAAATAAGGGAAGTGCAGCAAATATAATTATATTGGATAAATTAGCCATCATGTAAAGACGGTCATTAATATAAACCAGGAAAAGGAAAGGACCAAGAATTGAACCGTGAGGTACGCCTATCTTTACTAAAGACCCTGAGGACGTCGCCCCATTAATGGATACTTTTTGTTGCCTGTAAGATAAATAAGAAAAAACAAGATCAGCAGCTCGACCACGAATTCCGTAATGATGTAATTTACAGATTAGAGTATTATGGTCAACGCAGTCAAATGCTTTAGAGAGGTCACAGAATATGCCAATAGCATCCTGGGACTTCTCCCAGGATTCCAAAATGTGACTGATGAGTTCCACTCCTGCATCCGTCGTTGACCTTTCTTTCGTGAAGCCAAACTGATGACTATGCAAAATCCCATTTGAATTGAAATGAGACAACATCTGGTCGAGCATGATTTTTCATATATTTTACTCATTGCTGGAAGCACAGATATAGGTCTGTAATTGGAAGGGTCACTCTTACTACCTGATTTGAAAATTGGTACTACTTTTCTATGTTTCATCAAATCAGGGAATGTGCCGCTGTCTAGGCATTGATTAAATATGCCTGTTAGGACAGGAGCAATTGTATCGATAATATCTCCAAGAACCTTAACGGATATACCACATAAGTCCTCGGTATTTTTCATGTTAAGACTATTGAATGTTTTTTTTACATTGGGGTCTTGTGAATCAAAATTGGCTGTTGAGAGACTACTATGAACATTGTTATTAAAATAGTTTAATTTATTTTTAGTAAGCGGTCTAAACTCTGCAGTCGAATCTAATTGAAACTTTTTGACTGACTCGAAAGATACGAGTTGACCAGTATGGTCAGATCTCACGCCACTAATTAGGGATGAGTCTTTTATGTCACAATTAGTAAATATATTATCTATGCATGAAGCTGAAGTAGGTGTAATTCTTGTGGCTTCATTAAATTTACTTTTTTAATGAAGCCACAAGAATTATTTTATTAACTATTTTAGATTAAAAGAACTAAACAATGAGAGAAGTTTACATTTTTCTGGTGAATTTACTAGTAAATCAATATTTAAGTACAAACGAAAACTAATTTATTATCTCTAATAAGTTTATTAAGTATTTCTTTATGATCAAAAACGATGTCAAGTTTGAATCAAGTGGTCTGTAGACACATAAGAAAGTTCGGCCTTCAACCTCTGCACATGCTACCTCACATAAGCGATCAACAGAGCAAGCAGTGATATATCTTTCCTTTCCTTATATTTTAAAGAATTAAAATTTAGATCTTAAATTAAAGCTTTCCATGTTTCAAGTGGCTATAAAAAAAACCAATAGCAACCGGAATCTTCCAACTCCCCCAAAAATTCTCTAGTTTATCCTTTTTTTAGATTGGGCTGTTGGTTAGTGGTTAGTGGCCCTGATTGCTATGCCGGAGGTCGTGGGTTCGATTCCCACCCAGGTCAAATATTGATGTGATAAGCACGATCATTCTTTCTGTGTCTGGGTGTAATTTATCTATAGTATTTAGAAATATATAAGTATGTTTATTAGTTGTCTAGTACTCATAACACAAGCTTTGCTTAGCTTGGGACTAGACGGCGTTGTGTGATAGTTGTGGAATAATCTATACATATAATAAAACAGTAAAATTCTTTTGTGATGGTATTAATTGGCGCAAAAACTACTGAACCGATCCTGTTCAAATTTTGCATACATAATCCTTATATGACAGGGCAACTGATAGACTATAAATTATCACGCTATTTGCTATGGGGGGTGAGCAATAATCCAAAATGTAGGTATTGAACGACATTTGCCGCGAGTTCAATTCCCAGCTACAGTTAAAAATTTTGTCATTATTTTGTCTTATTTTTTTTGTATTAAAATAACTTTTACCGTTATTTCAAAATAAAATTGACATTTCTATTCGATATCTTCTAAATATTTTGTAAAAACTAATCAAAACACATAATAAAACTAAAGCGGCGAGTAAAATCACGTACTATAATGTTACATTATTCTATTTAGCTGCAAATTTAACTTCTAAAACGAAAATCATCACGCTATCATCGTTAGGGAGCCAACCAGTCAATTATGACGTTTATATAAGAACGTCTATTTTATAATTTATTCATCGAAGACCGCAGCGCAGTGGTTTCGTATCTAGACTTTCATGTAATGTGAAGGTGGTTCAAATCTCATACGGCTCTCTAGGGAGAAATTTTTGTTCTATTTTATCATCGTGAATAAGATTTTTTTACATATTTTTGCATGCTTACAATCTTTTTTTAATAAATATACGTATATAATATATCTGTAGAATTTTTTAGTGAAGTGCGTATTATTAATTTTAGAAATCGATGTAGATAACTTTTTTACATTTAAATTGTGTGGAACTTGATTGAGAATTATCTTACTTAGGCTTTGTTTCATCGCAATGAAACAATCCATATGAAAGACAAACGGTATGAAATCAAAGTTTTCGAGAAGTAAAATATGACACCACACGCAATTCAGATACTCGCAACGCCATCTAAAGACTCAAACTAGAAATAATGATGACAATGACGGTTGAATTTCATATTAAATTTGATAGATGGCATTGCGTATTTTACGTAATTTTCTGAGTGGCAGAAGAATGGCCATCGCCCACGTTTACAGTTATGGTTAAACTGATGTTAGACGGAGGCATTTTTAACAATCCTACTGCTTATTTTTATTATATTTTTCCCATTATTGTAACAAGCTAATTGACCGTGATTATTCAAGGGATACCATCCAAAAACGATAAAAGTAAATACCTATATGTATTTAATTATTCACTTTAAAATAACACGGCCACATTTTCGGAAGGGGTTACAGGGTACCTTGCGTTGGATGGTCCCCAGGTGGACCGATGACCTGGTAAGGGTCGCGGAAATCCGATGGATGAGAGACTCACAGGACCGGTTATTATAGCGACACTTGGGGAGGTCTTTGTACAGCAGTAGACGTCTTTCGGCTGAAATAATAATGATGATGATGGCACCTTTTTTTCTTTTTTTAAGGGTGGATATCATCCAATGACTTCCCACGCTCTGGTTGGAGCGCGAGGACGTGTCAATGTTTTACTGACTAAAACTACACCTGTGTCTATCACTACGCGCTGTTGAGGATTGGGCTCGCCGGTCAACTACTGGACGGCTAGCTACCCATTGCTCGACGTCCGGAAGCCCGCGTCTACCGTGATTGTTAGTCGGGGTCGGAATCTCGACTTGGCGTGAGGCCGTTCGTTCCTTTACGCGTGCGGCCTCCACCTTCGCTAGCATTACGGCTTTGCTGAAGGAGGCGACCGCCTGCCATTACTCCTCGCTCTGGATCAGAGCCCGGCGCGAGAGGTCACTGACGCCGATTGCCTCCACGAGGACACGGCGGTGCTCCGCCCTTGCAGGGCATATCTCCACTTTTTACTCCGGCATGATGGCACCTTGCGGATTAATAATGGTGTGTTTTATTATTTGCAATCACTGCTTCATATAAAACGGGATCGAATGTGTTTTTCTGATCACAGTTCGACAACGTATGATGTATCTCAGATTCCTTGCAGCCTTACGTCGACATCTGGACGTTACCTCCTTGCAGTGAGTGGTGACCAACACTGGAACAACCCTCTAAGGGAGGCCAGTCTCAGGGATAACACTTATCGGCTGCTACGTTTGTTAACCGTAATTTCATTGTTTTATGGATAAGCTCAGGACTGTTGTGGGTGTTTCGTACGGTTTCTGTTCTGGGTTCGGTTGAAAGTACCCTGATATTACCATTTTAAGAATTGCCTGGAGGAATCGGTGTAGCATGCGGTGGAGGTCTATCCATCTTGAGTGAACCGCCGTGTCCTCATAGAGGCAATCGAAGTCAGTAATTTCTCGGTTTGGCCATCAATATGCGAGTTCGATTGAACGAGAATACACGCGCACAAGGTTTCGCCGAAGTTCATTCATAAGTTGGAGACTCTTCATAAGGTAGTTCCCACTATGGAAAAAACATTTGTCTTATATACGGGGATGTCAATTAAATACACACCAAAATATCCTAGATATATGAACAAGTAATTCTAACGCCTAAAATGATCAAACTGCAACAATCAATGCAAGCATGTTCTCGCAAATTCTTAATAAGTATTGTTGTGGAAGAAGATAGTTGTTGATTTATTTATTTAATCCTTTATGCACAAATGTACAGCGGCGGACTTAACGCCTGCCGGATGATGATGGTAGTTTTTGGATTCACTTAAGGCTTTTCACTATCAGTGCACGTTATCCTGCTGAAGGTCGGTGTCCCGATTTCGTTTACCTCTACCAAAGCTGTCTAACTGCTTAAACTCTTCAGTGAAAAGTTATTGAGGCGAAAATTGTTATGGGAGATAACTCTTTCGATCAATCTTGCAGCCCTAGCAGACATCGGCCCTAAAGGGCCTTATCCATTTGCTGAAATCTCTTTGAGTCACGCGTAGAATATTACGCGCCATCGATTCAGGACTGCTTTGACCAGACGGCCGGACAGCACCACCGCAATCCCGTGTTTGCGATGGCTGGGAATTGCCTTGCGCTGAGGAGTCAGGATGTCCTATCCCTCATAGTTTCAGCCACCTTCTTTGATCTTAGTGCTTCACTGAAGGAGGCTACTGGTTGTCATTTTCTCCACCAATCGCCCTCATAAGGACAAGGCGGCGCCGGCGCTCCGACCAAGCGGGACTGACTTCCACCGTATGCTCCATCGTGTTCTCCGGGATTCGCACAATGGTGAGACCCGAGTGTTTCTTCCCGCTGAATTTGACGCACAAAAAGAGAATGCCGTGACGCCTCTGTAGACACTTCTCAAAGACAGGCATTACCGCTGCGATTTGATTGTGGCGTGCTCACTGTGACGAGGGGTTAAAATCATACAATGTTGTTTTACCAGAACATAAACCAGAAACATACATATATACCCATGCATACATATGCCTTTTCCCTTGGGATAGTCAGAAATGACAACTGCTATGACCCATACATGCTCTTTCTATTCATTGATGGTCATACTCTGGATCTGGACGAGTACATAACATGTTTCCTGAAGGTAATTTGCGTTTTTAACCGACTTCTAAAACCGGAGGCTCTACGCGGGGATCGTTCGGTCCATGGCCCTTTATGGCGCACCGGTGTGGGCGCCGGGGCTGCGGAAGCAGCCGGCGGCCTGGCTGAACGCGTGCCAGAGGGTCATGGCCATACGGATGGTGCGAGGATACCGGACGATTTCCCGCGAAGCGGCGAGCCTCCTTGCTGGCCAGTCACCATGGGAGCTGGAGGCAACAGTCCTTGCACTCATGCACGCACTGCGCATGCAGATGCAACGCCGGGGCGAACCTCCGCTGCCGCGACAAGTCGCAGCATGGCGGACAGAGCTCCGGCGAGTTCTCATGGAGAAATGGCGAGAGCGACTGTCGCGACCCAGTGCTGGGCACGCCACAATTATGGCGGTAAGTCCCCTCTTTGAGGCGTGGTTGGAAAGACCTCACGGCGTCCTCACATTCCGCATTACGCAGGTTCTCACCGGACACGGTAAGTTCGGGAGGTTCCTGCACCGGATTCGTGCGGAAACGACGCCCGGGTGTCGCCACTGTGTGGCCCACCCGGAGGACACGGTAGAGCACACGGTGGAGGTGTGCCCCGCTTGGGCAGAGCAACGCCGTGTGCCGGGATTCCGATCCCGATTTCCGACGGACGGCGAGCAATGGGTGGCTCGCCGTCCGATCGTCCGGTAATCGGACCGAGCCCAAGTCGTCGACGGCGCGTACTGTTCCACGCGCGCCTCAAAGAGATGTCAGCAAATCGTAGGGGCCCAACAGGGTCGAAGCCTACTGGGGCCACGGGTAGTGTGAAAGCGAAACCCGGGGCCCTGGGACAAAGGCAACGAAGGAACAGGAGTGGGTTTTTAGTCAGTAAAAGTCTGACACTATCTCTCGCTCCGCCCAAGAGCGGGTTTTGTCATAAGACGATTTTCCCACCCAATAAAAAAAAAACCGACTTCTAAAATAAGAAGGAGGTTGTCAATTCGGATATTTTTACCTTGAACCGTTTTATGTTAAAGTACAATAAATTATTGCGATACTTTCGGAATTAATTGCAAGCACAGAGTGATTGTACAGTTTTACGAACTTAACGCGGACGAAGTCGCGGGCAACAGCTAGTATATAATATATATATATATATAATATAACTAGTAACGAACTGGTCCGATCGGCCAGTGTACATACCAGCGGGCTATCTACGCGCGGGTGGCTATCGAGTGCAGCATCCTGTTTGGACTATCACGCAACTTGCGAAGCATGGAGGCGGATTTTTTACGCAATACTGCGTCAAAGTTATCAGTGCGCGCATCAGCAAACATTCCCGATGCACTGCAAAAGCATGGCAGTCATAACAGAACCCTGAACACATTGTTAAATAGGATACGCAAAGCATTGTAGGCCCTTTGGGTATATCTGATTCACAGAGCGCCCGTATACAATAATGTGCAATATGCCATAAAGAGGGCTATTTAAATTTCAACGGTACACAACCGAGAGAACCTGCGGGCCAGTATGTTCGCCCAGACCCGCAATGCTCTACGCTCCCTCTCTAGATCTAAAGGATCTGATGATCCTTCAGGTCATCAGTTACCAGATGGCCCAGGTATTTGAACTGACAAACCCTCTTTTTCTACGTTTACCGGGGAGAGACGGTCCGGTTGGCTAGGTCTAACTTCGAAAAAGAGGTCAATCGTCAAATCTGATAGTGATCGAAGTAGTATCGGAACGTCGAAGTGCTGAGTTGTTTGTATAAATACGCCTACATGTCAGTACGATTTCAAGACCAGACCTCGAAACCTATCCTCTTACAGCGAGGTGTAAGGCAGACAGACGTCATTTTCCCGAAACATTGACATGATACAATGTAAATGTGCCTTAATTTTTGCAGATGGCGCCAAATGTCACTGCTTTGACATCTATATTTTACAAATAAAGAGAAATTCTCTTAAAGCCGTCCATAAGCCACGGAGTGATACACACCTCAAAAACGTGGAATTATTGTTACTGCTAAATCGACAATTTTTTAATCTGTTGGTTTGAGATTTGAACTGACCGTCCAGATTGACAGAGCTAAATGTTGCCAGACTTCTTAAGGGGCTTTTTTGAAATTTCGCGTTTATCACAACTTAAACCACAAACCTTGAAAGCTAACATTGAAGAAAAAATCGCCAATTTGGAGCCAAACGTTTCGCAAGTAACAATTCTAAATGCCATAAAACGAGCACTGTATTTCAACTCGGGAGGTGGCCATTTGCGCGCCATAATTTTTTCCAATTAATATCATCAATTTCACTTTCATGTAAACTTTTCATGAAAACATAATCCATTTCTTTTTATTTCTAACTAAATGGAAGTTAATTCAAATTATGACGTTACTTTTGCGCCACCCTGTAGTTTCGGAACTCAATATATTATTCCGTAGATTAACACACTAGGTCAATTTTTCATGCTGGAAAAAATATGAAATTTAAAAACATTTATTAGAATTAGAAAATTCAAACTTTGTTTTTATTTTATTAAAATCTCATTACAATTTAAAAGTTTGTAGAGTTCTGTGAAACTCTGTTGGTAGACTCTAGGTGCTCGGCCACACTGGAAGCGCGGGTGCGGGGCGGGCGCGGCGCGGCAATCTCAAACATAAGAACTTCCTTTGAGTGTCCACAGTGGGCATGCGGGCGCGGGAAGCGGCGCGGCGTGGACTGCGAGACGCGAAACGCGCGCGGGCATCTCACGCCATAGTGAGTTCATACAAGTGCCCACAGTGAGCGCGCGGGCGGCAAGCGCCAAATTAGTTCGAGCCATGCTATTTATAAATATCGATATTTATAAAAATATTAAAATCGTCCTGGATTTATCAAGGAAAAGATATACATCGGTCAAACTTTCCTAGATTTTCGGTCTTAAAATAATAATTCATTTAGTTCAGTCAATAATAGGTAATACATAGTAATTTCTATACAAAATTCACAGTATTTTATTATATGAGAATCTGTATAAAACTGCTTCTTCCTGCTCTTGTCCTTTATTACTTGAGATCGGCGCAACACGTAATCTTATTAAAACTAACTAAATACATATACACTAATATTTTGAAGACCAATTAATTTTTTCAGGCATTATAACGAAAGTAAAAACATAACAGTATAGTATAGACAATACAGTTTTTTTTAGTTCGTAACTTATCTTTAACGGCTTTGAATTCATTTCAATATTCTGCTGATAAATAAATATTGAAAAAAAAAAATTGTTGTTGATACGATTTTCGATGTTGAATATTTTGTATATTCGATGTATTGGATCAAAATATATAGAAAATTGAAAATTTTGATATATCGAAACCAAAAAATCGATATTTTTACAACAAGCCTACGTCGGACAGGCACTATCACCCGCACCGCGCTTCCAGTGTGGCCACGCAAACCGCGCGCGTTACCGCACCCGCGCCGCTACCCGCGCCGCGCTGCCACTGTGGCCGAGCACAAGTTGGTTTTTATTCGAATAATTTCTTCATAAATTCTTCCTCACTTTTAAAATCTTGCGTTTCTTTAAATACAGGTGCACCCATTTTCAGTAGAGGCTTGACGATGGGTAAAGGTCTTATTATTGGGCGAGGCATCAACATTTGTGGCCGTAGAAATTGTGAAGGCTTCATTTCTTGTGAATCTCTTATATTTGGTGGGTGTACCATATTTGTTGGAGGTCTTATTATAGGTTGGGGTTCTATTTTTGGTGGAGGTCCTATTGTCGAAGATAGTTCAATATGTATTGGAGGACTCATAATTAAACGTGGATCCATTTCTGATGGAGACCTTATTATTGGAGATGGCTCCTCATCTGGTCGGGCGCTCATTCTGGGTAGAGATTTCTTATCTGATGGAGGCCTAGTTATTGGTGGACGCCTTTTTCTTAGTAGCGGCCTTTTTCTAGCTCCAGGTTTTATTTTTGGTGGCATAGCTAAGTTTAATGAAAACCTATCGTTTGGTTTTTGCTCTTCTGTTTTTGGTGTAAATTTTGGGACGATAACTTGTGGCGTATTTCTTCCATTTAATATATTGATATATGGTTCTTCTGAATCGTCTTTTACATTTTGATTCGGTTTAAATCTACTACGTAACACACTCTTCTCATTATCTGCTGGCCTGTAAATATTCATAATTCTAAATTGTTTACAACGGAATAATTTGTTGAGTTTTTGCTTCGAAAGCGTTTTTTTTTTTTAACTTGAGTATTTTTCATATAACTTCTTCCACTCTGTGTGGAGTGATAGGAAGTGTCAGACTTTTACTGACAATAATCCACCTGTGTTCTTTCAGTTGCCTCGTTACGATCAGGGCATCAAACAATCCCGCAGTCAACGGGAAAAGGCATGAGTTAATATTTGTGCTATTGTATAGTACAATTATTAACTCTCACTTGAAAGTCTCATTCACTGAATATTTTGACGTCGTTTCATCGAAAAGGTATAAGCAGAAAATCAAAAAAAAAAAAAAACATTTACGTTCCCATAACTCGGCGAATTTAAAAATCTTTAAGATATCAGTTACAGCGTGTGTGTCTGCTAACCCTGTACCCTTATATGATATACTTATTAAAAAGAGTTTCCATAAGTTTAAGCCACATACCAAAAGTTATGTGTTTTCATGAGCAAGTACTTCAACCAATTATTTCCAAAGAACCACAAGTCACTATGCTTTAAGCACTTACCCGTCAGGATGATCCTTCCAAGATACATAACTTTCAATAGTATCAAAACCTCTTACGCTCGGAGCACTATTGCATAGTTGTGCATTACTATAAAAGAAATATTTGTAATATAGATTTTAAAAAGAAAAGCAACGCTATTAAGTTACGCTTTCAGTAAACCTAGGCCTATATATACCAACACCCAAATTGCGAATTCTTTCATAGACGAAAAAATATCCAATCCAATACTTCATTGTTACCTCATCATCTTCCTGCCCTTGTCCCGTGTTATTTGGGGTTGGCGCAACACATTTTCTTCTTACATTCTGCCCTGTCACTCGTCATTCTATCACTAACTTACTTTTCTTTCAAATCACTCTTCACACAATCCATCCATCTTTTCTTTGGCCTCCCTCTCCCTCTCCATCCATTTACATGTATCAATGCTTATAACTCTTTTAGTAACATGCGTTTTATCCCTCCTCATTACATGACCATACCAAGACAAACGATTCCCTTTCAACTTTTTAGTAACTAACACCACTTTCAAACTTCCTCTATATACTCAGTTCTCACTTTTTCTATTCTCGTCACACCACACATCCATCTCAAGATTCTCATCTCCGCTACATGCAATCTTTTTTCATCAGTCTTTTTCACAGTCCAACATTCTGAGCCATACAGAATAATAGGTCATATCACGGATTTGTAGACTTGACCGGCATCCGCCATTTCATCCATCCTGAATTGAGCCGATGTCTTACATCTCGGTCTACCCCGCCATCTCCTTGGATAAGCGACCCGAGATACAGAAAGTCGGAGCAGGTCAGTCTGGGCGTTCCAGCGAGAGCTAAGGGTACAGGACTGGAGAGACCGCCGAAATCGCAGAACAAGTATTCGGTTTTCGTTCTGCTCAATTTTAGGTCAACATTCTCCAGTCTGTGCCACCACACCGCCAATCTACTCTGGACCTCTAGGCCACTATCGGCCACCAGCACAATGTTATCGGCTAACAGCATACACCAGGGAGCCTCTTCCTGAATATTCAACGTCAGAGCATCCAATATCATCAAGAAGAGGTAAGGGCTGAGAGCCGACCCTTGATGTAAGCCGACAGCCACATTGAAGGTAGCAATGTTGCCCACTGTAGACCGGACTTGGGTACTGCATTGGCTGTACATTGCTCGGATCTACCCGGTCTTATGCCTTTTCGAGGTCAATTAATACCATGTACCAGTTTTTATGCGCACCTCTGTATTTCTCGCACAGCTGGCGTATAGCGAAAATGGCATCTGTTGAATCCCGACCAGGCATAAAACCGAATTGGTTCTGTGAAATTTCTCTCAACCGCCTTTCAATAATTTTCTCCCAGCCTTTCATAGTATGTGACGTTAGCTTTATTCCTCTATAATTGTTGCACTCAAACACATTACCCTTGTTTTTAAAGATGGACACCAAGGAACTGTTGCACCAATCATCAGGTATGACTTCCTTTCTGCAACTTATTGAAGAACAAAGCTAACCACGTTCATCCATCCACTCGCAATAACTTCCACACTTCAACTGGTATTCCGTCTGGACCAACTGCCTTACTATTCTTCATTCTATTTACGTCAATTCGTTCATCCATACTAATCATTCTCACTGACCCCACATTTACTCGCTTACTCTCTATATTTCCATTCCAGTTGTTTTTCTCATTCATTAGTCCTTCTACCTCTCCTTGATTTTTTCATCTTCTGATAGAATCATTCCAGCTTCATCCCTTATACATCTTATCTGACAAACATCTCTCGCGTTTCTCTCTTGTGCTCTAGCAAGCCGGTATAGATCTTTTTGGCCTGCCAGACTGTCTAGTGTATCGTATAGCTTGTCCTGTGCTTTTGCTTTCGCATTTGCTTTCGCTATTGCCACGGCTTTCTTGGCTTTTTTCTTTAAAGCATCATAATCCCTCTTTTTTGCAGATATTAAGCTAGCATTTTCCGGATCTATACGCTGCAATTTCTTAAATTTGCTGTTTTTTTCCTTCAACACATTTACCATCATCACCACCACTATGTATCCCTATCTATTGTACCCTTTCCTCTCGTCTCTTCCAAAATATCTTTCACTGTGTGCGCGACGATAGGTCGTGGTAGACCAAATGAAAGAAATGAGTGGACTATATAACAAATATAATGTTAAAATAAAAAGAAATTACAACGGTCGGTTAAGAGTTACTTAAGTATGAAAATATGAAATGGAATTTGGAAGAAATGCGCAAGCGCAGCTGTGCGTGGAGGCGTGCAACAGCTGACTGCCGGTCGACGCGGGGCGCGCGATTAGCCGAGCGGCCGTCGCCGGCCAGCTGACTCCCCGCTGCACCCGTTCCCCTCGTTCACTCCCGCCGGCAGCTCGCGGCGGTGTTGAGAGCAGTGGTCTCAACACGCTGCATGCCTAAAACACTCAGCAATCTTCCTTCCTTAAAATTCTAGCTTTCATTTATACTTCGTTCGTTCATATCTCCCATTTCTATCATTCTGACCACCATTTGACCACCACCATTATGTATCCTTATCTATTGTACCCTTTCCTCTTGTCTCTGCCAAAATAACTTTCGCTGCTTGCCTAAGACACTCAGCAATCACATTCCAGCTTTCATTTATACTTCGTTCGGTCATATCTCCAATCTCTATCATTCTGTCCACCACTCGCTCTCTGAATTTCTTCGCAAAATCGCTCTTCTCTAGCATATGCCACTTTATTATAGACAGCCAGATTTTTTGATTTTATAACCAGGAGTCAATGCTGTGAGACTAAGTCTTCTCCTGGCAGCACTTTAGTTTTTAACGTACTCTATGTGGTTGCGCCTAACTTGGAAGTAGTCGATTAGCGCTTTGTGGTTACCACTTTTTTATGTGACCAGGTGTTCGTATTTTTGCTGAAACCATGTTTTGGCTACTGCCAGGTCAAATACAGTAACGGATTACAGCAGCGTCTCCCCTTCACTATTCGCACTTCCGTAATCTCATCCTTCATGTACTCTTTCATAAACTCCTTTCTTTCTTCCCACATGTCCATTAAAATCACATCCATCAATCAGTTCCTCATGTACAGGACTGGCCATTAAAACTGTATCAAAATCCTCCCAAAACTTCTCATTCATCGTTTCGTCACATCCTGCTTGTGGTGCATACACACTAACTATGTTCAAAATCACATTCTTCAACATAACCTTCACAACTATAAATCTATCATTAATCCTTTGTACTTCCACAATGCCTTCTTTCAATTTACTGTCTAACACAATTCCTACACCATTTCTTTTACCATCTCTTCCACATTAGTAAAGCTTATATCCCTCACCAATTTCTCTCGCTTTTGTTTTACGCCATTTAGTTTCCTGTAAACACGCTACGTTTATACTTCTTCTTTTTAATACGTCCGCTAAATCTTTCGCCCTTCCAGACATAGTCCCAATATTCCAATTTGCATAACTCTATCTCATTTCCCGAGCTAACTTCTTACATCGCTCCCACCCGGGATGGTGCAACAACCCTAGTCTATTTCTCACAGGAGCCGGGTGCTGCCCCTGCACGTCGCATGTGGGGTACGCTCTGATCCTATCACGCACTCTACTTATATCTAACATATTGCAAATGATTTGGCTATTGTTTTACAGTCGGCCGCCTACCTGACACTAACCCTCCTTAAGAATGCTGTTGCTGGTGTTTTGACCGCCACCACGCGGTGACATGAGGTGCTCACTAGTTCACATGGTCTCGAAATGTCCCTTAGTTGCCTCTTACGATACTCACGGGAGGAAATGGGATGGTGCTACGTAAAATAAGCAATGAATACTGTAGAAACCACTAAATGATTATACAATCGATAGATTTTGCAAAACCAAATAAATGCGACTCACCTAGTCTTTACACTCTCGTTTTGAGTTCTGAAATGGAAAGCTTTATCACCCAATACACAACCTAAAAAGACGCTGTTGCACTTCGTACTGGTAAACAAATAAGGCCCAATGCACCTTCTATCAGCCGATATTTTGAACACAGAAGCTATACCAATAAGGACTTTTCTTTTTCCCACCCAAGTGACGAGTGGGCCTCCGTGGTCATTCTGGGAATGATAAGATTGATCAAAACGCAAATGATATGTTTATTAAATTAAAAAATTGGATATCAGCTAATAATAAAACAGATCAACGTTACACAAAAGCTTACCGAATAACAAATATTAGGTCATAACATATGACATTGGTGTCTTTTAAAACAGGTCATTTTTTTCAAAATAAATCTCAAAAAGAAAAAAAATGAATGAAAAATTTCAATAAAACAACAATATGCCTTAAATGCAAAGATCCGAACAAAATTTTGCTGTCATCTTTTTACTCGACTGTAAGAAGGGTTATGTTTTTCGCGCGTATCTTGTATGTATGTATTATTCTTTATTACCTCATATCTTCCAAAACGCTGAACGGATTTGCATATTTACATAATAAGGATATCGTTAAATTTGTCTTGATAACCTAAGTGTTCTTAGACGGGTGACGTTAAAAAAAACCCAACATAACGACTGTGAGATGCCATAATTTAAGGTTAAAAAAATCTTTTTTTTTTGTAGCTACTGCGACATGGGTATCTAAGTAAAGGGCTCATCATGAGAATTTCAAAATGGTATATCATGACTATATTAAAAATAAATACAATAGGAAATACGTTATTTATTATCTACTACTACGTCTTTGTAGCGGTACCTGCATCGATAACATTATCGACAATGTAAGGGTAAGTAAATGCGTAACTGTCGAATTGGCAATGTCAGACCACACAGCGCAACTGCTACAATGTCCTGTCAAAAAAACTTGCATACTTCCATACTAGTACATATTTAGACGCAGTTACTGCAAGGAGAATATGTCAAAGTTCAGAGGCTGTTTACAAAGTTTGACATTTAATGATATTTATGCCTGCAAAGAACCCAATGACGCATTTAACAAGTTCCATGACACATTTAAACTATTTTATAATATTTGTTTTCCACTCAAGAGAATAAAAAGATATGCAACAAAAAAAACGGCTGTGGATAAGTAAGGGCATAAAGTTATGCTGCAAATGTAAGCGTGAAATGTTATGGAAATTCCGAAAAGACCCCAACTCTAAAACTAAAACAATGTTTAAAACATATACGAAACGGTTAAAAACCATCAAAATCATTAGTTTAACTAAAAAATCTCAAAATATTAACTATATTAATAATGCGCATAATAATGGTTAAGCGGCATGGCAAATAATAAATAAATGCAATAGTAATAAGCCACTTAAAGGAATAACAAAACTTAAAATAAATAACAAAGATGTAACTGACCCAAGAGATGTTTCCCAAATTTTCAATGACTATTTTATTGACGAAATTGAATCTGTATCTGACATTAATAATATTAGTAATTTAAAATTTGACATGCATCGTGACTCATTATTTTTAAGACCCACAGTTCCCTCTGACATTATAAATTTAATTAAATCTTTAAATAATACTAACAGCTCTGAATATGATGGCATCACAACTAATCTAATTAAATCTGTATCGGATATTATTGCGCCAATACTTAGTCATATAATAAATCTGTGCTTGGAATTAGTTGTGTTTCCGAATAGGGTAAAATACTGTACAAGAAGTTATAAAACTACTGTACAAGAAAGGAAACAAATATGACCTAGCGGCCTATTGCATTGCTACCAATATTCTCCAAAATAATAGAAAAAGTAATTTACAATTCTTTATACTCATTTTTTGAACAGAACAATCTATTTGCTGGTGAACAGTACGGCTTTAGAAGAAAAAAGAATATTAATATGGCAATCTTTAATATCTTTGAAAAAATTGTAACGGGTATTGATAACAGAAGTCCAGTGGCAGCTTTGATATGAGTAAAGCATTTGACTTTGTGGATCGTTCAATACTTTTAAAGAAGCTAGAAAGATATGGAGTTAGAGGTAATGCTCTCAAACTTTTGAAATCGTACCTATCAACAGAAAACAAGTTACGAAGATAGATAAAGTCTGTATTAAGTCAAAAACCGAGTGTTCGTATGTATCAAGCCAGACACAAAACAAATATGGAGTACCTCAAGGAAGTATTCTAGGCTCTTTATTATTTCCTATATATATATATGACATGCCTAGAGAAACATATCATGGTTGTTTTTAGTGGCATTAATGATGTGACGACGCTTAAGAAAGAGATAAACCACTGTCTCCAGGTATTAACAGAATGGATGGGCGTGAATAATTTAAGGATAAACATTGACAAGACTAAAATAATGATATTTGAGCAAAGGACAAATGATAAAAAACTTGACATTAAATATGGAGACAAAATTATTTCAGAAACAAGTACTACAAAATTTTTAGGACTAGAACTAGATAGAGATATGACTTGGAAAACTCACACTTACAATCTATGTAAACGTCTGAGTCAACATTCATATGCTCTACGCAACCTTGCTAAGGAGGTAAATTTTAAAGCTTTAGTTACAGCGTATCATGCGTATGTTACAGCTACGTTACACTACGGTATCATATATTGGGGTAATTCTACAATAATGGACACGGTATTTAGGGCTCAAAAAAGGTGTGTTAGGTCAATATGCGGCATTCAAAGCACGGAAAGCTGTAAACAGTATTTTACGAATCTTCGTATATTAACAGTACCCTGCCTGTACATATATGAGGTGGCGATATTTGTTAAAAATAATCTTCATTTGTTTGGAACTCATAACAGCGCGCGACATAGACATAAGATAAGCGGTAGACCACACAAAAAAGCCATATTTCATAAAAGTTTCTTAGGAATGGCTCCACGGGTATATAACAAACTCCCTAAATCTTTGCTAAAATGCAACGATTTCAATGTATTTAAAAAAAAATTGCACAATCTACTTATAAAAAAGACGTACTATACCGTGAGTGAGTACCTCTCAGACAGGAATTTGTGTGTACAATTATGGTAATGGTTTCTACTTTCTAGGTCCGATTTACTTTTTTTAAACGATTTATTGTATTTATTTTAATTTTGTTTTTTATTTTGAGTTGACATTCTCACTTAACTCTATAAACGTGGGGGAGGACACATCCCCGCGGACCTGAGGTGGCCCGCGTTGGCCGGCCGGCACTAGCCGGAGATCATGGATGGCGTATCAACTCCCACGATATCAGGTCCAAGTGTGGGAGGGAACACCGGAGTGGTTTTTAGTCAGTAAGATTCTGACAGAATCCTCATGGATGACCTTCGCCTAGGGCAGGCGAAGGTCATCCATGAGGATTTTCCAACCGGGCAACAAAAAGAAAAATGCTTCAGCTGTATAATGTAGGAGCCCTATGGGAACGCATTGCCATCGACGTCGCTGGACCTTTTCCAATAACAGATGACGGAAACAAGTACATACTGGTGATCCAGGACTATTTCACTAAGTGGCCCGAAGTCTTCGCTATACCCAATCAGGAAGCGACGACAGTGGCCAAGAAGGTGGACGAAGAAGTAGTATGTCGGTATGGCGCACCTTTGGAGATCCATTCCGATCAAGGCGGTAACTTCGAATCTGCGCTGTTCCAGGAAATGTGTACTCTTCTGGGGATCTACAAAACACGCACAACACCTGCGCATCCACAGTCGGATGGAATGGTGGAAAGATTTAACCAAACCCTGGAGAATCACCTGGCTAAGGTTGTCGATGACCATCAGAAGGACTGGGACCAGTATATTCCACTATTTCTGATGTCTTATTGATCAGCAGTGCACGATAGCATGGAACATACTCCAGCAAAAGTGAATTTCGGCAGGGAGATGAGACTTCCGGTCGATGCTATAACTGGTGTGCCACCTGACAAGACTAAGCCAGTTACGACTACGTAAGTGACCTTCAAGATCAATTAGATGAAGTACATAAACGGGTACGTGAGAATAGCATGAACACCAGCGTTAAAATGAAAACTAGATACGACCGTAATGCCAACGCCAAGGGATTTGAGGAAGGTGCACTGATTTGGCTCCTCAACCCGCTTCGACAAAAAGGGAAGTCGCCGAAACTTCAAGCTCTATGGGAGGGACGCGTTATTCGTTGATTGGACAAATTTGTTATTGTTTGTGGTAAATAAAGTTCTCTACTAGTAAATCGGCATTTAGTTACTCACGTTCGTAATACTTAATAATTTCATCAACAGTTTCATCGCCGTTGTTCTTTATTTAAGCTTTTTTTTTTTTGGGTGGGAAAATCATCCGAATGACATCCCCGCTCTTGGGCGGAACGGGAGATAGTGTCAGACTCTTACTGACTAAAAACCCACTCCTGTTCCTTCGTTGCCTTCGTCCCAGGGCCCCGGGTTCCGCTTTCACACTACCCGTGGCCCCAGTAGGCTTCGACCCTGCTGGGCCCCTACGATTTGCTGACCTCTCCTTGAGGCGCGCGTGGAACAAAACGCGCCGTCGACGACTTGGGCTCGGTCCGGACGGTTACCGGACGGTCAGACGGCGAGCCACCCATTGCTCGCCGTCTGCAAGCCCGCGCCTACGGTGGCCGGAAATCGGGATCGGAATCCCGGCGGCGGTTGGAGCGTAAGGACCGTTGCCTCACGCGATCGGCCGCCTCCTTAGCTAGCATTACTGCTTCGCAGAAGGAGGCGACCGCCTGCCACTCCTCCTCGCTCCGGAGCATGGCCTGAACCAAGGCCCGGCGCGAGAGATCACCGCCGCCGATTGCCCCCACGAGGACACGGCGTTGCTCTGCCCAAGCGGGGCACACCTCCACCGTGTGCTCCACTGTGTCCTCCGGGTGGGCCACACAGTGGCGACACCCGGGCGTCGTTTCCGCACGAATCCGGTACAGGAACCTCCCGAACTTACCGTGTCCGGTGAGGACCTGCGTCATGCGGAATGTGAGGACGCCGTGAGGTCTTTCCAACCACGCCTCAAAGAGGGGACTTACCGCCATAATTATGGCGTGCCCAGCACGGGGTCGCGACAGTCGCTGTCGCCATTTCTCCATGAGAACTCGCCGGAGCTCTGTCCGCCATGCTGCGACTTGTCGCGGCAGCGGAGTTTCGCCCCGGCGTTGCATCTCCATGCGCCGTTCGTGCATGAGTGCAAGGACTTCCAGATCCCATGGTCGCTGGCCAGCAAGGAGGCTCGCCGCTTCGCAGGAAATCGTCCGGTATCCTCGCACCATCCGTATGGCCATGACCCTTTGGCACGCGTTCAGCCGGGCCGCCGGCTGCTTCCGCAGCCCCGGCGCCCACACCGGCGCGCCATAAAGGGCCATGGACCGAACGATCCCCGCGTAGAGCCTCCGGCAGGAGGCGTCCGGCCCCCAAGGTTGGGCAGGAGCCGCCCGAGGGCAGCCCCAGTCCGATTTAGTTTGCGCTGAAGAGCCCTCTTAGTCGAGGCCCGAGAGCCTCCATGGCCAGGACCCATGCCTTCCCAGGCAAGCCGTCGGGTCCTGGGGCGGTATTTTTGGCACTCAGCCTTCGTACCGCCACTCTCATCTCTACCTCGGTCACCTCTGGAGCGTTGTCGTCGTCGTCGCCATCGTGGTCCGCGTCGGACACCGCTGGTGGCGGAGCCATAGGCGAAGGAGAGTGTTCCCCTCGCGTGGGGAACAGAGTGCTCACCACACCCTCCACGAGCTTGGGCCGGAGACTCTGCGTCAGCGGGGGAGCCCAGGGGCGGAGTTTGTCCCGTACCAATTTGTACGGGCGTCCCCATGGGTCCCCATTCAGAGTCCCCAGCCACACGTTGCGGGCCTCAAGTTTGGCCCGCCTTATCTCCGCTCGGAGGGTGCGCTTTGCCGCTCTGTATCCCTCGTACAGCTCCGCCTCTCTGGCCTCCGCATCCGCTGGATGGATGCGGCGACTGCGGTATCTGGCATACCGGCGTCGCGCGGCATTGCACGCGTTGCGCAGTGCCGCAATTTCCGGTGACCACCAGTATACCTGGCGCTGAGCACGTCCTGGAGGGACTCGGGGCATTGCCGCGTCGCAAATTTGCGACATGGCCTCCTGGAACCACTCTGCCTCGACGTCTATGTCGACAGGCCTGTCCGGTGCTTGCACCCAGGCCTGTACCGTCGCGGCTTCCAGGAGGAGCTCCCGGTCCATCTGCCTCAGCGCCCACCGCGGACCACAAGGGTTCTGTCGGACCGGCGCAGTCGAGGTTTGGGCGGAGACGTCGAACCGGATGTACCGGTGGTCTGAAAACGTCTCCACCCCCTCCATAACGCGCCAGTCGACGACACGCGGCGACAGAGCGGGGCTGGCGAACGAGATGTCCACCACTGAGTCACCCCGCATCCGCACACACGTGGGGACAGAACCCCGGTTTAGGACGACCAGGCCTGTCTCCAGAGCCCAGTCCTCCACTATCCGACCCCGCTGGTTCGTGAGCCGGGAACCCCAAGCCAAGTTCTGTCTGACAGGTACGCCTCGACCACACGACAGAGGTAGTCGGGCATCCGGTGATACCGGAGTGCCCTCCCAATGCTACTCCAAGGCAGGGAGTTGAAGGCGTTGGCGATGTCCAGAGACACCGCCACGACACACCTGCCCTGGGCCACTGCATCCTCCGTCGTGAGAGCTCGCACGCACATGATGGCGTCCACCGTGGAGCGCCTCCTGCGAAAGCCGAACTGGCCGTCCGCCAGATCCGGCCCCACCCGTGTTAGGTGTGCGACGAGGCGGTCTGCAATTACTCTTTCAAAGAGCTTGCCCACCTCGTCGAGCAGCACAATGGGCCGGTACGCGGACGGAGAGTCCGCGGGGCGCCCCGGCTTCGCGATAAGGACCAGTTTCCCCGTCTTCCAGCGAAGCGGGAACTGGCCCCTCTCCATGCATGCGCTGAAGAGCCCTCTTAGTCGAGGCCCGAGAGTCTCCATGGCCAGGACCCATGCCTTCCCAGGCAAGCCGTCGGGTCCTGGGGCGGTATTTTTGGCACTCAGCCTTCGTACCGCCACTCTCATCTCTACCTCGGTCACCTCTGGAGCGTTGTCGTCGTCGTCGCCATCGTGGTCCGCGTCGGACACCGCTGGTGGCGGAGCCATAGGCGAAGGAGAGTGTTCCCCTCGCGTGGGGAACAGAGTGCTCACCACACCCTCCACGAGCTGGGGCCGGAGACTCTGCGTCAGCGGGGGAGCCCAGGGGCGGAGTTTGTCCCGTACCAATTTGTACAGGCGTCCCCATGGATCCCCATTCAGAGTCCCCAGCCACACGTTGCGGGCCTCAAGTTTGGCCCGCCTTATCTCCGCTCGGAGGGTGCGCTTTGCCGCTCTGTATCCCTCGTACAGCTCCGCCTCTCTGGCCTCCGCATCCGCTGGATGGATGCGGCGACTGCGGTATCTGGCATACCGGCGTCGCGCGGCATTGCACGCGTTGCGCAGTGCCGCAATTTCCGGCGACCACCAGTATACCTGGCGCTGAGCACGTCCTGGAGGGACTCGGGGCATTGCCGCGTCGCAAATTTGCGACATGGCCTCCCGGAACCACTCTGCCTCGACGTCTATGTCGACAGGCCTGTCCGGTGCTTGCACCCAGGCCTGTACCGTCGCGGCTTCCAGGAGGAGCTCCCGGTCCATCTGCCTCAGCGCCCACCGCGGCCCACAAGGGTTCTGTCGGACCGGCGCAGTCGAGGTTTGGGCGGAGACGTCGAACCGGATGTACCGGTGGTCTGAAAACGTCTCCACCCCCTCCATAACGCGCCAGTCGACGACACGCGGCGACAGAGCGGGGCTGGCGAACGAGATGTCCACCACTGAGTCACCCCGCATCCGCACACACGTGGGAACAGAACCCCGGTTTAGGACGACCAGGCCTGTCTCCAGAGCCCAGTCCTCCACCATCCGGCCCCGCTGGTTCGTGAGCCGGGAACCCCAAGCTAAGTTCTTGGCATTGAAGTCCCCGCAAACGACCACGGGGAGGGAACCAAACCCAGCGACGATGGCTTTCAGCTCCATTAGGGAGATGTGAAGATCGCCGAGAGATCTGCTCGGGGACAGGTAGACGCCTACTACTGCAATGTCCCCGAACCGTGCTGCCACGCAACCCCGTCCCCTCGTGACGGCCTCGAGGGTCGGGGTACCGGCGGCGGCCGACGAAATTAGGGTCACCGAGCCTTCCAAGTCCCGCGCCCAGTCTCCCCTAGGCAGGATATTGTACGGCTCGGTGACCACGGCGATATTGATCGACCACTGCGCCATGCTCTGGAGCAACAGATCCTGAGCGGGGGCGCAGTGGTTGACGTTCGCCTGAAGGAGACGTAATAGGGTCGTTATTGACAGTCCATTACAGTCTCCTCCCGAGCCCCCCGTGAGGGACCTGCCGCGGCGGGTGCGGCGGTGACAGCAGCGGCAGCCAAGGAAGCGGCTGCGGCGGTGAGTACGTCCGGGTGGATGGGCTTCCGTACTTTGCCCTTGGCCTTGGCTTGGGGGGTGGCAGGACCTGCCCCCAGCCCGGTGGTCGGCCGGCTTGCCTGCCGCCGCACATGCGTAGCAGTGCGGCGTTGCACGGCATTCGACGGCCTTGTGACCGGCCTGACCGCACTGGTAGCAGCGGTCACTGCGGTCCACCTCCGCGGCGCAATGGGCCCCCACGTGGTGCCCCACGTGGCAGCGGTAACACCGCAGAGGTCTGGGCACCAGCAGTTTTACCTGCGCGGAGACCCAGCTCACCAAGAGCCTACGGCCTTCAGCCGTGATGGCTTTGGCCGCCGACACGGGGCAGCTGACCGTAACGGCCCGCATGCCCGTGCTCTCAGCACGGATGGTGCCAGCCCGCACTTGATCGGCCTGGCATCCTCCCGCCCTGACGACGGCGGCCACCACCTCTTCCACCCTAACGGAGTCATCCAGGCCCATGATGCGCATGTCTATGCACTTTGTGGGCCTGGACACTCGGACCTCCTCAACGTCCAGGGACGCCCTGATCCTTGCGGCCAGGGCGTCCGCGGCAGAGCCGCTGTCCGCACCAGGGACCTCCAAAATTCGGGCCCCGGTTGCGGTGCGCCTCATTCGGAAGCCTTCAGAGGCTCCGAACTCGTCGAGGTGATCCACCACCGCCTACTTCGCCTTCGCCATGACGGCATTGTACGTCACGCCCTTCTTTTCCGCAGCCGGCTGTAGTGTGATCACTACAGCTGCGGAATTCGGGGCGCGAAGTCTGGCCGCCATGGCCCGCTTCTTGCGCTGCTGTCGCCGCTCGCGCTTCTTCGCCGCTCTGGCCACCTTGCCCGCCTTCCTGCTGGCGCCGACAACCGTCCATTCGGCGCCAGCCGAGGGTTCTTCTTGAGGCAGGGGAGGCGGCAGGCGCGGCCTAGTCGCCGCCGCCGCGGAAGGCCCCGCCGATTTAGCGGCAGGCACCGCTCTGCCTTTCGGGGGAGGAGTAGGTTTCCCCTGCCGCTGCTGCTGCTTGGCCGCCGGGACCGGCCTCGCCGTTCTTTATTTAAGCTTATGATTCCAGGTCGGTGTGAAGTCATGACAGCTTGGCACGCCACAATTATGGCGGTAAGTCCCCTCTTTGAGGCGTAGCTGGAAAGACCTCACGGCGTACTTACCTTCTGCATAACGCAGGTTCTCACCGGGCATGGTAAGTTCGGGAGGTTCCTGCACCGGCTTCGTGCGAAGAAACGCCCGGGTGTCACCATTGTGTGGACCGCCCAGAGAACACGGTGGAGCACACGGTGGAGGCGTGCCCCACTTGGGCAGAGCACTGCACTGTCCTCATGGGGTTGATCGGTGGCGGCGCTCTCTCGCGCTGGGGCTTGGTACAGGCCATGGTCCGGAGCGAGGAGGAACAAAGGAGGATAGCGTGAGGCGACGGTCCTCACGCCCCAATCGCCGCCGGGATCCCGATCCCAATTTCCGGCCACCATAGGAGCGGGCTTGCGGATGGCGAGCAATGATTAGCTCACCGTCCGAGAGGCCGGTAACCGTCCGGACCGAGCCCAAGTCCACGCGCACCTTAAGAAGATGTCAGCAACTGTAGGGGCCCAGCAGGGTCGAAGTCTACCTACCTGTCTGATTCTGAAAGGAAGACTCGGCCCTGGTACGAAAGGCAACAAAGGAACAGGAGTGGATTTTTAATCAGTAAAAGTCTGACACTATCTCCCGCTTCGCCTGGATGTCATAAGATGATTCCCACCGAAAAATAAAGTCATGACAGCTCAAAGTTACCTAATTTATAAAACACCAATTTCATATGTCAAGATCTATAAGTATAATATAGATTTCACAATCAATTCACGCGCCGTTTTTAAAACATTACATATTTAAAAGTTGCTAAACATATTCAGACTTACTTGACAAATTCCGGATCTTCGACTGAAAGTACCGTTGAAGAAACCACTAACGTTACCAGAACCAAGTTTATAATTGAAATCAGCTTTGCTAATTGAGTTATTTCGGTTAGCAACATCAGTTCCATTCACAGCTTCAGTGCTATTAGCTGAATCAGTTCCATTATCTTTATAATTTGTGAAATTGTTGTTGATTTCTGTTAAATTCATACGTTTACGTCCATCTCTAGCGTGCATCAGACGGTCAATTAAGTCTTCTTCAGGGCGCCTTTCCATGTGTTCACACTAAATATAGAATTATAATAAATAAATAATTATTTTTCGTTTTATCTGACTATTAAGCAGGTGCTACATGTAAGTAAGTGGTTAAGGCAGCCTAGGGATACCAACAATTTCAAAATATTTGCGATGCCATCCTAAAGATGAAGCTAAAAAGTCTCACGCATCACCAAATCAGCTTCACCTTAGATTAGTTTATATAGAATACTAGTTTCTACCAGCGGCTTCGCCCGCGTGATAGTATGTTTTTCCATACAAACTTCCAACCCCCGCTTTACCCCCTTAGGGGTGAAGTTTCATAAAATCCGTTCTTAGCGGACACCCTGTAAGGAACCTACCTGACAAATTTAAAAATTGTAGGAGGTATAGTTTTTGAGATTTTGTGATTAATTAGTGAGTGGTATTTCGCTTATAGATGATTTTGACCATTTCACCTTTAACACAACAACTAGGGCATCTCTACAGTGCATGGCACAAATAACCATTATTCAGCCTATATCTTTGGTCAAAGTGAAAATACCAGGGTAACCCGCGAAGCAAATTTTCTTAAACAAAAAAGCCATTCAATAGCGTAACACGAACTGAGATATTTTATAAAAAAAACGTATGATGCCCGCTAATCATATTTTAATCAACATAATTAATTAACCCAACCTCCCAGAGACGATGGAACGAACCGCTCTGCAAAGTAGTTCAGAAAACCTTAATCCTAACATCTGCTACTACTGCGGAGCGTGCGGCCTCCTGACTGTGAGTAATTGGGAGTCAGGTCTTTGACTTCACGCACTGCCGTCGTCGAATATTGGCACCTTGTTCAACGATACTACTTTCCGCCTAGCTGTTGCCCTACGCCTAGGCGCTCCTTGCTGTTCTCCTCATCGCTGCCACTGTGGCGAAGTTGTCAACAGCCTTGGTCACCACAGCCTGTCAGGCAGTCGAAGCGCAGGACGTATAGCACGGCACGCGAATATTAACGACATCATCCGACGAGCCCTTGTCACCGTCGGCGTTCCGGCTGTTTTCGAACCTCATGGCCTGGCACGCGACGATGGTAAGACACCGGACGGTATATCTTTATTTCCGTGGAAGATGGGTAGGCCTTTAGTGTGGGACGCTACCTGAATCGACACTCTTGCGCCATCCCATCTTCCTAGCTCTTCGTGCTGTGTTGGTGCTGCCGCTGCTGCTGCGGAGAACCTCAAGCGGCGGAAATATAACAACCTCGTCGGCAGTTACATTTTTGAACCGTTTTGGGTTGAAACTCTTATGCCGTGGGGTCCGAATGCTCATAAGCTTTTCAAAGAATTATCCAAACGCTTAGTAGACACTTCACGTGACCCAAGGGCTGGCTTTTACCTCGGTCAGAGATTAAGCATTGCCATACAACGTGGCAATGCCGCCAGCCTTTTGAGCACACTTCCAGTTGACAGCGATGCGGAGGAGTTTTATGACGCCATATTTTAGCTAGTAGTTTTTGATATTAGTGTGTTATGTAGTTTTAATTAGTTAAGGGTTTTATGTATTTAAAAGAATATATATATTTATGTGAAAACATTATAATTACAAGATGTCTATGGCCACCGCAAAATGCAAAATAACTTAAGAAAGTTTAAATTTCGCCAGCTATGTTTGAGCATCACTTTTAAAAGAAATATTAATTACATAATACAGGTTACTTACAACTTCACCTGGTATGCCCTCTTCTTTCATTTCCTCAGTGATACAAATGTCTTTTTTAAATCTTTTTTTTCCCATTGAATGTGGCTTCCCATGATCATTTATGTGACCAGGTTTTAAAGTACATATCATATATTTTTCAATGATTTTTATCAACTCCGGATAATCGCTATATTCTTGTGCACACTTCTGTTTGTCGTATAGAGTTGTGGAACCAAAGAGTAGAGTATCTGAGTTGTGGTTCAATTCATCATTATTCTTAAATAAAAGTTAATTTTTATTCTAGATATGATATTAGTACATGAAATAAAACACTTTAACTGATGAAAAAATTAAAACGGTGACTAATGCCAAATAAGTTCCTGATCAGCTCCACAGGTGCTGGTAGTATGTGCATGCCATAATCATGGCGGTAAGTCCCCTCTTTGAGGAGTGGCTGGAGAGGCTTCACAACGGCCTTACCTTCAGCACCACGCTGGTCCTCACCGGACATGGAAAATTCGGGAGGAGGAGCCTAAATCCAATGCAGTTGGCATTGGATTTAGGCGGAAGAATCACCCGGGTGTTACTATAGTGTGAAACACCCAGATAATATGGTGGAGTATACGATGGAGGTGTGCGGTGCCACTTGGGCGGACCACCGCCGTCTCATCGTAGAGGCGATCGGTGGCAGTAACCTCTCGCGCCGGGATCTGGTTCAGGCCATGGGTCCAGAGCGAAGAGGAATGGCAGGCGGTCGCCTCCTTCTACAAAGCAGTAGTGCTAGTGAAGGAGACGGCCGCACGCTTGCCCCGGTCACCGAGACCCTGACCTCGACTACCAGCCACGGTAGACGCGAGCTTGCGGACGAAGTGCAATAGGTAGCTCGCCGTCTGGCCATCCGGTAATCGACCAGACAAAGTCCAAGTCGTCGAGAGCGCGTAATATTCCACGCGCTCCTCAAAGAGATGTGATGCAAACCGTAGGAGCCCAGCGGGCCGATGCCCGCTATGGCTGCGGGGATTTTTTTGAAACAGAATTTCGTGGTGTTAGAACGCAAAAAGCAACTGAAGGACACAAGTGTGGTTTTAGTATAAAAATCTGACACGCCCTCTCAGTCCACCTAGAGCGGGAAAAGTTATAGGATGATTAAAAAAAGTTACTGGCAGTTTTTTTTTTTTATTGGGTGGGAAAATCATCCTAATGACATCCCCGCTCTTGGGCGGAGCGAAAGATAGTGTCAGACTCTTACTGACTAAAAACCCACTCCTGTTCCTTCGTTGCCTTCGTCCCAGGGCCCCGGGTTCCGCTTTCACACTACCCGTGGCCCCAGTAGGCTTCGACCCTGCTGGGCCCCTACGATTTGCTGACATCTCCTGGAGGCGTGCGTGGAACAATACGCGCCGTCGACGACTTGGGCTCGGTCCGGACGGTTACCGGACGGTCAGACGGCGAGCCACCCATTGCTCGCCGTCTGCAAGCCCGCGCCTACGGTGGCCGGAAATCGGGATCGGAATCCCGGCGGCGGTTGGAGCGTAAGGACCGTTGCCTCACGCGATCGGCCGCCTCCTTAGCTAGCATTACTGCTTCGCAGAAGGAGGCGACCGCCTGCCACTCCTCCTCGCTCCGGAGCATGGCCTGAACCAAGGCCTGGCGCGAGAGATCACCGCCGCAAGTTACTGGCAGTAAGTATTTGTAAGACATATAAAGCTTTAACTTTTTCTTGCAGGCCAATATTGCTGTATGTACATACGAGTACCAATGCCCTTCTACTATATTACTTGGAGTAGATATAAAATTAAAAAAAGTGGGATTGATGTATATATAATATTCTTCCTCATTCCTCATTCACATTAATATTCAATGCCTTTTATTCATATCGTTATTACACTTTTAATTTTTTGCTTTTGGCCTTTATATGCCATATTACTTCACCTTCATAGTCATCACAAATTTAATATTAAGTGGTTTTTTTTTTTTTTTATTGGGTGGGAAAATCATCCTAATGACATCCCCGCTCTTGGGCGGAGCGGGAGATAGTGTCAGACTCTTACTGACTAAAAACCCACTCCTGTTCCTTCGTTGCCTTCGTCCCAGGGCCCCGGGTTCCGCTTTCACACTACCCGTGGCCCCAGTAAGCTTCGACCCTGCTGGGTCCCTACGATTTGCTGACATCTCCTTGAGGCGCGCGTGGAACAATACGCGCCGTCGACGACTTGGGCTCGGTCCGGACGGTTACCGGACGGTCAGACGGCGAGCCACCCATTGCTCGCCGTCTGCAAGCCCGCGCCTACGGTGGCCGGAAATCGGGATCGGAATCCCGGCGGCGGTTGGAGCGTAAGGACCGTTGCCTCACGCGATCGGCCGCCTCCTTAGCTAGCATTACTGCTTCGCAGAAGGAGGCGACCGCCTGCCACTCCTCCTCGCTCCGGAGCATGGCCTGAACCAAGGCCTGGCGCGAGAGATCTCCGCCGCCGATTGCCCCCACGAGGACACGGCGTTGCTCTGCCCAAGCTGGGCACACCTCCACCGTGTGCTCTACCGTGTCCTCCGGGTGGGCCACACAGTGGCGACACCCAGGCGTCGTTTCCGCACGAATCCGGTGCAGGAACCTCCCGAACTTACCGTGTCCGGTGAGGACCTGCGTCATGCGGAATGTGAGGACGCCGTGAGGTCTTTCCAACCACGCCTCAAAGAGGGGACTTACTGCCATTATTGTGGCGTGCCCAGCACGGGGTCGCGACAGTCGCTGTCGCCATTTCTCCATGAGAACTCGCCGGAACTCTGTCCGCCATGCCGCGACTTGTTGCGGCAGCGGGGTTTCGCCCCGGCGTTGCATCTCCATGCGCCGTTCGTGCATGAGTGCAAGGACTGTTGCCTCCAGTTCCCATGGTCGCTGGCCAGCAAGGAGGCTCGCCGCTTCGCGGGAAATCGTCCGGTATCCTCGCACCATCCGTATGGCCATGACCCTCTGGCACGCGTTCAGCCGGGCCGCCGGCTGCTTCCGCAGCCCCGGCGCCCACACCGGCGCGCCATAACGGGCCATGGACCGAACGATCCCCACGTAGAGCCTCCGGCAGGAGGCGTCTGGGCCCCCAAGGTTGGGCAGGAGCCGCCCGAGGGCAGCCCCAGTCCGATTTAGTTTGGGAGCCAGACGTCGGAAGTGCTCGTCGAAATCCCATCGGCTGTCGAGAACGAGTCCCAGGTACTTCATCGTTGACCCGACGCCGATGTGGACTCCTCCCACCGTTAGCTGGGAACCCGGTGGTGGCGCGTTCCGAGGGCCGTGAAAGCACATGGCCTCGGACTTGTGCAATGCCACCTCGAGTCCCAGCTCCTGGATCCTGCCAACGACTGTCGCGACCCCGCGTGTCGCTAGTTCGACCGCCGCCTGGTACGACTCTCCCTGCGCCAGGACCAGCGTGTCGTCTGCGTAGCAGACCACGCTGACCCCGTCAGGGAGGTCGCCGCGCAGCACGTAGTCGTATCCGATGTTCCACAAGAGCGGCCCTAGTACCGATCCCTGCGGAACACCGCACGACATCTCTCGACGTTCCCACACCCCCTGGTGACCAGGGTAGGTTATGTACCTGTCTGACAGGTACGCCTCGACCACACGACAGAGGTAGTCGGGCATCCGGTGATACCGGAGTGCCCTCCCAATGCTACTCCAAGGCAGGGAGTTGAAGGCGTTGGCGATGTCCAGAGACACCGCCACGACACACCTGCCCTGGGCCACTGCATCCCCCGTCGTGAGAGCTCGCACGCACATGATGGCGTCCACCGTGGAGCGCCTCCTGCGAAAGCCGAACTGGCCGTCCGCCAGATCCGGCCCCACCCGTGTTAGGTGTGCGACGAGGCGGTCTGCAATTACTCTTTCAAAGAGCTTGCCCACCTCGTCGAGCAGCACAATGGGCCGGTACGCGGACGGAGAGTCCGCGGGGCGCCCCGGCTTCGCGATGAGGACCGGTTTCCCCGTCTTCCAGCGAAGTAGGAACTGGCCCCTCTCCATGCATGCGCTGAAGAGCCCTCTTAGTCGAGGCCCGAGAGCCTCCATGGCCAGGACCCATGCCTTCCCAGGCAAGCCGTCGGGTCCTGGGGCGGTATTTTTGGCACTCAGCCTTCGTAACGCCACTCTCATCTCTACCTCGGTCACCTCTGGAGCGTTGTCGTCGTCGTCGCCATCGTGGTCCGCGTCGGACACCCCTGGTGGCGGAGCCATGGGCGGGGGAGAGTGTTCCCCTTGCGTGGGGAACAGAGTGCTCACCACACCCTCCACGAGCTGGGGCCGGAGACTCTGCGTCAGCGGGGGAGCCCAGGGGCGGAGTTTGTCCCGTACCAACTTGTACGGGCGTCCCCATGGGTCCCCATTCAGAGTCCCCAGCCACACGTTGCGGGCCTCAAGTTTGGCCCGCCTTATCTCCGCTCGGAGGGTGCGCTTTGCCGCTCTGTACCCCTCATACAGCTCCGCCTCTCTGGCCTCCGCATCCGGTGGACGGATGCGGCGCCTGCGGTATCTGGCATACCGGCGTCGCGCGGCATTGCACGCGTTGCGCAGTGCCGCAATTTCCGGCGACCACCAGTATACCTGGCGCTGAGCACGTCCTGGAGAGACTCGGGGCATTGCCGCGTCGCAAATTTGCGACATGGCCTCCCGGAACCACTCTGCCTCGACGTCTATGTCGACAGGCCTGTCCAGTGCTTGCACCCAGGCCTGTACCGTCGCGGCTTCCAGGAGCAGCTGCGGAATTCGGGGCGCGAAGTCTGGCCGCCATGGCCCGCTTCTTGCGCTGCTGTCGCCGCTCGCGCTTCTTCGCCGCTCTGGCCACCTTGCCCGCCTTCCTGCTGGCGCCGACAACCGTCCATTCGGCGCCAGCCGAGGGTTCTTCTTGAGGCAGGGGAAGTGGCAGTCGCGGCCTAGTCGCCGCCGCCGCAGGAGGTCCTGCCAGTTTAGCGGCAGGCACTGCTCTGCTTTTCGGGGAAGGGGTAAGCTTCCCCTGCCGCTGCTGCTGCTTGGCCGCTGGGACCGTCCTCGCTGGCTCCGACGCCACGGCTCCACGCCCAGTTTGCCCAGACGGGCCCGCCTTTGGCCCAGCAGCCGTGGCCGCGGCGGCGGCGGCGTACGAGACGACCCTTTTTTGGCTGGAGGCCGCAAGCGGGGGGCGCAGCACAATGCCCTCCAGGACAGCGAATTGCCGCTGGACTCGCTCCTGGAACTGCTGCTGCTGCTCCTTCTGCTGTTGCCGGAAGGCAGCCAGCTCTTGCCGCAGCAGAGTCAGCACCTCGCTCTCCATCTGGGGCGAGGGCTGGGGCTTACTTTGCCCCTCCCTGCGTCCTCCTTTTGGCGCCACCTCAGGGCCAGCGCCCCGGACACTAGCCAGTTCTGCCTCGAGCCGCTCAATCCTCTTGTTCAGGGATTTTCTGAACGGCTCCAGGACGATCCCCAGTGCCTCGGTTATCGAGGTCATGGCCTGAGTGATGGATCGCCTCTTGGCGACCCTCTCCCTCTTCTTGGCCACGCCTGATATGGCAGCTGCCACGACCGCGGTGAACTGGTTCAGCGCCTCCTCCATGCCTTCTGGCTCGCTGCCAGAAGGCTCCGGCTCTGAGGGGCAGACCTGGGCACTGCTTGCCCCGGGGTGGCGCCCCTCCCTGGCAGTCTTAAGGGACCGCTGGGTCGCCTCCTCGGCGGTGGGCTTCCTCCCTTTCCCCGTCATTCGGCCCGCACCCCGTCCAGCAGTGGATATTTTGCGGGCCGAAGCTCCGCGCCCATCGTCAGAGGACGTCCTCCGGCCATCCCCGGATATGGGGCGCTTGAGGAAAAAGGTCCTCTTCTTCCTGGAGGTGGCCTCATCCACCTCCATTCTCTCAGAGTTGAGCGAAGACGCGGCATCTGAGTCCGACGCCGTGTCTTCACTCACCTCCCTGAGGCCGAAACGCCTGCCCCCAGAATACGAGGGGCAGCCCGAGCTCTGCTCGGGGAGGGATTCTCCACCTGCGGTGCAGGCGGTACCCTCCTGGGGTAATAATATTTGTCGAGACGCGTCCATTGGTGTGCTGACCACAGCTTTGCCTTTTTTGTGGGGTGGAGTCCCCAATAACCACGTTCGCCATCGTGGTCACGTCTGATAAGCAGACGCGTACCCGAGACGAACCCACTCTCTCAAAACCACTGTCCAAAAACACCAACAGCTGTTGGTGCCGATGCTTCTGGACAGTGCACCCTCCTTGGCGGTCCGTCTGGACTCCGCCTGTGTGTTCCTCTTGGTCTGGTCTCTCGCTTGAGGCCTTCCGGCATGAGTAGCTCTACCGGCATAGCCCTCAAGGTCATAAAGACACGCAAGCCCCACCACGACGACAACGTGGAATATTAAGTGGTGAAAAATCTGTTACCTCTCGCCAAGAATCCTGATGTCCCCATCCAAGAATCATAACATCTCCATTAGCTTCTTGACGTTTCTCATCTAAATTGATTTGGATTGGGCTTGGAATGTACGAACATACTATTTGATATGTAACGTCCGCAAAATCGTACGGTGATTCCACTTTGACCAATGCAATATCTACGTACGCCCACTTTTCTATTTTATTGAAGTCGAATTCGTAAGCTGAAAACAGTAATATTATAGGAGATAGTGTTCGTTGTCTAAAGGTTAAAAAGTAAGTATACCTATATTGAAGTAATTGCAATTAAATTTTCGAGTATTGGTACCTATAACCTAAAGTTGTAGTCTATCGTTCTTATTACCTATATTTGCATAGTGGTGCATAGATCTAGGGAAGAGCGCTGATGTCTGAAATACGGATTTATTATCAAGTTCAGACACAGAGGTTCCTCACTAACATATGAATTTAAGTAGAATCTTATCAAGGTGTACAATAATTTTGTTTTATATTTTGTTATTTGGAGACAATAAATTTATAAAAAAAAAAATAATAATAAAAAATTAATAATGCCCAAAAATGTCCATTAAATCACTCTATCATTCAATTCCCAAGTGAACGCCGGCGTTCGCGCGTGATGTTATTGCTCCATTCCTTCAAACACGATTATAAAATATTATGCGTTCAATTTGTAAGGAAAGAATATTGCCAAGGTTTGGAGCAAGTGCTGCCCAGGAATGAAAGTAGTTCCAGTGGTATCGTAGCATTAATTTACACCAAAAAAAAAATATTTGAAAAAATAATTGGTTCCAGGAAAACCAAATAAAAACAACTTTGGTTTTTAATAATTATACCTCTAAAATGTTTCTTGTATCAAAACCGTTCGAGTTAGTTTTCAAGGATAGTGTATAGTCTACTGTAGCCGAATATTCCTCAAGTTGGCCTCAATCTTATACTTAGCGGCAAAAAACTTGAAGTTTTGGCGGAAACAGTATTTTTAGATACTTATAACTTTTTCGATTGAAAATAGCAGCGAGGTGCGCATATTAAAACTGTCAAAGGTAGATTAAGCTCAGTTGCATAATATGCGGTAAGAAAAATTGGCGGATTGGTATAGCCACAGGTAGGTTAGTTTACTATGCTTATTTTTACAGTATTATAGTTTATGGCTTATTATTCTGCGGCTGATGTAGAATTAATTTTCATATCGCAAAAGAGAGCAATCCGGGCTATTTATAAAATAGATATACTGACTCTGCCTTTACTTTATATTTTAGAATGCATTTCTTTTTGTTTTTGTGAATGCTCAAATTGACAAAAACTTATGACTTTTCAAATAAAATCGATTTTCATAATATAAATATGCTTTGGAAATTGTAATACCCAAATGGAAACTTACTGAGAAAAGCAAGTTATTCCTCATAAGCAGCATACGCTTTAATAACAAACCGCAAAAGTCAGTTGCAAAACTTAGTAAGGGAAAGTTCAAAACCCACATCAATCGTGACATTACCAAGAAAGTGTATTACAAGATCAATCTTGTAATACACTTTCTTGGTAATGTCACGCAGACTACGTTGAAGACCCACTAGTTTGGCCAAAGACTACTTGTGTACATATTGCTTCGCTGGTAATTCATTTACTGCATTATCGTGTAAACGTCAATATGAAATATTTTAATTGCAATAAAATACACTATTACTGTACAAGTTACTGCTACTAGTATCACTCGTACAGGTATATCAATGATTCATTGTACTTTACTGTCATGCATCGATTTATAATTGAGTCATAATTATTTAATGTTCATTAATATAATACCTTTTTGAAAAATGATATATTATTGACACAAAAAATAAGGTACAGTCGGTGCAGTGGTTGAGTGATTGACTGCTGCGCTGCATGTCACGGGTTCATTTCCCGCACGGAACAATGATTTGTATGGTGTACAGACAGGTGTTTCGAGTCTAGGTGTCTTGTGTATGTGAGTTTACATGTTTCTGAACACACCCATGATACAAGATACAAGTCCTAGTGTAGGACAAAGTCAATCGGTATCAGTCAGTCACTAATCAGTTAGGTACACTGAAAACAATTGTTAAGTATTTTCTCGTAAATAAAATAATTCATAACAAAACATTTTTTTTCTCTTGACTCTTAAGACAGATTTTGGAGTGATTACTGATTGGTGTTAGCCTGAGGAACAAAATGCACTATGTTTGCATTCTGAGCAGAACTTGGTCCAACTCCCATGCAAAGACTGGCAATGTCCTTTTCAGTGTAATTGATTACTGATTATGTGTCATATGTAAGTAATCAATTACGCTAAAAACTAACCTATTTTTTGAAAAAAAAAAATAACATCAAAACATTTTTTCCTCTTGACTCCTGGGACAGATTTTGGAGCGCTTCAGTGTACTAACTGGTGTTGGCCTGAGGAATAAAAAGCACTATATGTGCATTCTGGGCAGCACTTGGTCCAACTATCACACAAAATTGGAAATGTCCTTTGTCGAAGAACGTAAATAATAATATAAACTTCTTCCTAAAGTAGTCTGTAAATATCGAAAATGAGGTCTACAATAAAGTGGGAGAGAGCTGACGCCAGCGTTCGCTTGGGGTACAAGAGAGCAATTCTTACTGAAAAAATCTGTTATTTGCAATACTATTGTAAGTAAACATTTTTTTCATAAAGTTAGAAGGTTAACATCAGGTACTTCAGACATTTGCCTCAAGGAGATGTCAGCAAAACCGTAGGAGCCCAAAAGGAACTTCGGACATTATAACATTACATTTACTAATTAGTTATACTTACTAATAGGCACGCATCTATACACAATTTTCTTCTTCATACGTTTGGTACATTCATCCTTCTCTATGTTTCTATCATTTACGTATTTCTTATATCCTGCTATAGCGTACATAAACTGGACGTCTTCGACGCAGGCCGCCGATGTGATGATAAACCACTTGGTGACAATGGCACCACCACACAACCAAGTGTCATACGTTTTGATTGAATCTTTTGCTTTCACTAAGTACACCTGCAGTCGTAATAAATCGAATTACTATTACTACTTTTTAGCTCTCGTCATCATCATCATTTCAGCCAAAAGACATCTACTGTTGAATAAATGCCAAAGTGTCGCCACTACGAATGGTCCTATGCGTCCTGCATCCATTGGATTCCCGCAACCCTAACCAGGCCGAGAACCGGATCAGTCCACCTTATGGTAGGCCTTCCAACGCTGCGATTTCCGGTACGCGGTTGCCACTCCAGAACCTTTCGTCTTTCAGCACCAATGATTGAACTATTTACATTGGGATATATTCGATGAGAATTTTAAAAAATAATACATTTTTATTCAATATACCAGTTGCTATATTAATGACGTAAACGAGTCTTTTCTTCATCCAGGGCCTCAAGTCTGCTATTACAATAGTGCCAGAATGGTCTATAATTGACTTCATAATTGTTGATTTTGACAAGTTTGGTAATCTACTATTATAATGGCGTCAGAATGGTAATCTCGTACATAATGGCAAATGAATGTTTGACGTATGCGGGAATCTGCTGAAATTTTGACAATTTCTTTGATCAGTGACCTACGATTAAAACGTCATTGTGCAGTCTTTGCTTTAAATTTGTTACGAGACAGCTTGATATTGTCATTCTCCCACAAGACCACTGACTGATCAATGATCGATCAAAATTATAATAATAATAATATTATTCCACAAATATCACACAACGATATATATCACACAATTATAAACGAACATAAACCAAATCTACCAATTGATACTACGACTAGCATTAAAATAAATGACAAAATAATAACTGACCCTAGTGAAATATCTAATGCTTTTAATAATTATTTTATCGATAAAATTGTACCTAAGGATGATTCGTTGAGTGCAACGTGCAGTATAAATTGTATATGTCGTCTAAGCAAAAGTCTATGTTTTTAAAACCATGCTTGCCATAATAATGATGTATTGCAGATTATCAGGAGTTTAAAAAAATACAAATAGTGTCGGTTATGATGGCATATCAACTAAAGTCTTGAAATACATAGCTATGAATATTTCTGCTCATCTTTTCTATCTGATAAATAATAATAATAATAATAATAATAATAATAATTTATTTCTCCATAAAAATATTGTACAAATTTAACAATAAGTAGAAGGTGACTTAAAACAAATGCAAAAGAAATAAAAATGTGCAACTGCGCCTGAGCTAGGCCGAGCCTGTATTTCAGGACGCAGTTCTCTTCCCAGAAAAGAAATTAACAATATAACAGCATTTGCGTGTAACATCTACATAATTTAATACAACAAAATAATTAATTTGCAATCAAAATTGTGTGTTGTGTGCATGTGCTTCGTGTGTTTGTGGTGTAATTTTATCTTAACGTTTTAAGAAGGTCTTCAGTAGTTTGGTAATCACATGTGAGTAGAAAGTCTAATAGTTTGATTTTGCATCCTTGTTTGTTTAGTGTGTAGAAATTAAGATTTGCGTTAAGTTTGTTGTAGAGGAAAGGACCATTGAAACAGAAAAACCTGTGTGTGAATGAATGTTTAAATTGACGGGACCGGGGTACTACAGCATTACGACGCCGTTTAAGTAGATTATTCCTGTCCAAAGGGGTAAGAGAGTGTTGTTTGAGAATCACAGTCAATATGTAAAGTTGACGAACAGTGGGTAAGCTCCAGGACTTATACAGAAGATGTGTAGGGTAATCAATGGGTCGGAAGGAGCTAACCTTTAAAATTGCTCGTTGTGCTATTTCAAGAGGAAGTAGAGTGGTTTTGGAAGCTCCACCCCAACTAGAAATGCAATAAGTTAACAGCGATTCACAAAGTGCCCTATAAACTTTTTTTAGGATTGAAATATCTGCTACGTGTCGCAAGTTCTTGAAAATATAAATCAATTTTCTAAGTCTGGATTGAAGCATAGAAATGTGCGCACTGAAGTTCAGCGATGAGTCGAGTATAATACCTAAGTATTTAGCTTCAGATCTTCTAATTAAACAGGGGCAATTGCAAGTAGTGTCATTTGAGGAGGCGACATGATTGGAATGTGACTTTAACGTAAGTTCAGGTACGGGTGCATTAGAATTTCGTAAATAAAATGGCATGTAAAAAGTTTTATCTGAGTTTAGAGTGAGAACATTTTGTTTTAACCAGTTGGAGACCTTATTGAAGCCATTTTGAGCCAGCATAAAAGTGTTTACCCAAGTATCAGCAGAAAACAGCAACACAGTGTCGTCAGCGTAGGAAATAATGACACCTCGCTCTAATTTCATCCCGCACAGCTCATTTAGATACACTAAGAAGAGCGTTGGTCCCAGCACCGAGCCTTGAGGGACACCAAAAGAGACAGATTGCTCAGTGCTAATGTAGGTGTCTACTTTTAGACATTGTTTACGATTGCTTAGGTAATCTTGAAACAATTTAAGCTGTAAACCTCTTACACCCAGGCTTTCCAACTTAGCTAGAAGACGCGGAATTGATACCGTGTCAAATGCCTTACTAAGGTCAAGGAAGATGGCAAGTGCTTTATTTCCATCATCTAGAGTCTTAATAATATGGTCAGAAAGTTTATGCACCGCATCCTCAGTCGATTTTCCAGACCGAAAACCAAATTGTCCAGAAGAAATCAGACTGTTGCTTTCGAGATACCTAACGAGTCTACAATTGATAACTCTCTCCAGAATCTTAGAAATAGCTGGTAGTATGGCAATTGGCCTGTAGTTGCTTACACGAAGTTTATCACCCGCCTTGAATATAGGGACAATGATAGCCTTTTTAAGGACATCGGGAAAAACTCCTCGATTAAGGCAAACATTGAATAGATGAGTAAGGGGTGGGACAATAATATCTTTTATGGCTTTTAGTATGCTGCTAGATATTTTATCATGACCGACTGCGCTATTACATTTTAAGCCATTTATAAGTGACAAGATCTCGCCCTCATTGGTGTCTAGTAATACAAACGAGTTGTTAGTGGTTTGGCTTGAGACTGGAAGATCTAAGGTATTTTGAGCTATTGTCGGGCAGTTTAGAAGCCTGTTTGCCAGAGAACTTCCAACGTCAGCAAAATAATCATTAGCCTGATTGACAGATGTTTGTGGGCAATCACCAAGGAGGTTGGTAGCAGCTGATTTTGTTTTGTTTGTGTTTGTTATAGATCTTATGACTTCCCAGAGTTTTTTATTGTTACTACAGTTTTTGTCTAGTTCACTTTTTTCGTGTTGTCTTTTAAGTCGTTTCAGTAAATTGTTACAATGGTTTCGATAACGGGTGTAAGTTAGTTTTAAGGTTTCATTTTCAGGTGAACTTTGCGAGTCTTTGTGGAGGCGATCTCTATTCTGTATACATCTAAGTAATCCCTGAGTGATCCAGGGTCGAATGATGCGTTTTTTACGGGGGATTTTTACAATCGTGGTGTTGGCGGTTATAACATCTTGCAACATTACTACGAACTTATCCATGGCCTTATTAGGATCGTCAATATCAGTTATTTGACTGAAGTCAACATTAATCATTTGTTCACGAATAGCAGCAACGTTAAGTTTAGATACGTAGGATAGTGGATGATTTTCTTTGTGAGTCTGATAAAGACAGAGTAATACCGCGTTGTGGTCTGTAATGGTGGTATTTAACACAAATGTATGAGACTTGAATTTCGTTTTAAGAAGAACATGATCAAGACAAGTTTTACCTTGCCTGGTAGGAAAAGAATGGGCAGGTAAAAAACCTTGAAAGGCCATAGAATTTAGATATTCAGGTGCTCTGGCGTCAAGCGAGTGCATTGAGATATCTATATTAATGTCTCCAATTATAACGGCAGATTTTATATTTTTTAGATTGGATATAGTTGAATTGAGGGATGATAAAAAGGGAGTTAGGTTATTATATGATGGTGATCGATACAATGCAATTACAGCCGTCTCTTTATTTATTGTTAAAATCAAACAGTTACTTTCCGAAAAAAACGGCTCAATTATATCTACATTAAGCGAATCTTTAAAATAGATTGTTATTCCATCGTTTTGGTTTCTATAATTTTGTGTAATGTGAGACTTGTAGCCTGGTAGGTTTGGAATAGTTAGATTGCATGATAACCAGCATTCCGTGAGTATTATGACGTCACAATCCATCTTTAATGTGTGCAAGAGAACTATGAGTTCGTTGAAGTTACGAGAAATGCTACGTATATTCTGAGTAAGTATTTTAATATTTGGTTTATTATGTGAAATAAAGTTACAACAATCACCAACATTACAGACCGCAGATTCGGATATATTTAAATTGTCAAGTTCAACGTCGGAAGTAGCCATTTAAAATAGACATGGTTATAAAAGAACCGAAAAATAGTGAACGCTTATAAAAGTAAAACCTTAAGCTCAGAACTATAAAGCTGAGAAGTGCGAGTATCTGCGTGTTTACGTTCATGTCATTCAAAAAATGCGAGCCGCTTATGTATAGGTAAGTAGTGTAGATAATATTAGGATATGGAGTTGAGCGGGTATTCGTAACTGTGTGTGACGTAACCGCATGAAATCCTCCCATGACGCTAATTACACGTTTATTTGTTGTGTGATTTAAGTAAAAACCGTGTTGTCCCGTATTTATTTGAGTAAAGAATACTCTAAATATAAGTTGAGCAATTAAAAGTGAAAAATAAGCTTTAGTTTTAAAAATTAATATCACCAGTGTTGCAGTGTACGATACAGCTTGCAAAGAAAGTGAGGTTAAAACAGTAATGTGCAGTAAACAATTGATAGTGAGTTTGCTATAATTCAGTAGTGTTATGTTTATTTTAATAGGTAAATAGTAAATTATGTACATAACGATTATAATAGTGTGAGCAGTGATAGTGGTCAATGAATAGAAGTTTAATATGTGTATTGTGTGTTTACGTTGTGTTTGGTGTCTCATAACTTTTTCTGATTGCAATTTAGAACAGATATTTCCATTAATTAAAACAAGGTATGCATTTTGATTGTAAGGTAGTAATAACAAAATCATAGATGCAAGACAATACAAGTAAAAATCAAAAGTTAACTTTAGGACTAGTCAATTTTCATTGTTTAGGTTCTTCTTAAGTTCATTTAAGTGGGCCTCACTTTTTATACGGATATAAGGTTTTCCTTCAACTTTTCGAAGATAAATTTGACCATTTGAGGTCCAAACAAACTTATACTCAGCTGTCTTTGCAAAGTCACGCGTGAGGAATAAAAGGCGTTTCATTTTAGCTGTGAGCAATTCCGAGACATAGATTTGTTGTTTTGTTGTATGTATGCCCATGTCATTTGAGTTAAGTTGATTTGTATGTTGTTTAGACTGGTTGTACTTTTTGACTGCGTCCAGGAAAGACAATTTGGTCAGCGTGTTGGTAAACTCAATTGCAATCGACGAGCTACTGGTATCCTTTTTTGACGGCATTCGGGTGACATCTCGTATGTCATTCTTACATAGATCAGCATAATTTACGACCCTAGACAAGTTCATGACGTAACCAAATAGATCGGGCTTCTTCTCATTTTGTAATTTCGGTACATTTCTAACCTCAGTAAAAGTTTTCAAGCTACTAGTTTCCAGGTAAACTAATTTCTCTTCCAATGCCGATAGATGTGAATGTATTTGTTTACGTTCATGTTCCAGTTGATCTATTTTATCTTCAACCGCTTTCACATTGAACGAGAGGTGTGTGACGGAGTTCTCGATGTCTAAGTTCGTTTTTTGTATGTTTTTGTTTTGTTCTTGTATGGAAATCATGTATTCCTCCAATTTATCTAGACGATTATTTTGAGATACACGGAATTGATTCATCATGGACATTACTTCATCTTTAAAGGATAAAAATTTTCACCCGTGCATTCGTTAAGTACACGTTGCGTTCTTTTGTTGTTACGCTTAGATATTTTAGTTGGTGAATTTATGACACCAGAAGCCACTTTATTTAAGTCTGGTTCACAGGTTGACTGTACCAGATCCTGTGACTTAGGTGGCGTTCTTTGCGTAGACATTATATTCGCTTAGTTGTTTGAACTTAGTGTTTATTATTCGTAAGTCGAGCCTAATGGATAATATTGTACCTATTGTGTGATGGTTCACGAAAATTTGGTAGCCAGTGGTCAGCAGTGATAAAAACGGAGGTACTCGAAGCCCAAAAATTGCGTTACAGCGCTGCGTTTTTTGGAAATGAAGCGTAAATCCGGACGGCAGCGGGGTGGCAGTCTGAGTGCGGGGGGGCTCAGGCTGACATATGATGACGATGGCCGTTTGATGACAGCTTTCAAAAGTTTTTTCACTATAACTTTTTAACCAGTTATCACAGCGTAGTCCAATTTATTTTATTCGGTAGCACTGTTAATTGTCCAAATAGAATTATCAACAACACTCGAAATAACGATAGTTTACGTGACTTTTTTTTATTTTTTACTTGGAGCACAATTTAAACGAAATACTGCTGTTAGGAGCGTTCCAGCTATGAAAATCTATGTATTGAACCTGGAATCTACCCTGACTTCTATCATAAAACCAATTTTCAAAAAGGCAATAGAGAATGTCTAGAAAACTATAGACCTATTGTCTTAGTTCCAGTTATTTCCAAAATATTTGAAAATATATTTACAAAGAATTTAGTAATTATTTATAAAATAACAATATTTTAGCAAAAAAACAAAAAGTTTTAGACACAATAAATCTATATATATGGCCATACATGACTTTTTGGATTTTGTCATGGTTAATGTTGACAACAGAATACCTGTCTGTTCTATCTTTATGGATATAACAAAGGCTTTTAATTATGTTGAACATGATATTGGTTGGCAAACTTAATGAATATGGAATAAGAGGTAATTTTCTGAAATTATTTGAATCATACCTCAAAGGCCAATACACTGAATTGACTAGAATGAATATCCTAACAAAAAAAGAAGAAACCTCTAGATCATGTGAACGTCTACGGTGTTCCTCAAGAAACCGTTTTGGGGCCACCACTTTTCATATTGTACATTAATGACTTACCCAATGCCACTGATAATCCTATCACTCTTTTTGCGGATGACAGTAAAGTAACGATAACATGTAAAAATATAAATATTTTTGTCATAAATAACATATAGAGCTCTGTTATGAATTGGCTTAATATTAATAATCTGAAAGCCAACTTAAGCAAAACTAAATTAATGTACTTTAGACAGCGTTTACCAGCACCATAAAACCTAAATGTAATTTTAAAATGCAAACAATACAGGGAGTAGACAATTGTACATTTTTTGGCTTATATATTGATGATAAAATGACCTGGAAACCGCATTTTCAACAACTATGCAAGCGAGTTAGTAAATCTGCCTATGCCTTACATACACTTGCAAGCAAAATAAATTCCAGTGCTCTTCTAATTGCATATTATGAGCTAGTGGCATATGTTCTCAGATATGGCATAATTTTTTGAGGGAATTCCACCGATAAAGATCTCGTTTTTAAGGCACAGAAACGATGCATTTGGCTGTTTGGTTTAAAATTAACGGAGAGCTGTGTGCCTTTCTTTAAAAAGCATAGTATTTTTCTATTACCGTCACTATACATAATTTGAAGTAGCGGCTTTTGTTAAACAAAATCCTCATTTATTTACTTCAGCATCTATAGCTTTCAATCGGACCCAAAGGGATGTTAGAATAACGGATTTATAAAAATAGCAAACTTGGGCTCCTGGCGTAGTTGTCAAAATTGAGAAAGTATCCGTTGCCAGTTCATAGTCGATAGAGTAACTGCTTCATAAATACTGGCAGTTGGTTTTATCTGACTCTACCTAATATACCTTGGCCTCTTTTATTTTATCCGACAATGAATTTAAAAAATACTTACCGCATATGATTGTTCTGAAGTAACTACGGATCCGTCTACAATTCTCCTTTCACAACTAGTCACTAGAATTAAATGTTGATGATGAAGCCGAAAGATAGGTAGAAGAATGTAGATTATAGGTATGGGAACTTCTTAATAAAACAATTTATCGTAACAGTGTTTGGGCTTATTAAAATTATAATGCGATGCAATCTGGCTGGCTTTTTGGCAATATACCTTAGACGTGCTTTTGTATTTTGGAATTGTCATGAGATTTAATTACTCTGGTTATAAGTGGTTTAAATGGTTATATTCTAGATATATCTTCCTATAGGACTTGCACACTAATTAGGTATACTTGAAATAACCATTATAACAGCAAGAAGTGTAAAAAAAAAAACAATCGACTTCATTACAAAATAAAAACGTTAAAAATTAATTTCGGAAGTCGGTGTTATATTGAATGTTTTAGCATTTCTCTATAGTAACTGCACTACAAAATAACACTGGTCGTTTTTTGTTTGCATTTTTTTTTCTATCATACTACTCACAAGTTTTTTTTCATCAATATTAGTATTTTAGTCATCTAGTTTTATAATCTATTTATTACAGATAATCTCACTTACTTACCTTGAAATATTGAAAATAATAATATTAGATGACTACTAAACTTTATTATAAACATTTTTTAAATCTAGCGTTGGTCATAAAACACTGTTAACTTTGGAATTTTCAATTTGACGGTCTGCAACTACGTATTGGAATGGCAAATTAATATTCTTTTTATTGTGTTTATGTGTTCTGATTGAGTTGATAGGTTGCGCGGACTAACAACAATTAGGTTTTAGTGTACTGTTTTTGCGAAATTGATATCTAAATAGATGCGTGACACTTTGCAATATTTGATGAATTGTAGATCGAGCTGTTGTAAAGCGTAGGATAGACAGAGGTACGAGCACAAAGTGGAATGGAGTTGGACCTTCCTTTGTATTTGATCACACCACGTTGGTCAGGCCGGCCGGGTACGCTGGGTTTGCTGTTTCTGGTCCGAGAGTGATGAAATATCGAGTTCTCTGCACATAAACTGTTAGCGTTATAAAATTTATAAAGCGATCAAATCCAATGATTATAAATTTTCTTGAAATGAGCGCGCCGCCGAGATGCTAGAGTTGCGACATCTTCTTACGGAAGCTAGAGTCACAGGTTTAACGCGTATCTATTGCATCTCTTTGTAGAGGTAAGTGCCGGAGGGAGATAGATGACAGGACGTGTGCAAAGTGTCAAACGAAACAAAAGTGTCGAACGTAACAAAAAAACGGAATTTACGTGTCAATTACAAATATATCGGCAGAACTATTGATTGTGTTTTTTTTTCATTCATTTCATTATCAATAATAAGGTAGGTTTCCTTGATGCTGACATTGATATAAATGAGGGAAAAAATCTAGCAAATTAAAAAAGTATTGTTACTTAAAAAACATTAATTTTATTAAACTTTTATTATCAATAAACTTACATGTATGTAAAGTTTGTCGTCTTTAATATTATCTACATAAAAATACTGCTTTAATTAGTTAATTGCCATCTTTGACATCATTACCCTCGAAGTGGTTCATTATTATATGACGATATAAATTTTGCTTCGCGCATTTCATTTTCTGCAGTACATTGAAAAATACGTTGATTGGACGAATATAACGATGGGTTCGTGGGAACTGTCCATACGGTGGGGTCTAAGTTTTTCAAGACTCACTGTACAAAAAAGAACAAGAAGCTGTCAGAACAAACTCTCGAGCTTATGAAGAAGAGGCGTGAGATGACTTTGCAGTCTTCAGATGATGCGTGCACATACACACTGGCAGCTCAATAAACAGATCTCAAAGTCCCTGAAACGCGATCTGCGCCGATTTAATACCGAGAGGATTAAGGATGCGATTGGGCGGAATAAGGGCTCTAAAGTATTTGCACGGGATCTGTGTATTGGGCGGAGTCAGCTCACGAAACTGAAGACCGACGATGGCAGAGTCATATCCGCCAAATCGGAGCTTCTGGGAGAGATCGAGGCTTTTTATGGACAGTTGTACACGTCAATCTCCGAACCCACGGCAAATCTAGAAAACGACCCAAGAGCTAGATTGACTCGACACTATACCGAAGATATCCCGGACGTCAGCCTGTACGAGATTAGGATGGCTCTGAAGCAGTTGAAGAACAACAAGGCGTCGGGTGAAAACGGAATTACGGCCGAGCTCCTGAAGGCGGGTGGAAAACCGGTCCTAAAGGCCCTTCAGAAGTTGTTTGATTCCGTCATACTCGAGGGAAAAACGCCACAGGCATGGAGCAGAGGTGTGGTGGTACTCTTCTTTAAGAAGGGTGACAATACCCTGCTGAAGAATTACAGGCCCATCTCACTTCCGAGCCATGTCTACAAGTTGTTTTCCAGAGTCATCACGAACCGTCTCGCGCGCAGGTTCGACGACTTCCAGCCTCCCGAACAAGCCGGATTTCGAAAAGGCTTCAGCACCGTAGACCACATACATACGCTGCGGCAGGTTATACAGAAGACCGAGGAGTGTAATCAGCCTCTCTGCTTAGCGTTTGTGGACTATGAGAAAGCCTTTGATTCGATCGAGACTTGGGCTGTACTGCAGTCTCTCCAACGGTGCCAGATTGACTATCGGTACATCGAAGTGCTGAAGTGTTTATACGAAAACGCCACCATGTCAGCCCGACTTCAGGACCAGACCTCGAAACCTATCCTCCTGCAGGATGGGATGTGAGGCAAGGAGACGTTATTTCTCCGAAACTCTTCACGGCCGCAATGGAGGATGTCTTCAAGGTTCTGGAGTGGAGAGAGCTAGGCATCAATGTCAATGGCGAGTACATCACTCACCTTGGATTTGCCGACGACATAGTAGTCATGGCTGAGACTACGGAGGAGCTCAGTACAATGCTCGGTGACCTCAGTAGAGCTTCCGAAAGAGTGGGACTTAAAATGAACATGGACAAAACCAAACTCATGGTAAACATCCATGTAGCACCCACTCCTATCAAGATCGGAGACACTACACTCGAAGTTGTGGACGACTACGTTTACCTGGGACAGACAGTCCAGTTGGGTAGGTCTAACTTCGAGAAAGAGGTCAATCGTCGAATCCGACTCGGCTGGGCAGCGTTCGGGAAGCTGTGCGGTATCTTCTCGTCCAATATACCACAGTGTCTCAAGACAAAAGTCTATGACCAGTGTGTGTTGCCAGTGATGACATATGGCTCCGAAACGTGGTCGCTTACAATGGGCCTCATCAGAAGGCTTAAAGTTACTCAAAGGGCAATGGAAAGGGCTATGCTCGGATTTTCCTTGCGTGATCGCGTCAGAAATGAGGATATCCGCAGGAGAACCAAGGTTACAGACATAGCCCGAAGAATCGCCAAACTTAAGTGGCAGTGGGCAGGGAACATTGCTCGCAGAACAGATGGTCGATGGGGACGAAAGGTTCTGGAATGGCGACCACGTACCGGAAAACGCAGCGTTGGAAGGCCTCCCACAAGGTGGACCGATGACCTGGTGAGGGTCGCGGGAATTCGATGGATGCGAGACGCACAGGACCGGTCATTGTGGCGGCATTTGGGGGAGGCCTATGTCCAATAGTTGACGTCTTTCGGCTGAAATGATGATCATGATGATGATGATTGAAAAATAATAAAATTATTACTATATCGAGAATTCGACCTTTGCTAACTAAGCCTTAGAGAGGTCGCTGCAAGACTTAAGTTATTTACTGTTCCAAAAACTAATTGAGTTTAAAAAATCTTTTACAAACTAATAAAATGTCTGATTCAGTGAGACTAAATGTCAATGAATAAATATATCTTTAACTACATAAATGAATTTAAAAATAGTCGGTCATTATTTTTCGCCCCTCACGCCTAAAAAAATATAAGTTTCTGTTTAACTTATAATTTTTTAGTATGTGAGGGGCGAAAAATGCCTCTTATCAACTCTCCTCCTTTCACGTACCCTGCAGAATGGTCCCTCCATGATATACAAGGTGTTTGGTGCATCGTGTGCCAAATTGAAATGGTCGACGGGAGGGGTCATCTGCTATCCTTTTAGACCCCTAAACACAGAAGTGTTTAGTTTGTTGAAAAAAATCCATAGGGCATGTTCTCATGCCCTATGGATTTTTTTCATCGTCTTTTTATTGTTTTAAGAAAATAGGACCCAATTTTTTTATTCAAAATACAAATTTAAAAACATATTATTTATAAAAGGCCTAGACTCTGAATTTTATTTAATTTAGATGTGTATTGTATAAGAGTACTTTTAAATTTAAAATTAGTTAACTATCTTGTTTTTTTTTTAATTTACTTGCAAAGTTTTGATCTTAATTTAAAGCTGTCCATGTTTCAAGTGGCTATAAAAAAAAAAACCAAAAGCGACCGGAATCTTCCGACTCCCGCAAAAATTCTCTAGTTTATCCTTTTTTTCTCTCTAATTGCTATGCCGGAGGTCTTGGGTTCGATTCCCACCCAGGTCAAATGTTTGTGTGATGAGCACGATCATTTGTTCTGTGTCTGGGTGTAATTTATCTATAGTATTTAGAAATATATAAGTATGTTTATCAGTTGTCTAGTACTCATAACACAAGTTATAATATATAAATTATACATTATTTCACAACTGTCACACAACGCCGTCTAGTCCCAAGCTAAGCAAAGCTTGTGTTATGAGTACTAGACAACTGATAAACATACTTATATATTTCTAAATACTAATTATATATATTATATATAACTAGTAACGAACTGGTCCGATCGGCCAGTGTACATACCAGTAGGCTATCTACGCGGGTGGCTATCGAGTGCAGCATGCTGTTTGGACTGTCACGCAACTTGTGAAGCATCGAGGCAGATTGTTTACGCAATACTGCGTCAAAGTTATCAGTGCGCGCGTCGGCAAACATTCCCGATGCACTGCAAAAGCATGGCAGTCGTAACAGAACCCTGAACACATTGTTAAATTGGATACGCAAAGCATTGTAGGCCCTTTGGGTATATTTGAATCACAGGGCGCCCGTATACAGTAATGTGCAATATGCCTTAAAGAGGGTTATTTTAATTTCTACGGTACACAACCGAGAGAACCTGCGGGCCAGCATGTTCGCCCAGACCCACAATGCTCTACGCTCCCTCTTTAGATCTTAAGGATCTGATGATCCTTGAGACGTCATTTTCCCGAAACATTGACATGATACATAAATGTGCCTTAATTTTTGCAGATGGCGCCAAATGTCACTGCTTTAACATCTATATTTTAGAAATAAAGAGAAATTCTCTTAAAGCCGTCCATAAGCCACGGAGTGATACACACCTCAAAAACGTGGAATTATTGTTACTGCTAAATCGAGAAATTTTTAATCTGTTGGTTTGAGATTTGAACTGACCGTCCAGATTGCCAGAGCTAATGTTGCCAGACTTCTTTCGAAATTTGAAATTTCGCATTTATCACAACTTAAACCACAAACCTTGAATCTTACCATCAGGTGGGATCGCAGTCTTAACTTTATAAAAAATATGAAATATAAAAACATTTATTAGAATTAGAAAATTCAAACTTTGGTTTTATTTTATTAAAATCTCATTACAATTTAAAAGTTTTGTAGAGTTTTGTGAAACTCTGTTGGTAGACTCTAGGTGCTCGGCCACACTGGAAGCGCGGGTGCGGGGCGGGCGCGGCGCGGCAATCTCAAACATAAGAGCTTCCTTTGAGTGTCCACAGTGGGCATGCGGGCGCGGGAAGCGGAGCGGACTGCGAGACGCGGAACGCGCGCGGGCATCGCCATAGTGAGTTCATAGAAGTGCCCACAGTGAGCGCGCGGGCGGCAAGCGGCAAACTAGTTCGAGCCATGCTAGAAGTAATATATCGATGTATCGATATTTATAAAAATATTAATATCGGCCTGGATTTATCGAGGAAAAGATATACATCGGTCAAACTTTCCGAGATTTTCGGTCTTAAAATAATAATTCATTTAGTTCAGTCAATAATAGGTAATATATAGTCATTTCTATACAAAATTCACATTATTTTATTATATGAGAATCTGTATAAAACTTCTTCTTCCTGCTCTTGTCCTATATTACTTGGGATCGGCGCAACACGTAATCTTATTAAAACTAACTAAATACATATTATACTAATATTTTGAAGACCAATTAATTTTTCAGGCATTATAACGAAAGTAAAAACATAACAGTACAGTATAGACAATACAGTTTTTTATTTAGTTCGTTCCTATCTTTAACGGATTTGAATTCATTTCAATATTCGGCTGATAAATGTAATCCTATATATTTATATGGAATAGATATATTTAACTTTATTACAATTGCTCTAACATTCTAATACTAATTATAAGAAACACAAAAACTAATAAATATTAACAACGTAATAGGAATATATACAAACTAAAAATAATAATATTTACAAACGGGTAGAAAAAGAAATTATTGGGCATCAAAAAATTCATCCACATCGATATCAATAGGAAAAGTGCCCAGAACGCTGGCAGCATTGCCACGTTGGATAGCAATGCTGATTCGTTGTCCGAAGAAAAGCCCAGCCCTCTGGTCACGCGAAGAGTCGACCAGTTGTTTGCTAATATCACGAACAACTCGATGAGCGCTCGGACCCCATGGCCCTAGTGTTTCAACCCCAAACGGCTCAAACATATAACTTCCGATGAGGTTATTATATTTACGCCGTTTTCTGCACTTGCAGCAGCCGCCCCAGCACAACCTGCCGTACTCAGAAGATGGGATGGCGCAAGGGTGTCGACACATGTTGCATCCCACACCAAAGGCCTACCTAACTTTCAGGGCATTATGGTCATCCCGTCTGACCTCTTTCCATCGTCGCGTGCCAAGCCATTGGGTTCTAGAACAGCTGGCACCCCGGCGGTGACAAGAGCTCGACGGATGATGTCATTAATGCTTGCGTGCCTAGCTATCCCACCAGCGCTTCTACTGCAGGATAGGCCATGGTGTCCGAGGCGGTCGACTGCTTCACCGCATTGACACCGATGTGGAGCTCCGCTAGGAGCACCCAGTTGCAGGCATGTAGCGATCCGGAAGGTGGTGTCACTCAGCATAGTACCTATGTTGGGCGACGGTAGTGTCTGTAGCCAGAGGCCCGACTCCCATTCACCCACAGCCAGTAGGCGGGCACGCTCAGCAGTATTGGTGGACGTGTTAATAAGGTTATTCCGTACCAAACTGCAGAGCGGCTCATCCCATTGTCTCTGGGAAGATAGGTTCTCGGGCAACGCCTTGTTCGCGGTCACGGCCTCGAACAAGCACGGCACCTTACAGCTAACCAATGATGGACTCAAAATTCTATTGGTCAACTGTTGAGTGCTGTAGACCGAAGACAGGAACGCCGGTAGGCTTACACTAGAAATTTTGCGGATGCCGAGCCCACCAAAACGCTGATAAATAAATTTTGAAAAAAAAATATCGTTGTTGATACGATTTTCGATGTTGAATATTTTGTATATTCGATGTATCGGATCAAACTATATAGACTGAAAATTTTGATATATCGAAACCAAAATATCGATATTTTTTCAACAAGCCTACGTCGGACAGGCATTATCAGCCGCGCCGCGCTTCCAGTGTGGCCACGCAAACCGCGCGCGTCACCTCACCCGCGCCGCTACCCGCGCCGCGCTGCCAATGTGACCGAGCACTAAAAGTTGGTTTTTATTCGAATAATTTCTTCATAAATTCTTCCTCACTTTTAAAATCTTGCGTTTCTTTAAATACAGGTGCCCCCATTTTCAGTAGAGGCTTGACGATTGGTAAAGGTCTTATTATTGGGCGAGGCATCAACATTTGTGGCCTTAGAAATTGTGAAGGTTTCATTTCTTGTGAATCTCTTATATTTGGTGGGTGTTCCATATTTGCTGGAGGACTTATTACAGGTCGGGGTTCCATTTTTGGTGGAGGTCCTATTGTTGAAGATAGTTCAATATGTATTGGAGGACTCATAATTAAACGTGGATCCATGTCTGATGGAGACCTTATTATTGGAGATGGCTCCTCATCTGGTCGGGCGCTCATTCTGGGTAGAGATTTCTTATCTGATGGAGGCCTAGTTTTTGGTGGACGCCTTTTTCTTAGTAGCGGCCTTTTTCTAGCTGCAGGTTTTATTTTTGGTGGCATAGCTAAGTTTAATGAAAACCTGTCGGTTGGTTTTTGCTCTTCTGTTTTTGGTGTTAATTTTGGAACGATAACTTGTAGCTTATTCTTTCCATTTAATATATTAATATATGGTTCTTCTGAATCTTCTTTTACATTTTTTGTGTCCTTATTCTGATTCGGTTTAAATCTACCACGTAACACACTCTTCTCATTATCTGCTGGCCTGTAAATATTCATAATTCTAAATTGTTTTCTACGGTATGATTTGTTGTTGTGTTTTTGCTAGGAAAAAGCGTTTTTTTTTATGTGGAAATTCATCAAATAACTTCTTCCGCTCTGTGTGGAGTGGCAGGACGGGTCAGACTTTTCTGACAACAACCCATCTGTGTTCTTTCAGTTGCCCCGTTACGATCAGGGCATCAAACAATCCCACAGTCAACGGGAAAAGGCATGAGTTAATAATTATTTGTACTATAAACACTTGAAAGTCTCATTCACAGAATATTTTGACAGCATTTCATCAAAAAGGTATTATTGGGAAAACAGCAAAAAAAAAGCTATTCATTACAATTTTATGTTCGCATAACTCGACGAATTTAAAAATCCTTAAAATATCGTTTTCAGCGATGTGTCTGCTCACTTTGTGATATACTTATTAAAAAGAGTTTCTATAAGTTTTAGTCACATACTAAAAATTGTTTGTTTTCATGAGCAGGTACTTCAACCCAGTATTTCCAAAGAATCACAAATCATTATGCTTTAAGCACTTACCCATCAGGATGATCCTTCCATGATACATAACTTTCAATAGTATCAAAACCTCTTACGCTCGGAGCACTATTGCATAGTTGTGCATTGCTGTAAAAGAAATACATGCAATACCGATATTAAAAAGAAAAATTAAAGCAACGCAATACATTGGCTGTTTAACATATTTATCTCTAAATTTTACTTTTGCATCAGGCGTACAAATTATAATAATATGAATACGTTACGCTTTCAGTAACCCTAGGCCTATAACTATATACCAACACCCAAATTTCGAATTCTTTCACGTACGAAAATATATCCAAATCCATTGCTTCATTATTACCTATATGTTTATAATTCGTCTGCTAAAGTACGTAATATAAGCAATGAATAGTGTGGAAACGACTAAATGATTACACTATTGATCGACTTTGCAAAACCAAATAAATGCGACTCACCTAGCCCTTAAACTCTCGTTTTGAGTTCTGAAATGGAAAGCTTGGTCACCCAATACACAACCTAAAAAGACGCTGTTGCACATCGTGCTGGTAAACAAATAAGGCCCAATGCACCTTCTATCAGCCGCTATTTTGAACACAGAAGCTACACCAATAAGGACTTCTTTTTTTCCCACCCAAGTGACGAGTGGGCCTCCGTGGTCATTCTGGGAATGAAAAAAATTATCAAAACGCAAATGATATGTGTAATAAATTAAAAAAACTTTTAGATTAAATTTCTAAACTTCTCTGTCTTAGACATTACTGTTAATAGAATCCTCATATTAAAGATATTTCAGTTTAAAGTTGATGAGATTATGTACATTATGCCGATAATAGCTGCGTACCTTATTATGAAATTATTTGCGTGGTAAACTGGCAAGTTATAATTTTAAAGTTTGTGGTAAGAAAAGTATAATTTTAGATATTCGAAACATAGATTTAGGAAAGATTGTCAAACAAGAAAAGATGAAACTAATAATATATTTTTTAGAAATAATGTAATAAAAAGGGTGCTTCTAACAATAGAATAATAGTAAATTGAACCATAGAAGTCTTTCCTTTGCGTCTCCCCCTATCAAAATATCACAGTGATATAAGTTGACACTTAATAATTTCATCAACAGTTTCCTCGCCGTTGTTCTTTATTTAAGCTTATAATTCTAAGTCGTTCTAAAATCATGACAGTTCAAAGTTACCCAATTTATAAAACACCAATTTCATATGTAAATAGATTTCATAATCACAAAAAGCCACGCGCCATTTTTAAAACATTACATATTTGAAAGTTGCTAAACATATTCAGACTTACTTGACAAATTCCGGCTCTTCGACTGAAAGTACCGTTGGAGAAACCACTAACGTTGCCAGAACCAGGTTTATATTTAAAATCAGCTTTGCTAATTGAGTTATTTCGGTTAGCAACATCAATTCCATTCACAGCTTCAGTTATATTAGCTGAATCAGTTCCGTTATTTTCATAATTTGTGAAATTATTGCTGATTTCTGTTAAATTCATACGTTTGCGTCCATCTTTAGTATGCATCAGACGGCCAATTAGGTCTTCTTCTGGACGCCTGTATTCAGTTGCACACTAAATATAGAATTGAAATAATTATTTTTTAGTTTTTGGCTGGCTATCAAGCAGGTATTGCACGGAAGGTAAGTGGTTAGAGCAGCCCACGAATAACAGCAATCAGAGACAGCATTTGCGATTCCATCCTAAAGATGAAGCTGAAAAGTCTCACGTATCACAATATCAGTGTCACCGATCGTCACAGTTTTCAATTTCTATACTTAATTTTTACCATCGCGAGACTAAATGGTGATACGCTTGGTTGGTTGAGTTTGTACTAACAAAATATGGACTTGTGTCATTACTCGGTCTGAAGAAAATATTTTCAATTTCAATTTCAATTAAATGGATTTTTTGATCATTCCACCTTTAACATAAAAACTGGGGCATCTCTATGAACAGTGCATGGCACAAATAACCATTATTCACCCAATGTCTTCAGTCAAAGTGAAAGTACAAGGGTAACCCGCGAAAACCAAATTTTCTTAAATTTCATGTAAAAATCATTCAACAGGGTAAGACGTACTGAGAGGGTTGTATTGATGATATTAATAATTATAATTTCGTAAGTCAATACGTATGACGTCCAGCTAATCATATTTTAATCAACATCATCAATACATATATTATACCAGCAGTGGCCAGCGACTTCATCCGCGTTAAGTTCGTAAAACTGTACAATCACTCTGTGCTTGCAATTCATTCCGAAAGCATCGCAATTATTTATTGTACTTTAACATAAAACGGTTAAAGGTAAAAACGCAAATTACCTTCAGGAAACATGTTATGTACTCGTCCAGATCCAGATGAATGAACGTCAATGAATAGAAAGAGTATGTATGGGTCGTCGTCTGGTCAAAGCAATACTGAATCGACGGCGCGTTGTATTTTATGCGCGACTCAAAGAGATGTCACCAAATGGATAGTGTATTTAACTGACGTCCCCGTATATCAGACAAATGTTTTTTTTTTTTTTTTATAGTGGGAACTACCTTACGAAGAGTCTCCAACTTATGAATGAATTTCGTGTAACCCCGTGTAATCGAACTCGTATATTGATAGCCAAACCGAGAAATTACTGGTGCTGATTGCCTCTATGAGGACACGACGCTTCACCCAAGCTGGATCGCGACCTGGACCTCCATCGCATGATACACTGGGTCCTCCGGGCCATTCTCAAAATGGTAATATCAGGTTACTGTCAACCAAATCCGGAACAGAAACCGTTCGAAACACCCACAAAAGTCCTGAGCTTGTGTATCCATTAAACAAGGTAATTATGGTAAACAAATGTAGCAGCCGATTAGTGTTATCCCTGAGACTGGCCTCACTCAGAGGGTTGTTCCAGTGTTGGTCACCACTCACTGCAAGGAGGTAACGTCCAGATATCAACGTAAGGCTGCAAGGAATCTGAGATACATCATACGTTGTCGAACTGTGATCAGAAAAACACATTCGATCCCATTTATATAAAACAGTGACAGCAAATAATAAAACCCACCATTATTAAGCCGCAAAGTGCTATCATCCCGTAGGACACAGTGGAGCATACAGTGGAGATATGCCCTGCAAGGGCGAAAAACCGCTGTATCCTCATGGAGGCAATTGGCGTCAGCGACCTCTCGCGCCGGTCTCTGGTTTGGGCTATCCAGAGCGAGGAGTAATGGCAGGCGGTCGCCTTTTTCTGCGAAGCCGTATTGCTAGCGAAGGAGGAGGCCGAACGCGTGAGGGAACGAGCGTCGACTACCAGCCACGGTAGACTTGCGGACGACGAGCAATGGGTAGCTAGCCGTCCGGTCGTCCGGTAGTTGACCGGACCGAGCCCAGTCGTCAACAGTGCGTAGTGATCCACGCGCTCCTCAAAGAGATGTCGCTAAGGGCAACTGAAGGACACAGGTATGGTTTTAGTCAGTAAAAGATTGACACGCTCTCGCGCTCTAACCAAAGCGGGAAAAGTCATTGGAAGATTTCCACCTTTAAATAAAGAGAAAAAAGGTGCCATCATCATTATCATTTCAGCCGAAAGACGTCCACTGTTGAACATAGGCCTCCCCAAGTGTCACCATAATGACCGGTCTTGTGAGTCTCTCATCGATCGGATTCCAGGCCATCGGTGCGCCTGGAGGCCTTCAAGCGCAAGGTACTATGTATCCCCTTCCGAAAATTTGGCCGTGTTATTTTAAAGTCAATAATTAAATACATATAGTTATTTACTTTTATCTCATTTGGTTGGTATCCCTTGAATATTCAAGGTCAATTAGCTTGTTACAATACATGGGAAAAAAATAATAAAAATAAGCAGTAGGATTGTTAAAAATGCCTCCGTCTAACACCAGTTTGATCATAACTGTTTTCGTGCAATTTTAAACATTAGAACTCTCTGCAAACGTGAGAAAATTTTGTAAAATACACAATGCCAACTAGCAAATTTAATATGAAGTTTAACTATCATTGTCATCATTATTTCTTATTATACTTTGATACTTTGAGTCTTTAGATGGCGTTGCGAGTGTCTGAATTGCGTGAGGTGTCGTATTTTACTTCATGAAAACTTTAAATTCATACCTATGCCTTTCGATATAGTCAACCGGTTGCGATGAAACAAAGCCTAAGTAATATATCAAGTTACACACAATTTTAATGTATAAAAGTTATCTACAACGATTTCTAAAATTTTGCGTGATACGCACATAACTAAAAACTTCTACAGACATGCTAAATGCGTGGATTAATAAAAAAAAATTGTAAGCATGCAAAAATATATTAAAAAAATCTTATTTACGGTGAAAAAATAAAATAAAAATTTTGCCTAAGAAAGCCACATGAGATTCGATCAGCCTTTACATTACACGCAAGTCTAGATACAAAACCACTGCACTACTGTCTTCGATGATTGTCGTTTAAAATAGACGTTCTTATATAAACGTCATAATTGCCTGGTTGGCTCCTTATCGATGATAGCGTGATGATTTTCGTTTCAGAATTAAAATTTGCAGCTAAATGGAATAATGTAACATTATAGTACGTGATTTTACTCGCTGCTTTGATTTTATTATGTGTTTTGGTTAGTTTTTACAAAATATTTAGAAGATACCGAATAGAAATGACAATTTTATTTTGAAAAAATGGTAAAAGCTATTTTATTACAAAAAAAAATAAGATAAAATAGTGACAAAATTTTTAACTGTAGCTGGGGATCGAACACACGGCAAATGTCGTTCAATACTGACACTTTGGAATATTGCTCACCCTCCACAGCAAATAGCGTGATCATTTATAGCCTATGTCCTTTCTCAAGCTCTATTCTATCTTTGTACAAAATTTCATCAAAATTGGTTGAACGTTATAAGCGTGAAAGCGTAACAGACAGACAGACAGAGTTACTTTCGCATTTATAATATTAGTATGGATTATAATAAAATAGTAAAAACGTGGAACTATGCTTACATTTGGCGCAAAAACTCCTGAAACAATCCTGTTCAAATTTTATACACACACACACACATATACATAATCCCTATAAGCCAATTCAACTTATAGGCTACTAACTATCATGCTATATGCTGTAAGGTGTGAGCAATATTGCACTCTATCAGTATTGAACGACATTCACCGCAAGTTCAATCCCCAGCTAAATTAAAAAAATTGTCGTTTTTATTTTCTTTTTTGTAATAAAATGACTTTAAGATTTTTTTCAAAATAACATTGATATTTTAATTCGATTTTTTGTGAAAACTAATCAAAACACATAATAAAATCAATGGCGCGACAAAAATCACAAACGTTCATTTCAGGCCCACGGTCATCGGTTACATTGTTTCATTTAGCTGCAAAGGACATCAACCACGCACCATAAATTTTGGAACCAAATTTGAAAGCCAAAGAAAAAAAACACTTTTGTTAGAACTTATTATTACAAATATTTTTTAATATGCTAACAAAGCTTGCTTTGATATGAATCATTGCCATCGGTTTTGCGTTCAAAAATTATTTGTATTTAATTAAATGAGTCGCACGCCTACCATTGCGTTATGCTGGAAACCAGCGCATAGGCTTCTTTTCGGTTTCTGCTGCATCGTTCAAGAGTTTCCAGCTTTGGTTTTCATTCACTGGAATCTCCCCTGAACAATCATTCAGGACGGATCGAACGTGGTCCGTAAGCGAGTCGATCGCTGCCGTCGTGTTAGCGACTGAGACTTGAAAAATCGGGGATGGACCTGAATATCCTGGATCCAACTGAAGCAACATGGCAGATTTTAGTCTTTCGCTCAGTTTCTTCCAGATGGTGATCAATTGGGACGGCAGGGATATACTATCACACGCGTTGCTTTTGGTACTAAAGTAACATATAAGATGTTCGACGTGAGGTGGGGGTTCAAAAGCTAAAGGAGAAGAAATCACCACATTGTGTGGCGGTAAACGGCACCTGAAAGTGTCTGTTCAAACTCTAACTCTTCATTTTTACAATTCATGTTACCAAAAATGTAAGCAAGATAGTTTTCAACTTAAATAAAACTAAAGGCAATGAACCTACGGTTTTGGTGCGAAAACAAAAAATGCTTAAGGGGTCAAGTTCTAATAGGTTATAATTTTTTTTACTTGGCCGGCGGCAGTACTTTTGGAATTTGGACCAAAATGGATGATCTTTATTTTATGAAATGAAAATCATCACGCTATCATCGACAAGGAGCCAAGCAGTCAATTATGACGTTTATATAAAAACATCTATTTTGAACAATTACCGAAAACCGTAGCCCAGTGATTTCGTAACGAGGCTTGCATGTAATACGATAGTTATTGGAATTGGAGTTTTTTTATTTTTTACAGTAGCAAATTGGAATTCTTTAAATATTTTAGCGTTCTTATTTTTTTTTATATCCATAATAAAAATGTGATCAAGTGTCAGTCTGGTTTCTACATAAGCACTTCCGAAGCAGTTTGTCAGTTACTGGCCTTGCTCTACACGGAACTAAAACCATTTATTGAACAGCCCGTATATTTTTTATCAATCCAATTTTTTTATTCTCCTTTTAATTTTTATAACCAAAACAAGAAATACACTCATAAATATTACAATATACTCCAGTCAATTAGGTAACATCTTCTTCCATTCACCCGCGAACCCATTACAATCAACTGTCCAACGTCCGTCGCATCCAGGAGAGCGCTGAGTGCGGACCTATGTACGCACTCAGCGATTGTCGCGAGAGTTGAGAGACTAGGTTCAGGCGACGGTTTGACCCCAGATACAACAGTCTGTGCCTCCTATTACGGCTAAGTTGATCGAAGTAAAATATTGAAATAGGTTGTCTTGTGGTTTAGGAATAATTAATTTTCTATGAATGATCTTACACAGATTTGTTCATTGTTTCTTCTCACTCTCACTTCTAAGAAATTGTTCGCTAACTGACTAGGATAAAGCCAGAAGGTAATGTCTTGGTGTTGTCCAACCAATTGCCATACTCAGTAATACTACTCAACTCCGACCACATATTTCATAAGTGCTCAACGTTGATCAATCCCAAGTATGCAAAAGACAACTCACGAAGTATTATCTTCTGGGATTCCACCAAAAAGCAAAATAAATATATAATTGCAAAGAGACGTTATTGAGTACCCACCGTAACTGACTCAGTTGTACCAACAAAAAGAAGTAAGTAGTAAGAGTTCGTGAGGTTTAACATAACTTTAAGTAGCATTTCTCTCGACCGGAACCTGTGTATAGAACCATAAAAACAAATATACAAAAGACAGAAATTGCACCTAGCTTTCAAATCACAATAACCAACCATATATTTAAAAAATCTGAACTAAATTAATTTATGGATCTGTGGAAGAGATCAGTTTGAGAAGTCTCCTGCTTTAGAAGTGCAAGTTAAGACAGAATAAGTAAAGAGGTATTTAATGGGCACACAATTCATCCTAATAATAGCAAGTTTTATTATTTGCGGTTACTATTTCACACAGTATGGGGCCAACGTGATTTGCGTTCCTGAGTACAGTTTGATAACGTATCTCACACCCCTTACTGTTTTACGTCGACTTCTGGACGTTACCTCCTTTATAATAAACGATAACAAATACTGGGATAACACCCTGACGTAAGCCAGCATCAGCGATATTTGTTTACCATCATTTCGTTGTTTTGTGGAGTCAAAAACCCAGGGCTGTGCGTTTGACCATCAATATGATCGAAATCGGTTGGGCAAAAATACACGAGCTTAAAAATTTGTTAATTTCCAAGTTGAAAACTATTGGTGGAGTAGTTCCCACTAAATAAAAACAATTGTTAGGTGTATGAGGACGTCTATCGAATACCGCACCATGAACGGATAATTTAAACACCCAAAAATGATCGATAGTGGTAGCGAATCGACCTGTGACTCACGACGCCTCGGACGTCTCCAAGAAACGGTAAGAGATGCTTGAGGATGTTCTCTCTCTCGCGGTTTCAAATATCTTGCTTCATTGTAGGAGGTGATTGCTTTCTATTCCCTCTCACCCCGTACCATTACTTGAACCAAGGCCAAACGTGAGAGGTCACCGCCGCCGATCGCCTCAACGAGAATTTTGATTCTAAATCCAAGAGAATACAGTGGTACTCCGCCTTTGCAGGGCAGACTTCCACCGTAAGGCTAACCGTGACCTCCGGGCTCCCGGACGTTTTTCCCGCCGAATTCAAAACATGTACATTCCGAAACACAAATTTTCGGTGAGGACCTGCGTCAAGCGAAAAGTGAGAACGTCTTAACACCTCTGTAGCCACTTTTTAAAGTAGAAATTTACCGTAGCAATAATTATTGCGTGCCAAAGTCAGTGGTCCTGGAACGCAAAGAGCAACTGAAGGAACACTAGGTAGTTTTTGTCGGTAAATGTCTAACACTCTCCCTCGCTCTACTCAGAGTGGGAGAAGATATTTGATGATTTCCTACCTCAAAGTAAAAGAGGTAGATACTAAAGGCTGCAGGTATCGCCCTCAGGATCAGCTCCCTACTAACTTTTTATATATTTTGGCAACTAAAAACTGCATCATTTTTTTTGTTCATTTTTTTAGAGCCTACATTATACAACACTTATTTTGTGCTGCTTGCAATGTACTGAGTTAATATGGTTTCTTTGAAAAACAAATCGTTTTAAAATCGTACATCTTTGTTTTACCGTAACATGAAGTAGGAACATACATAAACTAATGCCTAAATCCATAAGTAGGCAAATATAGAACTCCAACTGCTACGACCCTTACATATTCTTTTTGTACGAAACAGAGACAATAAGGTAATTGGCGTTTTGTCTTATAACAGCTTTTTTATGTAAAAGTAAAATAAATAAATCGCAATTATAGAATTATTAGTTACTGTTGTGTTTTACGAACTTGACGCGGACGAAGTCGCGGGTAACAGCTGGTTATTAATGCAAGTTGACTATGACCTGCAAAATATAAGAAAAAACCTTAAGAAAATTTGAATTTTGCGAGCTATCTTTGAGCATGCCCCTTAAAACGAATATTAATTACAATACAGTTTACTTACAACTTCACCTGATATGCCCTCTTTCTCCATTTCCTCAGTGATACAATCGTCTTTTTTAAATCTATTTTTTCCCATAGAATATGGCATCCCATGATCATTTACGTGACCAGGTTTTAAAGTACATATCATATATTTTTCGATGATTTTTGTCAACTCCGGATAATCGCTATATTCTTCTGCACACTTCTGTTTGTCGTATAGAATTGTGGAACCAAAGAGTAGAGTATCTGAGTTGTGGTTCAATTCATCATTATTCTTAAATAAAAGTTAATTTTTATTCTAGATATGATATTAGTACATGAAATAAAACACTTTAACTGATGAAAAAATTAAGGTGACTAATGCCAAACGAGTTCCTGATCGGCTCCTCACCTTCTGCATGACGCAGGTCCTCACCGGACATGGAAAATTCGGGAGGTAACTGCATCGAAACGCCCGGGTGTCACCATAGTGTGAACCACCCGTAGGATACGGTGGAGCCTACGGAGGTGTACTCCACTTGGGCTGAGCATCGCCGTGTCCTCGTAGTGGAGATCGGTGGCAGTAACCTCTCGCGTCGGGACCTAGTTCAGGCCATGGGTCCAGAGCGAAGAGGAATGGCAAGCGGTCGCCTCCTTCTGCAAAGGAGTAATGCTAGTGAAGGAGACGGCCGCACGCTTGCCCCAATCACCGAGACCCCGACCCCGACTACCAGCCACGGTAGACGTAAGCTTGCGGACGAAGTGCAATGTGTTGCCGTCTGGCCGTCAAGTAATCGACCAGCCCAAGCCCAAGTCGTCGGGAGCGCGTAATGTTTCACGCGCTCCTCAAAGAAAAGTCAGTAAACCGTAGAAGCCCAACGGCCGAAGTCCGCTATGGCGTGGGGATTTTCTGAAATAGAAACCCGCGGTCTTAGAACGCAAAAGGCAACTGAAGAACACAGGTGTGTCAGACTCCACCTAGACTGGGAAAAGTCATAGGATAATTAAAACAAGTGCGAGTTGGACTAGCATACTAAGAGTTCCGTACAAACTTACCTATATATATACAGTTCAATTTCCTAATGGAGTCTCGAAGATTTTTCCCAATTGCATTTTTTTTTCTGACGTAACAACAAAATTACTGTTTTCAGATTTATTCCTATAGCTGTACTATATGACCTTGCTTTGTGCTAAATTTCAGGATTCTGGATCAATGGAAGGTACCCTAAAAATTTTGATTCCCTTGAGAGTCTCAAAATATACGTTTTTTGCGGCATAAACTGCCGTATCTTTTTTTTTTCGTTAACTTAGAAGTTTAATTTTTTCACAGCTTCTAGGGATCGCAGGTTTGAATATATGGTTTTAATCTCAACTCAATACCTCGACGTGTTCTTGAGATAGAGGGTTTTGCCAAATAGACAGACAGACAGACAGACAGACCGACGAACAACAAAGTGTTCCAATAAGAGTTCCGTTTTTTCTTTTTGAGGTACGGAAACCTAAAAACAATGCTGGTAATAAGTACCAGATACTATCGATAATAAGATCTAGATACTACATAAAAAGCTGTCGTTGCAACTGCTTTTTGCTTGATTAGTATGTACATAAGTACATACAAAAGCTATTATCCTATATTACTTGGAGTAAATATAAAACGTTTTCTTCCCCATTCCTCATTCACATTAATATTCAATGCCTTGTATTTATATTTATTTTATAATTTGTACACACATTCTATTGGAAAAAGATACAGTATTATAAATAAAAAGTGTACAAAGGTACTGCTTATTTCTAAAAGAAATTTCTTCCAGCAGACCTGCGAAAAAAATATAATAATAATAATAAAAATAAGAAAAGAAGAGTTTGTGAAATCTTAAACTAATAAATACTTATATAACTATATATACCTTATACTATAAATAAACAAATAATATATATATATATGTGTGTATATATATATATATATATACATATATAATTATCACACTAGAGAGGAAAGATAGTGCTCTTGTACTTTAGCTTTGAAGAGCGAAATAGAATCACGAATTCCACAACCTTACTGCAAGGACAGAGAAAGAATAGGAGTAGGGATTTGAGAAGGGATATAAGGTGTGATCTGCATGATGCGTCGCGGGGGCGAGCGTAAGGAAATCGATCGTGCAGGTAGGAGGAATAACATGGGTTGTGTAGGATGTTGAAAAGGAGATATAAAATCCGAGTGTTCTTGCGAAGACGGATAGGGAGCCACTTGAGTTCCTTGCGAAGATGAGAGACGTGATCAAACTTTCGTAGATCAAAAACAAACCGAATGCATAAGTTGAGTTTTGCAGTCGCTCAAGCTTGTTTAATAGCTTCTCAGTAGCATCCCTGAAGGCATTTGAGCGAATGAAAGAAAAAGTTTACTTTCCGACTGACTTCATTGGCCCGCGTACGCCACGAAAGATTGGAGTCAATAATAACACCCAGATCTTTTGCAGTTTCTGTACAGTCAATACGGACACCTTAAAGAACTAAAGGCTGCAGAGAAGAGACTACAACCGTATTTCGAACAAATCTACTTTCTATGATCATGGCCTGTGATTGGCCAGGCCAAATCATTTAGCCCAAGCTGCTGATACAAGCCAGGTCATGACAATAGCAGAATCTGCGTCAGCTACAGTAAAATGTCGGTAAAGCTGCAAGTCATCTGCGTAAAGATGGAAACTAGAAGAGATTACTCTGGTAACAATTTAATGAAGATGGAAAAAAGAAGAGCAGAGAGAACGCTACCCTAAGGAACACCCTTAGTGAGACTACACCAGTCAGAGAACACCTCTTCAAGGCGGACACATTGAGAGCGACCCCGAAGATATGAATTGAACCAGGTTAAGACGGACGAAGAGAGATAAATAGATTTTAGGATGCCGAGTAATATGTCGAAATCTATTGAGTTATAGGTGTTACTAATGTCAAGCAAGACAAGGATTGTAAGGGACTTGTTTTCCATAGCTCAGCGGACATCGTCAGTTATTTTTAGAACCGCAGTAACAGTACTATGACACGCGCGAAAACCTGATTATAAGTAGATATTATCGTGTTTGACGTTAAGAAAAGAGATAGCTATCTATAAACTAAATGTTCAAACACTTTAGAAAGAAATGGGAGGATAGAAATGGGACTAAAATGAGTGTAGAGAAGTAGGATTGTTAATTTTGGGTAAAGGAATAATATAAGCCAGTTTCCATACTGACGGGAATGGGCACGAGGTGAAGGTATGATTGAAGATATGCGTGAGAATAGGAAGTAATGAGAGAGAAATAGACCATAACTTATCATAGCCAACAGCAGAAGAAGTAATCGTGAGAACAGATTTCTTAACGTTATTCTCAGTAACATCGCTAAAGTTAATGTGTTGATACTGTGGCAACGACAAACTAATAATATCATCCAGTGTCTTAGCTTTAACACAAGAATCAAAAGAAAAAAGAAGGAAAGAGAAATGCTTGTTAAGATCATTGAGGTTTACATCCTTACACTGGTTAGTAGGTGATATGCCTATGCCAACAGACTTAAGATATTTCCATACGTCGGAATAACTACGGTTATGGAGTTGTTCGTAGAAATAGCGTCTCTTAGCAACTTGACACGACGCCTGCAGCAGTTACGTATCGAAATAAAGTAAGAAAGATTTAATTTAGACGGTCTACGCTTATACCTGCTCTTAGCTATATCCCTACGAGCCATAAGATCTTTAATTTGAAGAGTTACCCAAGGTGCTGTATTATGTTTTACCTTGACACGTCGTAAAGAGCATGCTGGTCAAATAAGTCGGTAGTATTAAAATAGTTCACCTTTCCATCGACGTCATCGATTTCAACCAGAGGAGACCAGTCAACATCACTAGCATCGCACTGCAAAACGTCCAGGTCTATGCCCTTGAACTTACGAAAATATAGAAGCTGGGGCTTATGCTTGGGAACACGGATGCGATAAGAAAGATAATCTTATTTATCTTCCGAGGTAAGAAAAAGAAGCCATAAGTTGACCGTGGTTGAATACATTGTTGGGAGAAGAGACAATCATAAGATCTAATAAAGAGTGTGTATGATTCGGAGAATAGAGTAGCAGAAAGGGGCAAGACTTGAAGATTGGAAGAAGAAAGAAGCGAAAGGAGTTTAAGGAAGCTATATTCATCTTTAATTAGGCAAGTGTTAAAATCGCCCATTAGAATAACGTTCTCATACAAGGGGCAAAGATTATATTTTGACTATATCGTTATCACACTTTCCATTTTTTACTTTTGGCCTTTACGTGCCTTATCACCTTCACCTTCATCACAAATCCAATATTAAGTGGTGAAAAGTCTGTTACCTCTCTCCAAGAATGCATATGTCCCCATCCAAGCATCATAGCATCTCCATTAGTTGCTTGACGTTTCCCATCCAAATTGATTGGGATTGGTCTTGGAATGTACGAACAAACTATTTGATATGTAACGTCCGCAAAATTGTACGGTGATTCCACTTTGACCAATGCTATATCTACGTACGCCCACTTTTCTATCTTATTGAAGTCGAATTCGTAAGCTGAAAACAGTAATATTATAGGAGATAGGTCGCAGATAGTGTTCGTTGTGTAGGCCGCACCGCATTGATCGGTATGTATCAAGTTAAGTAACTGAAAATAATAAAGTAACTAAAGGTTAAAAAGTAAGAATACCTATACTGAAGTAATTACAATAAATAATGCCCAAAACTGTCCATTAATTCACTAACATTCAATCCCCAACTGAACGCCGGCGTTCGCGCGTGATGTCATCACGCCATTTCGTCAAACACCAAGCGGACGCCGCGTCCGCATAGATTACAAAATATTATGCGTTCCATTTATATGAAATTTATCCAAGAATTTAACAATCAAACTTCTTCATAAAGTAGCCTGTAAATATCGAAAATAAGGTCTACAATGAAGTGGGAAAGTGTGGACGCCAGCGTTCGCTTGGGGATCAAGAGAGCAATTCATGCAGAAAAAATCTGTTATTTACAATACTGTTGTAAATAAATATTTTTTTGATAAAATTAGAAGGTTAACTTTAGGTACTTCAGACATTCACCGCAAAGAATTGTCAGCAAAACCGTATGGGTTCAGCAGGGTCGAAGCCTACTGGGACTATAGGTTGTGCGAAAGAGAACCCTGGGGCCCTGGAACGAAGACAAAGATGGAACAAACGAGTGGTTTTAGTCAGTAAAAGTCTGACACGCCCTCTCGCTTCACCCAAGAGCAAAATATGTCATTTAATTGATTTCCCACCTAAAAAAAGGTACTTCAGACATTATAACATTACATCTACTAATTAAATATACTTACTAATAGGCACGCATCTATACACAATTTTCTTCTTCATACGTTTGGTACATTCATCCTTCTCTATGTTTCTATCATTTACGTATTTCTTATATCCTGCTATAGCGTACATAAACTGGACATCTTCGACGCAGGCCGCCGATGTGATGATAAACCACTTGGTGACAATGGCACCACCACACAACCAAGTGTCATACGTTTTGATTGAATCTTTTGCTTTCACTAAGTACACCTGCAGTCGTAATAAATCGAATTACTATTACTACTTTTTAGCTCTCGTCATCATCATCATTTCAGCCAAAAGACATCTACTGTTGAATAAATGCCAAAGTGTCGCCACAACGAATGGTTCTGTGCGTCTTGCATTCATCGTATTCCCGCAACCCTAACCAGGTCGGGAACCGGTTTGGTCCACCTTATGGTAGGCCTTCCAACGCTGCGTCTTCCGGTACGTGTTCGCCACTCCAGAAACTTTCGGCACCAATAATTGAACTATTTACATCGGGATATATTACAATGAGAATTCAAATATTTACATAAGTATGCAACTTTTGTGTTTTAATAAGATGTGTAATAAAAATATTAAAAAAACACGCATTTTTTTCAATATACCAGTTGCTATATTAATGACGTAAACGAGTCTTCTCCATCCTATATAGTTGTCAAATTTGAGAAACTACCGGCTGCCAGTTCATAGTCGATAGAGTAACTGCTTCATAAATACTGGCAGTTAGTTTTATCTGACCCAACCCAATATACCGTGGCCTCTTTTATTTTATTGGACAATGAATTCAAAGAAATACTTACCGCATATGATTGTTCTGAAGTAACTATGGTTCCGTCTACAATTCTCCTTTCACAACTAGTCACTAAAATTAAATGATGATGATGAAGCTTTCGGCTTCATCTATAGATATAGATAGGTATGGGACTCTTTAATAAAATAATGTATCTTAGCAGTGTTTGAGCTTATGAAAATTGTAATGCGATACAATCTGGCTTTGGCGTTTTGGCAATATATCTCAGACTTGCTTATGTTTTTTGGAATTGTTATGAGATCTAATTACTCTATCTATAAGTGGTTTTAATGGTAATATTCTAGAGATATCTCCCCATAAAACTTGAGATACTCTTCATCATCACAGCCAAAAAAATAATCAAAAAACAAAAATCGTCTTCATTACACAAAAAAAAAAACAAGTTAAAAATTAATTTCGGATGTCAATATTAAATAACGAAGAAACAGAATCAGAGCCACTGTCTTTAGAAATTAAAATTATATTGAATGTTTTAGCGTGTTTATAGTGACTACACTACAAAATAACACTGGTTGTTTTTTGTTAGCAATTTTTTTTCTATCATATAAGGCACAAAATCTTTTCATCAAAATTTATGTTCCTTAGTATTTTAATCATCCGCTTTTATAATCTTTTTATTACAGATAATCTCACTTACTTACCTCGAAATATTGAAAATAATAATATTAGATGATTACTAAACTTTGTTATAGACATTTTTTAAAACTAGCGTTGGTCATAAAACATTGTGAACTTTGGAATTTTCAATTTGACGGTCTGCGACTACGTATTGGAATGGCAAATTAATATTTTTTTTTTTTGTTTATGTGTCCTGACTGAGTTGATTGGTTGCGTGGACTAATAACAATTAGGTTTTAATGTACTGTATTTGCGAAATTGGTATCTAAATCGATGCGTGACACTTTGCAATATTTGAAAGATCGTAGATTGAGCTGTTGCAAGGCGTACGATAGGCAGAGGTACCAGCACAAAGTAGAGTAGAGAGAAGGAGTTGCACACACGTTGGCCAGGCCGGCCGGGTGAGGTAACCTGGGTTTGCTGTTTCTGGTTCGAGATCACATAAAAGAAGCGACAAGAAATATGCAACAACCCATAATATTGAAATAAACGTTGCTGATTTCTGACTCTGATTTCTAAGAGTGATGAAATAACAAGTTTTCTGCACGTTGAAAGTTTGTGTGTGTGAAGTTACACACTTCACACACACAAACTTTTAACGTTATAAAGTATTTTTTTTAAATTATCAATTTTCTTGTAATGAGAGCTCCGTTGAGATGGTAGTGTTGCGACATTTTCTTAAGAGCGTCCTTTTCGAGGTATACTTTCATACAACCGCTCTTACGTGATTATTATGTTATTACACAACTTTCTCTAGATAATTTGGATAGACAGCTATCTTGTGGATATTATCTATAGAAATCAAAACATAAATTTGTAACCTCTAAAAATCTGCTATTTTACGTGAACTTTAGCCCTCCATAATGTACTCATATATAAAAAATATAAAAAAGTACATCAAGAAGCCTTACACATTTAATTTAGATTGAATAATTGGGTTAAAAAAAACACGTATTTCCTGGAACAATTTTTGTGAAATATTTGTAAATCACGGAGTTACCGAATGCCAACAGAGTTTTTAAGCGTTCTCTTTTTTTGCATTGCCTCTTCATCAAACATCGAGTTGGATTGCGTTATATGGAGCAACAAGCTTTTAAACCGTGCTCGATGTTGACGATAGGCGAGAGGAAAAGGACCCTCTTAGGGAGCCATCGTCACAGGTTTGACACGTGTCTATTGCATCTCTTTCTAGAAGAAAGTGCCGGAGGGAGATAGATGATAGAATGTATGCAAGTGTTAAACGAAACAAACGAACGAAATGTTTTTTTATTTCAACATTAATCTTTACGTGTTATTTACAAATCGGCTTCGGCGCAACAATTGATTGTTTTTTTTTTTATAAATAAAAAGGTAGATTTCCTTATGCTACATTTATATGAATGAGGAAAAAAATCTAGCAACTTCAAAAAAATATAATTAAAAAAAAAACATTAACTTTATTAAAACATTATCAATAAACTTATACGTATCTAAAGTTTGTTTTCTTTTATAGAATCTATATACAAAAACTGTTTTTTATTAATTGACAGCTTTCACCCCCATCATCACCCCCGAAGTGGCTTATTATTATTATTATTATTATTATATGACGAACCAAATTTTGCTTCGCGCAATTCATTTTCTGCAGGACTGAAAAATAATAAAATTATCATTAGAAAATCAACCTTGGCTTACAGCATTTTTTAATCGTTTATTCAAGAAAAATTACATAAATGGTTTCAAATAAATCTTCTGTCAGACTGCAGCACAGTTTGTCGGCAGCGACACACCTTTTCACCTTTGCTAACTATGTTTTGGAGAGGTCCCTGCATGACTGCTCTTTAATTTTCCCAATACTAATTAAATTTAAAGATTTTTTCACAAACTACTCTAACATCTTTTTCAGCGAGACTTTATGAAATTTCACGTACCCCGCAGGATGGTCCTTCCATGATATATAAGTGTCAATCTGATCAAAACCCCGAACGTGTGGCGGACTGTCGCATAACGCATTTCGCCTGTACAAAGAAAAAAAAAATTTTGCATTAAAGCTATTAGGTTGAAAAGGTGCTATTGTACGATACTTCTTACTATAGATGTCAATGGCGTAGGACATACTGGAGCCTTACAATGACGTGTTAAAATGACATGCTTTTATGTGAAAATAAATAACACTTAACATTTAAATCATGGAACATAACGAACGAATTAAATAAAATAAAAATCTAGACTTTAAACTTCGCACGCAATCGAAGATTCATTCATAGACACGACACGCTGTTGCCACTATGCAACTTAATGCAACATTTCCACTCTGCACGTTATACGTAAAAATGATATGCGATCTCCCATCTCGCTCTAACCGAAAGGCTTCTGTATTTGGCTTAATCTGCCATCTAATTTTTTTCTATAAAAACAGAAAAATGATGAGTCTGTGTGAGTAAAATTTGATACTGTGTGCAAGTATTCATAGAAAATTTTTCAAAAAAAAAAAGCACTAAAAGGATGAAAATAACTTTAATTGCGGAAGTCGGTGACCCTCGGTATTGTTTGTTTTTTATTTAACACCAACTTTAATCGATGTAACCTAGCCGTGTTTGGGCTTATTAGAATTGTCATGAGATGCACTTTGGCTATTAGGTACTATCGAACTGATCTGATGATGGAGCCGAAAGGTAGAAGGTAGATACAGCAACTTCATAATAAATCAATGTAAATTAGCAGTATTTGGGTTAATTGGAATTGTCATGAGAAATAGGCACTCTGGTCATAAGTGTATCGCAACTAAAAAGTGTGAAATAAAAAACCTGCTTCCATGTTGCATGCCTGCTTGCATGTTACATGCCTGCTTGCATGCTGCATGCTTAAAGCTGTAATGTTATTTATACTCACGTTACTACATTACTTTATATTCATTTTTATCTCTGTTCTCATCCCTTTATTTATTGTAATAATCTCAACTTCAACTTAACTCTTCATTAATGGTATTTGTAGAAAAGATACCATAATTTTGCCAACAACACGTGCAAACTGTTAATAGACCATCAAACGCTGGAGAGTATTTTTCGTGAATTAGCAGTAAAATAAATATATGTCGGAGAATTCAATAGTACGGAAGCTTGAGAACGAATGAACGAGCTAAGTGAAAAATGACACATGTCACTTTAACAGAATCCGCGCTGACGTTTGCACGAACCGAGCAGATAAAGGTGCCGACCGCAGAAGTGCGGAGCTCTTAGCCCTGGCTGGAGGTTTTGATAGTATAGTCGAGGCCGCCACAAGCAAGACCGGTTAAGCAGCCGACAACCTCATAGGTTGACCTGAGAGAGGCCACACAAAAAAAAAAAGTGCGGTGCTCTTTCTTCTTTCGGCAGCCGTGCGAACAACATTGACTCTCGGAGACTGTTTCACGGCTCGCTGTGTGATGTGAATACCTACAGCTTGCATCATAATAAATCAGTTGTGTGATCTGGAATAGTTTGTTTATTACAGAGCTTCAATGATGATCGGTATCCTTGCGCCGACATATATATCTTTAAATATTTAAGTTCAAAATAAAAGAATTTCTTCGCAGACATTACGACCAGACCACAGACTATGACTATTTAAGTACTAAGTACATGACAGAAACTCGTAAGAGTGAAACAAAGAAAAAAAAAAGGTAAAATAACTAGTTACAATAGTTACAACTTAATTTTATTAATTCCAATAAATTTGAATAGTTTACATATAAAATAAGTAAACACAAAAGAAAGAAGACATTTGACCGAGGTCGGATGAGGAATATGAAGAGATTAATAAAAAGAGAAGCGCTATTTAGGACAGGAGACAAATAAATGGTTCACGTTTCCTTCATCCAAACCGCATTCACAAAGAGAATTATCCTTAATCCTAAGTTTGGCCAAGAAATAGGGAGAGCAACAATGATTTAAACGTAAATGACAAATAGTTGAGGTTGTGATTTTTTTTTCATTGATATTTGAAAAACCAAAGGTTTGTGGAGAATCTCGGGTTGTATATCTCCTTAAAATATATCCTTTATGGACTTAGAGATTTACCATGCCTTGGAACAAGATTTAAACAAAGTTAGAGGAAGAGTAGTATAAATGTCATGGGAAAAAATCTCAGAGTGGGTAAGAGAGCCAGTGAGAACAGCATTTTTGGCGCATGAATCAGCTGACTCGTTACCAAGAATACCGACATGACCGGGAATCCAAGCTTTAAAGACTTTAATACCAAGTTCATGACATTGAGATAGCAAATCTCTAATTTTTAAAATTATAGGGAATCTTAACTTAGATCTGAAAGGATTAGATAAAATGACTTGAAAGCAACTTTTCGAGTCAGTGAAAATTATGGAGTCATTTAACTTATACAAAACAAATAAAATACTTTCAAAAATAGCAATTGTATAACGTAAAACGTATTCACTTGTAAAAACGGATGTAACAGATGTGCACTTATAATTTAAATTAATTTTTGTATGAGGAATCCAAACAGCAACTTCTACATGGCTATCATCGAAGATTTTGGAAGTATCAGTGAATATCTTATTCCATTTATTATAATTCGAGAAAAATTGTTTGATGTCATTGACAGAGTCTTAATATACATATTATCGAACATATAATATTTCAAATAACAGATGAGGTTAGATATTTCTTACAGTCGAGCCCTTGCGGATGCAGGCAGCACTTGCAGCCTGTAGCCGAGGTTCGAATATTACCTTTAAAAATCTTACTCATAAAATTGTGAATTTCGTTCACCTTGTTTTTTTTTTCTTTCTTCCCCAGTCATTCAAGATACAGTCTATGAAGGCACCATTATTCTTCGTACTGGTATGTAAGAAAGGTCCAACGCAGTTATAATGTTCATCTATTTGGAACACAGAAGCTACGCCAATAAGAACTTCGGTGGTTCCCACCCACGTGACTAAAGGACCTCCATGGTCATTCTGAAGATAATAAGATTATTGTTATCACTTTGGACCGCACCTTGTTACCTTGCACCTGCATAAACTTTTTCTAACTATGTTTTCTGAATATGAAATCAAAAACCATTTATCGTTGATGTTGGAAATTAATAAATAACATCTTCCACTCTATGTGGGGCGAAAGGTGGTCATTTGCCCTTTGCGTTCCAGGGCCACAGTAACTTTTTTGTAGAATCTCGCAACCCTGGTAGGTTCGTAAGCGCGAGCTTGCGGATGGCGAGCAATGGGTGGCTCGCCGTCCGATCGTCCGGTAACCGTCCGGACCGAGCCCAAGTCGTCGACGGCGCATACTGTTTTACGCGCGCCGTCAGCAAATCGTAAGAGCCCAGCAGGGTCAAAGCCAACAGTGACCACGGGTAGTGTGAAAGTGAAACCCGGGGCCCTGGGACGAAGGCAAAGAAGGAACAGGAGTGGGTTTTCAGTCAGCAAAAGTCTGACACTATCTCTCGCTCCGCCCAAGAGAGGGATTTGTCATAAGATGATTTTCCCAACCAAAAAAAAAATCCTTGTACGTTAGCACTTTGGACCCAGTAAATTTTGAAGATATCTCTTTGCGAACATCTTTTTAATACCCTTAACCCTACGAACATTCCCGCAGCTCAAAAAATCAACAACCATCATTCTACAATCTGATTCTTTAGCTGGATGTGTCATATAAGCAGCTTGCAACAGTCAAAAAGATATTTTAGACCAATGTCTAAAATATCTTTGTTGAAGAGGGTCAATGGTTCACGACTAACATAATTTGTAGCATAGAATCTAAAATATTAAATTTTCTAGTTGTAGACTATTGAACTTCTACTACATACTTCTGTAGTATACAAGGAAATTCTTGATGCTTTAACATTAGTGCACTCTAAATGCACTTCACAAATCATCTAAAGACTTTTCTCGCTCTAGGGCGGAGAGGGAGGGCTCCCGCAACGCGCGTGCGGCGTAAGAAATCAGACTTTTACTGACTAAAAACCACTCCTGTTTTCCTTCTTTGCCTTCATCCCTGGAACCCGGGGTTCTCTTTCGCACAACGCATGGCCCCAGTGTAGGCTCAAACCTGCTGGGCTCCTAAGGTTTTGCTGACATCTCTTAGAGGCGCGCGTGGAACGCTACGTGCCGTCGACGACTTGGGCTCGGTCCGGCCGATTACCAGACGGTTGAACGGCGGGCTACCCATTGCTCGCCGTCCACAAGCCCACCCAAACTACGTGTCCTCCGGGTGTTCCATACAATAGCGAAACCCGGGCGTTTATACCGCACGAATCCGATGCAGGTACCTCCCGACCTTATCATGTCCGGTGAGGACCTGCGTAATGCGGAAGGTGAGGACGCTGTGATGTCTTTCCAGCCACTCCTCAAAGAGAGGAAGTCCTCTCTTACAAGTACTTACAGTAAGCACTGTCATAATTATGGCATGCTCAAAAATTTTGACCCCTAACTTTACATCTAGGTTGAATACAAAAACCTACCTGACAAATCCCGTGTCTTCGTGTTCGATTTCTTCCTCTTTCACGAGCAACTTTTCTAATGTATTCTTGCGTTGTGTAGTTGTAATATGTTCTATTAGTTTGCGAAATTTGTCTTCTTGTATCATAGTCCATATTTTGATCTTTTTCAGTCTGTTCATTGCACTGAAAAGGACCGATATCAATGATACTAACCTACTGACGCGTGTAATCAAGTTACTAACCATACTAACCAATCATCATTATCTGCTTAGCATGGTCTGGTGAATGATGAGTTTGCTATGTTCTTAGTCTCTTACTTTTAAAGCCTACTGTGAGTTGTTATATACGTGCAGTCTGTGAACCAACTAAACTCAGCAAACTATCAGCGTCTTGCGACTCCAGAATAATAACGTGTACAGGATGTTGATTGGGCTGCCCCGTTTCTGCAAAGCATCGGGCAAGTTCGCAGAGACACAAGTCGATGGCTTCCACGCCATCGTCAAACAGAAATCTGCCTCTTAACTCTACAGAATTTGAGCAATCTAAATACTCCACTCCATCCTGAAGACCAAAGCGGGGAGATAAGATTCTCCTATGTTAGGTGATGTTGTTTACTAAATTGTTTACTCATATGGATGTCACAAATCCGCATTAAAGTATATTTTTTTTTACTTTTACAGGGTTTACTGGGTACCATACTGCCTCTTACCTTTTTTTGTGATGGAAAATTATCAAATAACTGCTTCAGATGAGAGAAGTGGAGATGGAGTGTCTTACAGAACGTGTTTGGCCCCCTAGATTGGGCCAATACGACCACACCCCAGAATACTGCACCCCCTTAAGTGAGGGGGCTCGCACGTGCACGTCGGTGTTCACCGTCGAGTGCCTCTTGCAAAATAAAACTAGCTCAATCAAAACATACGTACTGATGAATTATCGTTCATTCTTCTTTGGTAAGGTGGGTCACATCCGTCATTCAAAACCATTATGTTGTCCTTAGTCATACCTGCGTCATCTATGCTACCCTCACCTTCAGTGCATATCATATATTGATCTATTACAGGTTTCATTTTAGGATAATATTCATACCCTTGTATACATTTTTCCTTGTCTAAAATTAGTGTGGAAGTGTACTGTAATATTTCTGAGTTGTGATCATCTATATCGCTTTCCTGAAATCATGAAATATTTTAACTCCTATATGTATTGAAAGGTGTGCATAATTTACCTTATATATATGGTTTCCAGTTCTAAACCTATCGGACCTTCACTTCCCTTTTACTAGGTAATGCAGTATTGGGTAAGAATGTGTTCAGACGTTTTTTTTTCTTTCTTCTTTGTTGTTAGTAGTCAAGTTTGTCATTTATCAGATCTGATGGTCAGCGGTCTTGTGGTTGACGATTGATGACTTATAGTGACACTACCTGTCCATGTTTTCGGACGATTAAAGTTACATACAGTTCTCAAAAGTTACCTTTCGAAACTTTTTGTCATGTCCCCATCCCATCACCATACAATCCGTGTTAGCGCCTTGATATTTAGCATCGTAATTAATTGCTATTTTGCCTGGCATGTATGGGCATACTTCCAGAACAGAACTATCTTTAAAGTTATATGGCGACTCCACCCTGGCTAAAGCTATGTCGATCATAGACCATTTCTCTATTCGATCAAAATCAAAGTCATAAGCTAAAAAGAAAAGCAGAAATTTAAAACTGGTTCTAAATAGGTAAGCCAAAAAATGATTAGGACTATGACCTTCTGTTCACATACGGGTAGCTTCATAGACGTGTAATTGTCATTATACGATTGGTGTACGCTTGTTCACAGCTTCCATATAAAACAATGAAACTCTGTCGACGGAGTTGCAACGACAAGACGACACAACGCGATAATGACAAATACGCGTCTAAGAAGCTAAGCGTCCGTGAACAGTAGGCCTTAGGGGACTAAGATGATGGCATTCACGGTACGGCTGGACCATTAATAAGTTCAAAGTAGGTCTGACTAATAGTTCATGGAAAGAGAGACTCATATGAGTCTCAAGTAACGGTTCACAACATCTATGAAGTTCCACCAACTATCTGAAGGCTTTGTATACTCATACCTAGCTCGTATGGTGTCAGTGAAGGACAAATCTTTTCCTCTTTCAGCAGACTTCTATTAGACAACTTCTAAATAAAAAACAATTTTTTTATTCGTTATTGGTTGCATTTACTGAATTTCACTTTTTAAATTCAGATTATTTTTTCGATTACAATAGAAAGATTTATTCCGTATGGTGTCCGGACGTAAAGAATAATACCATTCTATCTCTTCCCGTGGGTGTCGTAAAAGGCGACTAAGGGACATACCAGAGAATGGACAGCAGCATTCTTTGTGAATTGCAACAACCACACTGCGATCCGCATGCCAAGCGTGGCGATTATGGCAAAACCTCCCAATGATAAGCACAACCAAAAAATGGCCCCCAGTGCCCGGCAGCCCGTCTACCCTTGACTCCCTTCGGACTCCCATCTGGAGTGGACTAGGTATTAATGTCAATGGCGAGTACATCACTCACCTTTGGTTTGCCGACAATATATAGTCATAGCTGAGACTATGGAGGAGCTCAGTACAATACTTGATGACCTTAGTAAAGCTTCAGAAAGAGAGGGTCTTAAAATGAACATAGACAAAACCAAAGTCATGATAAATAACTTTGTAGTACCAACTCCGATCAAGATCAGAGACTCTATACTCGAAGTAGACGATTACGCTTACTTGGGACAGACAATCCAGTTGGGTAGGTCTAACTTTGAGAAAGAGGTCAATCGTCGAATCCGACTCGGCTAGGCAGCGTTCGGGAAGCTCTGCGGTATCTTCTCATCCAACATACCACAGTGCCTCAAGACAAAAGTCTATGACCAGTGCGTGTTGCCAATGATGACATATGGCAATGAAACATGGTCGCTAACTATGGGCCTCATCAGAAGGCTTACAGTTACCCAAAGGGCAATTGAAAAGGCTATGCTCGGAGTTTCCTTGCGTGATCGCATAAGGAATGAATATATCCGCAGGAGAACCAAGGTCACCGACAAATCGCCAAACTAAAGTAGCATTGGGCAGGGCACATTACTCGTAGAATGGATGGTCGATGTGACCGAAAGGTTCTAGAGTGGCGACCGCGCACTGGGAAACGCAGCGTTGGAAAGCCTCATACAAGGTGGACCAACGACCTGGTGAGAGTCGCGGGAATGCAGTGGATGCGAGACGCACAGGATCGGTCGTTGTGGAGACGCTTGGGTGAGGCCTATGTCCAACAGTGAACGTCTATCGGCTAAAATGATGAATAGAAAGATAAAATTGGGATTTTATAATACTGTATAATGGCGTTTTGACATAACCATTACGATTTCTGAATTAGAACTGAACTAAATAACTCTGACATGAAGCGACGACATCGTTTAACTCAATTAGAGATGGTAAGTGATCCTCGAAATGTTCTAGGCAACACACTCTATCGCTCTTGGTACAACACAGAGCGTTATATGCCGTCTCTGGACCAGCTTTGTATCACGATCGGGTAGGACCGGTACATCTAAAAATATTTAATAGATAGACGGAATTGTACCATGACCCAACCAACCAGCATCATGGCGTGTTGGTTTCAAGTCAACACAACTCTTCAGGAACTGTTTACGTGAAGTGGGTCTGCGTTCTCGAAGGCTGCTAAAAGTCTTACTATATTACCCTGCAATCTTAGGGCCCGTTTGCAATGAGCGCGAATACAAAGATTGGGATTTCTTCTGATTGGGAGTCATCTTCCAAAGGCTAGCGTTGTGAGTGTTTTTCTGATGAATCTTATTTTGCTATGTATGTGTATGAGGCCGGACCCATATTTGAATCGATGGAAGATGCGATCACATTAAGATCTAGGTCTCTTGGGTTTAAACTAATGCACGAAAATAAACTGTGTCCATTGACGGTTTCAGTTTAACGCACCCATACCGGATCATTTTAGGAACTAAACTAAACTGTTAAAGGAATGAAGCTATATAGGATGTATAGCTCCATTCCTCTTCCACACGTGTAGCACGTGGGATATATTATAGTGCAGTACAGTCAAATGGGGTGAATAGAAACAAAAATTCCAAAGGGAATTTTCACAACATTTAAATATTTTTTGCAGCATTTAACTATCATCATCATCATCATCATTTCAGCCGAAAGAAGTCCACTGCTGGACATAGGCCTCCCCCAAGCGACGCCACAACGACCGATCCTGTGCGTCTCGCATCCACCGCACTCCCGCGACTCTCACCAGGTCGTCGGTCCACCTTGTGGGAGGCCTTCCAACGCTGCGTTTTCCGGTGCGCGGTCGCCATTCTAGAACCTTTCGGCCCCATCGACCGTCCGTTCTGCGAGCAATGTGCCCTGCCCACTGCCACTTTAGTTTGGCGATTCTTCGGGCTATGTCGGCGACCTTGGTTCTCCTGCGGATATCTTCATTCTTTATGCGATCACGCAAGGAAACTCCGAGCATAGCCCTTTCCATTGCCCTTTGGGTGACTGTAAGCCTTCTGATGAGGCCCATTGTAAGCGACCATGTTTCAGTACCATAAGTCATCACTGGCAACACGCACTGATCATAGACTTTCGTCTTGAGACACTATGGTATGTTGGACGAGAAGATACCGCACAGCTTCCCGAACGCTGCCCAGCCGAGTCGGATTCGACGATTGACCTCTTTCTCAAAGTTAGACCTACCCAACTGGATTGTCTGTCCCAGATAAACGTAGTCGTCCACAACTTCGAGTGTAGAGTCCCTGATCTTGATAGGAGTGGGTGCTACATGGCTGTTTACCATGACTTTGGTTTTTTCCATGTTCATTTTAAGTCCCACTCTTTCGGAAGCTCTACTGAGGTCACCAAGCATTGTACTGAGCTCCTCCGTAGTCTCAGCCATGACTACTATGTCGTCGGCAAACCGCAGGTGAGTGATGTACTCGCCATTGATATTAATGCCTAGCCCTCTCCACTCCAGAACCTTGAAGACATCCTCCATTGCTGCCGTGAACAGTTTAGGAGAAATTACGTCTCCCTGCCACACGCCCCGCTGCAAGAGGATAGGTTTCGAAGTCTGGTCTTGTAGTCGGACTGACATGGTGGCGTTTTTGTACAAACACTTCAGCACTTCGATGTACCGATAGTCAATTTGGCACCGTCGGAGAGACTGCAGTACAGCCCAAGTCTCAATCGAATCGAAGGCTTTCTCGTAGTCCACAAACGCTAAGCAGAGAGGCTGATTATACTCCTCAGTCTTCTGTATAACCTGCCGCAGCGTATGTATGTGGTCCACGGTGCTGAAGCCTTTTCGAAATCCGGCTTGTTCGGGAGGCTGGAAGTCGTCGAACCTGCGTGCAAGACGATTCGTGATGACTCTGGAAAACAGCTTGTAGACATGACTCAGAAGCGAGATGGGCCTGTAATTCTTAAGTAGGGCATTATCGCCCTTCTTAAAGAAGAGTACCACTACACCTCTGGTCCACGCCTGTGGCGTTTTCCCTTCGAGTATGACGGAATCAAACAAGCAAGCATTTAACTATATTAATTGATTAATCAATTGTTATTCTAAAAAGTCGATGCTTTGTTAGAAGCCGATAATATAGTATCAAAGTGAAAAACCAAACCAAAGTTTTGTTTCTATTCACCCCTGCATTTCTATTCACCCCGTTTTACGGTAGTGTACAAACACAGGTTCACTTTTCAAACATCACTTTCATAGACCGATAAGATGGCAAACTTATAGTGATGGATCCGGGTCCAGGATCAACGGCTTAAACTGCTTTTTTAGGTATAGGGGTATTTCATACTGCCAACTTCTATAATGTTTTTGAGATAGGAAATCGTCAATAAATAACATCTACCACTCTAGCGAGAAGGAGTATCTGGTTTTTTATTGAATAAAACCCACCTGTGTTCTTTTAGTTGCCTTTTGAATTCCAGGGGACATACCTTGACGTGTTAAAATATCAGTCATGCGATCGAGAAAGAGGATTTAAACTCTACAGCTTATACACCCCTATTTTTTAAATTAGTACAAAAAATGGGGCTCTATCCGTACCCATTACTGATCATATTTTTATAGTCAAAGGTAAAAAAAATAAAAAAAATTAAAAACCCGACTGCGAAATAAATAACTTTAAACAAAAACTGAAAAGAAACAAGTCAAGTTCAGTCCAGTAGCGTAGAAATCAATTTTATTAAAACAAAACTGCAATAGTCAGGACCCATATCATATGGAATGATTTTAGTATAGATTATTTTAATGGGTCCCGACTGTTACTTTCATTTTTTTAAATTTATTTTTTATTTTACACTTAGTCAATATAATCTAATATCACTATTTATTCACTCTATTTTAGGCGTATAATGTTCACAAACCTACCTTGTCATCCGCCTCGCTTTTTTGTATCTTAAATAAAATTGAAGTATCTGTTTGTATTATCAAAAATCATTTGTTTACTAAATGTTTATCAAAGTGTATTCGATACCTATAACAAAAACGCGAACTTTGAAATTTCTGATTGGTTATCGGTTTGTTCCAGCTAACATCCGAAACGGCTAGACCGATTTTGACAGGACATTCACTGACGGATAGCAATTATTACAAGCAGTTACTAAGGCTACTTTTTATTGGGATATAGCTAATGTTATAATGAATAACTTATTTTTTTTATATCTGCAGGACGAAACTTATTTCTCGAGGGCGGGGGTATCTTGATTCTCGCGGGAGGTAGTTCATCTTAATTTCCGGGGATAATGGACATCTTCGAAACAGCTGGACCGACTTAGAAGGACTTTCACTGACGGATGGCTGAACTTTAATTGGGATATAGATAATATTATAATGAGTCTCTTAAGCTACTTTTTATATTCTCACGGGAACGGGACTTAATTCCAGTGGTCGGGAGGACATCCTGATTCTCAGGGGAGAAGAAATTTTAGAAAGGGCTGAACTGATTTTGACGGGACATTCACTGACAGTAAGCTTTTTTATGTGGGTAACCATCTAATGACTTCTCCCGATGGGGAGCGTGCTAGACTTTTACTTTTACTGAGTAAAACCACACCTAGGTTCCTTCAGTTGCCCTTTGCTTTCCAGGACCACGGGTTACCTATTCAGATGTCTTCCCAAGGCCTTAGCAGGCATCGGCCCTGCTGGTCCCTACGGTTTTACTGACATCTCTTTGAGGAACGCGTAGTACACGACGCGCTGTCGACGATTTGGGCTCGGTCCGGACAACAGCCGGACGGTCGGACTGCGAGCTACACATTGCACGTCGTCCGAAATTCGTCGTTGATGCTACAAAGAGTAACTTGAGCTACCTGTAATTTTCCCGCGGTAACACGAACGGCGCACGGAGATGCAACGCCGGGGCGAAACTCCGCTGCCGCGACAAGTCGCAGCATGGCGGACAGAGCTCCGGCGAGTTCTCATGGAGAAATGGCGACAGCGACTGTCGCGACCCCGTGCTGGGCACGCCACAATCACGGCGGCAAGTCCCCTCTTTGAGGCGTGGTTGGAAAGACCTCACGGCGTCCTCACATTCCGCATGACGCAGGTCCTCACCGGACACGGTAAGTTCGGGAGGTTCCTGCACCGGATTCGTGCGGAAACGACGCCCGGGTGTCGCCACTGTGTGGCCCACCCGGAGGACACGGTAGAGCACACGGTGGAGGTGTGCCCCGCTTGGGCAGAGCAACGCCGTGTCCTCGTGGGGGCAATCAGCGGCGGCAATCTCTCGCGCCGGGCCTTGGTTCAGGCCATGCTCCGGAGCGAGGAGGAGTGGCAGGCGGTCGCCTCCTTCTGCGGAGCAGTAATGCTAGCTAAGGAGGCGGCCGATCGCGTGAGGCAACGGTCCTTACGCTCCAACCGCCGCCGGGATTCCGATCCCGATTTCCGGCCACCGTAGGCGCGGGCTTGCAGACGCCGAGCTATGGGTGGCTCGCCGTCTGACCGTCCGGTAACCGTCCGGACCGAGCCCAAGTCGTCGACGGCGCGTTTTGTTCCACGCGCGCCTCAAGGAGATGTCAGCAAATCGTAGGGGCCCAGCAGGGTCGAAGCCTACTGGGGCCACGGGTAGTGTGAAAGCGGAACCCGGGGCCCTGGGACGAAGGCAACGAAGGAACAGGAGTGGGTTTTTAGTCAGTAAGAGTCTGACACTATCTCCCGCTCCGCCCAAGAGCGGGGATGTCATTAGGATGATTTTCCCACCCAATAAAAAAAAAAAAAAACCCCTCTTGCAGTCGGGTAAAAAACAAAACGAAATTTCAAAATGTCAACGAAAATTTGTCATAATTGGTAAATCTTTTCGAACATTCCTGCAGATCTAGTAAATACTTACATATGGGTACACAAGTGAATATCACTTTCTTTTTCATTCTTTCTGTACATGGGTCACCATCGAGATTTTCTGGGTTGATATATTTATTAGTTCCTGCTATGGCATAAAGATAACGAACGTCTTCAACGCATGCTGCCGATGTGATTATGAAATCACTGGTCACCAAGGCACCACCGCATATCCAACTATCGTAATTTCTCATTGATAATGCTGCTTTAAGAAAATATACCTGGAAATAAAACATGGTTGATATAGTTTTTAACCGACTTTTAAAAAAGGAGAAGGTTCTCAATTCGGATGTTTGTATTTTTTTTTCTCTTTGATTTGAAAAATTCTTTATTTGTTGGAAAGGGTATACTTCCCAAATGGTTCCATATTCATCAAGTCGGGATCTGATGATGGAATCTTTTTGAAATCGAGGGAACTCCTCAAATATTATAGGCAACTATATAGTGTTTTTGGTATTTTCATGGATAACGTAAGCATTTACAGTCAAAAAGAAACATTTGATGAAGTGGAACTGATGAAGAAGACTAGAAATGGTCAACGAAACTTCTTATTTGCATAAATATCACAATGAAGATAGTTAAGCGACTATGAAAATACAAATAAATGAATGGTTCTGAATAGTTACGTTGAAAATAGTGTCATATAAATAATGATCTGATGATGATGATGGGGCCGGAAGGTACGCACTGGAACTCCGTAATTAATCAATGTAACCTAGCCGTGTTTGGGCTTAGTGTAATTGTCATGAAATGCACTTTGGCTATAAGGTACTATCAAACTGATCCGATAATGGAGCCGGAAGGTGGAAGGTAGACACAGGAACTTCATAATAAAACAATGTAATCTAGCAGTGTTTGGGTTAATTGGAATTATCATGAGAAATAGGCACTCTATTTATAAGTGTATCGTAACTAAAAAGTGTGAAATAAAAAACTTTTTGCAAAAAAAAAATATAAAAGACTTCACTAAAAAAAAAAAACACTTAAAGGATCAAAATAACTTTAATTTCGGAAGTCGGTGTTAAATAAGATACAAATAATACCGAGTATATTATATTATTTTTGTCATGTAGTTGACGTAGTTGAGGCACAATTTGGTGGAAAGAGTGTATTATAGTAGATTTGTCTGACTAGGGGGCCGACCATAAAGTGTTATAAAGTAATCTTATTGCAGGAGAGTTTTGTTCCCATCTAAAAGTTATATTAGTTCACTTAGTATGATTATATTTCTGCTAAAGGCTGAGAAATAATGATCGATTTTAAATATTTTGTCTATCATCACAATCATTACAAAAAAAAACAGACCACTTACAACGTATGTTTTATTCGTTGACATTTTATGACCTTGTAGGATTCTCCTTTGGCTGTGAGATACTGAAACAAATAATTAAAAAAATAAAAGTATATTTTTTTCTTTTTAAATGATATTGACAATAATTATATGGAAGTTGGACCAAGTGCTGTTCAGAATGGACACACACTAGTTAGTAAACCGAAGTTCTACAAAATCTGTTTCAAGAGTCAAGGAGAGAAAAAATGTTTTGTTGTGAATTGTTTAATTTCAGAAAGTAGCTTAATAATTATTTTCAGTGTAAGTGATTACTGACTATATACAGGGTTATTTATAAAACACTGTCAACCTCTCAGGACCATGTTACTACTATCATAAGCAACAATTTTTGTTATATGACATTTGAAAATGTATCATATGTTCTAAACCTTAGGGGTTAAAGTATGAAATTGCCGATTTGTACTGAAAAATTGAAATTCCTTCGGAATTCAGTTGTTGCTGTTTCGCTGCTAGTTTTGCTATCATTGTTCGGATTTCGACACAGTAGACATCTGCTGTTATTGCTTGACCAGATCGGAGAAAGCTACAGTGAATAACACCATGCTGAGACCACCAAACAGTTTCCATTACCTTTTTATTAGTAAGCTTTGCTTTAGGACACTGTTGTGGTGTTTGACCTGGGGTCAGCCATTGCATTTTTCGCTTACGGTTATTGTAAAGAATCCACTTCTTATCACATGTTACAATTTCATCCAATATTTCTTCATTTCTGTATCGATTCAACAAGGCAACACAAGTTTCAACACGTGTTTCTTTCTGCAGATTTTTATATTTTTTTATTTGACGCAGATGATTCAATATTGTTGGTAAGGTAACGTTAGATAGCTGCTGATTCCTAGGTAGTTTGGCTCGGATCGGCTCCCACCATCTATTTCAATTCATTGTTATTCACCTGTGTGGGCGGTCTGCTACGTGGTTCGTTCTTCAAATCAAAGTTTCCATCACGAAAGCGTTTAAACCAAAATAGCCCGGTGCGTTCACTAGCATTCCCCTCTCCAAACGCAACATTGATATTGCAAGCTGTTTCTGCCGCGTTAGTTCCGCGTCGGAACTCTTATTCAAAATTACTCGAATTTTCGAAGTATCCCTCTTTCTTGTCTAAGCTGAATAAAAAAATCAACTAAAAGTCGATAATCGAATGTTGCACATTTTTTAAAAGAAAAAAAAAACGATCAAAAATCTCAAACCAATAACTTGAAGAATTGAAATAGGACCTTCATGGTTCTTATTACAATAAAACGGCAATTTCATACTTTAACCCCGGTTATTACGAAGTCTATGCAAAGCGAACGATAGTACAATAGCGGAGGGGATATATATGGATCTGCGTATCGTCAAAACTCCTGTCCCAGGGCAGTTTATTAGGACCATTTTTGTTTTACTGTATATTAATGATTTGTCCAACGTGACTCCATAATCATGCATTCTGTACGTCGACGACACAACTCTTAGTATTGAACTCACTGATAAAAATATCACCAAATACGAAAAAGAGATCAATGACACACTACACTAAATAATTGAATGGTTAAAAGACAACAATTTACATATCAATATTGGTAAAACCAAACTTATACAGTTCCAAACGTACAACAGCAAACATCACGGTTTAAAAATAAAATATGCAAGTGACACTATAGAAGAGGTTGTAAAAGATTTGTATTTGTTTTAGGCAGAATAACTCGCATAGCTGGTATCAACGCAGCACTTTATGCTTATCATGGTTATGTAGTATCAATTCTACGCTACGGTATTATCATATGGGGCAATTCTGTTGAAATTATTAAATCATTCCGAACCCAAAAAAAATGTGTTCGGTCAAAAACCAAAACCCAACCATTAGATAGCTGTGTCCCGCTCTTTAAAAGTTTAAAAATATTACCACTCCCGTCTTTATATATATTCGAACGTTGTATCTTTGTACATAAAAACATAGTTTTATTTAAAGTACATAATGATGTTGTTATAAAAAAAAGTCGAGATATTCACAAGTTATGTGTACCCCAACAAAGAATTAAACTATTTTCCAATAATGTTTACTGTATAGCAATTCGTGTTTATAATAAATTACTTAATGTTTTTAAAGATCTTAACTTCATGACATTTAAAAAGAAATTATTTGATTTCCTATTGTTTAAGTGCTACTACTCAACAGATGAGTTTTTAAATGAAAAGTTTGATTCTAAATTTAAATTGGACGACTACTTGCCCTTACATTCTTAATATTTGAATTGAATCTAATACCTATGACATTGTATTTAATAATTCTTAACACTGTATTTATTAATTCATGACATTATATTTAGTATTCCTTGATATTTTAACTGATCACTTTTGACATTATATTTAGCATGCATTGACATTGTATTTAATCATTCCTGATATATTTAGTATTCCGTTAAATCGTATTTAATAACTCTTGTATTCTAATTTGTATGCTTTGACATTGTATGTAATAATTCTTGACATTATATGTAGGATTCTTTGAAAATGTATTTGATAACAGTTAATGTTTTCCTTACCCTTGACATTGTATGGTTTTTATCAATTGATTTTAATTTAATTTCTTGAAAATATTTGTACGCTGGAAACAGCAGCATATTTTGGACGTAAAATTGTATGTAACACCTTGTAACAATAATATTCAAAAAATTAATTTATTATTATTAAAAAGACAGACATATTTGACCTTGGATTACCCCTGGTTTACTACAGTGTATTCGCCACCGTAATAAATTTCACAAAAATGCAAAAATATCCCGACAGCCCTATAATCCAAACATCTTATAAACGTTATAGAAACTACTGTAATAGTCTACTCAGAAAACTTAAAAAGTTATACGAGCAAAATAATCCACGCAAAACAAAAAATGACCCTAAGAAACTGCGAAATAAAAGCAGAGAAATAACATTTACCAATAGGCAAAGCAACCCTCCTTATGAGTTATTGAGTACAATGGCTGATAAATGCGATGCAGCTGATCTCGTTTGTAACTACTTTGCGAACATTGGGAAACAGTTGTTATCTACGATAAACACACTTCTCTTCAAGCACGTCTTCACCTATCTCCTTTGTTCTTCTCGAAGTTGATAATACAGAGGTGAACTCCATTATCTCAGGCCTTAAAGAAGATGATGCCACTGACTGGGACGGTATTCCTGTCAAACTTATAAAACTATGCCGACATGTCCTCGTACCACTTATTACTCACATAGTAAATTGTTCTATTGCTACAGGTATATTCCATAATACGTGTAAAAAAGCCGTAATCCACCCAGTTTATAAGAGTGGGAACAGAAATTGTGTAAATAATTATAGACCAATAGCTGTACTATCTGTTATGTCAAATATAATGGAGAAAATTGTCAATAAGCAACTTCTAAACTACCTAAATAAATACAACATAATAGCAAAAAATCAGTACGGCTTAAAAAAGGGTATCTACAGAAAATGCAGTGCTAGACCTGACAAAACTTGTAGCTAGAAAATTAGACAATCAACATAAATGCTGAGGTCTGTTCCTTGACTTAACAAAAGCCTTTGATTTGGTCTCTATTCCCATTCTTCTACTCAAGCTGCATAGCATCGGCATACGAGGCATTGTTTACGATCTGTTCAAAAGTTACTTGACAGAACCAAAAAATCTGTGTGAATATAGAAGAACATATCAGTGCAGATGAGACTATGTCATACAGAGTTCTACAAGGCAGTGTCCTCGGCCCGACGCTCTTCCTTATTTACATTAATGACTTGTGCTCCCTCAATCTACCATCTATACATATAATAAAACAGTAAAATTCTTTTGCGATGGTATTAATTGGCGCAAAAACTACTGAACCGATCCTGTTCAAATTTTGCAGACATAATCCTTATAGGTCAGGGCAACTGATAGGCTATAAACTATCACGCTATTTGCTATGGGGGGTGAGCAATAATCCAAAATGTAGGTATTGAACGATATTTGCCGCGAGTTCAATTCCCAGCTACAGTTAAAAATTTTGACATTATTTTGTCTTATTTTTTTGTATTTAAATAACTTTTACCATTTTTTCAAAATAAAATTGACATTTCTATTCGATATCTTCTAAATATTTTGTAAAAACTAAACAAAACACATAATAAAATCAAAGCGACGAGTAAAATCACGTACTATAATGTTACATTATTCCATTTAGCTGCAAATTTAACTTCTAAAACGAAAATCATCACGCTATCGTCGTTAGGGAGCCAACCAGTCAATTTTGACGTTTATATAAGAACGTCTATTTTATAGTTTATTCATCGAAGACCGCAGCGCAGTGGTTTCGTATCTAGACTTTCGTGTAATCTGAAGGTGGTTCAAATCCCATACGGCTCTCTTAGGAGAGTTTTTGTTCTATTTTGTCATCGTGAATAAGATTTTTTTATATATTTTTGCAAGCTTACAATTTTTTGTTATATATCTACGTATATAATATATCTGTAGAAATTTTTAGTGAAGTGCGTATTATTAATTTTAGAAATCGATGTAGATAACTTTTATACATTTAAATTGTGTGGAACTTGATAATTATCTTACTTAAGCTTTGTTTCATCGCAATGAAACAAAGCATATGAAAGGCAAACGGTATGAAATCAAAGTTTTCGAGAAGTAAAATATGACACCATAAGCAATTCAGATACTCGCAACGCCATCTAAAGACTCAAAGTAGAAATAATGATGACAATGACGGTTGAACTTCATATTAAATTTGATAGATGGCATTGCGTATTTTACGTAATTGTGGCAGAAGAATGGCCATCGCCCACGTTTACAGTTATGTTTAAACTGGTGTAAGACGGAGGCATTTTTAACAATCCTACTGCTTATTTTTATTATTTTTTTCCCATTATTGTAGCAAGCTAATTGACCGTGATTATTCAAGGGATACCATCCAAAGACCATAAAAGTAAATATCTATATGTATTTAATTATTCACTTTAAAATAACTCGGCCACATTTTCGGAAGGGGTTGGTTACAGGGTACCTTGCATTGGATGGTCCCCAGGTGGACCGATGACCTGGTAAGGGTCGCGAGAATCCGATGGATGAGAGACTCACAGGACCGGTCATTATAGCGACACTTGGGGAGGTCTATGTCCAGCAGTGGACGTCTTTCGGCTGAAATAACTAAAACTACACCTGTGTCTATCACTACGCGCTGTTGAGGATTGGGCTCGATCCGGTCAACTACAGGACGGCGAGCAATGGGTAGCTCGACGTCCGGAAGCCCGCGTCTACCGTGATTGGTAGTCGGGGTGGGAATCTCGGCTCGGCGTGAGGCCGTTCATTCCCTAACGCATGCGGCCTCCACCTTCGCTAGCATTAAGGCTTTGCAGAAGGAGGCGACCACCTGCCATTACTCCTCGCTCTGGATCAGAGCCCGGCGCGAGAGGTCACTGACGCCGATTACCTCCACGAGGACACGGCGGTACTCCGCCCTTGCAGGGCTCATCTCCACTGTGTCCTCCGGCATGATGGCACCTTGCGGATTAATAATGGTGTGTTTTATTATTTGCAGTCACTGCTTCATATAAAACGGAATCGAATGTGTTTTTTTGATCACAGTTCGACAACGTATAATGTATCTCAGATTCCTTGCAGCCTTACGTCGATATCTGGACGTTACCTCTTTGCAATGAGTGGTGGCCAACACTGGAACAACCCTCTAAGGGAGGCCAGTCTCAGGGATAACACTTATCGGCTCCTACATTTGTTAACCGTAATTTCATTGTTTTATGGATAAGCTCAGGACTGTTGTGGGTGTTTCGAACGGTTTCTGTTCTGGGTTCGGTTGAAAGTACCCTGATATTACCATTTTGTGAATCGTCTGGAGGACTCGGTGTAGCATGCGGTGGAGGTCTATCCATCTTGAGTGAACCGCCGTGTCCTCATAGAGGCAATCGGTGTCAGTAATTTCTCGGTTTGGCCATCAATATGCGAGTTCGATTGAACGGGGATACACGCGCACAAGGTTTCGTCGTAGTTCATTCATAAGTTGGAGACTCTTCATAAGGTAGTTCCCACTATTAAAACATTTGTGTTATATACGGGGATGTCAATTAAATACACACCAAAATATCCTAGGTAAATGAACAAATAAGCAAGTCAATGCAAGCATGCTCTCGCAAATTCTTCATAAGTACTGTTGTGGAAGAAGATAGTTGATGATTTATTTATTTATTTAATCCTTTATGCACAAATGTACAGCGGCGGACTTAATGCCTGCCGGATGATGATGGTAGTTTTTGGATTCACTTAAGGCTTTTCACTATCAGTGCACGTTATCCAGCTGAAGGTCGGTGTCCCGATTATGCTCCTTCGTTTACCTCTATCAAAGCTCTCTAACTGCTTAAACTTTTCAGTGAAAAATTATTGAGGCGAAAATTGTTATGGGAGATAACTCTTTCGATCAATCTTGCAGCCCTAGCAGACATCGGCCCTAGAGGGCCCTATCCATTTGCTGAAATCTCTTTGAGTCGCGCGTAGAATACTACGCGCCGTCGATTCAGGACTGCTTCGACCAGACGGCCGGACAGCACCATCGCAATCCCGTGTTTGCGATGGCTGGGAATTGCCTTGCGGCTTTCAACACCCGGAGCGTCCCTTGCAGCGACCGCTGAGGAGTCAGGATGTCATATCCTTCATAGTTTCAGCCACCTTCTTTGATCGTAGTGCTTCACTGAAGGAGGCTACTGGTTGTCATTTTCTCCACCAATCGCCCCCATAAGGACAAGGCGGCACCGGCGCTCCGACCAAGTGGGACTGATTTCCACCGTATGCTCCATCGTATTCTCCGGGCGATTCGCACAACGGTGAGACCCGAGTGTTTCTTTCCGCTGAATTCGACACAGATACCTTCCGAAACACCCACAACCGGTGAGTCCTGCACAAAAAGAGGATGCCGTGACGCCTCTGTAGACACTTCTCAAAGACAGGCATTACCGCTGCGATTTGATTGTGGCGTGCTAACTGTGGCGAGGGGTTAAAATCATACAATGTTGTTTTACCAGAACATAAACCAGAAACCGTACATATGGGCATATGTATGTTTCTGGTTTATGTTCTGGTAATGCAAACATATGCCTTTTCCCTTGGGGTAGGCAGAAATGACAACTGCTACGACCCATAAATGCTCTTTCTATTCAGTGACGGTCATACATCTGGATCTGGACGAGTACATAACATGTTTCCTGAAGGTTTTTGAAGGGGAATTTGCGTTTTTAACTGACTTCTAAAAAAGGAGGAGGTTCTCAATTTGGATATTTTTACCTTTAACCGTTTTATGTTAAAGTACAATAAATTATTGCGATGCTTTCGGAATGAATTGCAAGCACAGAGTGATTGTACAGTTTTACGAACTTAACGCGGACGAAGTCGCGGGCAACAGCTAGTCTGCTAATATATTCACTTATGCCGATGACACAGCCTTCCCATGTACTATAATTAGTACATGGGAAGAGCTGGGCTGAGGTGAAAAATAATGCTGAAGAATCTCTGCAAAGTGTCACACAATGGCTTAGCAAACATTTACTAAAACATACAAAAAACAAATTACATTCCGTTACGTTCCGTCTATTCATACTAGTATGAAACCCCCAAACATAAGCTCGATTAAAGCTCACACCTGTCGGAACACCTGATCTGCTCCTCCCTAGCGCCCCCCTCAGTAACATTTGTCAAATATTTGGACGTGATGATTGATGATGGATTGAAATAGGACAAGCATATAGATTCTGCCAGTAAAATCAGAAAAACAATTCACCTCTTCAAATAATTGCGGAAATCTGCAGACTTAAAGACTTTAAAAATGGTCTACTCTGCACTTTACCAGTCCATCATCGGTTATTTTATTCTGGCTTGGGGTGGATCGGCCAAAACTAAATTCCTCGAGTTGGAGCGTGCACAAAGGGCAATACTTAAGGTTATGCTACAAAAGTCCTTTCGCTATCCGACTCATCTACTTTACACCGAGCTCAAACTTTTAACTGTTAGACAGCTATTTGTACTTAGAACCACTCTTTGGAAACATAACCAAGTAAACAGGATCAAAGAATAATTTGCTCAACCCCGACTCATAGATTCACCTTCGCCAGAAGGCAGCTGTATGTGTTGAGTTCTCTTGTTTACAAAAATATTAATAAGACCACACAAATAGCAAGGTTAAGTAAACACGAAGTGAAGGCTAAGGTGCAGAATATGTTGTATCTCTTGAACTTCGCTCAAACTGAGGAACTACTAATCAGTCTTAATATAATTCGTAATATTCCGTACAAAACGCGTAATACAGTCACCGATATTTTTAGTCTGGTAGAAAGCACTTAACTCGTACCCACACAAACACAGTCTTTCGGCACCACCACATTCACACCCACATACACTCACACATCACAAACACGATTCTCATTCACATACACAGGATTCTGTGAACCACACAGTCATTTTACTTTTAATTTAATTTAATTTAACTTTTCTTTATTCTTTATTCTTTATTGTACACACAATTTTATCTTAACAATAAAAATAGGACAGTTGATGTACATAGGCGAGCTTAACCCACAACTGGGTTTTCTTACAGCAAACCATAAGATTTAGGAGGAAAATTTACAAATTATGAGGAACTTTAAATGTACAACAAATAAACAAAAAATTAAACATTAATTAAATCTAACTTAAAATTAAAAATATACTAAACAGATATGTATACAGCACACTATACATAAACATTAAATATACAATAAATAAATACCCATAAACATACATATATATGGGTTTTTTTTTTTTTTTTTTTTTTTATTGGGTGGGAAAATCATCCTAATGACATCCCCGCTCTTGGGCGGAGCGGGAGATAGTGTCAGACTCTTACTGACTAAAAACCCACTCCTGTTCCTTCGTTGCCTTCGTCCCAGGGCCCCGGGTTCCGCTTTCACACTACCCGTGGCCCCAGTAGGCTTCGACCCTGCTGGGCCCCTACGATTTGCTGACATCTCCTTGAGGCGCGCGTGGAACAAAACGCGCCGTCGACGACTTGGGCTCGGTCCGGACGGTTACCGGACGGTCAGACGGCGAGCCACCCATTGCTCGCCGTCTACAAGCCCGCGCCTACGGTGGCCGGAAATCGGGATCGGAATCCCGGCGGCGGTTGGAGCGTAAGGACCGTTGCCTCACGCGATCGGCCGCCTCCTTAGCTAGCATTACTGCTTCGCAGAAGGAGGCGACCGCCTGCCACTCCTCCTCGCTCCGGAGCATGGCCTGAACCAAGGCCCGGCGCGAGAGATCACCGCCGCCGATTGCCCTCACGAGGTCACGGCGTTGCTCTGCCCAAGCGGGGCACACCTCCACCGTGTGCTCCACCGTGTCCTCCGGGTGGGCCACACAGTGGCGACACCCGGGCGTCGTTTCCGCACGAATCCGGTGCAGGAACCTCCCGAACTTACCGTGTCCGGTGAGGACCTGCGTCATGCGGAATGTGAGGACGCCGTGAGGTCTTTCCAACCACGCCTCAAAGAGGGGACTTACCGCCATAATTGTGGCGTGCCCAGCACGGGGTCGCGACAGTCGCTGTCGCCATTTCACCATGAGAACTCGCCGGAACTCTGTCCGCCATGCCGCGACTTGTTGCGGCAGCGGAGTTTCGCCCCGGCGTTGCATCTCCATGCGCCGTTCGTGCATGAGTGCAAGGACTGTTGCCTCCAGTTCCCATGGTCGCTGGCAAGCAAGAAGGCTCGCCGCTTCACGGGAAATCGTCCGGTATCCTCGTACCATCCGTATGGCCATGACCCTTTGGCACGCGTTCAGCCGGGCCGCCGGCTGCTTCCGCAGCCCCGGCGCCCACACCGGCGCGCCATAAAGGGCCATGGACCGAACGATCCCCGCGTAGAGCCTCCGGCAGGAGGCGTCTGGACCCCCAAGGTTGGGCAGGAGCCGCGAGAGAGCAGCCCCAGTCCGATTTAGTTTGGGAGCCAGACGTCGGAAATGCTCGTCGAAATCCCATCGGCTGTCGAGAACGAGTCCCAGGTACTTCATCGTTGACCCGACGCCGATGTGGACTCCTCCCACCGTTAGCCGGGAACCCGGTGGTGGCGCGTTCCGAGGGCCGTGAAAGCACATGGCCTCGGACTTGTGCAATGCCACCTCGAGTCCCAGCTCCTGGATCCTGCCAACGACCGTCGCGACCCCGCGTGTCGCTAGTTCGACCGCCGCCTGGTACGACTCTCCCTGCGCCAGGACCAGCGTGTCGTCTGCGTAGCAGACCACGCTGACCCCGTCAGGGAGGTCGCCGCGCAGCACGTAATCGTATCCGATGTTCCACAAGGGCGGCCCTAGTACCGATCCCTGCGGAACACCGCACGACATCTCTCGACGTTCCCACACCCCCTGATGACCGGGGTAGGTTATGTACCTGTCTGACAGGTACGCCTCGACCACACGACAGAGGTAGTCGGGCATCCGGTGATACCGGAGTGCCCTCCCAATGCTACTCCAAGGCAGGGAGTTGAAGGCGTTGGCGATGTCCAAAGACACCGCCACGACACACCTGCCCTGGGCCACTGCATCCCCCGTCGTGAGAGCTCGCACGCACATGATGGCGTCCACCGTGGAGCGCCTCCTGCGAAAGCCGAACTGGCCGTCCGCCAGATCCGGCCCCACCCGTGTTAGGTGCGCGACGAGGCGGTCTGCAATTACTCTTTCAAAGAGCTTGCCCACCTCGTCGAGCAGCACAATGGGCCGGTACGCGGACGGAGAGTCCGCGGGGCGCCCCGGCTTCGCGATAAGGACCAGTTTCCCCGTCTTCCAGCGAAGTGGGAACTGGCCCCTCTCCATACATGCGCTGAAGAGCCCTCTTAGTCGAGGCCCGAGAGCCTCCATGGCCAGGACCCATGCCTTCCCAGGCAAGCCGTCGGGTCCTGGGGCGGTATTTTTGGCACTCAGCCTTCGTACCGCCACTCTCATCTCTACCTCGGTCACCTCTGGAGCGTTATCGTCGTCGTCGCCATCGTGGTCCGCGTCGGACACCGCTGGTGGCGGAGCCATGGGCGGGGGAGAGTGTTCCCCTCGCGTGGGGAACAGAGTGCTCACCACACCCTCCACGAGCTGGGGCCGGAGACTCTGCGTCAGCGGGGGAGCCCAGGGGCGGAGTTTGTCCCGTACCAATTTGTACGGGCGTCCCCATGGGTCCCCATTCAGAGTCCCCAGCCACACGTTGCGGGCCTCAAGTTTGGCCCGCCTTATCTCCGCTCGGAGGGTGCGCTTTGCCGCTCTGTATCCCTCGTACAGCTCCGCCTCTCTGGCCTCCGCATCCGCTGGACGGATGCGGCGACTGCGGTATCTGGCATACCGGCGTCGCGCGGCATTGCACGCGTTGCGCAGTGCCGCAATCTCCGGCGACCACCAGTATACCTGGCGCTGAGCACGTCCTGGAGGGACTCGGGGCATTGCCGCGTCGCAAATTTGCGACATGGCCTCCCGGAACCACTCTGCCTCGACGTCTATGTCGACAGGCCTGTCCGGTGCTTGCACCCAGGCCTGTACCGTCGCGGCTTCCAGGAGGAGCTCCCGGTCCATCTGCCTCAGCGCCCACCGCGGACCACAAGGGTTCCGTCGGACCGGCGCAATCGAGGTTTGGGCGGAGACGTCGAACCGGATGTACCGGTGGTCCGAAAACGTCTCCACCCCCTCCATAACGCGCCAGTCGACGACACGCGGCGACAGAGCGGGGCTGGCGAACGAGATGTCCACCACTGAGTCACCCCGCATCCGCACACACGTGGGGACAGAACCCCGGTTTAGGACGACCAGGCCTGTCTCCAGAGCCCAGTCCTCCACCATCCGACCCCGCTGGTTCGTGAGCCGGGAACCCCAAGCCAAGTTCTTGGCATTGAAGTCCCCGCAAACGACCACGGGGAGGGAACCAAACCCAGCGACGACGGCTTTCAGCTCCATTAGGGAGATGTGAAGATCGCCGAGAGATCTGCTCGGGGACAGGTAGACGCCTACCACTGCAATGTCCCCGAACCGTGCTGCCACGCAACCCCGTCCCCTCGTGACGGCCTCGAGGGTCGGGGTACCGGCGGCGGCCGACGAAATTAGGGTCACCGAGCCGTCCAGGTCCCGCACCCAGTCTCCCCTGGGCAGGACATTGTACGGCTCGGAGACCACGGCGATATTGATCGACCACTGCGCCATGCTCTGGAGCAACAGATCCTGAGCGGGGGCGCAGTGGTTGATGTTCGCCTGGAGGAGACGTAATGGGGTCGTTATTGACAGTCCATTACAGTCTCCTCCCTAGCCCTCCGTGAGGGCCCTGCCGCGGCGGGTGCGGCGGCGACAGCGGTGGCAGCCAAGGAAGCGGCTGCGGCGGTGAGTACGTCCGGGTGGATGGGCCTCCGTACTTTGCCCTTGGCCTTGGCAGGGGGGTCGCAGGACCTGCCCCCAGCCCGGTGCTCGGCCGGCTTGCCTGCCGCCGCACATGCATAGCAGTGCGGCGTTGCACGGCATTCGACGGCCTTGTGACCGGCCTGACCGCACTGGTAGCAGCGGTCGCTGCGGTCCACCTCCGCGGCGCAATGGGCCCCCACGTGGTGCCCCACGTGGCAGCGGTAACACCGCAGAGGTCTGGGCTCCAGCAGTTTTACCTGCGCGGAGACCCAGCCCACCAAGAGCCTACGGCCTACAGCCGTGATGGCTTTGGCCGCCGACACGGGGCAGCTGACCGTAACGGCCCGCATGCCCGTGCTGTCAGCACGGATGGTGCCAGCCCGCACTTGATCGGCCTGGCACCCTCCCGCCCTGACGACGGCGGCCACCACCTCGTCCACCCTGACGGAGTCATCCAGGCCCATGATGCGCACGTCTATGCACTTTGTGGGCCTGGACACTCGGACCTCCTCAGCGTCCATAGACGCCCTGATCCTTGCGGCCAGGGCGTCCGCGGCAGAGCCGCTGTCCGCACCAGGGACCTCCAATATTCGGGCCCCGGTTGCGGTGCGCCTCATTCGGAAGCCCTCAGTGGCTCCGAACTCGCTAAGGTGGCCCACCACCGCCTGCTTCGCCTTTTCCATGACGGCGTTGTACGTCACGCCCTTCTTTTCCGCAGCTGGCTGTAGTGTAATCACTACAGCTGCGGAATTCGGGGCGCGAAGTCTGGCCGCCATGGCCCGCTTCCGGCGCTGCTGTCGCCGCTCGCGCTTCTTCGCCGCTCTAGCCGCCTTGCCCGCCTTCCTGCTGGCGCCGACGACCGTCCATTCGGCGCCAGCCGAGGGTTCTTCGGGCAGGGGAGGCGGCAGGCGCGGCCCAGTCGCTGCCGCCGCAGCAGGACGTCCCGCCGGTTTAGCAGCAGGCACCGCTCTGCCTTTTGGGGAGGGGGTAGGCTTCCCCTGCCGCTGCTGCTGTTTGGCCGCCTGGACCAGCCTCGGAGGTTCCGACACCACCACGGCTCCGCGCCCAGTTTGCCCCGAGGGGCCCACCCTGGGCGCAGCTGCAGGGGCCGCGGCGGCGGCGGCGTACGATGCCGCCCTTTTCTGGCCGGCCGCAAGCGGGGGGCGCAGCACAATGCCCTCCAGGACAGCGAACTGCCGCTGGACCCGCTCTTGGAACTTTTGCTGCTGTTCCAGCTGCTGCTGCCGGAAGGCAGCCAGCTCCTGCCGCAGCAGGGTCAGCAGCTCGTTCTCCGCCTGGGGCAGGGGCTGGGACCGACTCTGCCCCTGCTTGCATACCCCTTTTGGCGCCACCTCATGGCCAGCGCCCCGGACACTGGCCAATTCTGCCTCGAGCCGCTCAACCCTCCTGTTGAGGGATTTCCTGAACGGCTCCAGGACGATACCCAGTGCCTCAGTGATGGAGGTCATGGCCTGGGAGATGGACCGCCTCTTGGCGACCCTCTCCCTCTTCTTGGCCACGCCCATTATGGCAGCTGCCACGACCGCCGTAAAACGGTTCAGCGCCTCCTCCATGCCTTCCGGCTCGCTGCCAGAAGGCTCCGGCTCTGAAGGGCTGACCTGGGCACTGCTTGCCCCGGGGTGGCGCCCCTCCCTAGCAATCTTTAGGGACCGCTGGGTCGCCTCCTCGGCGGTGGGCTTCCTCCCTTTCGTCGTCATTCGGCCCGCACCTCGTCCAGCAGTGGAGATCTTGCGGGCCGAAGCTCCACGCCCATCGTCGGAGGACGTCCTCCGGCTGTCCCCAGATATGGGGCGCTTTAGGAACAAGTTCCTCCTCTTCTTCCTGGAGGTGGCCTCATCCACCTCCATTCTCTCCGAGTTGGGCGAAGACGCGGCATCTGAGTCCGACGCCGTGTCTCCGCTCACCTCCCTGAGGCCGAAGCTCCTGCCGGCCTCTGCAGGACCCACCGGCGCAGCGGACGTGCTGGGAACAGGTCCCAGGGACTCCGCGCTACCGGTGGGTGAGCCACCCTGGCTCCGTGCGTCCACGAGGGACGGTAACAGGTCCCTAGGGGACCTGACGCGCTCTTTGCCCCCCCCAGAATACGAGGGGCAGCCCGAGCTCTGCTCGGGGAGGGATTCTCCACCTGCGGTGCAGGCGGTACCCTCCTGGGGTAATATACTCTTTAGAGACGCGTCCATTGGTGTGCTGACCACAGCTTTGCCTTTTTTGTGGGGTGGGGTCCCCAATAACCACGTTCGCCATCGTGGTCACGTCTGATAAGCAGACGCGTACCCGAGGCGAACCCACTCTCTCAAAACCACTGTCCAAAAACACCAACAGCTGTTGGTGCCGATGCTTCTGGACAGTGCACCCTCCTTGGCGGTCCGTCTGGACTCCGCCTGTGTGTTCCTCTTGGTCTGGTCTCTCGCTTGAGGCCTTCCGGCATGAGTAGCTCTACCGGCATAGCCCTCAAGGTCATAAAGACACGCAAGCCCCACCACGGCGACAACGTGGGAACACGGTCGGTGGGGTACATATATATGGGTCATGTTGATAAAAAATGTTCCCTAATTCTTCCCCAGAAAACCTCCAACGAAGGGCTAGCTCTCTATGTATGTGGAAGAGAATTCCAGAGGCGCACAGCACGAACGGTAAAAGATCCACTGTAGCGGCTTGAGGAGTGAGGAGGAAAACGAAGGAGAAGAGAGGATGATGAGCGACAAGGTTTTCCTCTCGGAACAAGATACTCAAAGCGTTCCCGAAGATACAAGGGGGAGTTGGGATTATGAAGAACAGAGAATAAAAAAGAAAGAGTGTGGCAATCCCGACGTTGCCGAATAGGCAGCCACTTCAATTGCTTTTAATTCAACATTTTACTTTTTCGACATGCTATGCTAGTAGACAAAACGTCAAGCCCAGCCAATGACGCACTCTCCTCAACCGTATAAGTGCTATTTAAAATCAATTTCCTAACTAAAAAATATTATATTTATTGTTTAATTCGCATATGTCATAGATGTCGACATTTTATTATAAAAATTGTTATATTGAATATAATATTACTTACCTCGAAAAATCAATAAAAAGACCAACATTTTTATTTTTATCAACGACATTTTCGAATCCAGCCTTGATTTGTTACAACAAACCAAATAAATAACTGCTATTTAATGGTATATAGTAGCAGAATTATAAATTGCAACTTCATCGTTATTTCTTATCGATTCATTATTTTTCTACATTTCAAATGTACTGAAATGTGCTTTTAGTGCAAGAGAGTTTCGCATATTATTGGTTTTATAAGATGGATTTATGAGTTTGATTTAATGTTACCCCTTGACCTTAAATCATATAAAATAGGGAATAAGTCCTATGCATATTAAAATAAATAACACCATCCCTGGATCTTATTTATCTGAAACGGTCCAAATATTCCGTAAATGGGATTAATTAATTCTTTGTAAAGATAGGGACATATATCTATAGTAGGATTAATACCAAGATCTGACCTAACTTCCTATCAGATTTCTTTTATACAGTCTTCTCTTTTGTGCTTTTGCTCTAAGAAATTAAAACCATCATAGCATCTTTTACAACAAATCGTGCAATAAGATGTGATGAGGTTTCTAATAAGTTATTTAAATTATACTCACGGATATTATCTTTTCCTATCGCGTTTATTTGTAATACTTGTCTCTCCACAAGTGTAGAAGATCATTACAATTTTTCTCAATTTAACAAAGGCTTTCGAAACAGCCGCTTTCGTTAAAGAAGCTTGAACTTTTTGGGATTCGAGGCGAACAACTCAAATTGTTCAAAATCAAGGGAATAATCCTGCGTGTTGTGGTCGATGTGTGGTTGAATGAGGACTGTGATGTCACTCCTGGAATACTACAGGGATGTATTTTGGGACCTACCCACTTCCTGATTTCCATTAATGGCTTCTGTAAGTTAAATCTCGTCAAATAGCAATATTAATGCATTTGCAGACGACATGGCTCTTTTCTTCTACATAAATACTGTGCAGTTTTTCACTTTGCACAAATGGACTTCTTACTGATATTGTGCTGGCTAAAAAACAACTTACTCACACTTAATACAGACAAAACTAAATACATGACTTTTACACTGGAAATTCGGGGTTGGGATCTTGGCGGCTGAGGCGTGAGAAAGCCCGTTCGCTCATGCGTGGGGCCGCCTCCTTCACTGGCATTACTGCTTCGCAGAAGGAGGCGACCGCCTACCATTCCTTCTCTTTCCATCCAAGCAGGGCACACTTCTATCGCATGCTCCACCGTGTCCTCCGAGTGATCCACACAATGGTGGCTGCCGGGGGTTTCATTCATACGAATCAGGTGCAGGAACCTCCCGAACTTACCATGTCCGGTGAGGACCTGTGTCATGCAGAAGGTGAAGACACCGTGACGTCCTTCCAGCCAATCCTTAAAGAGGGGACTTACTGCCATGATTACGGCATACCCAAACTATGTGGGGTGGTTCCTTCAGATCATTTATGTTAAAACTTAAAGCGAGCTCAAATAGCAGTGCTCGAGGTGGCCCATGCTTTACCTTTCTTTCATCCTACCACCGAACACTGCAATGTGGACATTCCAAGATACGTTACAGTTTAGTAAAACAGCTAAATGTTTAACTTTTTTTGAATAGGTTTTTTTTCGGTGGGGAAAAGCGTGCCCAGCACTGGGTTACGACAGTCGTTGTCGCCGTTTCACCATGAGATCCTGCTGGAACTCTGTCCGCCATGCCGCGACTTGTCGCGGCAGCGGAGTCTCGCCTCGACGTTGCATCTCCATGCCCAAATCGTACATGCGGGTAAGGAATGTTGGCTCCAGATCCTTTGAATGGGGTATAGCGACAGCATCGTACAAAACAGGTAGGAGGCTGGTTATTCAACAAGTTTACGAAATGTCTGCCACCAATAACGAGAACTTGTGACTTTGTTGGATTTGGTTTGACCGTTCACATGTTTCACAGTTCATTGCTAAGACTGGACAATGTCTGTCGGTCAGTTAGTACCTATGTATAGTAGAAACCCTCCCATGGTATCAAGTAATTACAAAAATTAAGCTTAAGGTAAATAAAACTCCCTTTCCCAAAGAAATGACAAAAAGTTTTTTTTTTGTGACGTAACAAATTTACTATTTTCAGATAATTTCCTACACTTGTGCGACGAGACCTGGCTTCATGCTTTTTAACGGGAAGTACCCTATTAATTTTAATTCCTTTGAGAGCGTCGAAATATCCGTTTTTTAACTTAAAAGATTCATTTTCTCACAGCGTCAAGGGATCTCAGACCAGAGCAATTGGTTTTAATATCAAGTCAATACCTCCACACGTTCCCGAGATAAAGGGTCTTGACATACAGACAGACAGATAACCAAGTGATCCCATAAGGGTTCCGATTTTTCCTTTTGAGGTTTGGAACTCCAAAATATAAGTGGAAACCTTTAGTAAAAACTTATTTATTTAATAAAATCTTATTTATTTAATAAAATTAACTGATAACTTTAAACTTTAAATGTGTTCAATTTCTTATAGGACGTACAGACCGTAGACCCATGCTTGCAGGAATTTTATGAAAATCTTTTGGTGACCTTCCAATTACCGGGTTTCTTTGATTTTCTGGGTGCCCCTGATTTACTAGGTAACTTTGAACTCCTGGGTCCGTCATACTTGAGGGGTCCCTTTCATTGCCTTGTTGTTTTTTATTGAATGGGTTTCTTTCATTTACTGAAAGTGTTTGTTTTTCTGAAGATCTACCATTTGCTAGAAATGATGTTTTTTCTGGAGATCTATGATTCATAAGTAAACTTTGGTTCTCAGATATATTTTTTATTTCTTGTATTCTCTCTTTTATTTTAAACCTATCTTTAGGTTCATTGCTTACAGGTACTGGACTGTAGTTAGCTAAATATATTTTATTTGATTCTGGTTCTTTTTGATGTCCATCGTTCACTGGGTTTTTTTTCCCTAAGACACCTTTTGGACCTCTTTCCTGTACTGAAAACCTTTTCTTAGGTGCATTACTTACAATTGGTGGAATTTTATAAGCTTGAAATGTATTATTTGAAGCAACCTTTTCATTTGCTGCATTCAAAAACTGATTATTTTTAGTTAAATACTTTAAACCTGGTGAAAGTTTTGGTTCCGAGCCGGTTCTCCCGATGTTCTCACTCTCTGCAGATCTGCAAAATTCAATTTTATACTGCATGCCTATAGATATACACAGACCGTCATTTTAAAAAATACTGAGCTCTCACGACAGATCGCAACATTCCTTTCTTACTTCACAGGTAACATCCTCATCATCCTCAGCCTACCAGTCGCGAGGCATTTTCATTCACGCTATTTTTCTCCTACTACCCAACCCTGCGAAGATAGAACAGAATAGAATAGAATAGAATAGAATAGAATAGAATAGAATAGAATAGAATAGAATAGAATAGAATAGAATAGAATAGAATAGAATAGAATAGAATAGAATAGAATAGAATAGAATAGAATAGAATAGAATAGAATAAACTTTATTGTACACCAAAATAGTAACAAAAACTTTTACATTAACTTAAATCTATGGGCACAAAGGCGGTCTTATCGCTGACAGCGATATCTACCAGACAACCTTAGGGTGGAATGTAAGAATTTGAAATAGAAATAAAGGGGGTAGTCTGCGGTGTACAGCAAATTAATAATGTAAATATTAAATTTAAATTATATACTAGACTATACATAGAAATAATATAGCTGTTACATATAAAAGACAATATATAAATATTACATATATATATATATTATAAGTCATAAAGATCATTAAGATAAGATCAGTAAGACCATTGGTCCATCTAGCCTGAGAGCATAAAAGCTTCATCAGGAACTTCTGTAGACCTATAATTAAAACTATTTTATAACTGTACATCAATCGAAACTAAAATAAATAAAAAACTTTTTACCAAAAAAAAATACAACCGACTTCAATGTAAAAAAAACCAGGCAAGTGCGAGTCGGACTCGCGCACTGAGGGTTCCATACAAACTTACCTATGAAAACAGTTTATTCACGAATTGATAAACAAAGATTTTTCCGAAACGCAAAAAAAGGTATTTTTTGTGACATAACTACAAATTTATAGTTTTCTGGTTTTTCCCTATACTTTTGTTATGAGACCTTCCTTCATGCCAAATTTCAAGATTCTAGGTGAAAAGGAACCCTATGAATTTTGATTTCCTTGAGAGTTTCAAAATAAACGTTTTTTGTGACATAAACGGCAGTATCTTTTTTTCGCTAACTCAGAAGTTTGATTTTCTCACAGCTCCAAGGGACTGCAGACCTGAGTATATGGTTTTAATTTCAACTCGATACCTTCACACGTTTTTGAACTAAAGGGTCTTGACAGACGGAAGGACATCAAAGTAATCCTATAAGGGTTCCGTTTTTTCATTTTCAGGTACGGAACCCTAAAAAGAACACTGAAAAGTGTAAAATTACTTTATTTTCAGAAGTCAGTGTTTCTATAATAGTTTTTTCTCTTCGTTATTTAACGTGGATTTCCGAAAATCAATTAATTTTGCACTTTTCAGTGTTCTTTTTTTAGTACCCCCACTAAAAAGTACCCCTAAGTCAAACATAAATACCATATAGCCAGAGTGCATCACATGACAATTTGAATAATCCCAAACACGGTTAGATTACATTCATTTTTTACAGAGTTTCAGTGCCTCACTTCAGGCTTCATCATCAGATCAGTTCGATATATTCCCCTCTTCTTTCAATCAGTCACCTACTACACATATAAACAAAGCAATTTTACTTGTTACGACAGTTCTGATGTGATCCTATGAGGAGTTCTGTTGCATATCTTCGAATTTGACCAGATCATAACAATATTTCTATGGTACCAACTTTGAAGCATAAGTTTACATTCAAAAAAATAATTTTCAAAATCGATCCACAATTGACCGAAAAATCGGCGAACATACATAAAAAAAAATACATTCAGCCGAACATAGAACCTCCTTCTCTTTGAAGTCGATTAATAAAAGTATTGTTATTACCCTGCAGGATGATCTTTCCATGAAATTGTTCGTTCGATAGTGTCATAACCTCTTTCACTGGCTGGTCTGTCGCATAAATACCGTCTGTTGAAAAAAAAACAGCTATTATTACTACATAACTGCCTCGTTGAGCTGCCTCTTTACTACAAAAATCAAGATATTTGTGCATAGAGTAAAAAAGGCTTTAGCTAAAAGTTGGGGTCGTTTCCCATTATAATGCAGCATAATTAACACTGATTGGCGGTCTATCTAACCTCTTAGGTGACACATTACATTTTTAGTAAGACTGCTTGACATTCGGTCTTCTCACTACCCGTATTCTATCTATCAAGGGACCAACGGGCTTGCTTTGCTCTGCGAGTCACGTAGGTGTATCTGACACCCATTCACAGAACCGATTCCTTAAGAGCAGCGTAACCTCGAAGATCGTGACCGTGCGTCTGTTACTACTTGATAGCCAGGAAATCCTTGTGCAAAGAAATACATAAAATAAAATAAAGGTTATCTACACACCTGCCCGTACTAGGAAAATCAGAGGTCAATATACAATTCAAAAATACTCCCGTACAATATGTGCTAGTATACAAATAGGGACCCATGCACTCATATTCTTTTGACACTTTGAAGACAGATGCAACCCCGATTAAGATCTCGCTCGCTCCAGCCCAAGTAATTAAAGGTCCTCCGTGGTCGTTCTAAAAATGTAAAAAAAATTGCATTAAGTCCACCTTTGTGTTACCTGAAGTTTTATAAGAAATAAATTAAATGTATCAATGAAAAAAAGAAAACAGGTTTATTTGGCACTACACACGACACACAAACACAGAAATTTTGGAACAACATTGAAATGGCTACATTAACTTTTGTTTGGAATTTAAAGCTTTAATTTCTGCAATTTTAACACCTTCATAAAAATTAGTTAGACACAATCGTTTGGACCAGAGCCAAAGCACCTGATGCAATATCAAGTTCAATCATATTTTGTTATACTTAAGCTTTAAAAACGACTATTTTTAGAACAAATATTATCAGAGGTTTTCACCACTTTGTTTACCTGACAAATACCGTGTCTTCTAGCTTGTGTGTTATTGAAGTCAGTCAAATTAACATGATTTGTGTGGTTGGACCGTTTATCAGATCTGCGTGTATTATCATAGTTTTCTTCTCCACCTTCACACTAAAAGGGACCAAATTTATTTTAATGTTTATTTCTGTATAACAGTAATGTTTAAGTAAGGATCTAATTTAATAATCACTGTCTCATATTGCTTAATAATTAGTGGGAATTGAAAAAGACTTATGTATCATAAACAAATTAAAATCTTTTGTTTCAGTGTCGTCTTATGTGAGTCCTTCCAAAGCTGCGTCTTCCGGTACGTGGTCGCCACTTTAGAACCTTTCGTCCCCATCAACCATCTTTTTTGCAAGCAATGTGCCCTGCCCACTGCCACTTAAGTCTGGCGATGACTTGATGGTGAGGGTCATTTTTTTTTTCGGTGGGAATATCGTCTTATGACATCCCCCGCTCTTTGGCGGGGCGGGAGATAGTGTCAGACTTTTACTGACTAAAAACCCCTTCCTGTTCCTTCGTTGCCTTTCGTACCGGGGCCGAGTCTTCCTTTCAGAATCAGACCCCTGGCCCCAGCAGGCTTCGACCCTGCTGGGCCCCTACAGTTGCTGACATCTCCTTGAGGCGCGCGTAGAACAATACGCGCCGTCGACAACTTGGGCTCAGTCCGGACGGTTACCGAACGGGCGGACGGCGAACCACCCATTGCTAGCTGTCTGCAAGCCCGCGCCTACGGTGGCCGGAAATCGGGATCGGAGTCCCGGCGGCGGTTGGGGCGTGAGGACTGTTGCCTCACGCGATTGGCCGCCTCCTTTGCTAGCATTACAGCTTCGCAGAAGGAGGCGACCGCCTGCCACTCCTCCTCGCTCCGGACCATGGCCTGTACCAAGGCCCGGCGCGAGAGATCGCCGCCGCCGATTGCCCCCAAGAGGACACGGCGTTGCTCTGCCCAAGCGGGGCACACCTCTACTGTGTGCTCTACCGTATCCTCCGGGTGGTCTACGCAACGGTGACACCCGGGCGTTTCTTCCGCACGGATCCGGTGCAGGAACCTCCCGAACTTACCATGTCCGGTGAGGACCTGCGTCATGCGAAAGGTAAGGACGCCGTGTTGCCTTTCCAGCCACTCCTCAAAGAGGGGACTTACCGCCATAATTATGGCGTGCCCAGCACTGGGTTGCAATAGTCGCTGTCGCCATTCCACCATGAGACCCCGCCCGAACTCTGCCCGCCATGCAGCGACTTGTCGTATGTTGTGAGTGGAGTTTCGCTCCAGCGTTGCATTAACATGCGCAGATCGTGCATGTGTGCAAGACCAGTTGCTTTCAGATCCCATGGTGGCTGGCCAGCAAGGAGGTTCGCCGCTTCGCGGGAAATCGTCCGGCATCCCCGCACCATCCGTATGGCCATGACCCTCTAGCACGCGTTCAGCTGGGCTGCCGGTCGCTTTCGCAGTGACGGCGCCCACACCGGCGCTCCATAAAGGGCCATGGACCGGACGATGCCCGCGTAGAGCCTCCGGCAGGAGGCGTCTGGACCCCCTAGGTTGAGCAGGAGCCGCTTGAGGACAGCCCCAGTCCGATTCAGTTTGGGAGCCAGACATCGGAAGTGCTCCTCGAAATTTCACCGGCTGTCGAGGACGAGTACTTACTTACTTATACGTAACCCAAGTACTTCATCGTCGACCCGACGGCGATGTGAACTCCTCCTACCGTTAGTTGAGAACGCCGAGGATGGTGAGGGTCATGGGAATCCGATGGATGCGAAACGCACAGGGACGGTCATTATGGCGACACTTAAGGAAAGCCTATGTCAACAGTAGAAATGATGATGATAATGATGGTCCCTGACTATAATGACTGACAATAGTCGGTAGAGAAATGAACAGCGACCATGACATAAGGATTTTCGCTGTCCGTTTCTGTACCTTTCTATGACAAAGATTGCATGGTGCAAAACAAATGATTTAAAAAGCATAACTTACTGAAACACCTTCAAACCCTAATAACTTCTGTTGGCTGGTGGTACACCCAGTTACAGGAAGAGATTGCTGAATAGTTTTTCCTTCATCATCTATGTTACCGCTTCCTAGTGAACATATCATATATTTTTTTATGGTTCTGCTCATGTTTGCATAATCTTTGTAATGCTCAAGGCAATCATTTTTATTCATTAACAAGGCCGAAACGTATTTTAAAACTGGTTGATTATAATTCAAAGTATCTCCAGGCTGGAAACATGAATGATGTGGTTAATATACAAAAATCATTTATACTTTGAAATCACTTCAACTTTTTGCTTCTTCGCCTTTGTCCTATGTTACTTGGAATCGGTGCAAAATTATTTTCTGTCCTAGTTTTTATTGACCGTCCTGTTTTCATTTATATCAACCTTCACACAGTTCATATGCTATTATTTGGTTACTCTCCTTTCCAACTGTTAATATTTATATTCATCACTCTCTTTGGCACGAAACCTGAAAGTTTGGTATCAAATCTTGCCGAGAGGGTATCGTGTTATCCAAAAACTGATTTCTACATTTTGTTTTGCACATAAGTAGTCTGTTCATATAAAAACTATTGGGATTTATAGACTGACAGAACCAACATATTTGGGGAAAGGCTGGGCAAATGAATGGTGACTCTTTATATTACCTTTCGCCAGGTTTCGTCATGACCCCATCCGAACACCAACGCATCATCTCCAGCTTCTTGATATTTCTCGTCATAGTTTATGGGTATCGTAGTGGGTTTGTATGAACACAATAATTCGTAATTAGGGTCGTTGAAATCAAAAGGTGATTCCACCTTAACCAAAGCAATGTCTATGTCCGACCAATAATCTAATTCTCCATACTTCAGATGGTAACCTGAAATTAAATATTTGTAAATATCGTGTATTTTTCTTAGTATCGTCGTAGTTAAGGAGGCCAATTGGGGTTTTTTGAAAATTACTTAAGTGCAGCAAAATAATATAAGGCAGGAATCCTTTCACCTTGTCACAGTTTTACAATCCTTACAGTTAGGTGACGAATGTACTTGCGTTAAGCAACGGAAGAAAACTGGCGGGGCGAGCGACGCGGATCGCGACCTACGATCTCGCTTAGTTTGTAACTTAAGCGCTGAGTCAACAGTAACAACACTCACAAGAGTGTTATAATTAATGGTGCACACTTATCATGTGTCATCACTTGTCAAGGTCAGTTCAAGAAATTCCTGCACCGGATTCGTGCAGAAGTAACGCTCAGTGGAGCACATGGTAGAGGTATGCCCCGCTTGGGCAAGAGCAACGCCGTGTCCTCGTGGCAACGATCTCTTGCGCCGGGTCTTGGTACAGGCCATGGTCCGGAGCGAGAAGGAGTGGCAGGCGGTTGCCACCTTCAGCGATGCAGTAATGTCAGAAAAGGAGGAGGCCGCACATGCACGCGCGAGGGAGCGGCCCTCACGCCCCAGGCGCCGATATCCCGATCCCGATTTCTGGCTACCGTAAACGCCAGCTTGTAGACGGCGAGCAATGGGTAGCTTGCCGTCCGACCGTACGGTAACCGTCCGGACTGAGTCATCGACGGCACGTACTGTCCCAGCAGGGTTGAAGCCAACTGGGGCCAAGGGTCTGCTTCTGAAAGGAAGACTCGACCCTGATATGAAAAGCAACGAAAGAGCAGGAGTGGGTTTTTAGTCCGTAAAAGTCTGACACACCCTCCCGCTCCACCCAAGACGGGGAATGTCATTGGATAATTTACCCACCGAAAAAAAAAGGTTAACGTTTGTCGTCTGGTTAACCGAGCTTGCCTGTGGCAGCTATAATATACAAAAGCTTCCAGGCAGGACTTACAAAAAAATCGTGTGTGTAGTATGGAGTACTGCAGCCACGTTTAGGTTTGTGCTGCAAAATGCCATCTAACAGCTTTGAATTCAGTGGAGAGGTGAGCGAAGAGGCTAATTGATGATCCAGATTTAGTTGAGACCAATTTACAAAACCTGGAGCACAGGCGTAGGATAGCCAGCCTTTCGAAATTCTATAGAATGTATTTTGGAGAGTATGCGCGGGGACTATATGACTTGATTCTGCTTTCTACCATCGGTCAACCCGACGTAAGGCCAGTATACCCGTACGGTCCAGACTAACCATTCGCCTTGTCCTTTATTCCACGTACTTCGAAGGACTGAAACAATGTCCCTGTTGCGGTCTTACAGTCTGATTATAATTCAGGCGTGTTCAAGGCTAAAGTGAATAGGCATATAATAAACTAGTGCGTTTCACCATCAACGATCGCATCAGTGGTTAACATCGGATGTGATCGCCATCAAGCACTATTATCTTTCTAGCCTTTTCCCAACTTGTATGGGATCGGCTTCCAGTCTAACCGGATGTGGCTAAATACTTGGGTTTTATATGGAGCGACTGCCTATCAGACTTCCACAACCCAATTACTGGGCAACACGATACGTGTCGATGATGCCAACATGATCCCGTAAAGCACTATATCTTTTAACAAAAAAAGATACGGGATGGTTTGTATCGGGAGGACAATTTGATTAGGGGGTTGTGGTGTTTCACAATAATGTCAAAAAAACGCCTTACCAAGCGGGATTTTAAAATCTAAAACTTTTTCATTTTGGAAAAAAATAGGAGGATGTTTCGAAAGAATTGACTCTGAATCAATTAGTGAGCCTAATGCGAGTTTTTATATTTGATCGATCACATTAACGTTAACATTGCCCTTCATGAAATCGTATAAATTAAAAGTTTTCCTTTATGGTCACCAGTTGACGAAGAATGACTGACGCGACAGACAGAAGTCTGTTTGGAAGAAAAATAAAAGCGTGATTTAGTTATACAAAGAGCGCGGAGATTGTAGCAAATACAGCATTTATTTTTAGGAGTACCTACCTACCTTTAGGCGAACATGTATAAATTACTTTCTTTTTCATAGTAGAGGTACACTTATCCGTTTCTATTTTATTGTCAGGAACATACTTTTTGTATCCAGCTATGACATATATAAATTCCACATCAGTGACACAAGCTGCGGATGTGACGACGAACTCACTGGAAACGATGGCACCCCCACACAGCCAGGCGTCATATCCTAATGCTGATATAGGCGCCTTCACTAAATATACCTGAAAATCATATTTTAATGAATACCTAGTCTTGCCATAAATATTGTTTTTTTTTTTTCTGTGAGCGCCCTTTACAAACTTAAGGAGTTATTTTGACTTTACTACCATATTCATTCTTGGACGGCGAGTAATGGGTGGCTCGCCGTCCGACCGTCCGGTAACCGTCCGGACCGAGCCTAAGTTCGATGGCGCGTACTGTTCCACGCGCGCCTCAAGGAGATGTCAGTAACTGTAGGGGCCCACCAGGATCGAAGCCTACTGGGGCCAAGGGTCTGATTCTGAAAGGAAGACTCGGCCCCGGTACGAAAGGAAACGAAGGTACAGGAGTGGGTTTTTAGTCAGTAAAAGTCTGACACGCCCTCATCCAATGACATCCCCCGACCAAAAGCGGGGGATGTCATAAGATGATTTTCCCACCGAAAAAAAAACCATATTCATTCTTAAGTGAGCAGTTAAATAATGACCAGTGCCTCTCTTATAGGCTGCTAGTCCTAAGTCACTTTTTATATTATAATATTATAAAATCTGGGTTATTTAGTAGAGTGGCCAGATTAACAAACACAACACAGCAAAGAATATAGTAAATGTAGGGAAACGTTTCTTACGTACATGATGTTTTCATAAATGTATTGACGCGAAGATTGTAAATAGCTCTGATCGCTCTTTTCTGTAGTATAAAGATAGAGTCGATGTCTGCAGCTCGTCCCCATAGTAAAATACCGTAAGACATTATACTATGAAAATAACTTAAATAGACTAGTCTAGCGGTATCAACATCCGTAAATTGGCGGATTTTTCTAACAGTATAATATATGCAGCTGAGCTAAGCCAGAGATGTTAAATGAGGACCCCATTGTAGCCTTGAGTCAAGCGTAATTCCCAGGAAAACCGTTTTATCGACAAAATCTAATTTTTCCTTGTTCAATACTATGTCACAATCACTACTTCTGACATTCGGTAAAGAAACTCTTATGCATTTAGTTTTTTTTTTTTCGTTTAAAACTAGATTATTAGCAGTGAACCAGTTTTGGACCTGCAGTAGGGCGTTATTTTTGTTGTCAAGATTATTAGTCCTTCTATTTATCTTAAAAATCAAAGAAGTGTCGTCGGCAAACAACACCATATTAAGTTTATTTTGCAACAAATAGGGTAAATCATTAATATAAACTAAAAATAAAAAAGGACCTAATGTTGAACCTTGGGATACCCCCATTTTCACATTTAATCCCGACAAATTGACACCGTTTATTTGATAAGTAACTAGTTGCTGTTTGTCAATTAAATAACATTTTAATAAGCTTAACGCTGTTTTGCCCAGTCGTAATGCTCAAGTTTCAGGAGTAATGTTTCATGAACCACACAATCAAACACCTTCGACAGGTAGTAGAAGATGCCTATAGCATCTTGTGCCTCTTCCCACGCATTAAAAATGTGTTTTAGTAAGGAAACACCAGCGACAGTTGTACAACGTCCTTTGGTGAAACCATACTGTTTATCGTGTAAGATGTTATTTGTGTTAAAATGATTAAGCATTTGATTTAACATTACCTTTTCAAATATCTTGCTAAAAACCAGCAACACGGACACCGGCCTATAATTATTAGTGTCTTTACTGTCAACGGATTTAAAAAGTGGTATCAATTTACTATGTTTCATTAGATCCGGAAAGACTCCTTGATCTATGCACAAACTAAATATTCAAGCTAATAACGGTGCTATAGTCTCAATAATGAGGTACAAACTTTGATAGACATACCCCACAGATCTTTTGTCAATTTAACCTTGATTTGTTTAAAAGCTTTTATTACTGTTATGGGGTTTAGATGCTTAAAGTTAAATTCAGTCGAGCAGGCTGCAACGTTCGCTTGCAATAGACCAAAAGCATGCGATGGCGACGAATTTAGGGCTTCAATAGTTTTAATTGGTATACTAGCAAAGAAATTTACAAATTCTTCTGCAACTAGTTTGTTATCGCTAATAAGACCATGACGTGTCTCCAATGTGTAATCATTGTTATGCATTTTGTTCCTGTTCGTTTCATTATTTATAATTTTCCAAACCGTTTTTATTTTATTATCTGCTGATTTAACTTTGTTGCTAATGTACAAGGCTTTAGCTGCCTTACAAGTGTTTTTAAACCTTTTTGAATATGTAGCAACATACTTATCAAAAGTTTCAGTTTTAATAATAGGCTTGAGGCCATACAGCTCAAAAAGTCTTTCCCTACTTATTCTGATTCCTTTAGTTGCCCAGTCACTAAATCTAAACTTAGGGCAGATACTTTTAGTTTTTTTCTCAAAGGTCTTATTGAACTCGGTTTGAACTATTAAAAAAAATCGTTATACAAAGAATTACCATTGTTTACTTCAAGATTCCAATCACCTAATTTGCTAATTAAAGTGTTGTTAAATTTAATTAGTTTACTGGATGTTATTGGTCTGGATTGTATCTGCACTTGTTGTATCGGTAAGTTAGATTCAAAAGTTACCAATAGGCCGCTATGATCAGATGGCAGATAATTTACAATGGCCTTTTCTAAACAGTTGCAGCAACAAAAAACATTATCGATACATGTAGCAGTAGTTGTCGTAGTTCGAGTAGGTGCTATAAACACATTTGTTAAATTAAATGATTTGAAGAGATTTAATAATCTACTGCTATCTGAATTGTTTTCTAAAATATTAACATTAAAGTCTCCACAGATAATTACTAGTTTGTTACCAGCTGCAAGTTTTGCCATAACATCCTCCATGACAGACTCAAAAATAGAGTAATTTTGATAATTAGGGGGCCGGTAAACGCACACTATAACATGCCTATCCAGCTCAACACAAGACAGTTCAATATTATGTTCAATGGACAGTGCAACTATATCTTTACGAGTTTTAAATTTAATACCATTCTTAATTAGGACTAGTGAACCCCCACGTAACATTAATTTTCGGTTAAAACAACTGCCCACATTATAATTTTCATAACGATTTTTGCTTGGCCCCTTTAGCTTGCATCCCAGAAGATACTTTATTGTTAAGTTGACAAAAATTGCCAACAGTACCAACTATTGTCTTATTAGTTAGTTTAAAGTGTCGGAGCCAACAACCATAACATTAGTACTATTACTAATGGTGGAACTAATGATTGGGTGCTTCGACATACTAACCATGTCTGAATTAATAATAAATGTTAATAGTTTCGCTATTTGACGTCTAAAAATAATTGGTAGGTACACAGTATACCTGGTCGAAAAAAGTTTATCAACAAATTTGTGGGTCTCAGCTGTTGGGCATGAGGATGTTCCTTCCCTTACGCGCGCGGCTGTACCCATCACTAGCGTTATTGCTTCGCACAAGGAGGCGGCCGCCACCCATTCCCCCTCACTCCGAATCATAGACGCGTGAGATGTCACCACCTCCGATTGCCCCCACGAGGTCACGGCTCACTTCCACCGTAAGCTCCACCGTGTCATTAGGGCGATCCGCACTGTGGCGACATCCTCAAGCATTTTCTTCCGCGGTTTAACGAAGTTGCGAGTAACCTAACCTAACCCAACAAGTTAGCAGAAAAATATTTGACATATTTCCTATTATATATTTTTTTTTAATATGGTCATGATATACGCATATTGCAAACCCCAAACAAAAAAATGATTTTTTTTTACTCCAATGTATAGCGTCCCACAGTCGTTATGTTCATTTTTTTCAACGTCACCTATCTAAGAATACTTGGGTTAACAAGACGAATCTAACGATATGCTAATTATGAAAAACCGTTCAGCGGTTTGGAAGATAAGAGGTAATAAAGAATATTACATACATACATACATACACACACACAAGATACGCGCGAAAAACATAACGCTTCTTGCAGTCGGGTAAAAAGCAACATTTGATGAAGTGGAACTGATGAAAAAGACCAGAAATGGTCAACGGAACTTCATACTCACATAGATCTAATATATAAAATTCTCGTGTCGCGGTGTTTGTGGTTAAACTCCTCCGAAACGGCTTTCCCGATTCTCATGAAATTTTGTGTGCATATTGGGTAGGTCTGAGAATCGGACAACATCTATTTTTTATCCCCCTAAATGTTAAGGGTAATCCACCCCAAAATTACTATTTTTTCAATTTTAGATATAAAAAAAATTATATACATAGCAAAACAACGTTTGCCGGGTTAGCTAGTATCACAATAAAAATATTTAAGCGACTATGAAAATACACAAATAAATGAATGGTTCTGAATAGTAACGTCGAAAATAGTATCAACTTCATCACTCGCTCGCTTCAATTTCTCACTTCCGAAATTAAAGTTATATTAATCTTTTAAGTATTTTTTTTTTTGTGAAGTTGGTTATTTTTTTTTGTAAAAAGTTTTTTTATTAACTATCACGGACGGGTTTACGGCTCAAAGAAGCGATCGAGACTATTTGGCAAATATTCTGTGACGACCTACATCAAACATTCACATGTGTTGATAAAAAAAAGGTTTTTATTTCACATAGGCCTACATGGGCACTTATAAAACGTCAGAGAAGAACCGGCAAGAAACTCAATGGTGACAGACATGCTTCGCCTGTTATTAGACGTCTAGGGGCTGCAAGGTCGTTGGGAATAGCACACAAATAAAATTCCAGTAGTCCAACGTTTTTTTTAAGACTAACACAAGACAAGAACCAAGTTCGATGAGTCCCAGAGAATAAATTTAATTGTCTTAAGAAGCTTTATATTATTGTATTTAACTATCTTACCACATATCCTCTATTTTTCTTAGGATCTTGACCATCATTTATTCTTCTTTGGCAGAAAGACACTGGAACAAACAGATTTTGCTTTATATATGTCCAAGATTATGAATTCTTCTTCTTCTTCTTTTCGTGTCGATGTACTCTATTTTTTTTCTGACCAGTATTTGGCAACCTCTACGGCTCTTTTATTGGCCTCGTTTAGATCCTGAAAACTGCAGGTGGTTGTGCAGGATGGACAGCATAGCAAATGACGCATGTCCTGTGCAGTGGCTCCACACTGGCACTGTGTTAGAGATGGGTCGAGGAAGCCCCATTTTGCCAAATTGTTTTTACAGTGGCCAACCTGGGTCCGCAGTCGGTTAAGAGATTTGTCTCAAACTCAACTCAAGATTATGAATATGACGTATTCTTAGTAATGTCACATAATGTATAGTACATTAGGACAAAAATACGAGTAATAGTGTTATTTTTTAAATTGCTAAAATGATACTTATTACCTCTGGTAAATCAATATGAAAAGAATTCAAAAACTAACTTCATCAATTACGAGGTTATATAGCTTCAAAACTGATTATAGTGCAGCGCTTGGGGAACTAAAATCATCAAATCCTCCTCCAAATATTTGTTACTGTGGATGAAAATCAAACAGCATAGCTAGCTTATAGCTAATAATAAGTATAAAAAAGTTTGCCTAATCATCATGTTCCTGCCCGTATCCCGTGTTATTTGGGGTCGGCGCAACACGTTTTTTTCTTCCACTCTGCCCTGTTACTCGTCATGCTATCACTAACTTCCTTTTCTTTCATATCACTCTTCACACAATCCATCCATCTTTTCTTTGGTCTCCCTCTCCCTCTCCATCCATCCACATGTAAACTCATAACTCTTTTAGTAACATGCGTTTCATCCCTCCTCTTCACATGACCATACCAAGATAAACGATTCCCTTTCAACTTCAAAAAAGTTTGCCTAATAAAAAATATAATTTTGATTTTGAAAAAAAAAAACAAAATGTTAATTACAATAGTTCAACTAGTAAGGAATTACTAGTTCGAATTATAAAATGCTTTTAATGTTGGATAGCCCATTTATTGTGAAATACTGTTAGCTATATAACATCACGCTATGACCAATAGGAGTGGAGTAGGGTTCCGAGGTTCATCCCCGCGTACGTACCCGCCGCCGCTATAGGATCCTCACGAGGGTCTTGGGAGGAGATTATAATGGACTGCCAATAACAGCTTTATTACGTCTCCTCCAGGCGAACATCAACCACTGCGCCCCCGCTCAGGATCTATTGCTCCAGAACATGGCTCAGTGGTCGATTAACATTGCCGTAGTCTCCGAGCCATACTATGTCTTGCGCCCTGGGCATGACTGACCTGACTGGGTGCAGGACCGGAACGGCTCGGTGACCCCAATTTCGTCGGCCACCGCCGGTACCCCGTCGCTCGAGCATATCACGAGAGGACAGGGTTACGTGGCAACACAGTTCGGGGAGATGGCTGTGGTTGGATACACCCCGAATATAACTCTCGCCGAACACCACAACTCCCTTATGCAGCTTAATCCCGTCGTCGCTGGGTTTAGATCCCTCCCCGTGGTCGTTTGCGGAGACTACAATGCCAAGAACTTGGCTTGGGGTTCCCGGTACACGTACAAACGGGTCGGATGGTGGAGAGCTGGGCTCTGGAGACAGGGCTGGTCATCCTAAACCGGGGTTCCGTCCCCACGTGTGTTTGGATGAGGGGTGAGTCAATAGTGGACCTATCGTTCGTCAGCCTCGCTCTGTCACCATGTGTCGTCGACTGGAGTGTCATGGAGGGGATGGAGATGTACTCCGACCACCAGCACATCCAGTTTGATGTCTCCACCCAGACCCAATGGACCCCATGTGGTCAACATTGGCGCTGAAGCAGCTGGACCAGGAGCTCTTCCTGAAAGCCGCGATGGTACAGGCCTGGGTGCAAGCACCGGAGAGGCCTGTTGACATCGACGTCATGACAGAGTGGTTTCGGGAGGCCATATTGCAAAACTGTGACGTGCCAATGTCCCGAATCCGGCCAAGACGTTCCCGGTGCCAGGTGTACTAGTGAGTCATACCAGGTGGCGGTCGAACTAGTGACACGCGGGGTTGCGACAGTCCTGGAAAGGATCCAGCAGTTGGGACTCGAGGTGGCATCGCACAAGTCCGAGGCCCTATGCTTTCACGGCCCTCGGAACGCGCCACCACCGGGCTGCCAAACAATGGTAGGAGGAGTTCACATCGGCGTCGCGTCGGCGATGAAATACCTGGGACTCGTCCTTGACAGCCGATAGAATTTCGAGGAGAACTTTCGACGTCTGTCTCCCAATTCGGGAGACAAATGTCGTCTCTAGATGTCTCCCGTTTGGTTGGAGAATCCTACCTTTCAAACGGAGGTTTGCGGGACTTTACACTCTGTTCCGCCTACCTCCAAACTGGTGACCCTTGACAAACAACCACAGCGCAGCCTTCGTGCAGCCAATACTTCGTGACGTCATCATCACTTCTCTCAAGTTTTCGAGCAGCGAGCCATACAGCCAGCACCCATGACTATAAAGGGTATCCTGACCACCAGTATGCCTATCATACATATATAGCATGCCGGTCATACCTGGTCATCACCTTCAGCCTCATCAGCGACCTTGCCTAAGCACACAGCGCCTTCGGTCGGTCACATGAAAAGCCATGAAGTACCTCTCCGTCGCACAGCACTACTCCGACTGACTGGAGCCTGCAGCACTATTCCGACTCACTGGGAAACCACCACCCCGACTCACTGGGGTATCATCCCAACTCACTCTGACATCATCACCCCGACTCACTGAGGCATCATCCCGACTCACTAGGGCATCACCGTAGATACTTCCGACTCACCGAGAACTATGCGGCATTCGGTTCCCACCCACTGGAACCAACCTACCACTGGCAATGACCGAGCGAACGCCGGCGTTCGCTCGGTCATTGTCTTTCTACTGTGTCTCTAATTACGCTACTCAAAAGGTTAAAAGTAAAAATTTTCGAATTCCAAATATCCCTCCACATTTTTTCAAGAGCCAAATCAAATTAATGTGTCTCATTTAAAACTGGACCTGCATCGAGAACATTTTTGTGTGTTGATTTTCTACGATTTTAAATGTGCCCTAAAACCTGATGAGTCATTTGATCGACTTCAAATTGCTTTTATGGATGAAGGACCTTCAAAAGCAACAATCTACCGCTGGTATATCGAGTTCAAGCGCAGTCGCCTAACTTTGGGGATGAACAAAGGATTGGTTTTACTACGACGGCTGTCACGGAAGAAAGTGTGCTGGCAGTAAAAAAATAATTCAAGAAAGCAGGCCAATTATATGCGAAGACATTTAGCATACACTGCAGATTGGTTCGGGAAGTGTTCACAAGATTCTATACGAGTACCTTCGTGTAAAGAGGATAGTTTGTCGCTGGGTGCCGCAAAAACTTACCGAAGCTCAGAAGCAGGCCCGTGTGGAGTGGTGCCGTGATATGATTAAAAAATTTGAGTCTCGACGCGTTTACGATATTGTGACAGGTGGCGAATCCTGGATTTATCAATACAATCCAGAAACAAAGTGTCAGTTGACAGTTTGGCTCTTTCAAAACGAACTAACGCCTACGAAAGTGAAGCGATCGAGAAGCGCAAGAATAACTTTAATCGCTAGTTTCTTCACTTTGACGGGGTATCTGATTTTAATTCTATTACGTGATCAAAGCAGCATCAACGCCAAATGGTATACCACAAAATGCCTGCCAGAAGTTTTGTCTGCAATTAGCAACAAGCGACCGTACACAGGGATCCGCGGGGTACGGGGCTTCACCATGACAACGCGCCCTCGCACTCAGCGCTCAAAACGAGGGACTTCCTGAACACTACACTGGGCAGAGTCTTGGGGCACCCTCCTTACAGTCTTAATCTGGCACCCTGTGACTTCTTTTTATTTTCTAAAATAAACAATCTGCTAAAAGAGATACAGTTTTCATCTCCGGAAGAAGCGCTAGCAGTGTTCGAGAAGGCCGTGGAAGAGGGTTCTGCGGCGGACTCGAAAAAAATGTTTCGAAAATTGGTTCAGAATCATGAAACTTTATATAAAGGCTGGTGGAAAGATTTGAAAAGATTTAATAAAAATATTTTATTCATAGAAGTCAGTTTTTTTAGTTTCTCAAAACTTTCTGACTGTCCCACGTAGAACCTGAAATTGACACTGTAAAATACAAAAACACCACCCTGGCTCTTTCATCTGGTAAGATAAGTATCAGGACAGGAGCGCTTCTAGAATCTGCTCCGTATTTTCGTTTGTTGTCATATCCTCCTCCTCCTTTTCGATTAATTTTGATATCATTATTTTTACAGTTTGTGGCATCGAAAGAGTTCGCATGCAAATATTACTCTGATTATTAGCAAACTGGCGAGATGATTATACTTTTTAAAGTTTATGTTTCATATAGAATAGGCGTTCGTATTTGATATGAACAAAACATTTTTTTTGTATTGCCAATGAAATTAGGACGGCGGTCAAGCCGATACGCAGATTTAATTTTATAAATATTGTATCATAAACTGCTTCTAGCAATATAAAATAATAATTAACTACACACAAGCCTTTTCATTACGTTTCCACCCTCACAGTATTTTATTTTTACATATACATATATTCAGCAGTGTTAGCAGTTGTGGCCGAGTGCTAACGGCCCCGACTTATGAGTTGTAGGTCGCGGGTTCAAACCCAGCGCATACTTTGTGTGGTGGATTAAGGCCCATTCCCTCTCCTAGAGAGAAGGCCTGAGTCCCAGCAATGAGAACATTAAAAGGCTGATTATGCTGTGCTATGCTATGCTATATATTCAGAAACTTGAAATCTCGCTTAATGTAGAATCAGTGATCACTGATTCTACACTAACCTACTATCGAAGAATAATCTCAGTTTTTAACTCTATCTATATCTATATCCCTTAATAGTACTCACCATAAATAATCATAGAAAATAACACTGTTACTGACTTTATTGCAAACATTTTAAACCATAGTCATAATTGGCAAAGAGTGTGCTAGCAATCTGACGCCGTGTTTCAGAATAATTGAATTACAGTTGAATGATTATTATTTTTATCGTGTTCTTTCATTATTTCGCAGCCTTTTCTGAAGAGATATTGGAATGAGTTTTTTAATATTGAGTAGTTTTAATAATAATAATATAATTTATTTTTTGTTGGAGGTGGCATAGATTGGGGAGAGAAAGAGGAGAGTGTTGGCCTGAAATTGAGTAGAACCAAAACGGAATACTTGTTCTGCGATTTCGGCGATCTCTCCAATCCAGTGCCTGTAGCTCTAGCTGAAACGCCGCAACCGATCTGCTCTGACTTTCGGTACCTCGGGTCATTCATCCAAGGGGATGGTGAGGTAGACCGGGACGTAATACATCGGATCAACGCAGGATGGATGAAATGGCGACAGGTCACGGGAACAACTTGTGACCCACGGATGCCCCTCAAGTTGAAGGGTAAAATCTACAAGTCTGTGATAAGGTCTGTCATACTGTATGGATCAGAATGTTGGAAAAGACTTTGAAAAAACGGATGAAAAAGATAGCATGTAGCGGAAATGAGAATGTTAAGATGGATGTGTGGTGTGACGAGAATGGATAAAGTGAGAAATGAATATATTAGGGGAAGTTTGAAAGTGAGTGACTGAAAAGTTGAAAGAGAATCGTTTATCTTGGTATCGTCATGTGAAGAGGAGGGATGAGACGCATGTTACTAAAAGAGTTATGAATTTACATGTGGATGGATGGAGCCTTCTCCATCCATCCACATGTATAGAGGAGAGGGAGACCAAAGAAAAGATGGATGGATTGTGTGAAGAGTGATATGAAATAAAAGGAAGTTAGTGATAGCATGACGAGTGACAGGGCAAAGTGGAAGAAAAAAACGGGTTGCGCCGACCCCAAATAACACGGGACAAGGCCAGAAAGATGATGAGATGATGATGATAATTTATTTCGACCAACATGGATCATACAACATCAATAATAATTTTCTTACACACACAACATATAAAAACAATGCACACACACATAATATACACACACTTAACATTACAAACTCCGATTGCTCAGTACATGCATCACACAGCAATGGTTCAGGTACCGGCAATCAAACCTCTGTGCGAATACCTTCAAGATGCCGTTGGCGCTGGCACGAACCCTGCGCACTAAGGATGTGCACCGCTTACGCATAGTCGTATAAAAGCAGTCAACTTGCGACTCTACGAACATCCCCGATGCGCTACAGAATCGTGGTAGCCTCATCAGCACCCTGAATGCATTACTATGTTGTACACACAGGGCGTTGTATTGTCTGCTCGAGTATGAGTTCCACAGGCTGCTCGTGTAAAACGATGTACAATATGCTCTGAAAAATGTTGTTTTAACTTCAGTAGTACATCGAGCAAACCTGCGAGCCAACATGTTCGTCCTAACAGACAACGCCCTGCGCTCTCGCTCTATGTCCACATCATCTCTCAGGTCTGAGGACAATATAATTATGTCCCAGACATTTAAAATTTTCCACCCTTTTGATTGCGGTATCATATAACTTAATGTCCGGGACGTCGGACGGACAGGCCCATCTGGCTTGAAAAATCATGCATTCAGTTTTACTAACGTTATACATTAGGCCATGACAGTGAGCATACTTCTCACATCTTCAATAACTTTGACAGACCACATACAGATGCACTCAGCAGTACCATGTCATCAGCGTAACTGATATTGTTAAGACAGACATCATCAATATGGCAGCCGACACGAGCGCTGCTGAGCTCCTCTATCAGCGAGTTCACATACAGGTTGAAGAACCTGGACGAGGTTAACCCCCATTGCCTCACTCCGCACTCCAACCTGTATGGCTCAGAATATGAACTCGACCATCTCAATACACTGACCTGGTTATGATACCAGAATTTAAAAATCCTACTCAGTTCTTTTGGCATGGCAATGTCTTCTAGTTTTTGCCACAGCGTCATCGTACATCGTAATTAACCAGGTCAAATGCCTTGGAAAGGTCGAGAAAGCAAGCATAAATGGTTGTTCGTCTTTCTGTATAATATTTGATAATTTCCTTGATACACAAGATGGCTGTATCTGTGGACAGTCCAGGTCTGAAACATAACTGATTGTGTTAATGTATTGGACAGTTTGATTAAAAATGTAGATTCATTTCTCAATGTCACGTTAGATGGTACTTTTCAAAACTAATTAAATAAGATGTAAACTACAGTCTCATTATTGGTAAATTACATTAACGATAAAAATATGACGGCGCGTACTGTTCTACGCACGCCTCAAGGAGATGTCAGCAAATCGTAGGGGCCCAGCAGGGTCGAAGCCTATTGGGGCCACGGGTAGTGTGAAAGCGAAACCCGGGGCCCTGGGACGAAGGCAACGAAGGAACAGGAGTGGGTTTTTAGTCAGTAAAAGTCTGACACTATCTCCCGTCCGCCCAAGAGCGGGACTTGTCATAAGATGATTTTCCCACACAATAAAAAAAAAACGATAAAAATATACTCTCAAACTTAAGCGGTCAACAAATAAAAATTGGAAAAAAAGAAAGTTTATAAACCTTTATGTAATTTAAGTATCATGCTCATTACACTCAATAAATAAAGAATTACGAGCGTGCGTTGCGCGATCGCAGGGAGTGACGCTAGGTCCTCCCGACTCACTCAACGTCGCTGGGATTTAGTGTCGCCTTCAGATAAACAAAGATCTGTATCTCAAACAAATAAAACCATATTCTATAAAAGAAAACCAAATAGAAAAAGCTTTAGTAACAAAATATTTATTAAATAAAATTAACTAATAATTATTAGACTTTTAAACGTGTTCAATTTCTTATGGGATGTACAGACCGTACGGTCATTCTGGCAAGATTTGTTTGATAATAATTTTTTGGTTCCTTACTAAACGGATACCTTCCAATTAATGGAAACCTTTCATTTTCTGGGTGCCTCTGATTTTCTTGAAATCCTGGGGCCCTCATACTTGGGGAGTTTCTTTCATTGCCTTGTTGTCTTTTATTGAATGAGTATCTTTCATTTACTGAGAAAGTTTGTTTTTCTGAGAATCTACCATTTACTAGAAATGTTGATTTTTCTGGTGATCTGTCATTCATAAGCAAACTTTGGTTCTCAGATATATTTTTTCTTTTCTTGGAATTCTCTCTTTTATTTTAAACCTATCTTTAGGTTCATTGCTTACAGGTACTGGTCTGTTGTTAGCAAAATACATTTTATTTGATTGTGGTTCTTCTTGATGTCCATCATTTACTGGGATATTTTTCGCTAAGATGCTTTTTGGATCCCTTTCCTGTACTGAAAACTTTTTTTTAGAAGCATCACTTAAAATTGGTGGAATTTTATAAGCTTTAAATGTACTATTTGAAGCAACGTTTTCATTTTCTGCTTTCAGTGCTTGATTATTTTTCGTTAAATACTTTAAACCCGGTGAAAGTATTGGTTCCAAGCCGGTTCTCCCGATGTTCTCACTCTCTGCAGATCTGCAAAATTTAATTTTACACTATTGGCCTACCTCTGTGTTTACACACAGACCGTCAGTGTAGAAAATACTGAACTTTCTCGATACATCGCAACGTACCTTTGCTACTTCACAGATAACATCCTCATCATCATCAGCCTACCAGTCGACAGGCTTTTTCACTCACACTATTTTAGTCCTACTACCGAACCCAGCGAAAATCGTTGGTCCACCTATCTTAAGGGCGTTCCACCTTACGTTAACATCAGGCATCACGATAGACCTTTAAATTAGACTACTTTTTATCTGCAGATCAGTAGAAAGTAAAATAAATATACATATTGTCTTTACCCTCCAGGATAGTCTTTCCATGATATTGTTCGTTCGATAGTATCAAAACCTCTTTCATCTGCTGGTCTGTCGCATAAAAATCGTCTGTTGAAAAAATATAACAGCTATTATTACCACATATTTTCCTCATTTAGCAATAGCCGATATCCCCAGTACAAAAAAAAAAGAAATTGTGCACAGAGTAAAAAACTTCCAATCAGATTTACAGCCTATCCAACCTCGTAGGTGGCACGTTACGTTTAACCTTCCATGTGTTTTGTGAGTCACGGAGATGTCTATATATCTGACAGATAATGTATCTACATTATCTGTCAGATATATAGACAAAGTTACGCTGTTTTTACCAAGTTAGTTCTGTAGATCTCTACAGAACTAACTTGGTAAGAACAGCGTAACTTTGAAGATCGTGACCGTGCATCTGTTATTACTTGATACTTTGCTAGGAATCCCTGTGCAAAAACATATATAAAATAAAATAAATGTTATCCACACACCTGCCATTCGTATCAGGAAAATCAGAGTCAACAAACAACAAACAACAATAAAAACAACAACAAAACAACATAGAACAACAACAACAACAACAACAAAACAACATAGAACAACAACAACAACAACAAAACAACAACATCAAAAACAACAACAACACAATGCACAACAACAAACAACATACAACACAAAAATAATGCTGTACAATATGTGCTAGTATATAAATAGGGTCCCATGCACTCATATTCTTTTGACACTTTGAAGACAGATGCAACACCGATTAAGATCTCGTGCGCTCCAGCCCAAGTAATTAAAGGTCCTCCGTGGTCGTTCTAAAGATATTAAAATAATTGCATCAAGTCCACCTTGGTACCTTTGTGTTGCATGAAGTTTTATAAGAAATAAATAAAATGTATCAATGAAAGAAAGAAAACAGGTTTATTTCGTACAACACACGGCACACAAACACAATAAAATTACTTTTGTTTGAGATAATAATAACGCTTTATTTTTTGCCACTTTAACATATACTTAAAAGTTAAGCAGACACAATTGTTTTTAGTCGACTTCGAGAAAGAGGTCAATCGTTGAATCCGACTCGGCTGGGCAGCGTTCGGGAAGCTGTGCGGTGTCTTCTCGTCCAATATACCACAGTGTCTCAAGACAAACGTCTATGACCAGTGTGTGTTGCCAGTGATGACATATGGCTCCGAAACGTGGTCGCTTACAATGGGCCTCATCAGAAGGCTTAAAGTTACTCAAAGGGCAATGGAAAGGGCTATGCTCGGAGTTTCCTTGCGTGATCGCGTCAGAAATGAGGATATCCGCAGGAGAACCAATGTTACGGGCAGTGGCAGTGGGCAGGGCACATTGCTCGCAGAACAGATGGTCGATGGGGACAAAAGGTTCTGGAATGGCGACCACGTACCGGAAGACGCAGCGTTGGAAGGCCTCCCACAAGGTGGACCGATGACCTGGTGAGGGTCGCGGGAATTCGATGGATGCGAGATGCACAGGACCGGTCATTGTGGCGGCATTTGGGGGAGGCCTATGTCCAACAGTGGACGTCTTTCGGCTGAAATGATGATGATGAATTGTTTTTAGACCAGAGTCTTAAATACATTGTGAAATCTCGTTTCAAAGCATTCGATACAAAATCAAGTTCAATCATATTTTGTTATACTTAAGCTTTGAAAACGACTATTTTTGGAACGAATATATCAGAGGTTGTCACCACTTTGTTTACCTAACAAATACCGTTTCGTCTAGCTTGCGTGTTATTGAAGTCAGTCAAGTTAACATTATTCGTGTCATTGGACCTTTTATTGGATCTGCGTGTATCATCGTAATTAGAATATCCTTCTCCATTTTCACACTAAAAGGGACAAAATAATTTTAATGTTTATTTCTGTATAACAGTAATGTTTAGGTTGTAGTGTGTGTAACTCATAATAAGTAAGTGTATCATTATATTAATTCCTATGCATGTATGTTTAAGTTAAGTTTACACTAGACTAAAACAATGTACTTTCATGTAATGTCAGAGGATACAATAAAGTTAAACGTCGCCGCGAACAGATGTCTTTTATTAATTCCGACACTTCAAGGTGAGGATCTGATGTAATAAATACTGTCTCCTTTTGCATAAAAAGTAATGGGATTTGGAAAAAACTTGTGTATCATAAATAAATTCAAATTAAATTCTTTTGTTTCATAATGTAACAAATCACTGACTATTTCCTTACATCGTGGTCACTGACCATTTCTGTACCTTCCAAATATGTATCTTATACTGTGTATCTATCATATATGTACCTTGCAAAGATTGCAGGGGGCAAAAAAAATGATTTAAGAAGCATAACTTACTGAAACACCTTCAAACCCTAATAACTTCTGTTGCTTGGTGGTACACCCATCTTGTAACGGAAGGGTTTTCTGAATAATTTTTCCTTCATCATCTATATTACCCTTTCTTAGTGAGCATACCACATATTTTTTTATGATTCTACTCATATGTACAAAATTTTTGTAATGCTTAATGCAATCTTGTTTATTCATTATTAAGGTTGGAGCGTATTTTATAATTGGTTGATTATAATTATGGGTATCTCCAGGCTGGAAACATGAATGAAGTGGTTAATACAAAATAGAAAAATCTATTTATACTTTGACATCACTCGAACTCGTTGCTTCTTCGCCTTTGTCCTATGTTACTTGGAATCGGCGCAAAATTATTCTCTGTCCTAGCTTTTATCGGCCGTCCTGTTTTCACATATATCAACCCTCACATATTCCATATGCTATTGCTTAGCTATTTTCCTTTCCAGCTGTCAATATTTATATTCATTACTGTCTTAGGCACCATACCTGGAAGTTTTCTTAACAAATCTTGCCGATAGGGTATTGTGTTATCCAAAAACTGATTTCTACATTGTTTTTTGCATATAAGTAGTCCGTTTATATAAGAAACTATAGGGACTTAGCAAAGTAGATTGGGCTGTAAGCAGAAAACAAGATAGTTGGGGAACGGCTGGTCAGATGATGGTGACTCTTTCTATTACCCTTCGCCAGGTTTCGTCATGACCCCATCCGAACACCAACGCATCATCTCCAGCTTCTTGATATTTCTCTTCATAGTTTATGGGTATCGTAGTGGGTTTATATTAACACAATGTTTCGTACTTAGGGTCGTTGAAATCAAACGGTGATTCCACTTTAACCAAAGCTATGTCTAAGTCCGCCCAAAGATTTAATTCTCCAGGATTCATAATATAACCTGAAATTAAATCGTTGTAAATATCGCGTATTTTTCTTAGGGCGGCCATGCGGGGATAATTATATGAACTCTTAATATATCCAATCATAATATTAAAACCATATCGATCGTTAGAAAATCTCGAGCTCGTCAGATTAAGGTAAGGTGACTGCATACAGAACAATTTATCTGAAATCATCATAACTGTAAAAGGTATTAATCTGTATTAATCGGACGTGCTCCAATATTTAAACGTCACGATGCGTTTATGCACCTGCATTTTTAAATCGGCCATGACTTAATTAGTAATAAGTTTTCATTGCACTCGTATAATCCTCAGCGACGCTAAGCCCCTTAGCGTGAAGCCACTTAGATTTAATTTTTTTGTAAGTCCTAGCTGAAGGACCAACTAGGTTACATGCGGGGACTCCACGTGTACCTAGATTGGCAATCTATGTTTTTTTTATGTTAGGCCTTCGTAAATCAACCTATAAGGTTGTTGTCTGCTTAAACAAGCTTGCCTGTGTAACCTTAATAAATTAAAACCTTCAGCCAGGACACACAAAAAAAAATTTAAACTAGGGTAGACCGCACGAGATAGGCTGGATCGATCATACGCCATTATTTAAGGACGACTTCGAAACTAAGGGTTCAGCGGCGCGAGTACGCTCGAGCAAGAGACGGGGAGAATATTGACGGATCAATCGCGGCTGGTGGCAGCAAGGAAAAAAGGACGGTGGTTTGTTTCCGAAGGGTGCTGGTATTTCTACGGCCCTCCTGAAGCAGAGCAATTGCGTCATCAGGAGTGACGAGAGTATGCCTGCGACGGTAAATCTTGTAAAGGTTCGATGGTACTTTACACCGGGACAGCTTCTGATGTTACACAAAACAGAGGTCCAATCGTGTAGGAGTAGCAGCCACATATAGGCCGGTGCTGCAAAATGCCATCTAACATCTTTGGATTCAGTGAAGAGGCGTGTGATAAGGCTAATTGGTGATCAAGATTTGGTTAAGCCCAATCTACAAAACCTGGAGCACAGAATAGAATAGAAATACTTTTATTCTTGACAGACACAGCACAACGGCTACAAACAGAAAGTAAAAAAGTACAACAGTACAGAATGCGCCGAGCGTGCCCGCACCAAAAGAGAGCATTTGCTGAGCGTCAGACACCCAGCTTAGGGTAGCTAGCCTTTCAGTATTCAATTCTAGATGCAGTATGCGCAGGAATTGCATGACTTGATTTCGCCATCGCCTTTCTACCACCATCGGACAACCTGACGTGCGGCGAATGTCCACACTCACATTGTTCGCACCTCTACGGTTTGAACTAGAGAGTCATCGTTTATACCGCGTACAGACTGGAACAATTTGCCTGTGGTCTTCCCGTCCGATTATAATTTAGTTGTCTTGAAGGCTAGAGTGAGTAAGCTCTTAATAAACTAGTGCGCTTCAAAAAACACTTAACTAATTAAAACTATATATACACTTAAATCAAACACTACTAGCTAAAATATGGCGTCAAAAAACTCCTCAGCATCGCTGTCGACTGGAAGTGTACCCAAAAGGCTGGCGGCATTGCCACGTTGTATGGCAATGCTTAATCTCTAACCGAGGTAAAAGCCAGCCCTTGGGTCACGTGAAGTGTCTACTAAGCGTTTGGATAGTTCTTTGAACAGCTTATGAGCACTCGGACCCCACGGCCCAAGAGTTTCAACCCCAAACGGCTCAAAAATATATCTGCCGACGAGGTTGTTATATTTCCGCCGCTTGAGGTTCTCCGCAGCAGCAGCGGCAGCACCAGCACAGCACGAAGAGCTAGGAAGATGGGATGGCGCAAGAGTGTCGACACAGGTAGCGTCCCACACTAAAGGCCTACCCATCTTCCAGGGAAATAAAGACATACCGTCCGGTCTCTTACCATCGTCGCGTGCCAGGCCATGAGGTTCCAAAACAGCCGGAACGCCGACGGTAACAAGGGCTCGTCGGATGATGTCGTTAATATTCGCGTGCCGTGCTATCCGTTCCGCGCTTCGACTGCATGATAGGCCATGGTGACCAAGGCTGTTGACAACTTCACCACAGTGGCAGCGATGAGGAGAACAGCAAGGAGCACCTAGGCGTAGGGCAACAGCTAGGCGGAAAGTTGTATCGTCGAATAAGGTGCCAATATTCGACGACGGCAGTGCGTGAAGCCAAAGACCTGACTCCCAATTTCCCACAGCCAGGAGGCGCGCACGCTCTGCAGTAGTAGTAGAAGTAAGGATTAGGTTTTTCTGGACTACTTTGCAGAGCGGTTCGTCCCACCGTCTCTGAGAGGTTGGGTTGTCAGGTGGATTTGTATTCGGGCAAGCGAGTCTCCAGGCATCCATAGCCTCGGTGAAGCACGGCACTTCAAAAGGAATCAGTGTGGAAGTTAGAATATTCCTGATTAATTTATCAGTGCTGTGAACCGAAGATATGAATGCCGGTAACTAATACTGGTAATTTTGCGGACGCCGAGGCCTCCCATACGGATGGGAAGAGTAACTTGATCCCAAGCTCGATCGTCCAAGGTCATATTTAAAATTAAAGTAAGTGTATGCCGAATAATTTTGTCCATTTTTTCCAAAAGGTGAAAGTGCTTCCATAAGTGGGAAGCACGAAGGAAATATATTAATTTAGGGCCGAAACAACAATAACGAATTAGGGTAATGGCCGAATGCATGTTAATTTGGAGTAATCTTTCCGAAACGTCACTAAAATTTTGTATTTTTTCCTCCACAAAACTGGGAAAGGAATCCTCAAAGATTGGGGACCCAAGGAGACGAAGAGAACTTTTATCTATAATTTTGATTGCAGGGGCTATTGCATTGCATTTTGGAAGAGTCACATGTCTGTCAGTACTGTCAGAGAGGAATAATTCACATTTAGAGAAGTTGAGATCTAGTCCTATAGAAAAGAGTTGGTTTTTTAAAAATTGTAAATCATTTAAAACGGTGTCTACATCGCCTCCCAAGGTTCCATCATCGAGGTACCACACATAAAATCTGGAATTTAGTTTTCGTATGATTGGGTGTATAGCTAAGCTAAAGATCACTGGCCCGAGGGGGTCACCTTGTTGACGGCCAACAGCGGATTCCAAAAGGTTGTCCCGAAAGAGTAATTTAGATGGTTGTCTATAACATTGCCAAAGAAAACTATAGATTTGAGGTATTTCTTTTTTAGTTTCTGCCAGCAAGGTATCCCTATTAACCGAATTAAATGCATTTTTTATGTCAACCTTAAGGATAGCCTCTCCTTTGCCAGAATTTAGATAGGTCGACAACGCGTGTACGGCAGCCTCACAGCCCCCTTTGGAGCCGTAACCAAGCTGTAGAGGCTGAAATTTTTCCGAAACCACCTTACCATAAAATTTGCAACAAATCTTGGCTACCATACGACGATAGGTAGTTCCCACGGCAATGGGACGAATACCGCCATCCCTCTTACGCAGGGCACATAAATTAGCCCCGTACATGACGTCAATGATGGTTTCGTTCACCTTGCCAGAGAGCATTAGGTTAATCAGAGCCGTAAGCTCCTTCAAGAGCAACTCACCAGCTTCCCCGGCGCCTGAACAGGTAAGGTCCTTTAGGTGCTGAGGACTTAGACCATCGAGGCCGCCAGCAGAGCCGCTCCGGAAAGAGCAAACAGCTGTGATCACTTCTCGACCTGTAATGGTGAGGGTGTGAATGTCCGGATCAGGGGGGTCGGGAAAAGAAAGGCCATCCGCTGGGGCAGGGTGTTTTCTCTCCAGATCTGCGAGAGTATCTGGAGAACAAGGAGCCACCACATCACTACTAAAAAGAATCCTGGCTGCTCCGCTGATGTCACCTTCCCCCAACTTTGTTTCTACTAGATGGGGTATACCTTTTAAAGGGGTAAACCTTTGTATCGGAAATTTTAAATCTAAATGACAGGCCGAAACATTACAGTTTTCTTTAATTTGTGCAGTTAAAGTCTTTTTTGTTGCCAAATTCTTTTGGACGTGTAAAATTCTGTAGGGGAAGGTGAGCAAGTGTTCCCAAGCACTTTGCGAGTTCTCCCGTACGGCAAGGCGAACGCACCCTGCTAGGTTTTGCGCCACAAGAGGTCTAGCTCCGCGGGGAACTCGCTTTAAAACTGGGCAAGAGTTTTTGAATTTTGAAAGAATTTTCCAAAACGGATCTAAAGGTGGTGTAGTAGGTGTGGGAAATGGTGTACTTATAGGGTCCGAAGTGGGTGCATTTTGGGGTTTATGTACCTTCCCAATATGCACACTCAGATCCCGCTTACCTTTAAAAAATCGTGCCTGGGTGCACAGAGGACACTGTTATCGACCACTTCGCTGTTGTCGCTAAGCATGTATAAAATTTACGCTTATGCACTAACTTATTAACAATAAATAAAGCTAAATAAAAGGAAAAACACTAAACAATAACACTGACTAAAAAAATCGTTCGAATGTCATAAAGACAACACGTGTCAAATGAAGCAGCGCAGTCGCGTAGGCGGCCTGGGGCGCCGCGACACCGATGATGGCATTTCGGTGGCGGCGCCCTAACAACCGTTGCCGGGTGATGACACGCGTCGCGTCCTCGGCATCACCGTCAGGCGGCACGTCACACGTGCAGTTTATAACACTCTTCTTTATAATATTAGTGTAGATTGCATTGGATGATCCAGCAAGCTTTTAAACCATTCTCATGTTGACGATAGGCGACTGGGAAAGGCCCCTCTTGTGCTTGTAGCACCGCCTACAGCTGTCAAGTATAAATAAATAGTTTTCTTTTGGAAAATTTACAAATATTTTTCGATATTCGTACAGGGCTCGCTGAGCTGCGTTCAAATCCAACTAACTAATGCTTATTTATTATTATTTCAATAATTTAATATTTTGTGCAGAAAATGCAGATCGACAATTGTTTTATGTATTCATTTTTTAAGGCTTAGTTGTTGAATTTGACAAATAAATTAATTATTCCTTGTTGTGCGCTTCACCACCCAAAATGCGGAAGGGTTTGTATCGGGAGACCAATGTGATTAGGGGGTTGTGGTTCTTCAATACAATGTCAAAGAAACGCCTTATAACGCCGATTTTTCGGATGATTCGACTTTGAGTGAATCAGTGAGCCTAATGCGAGTTTTCAAATCTACTCGATCGCGTTGATGTTAATATTCACTTAAATATGTCAAATCGAATGGAATATTTTCCTTTATGATTATCAGACAACGTCATTGACCGACGCGACAGACAGGTGTCTGCTTCTAAGATTTATTTTTTATTTTTTTTATTCTCGATAGGTTCGCGCTTGACCGCCATCTCACCTGATGGAAAGCGATGATGCGGTCGACGATGGAACGCGCTTACCTAGAAGTAACCTATTCACTCTTAACTTAAAGATTACCAGGTTGTAGCTATCAGGAAACACACATTCCGGCAAGGAATTCCACTCCTTAGCTGTACGCACAATGAATGTGTTCCCAAAACGTTTTGTTCGTATAGGTGGAATGTCCACCATGTACCAGTGGCGCGTTGCCGTACGCCTGGTGGTCCGATGATGGAACGGGCTAGGCGGAATTAGGTTATGCAATTCCGACGCACACTCCCCGAAATGCAACCGGTAGAAAACCGACAGGCTAGCAACTCGGCGCCGATGCTCAAGTCTTTGGAGCCTCGACTCAACGAGTGTATCATTGCAAATGATCCTCCTGGCACGCCTCTCAATTGCCTCAAGTGCATCAAGCTGGTAACGGGCAGATCCGTCCCAAAGATGAGAGCAGTACTCCGTTATACACGATCGAACTTGTGCTTGATAAAGTTTGAGCAGCTGTTCCGGCGTGAAGTACTGTCTGACCTTAGCGAGGATACCCAGCTTTTTTGCTGCCAGTTGAGCCTTTGCTTCAATGTATGGCCCAAAGTTGAATGTTGACGTCAGCGTAACACCAAGAAGATCAAGATGGTCGGTTATCGGCACGGTTACGCCCCGGAAAGTTGGAGCAGGGCTGAATTGGCTCCTTTTAGCGGAAAAGAGACATGCCTGGGTTTTAGCAGCATTGAACTTGACCAAATTGTCATCGCCCCATTCAGAGACTGCCTCCAAGGACAAGTTCAAGCGCTCGACCATAGCCTCTCGAAGAGACTGGATCTGTGACCCACTAGCTTGCGCGCTGGATGTGTAACTCTCAGCAACAGTGCTGTCGTCTGCATACCCAAAGGTACCGGGCTTAAGCAGAACATTAATGTGCAGCAAGAACAACGTTGCCGAGAGCACTGACTCCTGAGGGACCCCGGCATTAATGGCCATTTGACCGGATGAGCAACCATCGATGACCACTCGGATGGACCGGTCACTCAGGAAGTCTGCGATCCAAGCACACAAACCAGCAGGTAAACCGAAAGAAGGAAGCTTACTAATAAGGCTTTCGTGCCAGACCCTATCGAAAGCCTTCGAGATATCGAGGGAGACGGCAAGCGCTCCCCCGTGTTTCTCGATGGCCTCACTCCAGATGTGGATGGCATACGCTAGAAGAACACCAGTTGACCGATTTCGGCGAAAGCCGTATTGTCGGTCACTTAGGATGTCATTAGCTTCTAGGTATGCCAGGAGTTTAGTGTTGAGTACACGTTCCATAGTCTTACAGAGAATGGACGTTACTGAGATTGGTCTGTAGTTAGCTGGGTCAGCCCGACTACTCTTCTTGGGCACGGGCTGTACGTTAGCTTGCTTCCATGCAATCGGCACTTTTCCAGCCTCAAATGAAAGCCTAAATAGGCATGTCAGGATCGGAGACAGTTCAGGCGCACACGTTCTCAGAACAATTGCTGGTATCCCGTCTGGACCACTAGCCTTGTTCACGTCAAGGTTACGCAGCACCCTACGGACGTCCTTCTGATGGATGCGAATATCCGACATACTCGTCTCGCAACCAACAGGATTAACAGGGGGCCGCGCGTCACCAGGATCTAGACGCGAAGATTCCGCGAAGAGTGAGGCAAACAGATTTGCTTTCTCCTCAGCGGTATGGGCCAGCGATCCGTCGGGTTTCAGCAGTGGCGGCAGTGAGGGACGGCAGAAGTTCAATTCAACCGACTTAGCCAGGGACCAAAACGCCTTACTACCAGCAGGGTATGAAGCGAGTTTGTTCCCGATGCGGCTAATGTGGTTGTACCGAGACCTCCGCATCACCTTCTTGCAAGACTTGGCAGCTCTGTTGAAGGCTTTCTTCTTCTGACCCACGTCATTTGCCTTGCGCATACGAGCGTCGGCCCATGCCTGGTAAGCCGTGTGCTTAAGCTTGTTAGCGCGATCACACTCCGCACCAAACCAAGGGCGAGCCTGGCCAGACATTGTTACGTCAGAGAATGGAATGTAGTACTCCATCCCCCGCCGCAACACATCCGTCACAGCATCCGCGCACGACGATGGATCACCCGAAGAAAAGCAAGTAGGCTGCCAAGGATAACATGCAAAGAAAGATCGCATGCCATCCCAGTCTGCTGACCTATATCGCCAAACCCGCCTGGTGCCTCTAGGGCAGGGATCGGGCGGAGAATAGACTGATACAGATTTCACCAGACAGTGGTCGAAACTACCTAACGGTGATGATATCGACACTGAATAGCGGTCTGGTTGTCAGCAGAAGGTCCAAGCAGTTGGCCGTGTGCGAGTCAACATCTGGCACCCTCGTAGCTCCCTGTACCAGCTGGGTGAGATTTAACGCTAGCGCAAGCTTACGCGTCTCTCGACCAGCATGGTTTGTGCACTGGTATGGGAAAAGCCACTCCTTATGGTGGGCATTAAAATCCCCCAGTAACACCAGTTGCGCGGAAAGGTACCTCTGTTGAGCCGCATCCGCCGCCTCACTGAGGTACTGTGTGAGCCTGGTAGTCTCCTGATCACCACTGTGCGAACGGTAGACACAAGCATAGATAATTTTATCCATGCCTGTGTCCACCAGTGCCCAAAGCGTTGAGAACCTGGAATCTTCAAGGTTGCGGAGACGCCGATAGCATATGTCGTCCCTGGCGTACAAACACACACCTCAGCGTGTGGTATAAAATTGTGCTCCAGGATAAACCCTGGGTAAGACAAATACGACACGTCTGACGGACTTCTTATCTGCGTCTCCGAAAGAAAAAAGAGAGAAGGTTTTTCAGTCTCCAGGTGATGATGGACTGCTGCGAGATTGGAGTGCAGAACTCTAATATTGCTGAGGTGCACTTTTAGTAAAGAATAATAAAAGTGTGATATATTTATATACAGAGTGCGGAGATTGTAGAGAATACAGCATAATTATATTTTTTTGGAGTACCTACTTACATTTAGGCTTACAAGTACAAATAACTTTCTTTTTCATAGTAGAGGTACACTTATCCGTTTCTATTTGATTATCAGGAACATACTTTTTGTATCCCGCTATGACATATAAAAAATCCACATCAGTGACACAAGCTGCGGATGTGACGACGAACTCACTGGTAAAGATGGCACCCCCACACAGCCAGGCGTCATATCCTAATGCTGATATAGGCGCTTTGACTAAGTATACCTGAAAATTATATATTTATACCTAGCCTTGCCATAAATATTACTAATTTTACTTGTACGCGCCCTTTTAGGTAAGGGCGGGGCTAGTTGAGCAATTTTTCACTTGAGCGGATATAGCTCCTCAATAATAAGTCTCGGTGACTTGTTATGCGGCTTGATGGATTAGTAATTTCTCCCTTAGCAAAAGTGTCTGTTGTAATTTTTTTGTAAAAGGTCGAATATAAGATCTACAGCTGTTTAAATGCAGAAAGTCAAGTACGCTCAATGTACCCCATAGGTGAGGTAAGTTGAGCAAAGGTATGGGGCAAGTTGAGCACTAAGAATGTCTAACCAAACCATGGGTTTAATATTAACTAGAGATGAAGTCAAATATGTGTTTGACAATCAGCTCTTTATTTAGAGTCTTTTAGTGACAGTACTACAAAAGCTTCAATTCAATTCAATCTTAAGAAGCTAAATATTATTGAATTTAACTATCTTACCACGTATTCTCTATCTTTCTTAACATCTTGACCATCGTTTATTCTTCTTTTGCAATGAAACACTAAAACAAACAGATTTCTAATGCTTTATAAGATGTTCAAGATTACGTATATGTATACTCAGTAGGGTGACATAATATATATGATACATGAGGAATTTGCTAAAAAGATACTTATTTCCTCTGGGAAACTAATATGAAAGAACTTCAAATATAACTTCATCAATGACGAAATTATAAAACTTGAAAACCGACAATAAGAAAGAGAAGTCCAACATGAACTCTAATGTCAAGTCCATCACGCCTGGAGATGGATAAATTGCATTTCATTGAAAAGAAAAATATGTAAGACTTCAATTCGTCCAAAATTTTTTTGAATTTCTTACGTGAAAAATATTTTGGTTCCATTAAACTCGCGAAGTTGTGTGATTTTATACACAATTAACATAACATTCATTATTTTATTCAAATGTTGTGTTTTGTTTTATTAAAGCTCATTATTTTTGGTTGGGACTCATTTAGTATCTTTGGTGTAATCCAGAGTGAATTACAGATCTTAAAAATAGATTTACAAATCTTTTCCACTCATAATCTTACAAACATAAGATTCATGTTTATGTGCCGCAAAATGCGATACGTTTAAAAGGATGTGAGCCTGGAGATCTGTCATACAGGTCTCTAACCTAGTTCAGACTCCAGCTGTCACAAAGGTTTTAGTCTTAAGGCAAAATTTTATAAATAAACTTGTGTTACAATGTATCATAAACAGAGATGTAAATGATATTTATTATTATTACAGCATAAAGCTACATAAACAGTTTGTTTGGTTGAAGGCATAATAGAATCTGCCCCATATTTTTATTTATTATTATAATTATCTCCTTTTTTATGTTATTTATTTTTACAGATAGTATTCTATTGTGGCATATATTTTCAGAAACTGGATAGATGGCAAATATTTCTTCCATTATATCTCTTATTTTTGTATCTGTCATCTGTAATGCAATATCCTCGTTTAAGAGGACTACAACACCTAAAGCGCGACCACTCGGGGACTGCTTACAAGAGAAAGAGATGCGTAAAGACACAATGCTTGTAAACGTGAAACATTCTAACGATTTACTAAAAATCTACAGATTGGATTATAAAATTAAAATACTATAGCTATAAAACGTTGCTTGTAGAATAATCTAGCAAATGGCAATCAAAATGATTGTACTTATATACCCGTCCGGCTTTTAATCGACAAAAGTAATTTTTAGAAATTAGTTTTCTTGCGTGTCTATCCAGCATTCATCCCCTGAATAGCAGCAGTGGATCATATACTTTTGCGCATTATAAAACTCGTGATTGGATATTCCTATAAACCTCTTAATGTAGGACTATCAATCACTGATTACAATATTTGATTGAACAGTGATCATAAAAGTAGTCACCATAAATCATCATTGAAAATAACACTGTGATTGACTTTACTCCAAACATTTTAAAACATTGTCATAATTGGCAAAGAGTGTGCTAGTAATCTGACGACGTGTTTCAGAATAATTGAATTACAGACTGATTTATTATTTTTTATCGTCTTGTTTCATTATTTCACAGCATTTTCTGAAGACAGTTTGGATTGAGTTTTCAGTATAGAGTAGTTTAAATGTATTAGATAGTTTGATTTAAAAATTTAGAATTGAAAATAACATTTTAACACAACACTTTTTAAAAACCTATTAAATAATAATATGTAAACTGGTCGCATTATCAGTATATTACATTAACGATAAAATGAGACTAGGTATTAAGCTTAAACAGTCGACCAATGAAAAAACTGAGCAAGTGCGAGTCGGACTCGCGCACTGAGGGTTCCGTACAAACTTACCTATATAAGGTCCCATTAAAATAGTGGGACAAATTTTAACACAGCGTTCAGTACGTCTAACCAAACATATCTAAGAAAAAAAAACAGTAATTAAAGTATTTTTATTTTGACCTATATAAAATAATAAATGGCACTCAAGAATAAACACATCCAATAAGGGTAGGTACTTAAACTCGCGCGTCGCGCGTTTAGTTCATTGAACCCCAAGCGAACGTCGAACGTCCGGTCGCTGTTTCTAATTACCTACGCTACTCAATCGTAATAGTTACTTTCAGTTGTCTACACACCGCATTTTTAGGATAGTGTTGCTAGTCTGGATAAGTAGAAGATAGTAAGTACGCGCAACTCAAGAACAGGCTACCATCGAGTGTGTATAAACTTTCCTCGAACACACATGATTATGAACAGACGGTTCATAATCATGTGTTGCCTAAGAAAAGATTCTAATTTCCCAACACACTTTACCAGGCTTTGGACTGTCTAATTGCGTGCTGAACTGTTATCAAGGTATCAAAGCTATTGCAGTATGTAAGTTGTAAATAAACAAGCGCGCAATGGAAACAGTGTACTGATATGAATCATTTTTGATTATTTTAAAGTTCGATAACAGTAAAACACTGATTCAGGCGTGTTTAAACATTAGAATCAGCCCTATTTACAGTAATTAATTGAAATACTACTTACTCTACGCCGGTAGGTTTAGATTAATTGTTGAACATGCCTACTGTTTTGTTCAATGCACTTGCGGGCGCGTTTAATTATGTGTCTTTTCACTTTTAAAAGAGTGTCTTTACTTTTAGTTCCTGCACACGAGTGTAATGATACGGGTGGAGGCCTTCATCACGAAGGAGTTTCCACACGTAAAAATCACTGACATTGAATACACTACCAGCATCGGCCGTGCTCGCCGTCAACCGCTGGTGGCATGAAGGTGCCTTAATCACGATGGCGCTGTACTACTCCCAGGATTGTCGCAAGGCTCGGCCGCCTTCCAAATCTTCATGGTAAAGGATTTGGGCTTGTCGTATGCTATTTCTAAGTATTCTTGATTGTTGTACGCGTAATAAGGCATTGTTGTCGATTGTGATAACTACCTAGGTACGTAATAACACTCACACACTTACATTCGACGTTCGCGAAACATGTTACCGTCTCGGTTGCACGACGAAAACTGAAATTGCGTCATCATTGTCATTTACGGCAAGCGCGCGACGCGGGCGCCTGCGAAAGGCTATGTTAGAGTGAGAAGGCACGAATTGATCAATGAACGCGGCGGCCGGTGACGTCGCGTAGGTATTTTGTAGTATTAAGAGATGTGTTTATGCATCGGGTAACCAACATTTTTAGTAAATCGTTAGCTGTTTTTTTTTTCATTGTAAGTAAGTATGTACAGTTTTTTTTTTACCATTGTCTTTATTTTGGTGGTCTGAATGATTTCTAAAAGTTTGTCCCACTATTTTAATGGGACCTTATATTATGTGAATAGTTCAATTCCCGAATGGAGTCTCGAAGATTTTTTAATTACAAAAAAGTTTTTTATTTTTGTGACGTAACAACAAATTTTCTGTTTATGGATTTATATCCTATATCTATACTATATGACCTTGCTTTATGCCAAATTTAAGGTCAACCCTTTGAATTTTGATTCCTTTGGGAGTGTCAAAATGCACGTTTTTTGTGACATAAACGGCCGTATCTTTTTTTTTCGTTAACTGAGAAGTTTGATTTTTTCACAGCTTCAAGGGACCGCATACCTGAGTATATGGTTTTAATTTCAACTCGATACCTCTACGCGTTTCCGAGATAAAGGGTCTTGACAGACAGACAGACAACAAAGTGATCCTATAAGGGTTTCGGTTTTTTCCTTTTGAGATTCGGAACCCTAAAAATTTAACATAACTAGCAATATAATTTAAATCTTTTTCTAATTATTTTTAGTTTCACAGTTTTATAATTAGCAAAATTCAAATGGTGTTTCAAAATCGATTTGCCATCTACACTAAAGTTTGTTTGAAAGTTTATTTTTTTGTAACTTTGTAAATTGGTTTGTAGCAGGTAATCAATAAAAGCCCTGGTCACAAAAAGCTGTAAAGCAAGCAGCAAATTTATGACCAAAAAGTTTTGTTTACATCATAAACATACTATATTTGTAACTCAAGTCGGACAAAAATAACCGATTACCTTCTTTATCGGCGCATCCGCATCCTAAACAATTTGAAATAAGTCAAAATATTGTACTAGGATAATATTTATAGTATTTATTTTATTTATAAAAAAGTCCGCGATAGCACCTTTATGTGTAGCTTCTATACTTAAATATCGCTTTGTGTGTAAAAATAATATTTGTTTATACTATGGGGTATAACGTATCAATTCATAGGAAATAAATACTTTTACATATTAAGCATTTAATAGAAATAACATTTGCATTTCAGAGTATGTTACTTGGTCGTACGGTTAAGAAGATAATGAATTTGTATGTCGAATGTTATATGCATATTTAAGTTTATTTATTTACTTACTCGATGGATGACGTGTGATGGTGGCGGTTAAAATTTTCCTATAAAGGAATAATAACGTTCGCATTTGTTTTTTTTTTTCAAAATCTTAAGTTCATCCGTTCCGGACCGAGTCATCCGTCATTTTTATACAACCCAACGTACGGCGAGTATCCACCCTTAAGGTTGTTGAAACATCAACGGTCCGGACTAAGCGTTTCGCTTCATCGTTTATTAAGACAGTGCATCGAAGGACTGGAACAGTTTGCCTGCTGCGGTCTTCCGTCCAACTATAATTTAGATGTCTTCAAGGCTAGAGTGAATAGGCTCTTAATAAACTAGTGCGCCTCGCCATCAATGATTGTATCTCTGCTTACCATCAGGTGGTATCGCAGTCAAGCACTGGTTTATATCAATTTAAAAAAAATAGCTTGGTGAGTTTCGATTTGCAATTTCAGATTTTTTCAAGTTTTAGTCCATTTTTTTTGCAGCTGCATGACCATCAACTAATACGTTTAAAGAGCCAAGAGATACACGCTGTGGTAACAGACACTCCTAACTCTTCAACACTTCATCACCACATCAGCACATCTCATCATGAATGGTTCGGTACCGGATAAGAGATTTCTAGATTGGCCACTGCAGCCAATCTAGATATCGCTTAACCGACTGCCCCCAGGTTGGCCACTGCACAAACAATTTGACCAAATGAGGCTTCCTCTACTCATCCCAAGCACAGTGCCAGTGTGAAGCTGCTTCACAAGACATGCGTCAGCTGCTATGCTCCCCGTCTTGTACAACCACCTGCACCTTCTAGGAGTAACACGAGGCCTACGACATACACGTATAAAACCCGATGAAACTTGGCATATGGGTAGATTATGACTTAGATTAGACGCACATTACGATACTATTTTATTTTCAAAAATATAAAATTATGACGATTACCTACTTTCACGCGGGTGAAGCCACGTGCAAAAGCTAATAAATAAATAATTGTAGGCCGTAACTGTGCTACGCCGTAGCCTCTAGTAGCAGAGCTATGTATGAGCTACACGTAGCAGACAGATTTGCTTGCTACGTAAATAACAAAACCTATGAAAACGTTGATAAGTATTGGAATCGAGTATATGTATTTATTTATCGATCAAGTAATTCAACGGATGAACGCTCATTCGAAATTGTGCTTGAAAATATACATAATGGTAAAATGATTCAATGTCGCAACGATGCTGAAGTGTTTTTACATATTGATTTGGATAGCTGTATTCAAATGTTAGTACTATTGTTTTGTTTTTTAAAGTAACAATGCGTTAATATTAATTTCAGAAAGAAAGAATAATCTTATCATTATTCTTCTTTATTTTTTGAGGGGCTTCTCGTATTTATTATAATATGAGGTTGTCACCTGTAGTGACGACTGGCAGCGGCCTCACGCGCTTACCCCAGGCTATCATATGGTAGGTACGAATTGTGGAAGATCGGGAAGCAGTCACCTCCGCGAAGCCGTACATTGAGCGAAGGTGGTGGAATCTCTTACTGAGAGAAGGCATCCTTACGCCCCAACTGCTGCCAGAAAAGGGTGCAGCTGGGGGAAGGCAGCAAGGGATGGGCTAGGTTTTGGCTGATTTTCATTATCATTCTTCTGGTCTTATCTCATGTTAATATTTTTTTAATATTATAAAATAGTGCTTGACTGCGATTCACCTGATGGTAAGCAGTGATGCATTCATTGATGGTAAGGCGCACTAGCTTATTAGGAGTCGATTTACTGTAGCCTTGAAGACACCTAAATTGTAGTTGGACGGGAAAAGCGCAGCAGGCAAATAGTTCCAGTCCTTCGATGTACGCTGTATAAACGACAAGTCGAAACAGTTAGTCTGGACCGAAATGGTTTCCACAAAGTAAGGGTGGATACTTGACGTACGTCGGGTTGTCCGATGATAGAAAGCAGATGGCGGAATCAAGTAATTCAATTCTCTCACAAAGGCATCCTGTAAAATATCGAAGGGTTGGATACCCTACACGTGCTCGCATAGCGCACGTAGCAATGTGCCTATTTCTTCAATCTTTGATAATCTTCATCTCTATAGTTACCTCTTTCTAGCCATATCATCTTTCACTTAATCCATCTGTCGTGTCTTTGGTCTTCACCTGCTCTGAGAGTCCTTACTCAAAACTTATATTATTTAAGAACGTAACATAAAATAAAATTTATTTACTTCAGTGTGTTTCTGTCAACTAAGGATGGGACTCGGAAATGAAAGTATACTGGGGAAAAAATACCTGGTGAGTAATTTGATAAGAATAATAAACTTACATCAGGAGAATCCATCTTACTCGTTTAAAAGCCTTTCAACTTTAACAATAATAAGATAAGGATTAAAATGGCTTGACAAGATACGAGTATTATAACTCCGGTGGGTCAGATAATGCTGGGCACAGGAAAAATTTCACGTTAACTTCAGTCGCTCTGGATGGAGTGGGACACCCTCTTGCTTCAGGCTGTCAGGTTTTTAATGAATATTTACATAAGTTACTTTGTACGGAACCGCTAGGCGCGTGATTCCTACTCGCTCTTAATTGTTTTTTTTATTACTACTGGTTCTTGACCTCTATTTTGTCTATTATGACGCGATGAATGAGATTACGATATAAACTGCGAGTGCAAACGCTGCCAGTAGCGTACTTACGTTTCTTTTTATATCTCACCATGAAAATTAAGGTGTCAATCCAAGTTCTAGTAGAAACACCAGTTTACTTCACGCTAAACCTAAATTTACACCCAGAGCTGTTCAAAGAATAGATAGACAATTCTCTCTTATCTTGAATTTTGTCAATATTGGCAATAAAAGCGTGTTGTGTGTTTTCAGGTATACTTTGTGAAATCGCCATATTCAGAAGACGAGAATGACACTTGGCTATGCGCGGGAGCAATCGTATCTCCGTCACAAATACTGACTGCAGCTGCCTGTCTCGTCGAGGTCAATAGGATATACGCAATAGCCGGCAATAAGAAGTATGTAAACGGTAGAGATATTGATAAGGATACGTGTGCCAATACAGGGAAGAAAAAGATTATCAAGATTTCTGTCCCAAAAGGTAAAAGACCTTGCACAAACATAGCAATATTGTCTAGCAACACTCAATACTACATATTTGTAAGAAAGAAAGAAAAGAAAAAAAGAAAGAAAAACAGTTTATTCACGCGAAAAGACGCAATCTTAAAACTAGTTAACAAACATAATCAATTGGTAGGGAAGATGTGCGTCACATCCGCGCAAAACGGCCGAACGTTCAGCATAAAGCTGCGGCCTCACGCATAATGCGATGAGCTCACAGCGCTGGTTTTCAGCGTGGGCCGGTGGCGGTGTCGACATAAAGATGAAAGAACGGTGCAGTGTACAAAAAAAGATTTGGATAGAAAAATGAAATAAATATGAATTCTAAATTTAGAAAAAAAGAAAATTAAATACGTAAAAAAGGGTGACAAATACATTTATATAAAGTGGCAACACCACGACGCGCCCGTAGCACAATTTGAGAAACTCGTTTGTGATTTGCTTAATTTATTGGTATCCATTTAGTGATCCTTTATCTACACTCACTACACATATTTAACTAAGTACTTTGTTCACTCACTGCACGTACCAATGTCTTTATTTTATTTTGTAACCGTAATACGACCCCCTATAACTGGAAACTCTTTCCTAAGATACAGACAGAATTTCTGCCTAGTTTAGGAAAGGGAGTCCTAGAACCCATTTTGTAATGAATGTACTGTTTTTCTCTAGTATTTAAGACTACTTTGTATGCCTTGTACAAACTACTTATTTAATAAATTATTATTATTATAATATTATTATTATAGGGTTCGATACCCAGCAGTGCCGTAACTATCTTTTTATACATCCAGTACAAGCATCTATAACTGCGCCCTTAGTTAAAAGTACAAAACAAATAAAACGGACTAGATATTAAACATTTGCGCCCGTCCATCCAGGAACTGCGCCCTATGACTGGCCAATTGGTCTAGTGTTCAGTGTCCCTGACTGCTATGCTGGAGGTCGTCGGTTCGATTCTCACCCAAGACAAATGTTTGTATGATGAGCACAATCATTTGTTCTGTGTCTGGGTGTAATTTATCTATAGTATGTAAATATTTAGAAATATATAACTAATTAATTGATAATTGCTTAGTTTGGGATTAGATGGCGTTGTGTGATAATGTTACATCTCTACCTACATCAAAAGTTGGTTGTTCTTGCAGAATACACAACATCTACCGCCAAGCAGCTGGAATGGATGAACGTAGATATTGGAGTCGCGACAGTTCAGGAACCATACAAGTTCAATGACCCATCATATCTGACTCATTGCTCTTACGAACCAGGCAGTATTAGAATAAACTTTGATAAACATAATGAAAAGGAGAATACCCGTGCCATCGCCTTAGGGTGGGGAGGAAATAAAGTGAGAAACGTAAGTTCATCTTTATTTATCACTAGCGAAAGCAAACGATTCAAAACAAAACATTCAAACAATAGAATCAAATAATCACATAAAGAAATTCTTGTAAATGAGCTTCATATGTTAGCTACTATCGATTGCCAAGGTATTGTAGAAACTATTAATGAATGAATATATGAAAGAAAAGAAGAAAGAAAGAAAAGAAGAAAGAAAAAGAGTTTATTCACGTCAAACATGGCGCATACCTTAAAAATAAAAAGAAATAACAACAACGACTTATAAGTGGTAAGATATGCGTCACATCCGCGCAAAACGGCATTTGTATGGAAATAAATTATAAATATTTTCTGTACTGACTCCTATATTTGTCAAGTAATAATTAATCAGTTACTGTGATGATGTCTAAGCGTTGTTTTTTTTTTTAAGCATCCTTAAGTAATGAGTAGGATTATTACTTTTATATCATTGCCCAACAGAAAGACGGTACAGAAAAAGCGAGAGTAAAACCGAAATTACTACAAGAAGCTACCACATCTATTATAAAAAAAACATTTTGCTCTAATCTCAAAAACGGATCAACGGAACTCGTAAACGAATATCTGCTGTGTGCATCTGGTAATGGTTTCTTAGGAGAAGATGATGATGAATCTACATCGAACTCCACAGTCGAAGAACTGCCAAGTCTCGTCTCAACTGATAGCACAAAAAATATAAACGAAAGTAACGAGATGGGTTCAAGAAAGTCATCGTTGTTAGAAACATGTCAGGTAAATTTAAGTTGTAGACCTCCCCTAAACCTAAGTCTTCTTTCCAGTAAATGAAAAGCTTTAAAAAAAATATCATTTCAATAAGCCGTCATGTCTTTTCGTTTTAAACAGTATCTTTGTTTCTCTAACTTTATCATGGTTCACACAACATTAACAACTTTTGTATCCTTCGAAATGTTTTTAATTAGCCTATTTAAAATACGAGTAGATACGTATTTGATATGCAAATCAATCGGTTTGATAGGTTTTCTACACCAACTTTCTAACTAGCTTATTTCTTCTTATTAGCCACCTTTAGTTCAGTTACTTGTACATAAACATGGCACTCTAAATTAGCTTCATCCTTTTTGTTTAAAGCTCTATCCCTCTTTCTTGCTCGCATTTTAACACGTTATGGCCCCTGGATAGTTCTATCCTAGATTTCGTTTAAATCATGGCCGAAGCAAATGCTTGACAGGACTAGAAGCATATTCTATGAAACTTGTGAAGGAGCTCCAGTCTGGTACTGAGCTGGAGATGGTTCTATGATGATGGTATTCAATTTGGCTAGGTCTTTTCTACTGCAGGCCTTCTGGGCTCACAAACGATTAAGAGTTTATTGATGATAACTAATATTTAACACAATATTTTCAAGAACGACCACGGAGGTCCTCTAATAACGTGGGTTGGTGCAGAAGAGGTGATCTTAGGTGTGGCATTGAACGGTATTTGCAACCCAAACTTTGACTGCGTGGGCCCACGTATTTATGTAAGCACAGCAGCAACAGCCAAAATAATCGAATGCTTATTAGAAACGAACGATTCAAAGTAAGTTTTACTTTTTTTTATTATTGATAGGTTCACTTTTGATCACTATTTCACCTGACGGTAAGCAATGCTACTTATTTAGAAGTAACCTATTTATTCTTGACTTATACGATTCCTATGTTGTAACTATGAAACATTAACTCTGGTAGGGAATTTCATTCCTTACATTCCTTATCTATATGCAAGATGAAAGTGTTCCCAAATTGTGTACCTTACTTATGCGTGGGATTCCTACTATATAGTTAAATATTTTTGAATTCGGAAGGAATCTGTCGACAGGCGGTGGACGCGTGCCATTGGAGTGGCTCATGTTCAATAATAGAGTGCTAAAACCGTACAAACAGTAAATTATAGTGAATATGACCTGGAATTATCAAATCAGATTTTTAGACTGTAAATTCTAAACCCGAGGAAGCTCTTTAAAGCTAACATACAAAACATTTTTTACAGACGTAAAACCTGCAATGACCAAATAGATGATAAACGCTATCATGTCGTGAATGTAGACATTAAATGGCCTAAAGATTTAACAGACAATTTTTCACTAAATACACAGCAAAGTCCTCAAAAGAAAAGATTTCGACGCCAAAGAAATGAAGAAGAAACACTTCATGAGAGACCATCCCAAGATTTAAGGAACTTTGACGGACCAGAGGTCCCCCCGGAAGATCAACCTTACAACCCACTTGTTAACCCTCAAGAAAACCAACAAGATAACCCACTGTACAATCAGCAGTACCAATCGGAAGGGAATCCACTTACTAAAAATCAACAAAGGAACCAACAAGAAAACCGTGAACAAAACTCCTACGATGAGCATCAGCAGCATCCTTCACAGGTGGACCAAACTCAAGGTTCATTAAATGAAGAATCTAATAATCAACCTAGGAAACCAGTTGAAAGATACATAAATCAACCACAAATGGAATCTCAAAATCAACCACAAATAAATACATTTAATCAACCACAAACAGAATCCCAAAATCAACCTCAAATAGACAGATCTAATCAAGCACCAATAGATTCTTATAATCAACCCCCATTGGATTCATATTATAATCAACCACCAATAGCAGCAACTTACAATCAACCACCTATGGATACTACTTACAATCAACCACCTAAAGATTCTAATTACAATCAACCCCCTAAAGATTCTAATTACAATCAACCACAATCAATACATTCAAAATATACACCAGAAGTGGATGCGCATCATCAACCCCAAACAGGTCCAAATAATCAACCACAAATGGGCTTATCTAATCAACCAGATATCAATATGGCATCACAAAATCTACCTCAACGACAGATCAACACAGACAAATCAAAACCAATAATCAATAATCCACAAATAGGTATTTCTAACCCACCTCAAATGGAACCATACATACCATCGCAAGAAGATCCTTATATTCAACCACAAATAGGGTCATATAGGAAACCGCTAAAAGGGTTATTAAAATTACCTCCTCCATTCAAAAATCCATCGGTTGCATCGTACGAAGAACCGCAAGCAGAAACATTTAAAAAAACCGAATCAGGATTATTACAGCCACCACCTTTAAAAATAGAACCTTTTAGACAAACACAATATTCAAATAAGGAGCCACAATCACCGTATAGTCAAAAAGGATCGTTTAATCCAGTGACGGCAGAATCATATAATCCACTAGATATCATCATGGCAGAAAATGAACCAGAAGAAGAATTCTCATTCAAACCGCTACCAGAAGAACGTAATACACCACCACCTGTGATACTACATAAAGAACCTAATATAAAGCCATACATGTCTCAGTCAGCAAAGCTAGTGTTAAATAAACCATTTGAGCAACCACTTTTGAATAAAAAAAATCAACCACGTTCACCACATCACGAGCAACCTCTAGGGCAGCCATTTGAGCAAGCGCCAGCACCAACATTAGATCCAAGTCGTGCACCCAACGTACTGCGAGAAGGAGTACCCCGCAATCCGGCTATGAATCCTTCACAAGACGACTCGCAAGCATTTGAGAAAATGTTTTCACAACTTCATGCAGGTCCTGAAGCCCCGGATCCGCCTCCGCCTTCGAAAGAAGAAACATTTGACGAAATTTTCAAAAATCTTCATGACGGGGTTGTTGAGGAACCTCGTGATAAAAAATTTGAGACGCGAATCGATCAAGCAGAACAGCCCGAAACCGGAATAGCGAATGGACCTCAAGCTTATGAAAAACGACAGTAGGTACTTGTCTAAATATTACAAGTCAATAGATCAAATATGGTAGCCTTTCTTAGAGGTGGGAAATCATCAAATAAGTTATCTCGCTCTGAGTTCAACGAAAGGGAGTGTCAGACTTTTACTGACTAAAGCACACCTGTATTCCTTCAGTTGCTCTTTGCGTTCCTGAGTCACACCGTACCTCTTTCGAACAATCTTGCAGCCCTAAAAGTAACGGTCCTACTGGGCCCCGTTTACTTGCTGACATCGCTTTGATAAATACGGGAGCCTACTTTGTACTTTTGAGAGGATGCATGATGTTCCCAGTTAAAATATTATAAATATTTTAATGGTCCTCCAATTTAATTCAGAAAAATTATTTCAAATAGAACATCCACAGGCACTTTAAAATTGTCAAAATGTCGGTCAGTCCAAAACAGTGAAGCTAAATATTGCTAGTTGTAAAGCAATAATAGGGCCTTCTGGACAAAATCTAATTTGACCCAATACTGTGTAAAAAGTCAGTCATATTAGGTTTCAGAGGTATGCGAAACTTAATTGAAAAGGGAGAATCCTCCAAACAGACGGATGTTATATCTGATCTAAGCAACTGCCCGATAGATGATTTCGCACTGTTGTGTATGTTCAAATCGCGCGAAAAAACCTAATTGCGCGATGCAGGATTTCGTAGTTTTTAGTTCCTATGTGGCGTCATAGATGTCGTTGCGCAACTTTTCGGGTTCCGTACCCGCAGAGTTATCAACGGGAACCTATTAATAAGCCACCACTGTCCGTTCGTCTGACTGTGAGCGAGCTGTATCTCAGGAACCATTAATAGATAGACAGTTTTAATTTACATGTAAGAGAGTTTCTATGAAATTAAAAAAAAAAACGATTTCTATTAAAACATTTGACACTATCATGACAATATCATGTTGAAAATCAGTATAATACCTTTTTTCAGAGTTGGAATCCAAATGCGTCAGCAATTGCCTTTAGAATATCCAGATTATGCTTCAAAGAGAAGTTCTTGACCAAGTCACATTCTTTCAAGGGTGTAGTACCTTAATGTTTTATACATGTACATTTGGCTTGTAAATTATATACTGTTGAAAGCTAATTTATCGCTGACACACACATTTATTGATGGAATAGTGCAAGTAACTAAAACCCTTTACAAAATGTGCTTGTCAGCATTCCTATAAATGGTAGAAGATTTGAACGCCATCTTTTGTTCAAATGCTCTGGTTAGATCTATCGGAAGCAACATCGAGGGATTATACCTAATATTTTTTTTTTTAAATAATATATGTGTACATAAATACATTTTCTTTATTTAAACCCTGTATTTTTTTAAATATTTGAATATTCAAAATAGACTAACGTGTGTTATGCAAAATGGCCATCAGTACCTACTTGCTTCCACATAGTAACTATTGACTAATTAATTACCCGTACCGTTTGTACCTTAACCAAATGCCTTCTGCAGTTGAAGAGGCAACCTGCGCCTGTGACGGGGACCATCACCAGACACTGCGTTTTACAAAATTTTCAAAACATTCCCATACAACAATATCACATATACATAACAACACGGACAGACCCATGTGCAGAGAATGCATAGAAACGGAAGAAATAATCGTCCATGTGCTCCTTAAATGCCCGGGTGTAACCGGGACACGGATGAGCACTCTAGGCGCACCGAATTTCGTCAAAGATGATCCTGATAATGAACAATCGGTTTCTGGAGAGAGGTAGGCTGCTGCCAGCCCACCTCACCACAAAACCCTCTGAATTACCAGCCGCCATGGCCTACGCAATGGTCCATCATGGACTAAGTGCGAAAACCATATGTCAGTTAGATAGATTTATAGATGATAGATAGAGCAGTTCAGGTCGAAGATTCAGCAAAGCTTGACGAGGTCGGTCTGTGGATACGGAACACTCATTACATACTGAGTCCTCTCCGTGCCACGGAAAGAATATTGAGCCGTAAGTAAGTCAGGGGTAGTCAGAAACCTCAAATCTGAAACCAATCTTTATCTTATCGTGCTACCAAGTTATTGGAGATCAGATAGGCAGTCGCTCCATGTAAAATGCCAGCATCCAACTGCATCTTAACCAGATGCTACTGGAAGCCGACCACAATATAATGGTATACTTACAACATCCATAATGTACTTACTTGAGCAAGAGTCGAATAAGGTGTAATTACAAATTTTATTGTTAAACATAATTGGCACGTGATTTAGCTAGGCAATCTATTCGCGAAGTATCATTATTAAATAACAGATGAGGGAAAATATTTCTTATATTTCTTGTACTTATAGATACAGGCTAATGATAAACAAAGAGGAAGAGAGATGAGGATAGAGAGTGGATTGCATTTTGGATCTAAAAGTTTACTAGTTTCTCGTATCTTTATGGCACTTGAACCGACATAGTACCTACTGGTGAAAGTGCGGAAAAAATGGAGGCCACACAGGATCGGGTGGTAGATGGAGTAGATAGTTGTTTTGAGTGTAGACTAGGCCATAGGAGCGTAGGCAGACAAAACAAAACAAAATCTAGATGGATCGGTGACCTAGTTAATGTAGCAGAGTCTTACCTACATTAGGAGCGGCTAAACCAAATTTAAAGAAAATGGTCTGCAACGTCGAAGACTTACACACAGTATAACGAAGAGATCGAGGGTGTAACCAAATGCAGTATATCAAACTAACCTGCTATAAATAAAACAAAGTTATATTTAAAAACATTTATTCTGAAAATTCATATTTCGCAATTGATGTAATTTATTTTAGTTCAATAACAGATTTGAAAGATATCACCTGCGGCAATTGGTAAAAACCAGAGCCTGTGTCAATATTGTAGATTTCTAAACTTACGAGCTGCCTACTAAAGAAAAACTTGAAACGGGAGCAGTTCCATAGGAAACTACTTACATACATGAGATTCCGTTAAACATTACATATAACTAGACGTTATAGTACTGATTGGAAGTAAAACGAAGTAACTACGTGTAACTTAAAAAAACTAAAGAAAGTCGGCAATTTACATAGATTATTGGGCCTAACGTTACAGCACGGATTACTCCATTATTTTATTTATTAGCCAATATTATTTCAAGAAAACTAAAAAAAAATTATACAAAGATAAAAAGAAAATATAGGGTGATATTGTTATATACCAAAATAACAGTGTTCCGTTTTAATACTTCACTTGTATTATAACCAATTTCATTTGTGTTCCTATTTCGCCAGCCTACGTCTTTTTTGAGTTTCAATTCACTTTGAAATTTTTGAATGGTCTCTTCGAGACTCGGGAGTGAATATCGTAGTAAAACCTTATCCTATGTGTGAGCAGTCTCATATTAAAATGTTGGTCATATGAACCGTCCCTTAATAAAGCGTTGATCGATTGAAAATCGAAATTAAAAAAATTGGTTAGTTGACAGACCTTCATTAAAACGTTGGCCGTGTCGTGAACACATTAAAACTAGGCCTTGTGTGTAGAAAATTCAAATTAATATTCGGTCGCTTGTATTGTATTCCCATATTAAAAAGCTGTGGTTTCGGCCGTACTGGTATCGGTTGTACTGATATCGGCTCTTCTGACTCAATATCAAGCCATTCTGGCTGTTCCGTAGTTTCACACTCTCTGAAATACGAAAATGTATTATACGACTTTATACAAGATATTATATATTCAAGAGTCATTAGTCCAGTGCTGATGGGACTACCCGGTACTGTAGCACATTAGAAATGGTTCTTATCTATGGTTTGTATGTGCGGGCCAGTAGCAACATCACCCTAATCATAGCGAGCAGGCTAAGCTGCGCGTTTGAGAAGCACTATCACAGCACACATATTGTAAGTAATTGTTACTTACACCTAATAAGTCTTGGTACTTGAATATAAATGTTATTTATTATAATCTGCCTACAATGGGGCTAACAGATCTCCTCTCTGTGAGAGGAAACGACCACAATCCACCACGCGGTCCCAGTTTGGGTTAGTGAATATCACATGTTTTTAAAGTTCTGGTAGCTAAGCGGTGCGTGAGGAAATATCCATAATTGAGATATATCATTTTAATAGCCCGCCTCAATGCTGCTCTGGTAGAAGAGGACTAACGAAGTTAGCTATTCGTACATACAAAAAAGCAGGAGATGAGTATGAGGAATGTGTACCTACGAAAGATGAGGGTGAGATGTGCCACACCGCACATCTCTGCGCACGCACATCTGAAATGATTGCGCTACTCGTCTTCGCTCCCCTCAACTAAGTACACAGCGCTTTACATCCACTCACAAAAGTTCTAAGCATTGTGACATAACCTCGCGCAATTACCTCACACATATCTATCGTCAAAAGGGCGCTTGATTCAAAGCTTAAACTCTTACCCATTTTCACAGCTGTTACTAACTTCCTGATTGAGCGCGAACGGAGTTGTCGGCCAGGTTACATCATATTCTTTAACCTCATAATTGTTTGAACATAGTTTGGGACTGTAAAGATAAAACAATTACACGAACTTATACATCAAGCCTGTTATTAAACTATTAATAAAACGTAATCATTTCCATTCAACGAGTACATTTTATAGAATGACAAGTTGGAATAAACAACACCGTGCTCGGTTACGTTAAGAGTATGTATCACCTGTATTCCCAAATTTCGCTCGAAAAACTTAGGATATATCCTCATTGTGTAAATGATTGACTTTGTAGTGGAAGACCTTACAAACGGAGGTGACTATTGCAATTATGATTAATTGAGAAGTATGGAAGAATATAGGGCAAACCGAAATAAATTTGGACAAGGCAAGTAAATGCGAATTTTCGGTTGACACAGATACTGGCCACACATGAGCTTGGAAAGTGCTTGTGCCATATAGGTAGACCGGGAGCCGATGCCGCAGGTCATTGGCCAACATTGACACGGCACTGTGATGGCCATGCCATTGCACACTCTTAAGGAATACCTATCTTGGAGAGTGCAGCACCGTGACTTTATCGCGGCTGCCGGTACTGTGGATAAACCATAAGCGAGAGCGTGTGGGACGCCGTCGCTTTGTGCAAGATAGTGGCGCCAGAAGACGAGAAACGATTCCCGGCCGGCATAGGACATGGCCTGCAGGTATCAGAGTTGGAGAGTCTGATAGCGCCTGAAAAATGAGAGGCCCAAGACGGAGGTGTCCTTTCAACCGCGCGTCAAAACTAAATAAAAATATTATTTTTTTCTAAATACTTTGAACACTTACTTTTTCGAGGAAAATGTTTTAGACCGTAAACATTTTATAAGATTTCCAGCTCGAGCCGTGCTTAAGTACAAGAATGGCCCTTTACATTGGTATTTCTTATTATATACGCTGTTCAAAGCGATTCCTATAAGTATTTCTGTTGGGCCGTCAGGTAAGATTAAAGGTCCCCCATGGTCATTCTGTAATATTATTAGTTAAAAATAATGACTAGTTTGAAAATTGCACATAGTAGAAGTAGCCCTCCTGACCTAATTTTGAAGATAGAAAAAAAAACGTTTTATTTGGCGGAAAAAACACAATCTTAGGACTAAAAATGCGACGAGTCCATACTGCCGCGCTTATGATAATTACAGTAAGTCACATTTTGGTCAATATTGAGTTAAGTATATATTTGAAATGTAGAGATTGAGATCTACATTTCTGTATATTTAAAATTTGAAAATGTGGTATAGATAATGAAATAAGCTTAAGCATAATTACAGTAAGGCACGTTTTGCGCCAAGGCATACTAATTATGATTGCAGTAAGGGCACATACGGTTGATCTTTTTCATAAAGTTAAAACTATTCCCTAGGTATTGCTACAGTAAGTAATTTTGCTATTATTATTTTTAAGTTAGGAGTGTTTTTCATCAAGTATCACTGAAACATATTAGCAGTAAGTACCACTTGCTATAATTATATTAAGTATTGGAAAGTAACATTAGTATACTAAACCTTAACATATCTACAGTAAGAGTATATACTATATTAATGCTTAAGCATTTCGCAACGTATTATTGTATTATCTTGGCATAAGTACAGTAAGTAGAACTTACGGTGTTTATGATAAGTCAGCAAATTAAAAAAAAAAATTGTACGTGTAGACGTAATAACAGCAAGATTCACTACTGTAATTATGTTTAGGAATATTTCATCTTATGTGTAGACTTGCCTGGAATAAATTAGATAAACACGTTACTTACTGCAATTATTCTAAGGCGTTAAGGATCCGAATGGGTAGTGCGGGGTGGGGCAAGTACGTTAATTTTGCAGTCACGGATCAATGTGAAACGGTCAATCTCAAAACCCGCTGCAAATCTAGCAAACGACCCAAAAGCTACATTGACTCGACACTATACCGAAAATATCCCGGACGTCAGCCTGTACGAGATTACGATAGCTCTGAAGCAGCTTAAAAGCAACAAGGCACCGGGTGAGGATGGAATCACGGCCGAACTCCTGAAGGTGGGTGGGATACCAATCCTTCAGGCCCTTCAGAAGTAGTTCGGTACCGTCATACTCGAGAGAAAAACGTCACAGGCATAGAGCAGAGGTGTGGTGGTACTCTTTTTTAAGAAGAGAGACAATACCTTGCTTAAGAATTACAGGCCCATCTCACTTCTGAGTCATGTTTACGAGCTGGTTTCCAATGTCATCACAAACCGTCTCGCAGGCAAGTTCAACGACTGAGTGACTTCCAGCCTCCCGAACAAGCTGGATTTCGAAAAGGCTTCAGCACCATGGACCACATACATATGCTGTGGCAGATTAGTTATACAGAAGACTGAGGAGTATAATCAGCTTCTCTGCTTAGCGTTTGTGGACTACGAGAAAGCCTTTGATTCGATCGAGACACAACTGCAGTCTCTCCAACAGCACCAGATTGACTATCAATACATCGTAGTGCTGAAGTATTTATACAAAAATGCCACCATGTCAGTCCGACTTTAGGATCAGACCTTGAAGCCTATCCTCTTGCAGAGGGGTGTGAGGCAGGGAGATCTAATTTCTCGGAAACTATTCACGGCCGCAATGGAGGATGTCTTCAAGGTTCTGGAATGGAGAGGGCTAGGCATTAATGTCAATGGCGAGTACATCTATATCATCATACAGTATCACCTTTGGTTTGCCGAAGACACAGTAGTCATGGCTGAGTCTAAGAAGGAGCTCAGTACAATGCTCGGTAACCTCAGTAGAGCTTCCGAAACAGTGTAGTGAACATATCCGCAGGAGGACCAAGGTTACCAACATAGCTTGAAGAATCGCCAAACTTAAGTGGCAGTGGACAGGGCACATTGCTCATAGAACAGATGGCCGTAAGGGACGAAAGGTTCTGGACCAAGTACCGAAAGACGCAGCGTTGGAAGGCCTCCCACAAGGTGGACCGATGGCCTGATGAAGGTCGCAGGAATCCGATGGATGCGAGATGGACAGGACCGGTCATTGTGGCGACACTTGGAGAAGGCCTATGTTCAACAGTGGACGTCTTTCGGTTGAAATAATGATGACTTATCGTCCTGAGAGATTAAATGACTTATAAAGAATTTATTTTATAATGAAAAAATTCAAAGAGAAAACTGTCTTTTGGAAACAAAGTATTTATTTTAAATGTTTTTTTTTTAAGATATGTAGTATAAATACGGATTTAAAAAAAAATACTGTAATTATTTAGAAACAGTGCTTAGTTTACTTGGTTTATGATTGTTTCTTGTACAAAGCCAGTTTCACAAACACGAATTGTATTTTTTTTTTATTTAGTTTTTATTATGATTCTAAAGAATTCAAAAAATACAATAAAAAGAACAGATTTTTTATTTTTATAGTATTAATAAAGCTGTGTACTTTTTCTATTAAACTTTAATTTCATGAGATCTCTTTTGTTTTGAATTATCTACCAATAATATTGAGAAAGCGAAATTAATAATGATTCATGGTAGATGCCAGAAGTTTACATATTGCTCCTAGCTATAATTACAGTAAGTGATTAAGTAATATTAGGCAAATTGTGTAATTTTTGTTATTCTATTTAAACATTTACCTCATTTCGTAATCATTGTTACAGTATGTACTTCAAACTAAAGATTGTTACAGTAAGTCACACACTTACTGTAACAATTACTAAAAACACGTTATTTTTTAATTGATCATTCCTTAACATATATATTTTTTCAAGCTTTATTATTTAAATATTATTACTACATAAAAATAATAATATACAAATTGTTAACCAAACACATGTTTATCTAAAACATTTTAGAAAACTAAGGTTTAATTTATACTTCGGGAGCAACGTCAAAAGTAAAAAAAAAAACTTTGACCGCCTTTTTCTCGAAAGTGTCTGTATGATACTTACTGTATATATCACAAGCACGGCAGCATAGCGTTCAGTATGAGCCGGCGACAGTGTCGACACAAAGACCACACGGTCAAGGATCTTATACACCCTAACGGATAACTGGATTGATTATAAAGCAATATTACAAACTCTAAAATGTATTTTATTTTCATTGACTTTAAGTTCATTTTTTTTTTTTTACAAGCAAAAGGAGAAAAATACCGAGTAAGACAACGAGAAAGAGGTAGTGTGTCCCTTTCTTACCTCTATCTATAACTAGTATTGTTTAAGCGAATGAACTTTTATTATTTTTGTCATTGCAGCAATTTATGTTAATTGATGCTGCAGATTTAATATATATCGGCGGTGAAGTACCAGAAACTCCTGTCTGTGAGACCTGAAAAAATTGTTTAATTTATTGAAAATAAAAACCTCTGCTTTAATATATTTTATAACAAATTTAGAAGTCGATGAAATTTAGGAAGTAACCATTAAATAGACACATTTAGTTAGGAAGTATTCCCACATTTTAATTAAAAGCAGTAGTAACAAAAAAATTAGTTCGGAGATTTTAATAAAACATGCGAAAAATACTTTGAAATTCACAGCGATAAATTAAGATTTTTTCGAAAAATGATATTTAAGAGATATTGGTGCTTCACCGTCGATATATACTTATATATATAGGAATCTGCTATTTTCTAAGCCATCACTTAAAAAAATTCCATTGTTCTCTTTGGTAAGCATATTAGGGACACTCGATATAAATTAATTAATAGTTTTTGAACGTCCATATAATGTATTAATAACATCTTGAACTTCTTTAGAACAGAATATCTTGTAGTACGAACTACTATAGACAAACTATTAGAAAGAGATGACATACCCTTTTGTAGGTTGACGAGGTTGTTAAGGTTGTCAATCCAGTTAGTATAAAAAAAATCTTGCGCATGGTTTGTATTTCGGCAATAATTGTCAATCTAGTACGGATACTGGTCATAAAAGCGACAGATATTTCTGAAAAAGCAGGGAAAACTAACATCTTACCTGACAAATGCCTCCGAAATTTTTTCCTTCTTTTCCGAGATTATTTCCAACTTTTCCAATATTCTTTCCGACTTTACCAGAATCCTTCCCTACTTTTTCGATATTCTTAACTTCTTTTCCTAAATTTTTTGCTGCGTTTCCGAAATTGAGTCCTACTTTTTCTTTTAATTGTTTTCTGGATATTGTTTGATTGACATCTAATTTTTCTTCATGAAATGTATTATTTGTTTCGTGTAAAGATGAGGCATTCAAGGACAAAAGTCTCCGCCATAATGACGGTTCGCCACTATCCGTATCCAAGCACTGAAATGGAATGTTATTAACAACCAGTTTTAGACATTCCCAAAGAGATTTAAAGAGATACAATGTCTTTGGACATTCCGGTCAAGTAGTTGTTCCAGATATTCTCTATGTAGTAGTAACAGAAATTGCTGGATAGTAGTTTCAGATATGTTAGCTAGCAGTTTTAGATAATACTGTTAACTAGCAGTTTCAGGTCTTCATGTTAGCTAGCAGTTTCAGAAATTCATGTTATCTAACAGTTTCAGACATTACCTACTGTTGACTAGCAGTTTCCGATATTACCTACGGTTAACTAGCAGTTTTAGTTATTCATGTTATGTAGTAGTTTCAGATATGATTGTTTTACCGTTCAGTATTAAGTTACAGTACAGTTCAATACCAAGAAACACCGACTTCCGAAATTAAAGTTATTTTGATCATTTTAGTGTTTTTTTTTTTATCATGACGTCCTCGCAAGCGAAGTAGCGAGAAAAATCAAGTTACTTAAGGGTGTATATCAGGCGAATTCGCCACGAATGTGCCACTAGCGAACCGCTCGCGAGCTGCGTGCGTACATTTCAAGATAACGCGCAGTTCGCTCCAGGTTTGCACTGTGAATAGCGCAAGGACCACGCACTGCACTTACTTCCTCTCGCTCGTAGATATACAGTATGAAAGTCAACGAAATAGAATGAGCGCAAGCTGCACGCGCGATGAACATGAGCCGCGCGCGCCTACTGTGCAACCTGACCGAGTTGCGCTGAAGAAGCGCACCAAACAGTAGCAGTAACTGTAGGTACTCGTGGAGTATACGAGTAGCTCGCGTGCTGGTTGTTAGCGATGCATTCATGGCACATTCGCCAGATGTGGACACATCCTAATAGGTATATTTTTTACTGACCTCAGCAGGTGTCTCGTTTGAACTAAAATTCTTGCCATGACATCTCCACATTTCGTAAAAATATCGACCCTGTGTCGTTGTTGTGGACAACCTAGTTGATGTTGAAATGATTTCTTTTTCTCTCTTTATAAAACTTAGTGTAGTTAAAGCTTCCTTTGTGTTAACAGCGACTGAACCGTTAACAGTGCATAAAAAAATATACTCTATATTTTTGGGAAATTGTTTGCGGCAATATGTAACATTGGTTACCATTGTGTGTGTTTGCCGTAGGTATTTTGAATTTGTATCGCCAATCATTCCAGGCTGTAAATATAAAGAGCTGTAACTATAAATATTCACTGGCAATATTTATGGGGATAAAAATACTCATGAATGAGACACAAAAGAAGAAAGTAAAAACACCGGGTCAATGGCAATAGCATCCTGAAAACAGTGGTTGAGAGTCCTTACTCCCCTATTCTGAGATACTATGTGGAGAGAATGGTCAGATAGTTTACTGCTTGCTATATCGTTCTCTGCACATCTTGTCTTAGAAACCCTCTTCACTGCATGTTTTGTTATTTTTATTTTTGTATCTCTGTGTGCTACTAACACTAATTTAAAGTTATTTTACTAACAAAGTGGACAATATTGTTTGTCTTTTTTAAATAAAATTACACTACATATAGAGTTAAAACAGTAATAAGGAAAAAAAATAGTCTTACTAATAAGCAAATCAAATACTTAGAAAGAAAACTTATACTTATAGTGAATTCAAGTCTATAATAAGCTGTCTTTGAATATATATTTAATGGAAATATTTATAAAATATATATCTGTAGTACTCTTTCTGCCGCAAGTATCGTCGTTGTGATGTGATGATGAATTGTGACGTTTCAGCACTACATGCAATAGCCAGGGATAGCTACTCATCTGCTATGCCTCTGGTACTGCAGAAGATAATATAGCCCAATAATATAGTTTTGATACTTACTTCACGAGCGTAAGCTGCACCCCAGCCAAGAGCTACGGCATGTGACTTAGTTAACTCCCTTTTTAAATTATAATTAACTAGAATAGACCCCGGTTCATAGGAGCAAACTTTACGAAAAGATACGTCCAAGAAATTGTAGTTCTTCTCTACGACCCCTAGGCCGACATCATATTGCATCCATGTTGATCCATTGAATGCTGTGAACGAAATTATATTTTCAATACACTTACTCGAAAATCCGCTCTTATCCCGCCGCTTTTAGCCACTCAATAGACTGTTTTCAGAAAAGTGTGCGTGTTCTCTCCCGCCACAATGTTATTACATTTATTGTATCAGGCCGGGCGCGCGTCGACCTCCACGAGTCGCCAGTCAACCTCCGTTTATTCATTTAGTAAGTGTATTGAATAAAGTCGTTTGATACACGTGCAAATTTGTCACTGCAGCCCTCGGCTTCTTTACACGCTCGCCTACGGCTCGTGCGAATTCCGCCTCGGTCGCAATGACAAACTTTCCGCACTTGTATCAAAATGTACTATATTATATTAACGTGAATCATCATTATCATCTTCCTGCCTTTGTCCCGTGTTATTTGGAATCAGCGTAACATCTATTTTCTTCCATTCTGTCCTGTCACCCGTCACGCTGTCGCTAATTCCCTTTTCTTTCATATCACCCTTCACATAATTCAACCATATATTCTTTGGCCTCCCTCTCCCTCTCCATCTATCCATTGTTAACCTGAATGTAGTAAGTGTAAGTATAGGTATGTATTTTATATGGAGGAATAAGGAAGTTGACGTGAGGAGAGTGTGGCTATGTGGATGGCTATAACACTAGGAGAAGACCAATAAAACGATTAATGGACTAAGAACATGAAAGATATAGGAAAACATGGAAGTAGAAGATAAGTTACGCTAACACAAAAGAAATTAGATTGAGAGCAAGCAAAATGGAGATGCCAAACATGCCAGCAAAAACTGTAGGGGTCGACCTCCACAATTATGGCGGTAAGTCGAGTTGAGGCGTGTTTGGAAAGACCTCACGGCGTCCTCACCTTCCGCATGACGCAGGTTCTCACCAAACACGGTAAGTTTGGGAAGTTCCTGCACCGGATTCGTTTGGAAGTGACGCCCGGGTGTCGCCACTGTATGGACCGCCCGGAGGACACGGTAAAGCACACGGTGGAGATGTACCCCTTGGGCAGAGCAACGCCGTGTCCTCGTGGGGGCGATCGGCGGCAGCGATCTCTCGAACGGTGAGCAATGGGTACCCCGCCGTTCGACTGTCCGGTAACCGTCCGGACCGAGCCCAAGTCGTCGACGGCGCGTTTTGTTCCATGCGTGCCTCAGGGAGACGTGTGAAGGGCAGCAGGGCCGAAGCCTACTGGGGCCATGAGTAGTGTGAAAACGAAACTTGGGGCACTGGGACGAAGGCAACGAAGAAACAGGAGTGGGTTTTTAGTCAGTAAAAGTCTGACACTATCTCTTGCTCCGCCCAAGAGCGGGATTTGTCATAAGATGATATTCCCACCTAAACAAAAAAAAAAGGGGTCGACCTGTTCGCTTCTTTCATGTTTCTTGAAATATAGTACATTTGGTGCAAGTAGATTAACTTTGTCGTTGCAGCCGTGATGGAATCTACGCCCCAGCCGAAGACGATGCTGTTTTATTAGGCAAATCAAAAGTTGTTTTTCAACACACTCAAGTAATAAGTGAAAGATCATAAGCATAATATTTAATAACAAATTATTGTAAGAAATGGCTTGCAGAATTGTTTTTCATATGATTGGGGGCTTCAACCAGTCTGATATAAAAATAATTAATTAATTATTAATAACCCAAAACCTGATTAATAAGTATGATAATTTTATTATATTTTAACATCTTATACAACCATAAGTTGTAAAGCGTGTTGAAATAACATTTTGAAAAAAGTGTAAAAATTTTGTTGTTGCGACCGAAGCGGAATTCTGTGCTATGGAGCAGAGTTCTGCAGTGAGAAAATTCCACGTGTATCAAACGATGTTTTTCAATACACTTATGAATGCAGTGGCTGCTTAGCACCCGGCCTGATATGGCTTTATAATGAAACTGTGCTCACCTTTTGGAATAATAATCTTAACAATCTTTTGTTTCTTGGTCCGAGTACAATTGTCTTTCTCAATGTTTTTACTACTGACGTACTTCTTGTATCCAGCTATCACATAAATGTGGCTGACCTCAGTCAGGCACGCGGCTGATGTCAAAACATGAGAGTGGGAAATTAGAACACCCCCACAAAGCCATGCTTCTGGTTGGTTTTCAGAATACACCGAATTGAGGAGGTATACCTGCAAGCAAACATACATATATCTACAAGACAATAGAAAGCCACCGGCTACGACCCTTTCGTACTTCAGTTTTTTTTCGTTCTTGATAGGGTCACGTTTGACTACAATCTCACCTGCCCACCTAGCTAATTTATAATCGTTCCGTTCGCGCCGAAAGCCTCGAGTAGGCCACGCCTCCGATTCCTTTGTCCTGACGTCATCTCAACGCAAACGCCTCGAATAGGCCTCGCCTCCGAAAGGAATCGGAGGCGTGGCCTACTCGAGGCGTTCGGCGCGAACGATACGATTGTAACTTGGCTAGGGGGCTTGGCTGATGGTAAGCGATAATGTGGCCGACGATGGAGCACGCTTGCCTTGAAGTAACCTATTGCAACATATCCGTTCACACTAATATTATAAAGAGGTTAAATTTGTTTCTTTTTGTTTGTATGACGTAATCTCTGAAAGTACTGATCCGATTGCAAAAATGTTTTCACCGATAGAAAGCTGCTAAATTCCTGAGTGACATAGGCTATATTTTATGTATGCGAACGAAGCCGCAAGCAAAAACTAGTTGGTCATACACGCAAGCCGATTGTGAGTACTACACGACTGGTCTTTCTGAACAACATCATCAATAAAATCTATGTAGGTATATCCTGGTAGGGCTGTTTCTATATTTTGAATTTATATTTTTTTTACTTTATTTACATAAAGAAGAAAGAAAGAAAGAAAGAAAAACAGTTTATTCGCGCGAAATGACGCAATCTTAAAACTAAATAACAAACAAAATCAATTGATAGGTAAGATGTGCGTCACATCCGCGCAAAACGGCCGAACGCTCAGCATAAACATTGGCATATACATTGTTCCTATACAATAGTGGCGACAAAAAATATGTAACCAAGGTAGCGATCTACGCTTTGAAATTGTGCAATTAGCTCCATTTTTCTGTTTGATTAACTTCTTGATAATTCAAAAGGTTTATTTAAAGGCAATGGTTTGTTTCTTGGTTCTTGTTGTTTTTTAGATGGGAAACATCATATAACTGCTCCCGGTTTGGGTGGGAGCGAGAGGGATTTGCAGACATTTACTGAGTAAAAACACCTGTATTTTGTCAGTAGCCCTTTGCGTTTTAGGGTCACGGTAAATTTTTCGAACAATGACCGGCCCCTGATTTCTTATATCCTAGCTCCTACATAATGTAGGAGCTGTCGAACTATGAACTTAATAAAACTAAAAACTCACCATATATTTTCTCCCGTTATCTATCTTTCCGTTTGTTATTCTTCTATCACACATGCAAACTGTTGGTATGATAGAGTTACAACTGATAAGTCATCCCGTATAATTATTACAAAATCTTAAAAAAAATTAAGTAGGTACTTTAGAGGTATGCTGAACATGATGTAAAAGTCCCGCAAATCTCCGTTGAAAAGGGAGTATCCTCCGACCAGACGGACGTTATGTCTGGTCCAGACTACTGCCCAATATTTGATTTCTGGCTGTTATATATGTCGTGGCCAGATCTTAGAAATTGATCACTTCATGATATGGCCAAGTAAAACTGGCCAGATCGTTATAATGTTAAAATTTCATGATATTATGTCAATCCTCGTTTGGCTTACTTTCTTTAGACCCTTTATTATCATAGAAATCCTACATCAATGATATGACCAAACGAGGATTGACATATCATCAAATGTTAACGTTTAAACGATCTAGCCAGTTTTAGTTGGCCATTTCAAGAAGTGATCAATTCTAAAATCTGGCCATGACATTTACATATGTTCTTATCGCGCGAATTTTAGTTCTTATGTAGTAGATGTCACTATAGAACTATATGGAGACTACAATATGGCAATTAAATGAAAACACTGACAATACTCATCGTTATGAACAACTTTTACTATAGGACTAAAACTAAAGAAACAACTGCCTCATACATTTGCGTTTGCATAGCATAATCAGCCTTTTAATTCCCACTAGTGAGACTCAGGCCTCCTCTCTAGGAGAGGGAAGGCATCGTAATCCAACACGCGCACCCAATGCGAGTTGGTGGATGTCACATGTCTTCGAATTTTTGATTCTAGGACATGCCGGTTTCCTCACGATGTTTTCCTTCACCGTTTTGAGAGCAGCGGTGATGAAATAAATTACACAAAGTAATGCGCCAGGCTGAGTTAGTGATAGCATGACGGTTGACAGGATAGAATGGAAGAAAAAAACGTGTTGCGCCGACCCCAAATAAGGGACAAGGGCAGGAAGATGATGAATGCGCCAGGCGACCTACAACTCGTAAGTCAGGGCCGTTACCACTCGGCCACCACTGCTCAGTCGGGGTAGTTACAACTCGGCCACCACTGCTCGTTGTGTTTGCATATTACAATAAAATGTAGGTACCTATAGAGCCGCTGATTCTTTTTTGTGAGTTCAAGGTTGGCTGCGGGTTTATACGAAAGAGTATCCGATGTCCTGGAACGCAAAGGGCAACTGAAAAACACAGGTGGGTTTAGTCAGTAAACTCTCTCGCTCTATTCATAGCAAAAAGAGTTATTTGACTTCCCACCCCAAAAAAGGTCCTACAGTAAAAGTTGCTCATAATGATGATCAACAATAACTTGAAAACACTGGCAATAGGTAATCATCGTATAGTCAGTGTTTTCTTTTTATTGTTGTAGTGTCATCTCCACTAAGTTCTTCACCATCATCATTTCAGCCAAAAGAAGTCCACTGTTGGACATAGGACTGGTCCTGTGCGTCGCATCCATCGGATTCCCGAGACCTTCACCAGACCGTCGGTCCACCTTGTGGGAGGCCTTCCAACGCTGTGTCTTCCACTAAGTTCTTAAAGATATTTTTTTCAAATATTTAATACTTAACTTTAAAACACGCACAAATGCAAAAGTAAATAAAACATTTATACAACATGACTATTTACAGAATCCCGGTATATTCAATCCAAGACATATTTCTAAATTCAATTTAAGATGTGCAGCCAACCGAAGAATGAAGTGATTACATTCGTGGGTACAGTACGGTCAAAATACTCGCATATTTGTGGCTCTGAAGTTGGCGTTCTGAACTATTGCGCATACTCGAAAAAGTACGCAATACGCATTCGCCTAAGATTCTTAAAAAGAATTACTGCGCATGCAATTGTTCGAAGTTCAGAGCGGTCAAGATATTTCTGCTTTACAAAATGTAAACATTCTATTTGAAATATCTATTATTTATTTATTGCGCACACCTACGACAGTGTTGTCTTTTTAACCCAAAGGTGGACTGGTAGAGAATGCCTTGTTGCATTAATTCCACCTATGTACGACTACCGTATATGAAGTTTGAATACATAAATAAATATGCCTTACCATTTTGGACAGGACACGGTATTTATTTAAAAGCAACAATGCAAAGTTCAAATAAATATCAAGTTATGAATGGAATATCATAATTATGAGAGGGCTTAGTTGTAGAGTATCACACTAATATTATAAAGAGTTGTACAGTACCGATACCGTCACGGATCTTGAGCGCTGACTTCTACAATTCTACTTGCGCAGAAGCTCGCAAAAGCGAAATATCGGGTTTCCTTAGTGGTATGAAAAGAGATGCGGGGGCGGGGAATGTAATCCTTGTATAGTGATTGGCTCGCCGATATGTACGATGCGCAAAGGGATCCCCGCTCTTTCGCCGTGCGCTCAAGATTCGTGCCGCTATCTCACACTAATATTATAAAGAGTTGTAGAGTATCATACTAGACAACAAAGGTACTGTTATTACTTAGTGGGAATGGTAATCAAAACAAGCAAACCTATCCACACTGTGTCTTCCGAGACGTGGTCGTCACCCCAGGTCCTTTCGGCCCCAACTGCTATCTGTTCTGCGTGCAATGTGCACCTGCCCATTGCCACTTTAGCAGCGTTGGACCTGAAGCTCCTACAAGGCGGACCAATGATATCTCATCAATGTCACACAGGACCGTTCATTTCGGTGATACTTGGGGAGGCCTTATACCCAACAGTATTTTAAGTTTACGTCATGCTCCCACTGTTTGATTGTGATATATTTGAAAAAATCAGTCTTCTTACGCCACCAGAAGGCCTCGCAAAATGTACCTTGCCCACATCAGATTTAGATCTTACCCCGCCACTGTTCGTGATAGCCCAGGGAAGGTTTAAACGGTGAGAAAATATGCAAACATTCACGAAAAAAGAAATCAGATTACAACGCCATCTCTAATTAAAAAGTCATTTTAAAATGAATTATGCTTGGTTCTGGTAATGCCAGTAGATGGCTTTATCCTTTGAGAGTTTAGCAAAAAGGTCAATGCGGCGGTACGAAGTTCGCCGGGTCAGTTAGTTTCTAATAAGATACGGAACCCTCGATGAGTGAGTATGAATCGCTCCTTAAATACTGGTATTTTTTGTAATTTACAAAAAAAAAGAATACGGGTTATTACGATTAGGTATAATAAAGTATAAGCCGATATATAAACTAAATTCAGCTTTTTTAACTCGCAATGTGGATTTTTTTTAGGTAGGAAAATCATCTTATGACAAATCGCGCTCTTGGGCGGAGCGAGAAATAGTGTCAGACTTTTACTGACTAAAAACCCACTCCTGTTCCTTCTTTGCCTTCGTCCCAGGGCGCCAGGTTTCACTTTCCCACTACCCGTGGCCCCAGTAGGCTTCGACGCTGCCGGGCCCCTACGATTTGCTGACATCTCCAGACCATGGCCTGTACCAAGGCCCAGCGCCAGAGATCGCCGCCGCCGATCGCCCCCATGAGGACAAGGCGCTGCTCTGCCCAAGCGGGGCACTCCATGCTCCGGCCTCCACCGTGTGCTCCACCATGAACCCGCAATGTATTCAGGTTTTTTTAAAGACTGAATTCGCAATGTACTAGCAATATTTACGTACTTAACTTACTTTAAATTATAAAGCTGAAAAATTTGTTCGGTTGGTTGAACTTGCTAATTTCGTGAACTATTTTAGTGTTAGACTTAGATTGATGATCTTATGGATATATTATAGACTATAATTCACTCATAGGAGCGGAGCAGTAATCAATGATGCAGGTGAAATCGCGGGAGATAACTAGTAATAAATAAATAGCCATTGTTTCACAACCAAGTTTTTATTAGCATATATAAATTACACATCACACACGAACACACAAAATGATTACTCACAAAAACTGTTTCATAAAACGTCCAAACAATTTCAGGCCAGGTTCGTTCACTTTCTGGTACCAACTTTCTCTTTTAAGTCGTCCCCACCAATCGTAAAGTTTCACATACTTTTTATCGATTGGGACGATACAATCTAATGAGGATAACGTGGCCACACACGATACATCAGCTATGGTTAATTCACTGCCTGCAATATACTCCTTTGTTAAATACTTCTCAGTAACATCATAGCATTCTACAATGTCAGCAACTTGCTCATCAGTGAGACGTGACGCTCTGAATTTTACAAGACTGTAAATAACTGCCCTTAATCTAGGAAAGAGTATTGACGCGTCAAAGAACAAACGTTGATCGACTATCGCTCTTGCTGTCACATCTTTAGGGTACAAATTCTGTTGCAGTTCTCCGTATTTGGACACAAGATACATCATGATCGCATGGCTATCGGATAGGATTAAGCCGTCATCTTCTAACAGTGGTACTGAGTGTAGTGGGTTCTTCTCTAAGTATTCAGGACTGAATTGTTCCCTTGTTGGTAGATTTACTTCTCGAGTTTCGACTTCGAGTCCGAGTATCTCGACTACTATCAAGGTCGCTCTAGCCGGTGGACTGACATCAGTTTTGTGGATGACTATCGGCATGTTTAGGACGACTATCGCCTGCCACGGCTTAGTATTCACTGGGTAATATTTGATATTGACACTCGCTTATCAACTATATATTCTGATACAGAGATATCGGCATTGTTATCTCAAGCACTATTCACATCGGTTGACGTGTAAACAAGGTAATCAGTAATTCTAAATATATTAAAAGTTTTCCGTTTACTACTTGGATGCTAGCTTATACTCGTTCATCTATCAGCAGTAACAGTGTTCAAAACCCTAAACTCAAAAGATATATAGTATGTCTGTTTGGTTGTTAATGAAAGTACCTACAAGTACTAATCTGAATATGCATTCAAAAATTTGCTACACTACCTCTAAGGGCGCTTGTACACGCTAAGAAATTTCACCGTGTCTGCGGCAGATAGGACCAATTTATCATGCACACGATAAGAATATTGTTGCACTAGGCCCAAAAATTGATCGTGGCACCCCCTCACCTCCCCCGCCCCCCTACCGCACGATAGGAACTTCACGCGTCGTGTCTAGCGCAGACAAGATTTTATTCTTGGCCAAAGCAGTGTACACAGTTCGTGTGTAGAAACGACAGGAATTCTTGCATAAGCGCGGCGACTTTTCTTAACGTGTACAAGCGGCCTAAGTGGCTACTTTTATTTCGAAAAACGAAGGGTAAGTTGTGGGCAACGTATTCGCGAAGAACCCTCGACGCCTTGCGCGTCCAATACAACAACGCCTTTAGGATGTTGTTGCGGCTACCACGGTTTTGCAGCGCATCTGGAATGTTCATGGAGGCGCGTACAGATGGATTCGCAGCCATTTTACGCAAGAATATGGCCTCCTTATTAAACAGGGTTCGTGCGAGCGGCAATAGCATTCTGGCGGTTGTTTTTGATAAATTTTGCTGCCCTATACTGAAGCATCAAATTAGGGTGGTGATGGAATATGGTTAAACTAATAATAATGTGAAATTTTAATCTTTTAATTTACTAACACCTAGATGATAAGTTTACTACTAACCATTGGATCAATGATGTCTGAATGAATAAATTATTATTATTATAAGTCACATTAAGACCGAAACTCCGGGTAAACCCCACTGAAAAAATAAAACGATTGATAGCTAATAACGAAATTTATTTACACGTTAAAATATCATATACCTATCACTTATAACATTTTTTTTGAAAATAGCTATCATATTCACCATTTGCAATATACAAAATCTATGGGTATGTGGGTACACTCATCGCCTTTACAAAATTTACAAACATTCAACGTTATTATACCTTAACATTAAAAGAATGCTTAAAATCTAAAGTGTTGGATATAAAAATTATGGAATCTTTTTAAAGTTTTATTTTTTTATTTAAAGTCGTAGATTAATATTAAGATCGTAGACCGTAGGGTTGGGAAAGTAATGGGGCATAGACAAGGCAGAGAATTGTCAGTGTCATAAATACTCCATTTCTTTCACAACACTACACCGTACTCAATAAAGTAATGACCTAAAAAATCAATCAGACAATAGTACTCTTAAAAATATACTTTTAAAATGTCCCTAACTAATCTATAAACGAAACAATTTCCATTATTTATTTTGGGGCGTCGAAGTTTTGCTTGCAGATGCCAAATACAATGTCACAAGGACTAAATATTGTTAATTTAAAAATGCCATGTTTATTTATCAATTAAAATAATATCATGGACGAGGCGGATTGTGATGGTCGTGTTTCTTAAAAAATATGATTTAATTAGGAAGACAATGATTTTTATATCTGGATATTTTTAACGTGACGTAATCGTCAATAAAGACTAAACGAAAGATCTAAACAGTCCATTGAGATCCTTTATGAAAACGCGAACATTTTCAAAAAATGGAAACACACTACATAATGGTAAAACTGTATATATAAAAGGCAAACGTCCTGACTCACTGCGTCATCAACGCCCAGCCCAAAGTCTTAGACCTAGAACGCTGACGAAATTAAGAAAGAATATTCTAATATTCCCCCCCAAGGGATGAAACGGAAGTCCAAAGTTTGTATGGACAAACGTAAATTCACGCGGGCGAAGCCGCTGGCATTAGTTAGTCTACTTATATTCAGCGAATGGAAGACCGATTCTTCGATGACAATATTACTTATTACTGTCACAGATAAAGCATATTTAAATTAAAAAATGGCGTCTGCAAGCATAACAACATGTTACAATAAAACACGTAGCAACAACATTCATATTTAGAGAGCTACCTACCTAACAAAATATGGAAATTCCTTACACGAAACGGTATATCAGTCAATATGAAACAAACTATACATAATTTTATATAACATTGTTATCAACAAGTTGGAGAACGTACTCAGTGAATATTTGAATCAAAAAAATCTCAATAAGATTTTGTTTCTTGTCCCAAAACAGTTAAAAAATGGCATAACGTAGGCAAAATATTGGCACTGCAACAGGGATAATAGACAAAAGTGAATCCAAGCTAACTTGAATTCAAATATACACCTTGTACGAAAGTTATAAAGTGTATTTTGGAATAACATTTTAAGTATCACACGGGTGATGGTAAAATACACTATATAATATTGGACGAATTTAATATAAAAGGAGAACGTTAATGTCATAATATTTATTTATATTTCGAACACAGTAACACATTTTGTCTGATAAATAAATTGCTATTAGTATAAAACCAATCAGACGAGGAAATTCACCTGTATACGTAAGAATATTATTGAAGGCTGATGTCAACTTCGTATAGTGGACAGAATAAATGGAAGAATAGCATCCCGGAAAATAATACAGACCTCATTGCGCGGTTTAGGCTGTTTTCATTGTAATGGAGGTATGCAATAATCGACCATGACGACTTTTGCATGTTTACCCCTGGCTCCATTTCATAGGAAACGCAACCTTGTGCTATCTGACTTAAAACTCCATATCGGCTGCATACAATCTTGTCACATGACGAAGTTAACACCAGAATAAGTATTAAAATAGTATGTTCTGAGACTCGCTAGATGCGTAGCAATGGTGTATAAAGGTGACAGCAAAACACTACTCGTGATGGCTCCGTCAATAGGTGAAAAGCCAATCAAATCTCAAATTAAATAACACCAGCCATTTAAATTACTCGACTTGAGATTTGACAACAGAAGTCCCTTCCATTTATGAACGTTAAAATTCTAGTCTCAACAAAATAAAAATATACCTGTAACATTTTTGACAGATTGAGACTGAGTTTTAGAATGTAAATGTTCATCAATGTACGTGAGTTGCTCCCTAAAGTTCAGTATCTTGATCGGGATGCATAATGATGTCGTAAACCATAAACCTCCTTACCGCTGACGCATACTGCGACGGGTTTTTCATACATTTATTGGTCTCACACCGCATACCCAAGTGTTGTGCATTCTAAGGGCGGAATTCACAAATAAAACTAATCGCGTTTTAACGTTTGGCTCGCATAATCGCGTTTATACGCTGTCACTAATGTCACTTATAAAAATACAACAAAAGAAAAATACAGACAAGTGACACTAGTGACAGCGGCTAAACGCGATTATGCGAACCAAACGTAAAAACGCGATTAGTTTTATTGGTGAATTCCGCCCTTATTAGGACAAAAGACTGGTCAATCTAAAACTTATGGTTTTAGATTGACGAGTCTTTTATAAGGACAATTTTCTACTTTCACGGGAATTCAGGCGAAGCCGCTGCCATAAGCTATTACAATATAAACCCGACTTGCTCTAGATCTCTCTCTATAATAATGTTTTAAGAAATGTATACTTAATATTTATTATAAAGCTGAAGAGTATGTTTGTTTGTTTGGTTGAACACTCAGAAACTACCCGATCAAATTGAAAACCTCTGTTAGTGTTGGAAAACTCATTTATCAAGGAAGTCTATGGGCAATATTGCTTCACGCTATGACCAATAGGAGCGGGTGAAACCGCGGGGGACAACTAGTAATCCTACTTCATTTAAACTACACAAAAAGCGAGTCAGAGAACACTATAATAAACAATTATTGTACAGATCAACACTAGCTACCCTAAGCAAAGTTACTTATTGCTATCATTAAAGCGTATGTAGGGTTAAGCAGAGTTATGACTAAACATGGCAGGTCCATATTTCGTCTTTGTCAAGTTTCATATAAAAAGTGGCTAGTCATATTGCCATAAACCAAGCCTAAATCGAGACTCCGGCTTACTACGGATGTTTTAATTTAAATGAAAAAAATAGCAATAAAACTTGGCTTGGCCTTTTTTTTATTGGGTAGGAAAATCATCTTATGACAAATCCCGTTCTTGGGCGGAGCGGGAGATAGTGTCACAGTGTCAGACTATTACTGACTAAAAACCCACTCCTGTTCTTTCTTTGCCTTCGTCCCAGGGTCCCGGGTTTCGCTTTCACACTACCGGTGGCCCCAGTAGGCTTCTACCCTGCTGGGCCCCTACGAGCTGGGGGATTGAAAATGTAAGAACATACTGTATTTTTGTGATTAAAATTTTATAGCTTCTTAACTGTTTTGTATTCAATTCGATAAAAGTTCCTTGATGCAAAAAATATTTGAAATAAATATTAATAAGTTTGGCAATAAAACTAGTCTATTTTCATTATATTTATCGTCTATGTCGCTTCATCAATCACATACGCTGACAGATTTTACTCATTAACGACTGCAAAGTAACTTTACTTATACGTACTTGAACTCACAATTCAGATAATTTCCAATCCATGACTAACAATGTGACAATTTGTCAAAAGACCCTAAAAATAGTTATTAGTTTCAATGAAATTTGAACTTTGTCTTATATATCATAGAGTTTGTAGTCAATTATCTGATTTTCTGATTCCAAATTCAGGGTAAGCGAGTAAAGTACAAAGTTTCACCGGTGTTGCGAGGTCTGCGGGCGGCGACAGTGGCTGGCGATGGAGCGGAAGCACTCGTCGCACACGCGCACCGGCTTCAGCTGCCCGTAGCGCGGCAGGGGGATGGAGTTGGAGCTGCACGACGCGCAGAATACTTTGCCTGGGAGGGGTAATGGTACGTGTTCATTTGGTTGTCTTTGAAAACTTAATTTTTGTGAGGGTGTAACCACCGTAAGATGGCAAATGAGAAGCATTTTTTAATGATAGAAGATTTTTTATTGTGAAAGTGTGTGTTTTGACTTTGACTTGAAATGAATTTCTAGGAAACATTTGTTATGAACACACCCACTATTAGTTTTCCGCTTTTTTATTGTGTGATGTCCGGCAAGCGCTCCGGTTAGTTTAGTAATACTGACCACAGTTGCGACAGTGATGGCGGCGCCGGAAGGCGGTGAAGTGCGCCTCACATCGCATGCAGGCGGGCGCTGCAATGTCCGGCACCCACTCTGGCAAGCGCTCCGGGCCCATCGCGCGCTCCGATCTGCTGAAGATTATATACCTAGCTTGTTATATTTGATTGATATAAATAGAGGGCAATAATAGCATCAATAATACTGACGTGCGCGAAGTCACTGCTTTAACCGCCATTGACATAAAACGAACGACCGCATCGCAAGATCGCGAAAATATCAAACCAACTGTCGCGAACGCTACGCTTCGCTTCGCTCATCGCCACACCGCACCCACGTGCGATTGGTCACTTAGACCACCGCAATAGAATGTAATTATTTTGTTCTAGTCGCGCCGCATCGCTTCACGTTCGTCGTCGCGTTAAATGCCTACGCGTTACGCAACCAAAATGCTAACACTTATTCTTATAATATAGAAGCACTGTCAATGTCAATATCGAATCGTTTCAATAAGTAACTTTTCTGTAAACACGTACACGTGTCAAAAACACAAATCTTAGGCTAGGGGGGGAATTTGCTGGTTATATACATCGACAGCATCAAAATGTATACCCTATAGTAGAGCATCATGTTAGAGACCATTAAAAAGGAGCATCATGACCGATACAGGCCTAGGGTGACCTGGCAAGACTAGATTTAATGTTGACAGTTTTATCAGACGAGCACAAAATGTGGAAGCTATTGTGGGAGATCTTTGCCCAGCAAGTGAACATTCATTGGGTTTACAGCTAAGGAGTTGAATTCCTTGTCGAGCCTGTTTCCTGATACCTTCTGGGCATCTATACGTGTGAATAGGTTATTTGGAGGTAAGCAAATCAGATTGTAGTCCCGCAAACCTCCATTGAAAAGGGAGGATCCTGCGACCAGGGTGTTATGTCTGGTGGGTACCTGCTCGATAGATGATTTCGGGCTGTCGTATAAGCTCAAATAGTGCGGAGAACATTAATTGCGCGACTGAAGGCACCATAGATGACGCTATAGTTACTTTTAGGCAAGTGCGGTAGTCAAAGGCGAGCCTACTTAACTAAAAAGCGAAGCTTTTTTTTTTGTGCTTACTCAATTTTTTAATTTATTCTAATGTCTATACGTGAGGACTTGTAATTGGCTTTCCAATGATTAAGGTTTTCTATTTTTGTTTGGTTTTATTAACTGTAAGTCCTCCGTGTATTAAATAAATAAACAAATAAATAAATATAGTGACAGTAAAAAAACACATACCTATAAGTGAGGTCCCCAGTGGACACGGACGCCTGCAAGTTCCCGGGCGCATCGTGCGGCTTGTGACGCTCGTCAGTGTCGGGCGGCAGCTCGGCGCGCACGGTCGCGTTCACCGTGTTGCGTCGCGCCAGCCGCGCGCTCCCATCAGACGTCGAGTCTGAAGTACTGTCCGCATACACTTCCTCTGCCGAATACACGCTGTCGAATGAGCTGCCTGGAAATTTTATATCGGATTTGAAGACTATTTGAGTTTTAGAAGTTGAGAAGAATAAAAATTTAAGTGATAAATATGCTACGGTCGATAGAATATTAACTTATCAACCGATTCCCTCGGATCGGACGACTGATTCAAAAGGAATATTAGAAATATGCCAGACAAAAGTAAGCTCTATATCCATCCCACTATCATAGCAATAGTTCTTTCGCTTTTAATACGTTCCTATGACGTTGATATTTTTAGCTTTTTACCAAACAAAAGTAGGTTCTATGTTTAGTTTTAAGGTACAACTTACTGTATAAACTGTTATCTATCATTTCATACTCAATAGCCGGTAGTTGATCTTGAACTAATACCGTAGGTTTAGGCGACTGATTCATAAGAAACTCATGCCAAACCAAATGAGGCTCTAGATATAGTACCACTAACTTTTACGCTAGTAGCACGAGCGCTTGTTGCCAGACAAAATTAGATGCTATCCCTACAACATTTAAGCCCAGGCCTTGGTACAGGCCATGGTTCGGAGCGAGGACGAGTGGCAGGCGGTCAGCTCCTTCTGCGAAATAGTAATGCTAGCACGGAGATGTCAGCAACTAAATGGCACAGCAGGGTCGAAGCCTACTGGGGTCAAGAGTCTAATTCTGAAAGGAAGACTCGGCCCTGGTACGAAAAGCGACAAAGAAAAAGCAGTGGGTTTTTAGTCAGTAAAAGTCTGACACTATCTCTCGCTCCGCCCAAGCTCTGCCACCGTAAAAAAAAAAAAAAATTAAGTACAACTTACCATTCTGTATAACCTGATCTTCCGTCGCCTCATACTCGATGGCCGGTGGTTTATCTTCAACCGGGTCCGGAGGATCGGGCGACTGATTCATAAGGAACACGGACTTGAGAATGTTGCGGAGATCAGCGGCGAAGTTCGTTTGTAGCTGGTCGGCTACACCGGCTATGCAGACGAATAGGCGGTGGATTAAGTCTTCACTTGATCTGGAAAGATTTAAATCATTTATTAACATAATAGTTTCTGCCTGCGGATTCGCCCGCGTAAAAGTAGGTTTCCCCATACAAACTTTAGAACCCCGTTTTATCTCCTTAGGGAGTGAATTTTGGGAAAAGGAAACCTTTTGCAAAATTTCACGCTCCTAGTCCCAGTAGTTTCGGCTATGCGTTGATATGTCAGTCAGTCAGTATCTCCTTTTATATATAGATATATTTTTCGGCAATCTGTATAATTCGGTATTCTATACAATACTGAATGCGCAGCCAGTAATGTGTATAAAAGACGAGAACAGAGAAGGAGGTGACGTAATTTTAGGGCACCCCGACACAGACAGGTTAGATTAGCAAAAGTTGGAAACGGAACTCCCACCTTAGCACCTTAGCAATAGGGTTCAATTGATTACTCTACTGGTACGGATCTATAAAAAGGATTTGAATATAAACCTATTCCTATTTCTCCTTTCGCAGGTCTGCTGGAAGAAATTTATTTTAGACATAAGCAGCACCTTTGTACAATTTTTATCAGAATGTATCTTCTTTCTTTATTCTTGTGTGTACATAAATTATAAAATAAATGAATAAACAGACCAATGAGGCTGCAACAAATTGATTATACATACTTGAACTTTCCGCGCGCATGTTGCCTTGCAGCGAGTTCTTGAGCCTGTAATGCGAGCGCTATCTGTTCATCATCCGCGCATTCTGAAACCCCACATGATGTTCCGCTGAAAACGTACAAAAATACATTGTTACGAGACGATACACAAGCTGGATGATAGTATAGAGTAAAATGGAAAGAAAGGACATTGTTTTTGGGATTAAGTGATCAAAACTAATAATATAAAAAGACAGCGCGGAGAAAAATAAAATAAAAAATGGCGTGTAATTTGGCAAGGACTACGTTGAGGACAAGAATATATATATTTTTTTTTTTTTTTTAATTGATATAAACCAGTGCTTGACTGCGACCCCACCTGATGGTAAGTGGAGATGCAATCATTGATGGTCAGGCGCACTAGTTTATTAAGAGCCTATTCACTCTAGCCTTGAAGACACCTATATTATAGTTAGACGGAAAGACCGCAGCAGGCAGATTGTTCCAGTCCTTCGATGTACGCGGTATAAACGACGAAGCGAAACGCTTAGTCCGGACCGTTGAAGTTTCAACAACGTAAGGGTGGATACTCGCCGTTCGTCGGCTTGTCCGATGGTAGAAAGGAGATGGCGGAATCAAGTCATGCAGTTCCCGCGCACACTCTCCAAAATGTAACCTGTAAAATACCGATAGGCTGGCTACTCTGCGCCTGTGCTCGAGGCTTTGTAGATTGGACTTAACCAAATCTGGATCCCCAATTAGCCTCTTCGCACGCCTTTCCACTGAGTCCAAAGCTGCTAGATGGCATTTTGCAGCACCAGCCCATATGTGACTGCAGTACTCCACACACGATCGGACCTGTGCTTTGTATAACATTAGAAGCTGTCCCGGTGTGAAGTACCGTCGGACCTTTGCAAGAACGCCTAGTTTTCTAGCAGCTACCTTGGCTTTGGACTCAATGAACCGCCCGAAATTGAGATCTGAGGAAATTTCAACTCCTAAGAGTTGAAGGCGGTCGGTGCACTCCAGGGATACATTCTGAAAAACGGGAGCCAAGGTGAACGGGCTCCTCTTAGCGGTGAACAGACACGCCTGTGTTTTGGCGGCGTTGAATTTAACCAGATTGGTTTCGCCCCACTTGGATATTCTACTAGTTTATGGTCAATTAAAAACAAGAGAACTAAATAAGATAATATTTCACATTTACAGGCATTCCACAATAACTTCGAGCCATATTTCGCTAAGGTCAGAAACTTTAAGGAAATAAAGCATAAACGAGTACCCCAAATTAAAATCTAATTGCAAAACTGCGACAAATGTTAAAACTTTAGAAAACAAATACACGAGTCTTTTAAAAAAGACTATCTATTGATATAGCAAAAACTTCCAACTCGTCGCACACAGAGCTGCATGGCGTCGTATTGGGAGAGAGGCGCTGGCGCAGGACTCCACCGAGACATGACCACAACCACTCTGTCAAGCGTGCACGATTTACAAAAATGTATTATTTGATCAAATGCTTTCAAATGCGACAAAAAGTTAAAACTATCGACTTGTTGGTCTAGTAGCAACCAAAAAAAAATTTTTCACTTTTATGAAAAGGAATGTCAAACTATTTACGTCTGTTTTTTTTTTTTAGGGTGGGGGTGTGGGGAGTCATCAAAAAACTTCTCCCGCTCAGGGTCGAACTTTAACTAATTTAAAAAAATAAGATATACAGAAAAAAAAATGATACAACTCACCTTTCATCAACAAAATGATCCAAATTCAATCTCAACGGACTGTTCTGGTTTTGCGCCGACCGGTTATCAAGTATCACCATACCGGGCGACCATATCTTACTCTTCTTCTTTTTACTCTTAGCGTTCGACTTCCTGTTCTTCTTCGGCCGTGACTGCGACGGCCCCACATCAGCATTAGAACTAACATTATTGTCTTCTTCAACTAGCGAACTAATCTTTTTATCAGCTTCTCTATGCCTTCTCAACTCTGTGATAACTTCGTCAATCGTCCTATAGTCTTCATCGCCAGCATTCGCCCCCCAATCTGACAACACCCTTCTAGCTTCACTATTTACGCTATTTACACTCGTCGCCTCATTCAATCCTTCTTCATCAGAACTTAACCTATTTATAACCTTATCCATAACAGACGATGATCCCGCCTCATTCTTATTACTATCGTCTTCTACGTAATTTATATTTACAGTAACGTCATTATCATTATTTACATCGGAAAAGGAACTTTCTAGCGTGTTTTTGGTGTGCTTATCGTCGTCTGCTTCCGCATCCGGACTCTTTAGTACCCTGTTTTGTTGCATGAAGTGATTGTCTCTGATATCCTTGATGTCTTTATTCTCTGTGTCGGGAGATCTATCTAAACTAGTGTTTTCAGTACTGACGCCGGAGTCGACCGGGGATTCGTGTTCGCTTTCATAACCTAACATAAACTTAACTCTTTCGTCTTCCCTGTCTAGCGTCATTTTTGCTGAATGGAAACTTGTATTATCACCGTCTGCTGTTTCTTCTGCTAAAGTGTTGTATTCCTCATTAGTTAGCAGCAGCGAGCTAAGGTTAGCGTTGGCTATTGATATATTAGTGTTCACTATGTCCGCGTCAATGTTGTCAGGGATTATGAGAGGGAGATCAGAATTGAGCATTGCACTGTTCATATCATTTCCTGCATCATCTTCTTGGTTGAAGACAGCTGAATTATTGTGCGACAGCGACGAAAGTACCGCAGGATCGTGGCTTATCGCATTGGGTATCAAATACCCGTGACTCGTCGACGGCAAACAACTTAACTGTTCATTCCTCGGTCCCGAAAACCCGTAGGCTTCAGAATCATCGGTAGATATTAAAGTTGGCATATCGTTGGCGGAAAACGAGTGCATTTGATTGTGATCTAAGATGTCTACGTCACTGGCGGCGATAGACGAAAGACGATCGGCAATTTCCGTGACCTGTTCGTTTAATGACGTCACTAGGTCATGATCGGGGATTTGCCTGTTCGAATCGCTTGTCGAGGCTGAGACGGCGTTGATAACTAGAGGATCAAACATCATCAAGCCATTTGTGGATAAGTTTCTTAGAGAAGAGAGGTCAGAAGACTCAGTTTTGCTTGTTTTTCTGGTTCTATCTATGTATTCTCTGCTGTCGTTAGTTTGGAATGTGTCAGTGCTAGTCGTGTCTGTAGAGTAGTGTCGGGAAGTGGTCTTGATAGTCTCGTGTTCGGAGTCGTGGCTTTCGGTCTCGACGGTGCCTTCGGAGAGGCGGCGCAGTCCGTCTATGATGGGAGTCATCACTTCGATGTTGTCGGGGAGGTAGTCGCCGTCCGTTATTATTGGTTCTGTTGAACTGTGAATGAGAAATAATATAAATATTAGATTTTTTACTTGTTTGTCTACCGCTTCGCCCGCGGAGAATATGAAATTATCCCATGGGTAGGTACGTAATTCCTGTATTCAGTGGCAACGGCCTCGACTGACGCGTTCTAGGTAAGCCAGAAAGGGGCCTTTTTTATATAAATTACATTCATCGCCACTGCTCTCAAAACTGTGAAGGAAAACATAGTAAAGAAACTGGCATGTCCTAAAACTAAGAATTTAAAGACATATTATATTCACCGACCTACACTGAGCCTGCATGACGGATTACGGCCCAGCCACTCTCCTAGAGAAAAGACCTGAATCCCAGCAGTGGGAACATTATAAGGCTGATAATGCTAATATTTTGTGTAATAGCAGAAAAAAGTTCTAATATATCACTATGCCAAAACTCGTCATAATAAGCTCAGATGTTTAGATATCAGAACGTAACAAACAGAAAGGGAGAGTTACTTTCACATTTATAATATTAGCATGGATGATACGATTGCATTTACAGTAAAGATTGTTTTATCAATCTGAACCATTCCCGTACTTCAGATAACATGGGTTAAAGTATCCAAATGGATGTGTATGGTCAAATCTAAAACTATGAGAGAAGAAAGAAAATTCTCAAGCGAATTTTGGGTTCGATGACTGATTGTTGAAAACCTTTTGCAAAAACAATATTCCTAAACAGGAATTGTATCCCTTGATTTTGAAAAACATACAAATGCTGTATTATTCCACTAATTAGGATAAAATTCAGGGAAGTAATGACACACGGTAACACACAAGGATTTGTTGAATTTTCACAAAATGTTTCATATTATAAAGCAATGCCTTTATTTTATATACAAACAGGATAAAAAAAAAATTACCGTATCGACACCCGCAAAAAACAAGGTTGTAACATTAATTCAGTAATTTTTCAAAATAAACCTTAATGTGATAGTGCCATGTTTGAATTTTGTTTGGACTGTAATCCGAAATACTGCCTTGTTCGATGCGGGTATCCGTTTATTGGTTATATTATGTATGAAACCACAGTAACAGTAGCTAATGTTCAGAATTTTACAGGGATAAATTTATTTTTTCCTGTTAGAATATTCTAACAGGAAATAAATAATTTCTCTTTCCTAGTTTATTAATTTACTAATTCAAGTTTAAACACGTCGTTTCCTTTCCCGTAAAGTTACTGCGGCGCCACAGAACTTCATAGTAACCATTATATTTAAAGTAGGTAAGTATTATTTATGTTATTTTAATTAAAACAATAGTTAAGTAGTGTTTTTAGGCCTGAAATCTATCGTTCTAGAGTGGACCGAAAGGGCGTGTCTAACTTTTACACCTATGTTCCTGCAGTTGCCTTTTTGCGTTCTAGGATCGCGAGTATCCCTTTCATACGTTTGCCCATGGCCCTAGCAGGCATCGGCCCTAATGGGCCCCTACGGTTTGCTGATATCTCTTTGAGGCGTTTAGTTAATTTGCTTTTAGTCTGACCGTGTTTTTGCGACATAAATGGCCGTATCTTTTTTTTCGTTAACTTAGAATTTTCATTTTTGCACAGCTTCAAGGGACCGCAAACCTGAGTACATGGTTTTAATTTCAACTCGATACCTACACGCGTTTCCGCGATAAATGGTCTTGACAGACAGACGGATGGACAACAAAGTGATCCTATAAGGGTACCGTTTTATTCCTTTTGAGGTACGGAGCCCTAAAAATGAACAATTGGTACAGGCTAGCCGCTTAACCGAGACATTCCTCGAGCTGCGCAATGCGGTGTGGGCACACGTTCCGCACCATTCCGGTTTCAGTTAACCGCTCTCCCTATAGATACAATTTCAAGGGTAAAATTTTTGTTAAAATACCTTTGATGCGAATACAAATCCCGGCAGTTGGCATGGTCCGCGTAGAACCTCGACACGAACTCTCCCAGGTCCGGGTACGGACACGACCAGTCGTTTGAAGATTCATTCGTGTCTGAAAAACATACATACTATGTTCAATACATGGAACTTGTGAATTCATTTAATAATATTTAAGCTACGTTACACTGCTACCGTGCTTCTAGATGACTGACTCAACATCTTCAAAAATGTTCGTGAGGCTCTGTAAATATATAATACGATTTCTTGTTAACACATAAGAAAATATCGTATTTAATTTTCAATGCATGTCAGTCATAGTGCGCGATACTGACATTTGAAAATATTTTTAATTTATTTTAATTATTATATTCTTTATTGTACATAGTTTTACAAGGGTGAATAAATAGTGATATACTAATATTTTTCTAACAGAAATTTAAATCTAATCTTAACGCCCTAAAGTACTAAAAAAAGCAATCTAAAGTACGGCGTCGAAAATCTCCTCCACATCGCTGTCGACTGGTAATGTACCCAAAAGACTGGCGGCATTGCCACGCTGAATGGCAATACTTATCCTTTGTCCGAAGTAAAAGCCAACCCAACCCTTCGGTCACGCGAAGTGTCAACAATGCGATTTAAAAGTTTTTTTAAATAATATTTATTTTTATTTTCTAAGTTAGTTTTAAATACGTTAAGATTTTACAATAAATTAAAAATTGGACAGCTGATGTACAAAGGCGAGCTTAAACCAAAATTACACAATTTTAATTTAATTTAATTATTTTTATTTATTTTTTAAAAGCACTTGTACAACGTTACGGGGGATGTCCAAGGCGTTGTACAATAGAGTAGGAGTCCGTGGACAATAGGCGTTAGTATTATCTGTATGTATGTACCAGCGGGCAGGTGCCTGGTGAGGTCGGAGATGTCCTCGTTGGTGCACAGCAGCCGCTCGAGCGCCATCAGCTCGCGCCGGTCCAGCGTCCACAGCAGCGAGCGGATCTTGTGCAGCAAAGTGCGGAACGGACGGAACATGTCCGACATCTCTTCTGTGGGTATAGAACAAGAGAAAGTTATTCAAACTGTAAACATCGAACTGTTTATTACATTGAGAGAGTTTGTCAGAAAGGGCTGCTGGGGTAAGCTGAATAGTTTATTTTCTACCGTAATGCACCCCGATGGTGCTTTGACGACTAGCAGTGTTTAGATTAAAGACCACACAATGAGGATCAATCACATAATAGCAAATCCGAGTTTTTACTAAGTACATAGTATGTGTAATAATTTACTGAGCATTTAAATTATTAAAATCCTTCAAGAAATGGTGGATTTATTAAAGTTTTTGTGAACGACTACTTTGAAACGCGCGCTCTCGCTGGACTGTTTACGATGACGTCATCTGTCATGATCCGAGCGACGAATGGCTTGATCGTAGATATTCATTCGCTGGTGGAGACCGATCATGACAGATGATATTACAGTGAGTCGCTCCATTCTCGGGCGCGTTTCTGGAATTAATACACTAAAATTGCTGTATCTTCGTCATTTTTGGTCCGATTTAAATAATTTCTTTACAGTATTTACTTCTTTTTTTGACGCTATAAGTCTGCATCCACAAAAATCATGACTAATCCTCATTAGTGCTGGACCAAACAACAAGCGGGTGCGGTGCGGGTGCGGGCTGCTGAACGCGAGACGCGCGCGGGCAGCTCACGTTATAGCTCGTTCACAGCGCGTGGCCGCAGTAAGTGTGCGGAGAGCGGTAACTCGCGCGGGAGCGGCCGTCTCAAAGTAATTCGAGGTAACCGCGGGCCTTGTTATGATGGCTCGACTGCGGACAGGTAAATCGAGCGCGTCACCGCACCCGCGCTGTCAGTCTGGCCGATCAATTACTGATTTTCGACTCCCAATGTTACTACTACTTAGATTTCGTTTGAGTCTAAAATCAGTCAAACAATCTTTTTGTAAAAAAATTTGGTAGAAGGAAATAAAATGAAGTACCAGGTGTTTTATCAATGCTGAGTGGTCCGCTAGAGTATATCAGTAACCCGCTGACTATAGCCAGGCGCGGCACCGCGAACATCAGTGCCGGGTCGTAAGAATCCACCTAGAATTACAAAAACAGCATGTTTAGGAGATATAAATAAAATTTGTAGATTACGTGACTAGGGAATAAAGCAGTGCCTTTAAGTCGCGGGCGGCATGTTGAATTCCGAACGAAACTAAGGTTTGCTAAGTTTTAATTCCGAGCGTCAGTGAGGGATTTAAATAATTAACTCCCGAGCATTGCGAGGAAATTAATATAGAAATCTGAGTGAAGTGAGGAATTCAAGCCGTCCAAGACAAAGACAGCTTTATCCCCGTGTTGGATACTCTACATTTTATACCATCTGTGAGATAATTATAAGACAGTTTACTAATACGAATAATATATTAGTGAAATATAAGTATTATTTACAAGTTATCTTTAAATATCACTCGACATGTTTTGATAGGTTTTAAACAAACAATATCCACTACTCTGATTCTATAGTTTTAATTTTCTATAACGCTCCGCTCTTTCAACACTTTTTTTAGAGACTCGTCAGTAACTACATTTTATTCTTAGTGGCCAGTTCTATTTTTGAATAAACTTCTTTGAAGCACGTGCATTTTAATTCACCAAATGTATTTTTCTTTTTTCAAAATAATGGTTTTTGACATTCCAAATTTAAATATTATTCCCTAGGGATTGCCCATACTACATTATCAATGCAGTCAAACTTATATTCGACCCATATTGTTATACCAATCAGGCCCCCTATTTTCCTAGTAATTACTTCAAGCTTTACACATATTAACCTACAGAACTAGAAAGAGAGTACCAACCTGTTCTTGAATGAGCAAATTCTGTTTGAGCGCCCTCCTCAAACTCTCCGAAAACAGAACGCAGATGAGTTGTTGAGCTTCGAACTCGTGGGGCGTCTTCACGTTCACCATAGCACTGACGTAACAAAGCTCGAACTCCGCGAACAACCTGTAATAACAACAAGTTTACGATCAGAAACAAGAAAAAAAAAATACTGTTGTAACTTTGCTTAAAAATAATGGTGTAACTTTGCCACCAGTTCGGTTCAACGGTACGAACGTTCCATTTAGCCCTTGGCTTGGAGAATCTAGACTTGTGCATTGGTACCCTAAAGTGGCGTACTCAAGTAGCTGTATCAATCAGAAAGTTCCCAAAGACCTGTATCGTTTAAAAAACCTATCACCATCATCATCTTCCTGCCCTTATCCCGTGTTATTTGGGGTCGGCGCAACACGTTTTTTTCTTCCACTCTGCCCTGTTACTCGTCATGCTATCACTAACTTCCTTTTCTTTCATATCACTCTTCACACAATCCATCCATCTTTTCTTTGGTCTCTCTCTCCCTCTCCATCCATCCAGCGTCGGACTGGCCATACAGTCGAGGTGGCATTTGCCAGCCGGGCCCCAGCCTGCACGGGCCCCCCCACAGGCCTGGGTTGAGAGGCATGCGGCAACTTCAGCACAGGGGGGGGGGGGGGGGGCCGCGCAGCGTGCCCCCTGTGCTACGGTTGCCCACGTGCATGTCTCGTAAACTATGCGTCTTACAAAAAATTTGAAAGACAAAATAATTTGCTACAAATTATGACTTGACGAATTTTTTGTAAGATGCATAGTTTACGAGATATCGCGAAAAAAGTGTTTTCACCCCTTTTTCAAGATGGCGGCCGGGGGACCTGGGTGGCGACCCCACAAACTTGAGATTAAGCTTCTATTGACCCCCCACACATGTCCCAAAAATAAAATTGCATCCTGTAATAAATGCAATACTCTGTCCTTAAATTGTAGGTAACATTTCAATGGGCTAAAATTGCCGGAAAATTATGGGAGTTTTATTTCGCTTTCTTTTATGTAAGTATTATAGTGGTTATTATTATTATCAATAATAATAGTGTTTATTCCGCCGTTTATAAAATAAACTAAAGCAAGAAACCCTACAGGAATCGGTCATGATTTCGAAGGACTGAGACATTTTTGCTGTTGTAAGGTCGCGGCAAAAACGCGTAAAATTCGCAATTTACGCGGTTTTCTAGATCTAGCTAGCAGGGCGCCAAGCATACACTAGGGCTATAGAGGTTAAAAACTCGATGAATTCGGAACTGCAACATTTATAAATAACAATTAAGAAACGTAACGTATTTATTCACTCTCATCTCATAATTTTGATGAAACGGAACGCATTACGAAAGTAAAGAGTCTGTGGTTTGGGGAATCCCCGACGCGTGCGTTCGCTGCTCCTTGAATCGCATTCCATTGTTTAGTCGGTTTGTATTGCCCTTACCGCCGATACTCTAGTTCAATTACGTTGTTTTTAAATATTATACTGACTTACGTTACATCGAGAAACTGTTACAATGGAAAAGGTAAGTTGCATAATATTATTTTTATTGCTTTCTGAAAAAAAAGTCACTTTGGAGCATTTGTAATCTAATATTATATAGGTACCTAAGTATTACTCAAATTGATATATACTTCACGGTTTCAGTCACGTTCAGCGGCATATAAACCTAAATCTGGTTCGGAGAAACGGAAAAATAAAAGAAAGATAGAATTACAAACAGCGGCTTCGAACCCAAAGCAATCCAGGCTTTCCTTCACGTCTACATCTCAAGAGCTTGAAGATCCTCAAAATCGGAGCGAATCGCAACCAGGTAAATAGATTTAATTTAATACAGTTTTTTTTTCTAATTTAAAAAATCTTTACATATTTGTTAGCTAGTTTTACCTGTAGTTTCGCTTTTTAATTCCTTCTTTACATAGAATTATAACGCCTAGGAGGCCAATTCTTAGTCAAATAGAGATAGAAATATGCCGAAAAAATTGAGGAATGTCGGATGAGATTGTATGGGGAACACACGACATCGGCCATTTTTTTTCGACATAAGCATATTTCTATCTCTATTTGACTGAGAATTGGCTTCCAGAAGGATAGCCTTACTACTGGCCGCTGCGTAAAATTTGAGGCACCAAAACGCACACATCGTTTTGCTTGGTAGTCGCACGCAACACAAACGTAAAATAATGTTACCAGTCAAATGACATTTCCCCAAAAATATGGGAAATGGATATATACTTCTGTACAGTTTTAATAAGGCTTATTAACACAAACTTGTTTTTAGTTAACCAAAATGTACATGATATGCGCACGGGGTCGGTTGACTTTTGACACTACGGGGCTGTCGAGCGTATCACACCACGGTGGATGGTGGTGTGATTTGACTGGATGTGATTGCAGGGCGCAGAGACGGCTTCTGGGTGTTATAATTCTATGCTTCATTATAATCTACAAATTTGTCAAATTTATCTGTTCTAAGCCAAAATTACGTCTTTTTATATATTGACTTTGATGTATAAATTTTAAGCTACAGATAGGTACGGAATATTGTAGGGAATGCTACATTTTTAGAAATCTTAATGTTATTATAAACAAGAGTCTTGGCTGATTAACTCATTAGTGCCCCGGCCATACCCTTGAACGTAGATAGATGATTTTTGTAATGAAATGAAATCCCTTTACGCATATTGCAGACGAAAAACGGACTTTTAAAATTTCTGAAACCCCTCAACCGATTTCAATGATATTTTTTGAATGTGTATAGCTATTAAATATTTATACAATATTTTATTTTTATAGGACCCTCATTATCATCATCAATGTTAGACGAAAAATTGGATTCACTTTCGTATGCAAGTAATTCAGAAGAGAACATAGCAGCGGCGACTCTACCCATAATAATCACGCAAGACACAGCACCACAAGGAGCAAATGAATGTGTTTCTAATCCTAAAGACACAATTACTTCAATTACGTCCAGCGACACTGGATCTGGTGGAAATATTGATAACGTTGCGTTAAAGCCACTAACATTAACAGTCGATGATTGCAGTCAAATTCAAAAACTTTCTGAATTTGCTGCGCCAAGGAAAAATGCTACGACTGCCGAGAAATTAAGTATCTTATCTGTTCACCCTATCCAACCTTCGGGTGATAAAAACAGTTTGCCTTTCGATGCAAATCGGGTTTACTACCGAAAATTACCAACAGGAACTTTAATTCGACGAGAATCTGTCTCTTATTCTCTTGAATTAAACAAGCTATTTTGTACCACCTGCATGTGTTTTGCTTCTGACGCCACGAAAGAAGAAGGAGGAGGAAGAAGTCCATTTATTGATGGCGTTACTCCATCCAAAAAACATATTTATGAACATATTGTCAAACACGAGGAAAGCCACAGTCATCAGTTAGCCGTAGTTGCCTTGCTTACAGCAAAAAAAAGAGGAAATGTGGAACAACATCTCACGCTAAAGAATATGCAAGAGATTTCCAATAGGAGTCTGGTCCTGAAAAGAATAATTGATATAATACTATTTATATCTAAACAAGGCATTGCTTATCGTGGAAAAAGTGAGGCCTTGTACTCGTTAGCGGATATCGCAGACGACAACCAGAATCACGGAAACTTTTTAAATTTAGTTGTCCTATTGTCGAAGTATGATCCAGTTCTTAAGGCGCACATGTCCGAGGCAATTACTGAAAGTAAAAAAAGAAAAGACTCAGGAAAAGGTAAAGGTCGAAGTGGGCTTGTTACCTTTTTATCAAAAACCACTATAAATAAATTAATAAATATATGTGCACGTCAATTTAAACTAGAAATCGTTAAAGAAATCCAGGCGGCGAAATCTTTTAGCCTTAATGTAGGCTGCAATTTGCGTGCGCTATGTTAAGAGTGGGATCCCACAAGAGCGGATGCTCAGCATGGTCCCTGTCCGGAAATCAACAGGAGAAGATTACCGAGCTCTTGTAAGCAATGAACTAGCCCAGTTAGGCTTAAATTTGCAAGATATTATTAGCGTGTCATTTGATGGCGCCGGAAATATGGCGGGAAGGTATAATGGTCTTCAAGCAAAACTGAAGGAAGAAGTGCCAAAATTAATTTTCACACATTGTTATGCACATGTTTTAAATTTAGTGCTGGGAGGCGCGACGTCAAGCTGTACTGAAGCCAAGAATTTGTTTGGGCTCTTGGAGTCTACCAGTGTATTTATTCATGAATCATTTAAGCGCACATCTCTATGGGTGGAGAAAATTTCAGAATTAACAGCTGGACAAGACAAATTGAGACGATTACAGAATATCGGAAAAACAAGATGGTGGGCTAAAGACAAAGGCTTGACCACTGTTATGGAGAAAACTCGATATGTGGCGTTGATAAAAACTTTAAGTGCCATATCTTCAAGCACAGAGTTCGAGCCAAAGGTTTCGTTCCAAGCAAAAGCTTTGATGGATTCTTTTTTGAAATTCGAAACTATCCTGACAGCCTTCACGTTCAAGAAAATATTTGACCTATCAACCCCAGTAAGCCAATATCTCCAAACCCCTACATTGGATTATCTTAAAGCTTGGGGATTCATCAAATGTTTAGACATGGATTTACGAAGACATTTAGATACTTTTGATGATGTTTTCAAAGCTGCAAGTTTATTTGCATCCGATGTTCAAGACTTGATGCACGCTGAAAACATTGATCTCGACGTACAAACCACGTTACCGTTACGAAGAATATGAAATAAAAAATAAAAAACCGAAGACACATGAGCAGTTATGTGAAGATGAAGTAGCATTATTGGCTACAGACCCAAAGAGATTTTATTCTATTTCTGTCTACAAAGTCATTATTAATACAGCTTTAGTTAAAATAAACGAAAAATTCATGTGCAACGAAGATTTAATGAAAGATGCCGCTTGTTTGGACCCGAAAAACTTCAATAAAATCAAAGAAAATGGAATTCCTAATGACGCGCTAAAGTCTATCGCATCAATTGCAAATGTCGATCGAGAGTTGCTGTCAAAAGAACTGGAATCTTTTGCAAATAAGTTTAGTGAACTGTCTAAAACTCTTTGGGATGAGCACATTTCTCCTAGGCAGCATAAGCAAGATTCAGATTCACAAAGCGACGAAGAAAACGACGAAGATGTTTTAGACTTAGACCAGGCAGCAAAGGACGTCATGTGTTTTTCCAGAAGTGGTTTGGACGTCTGTCAAACTTGCATACCATGTGCATGTAAACTTTTATCACAGTATAATATGCATATCAGCACGTACACCACCTTATATGTTGCATATTGTGTAATTCTCACAATTTCATTCACGCAAGTGACTTGTGAGAGACGATTTTCAGCATTGAAGCGCATTAAAACGAGACTTCGTTCTTTACTGGGGCAAGAACTGTTGGATTCGTTGATTATATTAAATACAGAATCGGATCTAATCAAGGATGACGAAAACAACAGCTTTTACGATCGAGTCATTAACTGCTTAGCTGAAAGTTCTCCTGTTTTAAAAAAAATGTTGATTGGCTAGCTTTATATAATTTGTTCTAAGTAAATACCTACTTACTATTGTATTGTATTTTAGTATAGTAATAAATTTTTTATAGTTTGTTTATCTCAATTTGTGTATTTCAGTATTTTTCGATAGTATCCCATCACCATGGTCTAGTCTCGGGCCCCGGGATTGTGATCAGCCACCCGGGCCCTTCCGGCCCAGTCCGACCCTGCATCCATCCACATGTAAACTCATAACTCTTTTAGTAACATGCGTTTCATCCCTCCTCTTCACATGACCATACCAAGATAAACGATTCCCTTTCAACTTTTCAGTCACTGGCGCCACTTTCAAACTTCCCCTAATATATTCATTTCTCACTTTATCCATTCTCGTCACACCACACATCCATCTTAACATTCTCATCTCCACTACATGCAATCTAAAAAACCTATCACCATCGAACACGAAAATAATGCTTGTGCAGACCCAAATTTTTCCTACCATCGTTGGTGGTTACTTGCTACTGTTACCCGAGGCCCTAGTATCGATCCATTTTACAACCTAAACTGAACTGTTAAAGGGAGAGAGCTGTATGGAGTGAATAGCTCCATCCCTTTATCTCACTCTACGCTTGACATTTTCACGGCACGTCCATGATAAGGCCCCAGAATGCAAATCTCCTCGACAAACTTGACCGCTTTCTAAATTACTGCATTCGATTTTTTTTTCATCATCATCATTTCAGCCGAAAGACGTCCACTGTTGGACATAGAACCTCCCCCAAGCGTCGCCACAACGACCGGTCCTGTGCGTCTCGCATCCATCGGATTCTAGCGACCCTGACCAGGTCATCGGTCCACCTCGTGGGAGGCCTTCCAACGCTGCGTAAATAAAATCATGTCTCTTGTGTTCGGTCGCTTCTAAATTTTTGCCGATACGTCAGCTAAGAGAGCAAAGCGAGCTAAAAACTTCCTTATTATTTTATGGCAGCTTTTAGCTCGCTCTGAAATGCTCTGGAAGAGATTGCATTATACACTTGGTTTATATGTGTGGCCTGTGTATTTATGTGGTGTAAATTATAGAAAATAAATGGATATTCTCATTTCTTGACTACTCCAATTCTCCAACTTATCTTTTTTTTAATATATATAAACTAGTGCTGGACTGCGATCCCACCTGCTGGTAAGCAGTGATGCAATCGTTGATGGTGAGGCGCACTAGTTTATTAAGTGTAACTCTAGAGTTACACTAAGGCTAGCCTTGAAAACACCTATACTATAAACGACAAGGCGGAACGCTTAGTCCGGTGGATATTCGCCATACGTCGGGTTGTCCGATGGTAGAAAGGAGATGACGGAATCAAGAATCAATTCCCTTTGCTTTCAATAAATTTTCGCCAAACACAATAGAAATCTACGCTCATCTTATATCCGCATTCTTCAATGTACTGACTCATCGAACTGACTTCATTTAACTGTTATTTTTTTTTGTTCATGCTATCTATCTGTGGAATGCGCTCCCCCAAGAAATCTGGATGGCAAACAATATATTAACGTTGAAAGTAAAAGTTGGTAGTAATATCATAACAACGCTAATGTTTCCTAATTGTCTGTTTGCACTATTTTCTAAGTGGTATATAAATGTGTATTTTGTTTATTCATTTGAGTGTACATATATTATACTAGCGGATAATGGGTCAACCACGGCGCCAACCGTGCCCTGCTGATAAAATTCCTAAGGCATTTAGTCTGCTTCTGTACTTCTGTTTGCATAATGTATGTAAATAAATAATAATAAATATCACTAGCTGAGTTTGAACCACTAAACTAGAGTGAGGCAAGTATCTATCATTGTTAAAAGGTATGCGGAACAAAGTGTAAAGTCCCAAATGCCTCCTTTGAAAAAGGAGGATCCTCCGACCAGACGGATGCTATGTCTGGTTTTGGGCAACTGCCCGATAGATGTTTTCGTGTTGTTGTATTTATTTAAATCGCGCGGATAACTTTAATTGTGGTATGCAGGATTTCGTAATTTAGTTCATGTGTTTGTGTTTAGTTCATATATTCAATAGGTTCGACTGGCCTGTTGGTCTGGTGGTTAGTGACCCTGACTGCAATGCCGAAGGTCGTAGGTTCGATTCCCACCCAGGACAAATGTTTGTGTGATGAGCATGATCATTTGTTCTGTGTCTGGGTGTAATTTATCAATAATATGTATGTATTTAGAAATATATAAGTATGTTTATCAGTTGTCTAGTACTTATAACACAAGTTCTGCTTAGCTTGGGACTAGACGGCGTTGTGTGATAGTTGTTGAAAATTATTATTTATTATTAGATGTCGCTACAGTTGTAAGTTTTTAAGGCAGCAAACATTTGAGCTATTTTCACCACATAACTTCGGGCCGTACAGACATATTTTATTTCCCAGGTAGTTACTTACAAAAAAAAAACGGCACTTATTTAGCATGTTTCATCACGTGATGGTGAGGAGGTTATACCCGAATCGTGGTCAAGGTGGTAATTTACACGCGATGCCTGTTAATGGCATTAAAAACTGTCAGAATAAGCTAATTCATGGCGGCTTGATATTAAGTAAACAAGCAAAACAAGTAGCAGTATCTCCAACAAGCTAATATGTATGTCCTCTAAAATTAATAATAATAATATTCCACGACTTTCACACCACGTCATCTCCACGGGTAGTGTGAAAGTGAAACCCGGGGCCCTGGGACGAAGGCAAACGAAGAACAGGAGATAGTTTTTAGTCAGTAAAAGTCTGACACTATCTCCTGCTCCGCCCAAGAGCGAGATTTGTCATTAGATGATTTTCCGACCTAAAAAAAAATACCACGTCATTAGTCCCAAACTAAGCAGAACTTGTGATATGAGTACTAGACAACTTTTAAACATACTTATTTATATATGTCTAAATACGTCCATAGATAAATTACACCTAGACACAGAATAAATGATTGTGCTCATCACACAAACATTTGTCTTGGGTGCGAAACGAACCTACGACCTCCAGCATAGCAGTCAGAGCCACTGACCACTAAACCAACACGCCTGTTATAATGAGTACCTATGACCTGTAAAATTCATGCTAACTTTTGCTTTGTACCAAGTAGAGTGAGATAGCAAACCGGAAAAATGTAACACCAAGTTTGAAGGCCTCTTGCAAGAATCGATGACCCGCTGGGTTACCATGACGTTTAAAGTAAGATTGTTTTATTCTTATTCCATTGTGGGTAAGAGATGGCGCTAGACAACCGACTGTATGCTCTGTCTCTTACCCACACTGAAATAAGAACGAGACAATCTTACTTTGAACGTCATGGTAACCCACCTGGTGAGGGCCGCAAGTATCCACTGGATGCAAAAATCATAGAACCGATTGATTAGACAACGTTTATGGGAGGCCTACGCGCCGCAGTGGATGTCTTTAGGTTGAATGATAGCAATGATAATAATTCATAGACTTAGCAAGATGAAAAAAGACACCGCTAAAGAGTACAGACTATTACAAGATTATTTCACGAACAAGAGAACTTTTCATGCACCCTGCAGATAGCTTGCTGACCCCGACTCGGGTTAAGAAGGCAGCCCGCTCATCTAGGAGTGCAGTTATAATGGTCTCACCTGTCGAATATCCTAAGGCTCTCATGCAGCATGTCGTCGTGCTGCGAAAGCGCCATGCCTCGAGGTCTGAGGCACTGCTCCCGCAGTAGCGAGCGGACGGTCTCCAGGCTACGAGTCAACGCCTTTGCCAGCGGGCGCATGGCCGCTGATTCCTCCTCGCGATTCATTATCGAGGAGCCCGCGGCTAAGCACTGGAAAAGATAATTATAATAATGAGCATATTTATTAAAACTTGTTGCACAATTAAACAAATACGTAGTACACAAAGGCTGAGTAATGCAGAGACAAAACATGGTAGGTGCAACATAATTCATATTCGTAGATAACTCGAAGAAATCAATCAACGGATTATAATAAGATTTACAAGGATCCTGTATTAACCCACCGCAAATCAAAAGCCTCTCTATATTTTCAATATCAGTACAGCAAGATAAAAAAAATAGGGTGTAGCTCTGTCATGGACACGGTCGTGTGTTGTACGTGAATACGTGGGGCATACTGAAAGTTCCTGGATCTGGCCACTTATAATAAAATAATGAAAAACACATAGAATTCGAAAATGGAACTCTTTGCGAGCTAGTTACATTTTAATTTGCGAGACTGTCATTTGTTATTTCATTGTGGCGTCCTTTCGAAGATTGTGTGTCGCTATCAAAATGAATTTAACTCATGAAGATTTTCGTTCAATGATTTTTTATGATTTTCGTTGTGGCTTATGTCAACAAGAGAGTTGCCAGAGACTATTGGCATTTGGTGATGAAGTATCATGTAGCAGCTATGTGTATTCGTGGTTTAGAGAATTTAGGCATGGACGTGATCATCTCTATGACGAGGTACGTGAAGGTCGGCCGGTGACTGCGGTTACAGACTGGAATATTGAGACTGTACGACAACTTATCGAAACTATCAAAAAAAATTACTTGCCATATTATCTCTATATATATATAGCAAATTCGTGCTTTGTTAGGTATTGGAATGAGCCATGTGCAAAAAACTTTACATGTGCATCTGAAGTTCCGAAGCTTTGCACTCGATGGATACCAAATGAGTTAACGGAGGACCAGAAACGACTGCGTGTCCAGTGGTACCGTAAAATGATAAAAAAGTTTAATGGAGGACAGTCATTGGCTGCCTATCGTCGTGACAGATGACGATACCTAGGTGTACTGCTTTGATCCCGAAAGAAAAAGCCAGAAGGCAGAGTGGGTCTTTGCTTTTGAAGATTTGCCGACGAAAGTTAAGAAAAGTCGAAGTGTAGGTAAAATATGGTTGCTTCTTTTTTCGGCAAATCAGGACATTACACTACAATATCGCTTGAAGATCAAAAGACAGTGACTGCAGATTGGTACGTCAACACTTGCTTGCCCAGTCTTAGAAAAAAAAAGCGTCCTCGAAGCAATGTACTCCTCCACCACGATAACGCATCCTCACACTCCGCTAAGATAACAGAAGCCTATTTGAAGGCTTCAAATGATGAACTGATGACGCATCCGCCTTACAACCCGGACCTCGCACCCTGCGACTTCTATTTGTTTCCAAAAATTAAAGATAAACTTAGAGGCACACATTTTACGAGCTCTGAATCGGCGGTAAATGCGTTCTGTAAAGCCATTGAAGAGGTCCCCCTAAAGAAGACTGGTCCAACTTCTTTCTACAATGATTTCAACGAATGCAAAAATGCATTAATTGCGAGGGAATATACTTAAAACAATAAATGTATCGTAAGTCTTATATCAAGTCTTATTTATCAGAATCCAGAAACTTTCAGTATGCCCTAAGTACATGTACGTAACGCTGGCACCAGTGGTGAGAAGTAGTTGTCCAGTGGTAACGGCCCCGACTTTGTGTAACTATTTTTCACTAATCTGTATAGGTACATATATAATACTCCCACTACTGGAACCTGGAACTCAGGTCTCCACCCGAGTTCCAGCAGTGGGAGTATTAAAAGGCTTATTTTTTATTATTATACTTTCGCTCAACCGTCATATTGACGACACTGGCCCTTGTAATGATAAAGACGTACTCGTATTTCCATCAAAATATAATATTGTAAAGCAGAAAGTTGCCGCGGAACCAGTGTGTCAAAACTTTAAAGATTTCATGAATCAGTGTTTTTGAAAAACAAGTCTGTATTTATAGCCAAGACTAATGTAGCCTGGGATGACTAGTAAAACGCTTTTAATAAAAAAATATAGGTAACGCGTCATATCCACAACAAGAGGAGGAAAATTTGTTTTTCCCTATGACCTAACCAGTAATGGTATGGTAATGCCATGGTGTAATCATGAAAAGGCTTAATAGTCGTTTTATACCTAGATGTATTGTATAAGCCTCACAGCTGTTTCACTCACATGTATGTCAAACATTATCATAGCAAATATTCTGCAAACGGTTCGAGTCACGTTCGTGCTAAAAATACATGTATTTCTTACCTAATTACATGAGAAAATACAGGTCAATAAATGACTGAAAAAAAAAAAAAAGTGAAAAATACTGTTTTCTTTTCCGCTTACACGCATGGTGTCTTGGCAAAAAATAACCACGACTGGGTTGGCGGGGTTTTTTTTTTATTGGGTGGGAAAATCATCTTATGACATCCCCGCTCTTGGGCGGAACGGGAGATAGTGTCAGACTCTTACTGACTAAAAACCCACTCCTGTTCCTTCGTTGCCTTCGTCCCAGGGCCCCGGGTTCCGCTTTCACACTACCCGTGGCCCCAGTAGGCTTCGACCCTGCTGGGCCCCTACGATTTGCTGACATCTCCTTGTGTCTTGGGCTCGGTCCGGACGGTTACCGGACGGTCGAACGGCGAGCCACCCATTGCTCGCCGTCTGCAAGCCTGCGCCTACGGTGGCCGGAAATCGGGATCGGAATCCCAGCGGCGGTTGGAGCGTAAGGACCGTTGCCTCACGCGATCGGCCGCCTCCTTTGCTAGCATTACTGCTTCGCAGAAGGAGGCGACCGGTGTTGGCGGGGTCTGTGTTCGCTCACTCTTAAGACCCCGTCATCCTCTTCTAACGTCGGGGTGCCCAAATTCCCTTAATAATTTATTGTAACAAATCCATTAATATTTGGTACAGTTAGTATTTTTATTCTGAATAGGATTTTGGAGCACAGTTGCAAATATTCCCTTTCTTTATTTCCCTTTATTCTAAATTTCCGCTCCTTGTTACACCCCATACGTGTTAGCAAACAGTTCTAATATAATATAACATATTAAAACTGCGTGTTAGTATACCTAAGCGTGCGTGACTCATTTAATAATTACCTACTTATGTGCCCACAAATCATTTATAACGCGAACACTTCGCCCAACGACCATACAGTCTAGCTTCGCCATTCTCTACGCGCTGCAGCGTAGAGAATCGGATGCCTATAAGGTTAAGCTGCGTTCCAGTTGATGGGTCATCAATGTTATGGTTACAATATGATAGTACAAGAAACATTACATGTAATCTTAGAGAACATTCGATGCCACAGAGCAGTGAGTCACCTCAGCGGGCACTGCTACTTTTCATACAAAACAGGTGTGGCAGTGAGTCTTACCACTTGCTAATAGAAATTGACAGCAACAGGTGTCTGTTCACAGGCACAATTTCATCAGACTTATTGTCGTTCACTGTGTTATGCAAACTAAAAAACAAAATATGAGTTTTTTTAATTAAAGCTTTTGCATAATACCTAGTATACGCCTATTTTATTTACTAATAGATTTAAAATAAAAGAAAATAGAGAATTTTTTAAAATATCTAACGTAAATACTTACTTGTTTTTTTTTTAAAGAAACAAGCGAACATCAGGGAAAAAAGAAGAACATCCCTGATGCTGACTTCATCATCATCATCATCTTCCTGCCCTTGTCCCGTTTTATTTGGGGTCGGCGCAATACGTTTTTTTCTTCCATTCTGCTAGATGCTGACAATGTGCCTTTTTTTTAATTCTAGTCAAAACACCATCATTCAACTTTGTAAACATCGCATCGTTACGACGAAGAAGAAGCGCACATTACTCAGGTACGAATGTTATTAATAGACAATGGCGCATCTAGTCGCTGCCGACGTGGTTATTCCGAACTCTGTAGTCGATGCCTATTCACAAATTGGTAATTAAAATAACCACGAAATATTTTTCTATGGCATTGGTAGTAAATTGTAATCGATATTTAAATAGGTTCCAAGTGTATGTTTGTATTGTTGTTATCATAGTTTAATGTTTGTATTGTTTTATCCACTAATTTGATTTGACTAACGGCCGCCGTGCATGGACTGGCTGACCTGCCACAATTTGGTCTGAATGGGTACGTTAACATACATTTTCATGAGACTTAATGTCGACCTAAACTAAAATTGTGTTTGGGCACTCGGTCGTTAAAGGTTGGTGGTTACGGTGATCTTCAGGGAACAGATCATTATAAGGGATAGACAGCAAAATGGATCATAAATAGTGAAAAAGTATTGCTTATTATAAGTACCGTTCGGATATAGGGTTAAGTATGTCCATGACTTTCATTTTTGGTCATAGTAGGAACCTACGATGTTTTAGGATGGGGGAAGCTTCTGTAACTTTCATGATGAGATAAAGTACCATGACGAAAAAAAAATTGTACCGAGTTTCTGAGAGTTTCATTAATTAGAGACTCTGATTATCAAGTCAGTTGAGATTTGTGAAGCTATATTCACAAATCTCATTTAAATTAGAGTTCAGACAAAAGGTTCCCAATAACTATAAAACCATACGTAGGAGGACAAAGTGTGCCAAGGACTTGGTTAATGTAGCAGATAAAATTTGGAGACGGGAGGCCCAGTGCCGTGTGAAGTGGCGTGCACAGGAGGTGACCTACTCTCAGAATTGGCTGGTTTTATGAAAAGAGACAATATACAATATTTCAGCCTTTCTTATGCACCATAATCCCCGTCTATGAAACCTGCTTGGTACCAACCTCAGCGCCGAACCAGAGCTGTCCAGCCAGGTTGTCTTGCAGCACGTCCTCGGGGAACTTGACCCTGAAGCCGCGCGCCACTCGCTCGTCGCCCAGCAGCTGGTCCATTATCTGACTTGTGATGTTCAGTACGCGGTCCTGTAAACAAAGAAATATAGGGTTCAGTGAAAAGAACAAAACTTGGGTTTGTATGTCTCATTAAAAGGCAAAAAAAGTCTAGTAAAAACCATTAAAGTTGATTAAAACAAACTTGATTGAATAAAACCGAAATTTTCCTTCAAAGAGAATAAAGGACAATTTATTCCCGAAGTCGAATACGGTAAGGAAAAGAAATAAAGTAGGTGAGGTACCTATGTACTTGTGAATAAAACGAGGAAACCCTTTTAATTAAAGTAAGGAAAATCATGAGAGCTGCATCCCTACTGAGTAGCAAACTTTAAAACTTTATTTGTAACTAGCGACCCGCCCGAGCTTATTATGCCTATGCTCCCATACGACAGATATTTTGAAGAATTTATCGTCATTATATATCAACTAATTTACACAAAATCTTAACAAGTTATAATACCTCCTAGCGGTCCCGGCAGACGTATTCCTGCCTGAGAGCCGGCTTTTTATCAGAAATAAAAATTGAGAACCCGATTTCAGCGCCACCTACCGGGTCCAATTGTATTTTCAAACCATCCACGGACCGACTCAAAAATAGACACAAAATTTTACCCAAATTGGACAAGCCGTTTACGAGGAATTAGGTGACAAACACTAGCACTACATTTTCAATACAAGTCAAGCTAACAACAATACGAACCCCAAGCTAGTAAAAAACCCATGGTCTTTAAACGCAAGGGCAAAGATCCTTCTTTGCCCTTGCATCTATGTTCCTACATAGATGTGGTTTTAGTCCCAGCCAGAGTATGTGTTTCCCTGCCAGAGTCTGTGTTTCCTGATAGCTACAAACTAGGGGTCTTTAAGTCAGGAGTGAATTAGGTTACTTCTAGGCAAGCGTGCTCAATCGTCGGCCACATCATCGCGTACCGTCAGGTGAGATAGTAGTCAAACGCGAGCCTATCAATAATAACAAACAAAAAAGTCAGTAAAAGTCTAACACGCCCTCTCACTCCACCCTAGAGTGAATGAAGTCATTGGAGGATTTCCAAAACAAAAAAAAAAATATGACAGAAAATTTTGCTTTTTTGCACCACATTTTCAACTAGACACGCGAATAAAGTGAAGTTTATCGGTAAAATAAAATGAAGTACTAAGGCTTCGTGTTACACCGAAAGTACTAACTTTAGGTGCCAGGTGGTAAGGTTAACAAACTGTCACCATGCAATGTTTGCACGCGACATTGGCACGGACAGGCTTTTCTGTCACACTTTCGATGCCAAGGACCCAGGGTAGATACGGCTCGTACCGGGTCCTGGAGCCTTTAATAAGACGAGTTAAAATGTCTATACACCCTATATAGCTCTATCGCTTAGAGTCCAGTTTTCTTCGGCGATAAATAGACCAATACCTCTTGTATCAACTTTCTGGTAGGTGCGATCACAGAGAAGAAACAGAAGGCAAAGAATAGCCCTGGGACCTGACCATGACATGTTAAAATGGCAAGTGTGCGAGCGATAAAGAGGGAAGGAGCTATACACCAGTTAGCAGTATGCAACTGCAATTTTGACCCCTGACTGTGCAACATGAAAATCAAATAAAACTTTAGTTTCATCGTAATGTCCACTTAGCCTTTCTTGTTTTTTCGCATATTGTAATTTAATTAATTTAAATAATTTTCACTTAACTTGCTGTATGTAATGTATTGAGTTTGAGACACATTTTAATATGAATGGTCTGTCACGCAATTTGGTTGATTTATTACAAAAACTATATTCGTAGAAACACCTAATAATGACATATTTTCATGATACGCTTCGTGAAAGTTCACAAAATTCTGGAAAGGTCACCGGGTCTCTTGTCTATGGCAAGGCAACAAGCTGGCAACTCGTCACGCATGAACTTCATGCCATCTTTTATTACTCGCAAAAGCCTGTTCATGACTTTCTTTTTTACTTAAAGTTGATACCTACCATCTTTTAGGAAGGGGAATCTTCTGTAACTTTGCTGTTCATTCACGACTTCATAAAGAGGAGGTTCTAGATTTGTCCCATTGTTATCAAAATTCAATCCTAATGATAGGATCCATGAGGAAATGAGGATTTAAGGAAACTTCGCAAATATTATATGAATACGGCGTGGTTCGCGCTGTGGTTCAGCGTTTGGCTACTCCACTGCGTGTGCCGGGTTCAATTTCCGCACGGAACAATTATTTTAATGAACCAATTGGATAATAAAGTGCTGAGGTTTCACTGAAGACATTCAAGCGAGAACTACAATAGACCGACGCACACGTGTTGTACGTAGCGGCGCGTTGCGTGGCGTGGATCTAACGTAGCTCTGCAAGTCTATTTTCCATAAAAAATATATGGAGACCGACGCGCCCAGTTCGGGGTACGTGGCCATCGTGTGCGCAATGTAGTTCTACCTTTAATCTAGGTGGCAGGTTAACAAACTGTCAACACGCAATGTGTACGCCACATTAGCGCAGATAAAGGTCAAGCGTCAAATCCGGACACACATGTGTTTTACACTAGCGTAGCAACCGAAGTGCTAGGCGGGGCAGTGCCCCGGGGACCCCTGGCACGGGGTGCCCAAAATCTGATTAACAAACCTCTTAAAGCTGCTACCGAAAATAGGTTGTAATACTAATCATGGCAACTCGTTTTAGTCAGTAAGTCTGACACTCCCTCCCGCTCTTCCCAAACCAGGATTCCCAAAAAAGGTTATTTATTTTATTAAAAAATATATTATTATTATAAATATATGTATATTTATTTTAAAAAAATCAGCTGTTCCCTACGTTTATGTTCGCATAACTCGTCAAAATGTATGGAACAGCTGATTTTTTTTTAGCGATTTCAGGTTTGGTCCCATAGTAAAAGTTGTTCATAATGAGGAGTACAATGTCCCCTCAAAATTCTTAAAGTTAATTTTTTAACACCTTATATAAATTCTATAATAAATGTCACGAGTTCCATGTAAAGTTGTTTCACCACTTATTAATGAGAATGTGCTAGGTCTAATAAATAATCAAAACGGCGGTGCATCGTCTGAATCCAATATTCTCATAAAAAACTTCAATCCCGCAGCCGTGGGAATCCCGCACGAGTAATCCTGCATTTTTGTTCCCGCAGAAAAGGTGCGCCTGCAGGATTAGATTCCAATAATAGTAACTATTCAAGATTTTTATTTTTAACAGACCCTTTTAAAAAACAAACTGTATTATTTTGTGTAACTTTGAAATATTTCCGTGACGTAATCTCGTAGATATACACGTTTGAAAACGTAAGGGGTCAGATTCGTGTTCTTTTTTTTATCGAGACAACTAATTTACTTGTTTTGATTTTTACCCAGCGGTGCGTCATATGGTAAATTTTATTAAATTAATTTTTCACGGTGCTCTCTTTTATATTTGTGGATTTCCAGAGGTTAAAAAAAGTTCATAAGCAGTAAAACCTGGTCAACTTATATTTGATGTAAGTATTGCATAACTAAGTACCTATAGTACTTAGTTTTACAACTTTCCATTGAATACGAATGTAACGTTATTTTGCATGTACTTTGATACTTACTTTCTTTTATAATGATTGCACTTTCCATGATCTTGATGTGATTGGTTCTTATACCAATCATGGAAAGTGCGATCGTTTCAAAAATAAATATGTAGCCCAAAGCCGTCTCAAGTGTGCAAAAAAAATACGAGTAGATTGCTCAAAGAGCCGCATTATGATCAGAGGAAGCTAAGGAATAAGGTGTCTTTTGCTTGAACTGTATCTAATTTTTAGGTCATGGTTATAAAGAAACTGGCCAAGTGCGACTCAGATTCGCATACGAAGGATCCGTACTACAATATTAAAATTGAGAAGGGAAACACCGACAAAATAACTTCCCTTGTATAGAGACCCCCTCTAATTTATAGCTTTTTTATTTTTATCTTATACATTTATTGTTATTGTAGCGCAAATAGTCACCTACCGATTCCCTGTGTATATCTACACAATCTGCCAAAATTTCAACTCTCTGCCTGTTACGGTTTACGAGATACAGCCCGCTGACAGGCGGACTGACAGACAGACGGACAGTGGAAGCTTAGTAATATGGTTCTGTCGGCACCCTTTCAGTAAGGAGCCCTAAAAATGGAATCTCGAGTAGGGACTTTAGATACATAAGTACTCTTAAAGTTAGAAAGTATGAGACTAACTAACGTGTAACAACGCAAAAGTCATATCAACAATTTCATCCTTAATTTAAACAACGAAGCATGTTGAAAATAATCTGCATGAACCACGGCGCTAAAGAAAACTGCAGGGAAATAATGAGCATGTCGAAATCTTACCCGCTACAATAAAGACCAAGAATTTCTGAAATTAAAGCGAACAGACGTAGTTTACCACTACACGCGATAATTTTTACAGTTATATCAACAACATAATTCGCAGCTGCCTTGTAGTCAACATCATGTAGCTAAACATACGTCGTTAGTTTTATAACTATAACGTTTATCTTGTAGGTAAGTAAAACTTAAGGGTTATTTACATAATTATAATAATTAAGTGGGTCTTTTTTCACCCGGCTATCGTCAACATCGAGCATGGTTTAAAAGCTTCTTACTTCATCTAAAGCAATCCAACGCAATGTTTGACGAAAAGGCAACGCGAAAAAAAAGAGATAACGCCTGAAAACTCTGTTAGCATTCGGTAATTCCGTGATTTACTCGAATATTTTACAAAACTTGTTTCAGGAAAAACGTTTGTTTTTTGTTTTATTTTAAACAATTAAGTTTAAAAAAAATTGTCGTCATTTAGAAACTTGATTAAATTTGCAAGGCTTCTTGTATTGTTTTACATTTTTTTAATTTTTGAGTAAATTATGAAGTGTCAAATTTCATGCAAAATAGCAGACTTTCACTGGATTAGTTTTACACAAAATGATAAATAATTTAAAAAAAAAATTAAAAATAAAAATAAACAAAGCTTAGATAATATCCACAAGATCCTGTTTTTCCATAATATCTAATGAAAAATGTGTAATAACGTCATAATCGCGTAAGAGTGGTTGTATGAAAAACTGAAAATGTATGTTGAGTTGCAGCCCCTTAAAATATTTTTTCATTATTATTTACCTAATAAAGAATTTATTATTTATTAGGTAAATAATTTTATGAAATTAGGAGAACCAAGGTTACCGACATAGCTCCTAGAATGCCAAACTTAAGTGACAGTGGGCAGGGCACGTTACTCGCAGAACAGATTGCCATTGGGGCCGAAAGGTTCTGGATTAGCGACCGCATACCGGATGACACAGCGTTGGAAGGGGGGCCTTCCTTTCAAGGTGTACCGATGACCTGATGAGGGTCAAGGGAATCCGGTGGATGCCAGACGCGAAGGGTCGTTCATTTTTGACGATAAAAAGGTTAGCTGAACTGAGAGGATGTATTGAATTACTTAATACCTGACTTACTTTCTTGACTTTAATCATTATAATTCCATAAATAAATACGTTACTGCCGTCAATCGATATTTTTATCAACGTACAAATTGACACTGAGGTCAGTGTGCTAAAGTGCAAAGTGCTAAAACCTTAAGAAAATTTGAATTTCGCGGGCTAACCTGGCGCTTTTATCTTAAGCCCTTTGTTTTAAACTGCAACGTTATTGAGGAAAAAAGTGCTAGTGCTAATGGGTTTTTTTGTTAAGAATCACTGTGTAGCAGTTTGACTGTTGGTGGTGCCTCGAGAAGCACATAAAGCCGATGTTCCGGCGCCTGATCTCTCTCAGGACCCCAGAATGCCGTTCCATCGGACTATGAGGTACGGGAACGGAGAGTAAACACACGCTTGTGTAGATACATACATACTGTACCTATATCTGCTGCGTACTCAGCTAATCTCTGTCGAGTTTGGCCATCGTGATCGAAATTCAGTTAAGAGGATTATTATTAATAATTAAATCTTGACTGTTTATCGACTTACGAGCACGACAAGAATTTTATCCTGCTACAAAACTGGAGACGAAAAAAAAACTTAGATGACTCCAATCAACAATCAATCAAAGTCAAAGAATTAAAACGTTAAGCATTTTTATTTACTTGCAGGTTATTATTTTGAAGACTGTCAAGTGCCAACATTTCAGACAAAGGAATTTCTTTGAAGTTTTTTTAAATCTTTTTTAATGTGTATTGGCTGGCGTTTGATAACTATCTCGCCTGATCGTATCATCGCCTAAGTGATGATGTGGTACACTGTATGAAGTACACTTGTTTAAAAGTAACCTATTCACTTTTGGCTAATAAACCCCTAAGTTGTTGCTATCAGGAACCACAGACTCCGGCAGGAAATTCCACTGCAACATTATTGCTCTTTGACCATGTTAGAATGTGTGATTGATTACACAAGAATCGAGCAGCTCCTACAAAGTAACTTAATTTTCTATGAAAAAAAGGTTAATGACAGTAGCTGTTCATACATTCTGCCAGTGAAAGCTGACAGTAATTCGAATGCAAGCATGTTCGTTTCGTTTCATCAGTCCTGAACACCAGACAGATTTGGCCGTTATCCTTATTATTTTGCGCCTGATGGACCTGTCGTAATAAATATTGAACAATATCGTAGTACATTTCGCTCGCAATTCTATTGAAAAATTATCAGGAAAATGAAACAAAGAATATCGAAGTAATGACTGACATAACCAAGGAATTGTAATTAATATACAACGTGCATACACATTATACATGCAAACGTTAGGTAGATAGATACTTGGACATAGAAACATGTGTTTTTCAAGCCGAATCCTACACAGACTTGACCAACTCAAACGCCCTACTACGACGACCTAAACTGAACTGTTAAAGACACACCCTATATAGCTCCATCCCTCTTTCTCGCCCGCATGCCTTTTTTAAGGTGGGAAATCATCCGATGACTTCTCCTGCTTTACGGAGGAGCCCGACGGCGTGTCAGACATTTACTGACTAAAACCTAATTCTATATTCCTTCTTTGCATTGCGTCCCAGGACCCCGGGGATGCCTTTCGGACAGCCAATGTCGCATGCCTAACATTTTACCACGTCATGGTAAGGCCCCATAAAGCGGACCTATTACAAAGCCCCAACTAAACATTATTATGTTTTGTCTTACCGGAATACATTCAAACTACTTAACAAGCACTATCTAAATGTTAAGGACAAACGTGGACACCGCTTACTTAATATTATAATTACATAGATAACAACAATGTTCGTCGGGCGTGTACTCTCGGCGAATGTAATAGTTATCCAGGCATACAGTGCACTAAATAGTTATTATAGCCATCAAGAATTGTTAAAAAAAATACTATTGATATTTATTTTAAATAAGAAATATATCTGTTTATTCAAATTTATTTAAGACTTTTAAAGGTGTATCTAGTAATGATCACAGAGTAGAGAGGTGTATATATATTAGAGATGCCACATAGACCATATTAAAACCTGAGCACAAATTACAGGAGGTGTAGATTTTTATTATAACAAATATTAATTAACTAACACTTAGCAGTGGGAATAAACATCTTGACATAATTAGGAACACTTAGACGAGTGACGTCAGAGATTTGGCCACACAACAAAAAAAAATTGTTGTAGAGCATCTACATGTCTGCATACCAATTTATTTTATTCACTGTACCCAAATGACACACGTATATTAGTGATTAAAAGTTAGACCACACGTGGTCGCAGATAACAACCGTACACTGATTAATATTGTATTCATTTTGTCCTAAAATATAGTGTTATTTTCCACGTTTGCTCGTTCGGTGATAAAATAATTGACTGATATAGTGTAATAGTCTTTGTAAATTATTTCAACGTGCAGATAGCGAGTCGGGTGAGCCTTAAGTGCTGGTTATCACGCAAATAACTTCATTTGGCCATTCTGTTCGTGATCTAACCGCAGTTTCTAATAGATTCGTGTTAATGTTATAGAATTATGGAATTAGTGCTTGTGTCTAGTCGCTGGGTTAGTTTAAATGAGAATTAGTTGGGTTAAGATCCTGCAAGTTAGTTGCCGCCGGGATTCCGATTCCGATTTCCGGCCACCGTAGGCGCGGGCTTGCAGACGGCGAGCAATGGGTGGCTCGCCGTCCGACCGTCCGGTAACCGTCCGGACCGAGCCCAAGTCGTCGACGGCGCGTACTGTTCCACGCGCGCCTCAAGGAGATGTCAGCAAATCGTAGGGGCCCAGCAGAGCCGAAGCCTACTGGGGCCACGGGTAGTGTGAAAGCGAAACCCGGGGCCCTGGGACGAAGGCAACGAAGGAACAGGAGTGGGTTTTTAGTCAGTAAGAGTCTGACACTATCTCCCGTTCCGCCCAAGAGCGGGGATGTCATAAGATGATTTTCCCACCCAGTAAAAAAAAAAAAAACCTGCAAATTAGTACGATCGATATTTGAAATTTAGGCCGTATTAAGACTAAACTTAGTGAAAATATGCTTTACTGTTCAGTAGTCTCAAGTTCTTTAGGCGAAATTTTAACAACAGATTATTTGTCTTTGATCAATTGACATTCATCATCATTTTCCTGCCCTTGTCCCGTGTTATTTGGGATCGGCGTAACACGTTTTTTTCTTTCATTCTACTCTGTCACTCGTCATGCTATCACTAACTTCCTTTTCTTTTATATCATTCTACACAATCCATCCATCTTTTCTTTGGCCTCCCTCTCCATCCATCCACATGTATGTTCACAACTCTTTTAGTAACAACGATCAATTGGCATTATTTATCAAATTTAAGTTCTACTGCTCTGGGTGGAGCCAGAGGACGTCAGACTTTTACTGACTAAAATCCACCTGTGTCCCTTTGCATTTCAGGGTCACAATAACTCTTTTAAACATTCCCGCAGCGCTACATTAGTTTTACCATCAAAACACAATTCAAAAATACAGAAACAACTTTTGACTAGTTACAACGTTAAAACAAAGCTTTGTCAGACATTAATATTCTTTGTAACTGTGAATCGAGGAGTAGGATATTCGTGTACACACATATATACATGAATACAAATGGATGTAAACTAGGCAATTAGTAAGCTGCACGACAGACCAAATTATAGCGATATACTTCGGAGTCATTTAACATACTAGTTACTTTTTTATTTATTTTATAAATTTGTTACGTCAAGAATCATTTATAACATTTGCCAATAGCAGTTTCTCGGCAGTACATTCTCGTGAATTTCGTTTGTAACTAAGACTACATCTGATCACCCCCCAAGTTTGCAGGTAGGTACCTACTCGTTGTGAGATAAACAGATGCAACTTAAATGCACCGAAAAAATAGTAAATATTTGTTTCCCGTCTACCCATATCTACAAACCAGGGATATTATGGAGAGTGATGGCAGTCTCGAACAAAATTTTGCTGGCATATTTAAGCGTCAGGTGATGAAAAATATACAAAAGTCTAAAGATTAAATTTCTAAACAATTTTGTCTGTTTATAGAATCCTCGTATTAAAGATATTCCAGTTTAAAGTTGATGAAATTACGTACATTATGTCAATAATATCTACGTACCTCCTTATACATTTTAAAAATCAAAAAACGCATTTTTGAACAAACAACAAGATGTCATATTATGTTATAATGTCATTTTAGTTTTTTCAATATGTCATTAAGCTGGATGACAATTGAAATAAAATAAACGGAGGTCCATAACATCCCTGCTACACACACACATGCATAAAATCTTTCGCTTTTATAATATTAGTTAGTATAATATTCCATGGTCCACCCAAAAACAAAGTTCTATACAAATCCGTTCAGCCATTAAAGTGTTATGGCGTGATAAGGTAGCAAACAAATAGACGGACATAGAAACTTGCGCACTTTCATTAATTATTTATTCTATAAAATATAAAAGAAGAAACTGACTGACTGGCATATCAACGCACAGCCGAAACTACAGGGCCTAGGAGCGTAAAATTTTGCACGAGGCTTCCTTTTATAACGTAGGCGAGCACTAAAAGAGGATTTTTCAAAATTTACCCCTTTAGGGGATGAAACAGGAGTCGTAAAGTTTGTATGGAGAAAACTATCATCACGCGGGCGAAGCCGCTGGCAGAAGCTATTTTTTTTATTTATATAAAAGGATAAACTGACTATATATAACAGAAGAATCTGACTGACTGACATATCAACGCACAGCCGAAACTACTGGGTTTAGGAGCGTGAAATATTGTGTAAGACTTTCTTTTATGATGTAGGCGAACACTAAGAGAGGGTTTTCCAAAATTCACACCCTAAAGGGATGAAACGGGGGTCCAAAGTTTGTATAGAGAAATCTACTTTCACACTGGCGAAGCTGCTAGCAGAAGCTAGTTTATGAATAATGCAACAGTGATAACAATAGGAACACAAATGAATCAGCAGTCTGAACTAATAGAAGATGAAAATGTGCTGGTGTGGTGTTGTGCAGACCCCAAGTAACACGAAAGAAGGGCAAGGAAAACCAATAGGCTGACGGTACGAACTCCTGACGACTCTATATAATGTCTGAGGGCGCCAAGGGTACTTGATAAACCGTTGACCTTTTAAAACGGAAGGTAAAATACATAAGCCCACTACACCAAGTCCCACAAAACGTTCCACTAGTTAATTTACCTTGCAAATCAAAACGATCACCATATTTAAATTGAGTAGCAGCAATTCAAGCTAAACATAGTAACACAGTGGCATACTCGTGTGTCTACTACACGAAACAGGGAGGAAGAGAAGTTGTATTATGGGACGTATTCGAGACTCCAAGACGTGGATGTTGCATTATGAGATGTATTCGAGACTTCAAGACGTAGAAGTTGCATTATGCCTAAGGCATTAAGTTCGCCTCTGTATCATTATGTGCATGAAGTATGTAATAAATAAATAAATATGTGAAGTATGCGAGACTTCAAGACGTAGAAGTTGCGTGGTTAAGACGTTTTCGAGACTTCAATATGTAGAAGTTGCTTTGTGAGACGTATTCGAGACTTCAAAACGTAGAAGTTGCATTAAGTGACGTATGCGAGACTTCAAGACGTAGAAGTTGCGTTAAATGTGACGCATTCGAGATTTCAAGACGTAGAAGGTGCATAATAAGACGTATTCGAGACATAAATATGTGTATTGGTGGCTCGTGCTGATATATAACCCCACGCTCCAACAGCCTTGCTGACTGGCTGGGCTAATATTATTTACCACAGTGTGAACTTTTCTCATATTTTTTCGTTTCCATACAAGAGAAGTACCGCAACAGCAATCTGTATATTGCTTCGACTGTCTAATAAAAATCGTGTTTTTAAGTTATCGTTTTCAGTTAGCAACTCACCACAAAGCAATCTGGAACGAATGCTTCGGTTCTTCTCATACATACTGCCTACTCTATGCCTACGAGTACTTGTAGAATATTCGCACGTTCGAAGTAAGTTTACCTACGCAATCCAAGTTGGATAAACATTGCTTAAAACCAATGCAATTCGAAACGATTTTGACTAAACTTTTCTTTCCACAACTATACATTCAGACATTTAAGGGAGTATCTGAGAGTATCTGTTTAAACAGTCCTTCTGTGTGATTCTATTTCGTGACGCTCCATCGCGGTCACGTTGCTAGCCGATCGGTTTTCGTAACAAGTAATTAGGTCTGAACCCGCCCGTTACACATGCACATTTACTTGACCGAGATTCCATTCATGAAATTATGATTTGGGCTAAATGTTGTTGTTGTTTATATTAGAATAATTATGTAAATTGGTTTAATTATTACTTCCTGCTATTATAATATCATTAACCTAAACTGATCGTAAATAACTTTGTAATTGATTTCCTAGTTAGATCACTAGCCCCAAAATTGGCAATTCACTGTCATAGAACTATTAGCAAAATGTTAATTACCGGTAAAATCCAAGATGTTTGCATTTTAATTTTACGTCATACGAACGGAAGTGTTACCATAACATAACCCAAACGCTAAATAAATAGTAAATACAAGTTCTTTGAGTTAGGAAAAAAAAGTGTTTACATTAGGCTCTTAAACGTGTCAGTAATGTAATCTAAATAGTGTCAGAACTGACATGTAAAATGAAGTGTATACTAAACAGTTTATTTAGCGTAAACTGTTCACACTTCTCACAATATTAGGAGGAAGAATAACAAATAAATTATCTGAGGATACTAGTAAAGGTTGAGTTGCTCTTCTTGGCCTTAATTAGGTACCTACTTGAGAATTGTGTCATTACTCCTTAATTACGGAAAGAACTTGTCTTTCCAGAGATATTTCTCGAACAAAGCTGATATTTTGTATATATCTTTTTGCAAGAACGTGTTTAGATTGTAGGAACCTTTGATCACCCACGTATCCTTAAGTAACTTAACATAGACTTGTATTTTTAAAGATTAAATAAACGTCATTGCTGCTTCCAATAATGTGCCATTGACCAAAAAAAGTTGCCATCTACTTGAAAGGAAGATCACGAACAGTCAACAAAAAAAAATTAAACAGAAAATTTTTGAGAATATGTTTAATAGGGACTTGCATTTTCAATGATGAAATAAACGTCATTCATGCTTCCAATAATGTGCCACTGACTAGACCCAACAAAAAAAGTCACCATCTACTTGAAAGGAAGATCACGAACAGTCAACAAAAAAAACTAAACAGAAAAATTTTGAGAATACATTTGATAGGGACTTGCATTTTCAAAGATGTAATAAACGTCATTGATGCTTCCAATAATGTGCCACTGACTAGACCCAACCAAAAAAAGTTACCATCTACTCGAAAGGATGATCACGTACAGTCAACAAAAAAAATAAACAGAAAATTTTTGAGAATACGTTTGATAGGGACTTGCATTTTCAAAGATGAAATAAACGTCATTGATGCTTCCAATAATGTGCCACTGACTAGACCCAACCAAAAAAAGTTACCGTCTACTTGAAAGGAAGATCACGTACAGCCAACAAAAAAAAAATAAACAGAATTTTTTTGAGAATACGTTTGATAGAGACTTGCATTTTTAAAGATTAAATAAACGTCATTGATGCTTCCAATAATGTGCTAGATAAGCTAGGTAATAATGTGCTGATAGGGAATAGACCGGTATACACAATATCAATGCGTGTAAAAACAACCAAAGTGAATAAAGAAGTTTACTATAGTCCAAGCTATTAGAAAGGGCTAGATTACGAGTGAAATAATGAACTTTCTACACAAGAAAGGCGACATTGTAGGTAGGTAACCGTACTGAGACTATGATGGTGAGAAGAACTACTCGATGGAGACACCCAAGCGAAACCAGTTAAAGTGAAAATTTCTACAAAGACTGAGTGATCGCATCAGAAATGAAAATATCCGCAGGTGAACCAAGGTCGCCGACATAGCTCGGAAAATCGCCAAACTAAGGCGGGAGTGGGCAGGACACATTGCTAGCAAAACAGGTCGATAGGGACAAAAAGTTTAGGAGTGGCGACCGCACACTGAAAGACCTCTCACAAGGTGGACCGATGACTTGATGAGGGTCGCGAGAATCGGATAGATGCGAGACGCACAAAACCGCTCGTTGTGGCAACAAGAAGAGGAAGGCCTAAGCTCAGCAGTGGACGTTATTCGGCTGAAATGATAATGATAGTTTCAAAAAGTAGGTAGGTATTATGTGGTTGACATTCATGTTACTTACAGAACTCATAATTTTATTTTATGTCCTGCCCAGTCCTGGAATGCAACGGGCATAAGAAGAAACACAAATGGGTTTTAGTCGGTAAAAGTCTGACACCCCCTCACTAAACACAGAGCGCGATAAATTATTTAATGATATCCCACCTCAAAAAAAGAGTGCATATTTTCTCGTCTTTTTTACGACAATCTACTGCAGGTGCATGATTGTCCTAGACGCTGCTGGATTTAGAGAGGACAAGAGGCAAAAGTCAAAAGATTTTCATTTCACATAGGCCTACATGGGCACTTATAAAAGACACTACAACGAACTCTTAACGCAATCCATTTTATGACCTAAACTGTTATAGTGTGTATAGCTCCATCCCTCTTTCTCGCTCGCACACTTGAAATTTTTACATGTCATGGTAAGGCTCCAGAGCTATTCTTTGCCTTCTGTTTCTTCTCTGTGATCGCACCTACCAGAAAGTTGATACAAGAGGCATTGGTCTATTTATCGCCGACGAAACTGGCGCAACAAGACAAGTCTGATATATCGTAAATCGTAGTTAAACTCACTTCTACAATTGCTACCCGATATTAGATTATGCTATGAATATTTAAGCAATAATGCAATGCTAAATTCAAATACCAATAAACATGGCTAAGCTGTGAGGTTCTTTCCAGTTTGTTGTAAAAATGCAGACCTATAGCACTAATTGGTTCAAAATAAGTCAAGCAAACAAGCACCTCAACGTAATGACCTGCAAAATTCAAAAAAACTTAAGATTTATTTCGGGGGCTTTATGAGCATCCTCCTCAAAGTATTTTGTTCAAGTAGCTATTTTCCATGTAGCTAGATCACTTATCATGCCTTCATATTATTATGCCAGTTTCCTTCCAACGGGAAAGCACACAATAACTATGTACATTCTATGGAAAAACCTTTAAGAAAGAAATAATTTTCCCATCTTGCATTTCAATAATGTTGCGTCAATTCTTCTGTAATCCGGTAATGGAATCTCGGTGTCCCAGTGACCGAGCTGTGTATTCGAGTACATGAATTGCTCAAGGAACTAACTATTCCTGTTAGCTTAAGAACAGTACCTAATTTATTTTTGTTGCTTATCTAAAATGTAGGATAAGTATTTTAGTGTCGACGCACATGGGCCACATGACACAGCCACAAACGCCGCCACAAAAAGCTAGAAGCGGCCACAAGCCACTTGTGGCCAGTGGCTGCTACTTTACCTACTTTTTTTTACCCATGTGCGCAGTAGTATAATGGACTCTGTCGAAGAAAGTTTAAATGCGCGAGTGGCATGAGACAGCGTTGTGTCGGCGTTTAGTGGCCAGTGCGGGCCACAAGAAGCGAGCTGTGGAATTTTGTGGCGTCTTCCGGCGTCAACCGTGTGCGGCGAGTGCATATAAAATGTATAAAACCTACAGGCAATATGCCGGTGGCGGCGTTTAGTGGCCAGTCCGGGCTACAAGAAGCGAGCAGTGGAATTTTGTAGCGTGTGGCGGCTTCCGTCGTCAACCGTGTGCGGCGAGTCCATATAAAATGTATGAAACCTACAGGCAATATGCCGGTGGCGGCGTTTAGTGGCCAGTCCGGGCTACAAGAAGCGTGCAGTGGAATTTTGTAGCGTGTGGCGGCTTCCGTCGTCAACCGTGTGCGACGAGTCAATATAAAATGTATGAAACCTACAGGAAATATGCCGGTGGCGGCGTTTTATGTCTGTGGCCGGTGGCCCATGTGCGGCGACCCTAAGGAGTTGTTGTATTAGGTATTGCATGGACATAAATTAGTTAATTCTGTGCAGTCAACTAGCTCAATTCGCCATTCAGTTAACAGCCTAGCCTTTTTAGTAAATGGCGCCATTCAACTAACCGCTCGAATGATATTCAGCCATTCAATGATACAGCTAGGCAAATGACTGGGACCGATAACTTTTGATTGCTTGCCTAGCTCAAACATTTGAGAGAGACTATAGCAAGGGATAAAATTAATTTTGATTTGACGTCATCGTCACTATTCCTTTTTTTTATAACTTTTCTACCAAAAAACATTTTATGTTAACGAGTTCTTATTTTGTTATTAAAAAAGTAGCTCGCTAGAGACAGAAGGCAGTTAAAAGGCTTTGTCCAGGAGTGGAACAAAAAATGCTACAAAAAAAGATTATCTATTAGCCTTTTCATGGTCTGTGATACTTGTATCAATACCTAAATAATTTTATAGACTGAACTTTGACCATAATTAAATGGTATTATATAATTAAAATACTAAGTATTATTCATTAGCATGTGTTTCCCGTTAAGTTGGGAACATTTTCCTACGTTATTAGATTTTGAACCTTATAAACAACCATTTTACTGCAACTTAACGTCAATATCCCATTTAAGGTGTAAGTAGTAGTAGATACCCATTATCGAACTCTTTCACAAATGAGTTATTTGGGTCAGCAGACATTCATCATAATTGACTTGTTTGTTGTCCTTGAATGAATCATACCTGCATCGAGAGCGCAGAAAGGCGAACAGAAGAAAAAATTGAATTTCAAATGAATCACATGACTATTGTAAACTGAATAGAATCATTTATTTTCTGTCGAAACTGAAACGTTGAAAAATCAAATTCTATTGGAACGTTTGACATTGACAGCACCTATTTGTATGCAGTGAAATGTGTTTAATTTCTACATAGAGTTGAAATACCTATGTATCGAGTAGATTGCAGCCGATCAATAGTAGAATTGATCATTTTAGTCAATCAGCCGTTCCTCCTACATGAATTCAAGTAAAAGCTAGCACACTAATCGACCTACGCGCGACGTAGATCAATATCATCGGTAAAAATCGATCGATTAGTGCGGCAACACCTTAATTTGAAATAAGTTCCTTGAATATTTTTTGTATTTTCTTTAACTGCTTTTCGTCTTCAATAAAATAAAATATTATATACATTCCAATATTATAAAGGAATAAAATGTATAATCTCTGAAACTGATGGACCGATTTTAAGAATTCCTTCACTAGTAGAATGCTACTTTATCACTGAGTGAAATAGGCAATATATTTTCTATTTTCATGCGGGCGAAGCCGCTGGCAGAACGTAAGTATTCGAAACTACTGGATACTTTAGAGAGAAAAGATTTCAATTTTTGTTTGTAACGTTAATAAATAAAAAAATAGTAGTAAGTTACAGATACCGGCACGGATCTTGAGCGCTGAGTTCTACAGTTCTACTTGCGCAGAAGCACGCAGAAGTGAAATATCGAGTCTCTTTAGTGGTAATAAAGGGCCTATTATACTATTCGGTATTCAAACAGTCTTAGTCGATGTCGCGTATAGTGTAATAAGGGTTAGACCGGTCCTACCAGGAACAAAAAATAAGGCCCTTAAAAGAGATGCGGAGGCGGGGAGTGCTATCCTTGTAAAGTGATTGGCTCGCCGATGTGATCGCAAAGCGATCCCCGCTCTTCCGCCGAGCGCTCAAGATTCGTGCCGCTATCAGCACTAGTAGAATGTTAGATGCTTTATCACTGAGTGATATATAGGCATTAGATATTTTCCTAATATTGCGCGGGCGAAGGTTTTGCCGGTAGAAGTTGGTAAATAATATTACACTAGAGGAAAATTTTAGAGAAAACAGCACATCGGGAAACCAAGTAGGTACCTGAAGTTTGTACGCGCAGTCAGTAATGAATTAAAATAAACAATGAACATAAAACGCTCTAAATATTCAAAGGTAATCGTGATACTAGTTCAAGGCTAGAAAAAACCTGAATTCAATTGAACAGTCGCTCATTAAAATTCACCCAAACAATGTTAGTGAAAAGAACAATGAAATAAGTACAGATTTATCAAAAAATTCCGGCAACAGCAGAATGAACCGATATAAAATATCTTTAATTTTTACATAATAATACAAATTGACAGTATTTATGTGGCAACCTTTTAAGGAGTTAAAGTGTACTCAAGGGTATGAACCAATTTTACCAAAGGATCATTTTCAAATTAATAATAATCGCATCGCAATATTTACGTCTGCATATCGCCAAAACTGTTATGTAGAGCTAATCTGATTTTATTGCATTTCAGAATTTATGTCATATTTACAACTATTATAAATTAATAGTTCCTCTCTCTAGGTATTTAAGACTAGCAGTTGGCCCTAACTAGGGAATCCAATCCCGCATCAAAACCGCAATCCCGCTTCGATTGCCGCGGAATTGCTGCTTGCAGGCAGCAATCCCGCGGATTCCGCGGGATTTGCGGGATTGAGATTTTTAATTTCTTTTTAGTTTTAAGTAATAAGATAGTAAACATAAAAACCGGTGAAGCGCGAGTCGGACACACCGAAGGCTTCTTATAAAACCTATTTAAATAGTCCGAATCGAGTCTCGAAGATTTTCCGAATAACAAATATATGCGAATAATAATAAAAATATTATTTTGTAATGTAACTACTTTATGATTTTCGTATAAAATCAGCTCCTTTTTTGTAACCATATAATAAAATATTTAAACGGACCTTCATCTTACGGGAAAGTAAATTCACGTGCTTTGGGGATTTCCTAGTCATAGAGTACGTAAACTAACATTGATTACGTTCCGTTCCAGTTGCGATACAGCACTTACACAACACAAAATAGAAATTCAAAAATTATTTAGCTGCAAGGTAAAATCGAAAACAAAATAATTATTTTCCATACAAATACTATAAAAAATGTCAAGACTTCAATCTCATCCTAATCGGGTCTAATAAATAATCAAAACGGCGGCAGGTCGTTGGAACCCAATTTTCTTACAAAAAACTTCAATCCCGCAAACGTGCGGTATCTCACATAAGTAATCCCGCATTTCTGATCCCGCAAAAAAGGTGGGGGATCCCGCGCTTGCGGGATAGTATTTCCTACCCCCAACTTTGTCCGCGTAAAACTTATAAAATAGCTTTAAGGGGTAAACGCTAAAGGTTGATAATACATACCTACTTTAATTCTTCATTTATTATTTACATTTCTGACTTGATTACAGAAATGTTGTGGTATCCTCATAGCATTGCGTACATACAATGACGTTATTAAAGGCCCATAAGAGTCGCGAGTGAATCATTGCACAGCAAAAACTACGCAAATCCACGCTCAGAACGTTCAAGGTGCGGACAAACGGACTGCGTATCACACCGTAGCAAAATCTGTATATTATACCTAAAAGGCAAAGTTCTGACTCACTCACTGACTCATTAATGCCCAGCCACTTAGAACACTGAAATTTTGCACATTGGTGCCTTTTATTGTGTATAGTATAGAAGGTATAAAAAAGGATTTTCCAAAATTTGCCCCCTACAGGGATGAAACGGGGGTCCAAGTCCAAAACTAGTTATAACATAAAAACAATACCACTATTGTTTCAAGTTTTCTTTTTTTTATATATTAATTAAATTATATAATTTACTATTTATATTTAAAAATACTAACTATCTTATTAGATAGTATCATATATCAAATTCTCGTGTCGCGGTGTTTGTGGTTAAACTCCTCCGAAACGGCTTTCCCGATTCTCATGAAATTTTGTGTGCATACTGGGTCTCGGTAGTAGTAGTCTGAGAATCGGACAACATCTATTTTTTATCCCCCTAAATGTTAAGGGTAATCCAACCCAATTTTTTTTTTCAATTTTAGATAAAAAAAAAAATATATATAAGTACATAGCAAAACATCGTTTGCCGGGTCAGCTAGTAATTACATAAAAATAAAAAATAATAATAATAACTCATGTCCATCACAATTACAACTAAGTAAAATAAAATTAAAATATGGCGTGAAAAAGTTTTCCACATCGCTGTCGACTGGTAATGTGCCCAAAAGACTGGCGGCATTGTCACGCTGTATGGGAATGATTATCCTCTTTCCGAGGTAAAAGCCAGCCTTTGGGTCACGCGAAGTGTCAATTAGACGTTTTGACAGATCTTTATACCAACAACTTTTGAGCACTCAGACCCCACGAACCGAGAGTTTCAACCTCAAACGGTCAGTTTCTTTATATTTAGAACACTGGATTTTCAAATTAATCTGAAACATTTATTTTTTTCCTCTTTAAAGGGCCAGCTTGGCATCAACCAAGCTGCTGATTGCATTAATTACATTCAGATGGATAAACCCACGTCGGGAGTCGCAGGGCTATTCCTGGCCACCTTAGGCACGGGTTGGCGGACGGCGAGAAATGGGTAGCTCAACTTCTAGCTGAAGGACCAAGTACTGGTCGACGGCGCGTCTTGTTCCTCGTGCACCTCAAAGAGAAATCAGCAAGATTGACCCGATGCCTGTTCGAAAAAGTTACCTTGGCCTTCGCAAAGGGCATCTGAAGGAATACTGTGGGCTTTAGTCAGTAAAAGTCTGACAATCTCTCCTTCTTCCACGGGAGAAGTCATTCTGATGATTTCCCACGTAAAAATAAGATGGAAAAACCCAATAACACTTTGCCCGACCCAGGATCGCATGCCCCCAGCAATAGACCAACGAGGCAATAATTATAATAATTGTAACAATTTATGTTAATTGACTTACGTACCAAGTTCTCTGTATTAGATGGTATATTGGTTTACAACTCGGAAAATGATTGGTTTATTTCAAATCGTTTACAGGAAATAATTATTTCCGCGTTAAAATAGTAATTACTAACTAGTGCGAAGCCATTCATCTTGAAACTTATTTTTGATATGAAATGAAATGAATAATGCTTAGATCTTGGAGGGAAAGAAAATGAACGCTATAAGACAATAATAATGGGAAGCTTCATTTGTATTCCTGACATATTTTTACAATTAAATAATTGCATAACAAATTACAAGGTAAACCGACGACCTGCACCTGTACCATGACGGTTAAAGTAAGATTGTTTCATTCTTATTTCCAGTGTGGGTAAGCGATGGCGCTTGACAACCTGTATAGATCTGTCTCTTACCCACATTGAAATAAGAATGAAACAATCTTACTTTGAACGTCATGGTAACCCCGCTGGTGAGAGTCGCGGGAGTGCGGTGGATGCGAGACGCACAGGATCGGTTGTTGTGGCGTCGCTTGGGAAGGCCTATGTCCAACAGTGGACGTCTTTCGGCTAAAATGATGATGATGATAACAAATTATGGAATAACACCATAATGTCTTGTCAATACGCAACTAGGGGCCTTACTATAAAGTGTTAAAATGTCAAGCATGCGAGTGAGAAAGAGGGATGGAGCTAAACATACAGGGTGTATGTCAGATTATATCAGATTGAGGATAACGTATTAGGACTGTGTTTGTATGTGTAGACGTTGTAAGGGACAGGGACAGGGGATTTACCATGTTATACCGCGTTAGAATGTCAGTCGTGCGAGCGAGAAAGAGGGATGTAGCTATACAACCTATATAGCTCCATCCCTTTACCAGTCAGTTTAGGTCGCCAAATGGATTGCGTAAAGAGCTCGCGGTAGGGTCTCAGGTTAACACAAACATATTTCAATAAAAATGGTAAATTAGATAATGCACAGTCAAGTCGTAAATACTTTCGTCAGTTCGTCAATTCTTTCCTTTATCACTTTTTTAAAGAGCTTAGAATTACCTAATTCAAAAACAAATGATTATAACATAAATATTTCACAGACGTCAATAAATTAGTAAACTTGTAACAATAGCTTTCCTTGTCACACCAAGCTCCATTACCATTATCCATTACCCCCCTTTTAAAATTATAAACATGAAAATTACCAACAACTAAATATGTAACTTTCATGTTTAAATATATCAAACTATAAATATGGTAGGTAATTTGCCTTATTACATATATCTTCTATATATATAAAAGCGAAACACCACTTACTGTTTAATCACGATATCTCAGACACTATAACACCTACAAACTTAAAAGTTGGCAGGTAGGTACCTTAAAGGGTAGGGTAGACATTCGTTAAGAACGGAATTTCCGCACGAAATTCGAAACGGGGGTCCAAAGTTTGTATGGAGCAACCGACTTTCACGCGGGCAAAGCCGCTGGGAGAAGCTAGTTATATATATATTCATTTTTGAAATAACTATTTTTCTACATATTCATTTCAAAAGTCACTATCATTTTGATAATTAAGCAAAACCACAAAACCTCGACACGAATAACTTGTCCTTGAATATCAATAAAATTATGAACTCACATAACCAAGTATTTATGTACAGATAGCACAAAAAAAAACATTTATTTAACACAATAAACCGCTACTCAAACTTGTTACGAAAATAAAATTTATTACTTCCCACCATTTTATTTTCTGGGTTAACGATTGTTTCTTATTATAATAATTGTGTATTACTATTACGTCACGCGACTGTACTATGCTTAATTTAATGATGCTCGATTATGGTCATTTTTACGTCACATTTTGTTATGAAAACCAGTACTGGGTGGGCAGGTTGATAGATAGAAAAAAAAATAACAATTCAATGACTACTATAGCTTGCCGGTCCATAGTAAAAACGTCTACACAACCAGTGACATCTCTTTGTACACAACCATATCACCGTAATATTTGGGATGACAGTGCCTTAGGGACTACTTAATCAAAACAATCCAGATATAATGACCACTGCTCCCTAGGCCACCATTGCTCACTTGGCCACCACGTTTCACCGCTCACCGCTGCTAAAACTCATACTCGAACATATCTTACATAATAAACATATAACAACATTGATTTTTAAATCAGAAGGACCCAAAAGATATAATAAATTACATAATCAAATGAAGTGCTAATTTGAGTACATAATAAATGACTTGTATCTTTGTTATCAGTTAAACCGAACTGGTAGCAGTTATGTATAATGACCTCTCACGTCCGGCTCTGGCACGCAGCAAGCATTCACCTCCTTTTATGAAGGAGTAATGCGAGCAAATGAGGTGGAGGAAAACGAGAGAGGGAGGTAATCCTCACCCCCAGCCACTGCAGGATCATGCCGAAAACGGAGCGTGAGGGAGTGTCTGACTTTTACTGACTAAAACCCAAATGTAGGCTAATATCTAAGGTGATCTTTTGAAGAAAGTACCACAAAGATTTGGAGTTGATCTTTCCAGACTTTGTAAGAATTTGTTGGCGTATAACTTATCTATTTGTATGTTATATGTCCGAACAGCAGGAGCCGGAGACGCGGTAAGCCCAGAAGGAAATAGCGTGACGAATTAGACTTCTACCTAAAGGATTGGTCAGATGTGGCTAAGGACGGAGAAGAATGGAAGGGAGGCCTTTGCCCTGTGGACACAAAATGCTCTTAATAATAATAATAATGCCTGTACAGATACCACTAACAAGATAAGAAACATTGTTCCGAGTACTAAGGAACTGATAACGTATTATCTATTGTTCTTCATGATTGCAGGGACTTCTTGTACCATATCACATCAAATCACAACTACTTAAATTATGTTTACAAACGTATTGTTACTTTAGTATCTCTCAGGATTACTGACCTGACTTACCAATAACTTCCTACTAAAGCCATGAAACCTTATCTTCATAGCAGTAAGAGTGAATTTGTAGTGCATACCTCTAGGCTATTAACGGTTCGGTATATCCATTTTATGCACCAATATCGTCTAAATGCTTTCACCGACCACTTGTTGCTTACTCGTACAACAACTAGGTACTACAATGATATTCCGACTTCCTCACTGGTCTTTACTGGTCGAATAATTTCTTCTAGACTATTTGGACATGAATATGATATTTTCTCCGGGGATTTATCTACCTTTCACAATGTTAAAAGCAGCCCATTTCTTATGCGTGGCTGGAAAGACCTCACGGCGCCCTTACCTTCTGCATGACGCAGGTTCTCACCGGACATGGTAAGTTCAGGAGGTTCCTGCACCGGATTCGTGCGGAAGAAACGCCCGGGTGTCACCATTGTGTGGACCGCCCGGAGAAAAAGGTGGAGCACACGGTGGAGGTGGCACACCTCCACCGTGTGCTCCACCTTTTTCTCTCCTCTGCCTGGGCAGAGCAATGCTGTGTCCTCGTGGGGGCGATCGGCGGCGGCGGTCTCTCGCGCCAGGCCTTGGTACAGGCCATGGTCCGGAGCGAGAAGGAGTGGCAAGCCGACGCCTCCTTTTGTGAAGAAGTAATGCTAGCAAAGGAGGAGGCCGCATGCGTGAAGCAACGGTCCTCACGCCCCAACTGCCGCCGGGATTCCGATCCCGATTTCCGGCCACCGTACGCGCGGGCTTGCGGATGGCAAAAAAGTCCTTTTCTTATAACTCCTGACGCAAAAAGGGGGGCTTTTTGCGTCAGGGGTTATAAAGAGAAGAAGTACCTACAAAATCATTCAATAAAATTGCCACTGACGCTGCTAATAACGTGCCCAAAAAAGTTATCTGCATCGATTCGAAAGGAAGAGGTAACCCAAGAAGAGAGGCAGTCTTAGGGATGTGTTGAGGACATCTCTCCAATAACAAACCTGTGCATGTCTAAGCTGGTTGACAAGAGTGGAGCACCGTTCCGGGTCCTTACGGCCGTCAAACGAGTCCAACTCAGCCGCGACCATGTTCAGTGCGTCGTCGGCAAAGAAGAACTGCGCTAGAAGCGACCGATCGCCCCTCTGTAACAAGAGAAAAACATATTTTATTAAGATTTTTAGTCAAAACTTCTTTAGGGGAGTTCGGAACAGAGTGTGAAGTCCCGCAAACCTCCATTGATATGAGAGACATCACCGACTTCCGAAATTAAAGTTATTTTGCAATTTTCAGCGATTTTTTTTACATTGAAGTCGTGTTTTTTTTTGTAATTTTTTTTTTTTATTTTACATTTTTTAGATATGGTCCTTGCACTAAAAAGTATCCCTCAATCAAACCTAGATACCTTATAGCCAGAATGCATCTCATGACAATTATAATAATCCCAAACACGGTTAGATTACATTAATTAATTACTCTAATTAATTACAGATTGTTTAGTTTTTTTATAAATTTTATATAACATTCAGGCCGAGGTCGACCTGGAAAGAGGTGACGAAATGACCTAGACGCCTACCAGCATGGTTCGAGAAGGCTTGAGAAAAGAATACCTGAAAGAATTTAGGGAAGGCCTTTACCCAGCAGCGAGAATGTATTTCTGGTTTCTTTATCAAAAATTCCTTGTGACGATTCGTCGTTGCGATTGTGAAGTAATCCTCATACAGGTTTAAAGATAGGTTAACAAAAGACACATAACACATGGTTCGCATCACGTCATTAAAGCACCATTCATGTAAATAAGCGTTATAACTAAGTTCAGTGTAGTGACAACAATGCGTAGTAATAAATGAATGAGTTGACAGCTAAATTACGGTCTTAAGAACCAGGTGTTTACGCTAGCCAGTCATTGTGCTAAACTTACAAAGTTACAAGTCATAGTACGTTAATAGTTTTGAAGTTTACAGAAAACGTGGAGTCAACCATTTTCGCCTTGAATATTATTTTTTTACTTGCAATTGCTTAATTATTCTGACGAACCCACCACTAGACCAACAGGCCAGGCAATTTTAGGAAAGAAAAAAATATTAAAAACGACCTTGGGTAGCGGTTGCATCCTTCTGCGAAGCAGTAATGCCAGCGAAGGAGATGCCCGCAACGGTGAGGGAACGGACACCAGCCGCCGACATAGGAGACGACCCGGATGTCCAAAGTCAAGGGCCTACTCCCGGCCACCGTAGATGCGGGCTTGCGCATGACGAGCAATGGCTAACTCGCCGTCCGGCCATCCAGTAAGGAAGGCTTGTTCCTTGTTAACAGAGAGTTAACGGCGCGTAGTATTCTACGCGCACCTGAAAGAGATGTCAGCATAACTGTAGGGGTCCAGGAGCCCTTTACAGCTGCGAGGACGTCTAAAAGAATTAGCGTGATCCTGGAACGCAAAGGGCAACTAAGAGATACCGGCGGATTTTAGTCATTAAGTGTGACACGTCTTCTCGCTTCACCCTAGAGGAGAGAAGTCATTTGATAAAACTTTCCAAATAAAAAAAAAACAAATGACAATCAGCCTTAGAGTGGTTTATGTAAAGCAAAATTATGAGTTATCGCTACCTACTTTGTTTGAAAAGATCTAACAGGATCAAAGTCGCGTCGCACCTGTATGATTTAGCATTAAAAGTTAAAAATATCGGGAAAAATGTGTGAATGTGCCACCACCAGCCTTAAAAAGTATCATACGAACGCGGTTGTTCAGGTTGTTGCTACTTACAAAAACTTTAGTGGCTACAATATTATAGTCCCATAAAAAAAGGTAAAAAGTTTTCGTATTATGCTAAGTATTCATTAGTATTTGACCCCATGGTTAATGGGTGCAAAGACCTTCTTATCACGCTGGCGCAGTTAATAAGCATAAATAAAAACACACGATTTTGGGTTCATTACGTTCTAAACATGGGTGAAAATATATTATAAACCAGTTGGTTTTATAAAAACTTGAGATCGAAAACAACCTTCGGCAGGACAAAGCTAGGACATTCGTGCCGCAGTAAAAACCCAAATTCGACAACTTTGAACGTTCCAGTGAACTTGCTAAAACACTAGCGAAAAATTAGAACTTACGATGGATTTTTGGAACATCATTGTAGTGTTTGTATTTGTATCTATATAATAGATATAATACGCTGTCTCACGTACACAAGCAGAGGGGGTAGCGTCGACCAGTCGCGTCAGGTAAATGTGTGACGGTCGGACGTGGGCCTGCGCTCGGCCGTCTGTAGTGGTGAGCCAGTGTCCAACATAACCGTCACCTTCGTGGTGATAGGGATCACTACAATCATCTTCCTAACCTTATCCTGATTCATTCTTCAACCCAGCATATGAACCTATTCTGATTGATGAGTCATTCATCATCATCATTTCAGCCGAAAAACCTAATGAACACCGAAAGCATTAAGTCCGCCTTTGTACTTTGTGTTACATGAAGTTTAAATAAATAAGACGTCCACTGTTGGACATAGGCCTCCCCAAAGTGTCACCACAATGAACGGTCATGTGCGTCTCGCATCCATCGGCTTTCCACCAGGTCATCGGTCACCTCGTGAGAGGCCTTGCAACGCTGTATCTTCTGGAGCGCGGTCGCTACTTCAGAACCAGACAGATTTATGAGTATTTTATCAGATTTATGCATAAATAAATTATAATATTTCTAATGACAATTTCAAAGGTCAATTACGCTAACATCTATTCGTCTTCTGTATTCAAACTAAGCATAATTATTGCGATTTTTTCCTTGAGGCTATTACGAAATAACATTATTATGATGCCATGTTCTGCGTATAAAACGACAACCGGTTCATTATGGTCATAATATCATACAAAGTATTATGTATAAAAACCATATAGAAAAATAACATAGAACCACACACATTTACCTCAATGACGAATAGATGAATCATTGTTGTTTAAAACCGGTATGAACACTTTTCTGAAAATGAATAGTTCCAGTTACTTGCCAATGCACTGGTCTGATCGTCTGATGTAAACAAGCCTTCGGAACTCAGTCGAATGGCCTCCAACGTCACAGAATAAGTAATAGTACGTGACATCTCCTAAAATTATGGCCAAGTAGACTATGCATTTGAATTGAATTACTTTAAATAAATCATGGTGTTGGTCGTCCAGTGACTTACATTTAATAATTAATTTGATGATAAATATCATTCTGCTTTAGAAAATGATTAACTGATCTGTACGACGCGACGCTTGATTTTGTTTTTTGTTTTTGCAATGTTCTTAGGGTTCAATACCCAAAGGATGTAAGCACGTTCCCCTATTAATAAGACCCCACTGTCCGTCTGTCTTTCATCAGCCTGTATCTCATGAACCGTTGTAGCTAGAGTTTTCACAGATGATGCATGTCTGTTGCCACTATAACAACAATTATACTAAAACAGAATAAAATAAATTGTTTAAAAAAAGGTTGTATAGATAATGGTACGGAACCGTTCCTGCGCGAGTCCGACTCGCACTTGGTTGGTTTTATTACATTATTTTGAGTTTTAGACCACAGATTAACTTCATTAGTGATTTATTATTGTTAAATTATATTTAATTAAATTCTGTCATATATTAATGTGAATGTAAAATAAGATATTTTGAAATTGAATTGAATTCAAAGAAAACAAATTAGTCCTTTGCCCAGTTTAGGATGAAAACCTAAGAATCGCAATAAAGTGATGATGTGGGCTTCTAATACTTACTTCTAGACTTCCTCTTCATGCAACTTAGCAATAAAAATCATTATAGGATATGGATTAATTGCAGTTTCTCAGTTTCCACAGATCTAAGTAATTAATTGTGGGAACGACACTTTGTAATTACTTATATCAATTAACGTTTTTTGTTACCTGGCATGAGTCTGTTACGTAAACAAGAGATGATAGTTATCTAACCGCATTATCCTAATTAACAGTCTAGTCTGTTTTGATTGAAAAGATTTATTTATAATCCTACTAACATTTTTTTTATTATTATTACTGATAGGCCTGCGTTTGACCACTATCTCACCTGATGGTAAGATATGATGTGGCCGACAATGGGGCAGGCTTGCCTAGAAATAACCTATTCACTCTTGACTTAAAGACCCCTAGATTGTAGCTGTCAGGAAACACAGACTCCGGCAAGGAATTCCACTCCTTAGCTGTACACATTATGAATGTGTTCCAAAACGCTTTGTACGTATGCGTGGGATCTCCACCATGTACCGATGGCGCAACGCCGTACGTCTAGTGGTCCGATGATGGAACGGACTTGGTGGAATTAAATTGTGCAATTTCAACGCACATTCCCCGAAGTGTAATCGATAGAAAACTGACAGGCCAGCAACTCGGCGTCAATGCTCAAGGCTTTGGAGTTTTGATTCGACAAGTGCATCATCACCGAAGATCCTCTAGGCTCGTTTCTCAATCGACTCCAGGGCATCAAGCTGATATTTAACAGACCCATCCCAAAGATGAAAGCAATATTCCATACACGATCGAACTTGCGCTTGATAAATTTTGAGCAGCTGTTCCGCCTCCGTGCTGACATCATACAGTTTGAGAGCATTAAAGATTTTTTTTTTACTTTAGAAACAAACAGTCATACTTACAAACAATATGATTCTTAAGGCCTACTGGCCATTATAGTTTAACATTTTGTTAAATATCGCAGCATATGCTGAGATAGGAGCCTTTTTGGCCTCGCGAAAGTCTTTTATTTTTATCTTTTAATATTGTTTTCTTTAAATTTTTTTGTCCTGTTCTAGTCTCCAATAAATGTTTTCTTTCTTTCCCTTCTATAGGCTTTGTATACGCCTGCTCACACCTCACATTCGAAACTATGAAATTCTGTGGACGAAGCGGAAACAATACGACGGCGAAGGTACGACGTTGCCGCTTCGATGACAGTTTACGCATCTATGAAGCTATGCTTCCGTGGAAAGTAGGTCTAAGACAATTGGTTCCTGACAAAAGACCTACTCGTATAGTGCCGACAATATGATAATAATTATTTAAATGGTAAAAATAAGTAGGTATAATAAAATACTAATAAGGAAAGACGCGTCAGAAATAGTACATTAATTTTTGTATTAGAACATGAGTTCTCCAAAACACGTATCATCAGTTTGTAAAGTAAATAAAATTATATAAAGGTAAAATTTAATTAGGTTATATACTCTTTAGCTTTAGTTTTAGTCTATTAAGAGAAAATTCAAAATGATCTATGTCTGTAAATTCTCTATTAGAATTGTCAGTGGAATGTGAGGATCGCGGGAAAAGATGGATGGTAGACGCACAAGACCGGTCGTTATGGCGACCTAGCCGAGTTACGATCGTTTCGTTTGCGCCGAACGACTCGAGTAGGCCACGCCTCCGATTCTTTTGTTCTGACGTCATCCCAACGCTCAGTCACGTGGTCAGAACAAAGGACTCGGAGGTGTGGCGTTCGACGCAAACGAAACGATCGTAACTTGGCTAGGGGGGCTGGTCTGTCGGTTGAAGTGATGATTATGAAGGTTTGGATTGTTGTTATTCTATCACGCCACAATGCCTGAACGGATTTAGATGAAATTAAGAACGCGGATGGCTTTGTTTACGACACAGGCCATTTTATTCCGTTAGCATGTTCTCGTTGGATAATTTTCAAATGTCATGCGGCGGCCGCTGATCACACTAATATTATAAAGACAAAAGTTTGTGAGTGTGTGTATGTTTGTTGTTTCTTCTTCACGCACAAACACCTCAACGGAAATCGATGAAACTTGGCACAAGCGTGGACCATGTCCTGGAATAGCACATGGGATACTTCAAATCTCGGGAGTATGTTTCCTTGGGATAATATTCTATTACAATGCGGGCGAAGCCTCTGGCAGCAGCTAGTTTTCATACAAATGTATACAAAAGCCTAGGATTAAGTGAATGGCACGAGATCAAGGCGACAGACGGCACACCAAGCTGGGCATGTCGCCTCCTTCACTTTCATCAACTTGATTTATGTAACATAAAGTTATGCCAATGTCAACCTTAACAACTTGATAATAGAGTTACATTAAAAATCTATTTTGATGTTACCGTAGATGCAAATTAAAAATAAAAACAAAAAAAAAACTGTGCAAATAAAGAAACTTGTTTCATTTAAATACTTAGTCGGTGACGCAATCTTTATATTAAATGCAATATTAAGTTTATCTGAAATGATTAGATTCGTTTATTTTTAAAACTGTCTATAAATGATAAGGAAACTAAGATAATATCAGTATCATCGTTGTGATAAGAACATGGCAATCATAGTGGATATACTTGTCACGTTTTTATCAAATCATTGCATTTTATGACCGTTTTAAAAATGGTATGACAAAACAATGCGAAATAAAATAAAAAAAAAACAATAGAAATATAATGCGAACTAAGTATGTGTAAACACAATAATATTCATAGAATAAAAAAACCCGGCTCCGTAAAAAATAACTTTAGATAAGAACTGAAAAGAAAAAAAAAATTCAGTCCAGTAACCTAGAAACCAATTTAATTGTATTAATTTAAACACATAAAATAAAACAAAGAATAAATTCTAATACGGAACATATTGACTGCAACAGTCGGGACCCATATTAAATAGAATGATTTTAGTCTAAATTATTTTAATTGGTTGGCATTAAAAGCAAAAAAAAAGTGGTTACTATACCAACTGCAGCTGCCATTTTTGTACCACCAATGCGATAAAAGTCAAAATCGATGAAAGGACCGTTAAACAAAGTCTTGTTAAACAAACATCTAATCTTATTACGAATGGAGTGCAAGCCTACTGAAACACGTTACCTACTTATCAGCAGAAGTCGAAATAGGTAGATTATATTTATATCTAAAGTTCGTGGAAGTAAAGTAACATAGAGTTGATAATACATACCTCCTATCAAATCCATGATTTATAAACAAGACGATTAAATCCCAGGATTTATGAAATTGCAAATTGCTTATCGTGCTTTGAATACATCTGTACTAATAACATAATATACAACTAATTTGTAATTTTGTATACTGAAGAATCATTATTTTTTTAGAGTTCCGTAACTGTTAAATTAAAGTTTCAATTCAAAGATTCTTCAATATAATAATTTAGTTCAAATTCCTGAGATTAACTCTATGATACTTATCCTAAGAACAAACTTTAAGTAAATATAATCTACGTATTCCGATCTCTGATTATCAGTTATCGAGCATCATCTGACAAGAGTTCCGTACTAGGTCAAGTCGATTGGACGTCGGCCAAACGAGCCAGCATCGGCAAATTGAGAAAATCGAATACACGTCTGAACACTCCGATCTGCAGCAAACAAATGTTTTAGATGAAATTGACCGCGAAACTGATTTAATTCGAGTCAATTATGTACGAATTAGAGCATATTATCTTCAACAGTATCTGTGGCGACTCATTTCAGTTGTAAACAGAAACACACACGTTGGTGTCGCAACACGCAAGTCAGCTTGTTCAGGCTGACATCTGCTAGCAGACGGGTTTTTGTTGTGTGAAATCTTCGCAAATAAGGCAACTTGTCCATTATTAAATTTGGCATTGAGAAGATCGGTTAACAGTTAACACGATAAATTTTCAAGCTGTAATAACCAATAGTAGTGAAAGAGAAACATGTGAATGCCTATCATCCTGCGCGAGCGCAACTATTTGACGGGTTCTTGCTCAACTGCTGAAAATGGGTCATGGTTTTGTTGCGCACTGTAAACAACAGAATTTGCTGTAACTGGTTCCACTTGACTTTACTTCAAATGGTTAGGTTAAGTACTTTAGGTCAAGTCAAAACAAAATACGTAAATTAATACAAAAACTACTAATCGACGACGATTATTATTAATAAGAGGTTTACTTGTTACTGGTTATCTCTGAGAGTGGAAAATTACGGAATTATAAAAAACGGGCTAAATTCGCCCATTTTTATTCTGGCTTGACGAAAACAACTCAAATGATATTTTAAACAGTGTGCGAACAATGTACGTATATACATCGGTTTGTTTTGTCTTTGTAGCTTTCTGGTTTTAGGTTTACACACTTTTTATTTTTCTATTTATCTCTAAAATTTATTCAACGTCATGCATACCTGTTATTTGCATGGTTACTGAAATGCCGATTTTAGATGTAAGTTTATTTGAATTGTAAATTAGTGCTGTTGGTGTACTTAATATAAATAAAATATAAATAAGTTTATCAATTTTTTTTTTTTTTATGGTTTGCAAAGTCAGGTTTTTCGTCATTTTCGGTGATGAGTGATGACATTGGGAGTCGTTCGCCTGGGGTCTGAAGCATTGTTTACATCAGACCATTGACAAGTAACTGGAACGATTTCATTTTCATAAATCATTCTGTTTTCAAATAACAATGATTCATATAATAAAGATCTATTGTCATCGTTGAGGTAAATACCTATGGTTTCTATATTGTTTTTCTAAGTGAGTTAAACACAGTTTATAATGAACTGGCAGTCGTTAAAAATATGTAAAACTAGCTTATTCACCGCGGCTTCGCTTCTATACCCTATCCCGCTAGTACCATGTATTTTTCCGAAAGTATAGCACTCAGTGATGAGTAGTGAGTGAGTGTACTTTCAATCGTATATACGTAACTTAAATAGTGATTTTTAGTAATCGGATTAACAGGTAGATGCTTCCAGAGAAAAACAAACAAAGGTTCACCTCTTATTTATTAGTTCAGATGTTCTAAATCCATTTTGGCGAGTTTTAGAGTTATTTTTTTCTGACGTTTTATAAGTGCCCATGTAGGCCTATGTGAAATAAAAATATTTTGTAATTTAATTTATTGTAGGTATTACTTAGATACCTAAAACAAGGCTTACTATACAATAAAAAAACTTTTTACAAAAAAAAAACCGACTTCACAAAAAAAACACTAAAAGGATCAAAATAACTTTAGTTTCGGAAGTCGGTGTTTCTCGATATTGTTTATTTCTTATTTAACACCGATTTCTGAATTTGCAATTAACACAAACACTGCTAGGTAACATTGTTTTATTATGAAGTTCCTGTGGCTACCTTCGACCTTCTGGCTCCATCATCAGATCAGTTCGATAGTACCTTATAGCCAAACTGCATTTTCTGACAATTCTAATAAGCCCAAATACGGCTAGTATACATTGATTAATTACAAAGCTCTATCATCATCATCATCAGATCACTTCGATGATACCATTTTCTAAATAACTATTCGAAAACATTTATTTATTTGTATTTTCATAGTTTTTCATATGTTTATTGTGATATGTATGTGAGTGTGAAGTTTCGTTGGTCATTTCTGGTATTCTTCACCAGTTCCACTTCATCAAATATTGCTTTTTGCCAGTAGATGCTTGAGTTCTTGATTTAAATACCAAAATCACTATATTGTTGTCTAAAATATTTAAGGAGTTTCCTCGATTCCTCATGGATCCAATCATCAAAACTGTATTTAAAAAAATGGGATCAATCGGAAAAAATATCCTCTAAGAGGAAAAAAAATTGCAAATCGGTCCATAAACGACGCAGTTCTGAGGTAACACATAAAAAAAAAACAATCGAATTGATAACCTCCTCCTTTTTTGAAGTCGTTTAAAAAATAAACACTAAGAAGACACAGCACTGCACTTGAGTACTTATTGAGCAACTCATAAAACAATTGCCGGAAAGTGGCAAGAAGTTGCAAATTCATCTGGACGTCTATCAGAGTAATTTTCCGGTATGCAGCCAACAACGACACCTTGAATCAGCCAGCAGCCTCGCAGATGTAACGGCAAATGGCTCTATTGTGATTTGTGACTATTAAAGTCAATGTTGCAATTTACCAATTTGTGACGTAGGACGTTGGGGTTCGTGTGGATGCATGAGTTACACTACGATGTGTGCAATAATTTGTTGAGCTAGGAAAAAGGCTTTTATTTTACAGCCGGATAATTTTATACAGCTAATAACACTGCTATTACAAAAGCCCGAAAGGCAAAAACGTAGACAACTAAGACCACAATAAAGATGGGTCGAAGAAATAATTAAAATGGCCGGCCAAAAATCGCTGATACAAACTGTAGAAGTCCTTCACCTAATGAGGGATTATTCATCATCATAATTTAAGCCGAAAGATGTCCACTTTTAGGCCTCTCTCAAGTTTCATCACAACGAACGGTCCTATGCGTCTCGTAACCATCGGATTCCCGGGACTCTCATCAGGTCATCGGTCCACCTTGTGGGAGGCCTTCCAACACTGCGTCTTCCGATACGCGGCCACTCCAGAACCTTTCGGACTTATAGACCGTCTGTTCTGCAAGCAATGTGCCCTGCCCACATAGCAACACCCTTGGTTCTCTTGGCAAAATAAATGATTGACTACTATACAAAAACTTAAGAAACAGTTTTAATAAGGGCTATATTTCACCGGGACACCATGGCGGCGCGACCAGTCGCCGCTACCAACAAAATGTACACAGCTCTATAGAGTTACTCACCTGGTGTCCGTCGTTTGATTGCGCAACCAATTTGGTGGCGCGACCAGCTCGGATGCCAGTCAGGCTGCCCACCAAAGAGTATGTAAGGATTATATTTCGCCGGGACACCATAGCGGCGCAATTGGTCGCGCTGCCATGGTGTCCCCGTGAAATATAGCCCTAAGGACTAGTGATGTACACAGGCGAGCTTAACCCACAAAATCAATTTTATTTATAATTATTAGTATCGATAACGGTTACACTGCCAGTTTTTCTAGCTCATTAGATTTGTTTGAGTTACCTACTCTTAAAACATACAAATCGTGAGAAAATTAGCTGATCATCAAGTCGTATTTGTCACTTGGCAACGTAAACACCAACAACATTTTGTTCTAAACATTTTAATGTACGACATCGCACGAATGTACAGCGATGAGGAAAACTCTAGGGTTTCCCCAATCCCAGCGAACTATGAGGTAAAAACATAAACTAGCATTAAAATAGTTTTCAAGAGAAAGTTATGGTGTTCGAAGTACAGCACGTGCCAACAAATTAATGTACCTATTTGTAGAGTTGTTCTCGGTAAACCATAACAAGTCCATAAAATATCCTTAAAGTTCTAAATCGTCAACTTCCTGTAAAGGGGCCTTACTATGACGTGTTAAAATATCAGGCGTGCGAGCGAGAAAGAGCTATACACCCTATATGCGAGTATATAACTCCATCCCTTTAACAGTTCGTCAAATAGATCCCGTTAACAGCTCGTGGTAGCTCTGATAACAAATGACTTCTTTAATTCCATCTTGACAACCACTGCACTATCACCGACTTCTGTATCTTTTATATCTTTCCTTACACAATCCTTTCATCTTTTCTTTATCCTCCAATAAAAATTATGCAGGTGTTAAACGCTGCCTATCCACCAAAATCTACTCTCAATGAATCTCCATTTGGTTTTAAACTGAATGAAAGAAGGTCTACTAAAAACTAGCTGAACTGATATAAAGTCAATTAAAAAGAACTCCTACAACTAATTGACCTCGACATTGGCATTCACATTCACGGCACCTACACAACATTAGTTTCGAAATCAGTTTTTTTTTTACAATCATAATACGTTCTACTCAGACAAAAATACGTGACTCATACTGTAATTGAATCAATTACAGACATGTTGGCTAGGCATCTGCATCTTCTAGATTCATTTTTAGGTTAGTATACCATATATGAACCAGTAATGGAGTTGGTGTCTCTAGCTCAGTGGTTCCAAAATTTTTTATCTTGTCACACCTATGATTTCACTTGGGAAACAGATTGACCCCCCCCCCCTCCTCACCTCATACTATCAATGAATATAGTATGACATATAATTACAAAATCGACTTTATTACACACTAAATTTGTACAAAAATATTGAATAAGTTCAATCACATTACTAAACGTAAATCAAAATGTTTTGTGTGGAGTGGTTGGTAGGTTGGTTTAAAGCGAGGCTCCAAATTGTCATTTGATTACACTGTCAGGACATGAAACTGGGGAGCTAGATTCCGTTGTCTGTTATAACTTATAATTTAAGGGCCTATTACACCACTCAATATTTAGACAGTCTTAGTCTATATTTATCTATTTATCTCATCGTTCCGTTTCCATCCTTTACACGACATTGCCGTAAGTTGCTCTTTTTCTTGTGTGACGCTACATAGACTAAGACTGTCTGAATATCGAGTGGTGTAATAGGCCCTTTACTTCAGCAGATTACCAGCTTTACCCCCGCAGGGGTAATCAACCCCAGATTAGGAACCATGGCTTTAGCGGGTTCGGTTCGGCTTAATAAATGTTTTAACAATGGCCTTTACGACAAGTCATACAGAAAAAATATAGGTAGCTACCTACTTTAATACTAAAGAGAACACACTGAAATAAACTCACCGAGGTCCAGTCTCGTTTGAAATTCAGACATTAACCTGATCAGATAAATCTAATGAAGGCCATGCAGATTAGTGACTGAAATGGTCTGTGATTTAAAACTTTAAAGACCAGACTCGCGTGGGTTAACCTTTTTTATTTGGCATCATTTGTTTCTGCAGCAAAATATTCTGCATGAACATCATCAGAAAGAGGCATTTGTTCAGTTATTACTGAATAGATATTTGAAATTTAGGCCCCCTAATATGATGTCTTAAAATCATCATAATTCCATTGTAAGAAAGAGATAGTGCTATTCGTCATGTATGAAAAACTTTGTCTCTTTCTCTCATACACGAATTATGATAATTTTATGACGTCATAGTAGAGCCCCAAGTAACTTCCTAATTTTCAGTCACTTGGTAGAAGGAAACTTTTCAAGACAGAGTTCAACAAAATATTATTATCTAGTCCTACTTCAAAAGTGGCTAATGAATATAATAAATACGATCCATAAAAACCTAAGTTTAGCATCTAGTGTTAAATATAAATGTTGGTTATAGTGAAGCTGTCTTAAGGGCCTATTACACTATTCGATATGCAGACAGTCTTAGTCGATGTCGCGTAGTGTAATAAGGGTTAGACCGGTCTTACTCGGAACAAAAAATAAGACAGTCTGAATATCGTGTGCTGAATATCGCGTAGTGTAATAGGCCCTTTAGTCGAATACGACTAAAGTCTCTAATACTAAAAAAAAACTGATACATAATGTACGTGAAATGAATGGATTTTCCTACCTAATACGTGTATTTTATCACAAAGAAAACGTGATAACTTAGCGTACAATAAACCCGAACTTGCTAGTTCTGATAAAATCTAAACCTTGCTTTACGTTCATTCGTTATTTTTATGTAAAGAACATTATTTCTTTTGCCACGGTTTAGTGAACGTTACCTAGCAATACTTTACTCATACAAAGAAGGTTTTTTCTACGTCTCGAGTGAATTCTATTCTGAAGTAATTCTAAATGTCATGTCTGGTCATCGATATCTTGGTTCTGACACAGTAACTTAGTTACTTTCGAAACTTAGATTGAAACGATTTCACTATCAATTGAAGAATGAGATCATACAAAAGGTATGCTAGCTGGAAAACAAACAAAACTATATTATTTGTTTTATTATTGATAGGTTTGCGCTTCACCAATATATCACCTGATGGTAAGCGATGATATGACCTGATGGTCAAAGATAGAACCCGCTTGCCTAGAAGTTACCTAATCTCTCTTGACTTAGGTTGTAGGTATCAGGAAACATCGACTCCGGCAGGGAAAAATACTCTATATGAGAAAAAATCTAAAAATATATTACTAAGATGGTTTTAGTTCATAAAACAACAAAATAAATATTAGAATTCAATTCAAAGTTTTCTGTTTTTATTATCTGTTCTTTATCACCATGAAATAGTAGTATGTTATTACGTCATTCGGCTGGGTAAGATAAAGTGACAGCTGTCTACTGTCAAATGATCGGCCATACTGAACGCATTTGTTTACAAAGCCAACTGACGTCACGACCGCAGAGTAAATATGGCGTCCACTGCTTTCTACACTGTCGTCAAATACGCGCGAAATTTGAAAATGTAATTTTTAAATGCATTTTAGGGTAATTAGAACTGAATAAAATTTTTGGGTTTTTTAGTTGTTTATTAGCACTATAGAATCTAATTGAGAACTTTCTGAAAACTTTAAAAAATGAGTGTAATACCCTATTCAACTCCTTAGCTGTATGCATAAAGGTAGAACTACACTGCGAACACGTGTGCCATGTACGCCGATCTGGGCGCGTCAGCCTCCATACATTTTATATGGAAACTAGACTTGTAGAGCTACACTAGATCCACGCCACGCGACGTTGTTCTACGTACAAATCAGGGGTGGTCCACGTGTGCATCGGTTTAATGTAGTTCTAGCTTAATGAGTATTGTGTTCCGAAAATGTTTTGAGGGGACGTCATCAGGAGATAAATGATATTAGTATCATTTTGATGAAACCATAACTAAGCTACCTTAGCATACATTGCATTGAGTAAGTAAATTATTATTTTAGCCTTCTATTAAATAATTAAATATTCATTGAATACAGTAAACAATGCTATTGTGATAAAATTTTCCATTTACAAACATTTATTTCTGTTACTGCCATTCAACGACATTGATGTCCATCGAAACTTCGCAAGACACGGCCAACTTTTTTGACAACCGTGATACGAAGCCCTCATCTTCAATTATTCACGAAACTGACATTAACATCTTATCTTAATCACCATTTCAGCCGAAAGACGTGTTGGATATAGGCCACCTATCATGGGATTGAAGAGCTAAACAAGACAATCGCTAACACACGACGCTGGAGAATAGGACACGAAAACACTCGTGGGACCAATCCGACACAATTGGTTAAAGGGTCGATCATAGATCATCATCATCATCATTCCAGCCGAAAGACGTCCGCTGTTGGACATATCCCTCCCCCAAGTGTCGCCATAACGACCGGTCCTGTGCGTCTTGCATCCATCGGATTCCCGCGACCCTCACCATGTCATCGGTCCACGTGATCGCCATTCCAGAACCTTTCGTCCCAAACGCCCATGTGTCCTGCGAGCAGTATGCCCTGCTCACTGCCACTTAAGTTGGCGACTTTTCGGGCTATATCAGTAACATTGGTTCTGTAGCGGATATCTTCATAAACTTATCTTAATAAAACATGGAAAGCAATGAAATACCGGCGACAATGAGATCACATGATGGTTCGGTGAACGAAAACCTTGACGGACTGCAAATAGCGGGCAACGGCCGACAATCTGTATTGAAGATTAATTCTTCCGGCAATTAGATCCTAATAAGTACCTAGCCGACTCATCAATTAGATGCTCTTGGAGATCATGCACATCGGAAACGGAAAATTACCTACATCGAAATATTAACATCGAGGTTAGACTTACGAGAGCCTAATGTAGCTATAGCGAAACTGAGGTTAGCTACCGATCGCTAATTTTCATAAAAAAAAACTCCCTGATTATGAGGAAGATAATTTGAGGACTTTAGGTACTTTTAAAAATATTTTTTCGCTTGAATATAAATATTATATATTAAATAGTCCATGGTTTATTAAAATTTTAATGAATAACTGTTTGTAAAAAATAAATTAACTTTACAAAATATATAATGCTCCAATTTTATAGCTTAGTCGGTATAGTTGCGTATCTTGAAATAAAAAAAAAAACAATTAAAAATATACATACGCGTTAAAGAGCATAATATTTTCATGAAGATTAACTTCAATTTTCGACAAGTATTGTTGTTTCAGAACTGAACAATTTTATCGCATATTGCGGTAGTTTTAGGATTTAGCAATTCACATGTCGTAAACAAGTTTCTACTAGCGGCTGCGTCCGCAAAAAAGTACGTTTCTCCATACAAACTTTGAACCCCGGGGTTATATCTTTAGGGGGTAAATTTTGGGAAATCCTCTCTTAGTGCTCGCCTAAGTATTATTTTCCCGTTTGACCACTACCTCAGCTATTAGTAAGCGATGATGTGGCCGACGATGGAGCACGCTTGCCTAGAAGTAACATATTCACTCTTGACTTAAGGACCCCTAGGTTGTATCAGGAAACACAGACCCCTGCAGGGAAATCCACTCCTTAGCTGTACGCATAATGAATGTGTTTCCACAACGCTTTTATTTTGTCATAAAAGGAAATCTTGTGCAAATTTTCACGCTCCTAGTCCCAGTAGTTTTGGATATTGCAGTCAGTCAGTCAGTTTCTCCTTTTATATATAGATTAATAGTTCAAAGTTAATTTTGACTATGAATCATGCGTTAGTATTGATAGCTGTCTACAATGATTCGAACATAGGCACTTCAAATTGGATCATCCTACCTAAAGGGACATAAAATTTTGTCTATTTGTAATATTATTATCGTAGCAACAGAATTTGGGTTACGCGATCGTTAACTATGTCGAGACTGCCTAGGTCTATACAAAGTGATATTTTATTAGCAATTCTAATTTATACATTTTAATACAAAAATAGTTTCTACTTCTGTCTGTTATAGACTTTGAAACCATCCAGTCCAAATTCTGCCTCAAATCGATTTCAATAGAGGCAATCATTAAAGATGGTTTTAGACCATTAAAACAATGTAAAGAACTGCAAATTTCCTTGGAGACCACTCCAGGCAAAGTGTTCCAAAACACTTTGCCTGGAGTGTTCTTCCTGTCCGATTACAATTGAGGTGTCTTCAAAGCTAAAATACACTAGTGCGATACAGCATCAACGATTGCATCGCTGCTTACCATAAGTGGGATCGCAGTCAAGCACTAGTTTAAAAAAAACGAAAAAAGCAAACAAAATGTATTTTGTTATGAGTGCAAGAAGGGTTTTTAATTTTTTTTTTTTAGTTTGAGTAGTATGACGCCGGATATTCACTAGTTACCAATAACGACTGTCAAACCGTCAAAGTGTATAATAGGATGAATACGCACTACTGAAATACCAGGTGGACAAACCCAAACATCTTGGCATTTCGACAATCGCTATTGCCGAAAGAATATTACTTTGTCTTGAACCCAACGAACGGGATGACTCTTGACGTCATAAGTCTCATTGTCAACATTCTCTCGACAAACTGTTTAATATTATGACAGCAACGACACTTCAGGACAATGTTAGGACATTACTCCTAGAAAGAAAAAGGCGTGGGAGTTAAATGTCATCTTACTGAAGCCAAATTCAACAAAACTTGACGAAATTCGAAATTACTGTCAAAGTGTCAAGTGATTATTTATCAACCCTTTAGAAGTCAGAGGACAGAATACCTACGGATACTTGGAAAGGAACCCTACAACAAATCGTTGTTAAAGTATAACAAAAACCAATCCTACTTCAACACTATGGTCTTTCTCTTCTAAATAATAAATATTGTATTTAATGGTCCGGGCCCCTTGTCACCACTTGACTGAAATCCCTAGTATGGCTACAGCTAAGTACTGTATGCTTTGCGCGTCTCACGTGATATTACCGACACACACATTCTAGTATATTATCTATATATATAAAAGGAGAAACTGACTGACATATCAACGCACAGCCGAAACTACTGGGAGTAGGAGCGTGACATTTTGCACAAAGCTTCCTCTTATGACGTAGGCTAGCACTAAGAGAGGGTTCTCCATAATTCACCTACTAACGGGATGAAACGGGGGTTCGGAGGTATGGAGAAATCTATTTTCATGCGGGCGAAGCCGCTGGCAGAAGCTAGTTATGTATTATTATAAAAAGAATTATCCTTTTCTTTTTAAACAGTTCACCTATTAACCCTATCAATTGTAAGATCTCTCCCGATACTTTAGATGCATTTTAGCGAGAAAGATAAAATCTGAAAAAGAACACCCCTTAAATAAAAAATGCCACAGTTAATAAATAATTAATAATAATGAAAAAATAGAAAGAAAAAAGAAGAAATAAAAAATAAGAGAAGAAAGAATAGAGAGAGATTAGAGAGAATAGTTAATTAGATAGTTGGAGAGTGAATAGTTAATTAATAATTTAAATATAATATTAATATTCTTATTTGTGCATCTACCCATATTCTGTTTTTAGAGAACCATATAAAATAAAACCAAGAGCTAAAACTAGTAACGAACACATAAAATCAGTTGCAATATTATAGCACAAATCCTACCTACAAAAACATAATGATGATATGAATAATTAAATTCAATTTCCGACTATTGCTTTGCATCAGTCGATGACATAACAGGCGCTGTGCATTGGATGCGCGTGTCAACCGTAACATTCCTTTTATTACTCACACACACATCACAACAACTAGCATTGAAACAAATAACTGTATTCCTCTAGGCACTTATTGAACGTGGTGTACGATGCAGAATCTTATCGCTTTATATATATTTATGAAACTCGATAAAGGAAGTCAAATAATTGGTTGATTGTACAATGACTTCATCCAGTGTGCATTCTTGGAAAATTTAATCTGAATCTGATTGTACAATTTGAAATTTTAATCCTCTTGTTTCCGGGCACGGCCATTTTAATTTGTAATGTAAATGGCTGTATTACAAATTACTGAGATGCAATGATTTATTTGCCACCGTCAGTTTCGAAATCAACTAACTTTTTCACACAAGCCCGTTTCAATATCAAGGTGGGAAACATGTATGGGCCGACACCGATGTATGCCCCACGAAATTCTGCCCCCCTAGCCAAGTTACGATCGTTTCGTTTGCGTCGGACGACTAGAGTAGGCCGCCTCCGATTCCTTTGTTCTGACGTCATCCCAACGCTCAGTCACGTGGTCAGAACAAAGGAATCAGAGGCGTGGCCTACTCGAGGCGTTCGACGCAAACGAAACGATCGTAACTTGGCTAGGGGGGCTGGTCTCAACTCTAAGCGTGAAAATGTAAAATAAGCTAAATCTATGAGATTTGCGCCATCATTTGTCAACCAATCAATGATTTACCAATGCTAAAAGAAATGCGTGGTGTTAAGCGAAGTCTAAGTGACACCAGCGACTGAAAATTAGTTTGGAAATCGTTATTTGTGATGCGGAGATAAGGAAAATGTCGTGACGAAAGTTATCGAGCAGGTGTGTTAGTATAAAGAATCGTCTGAATTGCAGACAACCTAAATAAAGTAAAAATGTACTAACCCTGATATCTAAATACTTTAAAACAAAAAGAAATAAACAACACTCTTGCCAAGTATTTCTGCATACCAGATTAAAGGCAAATGAACTTAGAACATTATTAGGGGCAGTACCTACATGTATAAATTCAAGGAAAATAGTTTTATCTAATCAGTCTTATAAACGGATGTCTATGGTCAACCATACATAGTCAAATATTGCGGTTTCCTGATGGTAGCAGCAATGCAATCGTTGATGGTGAATCGCACTTTAGCCTTGACGACACCTAAATTATAATCGGATGGGAAGACCGTTGTAGGCAAATAGTTCCAGTCCTTCGATGTACGCGGTATAAACGACGAGGCAAAAAGCTTAGTCCGGACCGTAATGGTGGACATTCGCCGTACGTTGGGTTTTCCGATGGAAGAACGGTGATGACGGCGGAATCATGTCATATAAATACTGCGCACACTATCCAAAACGCATCCCATAAAATACCGAAAGGCTAGCTACCCTACGTCTGTGCTCCAAGCTTTGAAACTTGGTCTTAACTAAATCTGGATCACCAATTAGCCTCTTCGCAAGCCATTCCACTAAGTCCTAAGCTGCTAGATGGTGTTTTGCAGCACCAGCCCATGTGGTCTGCAATACTAAAATAAGTAAAATATGTAGATAGATAAGATGAAAGGTTATTTTCTACAACAAATATACAATGTGGTTCCTAGTGTATATATAAACATGTAATAAATTCGAGGCCAAGTCAATAAAAAAAACTGGGCAAGTTCGAGCCGGACTCGCGCACTGAGGGTTCCGTACAAACTTACCTATGTCAAATAGTTCAATTAACGAATGGAGTTGCAAAGATTTTCATTGACTTAACAACAAATTTACTGTTTTCAGATTTATTCAGTACCTGTGCTATATGACTGCTTTATGCTAAATTTTAGATTCTGGGTAAACGGGAAGTACCCTATGAATTTTGATTCCCTTGAGAGTGTCGAAATATACGTTTTTTGTGACATGAACAGCCGTATCTGTTTTTTTTTCGCTAACTTAGAAGTTTGATTTTTTTCACAGCTTTATGATACCGCAGATCTGAGTATATGTTTTTAATTTCAACTCGACACCTCCACGCGTTCCCAAGATAAAGGTTCTTGACAGACAGACAGACGGACTACAAAGTGATCCTATAAGGATTCCGTTTTTTCCTTTTTAAGTACGGAACCCTAAAAACTAAAATCTAAATTTTTAAGAACATGCAAAACACGTCGCGACAGGAAACAGATAAGCCTTGAAAATCTAGAATGAGTACATATTTATCTATTCTGATACAGACTGCCTAGCTAGATTCAAATTCGATGGAACAACAACAGCGGGCCATAAAACATCAGTTTCTTGTATTTGAATCGAATATCTATCTAAGTAGCCTCTGATTTACGTTGATCATCGCAATTGACCACTATCTCAGCTGACGGTAAGCAAAGATGTAGAAGTCGACGATGGAGTACGCTTGGAAGTAACCAATTCACTCTTGACTTAAAGACAAGGTTGTTGTTATCAGGAAACACAGACACTGACGCATATCCAATCCTTAGCTGTGAGCACAATTAACGTGTTGCCAAAACGTTTTGTGAGAATTGGTAGGATGAGCACCATGTAGCGTTGGTGCATAGCTGTACTTCTGGAGGACAGACCCTCTCAATAAGCAACGATAAGGGTAAATCATTGTGACGATGATGATGAGTCAACAAAAGTACAACTCTATGGCAACTAACACTCCTGGTGTAACAAGAACGGAATATAATATCAGCAAAAAAGTTACATTCAGAAGCTTCCACTTCCTAAAAGATGGTAGGCAACAACTATGAATAAAAATGAAAGTCATGGATAGACTTTTGCGAGTAATAAAAGATGACACGAAGTTCATGCGTGACAAGTCGCCAGCTTGTTGCCTTGCCATAGACAAGGGACCCGGTGACCTTTCTAGAGTTTTGTGAACTTTCACGAAGTAGAACAGCTGAAATGACGGCCTTGTTTGAAATAGATCATGACAATGTGTGTCTAGGAATAGATTTTTTTGTAATAGAACTATCAACTTTCATGTCCGGCCATTTATATGAAAATGGCGTGTAGCCACATTGTAAATGAAATGGTTATTTTAAAAGAAAATCACCATTCTTTAATCGCACGAGAGATCTTGATAAATACCACATAATATAGGTATTATAGATAAAAATGAAATGTCGAAATATTATGAAATAATTCAATAAATCTAACCAAATCAGCAATTATATTACCTTTCTGATTGGTGCAAACCATTCTTTTGTTCGTGCCGATAAGTGAAACTACTATTTATTCAGCTGGTCACTCTGGTCTATTCTAAGTTTTGTCATCATTAATACTTACTAGACCTGATAGACAAGAAAACTGGACAAGAAAGCGAATTCAAAAGTGGTCCCAATATTGTCCCTTGTTGGAAATTCTATGTTTATGCAACAGAATTCATCTTCGAGACACGCAGACAAAACAACTACAAGTTAAGACGCACTACTAAATAGTAAGCCACTCACATAGCTAATATGTTACATATTATGCCTTTGACGCAGTTTAGTTTGATTGCAATGCGATGACCCAGAGGCAGCGGGCGTGGAGTTTACGTCAATTAATCTCGTGCAGATAACCGCTATGACCATGCCAGAACAGGCCACGCCATTTATAAGGATTTTATTAGATTGGCAATTTACCTAATACCAATTATCGATCACAGTTAATTGCTAATAAAAGATCGATTTGTATCATAGGACTCGAGTACAGCGAAGAAACGTGACTCGAAAATATTTTTAGAGATGCTGAACTGTGTTTAGTCAGTAACATAAATCTAGAGCATAGATCAAATACACAGGGCTAGTTGAAAAATTTGTAAAATGACGTTACGGTAAAAAGCTTTGAGTCAAAAATTAACTGTTTACCAACACAATACTTAACGGTTGCAACGATCAAGAACAATGGACCTAAAAAAGTCAAAACAATGCCAAAAGAAATCCGTACAGAAGATTAAGACACCCACAAACTTTATTCGTTGAATGGCTAACAGACTGCATCCATTCGCGAAACATTTGGCAAAGACGACCGAGTTTCGCCATTGGGAAAGCGGTGAAAAAAAAGTGAAAGTGTGCAAGCGAGACGAACGAATAAATTGGCCTTGTTAAAACGAGACGCGGCAAGGTGTGACGTCACAATCCGATAACGCGAATTAAGGATGTCAATATGATAAGTAATGAAATTGTGTATACTTGCAATATATTGTTTTTATTGGTGATTGTGGATTTCTTGGGGTCTGCGATTAGATGTTATGAAATATGACATGTTCAATTGAATGATAAAGTCTCATCTTTATCACTTGCTGTTCTCCGAGAGATTTACATTGTTAGACGTTTATTGTATTAGGTTTTGAACATGTTTTGCATGCAACTCTCGTGGACTTCCTTGCCAGTTGGAATAGCGATTGCAACACAATACAACAGCTGATGCGCGTATAAGGTCCAGCTGCAATTTATTTTAAATCGTCCTTTAGTGTAACTACCAACGACCATGTCCTTAAACACCCTTCCGTGAATTTAGTTTTAGTTACTTACTAGCCGAATTCTATGGTCAAAATGTTACATTTATTTTATAAACAAGATTGCCGTAAAAGGGAAGAGACACACTGAAATGGGAGGAAAATGGGGCTACAGATTATGATGATTCGATTTTAATCGACAAGGGTATAAAAACAAGTGTAAAGTCATGTCACAAAATAGATAGGTACAGAAGTCAATCTACAATCAAAGCGCGCTCGAGCAACGCACACATAGACACCGCTCACGGACACGATATCTCGGCTCAATTCAGTACAATGCGAGCTCGAGTGCTATCCGTTTGAGACACGCGTTTGTGAACTTTTTTGTGGAAAAATGAAACAAAAAAAACGTATATTCTAATTGTTTAGTGGACGGTTGTTTAAATTCAAAATTAAACAGTGAATTGACGTTTTTTAAGCTACCAGTTTTTTCAGGGAGGCAAGTAGATAATTGCTTGTATTTTGATGGTTTGTTTTAACTTAACACAAAACAGTCCCCGCGCCGAGAAAAAGAAGACGATTTTGTGCCTATGTCATATTTTTACAATTCATATTAGGTAGGCATTTATCACCGCGCGCGGTCATACTCGGACAGTTCGGCGCCACGCGCTAACCCTAGCGCGATCGCCGACCGTAGGTATGAAAAGTGAAGTACATACATGAGATTGACTTCTGTACACTATCTATTTTGTGGTCATGTTCTTTGTCCTCAATTACCTATGGAATGACGTCATTCAACTCAATAGAATCAAAAACTACCAACGGCTTCAATGGCACCCGTATAAATCGGTCTACTAATCCGAATTCGTCATCTAATTGTTTCATAAATCGTGTCAGAGTTGGACAAAGACCTTTGTTGATGTGCACAGAGCAATTCGTCAATACTTTATTGACGGAACTTCAACTGTGGTTTATATTAGAACAGGTAATGTAACTTTTTTTGAGGTGGCAAATCATCCAAGACTTCCTGCTCTCAGACTTTTACTGATTAAAACCACACCTATGTTCCTTCAGTTGCCTTTTGCGTTCTAGGACCACGAGACAGGTAAACTAACTGCCCCATAATTCAATGATTTAGCTTATGTAAGTGAGAAGCTGTCTCTGACTTATCTAAGTTACCTTTTTGATCAATCATTTAAGATTCTAAGCTAATCTACTGATCGAAATGCATACATGCGGTTTTGGGTGTGGAAGTGTTGGTCATTCTACATTTAGGACAATGTAAATAGACACAACTTTGGTTTTGTAAACTTAATTACCTACATTTCATCGTCATCGTTTCAGCCGAAAGACGTCCACTGTTGGACATAGGCCTCCCGCAAGCGTCTCCACAACGACCGATCCTGTGCGTCTCGCATCCGCCGCATGCCCGCGACTCTCACCAGGTCATGGGTCCACCTTGTGGGAGGCCTCAACGCTGCGTTTTCCGGTGCGCGGTCGCCACTCTAGAACCTTTCGGCCCCATCGACCATCCGTTCTACGAGCAATGTGCCCTGCCAACCGCCACTTTCTTTTGGCGATTCTTCAGGCTATGTCGGCGACCTGTATTCGACTGCGGATATATTCATTCCTTACCTACATGTGTCTTATGCAAAATTTTATTAACTGTATTCGTAAAATAATGAATGTTCAATCTATTAGGTATGTATCTTGCTTGAGGACCTCGTGGCTATGTACCATATACTTGAAATAAATATTTATTTCTCTCTTCTTTCTTTCTATTATAATAACAGACGTACTGATTGGTCGATCTTTAAGGTTAAGCAATGCTTACTGACGCTGATCTGTAAATGGTTGACCATCCTAACATACAGATTCCTCCATGCCTTGAAAAGCACGTTAAGCCGTTAGACCTGGCTCTTGTAGATCTTTGTCAGTAGTTACAGATAGTCAGAAGTCAGGCCAGACATCAATCTTGCCAAGGGGTATTGTATTAGGTACCCAACTACTGGGTTGTGGAGACCAGGTAGGTAACTGCTCCATGTAAAGAACTAATTTTCACCTGCATCTGGTAGACTGAAAACTGACCCCAACATAGTTGAGAATAAGCTAGGCAGATAAAAGAGATAGACATCCGGGAGCCTTTTAATATTTGTTTTTTTTTTCTTTACCAATATGAACTTTACTTACATGAAAATATGGTTCATATTCGTATGTAGTATAAAGTCCGTGTAATCTGTAAATCTTGCTATGAGGCAGCAACAGTAGGTTCGGTAGGTCGGTTTTGAACACCAATCATATTATACTATTGACAGTAAGATGGAGCCAGTACTTTCATGCTTTATGCAAGATACATAGACAGCACATCCAACATGAACGGGCGGAAATATCCTGAGTATGAATGAAAGTTTTAAACACGAAGTAAACAACAAAAGTCCATCATTATTTGGGCATTCACATTGAATGAAGCACACGGATAATGACGTGACATAGACTTTTTCATGACTACCAGTCTATTAATTAAGGTTTAGTGTCAAATTACTCACTACAGCCTAGACAGGCTAACAACGGGTTTCTGAATTGAGTATTTTGAATTAAGAACGTCTCAAACCCTATTTTAACGTCAAATGTTGACAGGTTTTCGGGGTAAAGTAGAGTTTGAGAAATACTCAACGGGGGTTCGTCACGTTTTTTGTCAAAACGAAACCTATGCCTTACAAATTCAATTGATAAAACTTTTTCTTTCTCTTGCCCATAGCCTAATCTATTTCAGATGCGGAATGCTTCGAAAGAGTTCCGTGGCCCCTGGAATTAGAAGGGCAACTGAAGGAACACAGGTGGGTTCCATTCAGTAAATAAAATCCTAACACTTCTTCTTGTTCCAACTAGAACGGGAGGAGTTATTTGGTTTACACATAAGAGTTTTACTGACTAAAAACCCAACTGTGTTGACCTTTGACTTCCAGTGACTCTTTCAAACGATCTTGAAGCACTTCACACAGTAGGTACTTGCCATTGTTTGGTTTGCCCACCATATATTCATACTTAAAACTTTGTTCCTACAAATATTTTCCACATTCCTGTGCCTCACATTCAGTTATGCATAAAGACTGTATTTTTATAAATATGCTTTATAACTCTTTACTTCTACCCACCTTCACGCTAGCTTTGCACAGGTGTTACAAATCATTCTCGGCTTTTCTGTACTTAAACCTTCTAATATATAAATTATTTTTTTAACACATTGCTTTTGCAATATTTTAAATTATTTAGACTCCAACAACCTTAAATTCGTTAGTAATTTATTTTGTTAACATATAATTTATTGACAGTTGTAATTATTCATATTTTTCTTGCTTTTTTTAATATAGCCTCTTTTCATAATGTGAATGTGAGAACTCTGTAGACTGCACATATTCTTAGATTTCTTCCTATTACAACTCACTTTTTTTAATAATATTATTTTTATTTTGGGTACAATATTGACTGGTCTACACTGTTCTTACACAATATCTATACATATAATAAAACAGTAAAATTCTTTTGCGGTGGTATTAATTGGCGCAAAAACTACTGAACCGATCCTGTTCAAATTTTGCAGACATAATCCTTATAGGTCAGGGCAACTGATAGGCTATAAACTATCACGCTATTTGCTATGGGGGGTGAGCAATAATAAAAAATGTAGGTATTGAACGACATTTGCCGCGAGTTCAATTCCCAGCTACAGTTAAAAATGTTGACATTATTTTGTCTTATTTTTTTGTATTAAAATAACTTTTACCATTTTTTCAAAATAAAATTGACATTTCTATTCGATATCTTCTAAATATTTTGTAAAAACTAATCGAAACACATAATAAAATCAAAGCGACGAGTAAAATTACGTACTATAATGTTACATTATTCCATTTAGCTGCAAATTTAACTTCTAAAACGAAAATCATCACGCTATCATCGTTAGGGAGCCAACCAGTCAATTATGACGTTTATATAAGAACGTCTATTTTATAGTTTATTCATCGAAGACCGCAGCGCAGTGGTTTCGTATCTAGACTTTCGTGTATTGTGAAGGTGGTTCAAATCCCATACGGCTCTCTTAGGAGAAATTTTTGTTCTATTTTGTCATCGTGAATAAGATTTTTTTATATATTTTTGCAAGCTTACAATTTTTTTTTATATATCTACGTATATAATATATCTATAGAAATTTTTAGTGAAGTGCGTATTATTAATTTTAGAAATCGATGTAGATAACTTTTATACATTTAAATTGTGTGGAACTTGATAATTATCTTACTTAAGCTTTGTTTCATTGCAACGAAACAAAGCATATGAAAGGCAAACGGTATGAAATCAAAGTTTTCGAGAAGTAAAATATGACACCATAAGCAATTCAGATACTCGCAACGCCATCTAAAGACTCAAAGTAGAAATAATGATGACAATGACGGTTGAACTTCATATTAAATTTGATAGATGGCATTGCGTATTTTACGTAATTGTGGCAGAAGAATGGCCATCGCCCACGTTTACAGTTATGTTTAAACTGGTGTAAGACGGAGGCATTTTTAACAATCCTACTGCTTATTTTTATTATTTTTTTCCCATTATTGTAGCAAGCTAATTGACCGTGATTATTCAAGGGATACCATCCAAAGACGATAAAAGTAAATACCTATATGTATTTAATTATTCACTTTAAAATAACACGGCCACATTTTCGGAAGGGGTTGGTTACAGGGTACCTTGCATTGGATGGTCCCCAGGTGGACCGATGACCTGGTGAGCGTCGCGGGAATCCGATGGATGAGAGACTCTATGTCCAGCAGTGGACGTCTTTCGGCTGAAATAAAAATGTTGATGATGGCACCTTTTTTTTCTTTTTTTAAGGGTGGAAATCATCCAATGACTTCTCCCGCTCTGGTTGGAGCGGGAGGACGTGTCAATCTTTTACTGACTAAAACTACACCTGTGTCTATCACTACGCGCTGTTGAGGATTGGGCTCGATCCGGTCAACTACAGGAAGGCGAGCAATGGGTAGCTCGACGTCCGGAAGCCCGCGTCTACCGTGATTGGTAGTCGGGGTGGGAATCTCAGCTCGGCGTGAGGCCGTTCGTTCCCTAACGCCTTCGCTAGCATTAAGGCTTTGCAGAAGGAGGCGACCTCCTGCCATTACTCCTCGCTCTGGATCAGAGCCCGGCGCGAGAGGTCACTGACGCCGATTACCTCCACGAAGACACGGCGGTGCTCCGCCCTTGCAGGGCACATCTCCACTGTGTACTCTGGCATGATGGCACCTTGCGGATTAATAATGGTGTGTTTTATTACTTGCAGTCACTGCTTCATATAAAACGGAATCGAATGTGTTTTTCTGATCACAGTTCGACAACGTATAATGTATCTCAGATTCCTTGCAGCCTTACGTCGATATCTGGACATTACCTCTTTGCAATGAGTGGTGACCAACACTGGAACAACCCTCTAAGGGAGGCCAGTCTCAGGGATAACACTTATCGGCTGCTACATTTGTTAACAGTAATTTCATTGTTTTATGGATAAGCTCAGGACTGTTGTGGGTGTTTCGAACGGTTTCTGTTCTGGGTTCGGTTGAAAGTACCCTGATATTACCATTTTGTGAATCGCCTGGAGGACTCAGTGTAGCATGCGGTGGAGGTCTTTCCATCTTGAGTGAACCGCCGTGTCCTCATAGAGGCAATCGGTGTCAGTAATTTCTCGGTTTGGCCATCAATATGCGAGTTCGATTGAACGGGGATACACGCGCACAAGGTTTCGTCGTAGTTCAATCATAAGTTGGAGACTCTTCATAAGGTAGTTCCCACTATGGAAAAAAACATTTGTCTTATATACGGGGATATCAATTAAATACACACCAAAATATCGATAGGTAAACGAACAAGTAATTCTAACGCCTAAAATGATCAAACTGCAACAATCAATGCAAGCATGCTCTCGCAAATTCTTCATAAGTACTGTTGTGGAAGAAGATAGTTGATGATTTATTTATTTAATCCTTTATGCACAAATGTACAGCGGCGGACTTAATGCCTGCCGGATGATGATGGTAGTTTTTGGATTCACTTAAGGCTTTTCACTATCAGTGCACGTTATCCAGCTGAAGGTCGGTGTCCCAATTATGCTCCTTCGTTTACTTTTATCAAAGCTGTCTAACTGCTTAAACTCTTCAGTGAAAAGTTATTGAGGCGAAAATTGTTATGGGAGATAACTCTTTCGATCAATCTTGCAGCCCTAGCAGACATCGGCCCTAGAGGGCCCTATCCATTTGCTGAAATCTCTTTGAGTCGCGCGTAGAATAATACGCGCCGTCGATTCAGGACTGCTTTGACCAGACGGCCGGACAGCAGCAACAGCACCACCGCAATCCCGTGTTTGCGATGGCTGGGAATTGCCTTGCGGCTTTCAACACCCGGAGCGTCCCTTGCAGCGACCGCTGAGGAGTCAGGATGACCTATCCCTCATAGTTTCAGCCACCTTCTTTGATCGTAGTGCTTCACTGAACGAGGATACTGGTTGTCATTTTCTCCACCAATCGCCCCCATAAGGACAAGGCGGCGCCGGCGCTCCGACCAAGCGGGACTGACTTCCACAGTATGCTTCATCGTATTCTCCGGGCGATTCGCACAATGGTGAGACCCGAGTGTTTCTTCCCGCTGAATTCGACACAGATACCTTCCGAAACACCCACAACCGGTGAGTCCTGCACAAAAAGAGGATGCCGTGACGCCTCTGTAGACACTTCTCAAAGACAGGCATTACCGCTGCGATTTGATTGTGGCGTGCTCACTGTGGCGAGGGGTTAAAATCATACAATGTTGTTTTACCAGAACATAAACCAGAAACATACATATGCCCATGCAAACATATGCCTTTTCCCTTGGGGTAGGCAGAAGTGACAACTGCTACGACCCATACATGCTCTTTCTATTCAGTGACGGTCGTACATCTGGATCTGGACGAGTACATAACATGTTTCCTGAAGGTAATTTGCGTTTTTAACTGACTTCTAAAAAAGGGGGAGGTTCTCAATTCGGATATTTTTACCTTTAACCGTTTTATGTTAAAGTACAATAAATTATTGCGATGCTTTCGGAATGAATTGCAAGCACAGAGTGATTGTACAGTTTTACGAACTTAACGCGGACGAAGTCGCGGGCAACAGCTAGTCTATTAATACTGTAATATAAAAATATTGTAATCAACCACTTTTTTTAAAAGAGTTACCATGGAGTTTATTGCTGGTTCTTCTCCAAAGGTAACAACCATTTTGGAACCGTGCACAAGCTTCTGACGTTTTATAAATGCCTATGTAGGCCTATGTGAAATAAAAATATTTTTAATTTTTGATTTCTTCCCCAATACCACTCTTTCTATTGATCAACACTGCACTAAAATTCCTTTAGTAGTTTTCCAGTTTATCGTGTTCATACAGACGGACAGATGAAGTGAGGGACCTTGTTTTATAATAGGGATTAGATTCTACCCATGGCTACAATAGCATGAAAAGTATTTTATTAAATCAAGCGAAAATACTGCCCGAAAAAATAATGCTATGAGGGTATGGTCCACCCGTTTGACAACTTTTATTAAAATCCATTAGCAATTTAGACGTGAATATGTAGAATTTAAAAAATATTTTGTATGGATTACTTAAAAATAAAAATAAATTCTTAAAATCGTCATAGATAAGAAATGGAAATTAACTCATGACAACATTAAGAAGCATCTGAAAGATAGCTTATCAGAAAGAAAGATAGAGACAAATACATTTTGAGTAAAATGAAACTTTAGACTATTTGTTTACCTTCTGATAATGACAATCTTACTTTATGATATTTGCTAAGATATTTGATTCCTCTTTTGGTTTAAACTTGCATGGCTAAGTAGGTTTTATCATAGTGAGGAATTATTGCTTTTGATTCTGTGAACTGACTACACAGATTGGAAGACAACAAATTAATCAATATATTTTGATGCCTAAAGTCATAACATATTATTTGAGTAAAATTATTATATAAAAAATATATATAACTTACTTACCATATAATATAGTAAATATTATTATTTCTTATTACATCCAGATACTTGTACTGTGATCTCAAACTGATATTGATAGCATACATTGATACATACATGATAGCAACTGCTGAAAAAAAATGCCAAAATTCCATAAAATGTTTTGGTGTGGTGAAAATATGGCAAATAAGCCATGTGGTTTAGTTCTGTAAAATAATAGATACTTATGGTACATGATACAATCAATACTTTTCGGTAAAATGAAGTCTACCAAAAAAATTACAGAAAAGTGCCAATTCCCATACCAAATAATCCTCCCTCGAAATAAATGTTATGCTAAACAAAATTATGCATGATATTAACTATGGCAAAGTTAATTATGCCAAATAAAATACTGCCATGTTTAAAAGTATGCCATTATAAATTCGGACAAGTAGGTAACCATTCTGCCAAACAATAGTTATGCTAAATAAATTTCAAGTATCAAGATTCTGCCAAATAGAAGGAACTCTTTCATTAAAAAATACCTTTTCAATGAAATCCAAGTTTTTTTTTTTTAATTGTTGAGATATAAACATTCCTACACAATTTAAAAAAAATATATAATATAGTAGTCGGGCCTGAAATGTACCAAGTTACACTACTAAATTACCTAGAATAAATATTAAACTGTTTAGTTTAGACACACACTATCTATTATACCATCATTTATATTCACTAGTGGTTTTAAAACTTCCTTTTAAGGTAAACAAGCCATTTGTTTCATAATTTTGCATACAAAATGAGTGATATATATGTCACTTGATAAAATAATAGCATATTACATGAGTGATGATGGTGAATATATAATATTAAATAATTATTATAGGTGAATAAGCCAAGAGTTACTCACAGGCTCACAGGTATATCTAGGTCCTTTGGTTCTTTTTTTATTTACCTAGGTACTAACTTATTTAAAAGAATATAACATGACCCATATAATATAACCTGTAAAATAATAGACCGAACCCGAAAGGTTTGGTAGAGGTTTACCTGCTATGACAAATTGAGTGAGCCGCTTGCCATCAAGCTCATCCTTGGCTAGCACTACTTGCTTGCAACTAGTAGATCAAAGAGTTATGTCAAAATTGGTCTTTAAATTGTTGATATATATGTATTGGTATTGTATCAAAGTTATGACGGTTGCATTAATATAATTTTACAGTCTAACTTTAGAACATTTGGTAAACAAATATCAAATCAAAGGGTTTTTTTAATTTACTAATTATGAAATATGTTGATTTATTATTATTCTCTGGAATTATAATGAATACTAGAATGCAGAACCTATTCAAACATGACAAAGAAAATCATCGGGAATACAAAAATATTGCTAATACAAGATTAATTCATAAAACCCCAAGCAAACGCCGGCATTCACTCTCTCATTGTCTTCCTATTGCATCTCTAATTATGGTATTTGAAAGGTTAATAAAATGTTTTATAATTTTAACATAAATTATTAATCTGCCATTTGGGTAACCCAAAGTACTGTTAGTAAGTAAGAATCATAATCTAACAGGATTGTTTTTACTTCAAAGTAACTTCCTTGCCTTATTTTATGTTACTCAGAACATAATAACAGTAAATATCTACTTGTAATACATGATATTCAGTACACTTCAACTATCTCAATCTTTCATACCAAATAAAATGAGACAGCAATAACACTCTAGGCTTCAAAACAAATGTATGATGAGTAACCTTAGTTATGACCAATTAAGTCTTACTGTTATTCCGTTTAGAATATTTCAATATTGGTTATCAAAGTATTGATACTAATATCAGCTTATAAATATAAAGTTTAATCACATGTAATAACATATGCTTACATTATCTATTACTGACTGATAAGTTGCTCCTCAACTCACATTATCATGCAGTAAAATGTACTTCATTGGCTTTCTTCTGGGACTAAAAAAGTTTAGACTATCAACAACAAATCAAAACCCTGACAGATGGCAATCAAAATAAAGGAACCAAACGTAATTAATTTACGACGAAGTTGCATAGTCAGATCAAAATAAAGACGTCGCAAAAGAAACCAGTGTAGCAAGCTTCGTTGATTGAAGGTAGCAAGCTAATCTTTAAGAAACTATTTAACATAACAACTATGTGTTTGCTACAGCATCACATTATGCGCGACCACCGAGGCGCTCACTCGCTCACTACATAACATTTCCACACTAATATATTTACTATTCCATACTGATTTGCATATGTGTCGCTCAGACCAGACAATGCAAAACTTCGAGTAATATGACGTAAGGGCCAACAATACTACCCAAGTGATTTAATACGATCTCTGGAGTAATAGCAAATAGTACTGGAGGCCTCGACAGTCAGAACAATGGTAGGTAGGAGGAAAATGAAACAGAAACATTTACTGAATCATCCCAATATATGCCAACAAAGAATGACAACTCCTACAACGCGATTCATAAATACCACGCCTATAAAACCGATATTCACCATCTGTTTAAGACTTAGAATACATAACAGCAGGTTAAAGTTAAAGAAACTGAGTACATCAGCACAGCTACAAGGAATAACAACGAAATATGCTGTTGACGTACCTTTGGTTTATAGAACCACTTTCTTAGTGACTCCATTGGACCTGTCTTGTATAGCAGCCTCATATGAACGGATCACTGCACATCCACACACATTATAAAAATGAAACAGCACCAATAATCACTACGCAAATGAAAACAGAAACTTGATTTTCGTCAATATTTACGTCAAATAACACAAACGGCAGACATGTTGCCACTAGCCGCGTTCCGTTCACGGTACGGAGTGAATGACATGACGAAACTATTTGGGCTAAGTGAATGAATGAAACTAAATAGTGCTGCGTGTTGGAATTTTTACTATTCTCTTTTAGTAACATCAATTTAATTTTCAATTCATTTAAAAGTTTTTTTTTAAATTTAAGTTCCGTAGTCAAGGAAACAATGGAATTGTAGAATAATTAGTACGACCAGCATGTCAAAATAATTATATAATAAAACTATATTCATAAGTTGGCACTGAAACTCCTTGAAAAGAAAGTACCACAGTTATTAACCCGACTATTCAGGAACGTAGCTCAGAGCAGAATTTGATAAATAAAAACATTTAGAATTATTTCAAGAAATCAACTTAGTTTCAAACAAATATTAGTCGATTATATGCATTGGTCACTATTGACTTTCATTCACATGTCATTGGAATTCGATTACAAATTTATTATCTGTGGCATTGAATGAAATATGAATACGATGAGTTTTTGGCGGGATTATTTCGAGTGAAGTTCAGTGGCTATTTCATTTAACCGACTTCAAAAAGGAGAAAGTTCTATATTCGGCTGAATGTATTTTTAAATTATTCTATCAATTGTGTCTGCACAATTGGCCAAAGGAATCATCAAAACAGGTGCATCACGGTAGAATGGAGCTGAGAATTTTATTTTAGTATTGACTACTCCATAAGTCCATACGAAGTTATGGCTTAAAAGATTTAGCATCCAAACTAACAACAAAAAGAAATGAACAGAATAAGATGACGCGGGAAAAACGAGTCTTTTGAATTTACAGTAATTAAAAAAATAGCCATCGAGTTTTTTGTATGCGTAATATACATAGGTACGTATGTTTTAGCTACAAATGAATATTATTCTCCAACATAATGCGCTTATACACAACAACATTTTGCCTATTAGGCTGGCACCAGTAGGTATGCTCACGTTAAAATAATAGTTTTAGGTTCTTAGAATCACCTCATAACTAGGTCTCAGTTGGATTGGAATGCTGCACGGAAGTCAATTGAAGCAAATCTGGAACTCAATAATGAATCAAACCTTGAATGTACAGACTGATGAGAACAAATATTTAGATTTGTTCTCATCAGTGTGTGGCGCAAAACCATGGTTAGAATTTTAGCACTACTATTTTGAAGCAATTAAGAACCTAAGGATGGTTTTCATAATTGTTACGTCTCTCATCCTAATTTACAAATTTGGAGATTTGTTCTTACACTGGAGATTTTTCATGTTTAAACGCCCGTTAAATGATTTTGCCCAAGATTTCATAGAAACCCTGTCCCACCTTCCGATTGCTATGTGTGTCAGGAATATCGTTGGATATAGAAGTTTAAGCTGCATAATCAGCCTTTTCATGTTCCCACTGCTGGGACACAGGCCTCCTCTTTAGGAGAGGGAATGGGCCGTAATCCACCACGCGGGCCCAGTGCGGGTTGGTGAATGTCACATGTCTTTGAATTTTAGGTTCTAGGACATACCGGTTTCTTCACGATGTTTTCCTTCACCGTTTTGAGAGCAGTGGTGATGAAATAAATTACACAAAGTAATGCGCCTGGCTGGGTTTGAACGCGCGACATACAATTCGTAAGTCGGAGCCGTTCCCACTCGGCCACGGCCAGATTTTAAGCTGAATAAAAGTTATTTCATTCGTTTTTTTTTGAGGGCAGTAAATAAAGAGAGTAGGTACGGTGCAGTATTCGAATGTTTCTAATTGTATGGTTATGGCCCAGGACAAAAAAAAGTTACCTTGTCTCATGCATGTCACCTCTACCACGCATACGCATCGCTTGCACAGAGTAAACAAAATTAAGCCACGCGGGCCGCTGAAAATGAAAATGCGATTTTGTTCACCGTTTTCACACAGCAAAACCTAACCAACAATTTATAACTGTAGGTTATAGCTACGTGTAAAAAAAACACAGAAATAGAAAGTATTACAAATATATTGGTAGCATTGCTTGGTTACTGGCAATTACTGGCAAAACTAACATGAACAAGGAATAACTTTGAAGGAACTAAGATTTAGAAGTTAGTACCAAAGTTTTATTCAGCTCAAAAAGACCAATCCTTCGATGTAACAATCAAAACTATTGGAAAGTGGGCCCAAAATTTGTATCCTCCTTTAATATCACATGTTAAAAGTTAGATGAGGGTTTTTTTTATATGTGGGAAAATCATCTTATGACAAATCTAGCTCTTGGGCGGAGCGTGAGATAGTGTCAGACTTTTACTGGTTAAAAACTCACTCTTGTTCCTTCTTTGCCTTCGTCCCAGGGCCCCGGGTTTCACTTTCACACTACTCGTGGCCCCAGTAGGCTTTGACCCTAATGGGCCCCTACGATTTGCTGACATCTCCCTGAGGCGCGTGAGGAACAGTACGCGCCGTCGACGACTTGGGCTCGGTCCGGACGGTTACCGGACGGTCGGACGGTGAGCTACCCATTGCTCGCCGTCCGCAAGCTCGCACCTGCGGTAGCAGGAAATCGGGATCGGAATCCCGGCGGAGTTTGGGGCGTGAGGACCGATGTCTCACGCGATCGGCCGCCTCCTTTGCTAGCATTACTGCTTCGCAGAAGGAGGGGACCGCCTGCCACTTCTTCTCGCTCCGGACCATGGCCTGTAACAAGGCCCGGCGCGAGATATCACCGCCGCCGATCGCCCCCACGAAGACACGGCGTTACTCTGCCCAAGCGGGGCACACTTCCACCGTGTATTCCACTGTGTCTTCTGGGTGGTCTTCACAGTGGCGACACCCGGGCGTCGCTTCCGCACGAATCCAGTGCAGAAACTTCCCGAACTTACCGTATTCGGTGAGAATTAACCAACGTCATGCGGAAGGTAAGGACGCCGTGAGGTCATTCCAACCACGCCTCAAAGAGGGGACTTACCACCATAATTGTGGCGTGCCCAGTTGTCGGGTAAGTAAGCTATATTTCGGGCTACCTTTAGCGTCTCTAGACTAGATTATTTGTAATCCAATCTTAGCTATGTAATAGTTAGTATACCTGCTCACTATCACACTAATATTATAAAGGTGCAAGTTTGTGTGTATGTTTGTTACTTCTTCACGCTAGAACGACGGAACGGATGAGACTATGTCCTGAATTAGCACATAAGATACTGTTTATCTCGTTCCCTTGGGATAATATACTTTCTCGCAGGCGAAGCTGATGGCAGCAACTATATCGTTGTTTATAACTGCCATGGAGCACAGATAATTAGGTAGGTACCAATGTGTCAATAGGTTGTTGTTAGCAACAAATTGGTCTTTTGGAAATGCATCAAGAATTAGTGAATCTGATAAAGCCTCCATAAATGGCACGGTCCACGGAGTAGGTACCTAATCTGCCAATGTGTCAATAGGTTGTTGTTAGCGGCAAGTTGGACTTTTGGAAATGCATTGAACCTGGTAAAGTTCCCACAAATGGTGTGGTCCACGAAGTATCTAATTAATTATTATATACTAATACAGGGTTTTTCATTTTTGTTTTTGACACGTTTGACCTTTGGTAGCGCATAGCGGCTATCTTGGTAATAGCGATGGCTCTCAAAGGCATGAATACTTAGTTAGTTGCAACATTTAACCATAGAACATTATACGCTTCAACAATGCGACGAAATTGTTAAATTTATTATCAAAATCAGTCCTCTATTCACCTAACGTCAAACTTCGCGTGATGACGACATCAATTGGCCACCGAGATCGTGTGACTTAGCACCGCCCGAAAACTTTCTGTGGGGCAACGTGAACTCTCTACTCTATGCAGACAAACCACAGTCGATTGCTGCTCTAAAGGCCAACATTACTCGCGTTCTTCGTGAAATTGAATCCGTTAACCGAGATATTGTCCAAAATAGTTCACCAAAATACAACATCTATATGGGAGTCGCAGCTGAAATTATTTTCCATACATAATGTCATCGAATATCCTTTATAATATTATAAAAATGTGATATTATCACTTTTTACGTATTAGGTATCTCTTTCCCTTTAGCGCCATCTGTGACCGCGTCAATGAACTGGCACTGAAGTGACATTTGCTGTGAGCGAGCGGTAAGATAAGTCCGTGTGAATATTTTCATGTTGCCTGTTTATTATATAGTTCTGACGACGGCCACGAGATAATGCGCTTGTGAAAAATATTGTTTTTCGATTCCATGGTTTTTCTCTTTAAAATTATACATAAAATAATTATATTTATGTAGGTACTTGTATACTGCGTATACATTTTATCAATAATTTCTTTTTTATACATTACCGGTAATCTGTATAATATGGTATTCTATACAAACCTAGGCAATGTATAGAATACCTAATACGCGTAGGTAATGTATGAAATATTATTTATTTTATACTTTGCCTTGGTCGATAATGTGTGTAAAAGTCGAGAGCAGGGTAGGAGGTGATGTAATTTTAGAGTACTCCGACACGGACAGGTTAGGTTAGAGAGCGCTTTAGCCTTCGTGATTTTTTTTTATAACTACCTGGCAATATAAGCCTTACTTTAAACCCTGCAGACAGAAATAGGACTTCTAACCTAACCTGTCCGTGTCGGGGCGCCCTAAACTTACATCAATTCCTTCCCAGATCTCGGCTTTTCCAGACATTGATTTTAAGTAACAGAACATGTTTCATTTGATCGTCATTTTATAGATAGGTTGGTCAACATTGATAAATATAGACCAAAATCTATTTATTTTACACATTGCGGTTCACAAGCAGGTACTTTAGACAATCCTTAGGAACTGTATCATTATCTAGGTAAAGTATGTGATAGATAATAATATAATATTTCATACATTGCCTGGACAACCAAGGTATTCTATACATTGCCTAGGTATTGTATAGAATAATTACTTGCTGGAATCTGTGTTTACTGGCTGATAGCTACAAACCCGGGAATCTTTAAGTCAAGAGTGAATAGGTTACTTCTAGGTAAGCGCGCTCCGTCGTCGACCGCATCGTCGCCAGTTTCCATCAGGTGAGATAGCGGCCAAGCGCGAACGAATTCAATTTTTTTTGCGAACAAAGAGGTTTTAACTACATTATAGCAATAGTGCGTAATGGTAATCAAAATGTCACGGTTTGGTAACGAGTGCTATTATATATCTAAGTGCAGTGCAATAAGAGTCACTTTCTGAGCAAGGGTGTTGAAAAAGATCTTATGGATTCCTTTAAAAAAGTACCAAAATATTTATGATTACCTTACGATACCGATATATTTATACCTACGCAGTGATATTTTTCTACATCCACACAGGTGGCATTGTGTGTTTATGGGTGAGTAGGTGTCGATTGCATTAAATGGATGGCTTTAAGGGGGCCTTCTCCGAAGGCGACCTAAGACACATTGTATAAAAATTGGCAGAAAAACGTTTTTTATCTTTCCACTGAATTATTGATGTTGTTAACTTTAGTCCTCCCACAAGAGTTTCAGGTACATTTTGAAAATGAATGATTTGTTCTAAAACCCAGGAACGTTTTGGCAACACATTCATTGTTCAGTTAAGGAGTGGAATTCCCTGCCGGAGTCTGTTTCCTGATAGCTACAACCTAGGGTTCTTTAAGTCGAGAGTGATTAGGTTACTTCTAGACAAGCGTGCTTCATTGTCGACTGCATCGTTGCTTACAATCAGGAGAGATACCATATATATACCATACCATAGATATAGTGGTCAAACGCAAGCCTATCAACGATATGAAAAATTGGGCAAGTGCGAGTCGAGATAAAAGGTTTTGACAGACAGACAGCCGGACGGACAACAAAGTGACAATTAGTCAGAATAATTTCGTTTTTTTTTTATAAGGGTTCCGTTTTTTCCTTTTGAGGTACGGAACCCTAAAAAGAAAAAAACGGATTTATTCTGACTAATTGTCAAATGCGTGTTAGCAGCTGTGATTGGCAGAATAAATATTCAAAAACGGTCATGAATGTCACTGCTTGACTCGCGTTTCATTTGTAAATTTACACAATCGGTGTGCAGATATCATTTTGTTACAAGTGGAGAAAGTTTGTAATTGTGAGTGATTCCGTATTCACCCGAGCCTTGGAGAGGGTGTTATGGAGCCAAAGGCTGCAGTGATAAATTTCCACGTGTATCAAACGACATTTTTCAATGCACTTTTCGACGCGCGCCCAGCCTATACGATAAATGTTCGCGTGTCCAAATGGCGGGGCGAACACGCACACTTTTCCGCACTAGTGCGAAAAAACAGCCTTTTGCATGCCTAAAAGTGATGGAATAAGAATGAGTTGTCGAGTAAGTGTATTCAAAATATCTTTCTAAAAGCCGCGGGTGTGAATTCGAAAACAATTAATATTCGATCTTTTCGTCTGTGTGTTGTCTGCAACTAGATATTATATTGACTGACTATTTCGCAAGCTCGTAGGTGAATAACACAAAAATAATGACAACAGATTCAACCAATGCGAAACCTAGAGATATGCCCCCTTTGAACGTCAGAATCGTATCTATTTCACAAAGAAGATTATTTCGCTCGTTTGCTATAAGTACGTCTATGTTTCTCTTTTATTGCCGAATTGTTTCTTCTCCTTGACAATCCTAGAACGATGCTAATTTGGGATGGCATCAAATAAAATGTACCTTTAAGTGGGTACCTAGATTTATAGATACCTAGGTACTGTGGCGACCATACAGGTCCCACTAATTGAATCTGAATTGAAATACTAAATTGAAAACTGTCATGTTATACTTGTAAGGTTTATGTTTTAAAAAGTTTAGGTTTGATACATGTTTAAACAATAGATAGGGTTATATAATGTTCTTTCTGATTATATTTATGACAACAATATCCGTTTGTAAAAATGTATAAATATTTATTAGTATTTCAAAAGACTTTTGTCTTCTTTATTTCTTTATGTAATATTTTTAATAACTAAGTTTATAATATATTTTTACACATTCCTGATCCTGTTGTTGTAAATTCCGTTTCTTTTCATTTTCGCGTTAAATCTTTCCCTAACTTTCTCTTCAAACCTCACCCAAAATAAAGTCCTATCGTTAAACAACTTGACGCTCGCGCTGGCGGATGCACAAGAGTGCTAGCCATAATCTCTAGTCCGAAGGGCTGGGAAAAAAAAATAGATAGGGCGACGTCATACAAAAGTAAAATTTGAAAGTGCTTAATACAGTATAACAATAGTTTAATTCTAAACAGAAGCCTTTCATTGCGTCTCACCTATCACAGTACTTTATTTGATAAAGTATCTAAGAATTCTTTATATGCACAAAGTTTACATTTTAGAGTAGGCTATGTTTGGACATGCCATAATCTTAGTACCCTCAGTGTCACGACGTCACGGCGTCCTCACCTTCCGCATGATCCAGGTCCTCAACGGGCTTATTGTGGTAAGTTCTGGAGGTTCCAGCATCGGATTCACGTGGTTTCTTCCACCGCCACTATTATACAGACCGTCTGGAGAACACGGTGGAGCACTGCTGCGAAGGAAAACTGAAGGACACAGGTCTCTTTTTTTAAGTGGCAAAATCATCTAATGACAAATCCACCCAAGAGCGACTTGGGTGGAGCGGGAGATAGCGTCAAACTTTTACTGACTAAAAACCCACTCCTGTTCCTTCGTTGCCTTCGTCCCAGGGCCCCGGGTTTCGTTTTCACACTACCCATGGGAAAGACACAGGTGCGGTTTTAGAAAGAAAAACCTGATACGCTCTGCCACACCGCTTTACAGCGGGAGAAGTAATTAGATGATAGCCCAATTAAAAAAACAAAACTAAGTACACCCATTTCCGAACAGATTCCTACTAACAATAAGTTCTTAACAATTTTTACAACTACACAGATACTTAAAAAAAAATGGTCAAATGAATGAATGAATGTCTATTAATAATTATGAATAATAAAAGACAGACCTTTTGCGTCCCTCAAAGTGACGAACCAGCCCTTAAGGATTAAAACAACAATAACAGTTAAGATAATGAACCGAATTTCAATGTAAATTGATCGACGAATTAGTGGCTTAACCGCTAGAGAACGAAGATTATTTTTTCTACTCACTCTTTTCACTTTTTACGTAATGCCACGTGGTACCACCCACCTCAAATGGAATTAAATTACTGGAAAGCTTACGAACTTCTGTTTCCCTTGGGTTCTTAAATGACCAAGTTTTTAGTAAGGTTTTGTGTTTAAGGTTATCATTAGTGAAGTTTTAACTACTTTTTGTAAACACGAGGGGTTTAACTGTTGCTCACTGAACTCTGTAAGAGTAGCTTGTGTCTTGGTTAAAATCTTAGCCAGGTAGCAACATGTATCATGTCCACACACACAATTACACATGCACACTCTTAAAATCAAAGAGATTCACTTAAATATTCCTAGCGTAATTCATTAAACCCCAAGTGAATCGGCGTCCGTTTGGGGTTTAATGAATTAATATTCTACAGTAACTTTGTTGTAATCTCAATGCTCGGAGTTTCCTTGCGTGATCGAATCAGAAACGAAGATATCCGCAGGAGAACTATAGTTGCCGACATAGCACGAAGAATCGCCAAACTTAAGTGGCAATGGGTAGGGCACATTGCTCGCAGAACAGATGGCCGTTGCGGCCGAAAGGTTCTGGAATGGCGACCGCATACCGGAAGACCTAGTGTTGGAAGGCCCCCTACAAGGTGGACCGATGACCTGGTGAAGGTTGCGGGAATCCGATGGATGCGAGACCGTTCATTGTGGTGACATTAGGGGGAGGCCTATGTCCAGCAGTGGACGTCTATCGGCTGAAATGATGATGATGAGTCTGAAACCTGTTTTTTTTTTGCCAAGATATATACAATGTAATATACTTTTTAATTAAAAGGTTCTACTGGTACCATAGTGACAGCAGAACACTGACTCCTACGGCACAGGATCTCCTACTTTGGAAGTCAGGGTTTTCTCAACCTATGTGGCATTTAATTATTCGCTGTAATTTTATGCACATCGACCTAGTATATAAGTCATGTTAAAGGTTTCTGTGTAAATAAAGATTTTACTATTATTACTAAACTAAATCCTGGTAACTCGATGATTGAGCTCTAGGAGGCGATGTAGATGGTTTGAGATGATCTATAAATATATTTTTAAATCGACTCCATTCCATAGATCTTAAACTTTCGAAATGTGAACCGGACGGCATGTCTTTATTTCCATGGAAGATGTGGAGGCATTCAATATACGACGCTTGTGGCGCTCCATCTTCCTAGCTCGTCGTACTGTGCTGGTACTGCGGCTACGAAGAACATCAAGTGCTGGAAATATAATAACCTTGTTGGCACTGACAGTTACATTTGAAAACATGTTGGGGTCAAAAGTCTCGTATTATGGGATCCGAGTGCTCACAAGTTGCATTAAGATATAGTATATGTACTGCCGAAGCAAGTATCTACATATTTTATAAATTGTGGAACGCTTCACGATAAGACCAACAGGTTCTTCGCTTGACCCAAGAGCAAGGGTTTTTACCTTGAATAGAGGATAAGCATTGCCATAGAGCGTGGGAATCCCGCTTGCCTTATGGGCAAATCGTAAGTCGACAGAATGTGAAGGAGGAGTTTTCCGACACCATTTTTTAGATTGATTTTATTTATTACCGGTTGCTGGCAGCGGCTTCGGCCGCGTAATAGTAGAAGTTACTCCAAGCTGTCATATTACTTCCGGGATAAAAAGTATACCATGTGCCATATGCTGTGTACCAAGTTTCATCGAAATTCGCATAGCCGTTCGAGTGTAAAGAAGTAACAAACATACACTCGAACTAACTTTCGCCTTTATAGTATTATTAGTGTGATAAATGTAATATTTTAAATAAACAGGCATGTGAATTTAAAAAAAAAAACTGGGCAAGTGCGAGTCGGACTCGCACACTGACGGTACCGTACAAACTAACTATGTAAATAGTTTAATTCCCGAAATTTCAGGGTTCTTGGTCAACGGGAAGTACCTTATTAATTTTGTTTACCTTGAGAGTGTCAAAATATACGTTTTTTGAAAGTCAAAGTCAAAGTTTTTTATTTCACATAGGCCTACATGGGCACTTATAAAACGTCAGAAGCTAGTGCACAGTTCCAAATTGGTCGTTTCCTATGGAGAAGAACCGGCAAGAAACTCCAAGGTTACTCTTTAAAAAAAAAATTGTTGTTACAATATTTCCATATTACAGCTTATATAGATATTATGTAAGGACAGTGTAGACTGGTCAATATTGTACTATAAAGTACAATAAAAATAATCATAATAAAAAGGAACCTAAGAATTCACGGAGTCTACAGTGTTCTCACATTCACATTATAAAATAGAGTCTATATAAATAAAAGGAAGTAAAATAAATAATTACAATTTTAAATGATACGTTAACAAATTAAATAATAATAAATAAAAAAATATTTCAAAAGCAATGTGTTAGAAAGAAAAAAAGTATATATTACAACAAATGTGGAGCAGTCAATAGATACATTTACAAAATATTGTGAGCTACCAGGGGGCCACATGTGCAGAAGCAGTCATTGCCAAACTAGCGTGTCATCGACATAGTCTTTAACCTTGTAATACGCTTTTTTAGTTAGGACACGCTTAATATGGGTTTTGCACTTTCCCTCGCTAAGTTCAGTCACCACCTTTGGCAGCTTATTATAAAAGCGTATGCTGTTTAGTCAAAATGACTTGCTGGTCTTAGCTAATCTCCATTTGGGTAACACAATTTCGTGTTTACTACGCTTATTTATGTTATGATAATCGCTTCTAATTTTGAAGAGTCCTAGGTTTTTACGAACATACATAATACTTTCTAAGATATAAAGAAAAGGCAAAGTCAGTGTATCGATTTCTTCGAATTTATTTCTGAGGGACTCGCGAGGACCCATTTTGTAAATAGCCCGGATTACTCTCTTTGGCAATATGAAAATTGAGTATACATCAGCTGCAGATCCCGACAGTAAAATGCCATAAGACATAATACTGTGGAAATAAGTATAGTAAACTAACCTAGCTGTGGCTACATCGGTCAGTTGCCTTATTTTTCTTACTGCATATGCAACCGAGCTTAGTCTACCTGAAAGAGCTCTAATATGGGCACCCCACTACAGTTTAAAACCTTTTGCGACATAAAAGGCCGTATCATTTTTTTTTCGTTAACTCTGTAAGTTTGATTTTTATTATTATTATTTTACAGTTTCAAGAGACCGCAGACTTGAGTATATAGTTTTAATTTGAATTCGATACCTCCACGTGTTTCTGAGATAAAGGGTCTTGACAGACAGACAGACAGGCGGACAACAAAGTGATCCTATAACGGTTCTGTTATTTCCTTTAGAGGTACATAATCTGAAAAAACAGAAAAAACTAACTGAAGTTCCTATATAAAAGATCTCACTAGCATCATTCGATACCACTCTAGATACTACAGACATAGGCCACTCTAAACGCACGTCATTTAACTTCAAGAAAAAAAAGCCACTAATTAAAATTACGCCAACACAAAATGTTAAAGAAAGTCATAAAAGAGTTAATTCATGGTTACAAAAAAACAGTTTGTGGATGAAAGATTTTGAAAGCAGCGATCTGTCAATTAATTTTTAGCTAAAGCAACTAATTGGGGAAATGATAGGTTACTTTAAATGTCGAAGCCCCTGAATTTCTTTAGAAAAAACTCTCCCTCGAAATACTTTTCCGGCGTGCCGAAATAATTATTTCGCTGCTAAAAGTTCATCTTACTTTTAATCTTATCTTTCTAGTGGGTGGAGATGATAAAATAGTTGTTTTAAAACATTTTTGAATCTTTGTTAAATGTCAAGATTTTTTTGTGGTACCAAACCTTGAATACATTGTCTGTATGCATCGAAATAGTCTCTATGAGTTACAACTAATAAGTTGTGCGGTTAACAACCGCTCATTTGGTACCAAAAATTGCCACAAGATAAATAATCCATAAATTTTATTCTTTATCCAGGCAGTAGAAATCATAAGTCTTATCTCATCTTATCTTGTTGTGGGGCTGGACCTGGGCCAGAGCACTTCGACCCTTCTGGATCTTTTATGCTATTCCCCTCCTGTCTACTTAACTCCTAGCCCTCCGTGCACCTTCTTCATGAGTCCCAGTATGGCCTTGATGAGTTCAGCCCCAGGCACACAGGCTCAGGCCTGTAATTCTCTGGTCTTGGAAATGGTTGGACCAGATACTCTAGTCTTTTGGAGCCTAGTGCTGCACAGTCGCTCAGCAAGTGTAGCATATTCTCCTCTGCATCTCCACAGATCCTGCAAGTTGGGTCGCTTGCCAGTCCCATGTTGTGGAGCTGTTTTTTTTTTGGCATATCAAATAAGTACTAACTGGTATTATAATTACATTACCTACTATGTTTTATTTTCTGAGCGTAACCTACTTCTTCCTTACATATTATAATACAAATTCCAACACCGTGTCTTTCTGTCTGTTAGATAAAATCAAAATGAACGGGTTTTCATCAATAGACAGAGTGATGAGGAATGTTTTAATATATTATGCCCTGAATTTCAATGATTTGTAAGACCCGTGCGAAGCTGGGGCGAGTAGATATTTTACCAATAAAAGAGAAAATGAAGAACAAGAACAATAACGCACTTCAGCCAATCATAGCATAGCATAGTCGGCCTTATAATGTTCCCACTGTTGGGACTCGGGATCCTTCTCCAGGAGAGGAAATGGGCCGTAATCCACCACGCGGGCCCAGTGCGGGTTGGTGGATGTCACATGTCTTCGAATTTTAGGTTCTAGGACATGCCTCCTCACGATGTTTTCCTTCACTATTTTGAGAGCAATGGTGATGAAATAAATTACACAAAGTAATGCGCCTGGCTGGGTTTGAACCCGCAACCTACAACGCCTACAGCCAGTCATAGTTATAAAAAATATACAGACGTGGGACACTCAAAAAGTTTTGAGAAATTTTCTTCAAAACTAACTTCTATGGATACAATATTTTTGTAAAATCTTTTCAAAGATCTCTCCACCAGCCTCTACACAAAGTTTTAAGCGTCTGTACTAATTTTTGAAACATTTTTTCCAGTTCGCCGTAGACACATGTTCCACGGCCTTCTCGAACGCTGCTAGCGTGTCTTCCGGCGATGAAAACTGTATCCTGCTGTTCATATGGTTAAACGCAGAGTTGTCATTGATTTGGCTTGCATATCATGATGTGGCCAGCGGGCAAGGTTCTACGAGTATATCATGAAATGCCACCATTTTATGAAATGGTTAGCCATATCATGAAGTGATTTCTACCTATGTCCACCTAGTTCGTTAAAGACTTTGAAACAATAAAACCGATGTGCCCAAAACCGAACACTTGTCGTTAGAAGGGCAATTATGCAAAGATGATTTAAAACCATAAAAACAATAGCCGCGTTTGGGCTTATTTGAATTATCATGAGATGCACTATCGAACTGATCTGATGATGGAGCCGGAAGATGGAAGGTGGACACGGGAACTTTATAATAAAACAATGTAACCTAGTATTATTTGGGTTAATTGGAATTGTCATAAGAAATATATACTTTGGCTATAAGTGTATCGCAACTAAAAAGTGTAAAATAAAAAACTTTTTACAAAAAAGAAATATTCGACTTCACTAAAACAAACACTAAAACGATCAAAATCGATGTTAAATATGAAACAAACAATACCGAGAAACACACAGAAACACAAAAAGTTTTTTTTAAGATCTGGTCAAGATGACATATAGATTACCATCCTAAGATAATAACACTTACGTGCAAACTAAATGGGTTAACTAAATTCACATAAACCCGCTTTAAACTCATGCACCCTATAACTTGTACCCTGCAGTGTAAGATGGTAGCACCTACCACAACTTTAAAGTAATTCTCAGCTCCCTACGTACTCTCTGAAGGGATATCAACCTCGCCACAGTTATTAATTAATATAACGTACAATGTCACAAATTATACTCCACGGAATGATTACAAGATTAGAAGCTATCCCCGAAGATCATTAACAACCCCTTCATTTTGATATCGGGATTCTAGAACCGGTATAAGCGTGGTTGAATGATGGAGCGACAGTCTATTTCACAAAAGTTTTATAAAAAAAAATACAACCGACTTCAATGTAAAAAAAAAAACAGTTTAAAGTGCAAAATAACTTTAATTTCGAAAGTCGATGTTTCTATAATAGTTTTGTCTCTTCGTTAATTAACACCAACTTCCGAATTTAAAGTCGTTTTGCACTTTTCAGTGTTTTTTTACATGAAGGTAGTATTTTTTTTGTAAAAAGCTTTTTATTTTACACTTTTTAGTTAAGGTACCACCGCTAAAAAGTACCCCTCAGCCTTACTTAAATACCTTATAGCCAGAGTGCATCTCATGACAATTCTAATAATACCAAACACTATTAGATTAAATTAATTTATAACAGAGTTCCGGTGCCAAACTTCAGGCTTCATCATTAGATCAGTTCGATATATTCCCTCTCTTCTTTCGGTCAGTCATCGACTACACGTATAAATAAAGCATTTTTGTTGTTACGACAGTTCTGCTGTGATCCTATGAGGAGTTCTGTTCCATACCTTCGAATTTAATGATCAGAAAATACAATATTTATATGGGACCAATTTGGAAGCATAACATTTCAATAAAAAAAAAAAAAATCGAAGTCCGTCCACAATTAACCGAGAAATCAGTGAACATACCTTAAAAAAAAAGCACATTCAGCCGAACATAAAACCTTAACCACACTTTTTGAAGTCGGTTAAAAATGACGTTCCGGTGCGACTCCAGCAACTGCACCCTTGTTGTGTATTTATTTATTTATTCGGCTCACCAACAATTGTTAACACTCAAAATTATCACAAAACTTCACTTAAATCTATAGTCTAGTGTCAAAATTTATTACAGGTAAGCACCACATATGCTAAAAAATACAAAATGACTTATGTGTCCAACTCTAAGGTAAAATTAGATGTTGTAAATGTGATACAATAAATATATTTGCTCAATTTACTATTTAACTAGTATATATAAATATGTATATATAAAGATGGACAAAAACAAAAATCTATGTGTATGGTTAAGTATGGTAAAGTGGTATTTTGTATTCAATTAAATTGGTATAGAGTTAGGTTAGATATAGGTGAAAGGAAGTACCTAGCGATCCAATTACATTTTGTTTAGGGAACCCTAAACCTCAAAAGAAAAAAGGAAAACAGAACCCTTATAGGATCACTTTGTTGTCCGTCTATCTGTCTGCCGAAACCCTTTATCTCGGGAACGCGTGAAGGTATCGAGTTTAAATTAAACCCATATACTCAAGTCTGCGGCTTTTTGAAGCTGTGAAAAAATAAGACTTCTGAGTTAACGAAAAAAAAAGATACGGCCGTTTATGTCGCAAAAAACGTATATTTCGACACTCTCAAGGAAATCAAAATTCATAGGGTACTTCCCGTTGTCCTAAAATCCTGAAATTTTGGCATGAAGCAAGGTCTCATATCACAAGTATAGGAAAAATCTGAAAACTGTAAATTTGTAGTTACGTCAAAATAAAAACTTTTTTGCGATTAGGAAAAATCTTCGTAACTTAATTCGGGAATTGAACTGTTTTCATGGGTATGTTTCTACGGAATCCTCAGTGCGTGAGTCCGACTCGCACTTGCCCAGTTTTTTTTAGTAAAAGAGACTGTAAATGCGAGTCATGGCTACTTCTTGTGTCGGCAAAGATTTTAATGATTTCTTTTTCCATAGCATACTTTTATCGCTTAATACTTATTAAAACTATTCCAAAGAGCCCAAACATGATGGGGTCATCTTGTTGCGTTCAGAACTAAGCGTTTCGCCTCGGCGTTTATACCGCGTACGTCGAAGGATTGGAACAGCTGTCCTGTGTGTTGCTGTGGTCTTCCCGTCCGATTATAATTTAGGTATCTTCAGGGCTAGAATGAATAGGCTCTTAATAAACTAGTGCACTTTACCATTAACGATTGCATCACTGCTCACCATCAGGTGGAATCGCAGAAAGAATAAACTGCTTATGCCACAATCCGACTCTATCATCAGACCAGCTCCATAGTAACATAATGCATTGTCATCCAACGTTACATGGATATACCAAATATCAACTCATTCGGTTAGGGGTCATCATCATCATCTTCCTGCCTTTGTCCCATCTTATTTGAGATCGGCGGTTTTTTCTTCCATTCTATCCTGTCAACCGTCATGCTATCACTAACTTCCTTTTCTTTCATATCACTGTTCACACAATCCATCCATCTTTTTTCTCTTTGGCCTCCCTCTGCACCCATCCAAATGTATACTCATAACTCTTTTAGTAACATACGTTTCATCTCTCCTCTTTACTTGACGATACCAAGACAAACGAATCCCCTTCAACTTTTCAATCACTGGCGCCACTTTCAAACTTCCTCTAATATATTTTTTCATTCCTGATAGGTTCGCGCTTGACCGCTATCTCACCTGATGGAAAGCGACGATGCGGTCGACGATGGAACGCGCTTACCTAGAAGTAACCTATTCACTCTTAACTTAAAGATTCCCGGGTTGTAGCCATCAGGAAACACAGATTCTGGCAAGGAATTCCACTCCTTAGCTGTACGCACAATGAATGTGTACTATTATATACTCATTTCTCACTTTATAGAGGTAACGGTTTTAAAATCCATTTGCTAGATTTGTCCTAAGCAAATTTACATAAAATTTTGTAGTAAAAATCAGGGACCGTACAACCCCGAATATAAGTTAATTCTTTCAAAAGGGTTACAGATTGTATGCCTACAGTAACGGAAAATGTTACCTCTTCGTAGTGTTAGCCCTTTCATAACACTAACGTTAGGGTAACCCTATCAATAAGTTAACTAGTTCAAGATGTTACCGGTTCCAATTGAAGCAGATAACCCTTTGAAAGGGTTTGTCGGGGTAATCAAAGGGTTTTAAATAAAATCATTTTAAATTACGTTGGAGTGGAAGAATAGATTTTGACCTTCCCTTCGGGCACTAAATGATGAGTGAGACGATCCAATGACATTTATAATTCCGTAAAAAAAACAAGATTATACATGAAACAATCCCGACTATTCCAGAAAAAAAATACATTTAACTTTAAAATCACTGCAATAATAACCATAAAATAATCGTATGTATAGGTATGGACTGTTAGGAAGTTAGTGATAGCATGACGAGTAACAGGGCAGAGTGGAAGAAAAAAACGTGTTGCGCCGACCCCAAATAACACGGGATAAGAGCAGGAAGATGATGATAGGTATGGACTGTGGAGTCGCTAGGTCCTAGATTACGTGTTGCGACTTGACGCGTACCTACCGCATGCATGCAGTTTAGTACTTTAAAGTAAGGCACGAGAGATAAAATTACAATATTTGTAGTCCAAATGGGTAACTCTGTTGCAGTCGTTGAAGGGGTAACCCGTTCAAAACGTCTTACCGCTAAAAAGTATAAACCACCAAGAATGGGTTTTTGAATATACAGGTAAACAAATCGAAAGGGTTTGGAAGAGGTTATCCATTGATGAGGGTTTTCGTAAATAAGTGTAACAAATATGAAATGGGTTTTAAAACAACACTTTGTCAAAACCCTATCAAAAACCCTTTCAATGGGTAACCAAAATGGTCCCTGGTAAAAATACACAGCTTGTGCCACTTGTGGAATACGCTACCTCAGTGAAAGACGCAGGAAAAAATAGTATTTAAAAAAAAAAACGAGTTTTGCCTACCATTTAGCACTCCTTTCGTACAAGTTTTCAAGCCTTATGAGAAAGCCGGCGAAATTGTTTAAAACGTAAGTTAATTCCCGTGAGGAGGCTTTTGCGTAAAAGTAAAAGCTTTCTTCTTTTAAAAATACTTAAAGAACACTAAATGACTAACCTTCAGTCATTATAACATCTTCGACCTTTGACTTTGTAGTATAAAAAACACAAACTGTTAAAAAATACAAATCCGTTTCTTCATATTTTCTATTTAAGCTAAAATTCACGAGTAGGTCGTCATTAATACATTTTGATACAAGCGGAGTAAGTAGGTGCTAAGTTAGCGCTCAGCCTAATACAGTGTACGTAGTACATATATATATCGATGGATACGATAAATACAATTATACGTGGCGGGGGCAAGCCCGCGTACTTTTCCGCACTAGTGCGAAAAACAGTCAATTGCGTGCCTAAAAGCGGTAGGGTTAAGTGGGGATTTTCCAGTAAATGTATTGAAATTTTATTCTCAAAAAAAAATATAGGAAAACATCGTGAGGTCAATTTTTGGTTTTAGGACATGCCGGTTTGCATGTCCTAAAATGAAAGTTCGAAGACATATGTCATCCACCTACCTGCACTAGTCCCGCGTGGTGGATTACGACCCATGCCCTCACCTAGAGAGGAGGCCCAGCAGTGGGAACATTATAAGATTGATTAAGCCATGTTATGTATTGAAAATTATGTGGTGTGCGTGCAGCTTAGTCCTGGGCCCGAATTCAATCGCTGAGATATTGCAAGATCCTTAAATATTTTAAGAGAAGAAATAATCCGTGGCATTTGAGAGGACCCCTTCTGACGATGCCTCACGGAGATGACCCATGCGCTATACCTGGTGCCAGATAAATTGATAAAAATGTTAATTTACTAATATCTCTGAATAGCTACCCGAAAAACAAACTATAACATGTTTTAATTACTTACTAGAAAATGTAAAGGATCGCGATACATGTCGACTCAAGACAGCTTTGTCTTTATTTCCGTTTTTTAAATGAAGAATATCAATAAATATAGGAGGGACCTTAGCACCATTTAGCTCCACCATGTTGAACGGAACCTAATATCGAGACTAGAGGCGCTTGCGTAGGCTAGGCGTAGTAGCACATCGCGACGACGCTACGGCGTAGCACACTGCTACGTAAAATATTTGAAACATTGGACGAATTCTTTTATTGATAGATCAGTAGTTATTTTTTAAAATTAATGGTAGTTTTAGTGCAGTGGTATCTCCCCTATTAACAATAATAAATATAATAAACCTTGAATAGTGTTATCAGGATGTGGTTTGGTGTGGACAAATGTGCGGTCATGAATGTCAAGCGAGTGGAGTTTATGGAATCCGTTGGCACTCAACTCACGGATTCCATAAACCTGAGATTCTTCTCTCCAACTGAAATTTATAAATATTTGGATATGATAGTATTTGAAACCTATAGGTCGGAATCTCTAGTTATCAATGCCACTGACATGAAGCAATTGTTGAAGGAGCGTTTCTCTGGACGCCTGAAGAAGGTATTAATTAGCCTTATTTCAACAAGGAAACAAGGTGCGCGCCTTCAACGTTTGGGTCATGCCGCTATTGATGTACTTTTTCGACGAATTCAAATGGATTTAAACGGAACTTGACGTCCTGGATAGGCGGGTCCGTACACTGCTGACTGCATACCGAATGCATCACCCACTATCGTCGGTGATGAGACTGAATAATTTATATCCTGCGGAACTGTGATGGTCGAGGTTTCTTAAATGCTAAGACTCTACACAACCGCGAGGTATGCAGTCTCAGGCAATATTTCATAGCTACTGACGTGGGTATGCATTGAGATGTAGTGGCAGTGGGTAAGGGATTCACTCCGCTCTCCCTGGCTAAAGAGAACTGGCGCAAACCTGTAGTGCTTGATACTCACGATCGCAAGGAAGTGTGGCAGAGTAAGGAACTTCCTGGACGCTTTTTCCGGGCCCTTCATGGGCCCTATGTAGACTAATTGGCGTCCGTAGCCTGGCTGCGTTTCGGTAATCTCTTTGGGGAAACCGAAGGTTTTGTCTGTGCAATTATAGACGAAGGTATCATGACGAATAACTACGGGAGACTTATTGTGAAGGACAGCACGGTTGCCATTTGTCGGGCATGTCACCGTCCGGGAGAATCAATTCGTCACATTGTATCTGGTTGTTTTCGTCTAGCTAACGGAGAGTACTTGCATAGGCACAACCTAGTAGCCAGGATTATCCATCAGTAACTTGCTCTGAGATACTCTCTTTTGGAATCGGAAGTGCCTTGAAATTATTATTATTATTATTATATTATTCCTTGTCTCATCCAGTTTCACATTTACATCCACGTCACCCCTATACATATCCTAGAAATGGTAACAATTATACCATCTATGTAATTATCAATTCAATGAGAATAAATAATTATAAGGGAGAGTTACAGTAGTTCCCCATGAGTGTATTAATTTGGATTACTTCAAAGACGTTAACTAATTATAAATGTGTGGTGTACGTCAGTACATCATGAATGTCAAGAAATTAATAATTTTCATATTAATTGTGGGAAATTGTTACTTAAGTGGCGAGTTGCTATCGTGGGTACAACCTGGATGAGGGGTAGGAGGGAGCACACCGAGGGAGTTTCCACATCATATCGCCGTGGTTCGGCTTGTACGAGTATGTCTCAATGAAACTTTGGGCATTGCCGGTAGAGTTACCTACTCAAGTCGGAAAGGTTCAAGTGAGACGTCAGACCACGAAGGATAAATTATACCTTAATGATATTTATTTTGAGCATTAACGCCGAATATTAAGCCTGTCGGATTTCGGGAAGTGTGCATTGGAATTGCACAATTTAATTCCGCTAAGTCCGTTCCATTATCGGACCACTAGACGAACGACGTTGCACCATCGGACATAGTGAACATTCAACCCATACGCACAAAGCGTTTTGAGAACACATTCATTATGCGTACAGCTAAGGAGTGGAATTCCCTACCGGAGTCTAAGCTAAAACCTTTAGCTTTAAGTAAAGAGTAAATAGGTTACTTCTAGCTAAGCGTGCTCCATCGTCAGCCACATCATCGCTTATCATCAGGTGAGATAGTGGTTAAACGCAGGCCTATGCATAATAAAAAAAATAGGTTTAAAAAAAAAAACGGAGGATACGAGGGATTCATAAGTCGTATTGGCTGAAAAACTGAGAAGGGAGCCATATCTCTCATATCGGACCCGCTGTATGGTACTGGCGGTCGCTGCCAATGGCTGTACTTACTTGTAAAAACCCGAGGCCTTACCATGATGTGTTAAAATGTCAGGCGGGCGAGCGAGTAAGAGGGATGGAGCTATACATCTTATATGGCTCCATCCCTTTAACAGTTCAGTGTATGTCGTCAAATGGATCGCATTAAGAGCTCGTGGTAGGTTCTCTGGATCGATTTATAAAAATATTTTTTGTTTATAGGTACTTTCTAGGTGATCCTAAGATCATCATGATGATGGGGTCCTGGAGAAATCTCTTTAAAATAGGCACATATTCTTTAGAGACCTTACTATAGAACTTGGACATTACGTAGGTTTAGTTGAAGTTAAGTAGCACACATGACACATTAAAATAAAAAACTTGCTACAAAAATACATTAACCTACCTACTTCTAATACAAAACAAAGAACTAAAAAGTGCAAAATAACTTTCCATATCGAAAGTCTGTTTCAATAACGATGAAATAAAACCTATATATGTAGTTATTTTGCATTTTTTAGTGTGATTTTTGTATTGAATTCGGTTTTATTTTTTAATTTAAATGCTTGTGGGGGGGACAGGGAAAGGGAAATGTATCATCTTGGAATTCAAATGACAACCCATTATAGTGGTTCAACATTTGTAAACAGAAAATTAATTTGTTATTGGCCCCAACACGATAATTGGTGCACGGCATTGAGGGGTTTCTCCTGGAAAGGTGATATAATTAACTCTACACACTCACATTTTGTTGCTCAGTCACGTTCGATGTTTATTGCAATAATTAATTAGTCAAACTATACCTATACTGTATCTACTGAGTTTAGTTCACAATTTGTTTTGCTAAGAATTGGCGGGTAAGTTATTTTTAGGGTTTCGTACCTCAAAAGGAAAAAACGGAACCTTTATAGGATCACTTTGTTGTCCTTCCGTCTGTCTGTCTGTTAGACCCTTTATCTTATAGGAAAGCGTGTTATGTGTATATATTTATAGGAACGCGTGAAGGTACCGAGGTGAAATTAAAACCATATACTCAGGTCTGCAGTCCCACGAAGCTGTGAAAAAATCAAACTTCTGAGTTAACGAAAAAAAAAGATACCGCCGTTTATGTCGCAAAAAACGTGTATTTCGACACTCTTAAGGGGATCAAAATTCATAGGGTACTTTCCGTTGACTTAGAATCCTGAAATTTCGCATGAAGCAAGATCTCATAACATAAGCATAGGAAAAAATCTGAAATAGAACTTTTTTTGCGATTTGGAAAAATCTTCGTTACTTAATTCGGGAACTGAACTGTTTTCATAGACAAGTTTGTACGGAACCCTCAATACGCGAGTCCGACACGCACTTGCTCGTTTTTTTTATGCTGTTTCAAACAGGATACAGGTTTTGTTGCAAAATGATATCGTCGATAAGTTACAGCGGTTACGGAATATCACGACAAAAATCACACATACACATATACATATTTCACTTTTGACTATGAAGTGACATTAATTCCTAACGACGTAGTCATGAATTTACAAAAATTGTAAAATTTGTTTAATTTCTTATGAAGGTAAATATTATCTAATTATTTTTTTTAATAACGAAATATAATTACTTCTGCTTTAATTTTGATGCTGCATTATTATATTTTGTGATAGCTTAGTCAGAAATTATTTACATATTTCGATTTAATGCATGCGTTGCAATAAAATATTCGCTTCGGAGATTTCAATACAACATAATTCAAAAGGATGAAAAAAGTACTTCACCGTTATTTTGTATTTTGAAACAGCAAGCAATTTATATTATCTTTATTATTTTTTTCAAGTCTCTATACTTCAACCTTAATATCTATTTTGGTTTACTTTACGAAATTAGACGAAATGAGAAGAAAAGAATTTCCATGTAATCCTCAAAAAGTAGAAATTAAATAATAACAATATGGGGACGTGATCCTAGCACGTAGTAAAGACGGCTGCAGCCTAAGTTAGTTTAACTTAGCATCACTTAGCACCTCGTATAGCTGAAGTAATTCAAATTTCCTCGGGTATGCGAGTTCTAAGTGTAAAATAAGTTACTTAGCTACCTTTAGTTTAATTCTCGTCTAGACAAGGAATACCTGGGCTTATTATTGTTATTTGTTAGTAGTTTGCAGTTTTTATTTAAGTATGAAAAACCATTTCAGCTAAGCGAAATAAGCTAAATTGAGCTAAGCAAGTTTTAACCGACTTCAAAAAGAAGGAGATTCTATGTTCGGCTGAATGTATTCTTTTTTTTATGTATTCATACCAATTTCTCGGTCAATTTAGAACTGATTTTGAAAAGTAACACATGTCACTTTGACAGAATTCGGGCTGACGTTTGCACGAACCGAGCAGATAAAGGTGCCGACCGCAGAGGTGCGGTGTTCTTTCTTCTGTCAGCAGCCGTACGAACAACGTCTGGTCTCGGGGACTGTCTCACGGCTTGTTGTGTGAAGTGAATACCTAAAGCTTGCATCATAGTAAATTAGTTGTGTGATCTGGAATAGTTTTTTTTTATGGCTCGATACCCAGCTATCGCCCACAAAACTGAGTCCCTGGACAGAGCTTCAATGATGATTGGCATCCTCAGCCGACATGTAAGTAAATGAACAAAGATATAATTTGATGAACAAAAAATATGAAAAGATGATGATGAATAATATGATGAATTAGTTTTTATAAATATTTTTACTCAAATCTATTTAGATTGCGGCTGCGGATAAAAATATGATAATCTTTAACCATATTTCCGTGATCTTGGCTGTTTCCAAAATACGTTTTAAAAACTAATCTCGATAAGATAGATTGTCAGTGTCGCTGTCAGCGATAAGACCGCCCTTGTACCCATAGATTTAAGTTAATGTAAAAGTTTTTGTTACTATTTTGGTGTACAATAAAGTTTATTCTATTCTATTTTATTCTATTGTCAAACTTTTTTTTTAAAAAGAAGGAACACTAAATCTGAAATTCCCTCTGGCTCTCCCCTGAAAGCAGGCCAACGACAGAACTGTCTAGGTGGTTAAATATTGGTCTGATATGAGTCAGATCGACACTAAAGAAGAAGACATTACCATCGTCGTATGTTGTCATGTTATTAAAGTTTATTCGCTAACGTTTAATAACGGGACGACATTCGACGATAGTAATTTAATATTGAACATATTTATAAATATATAAGGTGTTAAAAAATTAACTTTAAGAATTTCGAGGGGACATTGTACTCCTCATTATGAACAACTTTTACTATGGGATCGAACCTAAAATCGCGAAAAAAAAATCAGCTGTTCCCTACATTTCTGTTCGCATAACTCGTCAAAATGTATGAAGCAGCTGATTTTTTTTTTCGCTTTTTAGGGTTTGGTCCCATAGTAAAAGTTGTTCGTAATGAGGAGTACAATGTCCCCTCGAAGTTCTTAAAGTTAATTTTTTAACACCTTATATTCAAATTTATAAAAAATAACACCCACAACAACGGTTTTCATAATATACATGAATAGATCAAACAGGATTACGAATCTATCTACTGATCATATTTTATTATTGAATAGCTTACTTGATTTAAAATAAGGCCTCGCACGGATGAATTGAAACAACGTAAAAAGGAAAAACGTGAAATATATTTGCTTTCTATAGGATTGATGAATGTTTCTTATTTGAATATTGCCTAACGATTGTTTTGCATAATTGCACAAAAAAAAATTACACAGGCAAGGCTGAGACTATGGTGGCATATAGCATAATCAAATCAACCTTATAATGTTCCCACTGCTGGGACTCAGGAATCTCTAGAAGAGGGAATGAGCCGTAATCCACTACGCGGACCCAGTGTAGCTTGGGGGATGTCACAATGTCTTCGAATTTTTGATTCTAGGACATGCTGTTTTCCTCATGATGTTTTTCTTCATCGTTTTGAGAGTCGTGGTGATAAATATTATACAAAGTAATGCGTCCGCCTGGGTTAGAACGCAATATACAACTAGTAAGTCAGGACCGTACCCACTGGGCTATTTATACTGTCTATGACTATGAAGGACCTCAGTACAATGGTCGATGACCTCAGTAGAGCTTCCGAAAGAGTGGGTCTTAGAATGAACATGGACAAAACAAAGGTCATGGTAAAAACCCATGTAGTACCCACTCCTAACAAGATCGTAGACTCTGAACTCGAAGTTGTGGACGATTAAGTTTACCTGGGACAAGTGGTTCCGTTAGGTAGGGTTAACTTCGAGAAAGAGGTCAATGTCGAATCCGACACGGCTAGACAGGCGACCTGGACGACTGGAGTGGCGACCGCGTACTGGAAGACGCGACGTTGGTAGTCCTCTCAGAAGGTGGACCGAAAACCTGGTGAGAGTCGTGGCAATTTAATGGATGCGAGACGCATAGGACCTATGTCCAACATTGGATGTTTTTCAGCTGAACTGATCATCTTTCATCTGTTGGTATATTATAATTAATGATTCTCTGCACGTGTTGGTTTCAACTGTTAGTGCAGATTGTACTAACCAGGTAGTAGGACTATAAAATGGAATGGCCTTCAATGTAAGCATAAATTAGGAAGCAACGTTATATTTTCGTTCATATAACCTATAAGAGACCAGATAATCTCTGAAAAAATCTACAAAAAAGCATTGTGTGGAAAGAAATAAACATACACATTTTTTCAATCAATGTGATTTCCCACAAAAGCAACCTGTTGCAACTCTACGACCCTTAAATGGACACAAAGACCTGGAAGTTGTGCGTACATTGTCGCCCCCTAATTGTTGAAAGGGTCCAATTTGTCTTGATTATTCAAATGTCCATGTATATGAAGGGACTACTTCTTTTTGTTTCCTCATTAGAGTTTCGTTACTACCAAAAATAAACCTAAATTATACTTCGAGTCCTAGTATAATTTAGGTTTCTTTTTTGTAGTAATGAAACTGGTTTTTGAAGCTACAAATGTAAAAATATTCAAGCTCATTACTCAAATGGAATATAAGAAGTAAACAAGTGCATATTGCTCGCTAAAAGCGTTTATATTTGTTCATATATTGAATATTTTCGATTTTCAATGAGGATAGAAATAGTACGTCTGCCCACGTAAAGGTGAGGTAGGTACATCTTTTTTGTTATGACGAACGTGGTTTAAAATTACATATTTTTTTCATAAAAGATGCGTAAGGCAAAATGGGGTAACTCGAAAACAAGGTTATCCCGGACACAACGGTTCAACAAATATGGAAGAGATGGCAGTGATTTGTTTGCCACCATATTGAAGGGAGAATTATAATTGATATTATTAGAGATGAGATAAAGAGAGATATTCGGTTTTTTTTCATGAATGTTGTGTTAGCTAAACTGTCAAAGGATAACGCCATCTACTGGTATTACCATAACAGCAAAATTCATTTTAAAATTACATTTTAATTAGACATGGCGTTGTATTCGGATTTTTTTTCGTAAGTTTTTCCATATTTTCTCACCGTTTGAACGTGCCCTGAACTATCACAAATATTTCAAGACCAAAATTAGCCAAACTGGTCCAGCCGTTCTCGAGTTTTAGCGAGACTAACGAATAGCTATTCATTTATATATATATATAGATAGATTCGTGGAAGTAAGTAACATAGAGTTGATAATACCTTCTCTAAAGCCCTGGAATTATAAATATGACGTTTAAATACCAGGCTTAAGTGAAATAAAATAATTTGAATTTGCCATCAGGGAAATAGCGAGCTGGCTATGGCGTGTAATGAAAATTGAATTTTGAGCTATGTATGAATCACGATACAAATGAACAGTCAACATCGGCGGAGAAAAAAAAAATTGAAATGAGTAATCATCCAATGTAATCTAATCTAATCCAAGGTAATCTCTCTCTAGGGTGGAGCAGACTTTTACTGACTAAAACCACTCCTGCGTCCTTCAGTTGCCCTTTGCGTCCTAAGACAACGCGTTTACTTTACGGGATAAATATATAATAAATGTTAATTCGTAAAAACCCCTCTTTGTTTTAGTTTTTACCCTACTCAAGTTTTGTAAACAAGACACTAAGAGTTTTATTTTTTCTCTTCAATGTAAATTTTTGGTAAAAAAAAAAAAATGTTGACTAGTTAATTTTAAATGTAATATTTAGTTTATCACATTTACTAGTTAATTGTTTATTAGATGGATAATTGAACTTAAATATAAAGCAATAAAAGAATCATGTTTTAATTTCGCTGTATTATTTACGTTTTTCCCGAGATATTCGTATTTCCTTCACTTTTCTCCATAAAGGTACTGTTAAATCACATATCAAAAACATGATAATTTGCGTAAAATTACTTATTTATAGAGCGTTAAAATTTTCTATGATTTGATGTATTTACATCATTCATTCAACGTAATAAGTTAATCATTCCGTTCATTCATCTGTCAGTCTACGGGCTTCAAATTAAAGGTTTTAAGGGTTTGAAAGTCCCAGAAGGTTCCCGATGTTTCGGGAAGATATTTTGTTTCTTCTTCTTCGTTTGACCTGTAAAATGCATTAAAGGACGGAAAACAAAAAATAAAACCAGTTATTTTTTATGTTGGGTATTAATTTCTCGTCAAATTTCGTATAATTTAAAGACAATATTGTTTATATAAAATGTAGGTAGCTGAAGATGGGTATTTCTGACTAGCCTTGTAATGAAGGAGGTACTAAATATAAATAAGTTGAAAGCTAAATTTTAATTACACTGGTCAAAACAAAAAATGTCTAAAGTCGAGGTTAAGTATCGTGGAATTGAAATTAAAATTATTCAACAGATTTATTGTAGGTACCTAAAAAGATTTTGAAGCTCCTCTTAAAATCTTTCTTAAAGTGAAAACTGGAGCTTTCGGGTGGTTCTACTGAAGGCATATTGTCACTGTGAAAAATCAGTTTTCGGGAAAGAGAACGTGCGGAAACTAAACTTTGTTTCCAGATTTTAAAAATGACAAAATGTAGTTCTTACATACATATATCGTTTCTTTGATGGGTGGATTTTAATAATATTTGATTCAAGATTTATTAGTAATTTAGTCACAAATGTAACAAAACTTGTCAGGACAAATTTTGTCAATCAACTGTATGGACACATCCAAAGACGCAGTGAGGACCACGTAGTTAAGACCGCTCTACGCCTACTAGAACAAAAAAGACGTAGAGGCCGCCCGCCGCATCGACTTGGTGGTCAAATAAGGAAAGCCCAGTTGCTAAAATTGACAGCCCAAGATAGAGCCACGTGGTGCAGAAAAGTGAGGAGACCCGACTCCAAATAATGGAACCAGGGAAAGAAGAAGATTTGAGAATCAATCAACTCAATAAACTTAAAATAGGTACAGGTTCTGAAAACAATACATCCAGAACTAAACCAAATAAAACTACCTCACTAATAGTTGTTAAATTATTATAGACATGATCATAACAAAATAAATACGGATTTATAATGACCTATCCGATTAGTAATACAGAATTAGAAGGTATGCCAATTCCTCGATGTAAAATTTTTATGACCAGCTATATTGGTAAGTAATTTTTATTCAGTAGTAGGTATCCGATATAATGTGACACACCGCGTTTGACGAAAATGCATGGCATTATTAAAAAACACTGGAAACTTTTGAAGGATCGAACATGCAAAAAGTGTCGTCATTAAAAACTATGTGCTTTTATTGAAACAATTCTGAAAGAACTGAACAAAAAAAAAGGCGATAGTCGACTACTTCGGGGTTGATCACCTAGGTATTTAAAATTGTTCATAAATAAATGAGTGGTTTACAGAGTGTAAATTTGTATCGAAAAATTTACGAAAATTAAAAAGTTTTCCATAATTCTTTTCCCCAAATTGTATGAAGAAAGGGTTGAATCTGTGTTTAATATGAGTTATTATTTCACGTTTGGGCGCGCGATGCTAAGCTAAACGCGTACTCGCGACGCGTTCCATAATGGTGTCATAAAACGCGCCAATATTATTTTAAAATAAGTCTTTTTACATAACACATCTTTCGGGGATCAGTTTAACTACCTTTTTGGTAGTAGAATAAAAGATTATATGTTATTATACTACAGAGCTGTGGTAAATTTTAGTAGTCAATACAGCTACTTGTTTTTTTCCAGAGACCTACATTATTTTTCAAACTTTTTTTATTGAAGTATATTTTATTACTTACATCTTTTATCTTTTAAATATCGATTTATTTAAAATTTTATTTTCATCTGGAAAATCTTTATAGAAAAAAGGACAAACTGGCTAACTGACATATCAACGCACAGACTTCAATACTGGGACTAGGAACTTGAAATTTTTCACAAGGTTTCCTCTTACGTCGCAGGCGAGTACTAAGAACGGATTTTTCAAAATTCAGCCCCTAAAGAGATGAAACGAGAGCCTAAAGTTTGTATGCAAATATCTACTTTCATGTGAGCAAAGCCACTGGCAGAAGCTAGTGTCTAATAATTTTATTAAGCAAATTGCATTAAATATTATTATTATTATTATTTTAATTTAAAGTACTGAAACGACATGATTCTGTTTCATATAAATAAAGTAACAAGGAAGTTTCAATGTGGGTTGATAAGTTCAAGAGTAAATTATTTTATGGTCGTAAAAAAAAATAAACCATCAAAAATTACCGCGCACTTTACCGATTTTATTAAATTAAAAAGTTTTGGTAATTGAATGAAGAATTATATGTTGTTTTTTAAAATATGTACCTTTGATTTTAAAATTGTGTGACGAACTTACCTACTTTGGCTTTACATGGGTAAGGTTAATTAACTTTGTTCGCTTTTTTTATTATTTATTTCTTTTCATGCACATAAAGGTACAAAGGCGAGCTTATCGGTCTACCCTCTTACTAAAAACCGTGGTTAGAAGAAGAACTTGGTTTTCTGCTATTTCTCTAAAGGTTTTTTTAACTATCTTTTGTTTGAGGTGGGAAATCATAAAATGATTTCTCCCGGTCTAGGATGAAGTGAGATGTCTGACTTTCACTGAGTAAAACCTACTAAGTTCCTTTATTTGCCCTTTGCGTTCAAAAACCATGGTAAGTAAATCTGATTCTTCTACCTTTAGGTATTGTCTTGCCTGAAAATGGTGATTAGGACCTACACGTATTAAGTTTAGATACACCTACTTTTTTTTTTTTTTTTTTTTATTGGGTGGGAAAATCATCCTAATGACATCCCCGCTCTTGGGCGGAGCGGGAGATAGTGTCAGACTCTTACTGACTAAAAACCCACTCCTGTTCCTTCGTTGCCTTCGTCCCAGGGCCCCGGGTTCCGCTTTCACACTACCCGTGGCCCCAGTAGGCTTCGACCCTGCTGGGCCCCTACGATTTGCTGACATCTCCTTGAGGCGCGCGTGGAACAAAACGCGCCGTCGACGACTTGGGCTTGGTCCGGACGGTTACCGGACGGTCAGACGGCGAGCCACCCATTGCTCGCCGTCTGCAAGCCCGCGCCTACGGTGGCCGGAAATCGGGATCGGAATCCCGGCGGCGGTTGGAGCGTAAGGACCATTGCCTCACGCGATCGGCCGCCTCCTTAGCTAGCATTACTGCTTCGCAGAAAGAGGCGACCGCCTGCCACTCCTCCTCGCTCCGGGGCATGGCCTGAACCAAGGCCCGGCGCGAGAGATCACCGCCGCCGATTGCCCTCACGAGGTCACGGCGTTGCTCTGCCCAAGCGGGATACACCTCCACCGTGTGCTCCACCGTGTCCTCCGGGTGGGCCACACAGTGGCGACACCCGGGCGTCGTTTCCGCACGAATCCGGTGCAGGAACCTCCCGAACTTACCGTGTCCGGTGAGGACCTGCGTCATGCGGAATGTGAGGACGCCGTGAGGTCTTTCCAACCACGCCTCAAAGAGGGGACTTACCGCCATAATTGTGGCGTGCCCAGCACGGGGTCGCGACAGTCGCTGTCGCCATTTCTCCATGTGTCGCCATTTCTCCAGGGTATCATTTAAGCTATCACCAATATAATTAGTTTTGTGTTTCTTAAATAATAGGGTTTGTCCTCAAAATAGTAGATCTGTCACCAAAATGTAGTCACCAAACAATGCAAAATCAGTTCCACAATAAATCACCTAAAATCCTGAGATATAAGGTCTAGTACCAAATAAATGTTTTTGTATGTATTATAATAGGTGTGTCCTAATAAGTATTTAAGCAAACTAATTTAAAGAGATCACCAATAAATCATATTATGTTACTAGAAAATTGCATTAAGTTCAAATAAAAAATTAGGGTTGTCATCATCGTTTCAACCAAAAGATTCTGCTACTTAACTAGACTCCCAAGGTTTTCCTTCCTCATTTTCCTCATCAGACTCCAATATCGGCACTTTCTCCACGAATGATTGCTCGACAAACGACGATAAACTTTTTGAATGACTTGCATTACCTTCACCACTACTTGATGCCATAATCAAAAATAAACATTTAAGAAATTAACTAAAACAACAAATTATCCACAACGATAATAAAATGCACCTACAACAATGAACATTCTAGTTACACAACCTAGTTACCTACAACCCATCGTTGAGGCCGGATTGGTCAATTTTTAAAGCGCGCCAATTTGTCTCCGCCCCTTTGATCATTTTTTCATTAAAATTATAAATTGATGTATTAAATTGGTAACGAATACTATTAATTTAATATCTGAACGAAATAAAATGTTACTACTGTATTGGTGACAAAATATCAAATAAAAAGGAGTCGCAGTCAGGGATCGATAATCGATTTATTTGGTGACAGATCTACCATTCTGAGCACAGAGCTATTATTTAAGTAACAAAACTGTTATTATAAGAACGAAGTTTATATTCATGTAATGCAATATAATTTTATTGGTTATCGATCTCTTATTTTACACATATATTAACATTAATTTGATAATTCATACCTGGGAACAATTTTTGTTTATCTGAGAACGAAAATATTTCGTGGCGATAGATCTATTTATTAGGTGATACAACTTGATGACAAATATAAATTTTGGTGATAGAAAATATAGTTCCCATTTCTCCATGTAGATACACCTACTTAGTATTTTTTTCTATTATAGAGTTGTGTTTTTTAAAACTTAATACTAATATTAAGTAAGTAGGTACTTAACCTAATGTTTAGAGTTATGACCGATAAAAGACATACATGAGTCAAATAAAAAATGGAAAATCATTCAATCATTATTATTTAATTAGTTTAATAAATTATATTATTTTAAACTTTACCCACTTTAAAAAAAAAAGAAATCAAAACATCGAAACGGCTAACACTTAAAAAAAATTAAAAACCGAACAACCCAGAAATATTACTATCCCTTTCAATATATTATAGAAAAGCTAAAGTCAGAAACGATAAACATGGAACGTGTAAAACATTCACGGCTGGAATTAAATCGGTCCAACCTACGCCCACTGTATAACAGCCCCGTTCATATATAAGGGGACGGAGGAACACTGTGGACCACAGTCAAGCCATACCTTCCAAGGAATCGAACGTTCTTGGAGAAGGAATTAGCGAAAACTGATTTTGGAACACTGTTTGTTTTTTTTAATTGACATTCCATTCTGTGGCGTTTGTGACGTCGGCGGTTTTGATTGGCGAACTTTAATTAACAGGTGAGTTTTTTTTTGTGCACTGATTGAATTGTGGCGTATTTTTTTTTATTAGATTTTGTTTTATCGGTCTGTTTTGTATTTGTAGTTTAGTTACGAAAAATTAATATCGATAAATTGCGCGTAACTTCAAAAACTAAAATTAATTATGATATGATGCATCGAAAGAAAATATTTAACATTATTTAAGTTTAGACTCTATGCAATTTTGATAATACAGTATACCTACGACGTTGCATCACATAAAACATTTGCCACCTCAAAAAAAAAAACATGTCATAAAGACATTTCTTTACAAATGTAACGTAACAGATTTAAATATTTACATTCTGAATTCTCTGTATTACAAAAACAAAACAAACTGGAAAAAAAACAAACAAAAAAAAGAAACAACTTTCTGTTATCTTACGATTACAAATAAGTGTGTCTTGTATACAAATATATACAACACTTATATGCAAACAGAAAGTACTCGAAGCACTGTTCTTTTTGCTTCCTCCTGGTTCTCTGTTACTCTACTTTAAACGATAGGATTACTTTTATCATTAGCACTAAATCAAATATTCGGAAACAGAAACTACTCGAAGTTCTTACGAGTTCCTTCTACCTATATTCTTTTTGCTTTCTCCTTATCTTCTCTATCTGTCCTTATATGTTTGCATATAAGGACCCGATTAGTTAGTCGAGTCGATTCGAGTAGTTACTGTTTGCAATAACCACTCGAAACACTTACGAAATTCTCTGTTCCTTTTGCTTCCTCCTTGTTCATACGTCTCGTCCTGCATACTGTCCCCACTCTACTCTAAACGAAGGGTAAACTTTTATCATTAGCACTAAATCTAATATTCGTGTACATCACTACAAGTTTTGTTATGTGAGTGGTCATTTATAAGAATTAGTTTGTACGTCCCTGCCCAGACTTGGGACGAATTACTGAGTGAATTACATTGTGTAAGTAAGGTAATTTTGTTCTTACTGGTGCCATGTGGTGAAGACATCGTTTGGCAACCTATGTTTTTATTGCTTCAAGAAGGGTCACAATTTTACTAACTCAAATCTAGCGTGTTCCGTCAGTTGCAATTTACGTTCCTGCGCCGAGGTAACTCTATCGGACTATCTCTCAAGAATCGAGAAGTAACCTTTTTTTTTTCGGTGGTAAAATCATCTTATGACATCTCCCGCACTTGGGCGGAGCGGGAGATAGTGTCAGTCTTTTACTGACTAAAAACCCACTCCTGTTCCTTCGTTGCCTTTCGTACCGGGGCCGAGTCTTCCTTTCAGAATCAGACCCTTGGCTAGTAGACTTCGACCCTGCTGGGCCCCTACAGTTGCTGACATATCCTTGAGGCGCGCGTGGAACAATACGCACCGTCGACGACTTGGTCTCGGTCCAGATGGTTACCGGACGATCGGATGGCGAGCTATCGAGAAGTAACCTGGATTTTTATATTAATTCCGGAATCTCCAACCTATCTTGATCAAGCGTGTTCATTAATGCAGCTGCCTTCTCTGCGTGAAAAGAGGCACTAACCCTGCAGTGGTATAGTTATCGGCTGGTATTATGAATAGCCCGCAGGTGTTTTGTGTGGCGAGAAGAAGTACTCAAATACCTAATTAATAATAATGTAATAAATCTATTTCATCCGAAATATAGAAAATCATAAATTAAATCTATAAAATTTCTTAATAACTATTACAATTTCGATTTCACATTTGAATCATCTCATTCATCATTTACATTAAATTTTATTATACGTTGTATTACTGACTTTATATTTACAATCCGCCTGTTGGTTCAACTAGCCTGTTGGTCGTGGGTTCGATTCCCACCCAGGATAAATGTTCGTGTGATATGCACGATAATTTGTTCTCTGTCTGGGTGTAATTTGTATATATTAAGTATGTATTTAGAAATATATAAGTATGTTTATCAGTTGTCTAGTACTTATAACACAAGCTCTGCTTAGCTTTGGGATAGACGGCGTTGTGTAATAGTTGTGGAATATTATTATTAATAACCAGAAATTATAGTAGTATTTTATTTTTATAATTAATTAATTTCATGCAATAAATAATATCTTTCAATTCAATTTTCAAATTAGATTATTCTGCCATTAAATATAATTAATTTAGCAATTCATTTTAATTTCTTATAACATAATAAGAAATTAAAAAAAATTAAATACCTAGTTCATAAAATTAAGTAAGATCATTCCATTTTAAATTAAACGTACCGACTAATTTATGAAGCGAATTTTATTATAACATACTCTGAAATATGGTAAATAATAATTAAGACTAGAATATAAATTAAAGTTATCTTTTGAGTACCCAAGATTGGGCATAGGCATCCTCCATGCATTACCATAATTTGTTAATACTTTATTACTTCTTCATGTACCCACCGCGCTGCCTCTACCAAAATATGTTGCTATAGTTTTTCTTTGAACACAGAAGAAAATAAAAGAAGCATTTTCAGCCTTCGTGGACTAAATCAAATGACATCTCCAGAATCATACATTTTGACGTCACATTACCCAACACGACATCCTCGTCCACATTCCGTACAACACATTATGAGCGGGGATTACTCTGAGCTACAGCTAATAATAAACTAGTGCTATATAAAACATCCATCCACATACATAGTTCTCAATACCGTAGTCCGTTCGCTCCGTAGTTAGAAATATGATCACTTCATTGCTCCTTGGATGTCCGGAAGAAATAATTATTTGTTGATAAGACACCTGAAAAGGTGCTGCGCTAATATAGTTTTGTTCTCAAAGTGATTTTTGTGGCTTTTATGGCCGACGGAACGCGCTACCACGAATCTCAAATACTAGTAGAAGGGGTTCACATCTGTGACGGGTTGACAATGAAACCTAGAAGTTGTCTTTGACAGCCGATGGAATTTCGAGGAGCACATCCGACGTTTGGCTCCCAAACTGGAGCGGGCCGGGGCTGTTCTCAAGTGGTTCCTGCCCAGCTAAAGGGTCCAGAGGCCGTTTTTTGCGATATATGTCGCAAAAAACGTAAAAAGTATATTTTTTTTTTATTAAAAAGAAAAAAAAATATACGGCCTATATTTCGACACTGTCAACGGAATCAAAATTCATAGGGTTCTTCCCGTTGACCTAGATTCCTGATATTTAGCATGAAGCAAGGTGTCATGAAGTAAATTACACAAAGTAATGCGCCTGATTGGGTTTGAACCTGCGACCTACAACTCGTAAGTCGGGGCCGTTACTACTCAGCCACCACTGCTCTCAAAACGGTGAAGGCATACATCGTGAGGAAACCGGCATGTCCTACAACCAAAAATGCGAAGACATGTGACATTCACCAACCCGCACTGGACCCGCGTGGTGGATTATGGCCTATTCCCTATCTTAGAGAGGAGGCCTGAGTCCCAGCAGTGGGAACATTACAAGGCTGATTATGCTATGCTTATGCTAAGGTTTCAGCACAAGTATAGGAAAAAAACTGAAAACTGTAAATTTGTAGTTACGTCACAAAAAAATAACTTTTTTTTTACGATTCGGAAAAATCTTCGTAATTTAATTCGGGAACTGAACTGTTTTTATAGGTAAGTTTGTACGGAACCCTCAGTGCGCGAGTCTGTGTCACACTTGCCCGGTTTTTAGGGTTAGGAGATCATCAAATGACTTCCTCTGCTCTAGGATAGAGTGAGAGGGCGTGTAAGACTTTTATACAGCTTTCTAAATCTTTGTTTATTCTAATCATCATCATTTCAGCCGAAAGACGTCCACTGTTGGACATAGGTCTCCCCCAAATGTCACCATAATGACCGGTCCTGTGCGTCTCGCATCCATCGGATTTCCGCAACCCTCACCAAGTCATCGGTCTACCTTGTGGGAGGCCTTCCAACGCTGCGTCATCCGGTACGTGGTCGTCATTCCAGAACCTTTCGTCCCCATCGACCATCTGTTTTGCGAACAATGTGCCCTGCCCACTGCCACTTAAGTTTGGCGATTATTTGGGCCATGTCGGCAACCTTTGTTCCACTGCGGATATCTTCATTTCTAACGCGATCACGCAAGGAAACTCCGAGCATAGACTTTAAGCCTTCTGATGAGGCCTATTGTAAGCGACCGCGTTTCGGAGCCATATGTCATCACTGGCAACACGCACTGGTCATAGACATTCGTCTTAAGACACTGTGGTATATTGGACGAGAAGACATCGCGCAGCTTCCCGAACGCTGCCCACCCTACTGTTGTTTATTCTAATTGAAATCAGCACTATTTGACTCCCAAAAGACTGCCTCTCTTCAGTTCCCACCATTCCTATTATTTAGTCATCCTTTTTCCAGTGAATACATGCTTCACGAATTAAATTACTTTTAAATGAAATTAATGTATGTCAAAAGACGTTATGCAATAAACGCCTCGAGGTAACTGTTCTACTTAGCTTCAGTTTAATGAAAATCTCCGGTACCTTAGATATCAATTGTATTCGTCTGCACCCTTCTTCCTGTAATTGTGTGCTATCCCATTGTCTTGTTTAATTATCTGTCTTCTGATTGTTTCTTCCTTAATTACTTCAGTTACTTCAGTAATATGAAGTTGACAGGTTTGTAGGTAATGTGTGTGTTTACAATATCTTTTATTTGAGCTACTTACTTATTTACTACGGCATCATTGTCATCATTCACTGTTGTGTTCCACGCACTGCTTTGTGCGTTCCTTTTTCATTTTGTGTTATGCTCGCCTGGTATGTGCGAGTGTCATTTTGTAAGTCTCAATCTACTGAAAAAGATTTTCACTGAGCCATATATTGTAAGGTGTAGTATTTTGAATTGCTTTCAAGCACAAACCGAGTATATGTCACTGATATTTCATTTAATTCTTTACTATATTTACACGACTATTTCAAAAACACAACTAATTAAAACTATATATACACTAAAGGCTACTCCTAACTAAAATATGGCGTCATAAAACTCCTCCGCATCGCTGTCGACTGGAAGTGTGCCCGAAATTATTGCCACGTTGTATGGCAATGCAACAGAGCAATGATGGCCGAGTGGTAACAGCTCTGACTTACGAGTTGTAGGTCGCGGTTTCAAACCCAGTCAGGTGCATTACTTTATGTAATTTATTTCATCATCACTGCTCTCAAAACGGTGAAGGAAAACATATTGAGGAAACCGGCATGTCCTAGAACCAAAAATTCGAAGACATGTGACATTCACCAACTCGCACTGGGCCCGCGTGGTGGATTACGGGCTATTTCCTCTCCTAAAAAGGAGGCCTGAGTCCCAGCAGTGGGAACATTAAGAGGCTGATTATGCTATGGTAATGCATAATCTCTGACCGCGGTAACTCTCTCTCTCTCTGAACGCGAAGTGACAACTAATTGAATTACTTCATGCTTCTCACCAATTTTCCGAAGATAGTATTGGTACATATGTACATTGACAGTCGAAGATTGGCTACAGTTGTGTAATGCAATTATAAAAAAAAAAAATATTCATAACGCACCAGGCACATAAATATTTAGCCGTCCTTATAGAGACGTATTTTGATTGCGACCCAATATTGTAGTTTTTCTGTATAAATGTGACATCAATTAGATTGTTGAGGTTAGTTGCGTAAGGTGAACACGTGACCAAGTTTATATTAGATTTGTTTTTTTTGTTATTTTTTTGTTTTTGTCTTAACTCTAAGGGCCGTGCGTGCCTCACTGGGATACCATAGCGGCGTAGCCAGGTCATGACGTCAAAAAAAATGTATCGTTGCCTGTGTGGCCACTAGTGGTCAGGTGAGGCGCATATTGCATGCATTTTCTTGGCTACGCGAACTGGCAGCACCGCCATGGTGTCCCAGTGAAGTGTATTTCGTTAACTCGACAAATGTACTCGTACGTGCGATTAACACTCGTGCGACAACACTGTGCTGCGACTCGCCGTTACTCAAGTGCTCAGTCTAATACACCCGTCCCAGTTAGGTATGGACCTAAGGGTGATCAAATTTGAAGTTGGTTTTATATGGTGTTACAGAAACACAGACTTCTAGTAAATATATTGATTTAAGGTTTTTAGGTTTTGGATGTGTAGAAATACGTCAACGAGTTAAACAGTTTTGAATGGTCTTACACAATATTGTTTGCAATATTCTTTCTGTTGACAAATAATAATGAAACGAAATCGGCATAACGTATCTATTAACATGTATGTTTATACAGCTTCTTTTTTTTCAGTTACCTAGTACTCATAACACAAGTTCTGCTTTATTAATATTTATATATATATCTTAACTATTAAATATTATAAAGTGACGATGGGAAGAGGCCAGATGGGATGACTAATGCCTTGGAAATTAGGCAGGCCTTTGGTGTGGGATGCAACATGTATCGACACTCTTGCGCCATCCCATCTTCGGATTACGGCGGGCTGTTCTGGGGCGGCTGCTGCAGGTGTAGAAAACCTCAAACGGCGTAAATATAATAACCTCATCGGAGGTTATACGTTTAAGCCGTTTGGGGTTGAAACACTAGGGCCATGGGTCCGAGCGCTCATCGAGTTGTTCGAGAAATCATCAAACAGCTGGTCGACTTTTCGCGTGACGAGAGGGCTAGGCTTTTCTTCAGTCAACGAATCAGCATTGCCATTCAGCTAGGCAATGCTGCCAGCGTTCTGGGCACATTTCCCAAATTTTTTGATGCCCTATGAGTTCTTTTTCTACCCGTTTGTACATATTATTATTTTCAGTGTGTTTAAATACCTTTAGCTTCTTAAATCGAATAGGTACCTTTATCTGAGTGAATTGCATTCACAGGTTTCCGACCATTTTATCAAGCGCTTTAGACTGATGTCCACTCACAACAGTTTGAGCTTTAAAATCTTGAGTTAGACATTCCGTAGTTTTGTTTGATGCTTTGTGTTTAGACTCACTGCTTCGTCCAAATCAATTTAACTTTCCGCATTCCCATTTGTGAGCAGTGGTGGTCGATGGGACCGTTTGCGTCTTACGAGTTGTCGGTCGACGGTTTGAACTCGGGCAATGCAATTTACGTCATCACCACATTTCTCAAAAGGAAAATACTGGGCCGGACTCCTTTAAGGATCTTTCGTTATCTACATCTATATATATAAAAAGAGAAACTGGCTGACTGACATATCAACGCACAGCCGATACTACTGAGACTAGGAGCGTGAAATCTTGCTGAAGGTTTCTTTTTATAGCGTAAGCGAGCACTAAGAGAGTATTTTTCAAAATTCACCCTCAAGGGGATTGAACGGGGGTCCAAAGTTTGTATGGAGAAACCTACTTTCACGTGGGCGAAGTCGCTGGCAAATGATAGTTTATATATAAAAGAAGAAACTGACTGACAAATCAACGTACAGACGAAATTACTGGAACTAGGAGTGTAAAACTTTGCTCAAGGTTACCTTTTATGACGTAGGCGGGCACTAGAACACGATTTTTCAAAATTCAACCCCTAAGAGGATGAAGGGGGGGGGGGGGCAAAGTTTGTATGGAGAAACTTATCTTCACGTGGGCGAAGCCGCTAATAGAAGCTAGTTTGAATATATAAAGATACTTTGAAAGTTTGCCGCGCTAACATATCTCCGTGGTGAGAGTTTTTCGAGTTTGACCGCTGATTGGAATCTTATACCGCGGATTAGTAACTTAAGTTATTCTTCAAGTGACGAATTACTGAGCAACTAATCTAGACAGGGGATATGGCGGATTATAATTTCGTCTTATTATCTGATTTCATTTATTTTTATTTTTATTGTACCTTGTAGGACATATCAAACCCGTTGTACCTTGCTTGCCTGCCATGTACCTTTTTTTTTCGATGGGAAAATCATCTTATGACATCCCCCGCTCTTGGCGGAGGGGACATAGTGACAGACTTATACTGACTAAAAACCCACTCCTGTTCCTTCGTTGTCTTTCGTACCAGGGCCGAGTCTTCCTTTTAGTAGTTATTTTGATCCTTTTAGTGTTTTTTTTTAATGAAGTCGGTAATTTTTTTAATGAAGTCTGTAATTAAGTTTGTTTTTTATTGGATATACTTTTCCGGGATAAAAAGTACCCTGTGTGGTGCCCAGGATATTAAAGAATAATTATACCACGTTTCATCGTAATTGAACCGGTAGTTTTTGCTTTATGCCAGAACAAACAGACAGACAGACAGACAAATTTTTTTTTAATCTCATTGTTGGGTTCGGTGTGGGTCTAGTAACACCCCATGTCATTTTTTTTTTGATATTTTCAATGTACAGAATTTTCACTTCTAAAGATTTATTATAAGTATAGATTGTAACTCCATTGAAAATCTAGAGAGCTTCCTGCGAGACAAACTTCGTCTAGTGCAGGAAATCTTTGAAAATTCTCTTATGTTTAATCTTTAATAAAAACAAAACGTTCTAGCATAACATACTGTGTAACCTTTATTTTCTTTTAATTTTATTGTTATTTTTATCTACATAAGATTATACTCTTAGATAACTACTACTATACTATACTACTTACTACTCAACTGCTATTTTCGAAATGATACTTCTTAGTTCTTAGATCGATCATCGATCATCACCAATAGTTGTCATTTTTTTTTTACCTTTTTCTGCTAATAATTTATAAAAATAATCCCATATTTAGGTCTGACATAACTCAAGTACTAGATAATATTTTTAAAGGTTAATAATTAAATTGAATACCATAATTATGCAGGATTCTCAAACATATACATATTTTTTTTAAACTTTAATTTGTAATCTTGAGCTTTTTTTTTTATTGGGTGGGAAAATCATCTTATGACAAATCCCGCTCTTGGGCGGAGCGGGAGATAGTATCAGACTATTACTGACTAAAAATCCCACCCCTGTTCCTTCGTTGCCTTCGTCCCAGGGCCTCCGGGTTTCGCTTTCACACTACCCGTGGCCCCAGTAGGCTTCGACCCTGCTGGGCCCCTACGATTTGCTGACATCTCTTTGAGGCGCGCGTGGAACAGTACGCGCCGTCGACGACTTGGGCTCGGTCCGATTACCGGATGGTCGGACGGCGAGCCACCCATTGCTCGCCGTCTGCAAGCCCGCGCATACGGTGGCCGGAAATCGAGATCGGAATCCCGGCGGCGATTGGGGCGTGAGGACCTTTGCCTCACGCGATCGGCCGCCTCCTTTGCTAGCATTACTGCTTCGCAGAAGGAGGCAACCGCCTGCCACTCCTCCGATTTGCTGACATCTCTTTGAGGCGCGCAATCTTGAGCTGGATGCTCACCATATTTGTAAGCCTCCTGGCATAACATAGCGCTCTCTTCATCAAATATAAGATCTGTATTTCTGTATCCCTGTTAAGAAATAAAAGTGTTTTGATTTGATTAGTTTTTCAACGACGTGGCTATCAGATTTCATGTTCCGCTGTGTTATGTTTACTAGTCAAGTTAAATTCAGTTACGATGTAACAATTACAAATCGATAACTAATTTGTTGGGTGGTCGACATTTTTAGCGGTGAGATCTATGATTGAGTTAATCTAATATCAGTAGATCGTTAACAGAATATTGTGGTTAGCTAGATTTTGATACATTCTTGATTAAAGAAGAAAGAAGAGTGTGTTTTGTTTGATTTCAGGACCTTAGGCTCAGTAGTCCCGGGTCCTGGTACAGGCTATGATCCGGAGCTAGGAGGAATGGCCAGCGGTCGCTTCCTTTCCATACACCCCAGCCGCTGGCACCGCGACCCCGATTTCCAGTCACTGCAGGCATGGGTTAGCGGACTACAAGCAATCGGTAGCTTACCGTCCGGCCGGACGGTCGTCCGGTAACGGACCGTCGTCCGAGTTACTCGACCGAGTTGTCGACGGCGCGTAGTCACGCGCGTCTCAAAAAGATGTTACCAAACCGTAGGGGTCCAGCAGTGCCGCAGCCTACTGGGGCCATGGTTTTACTTCCGAAAGGGAAACCAGTAGCCCTGGAAATTAAAAGGCAAAGAGGGGATATCCACAGGAGAACCAAGGTTACAAACATAGCCCAAAGAATCGCCAAACTTAAGTGGCAATGGGCAGGGCACATGCTCGCAGAACAGATGGTCGATGGGTACGAAAGGTTTTGAAAGGTCTCCCACAAGGTGGACCGATGACCTGGTGAGAGTCGCGGGAATCTGATGGATGGGAGACGCACAGGACTAGACATTATGGCGACACTTGGGGAGGCCGATGTCCAACAGTGGACGTCTTTCGGCTGAAACGATAATGATGATGACGCCCTCCCACTCCGACATAGAGCCCCCTAAAGCGGATGAAGTCATTGGATGATTTCCCACTTCAAAAAATGCTTATATGTCGCTTTTGTAATATCTTAAATCTGGAACTGTAGGGTTTCGAGATTATATCTAAAAGTACGATGAGGTGAACTTAGTTACCTGAGGTCTTCCTTTCAGAAGCAGACCCAAGGGTCTGCTTGAACGACGAACGTCGAACCTTACTGGGGCCAAGGGCCCCAGTAAGATTCGACCCTGCTGGGCCCCTACGGTTTTCTAAAATCTCCTTGAGGCGCATGTGGAACGGTACGCGGCGTCGACGCCTTGGGCTCGGTCCGGACGGTTACCGGACGATCAGAGGGCGAGCTACCCATTGCTCGCCGTCCATGTCTAGTATCCATAGCACAAGCTCGGCTTAGTTTAAGACTAGATGAGGTTGTGTGAAAGTTGTAGAATATTATTATATTATTATTATTTCATTTATTATTATTCAAAATAATTAAGGCTAAATTCGTTGTTCATACTTTCCAGTAATCAAGTTTGTTCTTCACCCAAAGGAATACCAACATGCACAATATTGGTAATAAATCATAAACTTTATTTTTAGATACTTTGTTTTGGAGCTTTGTTTACAGAAATAGACTGTCTTGTTGATCCAGTGGTCGTAAATGTTTCGGCTGAACATGCAGTCTTGGATTCAGTTCAGTGGATAGTCAGGTCTGGCAGTCCAGACACTCACACCGTTATATGAGACCTGAAATAATTTCCTGAGAAATGTGTGGATACATTAAAGGATGGAGGTTTACTGATCTTAAAAATTAGGAAAAAATAACAAGGGCGCGAGGTTAGAAGGTGTTCTGCTAATAAAAAAAAAAAATGAAATACACTGCGACACCAATTATATATTAGGATTAGTTTCTGCCAGTAACTTCGACGCGTAAAAGTAGGTTTTTCCACACAAACTTTGGACCCCCGTTACATGTCTTTAGGGGGTGAATTTTGGAAAATCCGGATTTATTCTTAGCGGATGTCTACACCCTATAAGGAGTATAAGACTATAGTTTCTGAGATTTCGTGATTAATCAGCGATGGTATTTCACTTTTATGTATACACTCCACTGTGTGTCTTTTATGTGTCACTTTTGTGTCTTTTTTTCGTTTTTTTGTGTGTATGTTATTAGGATAAGTGTGTTTTGCCCTTGCGCTCATGTAAAAACAAGAAGTGAAATTTCTTAAAACGGTGGAATTTGGTCCAAAACTGCAATAGTAGACAGCTTTGGGACCCATGGGAAGCAAACAATTAGTAAAATAATTTCAAACTTACTTTTTCCTCATTTTTAGGCCCAGAAATCCTCCTTATGGACCTCCATCTTTTATCTCTGTCTACCCCTTGTCTTAATTAGTATTAAAGACAAGGGGTTGTGGCTATGTCTTTTTGTATGGCTATGAAGTTACATTTCATCAAGAAAATTGTGTCCTACTTTTCTTGAAAATTTAATTTTGAGAGTAAATGCAAAGTGACTTCTCAGATCAGGTGGCATCGTGTTAGCAACGAGTAAAAAAAACATAATTCTTGAAAAAGAAACGTTCTAATATCGTAGGCGTAGGAGGAAATCGCACGTTTTGTTTGATGATAAATAAAAGCGAACAACTTGTTTCTGAACTTCCTATATATCCACTCAAATTTATAATAATATTCTACAACGCCGTCTAGTCCCAAGCTAAGCTAAGCTTATGTATTGGTGCGTTTACACGTGGTCCCTGCCTCAGCCAATCACCAAAAATTATTATTAATATTTTTTTCACCGATGGAAAACTCCGTTATTCGTGAGTGACATAGACTATAATTTATGTACGTGGGCGAAGCCGCGGGCAAATACTAGTTTGCGATAAAGTATTTTTTTTAAACAAATAATTTAAAAAATTAAGCCAGCTTTTATGACTCCAACTAAACCTTCTAAATTTTTATTTTAATGTCACAAGGTTCTCTTAGAACATAATACATAACTGAATATCGCGTCACTAAAGTCTCTAATGCCATTTACAAAAAAACTTTAACTACTTACTGAAAAAAAATCCATCAAATCGGAATTTTTTTTTCATCAATGTATTTCCACCCTTCAGTATATTGTTCCAAGGTTTCAAATACATTATCGAGTACAGAGGTTGTATGCACTTTACCCAATGCCCTTGTAGTTGACTTTCTAGACAGTTCTGTGTCTATGGGCTGTGAAATAGCATGCAATAGATATTCTATTTTATGCGTTGAATAGCCCTCAACGTTGTCGGTTCAATTCTTTCATTATTTTATGGCAGCTTTTTTCTATATCAGTAATATTAAGTTAGGAGTGTAAGATAAAAGGTTTTCAGGATTCTTATGGGTGCTCCTAGGTCATCTTTGCGAGTTGTTTTATAGATTCAAGTTAAATTTCCATTGGTCCCTTGTTGGGCGCCAAAGGAAAGATTTTGGCGCCCAACGAGAACCATTTTCAAATACCCACATACGCCACACTAATGGGGCAAAAATCGTACGGGTTTCATTATAATACCTCGATGATTTGTACTTTTTGTTGCTGTTAGAAGTTCGATTCCTCAGGAATGGAAGGTGTCAGTGGGCTTTCCTTCAGAGGGAAAGCCAGGAAGCTTGTAGGTACATGTGATATTGATTTTTGAATACCGTTTGTTGAGCATGTGACTGAAAATATGGACGTAGTAAACATTTATGGACTTACCTTTACGGAAAATGGATGCTTGATATTACGTGTTTATGAATTCATTTATTTGAATTATATTATAATAAATTTTTTTTTACTGTGCATGTAATCAAAGAATTTTATAATCTTACTTTCAGTTCGTATCTTTGTGCTATCTTCTTTGGACAACGGCGGATGTAGAATCGGATGAAGGGTAGACTAAAAAAATCTTTGAAGTAGCATCGCTAAAAGAATCTTTTTCATAAATTACTTTGGAAACAGACACTATTTTCTGTAGAGAGTTCAGTTGGGTTTTATTTTGCTACGAACCATATCTTTATTTAGGTTGGTACTGGTCGGTTATGTTCACACACACGTCAGCTATTTTCTACGACATAAATATAACACTGAGCCCTCTGAGACCTCTCACACACAGACAAAGCTTTGACAGTTAATATACACTTACATCCAACACCAACCTGCTTTTCCGGGACAGAAAAACTGCCTTCTACAATTTCTATTGCTGACGTTGAGCACCGTAGTTGTGTTTCAGTTCAAAGTGAACCGATGCCGGTTAATTATAGACCCATTAGACATTTCAGGCTCTATCTCCAGTGTGCAGTGGTAAAAAAAACATACCTACGAAGCTGCTTATAATATTACAGATAACCGTAAACGTCGATGACCGCTGGAAGGAGTATCTTCAACTTATTTGATTACCAGTGTACTACAGCCTGAAATCATCTATCGGGTCATTACCCGGATCAGACATAACACCTGTCTGGTCGGCGGATCCTCCCTTTTTAATTGACGTTTGTGGGACTTACACTCTGTTCCGAATACCTCCTAAAAACACAAGACAAAATTCATTAAAGCTAGAACTACATTAGAACGACGCACACGTGTAACACGCGTGATTTGTACGTAGAACGAGTTGCGTGGCGTAGATCAAGTGTAGTTCTACAAGTCTAGTTTCCATATAAAATGTATGGAGACCGACGCGCTCAGATATGTGGCACACGAGTGCGCAGTGTAATTCTATCATCTATTTCTAGGCTACCTTCAACCTGGTACGGTTAATAAAAATCTAGTATCAGATGGCTAGACCGTACTACGGACAGTTAAATGTGCGTCCTACTGTACACTTCAATCCAACAGTCGCTAACATTAAAAACGTTCCATAAAATAAGTTTAATGGACTTAAAATGGCTTCAATAAAATCAGTAAACAGCTGTTGATTATAGTAGATAGTCCGGTCCGGTCCGGTGGTAGTAGTCCGGTGGCACAAATAAGAAAGATAATTAATTTATTTATTAATCAAAAGTTAAATTAAATAGAAAAATATTTTGGACTTTCAGGCGTGTAAGGACTTTGTATAGTTATTCATCTCTTAATTTTCTTCAGTGATTATTTTCTTAATCATTTGCACCTCCAATATTAGTCCAAGATTACACTCGTAACTATGCTATTTGATATTATGGGATTAATCCTATAAACAAACTTGTATGCTCTCATATGTACACAAGACACCAGCGAGAACTGCTCCCCTATGCTCCCCTAGCCAAGTTACGATCGTTTCGTTTGCGTCGAACGCCTCAAGTAGGCCACGCCTCCGATTTCTTTGTTCTGACGTCATCTCAACGCTCAGTCACGTGGTCAGAACAAAGAAATCGGAGGCGTGGCCTACTTGAGGCGTTCGACGCAAACGAAACGATCGTAACTTGGCTAAGGGAGCTGGAATAACTATCTATAGACCTTACAAATATTTGTTCCGAGCGGGAATCGAACCTATTACACTTAGCGCAGCAGCCAATCGCTCAAACACTGTTCCAAACATGCATAAGTTGGTTGCCATTTGATGAGCTATATCGTATGATCCCAAAATACCACCCAAGTCATAATCTAATACTGAAATGGTCAACCCTTTCGAATACAGTATTTCTAACTCAGTAACTTTTTAACCTAATTTATCGGTTCTTGCATGAGACTCAATGGAATGATCTTATGTCCTAACCCTGATCAAAGTTACTTTGACTGAGTGTCCAGTTTTAATTGCCCAGAGACACACGACCTCTTAGCGAGATAAATTTTACAAAACTGAACTGTTAAAGATATGGAGCTATACAGGGTGTATAGTATAGCTCCGTCCAGGGGCGCCGACTCCTTGAGTGCTCGGGGACTCGAGCACCCATGAGAAATAAACAGTGGGTGCCAAGTTCGTAGAATAGACATCAAGAAACAGATCAGTAATCGCCTTTCAGGTTTCGTATAAATTATATTTCTTGATACTAAAAACTAGTTTCATTTTTATATAATGATTTCATTTTATATTTTTATCCAAACATTTGAAATTAAGAACGCAGTATGTAAGTAGGTCATCTATTTATTTGTCGGTCGATCAGTGTGCATTTCTCTTCTCACTTTTTCGAGTCCATCAAACGAGCACGCATGAGGTTTTCTAAAAAAAAAATATCAGGATTATATTTAGTACTAGCTGACCCGGCCAACTTTGTACTGCTTAACAGTCAATTGCATGTGGTGTGATATTTTACTTCTTGAACACTTTAAATTCATATATCTTTCGATATAATCATCCGATTTCGATGAAACAAAGTCTAAGTAATACGAGTATATAAAGTTACACACAATTTTAATGTATAAAAGTTATCTACATCGATTTCGTACATTTTACATGATACACGCACAAATAAGACTTTTCTACAGCTTTATGAAAAATCCACTAAAATTTCTTGATCGTTCTTGTATCTGAATACAAGACCCACATAGTACACAGTTTTTCACAGTACACACAGTACACAATCTTTGAATCATTTATTTTAAACATATGAATGTTTAAAATAATGATTTATTTTAAACATATGAATGTTTAAAATAATGATTTATTTTAAACATAAAATTTCTTTATAGAAAATTCTCTCCCATTATTAGATATCCTTTTGTCCCATACTAGCTAGATATTACGAAATTAAAAAAAAAATTGTTACACACTGCTAAATATTATGGGTACAGTGTTGTGCAACTTTTTACTAAAACGATTCTTTTAGTTCATATAAACATGTGTGTGTGTGTGTTACATTTAACATTCTGTATATGACTTGTAAGAATCTCTTACCAATAAATTACTATGACTAATATGACTATGACTATATTTCATTTATTAAACATAAAATAGCAATCGGCCAATCACATTTGATTACACACATCTTTCCAGACACACACCAACATTCGTTGTTCGAAACAACATATGTTGCTGAAACAAAGTTGTGCAGCTTTTTTTTTCGTAAAAACACGAGCCTGTGCTCGACGAGGCAGTGCACAGTAAAGTTGTAGATATCTGACTCAATTCTAAAGCCTTATTCCATTGTTCCAGCTACCACAATGTCAGCTAACGTGACTCTACTCCTCATCTTCGTGACTCTGGCGTCAGTGACAGCTCAGACTTTCCAGTACTCCCGAGGTTGGACGAACGGCAAGAGGGATGGTCATGTCAGGACATATGGGTCAGACATGAAGGAACTCATCAACAATCTGGACAAGATCCTCTCACCGTGCCAGAAAAACAAACTGAAGTACCTCCTGGAAGGAAAGCCGGTTCCTGAGAGGGTCTGTATCTGTATTAAATAAATCTTTATGAGTAATAACAATAGTTTAGTCTGTAGTCTGTCACTGTACTTAATAAAATAATATAAATAAACCGTTTTAAGAATTGATCTTCAAGCTTAAGCTACATTTGGGTATTAACCTGTATTGATTTTATACTATTTTTCTATCTTGCTGTCTCTTTCGTACTCACGTAACTTGATGGCGGTGACGTCACATTTCTGGGTATGCATCCTTATTTTGTTACTTGACAGTTTTCCCTACTACCAGAATTAAATGGTTTCTAACTTACTTAATAGTGAATAGATTTAAAAAAAAAACTTTCTTCTTGCGATTTTGGTTAAAGTTACTTTTTGATATAAACAATAAAAAAGTTGAGCCAATTAAGTACCCATTTGTCAAGGACGGCCCATGGGTGGGTGACCATTTATTATAGCATTCGTACCTCGGACGGCATGTTGAGTTCCTTGCTATTTGTTGATCTGTGACATTAGTTATGACAGTAAGATATAAAGAAAACTGACACTAGTCTTGCCAAAGGGTTTCATGTTACTCATTTAGTTCAGACCTCAACAATCCAACCGGATTGTTGAGGTCAGATAGAGTCGCTCTATGTACAGTTTTACCTACGTAAGTCCATTGTTTATCAGTTACTTAGCTGATGATTTGTGTAGTAGAGGATTCGAGTCTAGTGACAGTTTACAGTTAGTTGGCATTGTCCTTACAAAGTATCGCTTGTAACTTGACGATATATCACTTTTTTGTAACATTGAACTACGAGTATATATTATTTTGACAGTTCCAAACATATAGTCAGAGATGTCGGATTAGTCATTCATTATCATCGTTATTTCAGCCGAAAGAAGTCCACTGTTGGACATAGGCCTCCCGGCCTCCTCCAAATGTCACCACAATCAACGGTCCTATGCGTCTCGCAGTCGTCGGATTCCCGTGACCTTTACCAGGTCAACGGTCCACCTTATAGGAGTGGCTATTTCAGTCTTTAACATAATTTAATTTTAAACTAGTTCGAAAAGGCAAGGGAAAAGAATGTGTGCAGGACTTTTTTTTTTTTTAGTTGGGAAAATCATCTTATGACAAATCCCGCTCTTTGGCGGAGCGGGAGATGGTGTCAGACTTTTACTGACTAAAAACCCACTCCTGTTCCATCTTTGCCTTCATCCCGGGCTTCGCATTCACACTACCCGTGGCCCCTGCAGGCTTCGACACTACTGGGCCCTTACAGTTGCTGACATCTCCTTGAGGCGTGCGTGGAACAGTACGCGCCGTCGACGACTTGGGCTCGGTCCGGATGGTTACCGTACGGTCGGACGGCGAGCCAACCATTACTCGCCGACCGCAAGCCCGCGCCTGCGGTGGCCGGAAATCGGGATCTGAATCCCGGCGGCTGTTAGGGCGTGAGGACCGTTGCCTCACGCGATCGGTGGCCTCCTTTGCTTGCATTACTGCTTCGCAGAAGGAGGCGGCCGCCTGCCACTCCTCACTCCGGACCATGGCCTGTACCAATGACCGGCGCGAGAGATCACTGCCGCTAATCGCCCCCACGAGGACATGGCGGAGCTCTGCCCAGGTAGGGCACACCTCCACCGTATGCTCCACCGTGTCATGTGTGGGAGGACTTAGGGGAGGCTTTTGCCCAGCATTGGGATATTGTTGTCCCTAGGCTAGAAAAAAATCTAAACTTGAATGGGGGTATATATTTTTCCTATTACAATTTACAAATGTCAGATGAACTGAAAAAAGTTAAGTGCGTTCCGCTTGTGTACCTATGTAACTGTGTGACGCTACCATTTTTCACAGTGATGTAAGAATAACAAAAAATATACTTAGCTTGCACGCATAATGTATGTCAGCAATTGTGGGAACCAAACACAGGGGAGTGAAAACTTATACTTTAGAAAAATGTGTGAAGAATGGTACTGGAGTAGCAGGCTGCTTACATTTACCTACTACATTATTAACAGCATGGTTGCAAGAACGCCAAACAACCCTATCTTTGCGGATTATGGGACATCTCGCCCAAGCATAAATTGGCCTGTGGACCAAATGTCAATTTTGTAAAATTGGCCAGGGCCTCAAGTCCGCTATTACAATAGTCTCAGAATGGTCAATCATTGACTTCATAATTGTTGATTTTGACTAAGTTTGGTAATCTACTAATATAATGGCGTCATTATGACTTTCCAATGATCAACCACTGAAACTCCATTGAAAAAAATGGCATAGAATGGTAATCTCGTACATAATGACAAATGAATATTTGACGTATGCGTATAACTGCCAAAATTTTGAAAGTTCCTTTGATCAGTGACCTACCATTAGAACGTCATTGTACAGTCATTGCTATTAATTTGTTTCGAAATAGCTCGATATTGTCATTCTACCACAAGATCATTGACCTATCAATGATCGACCATTATGAATTATCAGATTACGAACTTTTAGCAAAATTACAATGGGATCGTGTTGGAATGACGAATTTATAAAAATAGCAGACTTGGGCCCCTGATGACTTGTTACAAAATTATAGGAAAATTTCGGCAAAATCGTATATTTATTAATTATACAGCTGATAAATCTGTAAATAATAGCATCAAATATCAACTATTTACTTTTTATTATACAAAAAAAAATGCAGAGTATAACCCTCTTTGCTGGGGCGCTGATGAGTGTAAAAAAAATCCTGAGTTAATCACAGATTGAATCACCCAAGCTCAGTTCAAGTCCTGCAGGGTTACCATGACGTTCAAAGCAAGATTGTTTCATTCTTATTTCAGTGTGGGTAAGAGACAGAACTATACCGGTTGTCTAGCGCCATCTCTTACCCACACTGGAAATAAGAATGAAACAATCTTTCTTTAAACGTCATGGTACAGGTCCTGGACCTTATAGATTGAATTTTGTACTGGGGTTCCTTTTATGTTTTTTTTTAATTATTTTTAGCTGCCTCCAACGTCATTGGTGACTTTATTTTTTGCTTCACACGGTTAGTGCATTTAGCCAAGTGTCAAGTTTAGAAAGTATTAAGTTTTGAGTCATTTCTAAGTTCCTTCGAGTTCCATCAGAATCCAGATATAACAAAATATATTCTAGTTTTTTTGCAGTATTTGGCAGCATAAACCAATAAACAACAACAACAGGCTGACTCAATAGTCAGCTTTCTCGGCAAGCGTCACTGTGGTGATCAGTACTACAATAATCCTCAACTTTATTTTACCGAAATCGCACCTGTTTCAAGGGTTACACATATTTTCGGTAGACACTTGAGATACAAAATTACACCGATTTTACAATACAATGTCCACTAGGAATCAATTTATAGCATAGCATAGCATAGTCAGCCTTATAATGTTCCCAGTGTTGGGACTCAGGCCTCCTCTCTAGGAGAAGGAATGGGCCTTAATCCACCACGCAGGCCCAGTGCGGGTTGGTGGATAATGGAATCAATTTGCGAATAATTAAAACAGCCACGTAACTTCACTCGGAAAAACCCCGCCAAAAACCCCACAGTGATTTTATAGTTTAGGCAGCGTACGCAAAATAAGTAACTTTTCTCGTTGACTTTTTACACCTTGTGTCCGAAAAACTCAAATATCTTACGGAACCCTTTTTTTTCCAAAATAAAATATAGCCTATGTTACTCGTGGATAATGTAGCTTTCGAATGGTGAAAGAATTTTTAAAATCGGTCTAGTAGTTTTTGAGCCTATTCATTACAAACAAACAAAGTTTTCTTCTTTATAATATTAGTGTAGATTATTACTATTTTTTTATTTCTACTTGATAAAAGAATTTGGCAGTTTTCATGATATTAATAGTCAAAAGAAAACATGTGATCATACTTCACAATTACATTATAAATGTCTGGATGTTCGTTAGCGACTAAAACGCCTCAACGACTGAGCCGATTCGGAATAAATTTCCAAACTTCACGTAAACGAAACTGACATCAGAAAAAAGTTATGTAACCATTCTTAATCTAATCATCACATCTGCCTTTTCCCATCTAGCTTGAGTCGCTTTCCAGTCTAAACAAATGCGGCTGAATACCTATGTTTTACATGGAGCGACTGCCTATCAGACCGCCACAACCCAGTTACTGGGTAACAACGATAATTCTTAGGTAGACTGGTCACATTTTCAGGTATGTGAGTACCTGTAACGATTGTTAAAGATCTACGAATCACAACCAGGACCAACGGCTTTTAAGTAATGTCCTAGATAAACTTAGAAAAGTACATATGAATTGAGAAATGTATAATAATAATTTTAATTTGGAACACAACCATAAATTACAGTTAGTAACTAGAGCATGGACAGTTAATTTAACAAAAGTACATAGCCTGCTGTCTCCCAAATTATGAAAAAACCTGTATATTGAGAGGTAGTACCTATATAACGAAGGTAGTTCACCCATTTGGGATACCTCGTTATCAGAATCCAAGTACGTCATGGTGTAGGTACGAAATAATAGTCTCAACACTTATTAGAATCGTCTATTTGTTCACTCCCAATAACAAAATTACAAAATCTCAAATAATCAAGCCGATGGAAATAGATTAAACTACGGAAACGCGGTAAGTTCGGTACAGACTGGCAAAACGAGGTTTCGCCCTTATATCCAACTCAAAAGTGACGTCTCTCAAATCCAATGCGTGCAATGTTAATCGAATGACAGCTTGCTGCTGTCAAACATGCCACGCACCGTACGCGTACCGACCTCACCCTAGCACACTGCTTGACGTTTCCGACAAACGATAATAGATGGCGTTGTACTAAATGAACGTTAATCAATTTGCGGTTCTATTATTTGTGCGTCTTTGTTGATTCTGCGATATATATTAGTAAATAATATTTGTACTTTGGTTCATAGCCCGTCTAAGACGGCCTGAAACCAAAAGAATAAACGGAGTTAAAATTTAAGAATTAAAAGTACCTAAACAAAAACAGAAAAAAATTAAAGACAAACTAAAAACTAACCACTGGATCATAACGATTCTCTTATAATGTCTTCATTATCATCATTTTAGCCGAAAGACGTCCACTGCTGAATATAGACCTCCCCTAAGTGTCATCATCACAACGAACGTTCCTGTGCGTCTCGCATCCATCGCATTCCCGCGACTCTCACCTGCACACTGCGTCTTTCGGTGCGATAATGTCTTACTTAATCAAATTTTTTTTTCCAGATGCTCTTGCCCTGTGACCTCCTCGACACCGAAGAATCTCCAAGAGCACTTACTGAGAGAAACCTGAACGCATTGATGGACGTATATTACTGAAAATATTTTAATTTACTTTCAAAATGTGCCAACAGAAAAAAAATGAGATTATTTATATTTTTATTTTATAGTTAGGTGATACAAGGACCATTTTTATAAATTTTATTGTTGTAATAATGTTAATTATAATCAATTAAAACAGTTATGGGAATTATTTTAAGTAATGCATTTATGGCTGGATTTGTGCATTACTAAACCAAAGATTTTTATTACGTAATTTATTAACGCATAGGCATATTTTATTTTTTATTTTTTAAAAGATATCTGTATTATTAAAAATTAAATAATAAAAAGTATTAATAACTGTTTACATTATATGTACCTATAGTTATTTCAATATACATTTTTGGCTTAATATTTAAATATTGTAATTTGTGCTATTTCAAGGTGCAGTCTTAATAAAAATAAAAAAAACTAAAGCTATAGTGTATAACGATGTTAAAATGTTGACAACAATATTGTATTGTAACTTATATTAAAATAAAATGGTAAAAAGTGGTTATTTGTGATTATTTTTAACAGACTTCAGAAAGGAGGAGATTCTTATTTTGCCTGTATTGTTTCTAAAATATATTATTATATTTTAAGTAATAATTTTTAATCTAAAAAAATTAAAAATAAGTGACATTGAAACCTAACCCAGGTTTTAATGAAACTTGAGAATTGTTTTTTTTGAGGTGGGATATCATCTAATTACTTCTGCCGCTCTAAGGTGAAGCGGGCAGGCGTGTGAGACTTTTACTGATTAAAACTACACCAATGTTTCTTTAGTTGCCCTTTGGGTTGTAGGACCACGGGCAACCTTTTCAGAAGTCATTCCATGGCCCAAGTAGGCATCGGCCCTGCTGAGCTCCTAAGATTTTGCTGACATATCTTAGAGGCGCGCGTGGAGCACTAGGCGCCATCGACGACCTTCAGCTCCGTCCAGACGATTACAGGACGGTCGGACGGCGAGCTACCCATCGCTCCTCGACCGCAAGTCAGACCCAAGCAGTCAACGTAATAGGTAGTATTTCTTGACGATCGTGGTATTGAACTAACTCTCTAGTTGCACTCAATAATGGTAAAAATGAATAGGAAACATCTAGATATTATACAGCGAACTATTAACGGCTCGGAGTAGTGCTGCTGGCTCCAGTGGGTTAGAGTGGTGCTGTGCAAGGTAGTGGCTTGCGATGCAGGATTTCGAAGTTTTTTAGTTCCTATATGGCGCCATAGATGTCGCTACAGATTTATCCAAAAAGTGTCTAATAAAAAAGTCTAATAAATAATCGGTGTATCAAAAATAAACCACAACAGACAATAAAACATTTTTTATTTTGGACTTAGATTCAACACAATAGTACATAACTATCTAATTATGGAAATAAAAAACACTTATCTTTTAACAAATTACATTTGTATATAAGGTCCCATTAAAATAGTGGGACAAACTTTTAGAAATCATTCAGACCACCAAAATAAAGACAATGGTAAAAAAAAAATAAACTGTACATACTTACTTACAATGAAAAAAAAACAGCTAACGATTTACTAAAAATGTTCGTTACCCGATGCATAAACACATCTCTTAATACTACAAAATACCTACGCGACGTCACCGGCCGCCGCGTTCATTGATCAATTCGTGCCGTCTCACTCTAACATAGCCTTTCGCAGGCGCCCGCGTCGCGCGCTTGCCGTAAATGACAATGATGACGCAATTTCAGTTTTCGTCGTGCAACCGAGATGGTAACATGTTTCGCGAACGTCGAATGTAAGTGTGTGAGTGTTATTACGTACCTAGGTAGTTATCACAATCGACAACAATGCCTTATTACGCGTACACCAATCAAGAATACTTGGAAATAGCATACGACAAGCCCAAATCCTTTACCATGAAAGATTTGGAAGGCGGCCGAGCCTTGCGACAATCCTGGGAGCAGTACAGCGCCATCGTGATTAAGGCACCTTCATGCCACCAGCGGTTGACGCAGGAAGACCGCGCTATGCAGTGCATCTTGAAGAAGACATTTTAGACTTTAGACGACACCCCACAGCGAGCACGGCCGATGCTGGTAGTGTATTCAATGTCAGTGATTTTTACGTGTGGAAACTCCTTCGTGATGAAGGCCTCCACCCGTATCATTACACTCGTGTGCAGGAACTAAAAGTGAAGACACTCTTTTAAAAGTGAAAAGACACATAATTAAACGCGCCCGCAAGTGCATTGAACAAAACAGTAGGCATGTTCAACAATTAATCTAAACCTACCGGCGTAGAGTAAGTAGTATTTCAATTAATTACTGTAAATAGGGCTGATTCTGATTTTTAAACACGCCTGAATCAGTGTTTAACTGTTATCGAACTTTAAAATAATCAAAAATGATTCATATCAGTACATTGTTTCCACTGCGCGCTTGTTTATTTACAACTTACATTGCAGTATGTTAGTTTAATCTTTGATACCTTGATAACAGTTCAGCACGCAATTAGACAGTCCAAAGCCTGGTAAAGTGTGTTGGGAAATTAGAATCTTTTCTTAGGCGGTTCATAATCATGTGTGTTCGAGGAAAGTTTATACACACTCGATGGTAGCCTGTTCTTGAGTTGCGCGTACTTACTATCTTCTACTTATCCAGACTAGCAACACTATCCTAAAAATGCGGTGTGTAGACAACTGAAAGTAACTATTACGATTGAGTAGCGTAGGTAATTAGACGTTCGCTCGGGGTTCAATGAACTAAGCGCGCGACGCGCGGTGCGAGGCGCGAGTTTAAGTACCTACCCTTATTGGATGTACTTCTTCTTCTTCTGGATGCCTCTTGATTCTTCTGATGGATTCTTGAGTGCCATTTATTATTTTATATAGGTCAAAATAAAAATACTTTAATCACTGAATTTTTATCTTGGATATGTTTGGTTAGACGTACTGAACGCTGTGTTAAAATTTGACCCACTATTTTAATGGGACCTTATATAATAACACTGTAATAAACTCTTAGAAAATATAATAACACAAAGTTGAGGTATTTGCCAGTGCTCTCTGGTTACGTTTGGGTAATAATAATAATAATAATGTGTTTCTTTGTACTACAATTTAAATAAATTAATACACAGTTACAAATATTATTTATGTTGTACATAATAGTAAATCTAAAATGCGAACTACTGCCTCCTAAACTAGGCCAAAAGCCTGTGTTAAAACCAATGTTAATTAAATTATAACAGGCAACATTGCAAGTATGTGTTAGTCAAATACATTCAGTCAAAAAAGTATCGGGAATGGATTATTTGTTTATGGTTCCAAATTCAAATTTTTGTTTTTTTGTAGTTGTTAGATTGGCACAACTGTTTTCCATTTTGGCGCGGAGTTTGAGTTGCATCTGTTATTTATATTAAAAACAGTGCTGGTTTTAGTAATATCATATATAGTGTGTATTGCGAATTTCATAATGGACAAAAATATCGAACAAAGAGTTTGTCTTAAATTTTGCATCGCCAATGGAATTTCGTGTTCGGAGTCACTGATAATGTTACAGAAGGCTTACGGTGAATCGACTTTATCAAAAATTCGTGCTTATGAGTGGTTCAAAGCGTTCAAAAGCGGTCGAGATGTGATGGAAGATTTGCCTCGCTCTGGTAGGCCGTCAACGTCTGCAACTGAAGTTAACATCGCAAAAGTGAAGAAAATAGTGACTGAAAATCCCCATTCAACTCTGAGAGAGATAGCCGCCGAACTTTCTGTATCTCACGAGTCGATCCGTACCATTTTAACTAATCATTTGGGTATGAAACATGTTGCTGCTCGGCTAGTCCCAAAAGATCTGAATTTTCTTCAAAAACTCAATCGCATGAAAGTCGCTGAGGACATGCTAGAACGAGTCAGTTCGGACCCAACATTCATGAAACGCATTTTTACTGGTGACGAGACGTGGGTTTACGAGTTTGACATGCAAACTAGTCAACCAGCTTCGGAGTGGCGCCTTCCAACTGAACCGAAACCGAAAAAACCACGCCAAAGTCGATCAAAAGTCAAAGTCCTGTTGACTGTTCTCTTTGACTATCGCGGTGTTGTGCACTCTGAATTCTGAATAAAGAATATTATTTGAGCGTTATGCGGCGTTTAAGAGAGCGAATTAGACGAAAAAGGCCAGATTTGTGGAAAGAAAATTCTTGGATTTTGCACCATGACAATGCGCCTTCGCACAAGGCTATCATTGTGAACGAATTTTTGACCAAACACTCAACAAATACCATCCAGCAACCACCATATTCACCAGATATGGCTCCTGCTGACTTTTTTCTTTTTCCTAAACTCAAATTACCACTTCGTGGCATCCATTTTCAATCGATAGAAGACATAAAGGAGAATTCGCGGCGAGAACTGAACTCAATTCCGGAAGCAGCATTTAAAAAATGTTTTGATGAATGGATTATTCGATGGCGCAAGTGTATCGTTTCTAAAGGAGCATACTTTGAAGGTGATAATATAAATTTGGATGAATAACAGACATTTTGTGTATTATTGATCTTTTCCCGGTACTTTCTTGACAGAGTAGTATGTACAATACAATAGATCATTTAAAATGATTATAAAATTATTATTAGGAGTACTTTAAGTAATTAAACGATTAAATTAGATCAAAGCAAATTATTAAAACATTTTATATACACAATCTAGAAAAAATAATTAATAATAAAAAATTAACATCAGTCTGTAAGGTTTCGTCGTACGTTAACTCCTGTAGCCATTTGGTAAGGTTAATTTTAACATCGTGTTTAGGTAAAGGATAAATGTAGATAAGCTTGTTTATGCAGACGACAGCACTGTTGCTGAGAGTCACATGTTTGGCGCGCGAGCTAGTGGGTCAAAAATCCACTCTCCGAGAGGCTATGGTTTAGCGCTTGAAATTGTTTTTGGAGGCAGTCTTAGAATAGGGCAATGCCAATTTGGTCAAGTTTAATGCTGCTAAAACCCAGGCGTGTATATTTTTCGTTAAAGGAAACCAATTCAGCCTTGCTCCAACTTTCCAGGGTGTAACCGTGCCGATAACTGACCATCTTGATCTTCTTGGTGTTACGTTGACATCAACTCTCAACTTTGGACCATAGATCGAAGCAAAGGCTCAACTGTCTGTATAAAAGTTGGTCCTCGTAAAGATTGGACAGTACTTCAGATCGGAACAGCTGCTCAAACTTTATTAAACGCAAGCAACTTTATGGGAGTATCTACTGCTTTCATCTTTAGAACGGATTTGCCAGATACCTGCTTGATACACTTGAGGTAATTGAGAGGTGAGCCAAGAGGACCATTGGCAATGATGCACTCGTCGATTCAAAGCTTCAAAGTCTTGAGCATCGACGCCGAGTTGTTAGCCTTTTGGTTTTCTAGCGGTTGCATTTTGGGGAGTGTTTATCGGAATTGCATAGCCTAATTCCGCCAAGCCCATTCCATCATTGGACGACCAGGCATACGGCGTTGCGCCACCGGTACTTGGTGGACATCCCACCTATACGCAAAAAACGTTTTGGGAATACATTCATTGTGCGTACAGCTAAGGAGACGAATTCCCTGCTGGAGTCTGTGTTTCCTGATAACTACAACTTGTCGCGCTTCATCATCGACATCGACATCGACTACATCATCGATTTCCATCGAGTGAGTTAATAGTCAATCGCGAGCCTATCAATAATAAAAGAAAAAAACACATAGGATGAAATATTTAGCTGACAGCATTATATTTTTATCAAATATTTTAAGTTGACTGAGACAGAATGATGTTTCTACCACCATCCTGTTGAATTTGGGCTTGAGATATGTCCATCACATCAAATAATTTTCTATCTATAATACATATAAGTCAAGATGACGTTTTATAAAGGATATTTATTGCACATCACTATACTCGGGCGTACATTGTCATGATTTGTAATTCAGTACCTACTAACATAGGATAAGAATTTTGTTACTAACCTCATTGATCTTTGTTGTCTGCTGATAAAAATAAATTATATATTATTGTAATAAATGTGTAGAAAAGTCTTTTTTTGTACATTGGAAATATATAAAAAAGTCAGGGTATAATAGAAAAACCCATTCTCAGCATTTTTTAAATTTTCGTGTTTTTCTGTGTGAACGTATCACGTAAAATGTACAAAATCCAAGTAAATAGTAGTAGGACGTAGTAGATATATATATGGTACATGAATGTTACATTATAACAGTAAAGATCCTCATATTCACCATTTCTGGTATGCGAAACTTAAAATAATAATTAAAAGGAGTGGTTAGTACCTAGGTACCTAATACGTACTCTTAACATTTAATCACATGAAATTACATACTAACTTAACTGGCTATATTGCACAATGTAGATAACTTTTATTTATACAAGTTTTGCACACCTTTAAGTACTTAGTGTTAGTTTCATCGCAAATGGTTCACTCTAACAAAATATACATATATGAATTTAAAGTGTTCAAGAAATAAAATACCACATTACACTCGCACAACACGCGATCGGACTTGTTTCTAACTTTGCTATAGGTATACGTTCATTGATTTAATTACTCTCTAAATCTCAAATTAAATTTCCAGAATGGCTGCCCAAATCTTTCAAATTTCAGAATCTTTTTTGGTCCAGTGGTTGTTACTCTTTGATAAGAAGTTTTTAAATTTGTAGTTTTCAATCTGCTTTTACACTGTGTTGTCTGTTTTATAGACTTAGTGTCCGTAGTTCCACATTACAAACATCCTAGTATGTTTATGATCAGCGGGATTCGAAACAGTTACCGTGGGCCTTAAACTTTAGACCAACTGAAGGAACTCAGATGGGTTTTTTGTCAATAAAAGTCTTACATTCCCTTCCGCTCCACTTAGAGCATTTTTTACGTAAAAAAAGAATATCAGTGATGCAGTGTTGTTTTTATTATTGATCAGAAATGGTTTCTTTTCTAATTCAGTTTGTTAACTGCCTCTATGATTTTATTCCATTCAACTGCGCTGCTTTTAGATTACTTTTGATGGTATACTTGTGTTACAGTTACTATTTTTCAAAGCTTTTACAATATTTAGTATATTGTCAAAAGTTCATAAAATTGCAATTCAGATACCAAAGGGTAATCAATTGGTTACTGAATTGCAATTTTCTAAATTTGATCATTTGTCGAAACCGTGAAATATGTTTACGATTTGTATGTGAACGTAAAAACTTTGCATAAAGACTAGTCAAGATATCGTTCTGAAAATAATTTTTGCTTTCATCATCATTATTGATTATACAATCAAAAAAGAACTCTGCAATATCCAATTTTTCTTGTACACATATAAAAATTGCATTTTGAAGTATTGACTTGATTTTGGTGTCAATATGCGCTTGCCTCGTTAGCCAATTTAATAATGAATCTATGTTGCTTATAAAAATATTCGCCAATATCTTATCTGTCTTTATTTTGTTATCAAAGATTTTGCGTATATTCGAACTATGCGCCGAAAGTATCGCTTTAAAACAGTGAAAACTGATTTTCCAAGAATTTTCATTTTTGAAACAGTCACAAATGTATTCAACTGCAAAGTATTCAGTAAATGCTTTGTGTATGAATATTGGGATTCCGTTTGCTACGTTAACAATAAGACCAGTCTTCTCTTTACCTTTTTTCACAAAATCGATCGACTTTTTTATTTCTTCCAAGTCTTCCACACTAAATAATAAACTATCTCCATTGAACACAGCATGAGCTCCTAATTTTTTGTGCTTTAAAACGGAATCTGCAACTTCATTTTTGAAAGCAATAATAATATCAGGAATGCAAATGTTCATTCCGTTTTTCTCTTGATATCGTATTTTAATTTTATTTACCAAATAATTTTCGAAAACAGTATAAGTGTCAATGTCTAGATACCATTCCTCAGACTTTTTGGTGTCGTTTTTAATATTGTTTTCAACATTAACAGCTGTTAGGTACATAATTAAAGGATTCGCATCGCAGACTAGTTTGTCTGCAATAGGATCATAAAAATCCACAGCCCAACTACAGCTGCTGCTGGTATAATCCTTATATTTCCATAACAGATTGGGTTTGTCTTTAATTTCTGTACTCATATAAAGGGCTGCACTTTTATAGATCTCATATAGTGACTTTGCTACAGGTGTTCGTTCATTATTCGTCACTGACATGTATTCAAGGAATTTCATAACATTATCGAGTTGTATACTATTTAGTTCCTCTAATTTTAAATTGAATTTCCAAAATTTTTCTAAATATTTTTTCATTTCCATATTTGAGAAGTAATCCATTTCGTAAGATGATTTAAACTCCTTCTCTAAAATGGCTTTTACTTGGACATATGACCTGCTTGTGACCCATATTCTATGCTTACGAGGATCATCTCTGATGGTTTTAAGACATTTTAAGACCACATTCGTATAATGTGGACAAATCTCATCAAAGCCATCAAATAGGAATATTATCTCTCTCTCATAATAAAAATGTAGAAACAAATGTAATTCAAACTCAGTCAGAGGGTCTGCTATACATTGTGACAGATATATCACATTATCTTTTTCTTCTAATGCAATCACTACTTTATTTTTTTTGCCAAATTTCTCGCGAAGCATGACTTGGCACATGAACTTTAAAATTTCTGATAAATTGATGTCTGTTTCATCTTCCTCCCATTTGCTGAATTCTCCCGAGCATTTCAATAAATCTATCCTTACAATCCAAACTTCTGGTTTGAGCTTTTTTGTTTGAATCGCTAGGTGAGTAAGTAGAGTTGACTTACCCATCCCGGGCTCTGCTGTAATAAGTACAACATCATCTTTTATATCGTAAAGACTTTTTAAGAAACGAAACTTTTTAGGAGTTCTATAGGTAATAAGTTTTGTCTTTTGAACACATCTGTCTACGTACAAGTGTCTTATTTCATCATAATTTCTATTGCAGGTTAGTTTACCTACAGCAATCGTTTCTTCACTAATCATTATTTTATTCAAAATATCTGCTTTTACATACACCTTTGACTTTTCATCGACTATTAAGTTTAAATTTATTTCCACACCTTGAAATGTCGCTTTGCCGTTATCCAAAATATTATTTTGTGATTCTTCACTCATGTTAATAAGATTATTGTTTTCGTCGTATATTGGGGGATTTGGAAAATATTTCTTTAATATTTCAACATAAGCATGATTTGTAATAATAATAGTTTTTTTGTTGAGGACCGCTTCTGCAATGTTTTCTAGAATATTTTTTTTCTCGTTTGGTATGTCTTCGCATAGTAATATTAGAACTTTTCCTTTATTTGTATCTTTTAATTCTTTGCTCAATAATTTACGATCTTTTGGTGGTAATTTCACAATATATTTAAGATCTAAAATGGCAGATTCTTTATTGTTGAAATGTTGCATTATTTTATAAATAGTAAGTACGGTGTTCTCTGTAACGATAACAGTATTCGAGTGCTGTTCCTGCAAATTCAATGATATCACTGTATCTTCAGTGAATGTGCAAGCAACATGTTTTACGTTATTCCAATACATTGCATTTATGACGCTAAGCAGTGGGTCTTTAATAATGTTGTTTTTTGCTTTTTGAAATAAGTCGCTCTTTCGTGTTAAATACGGTGCTTGCTCTTGTTTCATCCACCATTTCTGCATGTCATCGTGATATTTTGAAACTATTGCGTCAGTTTGAATTTGAAAGTAGTTTGGTTGATCTTGCTGATACTCTTCTATTTCGCTCTTTAATATTTTTTCTACAGCCTTTTCATCGGCTTGATTAGAGTATATTACAAGTTTGTTTAAGAAATCTCTCGCTACATTTTCTTCGTACTCAGTATATATCCATAATAGTTTAGAAACCTTTTTAAATTTAAAACGAAATTTATATTCACACAAATCAGGGATTTTATTTTTCGTTCTGGCTTTGTTAATCATTTTTATTTTTTCTTTCAAACTTACAAATAGACTTTTAGCAAGAGTTCCTAAACTATCTTCGTTTTCTGTAATCTTCAGCAGTTTGGGGTCATCATCAAGCACGAATATGTTTCCAATTGCACTACCTAAACCCCCGTTGGGCTGGAGGAATCCATCTCCTAAAGTTTCATCTATAGTAACTATTTTATTGAATTTACACTGGTCCAGTAATTCAATGATTTTTGATGTTAAATACTCTATTCTTTTATTTTTTCTCATTACACTGCCACTAAGTGTTATATCTTTGTACCCAAAATCAGCCGGGACTTTGAACGTTGTCTCTTCAGATAGTAATATTTCTTTTGCAGCCATTTCTACTGCTTTATCAACAGTCGATCTGGGCATATTTATTGGTTTCAAATTCAGCGAGAAATCTTTTTTAGCTTGTTCATCAAACTCTAATTGGCCATTTTTGTATGTTATAAGGGTTCCTATCAACTTGCTAAGTTTTGATGCATCAGTTGGCTCGACTAAGAAATCAGTCAGTAATCCTTCTATATCAGTGGATTTTATTTTTCTTCTTTTTAGAATCTCTTTGAACAGTTTATCTTTGAATATCAAGAGATATTCTTCATTTGTGTCAAAGAAGTCGTGGCGAAAAGAAGCGATCCGATGTCCATCAGTTTGAACTTCTGTAACGTCGACTACTTTTTGTGCAAGAATAACGTGATATCGTAGCAATATCTCGTCAGTCAGCAGCATTCGAAAATTACCATCATCGTTTACTAACTTTGCTATTCGTTCAGCCAGTGTAGCTATTTGTTCTTTCATAGCTACTTTACATAGAAACTCAACATTGTTCTCTTGTTTGTACGTTTGCTGAACCATACCCCCTGTATCAATTAAATCATTCAGAATAGGGCAAATACTACTTTCTACTTTAGAGTCATTACCAGACTCGTCTTTTGCAGTCGTGTACAAAACAAACAAACATTCTACATCATCAAATGATCCCTTCCAAAATAAATCCTTGTTACATGGATTGAATTGTTGTCTAATTTTTAAGTAACTAATAAAGTAAGTCACTAAATCGATTTTAAGAGTCTGTTTTTTGTTTTCCCTATGTTTAGCTTGAATAAAGACGACAATAGGTTTATTAAACCCTTTCACTTTAGCTTTGAAGCAAATATCGTCGAATGCCCCTACGTAATCAACATTCGAAGCTAATTGAAATTCAACAATCCTATTGTCTTGAATCGCTCTAAAATATAACAAACTGAGTAATTTTGTTTCATACAGGTGTCCGCTAATTCCTGATGTTCCTTCACGTCTACTAAACATGTTATAGCTGCTCGTTTGTGCCGCTTACAGCACAGAGACCACCAAAGTATTTGAAGAGGCCGTTTGAAGACCTGAATCTGTAAATAAAGAAAAGGTGTTGATGAAACTGAAATGTCCAAAATAAAAATCAGGAAGAACGTGTGTTGTAATATTACACTAATATAATGTTAGTGAAAGTTTATGAGTGTGCGTGTTTGTAAAGCAGAACGACCAAAAAGGTACAAAAAATCTTTCGCTTATTTCCTTAATTTTTACGATATTACGGATAATGGATTTGATTTTTGAATAGAGAATTTAATTTAAAAATACTTTATTGACGTACATTTTTACATATTTTAATGAAATTCCCTTTTTCCTGATTACAAACTGTATTACAGAAGCCATAAGTATAAAAGTATGAATATTGTTTTACTCCCTTTACATGAAGTTCACACAACTGATCATAGAGGTCTAGAAGCAATAGCAATATCATCATTATCATCATCATTTCAGCCGAAAGACTGTTAGTAGAGATAATAAAAACAAATCTATCCTACTTCAGCACTATGGTCTTTCTCTTTCTAACCAATAAATATTGTATTTAATGATCTGAGCGTAATGTAGACATCGAAGAAGCCTTCGATAAGACTATGTTCCGAAGCATCAGCACAGCACTCGAAAGTCACGGTGTTGACTTGACCATGAGAGGCTGGATTACAAACATGCTCAGATGTAGATTAGTACAGGTAAATATAAATAACACCACAAGGGCCATAATGGCGAAGGGTTTCCCCAAGGGGGTGTCCTCTCGCCCTTACTATGGAACTTAGTTATAGATGATCTCGTTAAAAGACTTAACACTAAAGGTTACTTCGCCGTAGGTTTAGCCGACGATATAACCATTATAATAAATGGCACCCACGAAAATACACTATGCAACCTTATGCAGCAGGCCTTAAAAATAGTAATGGACTGGTGCAAGGAAAACCAACTGACTGTGAACCCCACTAAAACTGAATTAGTTCTCTTCACCAAAAAAAGGAAATTGGCAGCACTACAACTGCCACGTTTCTTTGGAACTACCCTTAGCCTATCAGCTGAAGTCAAGTAACTGGGCGTTTACCTGGACAAACAGCTAAATTACGCAAAACACACCGAGTACATCACCAAAAAAGCCAGTATAGGCCAATATAGCCATGTTAGGCCGCAAGTCGGGCATAGCCCCAAAGATCACCCACTGGCTATATACCACTGTTATGAGACTTTGGAGGTATGTAGAACAGAGAGTCCCGCAAACCTCCGTTGAAAAGGGTGGATTCTCCGACCAGACGGGATTTTATGTCTGGAGGGCAGCTGCCCGGTAGATGATTTCGGGCTGTTCTATATGTTCTAATCGCGCGGAGAACTTTGACTGCGCGATGCAGGATTAGTTCTTATGTGACGCCATAGATGTCGCTACAAGACCAATAATCACTTGTTAATAATTAATGGTTTGTATATTAATGAAGTTATTACCTATATGGGTGTATGTAGTCTGCATATTGTTGGTCCCTAGAGTTGCTTGAGCTTAGACAAAAAGGGGTTTCTAATACTCAGTTTTAACACACAGGAGCATTTAAGTTTTTAATGTAGGTCTTGAATAGTCTGTTTGTTGCCCGGGAGATGATGATGATGCATGATATCTGGTGCCTGGTTAAGGGCAATAGGTTTGCTCACTATTATAAGGGACTTAAACATAACTGATGAAATATATATATATTTTTTTTATTGGTTGGGAAAATCATCTTATGACAAATTGCGCTCTTGGGCGGAGCGGGAGATAGTGTCAGACTCTTACTGACTAAAAACCCATTCCTGTGCCTTCGTTGCCTTCGTCCCAGGGCCCCGGGTTCCGCTTTCACACTACCCGTGGCCCCAGTAGGCTTCGACCCTGCTGGGCCCCTACGATTTGCTGACATCTCCTTGAGGCGCGCGTGGAACAATACGCGCCGTCGACGACTTGGGCTCGGTCCGGACGGTTACCGGACGGTCAGACGGCGAGCCACCCATTGCTCGCCGTCTGCAAGCCCGCGCCTACGGTGGCCGGAAATCGGGATCGGAATCCCGGCGGCGGTTGGAGCGTAAGGACCGTTGCCTCACGCGATCGGCCGCCTCCTTTGCTAGCATTACTGCTTCGCAGAAGGAGGCGACCGCCTGCCACTCCTCCTCGCTCCGGACCATGGCCTGAACCAAGGCCCGGCGCGAGAGATCGCCGCCGCCGATTGCCCCCACGAGGACACGGCGTTGCTCTGCCCAAGCGGGGCACACCTCCACCGTGTGCTCTACCGTGTCCTCCGGGTGGGCCACACAGTGGCGACGCCCGGGCGTCGTTTCCGCACGAATCCGGTGCAGGAACCTCCCGAACTTACCGTGTCCGGTGAGAACCTGCGTCATGCAGAATGTGAGGACGCCGTGAGCCCAACAAACATTTTTTCGGTCGCCACGAGGTGCTGATTTTTACTTTTGGTTCTATACGCTGGTCGTAAATACGTTGCTATCACGTTGATATGACCGAAAATAGGCCCATTTTATACGAATCAGTGTCATAATAGAGTTACACAGCAGTCGTATTAATCACTATTTGATTACGTAGTGGTCGTATATATGTCATAAGGACCTCTTTTCGTCGAGATATGGTGTTTATAAGCGCTGCTTTGCGGCATTTTATCGTATAACTAGTGTTCATCATGACTTTTATAAGGGATTTTGATGTAAAGTGATGAGATAAATGTGGTGAATTGAAACTTAAAAACCAGACTATTAATCTTATACTGTGAAAGAATAATATATATTTTTATCATTGAATGAGAACTACAGCCATTTTATTTATTCATTAGGTATTATATTCTATCGTCGAAAGTCGTGTTCAAGTACATTAATCTATTGGGAACTTAATTTTACTGAGTAATATGTTCTAGTTTTCTCAATATAATGAATGCGCTTTACTAATTCTTTAAATTAAGCAAGATTTTAAAATTTGTTTTAACGAAAGTGTTGGTTTTTTTTTTTGGGTGGGAAAATCATCCTAATGACATCCCCGCTCTTGGGCTGAGCGGGAGAAGATAGTGTCAGACTCTTACTGACTAAAAACCCACTCCTGTTCCTTCGTTGCCTTCGTCCTAGGGCCCCGGGTTCCGCTTTCACACTACCCGTGGCCCCAGTAGGCTTCGACCCTGCTGGGCCCCTACGATTTGCTGACATCTCCTTGAGGCGCGCGTGGAACAATACGCGCCGTCGACGACTTGGGCTCGGTCCGGACGGTTACCGGACGGTCAGACGGCGAGCCACCCATTGCTCGCCGTCTGCAAGCCCGCGCCTACGGTGGCCGGAAATCGGGATCGGAATCCCGGCGGCGGTTGGAGCGTAAGGACCGTTGCCTCACGCGATCGGCCGCCTCCTTAGCTAGCATTACTGCTTCGCAGAAGGAGGCGACCGCCTGCCACTCCTCCTCGCTCCGGACCATGGCCTGAACCAAGGCCCGGCGCGAGAGATCGCCGCCGCCGATTGCCCCCACGAGGACACGGCGTTGCTCTGCCCAAGCGGGGCACACCTCCACCGTGTGCTCCACCGTGTCCTCCGGGTGGGCCACACAGTGGCGACACCCGGGCGTCGTTTCCGCACGAATCCGGTGCAGGAACCTCCCGAACTTACCGTGTCCGGTGAGGACCTGCGTCATGCGGAATGTGAGGACGCCGTGAGGTCTTTCCAACCACGCCTCAAAGAGATATGACTTAGGGTTTAAGACACAACCGTAACATAACATCTAGATGACTTTTCGTTCCGTGCTCTCATTTTTTATCTGTATATTGTAAATTATAAGCCATATTGACTAAATTATTAGGGTTCACTTAAAGAAAATCTCATAAGAAAATCCATTTTAAATATATAATTAAACTATTGACTTATTTATTGTTAGTTTCGGTGGTATTAAAAAATGATATATAATAAATATAAAGGACACGGATAAGTTTTTACCATATTGATACAGTATTTATTTAAGATGGCTATTGATATCTACTATATCTTCTGAGGCACGTTTTCATGAAAGTTAGAGAACCATTAGATCTAGTTTTTGCGGTTCGAGCAACATCATATTGTTTAGACCCACTTTGCATCCAACTCAATTATCTTAACTTTTATACAAAATTTTATGCGGAACCAATTCCAGTTTCAGTAAAATTGACTTGTCCTGGCTGTGGTTGTAATGTTGAAATTATTTTATACATTAATAGGTCATCTAGTCATTGAATAGTAGTATAAAAGTGTTCATATTGACTGAAAATTGTATAAGAGTGCAATTTATTACTCTTACACGATTATCACTTAAAAGCAGTTTTCGGGACTCTAATACGATTAATGACGGTATTAAAGTCGTGTAGATGTTACTAAGACGACAGCATCGGTTATACCACTGAAAATTGTGTATCAGTCATATAAAATAGACGTATAGAAGTTTATACGATGTCTGTATACGACTACAAGTTGTGTAAAGATAAGAGGCACTAAGTCATATTTCACGATAAAAATACTTCAATACGATGTTTAAAGCACTTCGAGTCGCGTAACTCTTACTTATACGGCTAAAATGTTTGTTGGGAGGTCTTTCCAACCACGCCTCAAAGAGGGGACTTACCGCCATAATTGTGGCGTGCCCAATGAAGTCTGGTGTCTGGTTAGTGGCACTAGTTTTGCTCACTATTATAAGGGACTTAAACATAACTGATGAAATATGGGTGTACCTCTGCCTGATCCTTAAGGTAATAAAGCCGTGATGTTTATATTACATGATAAAGAACGAAGTTTTACTTACTGTAGTTGTTAAAATGTGTAAGTCGAGTAAAACATACCCAATCACTTTTTAGATCATTGAATTATAATAATATACCTATGAAATTGGCGTTTTTTAAAACGGGTTGCTTTGAAGTGTTATATCTTTGGACTGACTTGGAATTATAAGTTCAAATAAACGTTATATTAAAAGTACGTTATTATTTTTTTGAAATTAGGTTTTTTTTTTTTGTGTTTTGTATTTTCTGTAATATCGCAGTACTAATTATGAAAGCTAATAAAAAAAACGACTTGGGCTTCGTCCAGACGATTACCGGACGATCTGTCGGCGAGCTACCCATTGCTAGTCGTCCGCAAGCCCAAGCCTACGGTGGCCCTCACGCGTGCAGAATTTATTAGTAAATAACTAAATAAAAAAATAATAAATAATAAATAATAACAGGTCTTATAATGATCCCATTACTGGGGCCCAGGTCACCTCTCTAGAAGAATCCACCACGCGGGCACAGAGGTCACATGTCTTCGAATTTTTAGTTCTAGGACATCGCTTTTCTCACTATGTTTCGTCTCACTTCACCGTTTTGAAAGCAGTGATGATGAAATAAATTACACAAAGTAATACGTCATCCGTGTTTGAACCCGCGACCTACTATTCGTAAATCAGGGCCGTTATCACTGGGCCACCACTGCTCTTGAATTTATTGTTACATTGAATTAATGTATTATTATTATTATTTATTTTAAAATATTTAAATAACACCATTACAGCTATTACGCAATAATGGAATTGAATTGAATTGGAACTGGGTGTATTTGGTAAAGTTTAGCGGAAAAAGGACCTGCCGGGTTTTAGCAGCATTGAACTTGACCAGATTGGCATCGCTCCGATCGGAGACGGCCTTCAAGGACAAGTTCAAGTTTTGGGGCCTCTCGGACAGACCGGATCTGTGACCCGCTATCGCGTGCATCGAGTTAGACAAACTTAAGGCCCTAACTCCGACGCAGACCTATAAAACAGTGACCTACTGAAGCTTACCCCTGGGTAACGGTTAGGTCAATACTCGGAAGTTTAAAAAAATATATATCTTTATTATAAATTCATGTCCAACATTATCAACATTTATGATTTTTTCGTAATTTCACATTCACTTTCACTAGTATAAGTAAAAGTCTGACACGTAATCACGCTCCACCCTGGAGCGAAAGAAGTCATTAAATAACTTCCCACTTTAAAAAAAAATACTAATAATTAGTAGCGTGGTTGCGTTCACAAACATATAACTTCAAACACACAAGAAACCTAGTAGGTAGGTACCCGAACAACAATTTTTAGGCCATACAAATATTTGTTCTGCGCGGGAATGAAAACCGCGACACGCAGTGGAGCAGCGAATCTCTCAACCACTGCGCCAAGTGTGTCATCAAAGAATATTATTTTCCTTATTGCGTAGACAGTTGAGTATTATGGTACTAAATGAATAAATGAATAATAGGTAACCTATAAATGAAACTTTGCCATGTGTTAAGAATTTCATGTTGAACAAATAAGAGTGTATACTTAGTTATTTAATAAAATAATATTAACAATCATATTATTTAAATTCGTGTTCTGGGGCCTTAAAATGACGTTTTAAAATATCAGAAGTGCGAGCGAGAAAGACATATGTAGCCATACATCCTGTATAGTTCCATCCCTTTAGAAGAGCAGTTCAGGTCGTAATGGTAGGGCCTGCCTTTTGTTTTGAGGTAGAATGTTATCAAATACCCTCTCGCTCTCGGGTGGAATGAGAGGACGTATTAGACTTCTACTGACTAGAACGCACCCTTGTCCTTCAGTTTCCCTTTGAGTTCGCAACGGTCACTATTTCAAACGCTCCCGCTGCCCTATGAGTTTTGCGTCGTCGACTCGGGGCCCTACCACGATGCCTTAAAATCTTTATGAATTGGTGTGTGACAGGAATAGTGCTATACCGGTTGTATAGCTCCATCTTTGTCTCACACTTGAATTATGATGTTTATAAGACATCATGGTAGGGCCCTCGGGCCTGGTCCTTATTGGTTGACAATGACAGCTGACGCCGCACATTGCCAAAGATTTATACATACCTTTAAATAAGTATTCGAGATTTCGGTACACTAAATAAAACACTATTTCACTATATCGTTGCAGCTCTAAGCTGTCTTTTGCAGTTTGTTCACAAAAAATTTGCACGACACAAGGACAACATACTAAAGTTATTTAGAAGTGTGACACATCACAAGCGCAGCTAGTGAAGTCATAAATATGGTAGGACTAGTGAATCGAAACTCGATTAGTCGATTTTTCCGATTAACACGCCAAAATCGTGGCGGTTAGCGGTAAGTCCCCTCTTTGAGTGGCTGGATAGGTGCCAAGGCTAGGGTTGCCAATCAAACTTTATAAATTTATAATAACGTATTTTGTTTTGTTTTTATTAAATTTACTTTATACTTTTGCATAAAAAATAAAGTATATGAAAATACTCTATTTTCAGACTTGAGACTAGACAGCGTTGTGTGAAAACGTATTTTGTTTTGTTTTTATTAAATTTACTTTATACTTTTGCATAAAAAATAAAGTATATGAAAATACTCTATTTTCAGACTTGAGACTAGACAGCGTTGTGTGAAAACAAAAATAACCTATATGAAAATACTCTATTTTTAGACTTTAATGTGATGCGTAAAATATAATATATTATATTTTTCTGAAAATAGAGTATTTCATATACCATCTTTATTTTTGTTTTCACACAACGCTGACTAGTCTCAAGCTAAGCAGAGCTTGTGTTATGAGTACTAGACAACTGATAACGTACTTATATACTTCTCAATACATACATATTTTAGATAATTTACACCTACAAAGAAAACAAATGATCATGCTAATCACACAAACATTTGTCCTGGGTAGGAATCGAACCCATGGCATAAGAGTCAGGGCCACTAACCATTAGACCAACAGGCCAGTCAAAATAAAATACCAATATGAATAATTACTGAACTATTATCGATGCTTCTATGATCAAACACAAATACGTTTCTAAAAATGTAAGGATAGCTAATGAAAAATTATTAGTGTAGACTAGAAGCACATAAAAAATTGTTTTCAAGAAAATAAATAAATAAACTTTTGAAAAAATACTTTTTTTTTGTTTTAAATACTTTTGTTTTCCGTAATAAAAAAATATGATATGTTATTCTTACTCATATAACCTTTGTCATGTTCGCCGTGGCTAAGTAAGGTTTTTGTTGTGGATTCAGGTGGTAGTAACGCCCGGATGTTACCATTGTGTGGACCTCTCGGAGGACACGGTAGAGCACACGGTGCAGATATGCCCCGCTTGGGCGGAGCACCACCGTATCCTCGTGGAATCGATTGGCGGCGGCGACCTCTCGCACCGGTGTTAGAATAGGATGCGGTTGCCACCACTGCACACGCAAAAAGTATTATATTGTTTGTCACGATTTATGAAAAATACTATTTTTCTGCAAAAAAATTACTGGCAACCCTAGAAATTATCCAAATAAAAATAAACCTAAAAATATTGGGCAAACATTTGGCAGATTTTATTTTGTACACTACTAAACAATAACTGTTGACTAAATGTGTCATTCTTTTTTACTGATTTTTCTACAACATATTAAAAAAGCGAGTTTCTGCCTAACCTACATAATAAGTTCGATTCGAGTTTTTTTGTAGGTATGCACTGTTTACTGTGAGGCGGTGCGTCACAGCTGTTATCGAAATTAACATAAATATCTATATAAATAGCCAATAGACATTATTGCGAGTATGGAATCCAATCCCACAAATGCTCCCGGTCTCCCGCATTCTTTTTGCAAGGTCAGAAATGCGGGATTATTCATGCGGGGATCCCGCAAGTCTGCCGGATTATTTTTTTTTAATAAAAATTGGAGTGAGACAACGCACCGCCCCGCGTCGTTCTCATTTATTTAGGTACAAGCTTCTGTTTTTTGGCGAGCGATATTGTATCTTAAGATAAAATATTATAGTATCTTAACCGTATGCAGCGCCCCTTAGTGAACTCCACTGCGGGTGACGTAACCTACGACAAACTTATTTTTTGCGGTTGGCACAGTAATCGGGTCTAGGGATCGAACCGCAAAATTAAGTTTGTTTTTTATTGTATATACTTTTCCAGGATAAAAAGTACCCAGTGTGGTGCCCAGGATATTAAAGAATAATAATACCAAGTTTCATCGTATTCGAACCGGTCGTTTTTGCATGATGCCTTAATAACAGACAGACAGACAAAAAAATTTTCAATAACATTTTTGGGTTCGATGTCGGTCTATTAACGCCGGGGTGCCATTTATTTTTGTGATATTTTCAATGTACAGAATTTTAACTTCTACAGATTTATTATAAGTATAGATTACACTTGGCACAACCTCATTAGTATGTACCTAAGTGATATAATAATTCTACATGGAATTCGTGACTTTTCTATATAATTTGTATTATAAAATATATTTTTTTCAGTTTTACCTTGCAGCCTAATAATTTTTTTTTTTTTTTTAATTTTTTAATTTTTTTTAATTTTTTTAATTTTGGGGGCGATCGGCGGCAGTGATCTCTCGCGCCGGGCATTGGTACAGGCCATGGTCCGAAGTGAGGAGGAGTGGCAGGCGGTCGCCTCCTTCTGCGAAGCAGTAATGCTAGCAAAGGAGGCGGCCGATCGCGTGAGACAACGGTCCTCACGCCCTAACCGCCGCCGGGATTCCGATCCCGATTTCCGGCCACCGTAGGCGCGGGCTTGCGGACGGTGAGCAATGGGTGGCTCGCCGTCCGACCGTCCGGACCGAGCCCAAGTCGTCGAAGGCGCGTGCTGTTCCGCGCGCGCCTCATGGAGATGTCAGCAACTGTAGGGGCCCAGCAGGGTCGAAGCCTACTGGGGCCACGGGTAGTGTGAAACCGAAGCCCGGGGCCTCGGGATGAAGGCAAAGAAGGAACAGGAGTGGGTTTTTAGTCAGTAAAAGTCTGACACTATCTCCCGCTTCGCCCAATGGTGAGATTTGTCATTAGATGATTTTCCCAACTAAAAAAAAAAAGCCTAATAATTTTTGAATTTCTATTTTGTTGTGTTGTGCGAGTCCTGTACTGCCAATGGAACGGAACTTAATCAATGTCAGTGACTGTCTAGAACTTGGGATTGCCCCACGGCACGTAACCTTCCTCAAAGGTGAATCGTTAAATGTTTCGTTACATTTTCCTTAAAAGCAACTGATTATTTATACCTTTAAAACATCACTATAGTCAATTGTTAATGAATTATGTACGTATTACTATATATATTAACCTTTCGAGTACCGTAATTAGAGACACAATAGAAAGTCAATGAGTGAGCGAACGCGCGTCCGCTTGGGGTATAATGAATTAATAATACAAAATATTTTGAAATCAATTTATCATAATTTCATTTTTAGGGTTCTGAAACTCCGTAAAAACGGAACTCAAAAGGATAATTTTATTGACTGTCTGTCAAACTCGAGACACTTTTCATGAACGCGTGGAGGTATTAGGTTGAAATTAACATAAAAAACATAAGGCTGCTGTCCGGGGATCTGAAAAGTCTTCAAAACTCGATTCAGGATTCATTTCGATTTATTTTTCAGGGATTCTATGTATTCAATTTTAACAAATTAATTATTTTTAACGCACAATGTGCCAAAGTTAAACTAAAGTCTTGAATTTATAAAAGCGCCATCTATTGACAAATGGGAATACGATTATAATTGTTACTTTACCGATTGTTATATTAATTTAACTACTCGACGCTAGGTGAAAATCAAAGTTTCAAGTCTAAACTTAATATTATAAAGAGGAAAGATTTGATTGTTTGTTTGTTTTTTTTTTCTTTATTGAATTAAAGAGGATTTAATCTATAAAGATTATGCCACGCTCATCGCTACTAGTCACCTCAGTTTTATGCAAAGTGTTATTAGGAACTTAGGTATTTTAAGTTCCTAATAACACTTGGCATAATCCCAACTATCACGAGTTCATACATCATCCTGGCTGCGTCCGAAGTAGGAACAGCCAGGACTCTGTTACACACACCAGTCTCGCAAATGTTAATAAAAGTGGTGAAGATCTCGTCTCTCCGCGACGTTTCAGACACACTCCATCATGATGTGGTATACATCCACAATTGAGTTGAATAGAATAGAATAGAATAGTATTTATTCGATGCAGGCAATACAATAGGCAACAACACAAAAAAAAAGTTCAGATTTACAATATAGTTGCGCTGAGCGTGCCCGAACCGAAAGGGTCGCCAACTCAGCAATTGCTGGGCGTCAGACACCCAGCGCTGATTTTCAGCTGGCACCCCGCAGTGACGCACGGATGATGATAAATAAACTATAACATATACATAAACCTATACAAATATATTCCTTACTTAAAATAAAAAATTGATACAAGTGTATTTGTGTGATAATTTTGCTTTTTACAAATATGCCACGGTAGTTGCATTCTGTACAGTTTGGTGTTTCAACTTTAACCATCAAAAAAGCGAATTTATTTAAGGGCATTTGTCCGGAGCGAAGCCGAAGGACTGTCACAACAGTTTGCCATTTTGGCACTGTCTAACCACGTATTTTTAATAACGCTTGGCTGTATAGTGGCATACCATATACCTTTACTGCGACTCCTTTCATTAAAATATTCTTGCTTCCTGTCATAGCTACGTTGTCTTACTTCAAAGTAACATTCTGTATAATACAGTAAACAAGAATATGTTTCTCCGTCTGTTATTGCCTCTTTAGCTAGCTGGTCGTTCACGTCATTACCTACAATGCCAATATGAGAGGACACCCATTGTATCACAATGGGCCTCATCAGAAGGCTCAAAGTCACCCAAAGGGCAATGGAAAGGGCTATGCTCGGAGTTTTCTTGCGTGATCGAATCAGAAATGAAGATATCCGCAGGAGAACCAAGGTTGCCGACATAGCACGAAGAATCACCAAACTTAAGTGGCAATGGGCAGGGCACATTGCTCGCAGAACAGATGACCGTTGGGGCCGAAAGGTTTTGGAGTGGCGACCGCGTACCGGAAGACGCAGTGTCGGAAGGCCCCCTGCAAGGTGGACCGATGACCTGGTGAAGGTTGCGGGAATCCGATGGATGCGAGACGCACAGGACCGTTCTTTGTGGCGACTTTTGGGGGAGGCATATGTCCAGCAGTGGACGTCTATCGGCTGAAATGATGTTGAGGATGACCCATTGTATTACAACACTTTTATTCTTAGGTTTAAGTTTACAAATCTGGTCTAGAATAGAATAGGCAATAGGGATCCCACGTTTGGGCTTAGTGCATCGACCTAATAACTGTAACGCGCTGCGACTATCACTTATTATTAAAAACTTGGAACATGCAATTCATCATCATCATCTTCCTGCCCTTATCCCGTATTATTTGGGGTCGGCGCAACACGTTTTTTTCTTCCACTCTGTCCTGTTACTCGTCATGCTATCACTAACTTCCTTTTCTTTCATATCACTCTTCACACAATCCATCCATTTTTTCTTTGGTCTCCCTCTTCCTCTCCATCCCTCCACATGTAAACTCATAACTCTTTTAGTAACATGCGTTTCATCCCTCCTCTTCACATGACCATACCAAGACAAACGATTCCCTTTCAACTTTTCAGTCACTGGCGCCACTTTCAAACTTCCCCTAATATATTCATTTCTCACTTTATCCATTCTCGTCACACCACACATCCATCTTAACATTCTCATCTCCGCTACATGCAATCTTTTTTCATCCGTCTTTTTCACAGCCCAACATTCTGATCCATACAGTATGACAGGCCTTATCACGGACTTGTAGATTTTACCCTGGAACATGCAATTGATTCAATATAAAACAATGCGATGGTCAGGCTGGCTTGTTAACTTAGTTTTTAGTTCAAATAATTTAGTTTTTTAGTTATAAGCGGTAATTATTGTGTTTGGTGAGTAATTTACTTTTAAGTAGGCAACTAACAATAAAGTTACGCATGTTGTGCTTACCTGTAAGGAATTGCTGCACTAGTCTTTAAGATTATTCCATGTATTTCATATCTTTGTATGTGTGTAGTCAATTGTTGGTGAGCCAAATAAATAAAATAAATAAGACAAAGCTTCTAAAATAGCTATTAATTCAGCGTGCATTATTGAGATCACAGAATCAAGTTTAAATTTCGTCGACGAATTTACAAATGAATCATAAAATGCCACATTTATTTCATTGTTACAAATTAATGCATCAGTATAAATTGTATAAAGGCCGGTATAATTTATTTGTTAATATGTCTCAAAAATAGCTTTTAATTGATACGTATTGTAATCTTTCTTGACCTGGATGTCAACACCCTCAATCGTTGAGATTATATTGCTATCTAGATCCACGTTGTTGAACCAAGTGGGTAAATTAAACATATCTACGTTTTCACTACAGTGGATGCGATCATGTTTAGAGTGAGTCATGAATTACGTAATAGACTAGCCTGTTGGTCTAGTGGTCAGTGGCCCTGACTGCTATGCCGGAGGTCGTGTGTTCGATTCCCACCCAGAACAAATGTTTGTGTGATGAGCATGATCGTTTATTCTGTGTGTGCGTGTTATTTATCTATAATATTATGTATGTATTTAGAAACATATAAGTATGTTTATCAGTTGTCTAGTACTCATAACACAAGCTCTGCTTAGCTTGAGACTAGACGGCATTGTGTGATATTTGTGGAATATTATTATTTAAAAAAATATATATATATTGTGACCAAAACCTGTTTTTGTTTATTACTCCAGTAGCGATGCAAACAAACTAGCGCAGATAGACTACTCGACCGATTTAAAAAATTCCTATATTACATTTTTTTTTAAACTAGAGATCCTTATCTAAATTGGAACAATTTCACAAAACCCAAGGTATCAAAATGTTGCCAGTAAGTAATTATTATGCGTGCGCTGCAAAAACTACAGATGACAGAACAAAATAATGTACTGCGGCTTTGTAGAATACATCATTGTCTACAAAAAATGTCTCAACACCATAGATATGTCTTAATAATCATGTCACAATAACCCCTTTTTTCAGTTTAAAAACTGAACTTTAGCGCCGCTTTAATATAATGCACTTTATTTGTATTTTGGTATTAATCCTTATCAATATAAATTAATTATGTTGATAAGGAATAATAACCATATATATTTTTTTATTATTTTGATATAAACCAGTGCTTGACTGCGATTCCACCTGATGGTAAGCAGTGATGCTATTATTGAAGGTGAGGCGCACTAGTTTATTATGAGCCTATTCACTCTAGCCTGAAAGACAAATAAATTAATACATAATTGGATGGGAAGACCGCAGTAGAAAAATTCTATTCCTTCGATGTATGCGGTGTAATCGACGAGGCAAAACGCTTAGTCCAGACCGTAGAGGTTTCAACAACGTAAGGGTACTCGCCGTATGTCGGGTTGTCCGATGGTAGAAGTGAGATGGCGGAATGAAATCATTCAATTTCCTCGCTCACTCTCCAAAATGCATCCTGTAAAATATCGAAGGGCTGACTACCCTACGCCTGTGCTCAAGGCTCAACCAAATCTGGATCATCAATTAGCCTCTTCGCTCGCCAATCCACCGATTCCAAAGCTGCTATGTGGCATTTTGCAGCACCAGCCCATATGTGACTCCAGTACTCCACCACTATTGGATGTGTGCTTTAAAAAAAAAAGCTGTCCCGGTGTGAAGTACCGCCGGATCTTTGCAAGAACGCCGATTGTCCTAGCAGCTACCTTGACTTTGGAATCAATGAACCGCCCAAAGTTGAGGTCTGACGACAATTCGCAAGGGCTGAAGGTGGTGGGTGCACTCCAGGGATACATTTTGAAAGACAGAAGCCAAGGTGAACGAGTTCTTTTTGGCGGTGAATAAACACGCTTGTGTTTTGGCCGCTTTGAATCCCACCAGACTGACTTCACCTCACTTGGAGACTGCCTGACGCGAGACATTAGTATTCTCTACCACAGCCTCTGTTTGAACTGGATTAGCTCATTACTAGCCTGAGCACTTGGCAGATAACTCTCTACAACTGTGCTATCATCTACATACCCATAGATCAGGCATCAGCAGATCATTGATATGAAGCAGAAAGAGAGTTGCAGAGAGAACAGACCCCTGAGGAATTCCGGAATTAGTCGTCATGAGCTCTAATGAGTACCCGTCAACAATAACTCAGAGAGACCGTTCACTCAGGAAGTCTTTTACTCAGTTAATCAGGCCAGGGGAAATGCTGTACGCTGCAAGCTTACTCAAAAGTCTAGCGTGTCATACCCTGTCGAAGGCCTTTGAGACGTCTAAGGCAACGGCAATCACTTCTTCATTCTTCTCGAGGGCCTCGCCCCACAAGTGGGTGGTATAAAATAGTAGGTCCCCAGTAGGACGATTGCGGTGAAACCCGTACTGTCGGTCACTGAGGAGATCGTTACCTTCCAGGTAGGCTATGAGCCGTGAGTCAATACGCGCTCCATAATCTTGCAGTTGAAATCGACCGATAGTTGGCATGATCGGCACGACTGACCTTTTTGGGTTGCACGTTAGCAAGCTTCCAGGACTTGGACAATATACTAGTCCTAAATGAGAAGCGATACAAACGCGTCAACACAGGAGATAACTTGAGCGCACAACCCTTGAGAACAATCGCTGGTATACCACCTAGTCCACTAGTTTTTTTTTAATTTACACTATGGAACATTTGTTGTCTGTGAAATAAATGAATTATTATTATTATTATTTATTCACGTCTAGACGACATAGTGCTCTCAGAACTTCTTTGTTCCATATGCGAACCTCGGGCATCGAAGTGTCGCAGTGGGGCAGAGTCGGTGTAGTAGCAATGCTAGTATCAAGACGAGATCACGAGAATTAGGGGCGAAGAGAGATGCAAAGAGACCTGCTTTCTCTGTTACCGCATGAGCCAGTGTTCCATCAGGTTTTACCAGCGGAGGCAATGTGGGCCAACAGAACTTCCCTTTGACCGACTTGGCAAGGGACCAGAATGCTCTGCTACCGGACGGCTGTCCAGAGAGCTTTGTGCCAATATGGGTAATGCGGTCGAAGAGAACCTTCTTTGGTACCTTTTTGTAGTACTTGGCAGCATGGTTGAAGGCTTCTTCTTCTTTGAGCTCAGATCTGAAGCTTTGCGGTCAACCGGCGTTGAACAGTGGGCGAACTGAGCCACCGATGGTACGTCACTATAAAGGATGAACTACTCCATAGCTTGAAGTATCACATCGGATATAGTATCCGCTTAGCTCGAAGGATTTTCAGAAGAGAAGCTACCTACTGCCAAGGATAAGACACAAAGAAGTGCTGCATCTCATCCCTATCTGCTGACTTGTAACGTCACATTCACCGTTCACCAAGGGTTCGCACGTCCACGACCGGGAGTCGCAGTCAGATGGGGAGAAGGACGATACAGAATTCACCAGACAATGATTTGAGCTTCCAAGTGGTGAGGAAACGGTAACGATACTTTTTCGGATCGGTGGTCAGCAGAAGGTCCAGAAAATGGGCAGTATGACTAACTATTTCAGGCACCCTTGTGACTTGTTTTACCAACTGGGAGAGGCCCATCGATACTGCAAAGTTTCGCGCTTTTCTCCTAGCGGCGTGGAATTAAATCTAAAAGAATGCTTGGAAAAGAGCACGAGGTGAAAAATCTTTGCACTCGAGTGCAACAGTAACTTTTCATCCCACCTCAGTGAGGAAATTACTAAATGCAAAAAAAAAACATTTACAATCACAAGATACTTTTATTCCAGTTTAGGTATATACTGCTACATTATGATGGTAGACAGATAGATAGATAGATAGTTGTACAGAATAATCTTTAAATTATAATTAATAATACTTAGGTATATTTAAGAGAAATTGAAAGTAACGTTGCTACTGTTACTTAAGTTGAGTGTAATATTTTTGTTAGGTACTGTAATGTTGGTGTTCGTGACTTGTGTACTGTTTTTTGGTAAACCATCTGTCATACTTAATAGTTGTACCGATTCAATGGATTCCCTTGGCGTAAATGTTGGCGAGAGAGGTGATGGTTAGGTGTTTCGTAATGGCTCATTTTTGAGAAGGGCCAGTCCAAGGATCTGACTGAGGCTCTTTCAGTGGCTCCTATGATGCCTTTACATATTTTAGACTTATTTTGGATGAAATCCTCTATGTATCCCTCTACAATCGCATTGGACTATCAGCCTCCATGGCATGGGACCTTCTGTCCCATCAGCTCCTGAATCGGCTAAAAGTGTGGCTGAAGTTCGTCGGAAACAATGACCCGTGTACAAAGGGGGTTCTGAAAGTTCAAGAAAAGGTGCTATTTCTCGTGGGGTACTGCCAATTTAATTAGCAATATTGTAGAAAAAATCGATTGATTGGAGTGTTAGGCGGGCGTAAGTCTTGATTTTTGTAAACAATTGTTACGTATTTTTTGCGAATGACAAAGTTGCGGTCTCTTTTTGTTTTTGTATTAGGTAAATTAATTAATAGTGAGTCATCTGAATGTTTCTCAATGTTTTTGACATTAAGTTGATTACTTTCATTAGTTCTACATGCTCCGTTTATACCAATAATAAAAACAACCTGTAACGTAATGAGTTGATAAATTAATAAAATTGATATGCATGCATAATTATGTCTATCAACATCAACTAAGTAGGTAATAATAATAATAATATTTTATTGTTCTAAGTATCGTTTTACATTAATATGGGTCGCAGGATCCAGTCTCTTTCGACAAAAATAAATAAAACTTAGGGATAATTATTAACTAGATTGAGTTTCAGCACAATTCACTAAGCCATGCTAAAGACTAACAGGAAAATAAGTGTACCGATATTACAACTTATGATGAGTGTAGGTGTGCATGTGTTTACAAACGGTTTAATAATTAATTAATTAATAATTGATAGCAGATTTTTCGTATCAGTATAACTATGTTCGAATCCAATCTTGAACTTGATTTTTGCACCCAGACTTCGTCAGGGGGAAGATTTTTAACTTTTTGTTAATCTTTTCGTACAAGTATCCACTTTGGCTTTCTACGCATGCGCTGATCAGTTACTTTTGTGATAGTTTCAGTTTTGTGGAATCTTAGTACCACTGCCAAAATATACAATTGGCGCACCGTAAGCAATCGCGTTTCTCGATATAACTTATCAGTGGGGTATCGGATTCCTAATCTGTAAGAGACCTTGAAGATTGCTCTTTCTGCACGTTCAGCAGTAATGATACAACTTTTACCAGCTATACCCCACGATATTATGCAGTAACTTAGTATAGACTGACATAAAGCCAGGTAAGTCATCTTAAGAGTGTCTTTATCAGCTATTGATCGAAGTTTTTTAAATACGAACAAAAGTTGCTTTACTTGCGTAGTAACCGATTGGATTGGCGCTCTCCATGGCAAGTGTTAGTCTATGTTAATACCAAGATATTTGATGCACTTGACATGCTCAAAAGCGGCGCAACTACACCTACTCCCTAGGCTATAATTACATCGGTAGAATTTTAGTACAAGTTGTTTAGGGGCTGTTGTTTTTGTGCTCACAGTGAAATTTACAACTTTAGTTTTGTTGATATTTAGGGAGAGCAGCCAACTGGTGACTTTCTGGATTCCAACCTCTGTGGCTTCATTCCAAGAGTCACCATGGAAAACTATTGCTGTATCATCAGCGTAAGCAGATACTTGCGCATTGTCCAGATTGAGTGAGCAGAGACCATCAACGTATAATAAAAACAAGGTGGGACCAAGGACACTGCCCTGAGGCACTCCATTTGATACACGCACAAAGGTACTCTCGTAGTCGGCCCAGCAAATTTTCTGTTTGCGATTAGAAAGATAGGAAATAAACCATTGCAAGGCAATGCCTCTAATACCAAAGCATTCCAACTTGTTGATAAGTATAGGCCTGGAGACAGTATCAAAGACCTTGGTAAGGTCAAAGAAGACGTCAATACACTTTTCACCTTTGTCCAGTTTACCAATGTCCACCAAATTAGTGACTGCATCCTCCGTAGACTTGCCATTTCGGAACCCATACATAGCAGTTGTTTCTTTTCTAAGTATGCTAATAGTCTCTTGTTCAATATCTTCTCTAAAATTTTGGATAAAGACGTAAGAAATATAGGCCTATAATTAGATGGGACTGATGCATCTCCAGCTTTGTAGATTGATCAGATATTTGCTGTTTTTAACTGAGCTGGAACTATTCCTGACGACATACTCAAGTTGCACAAATATGATATGGGTCCGGCTAGACAATATTGAGCTAGTTTAAGAACACGATTCGAAATACCATCCCAGCCAGAAGCAGAATCAGTTTTAAGGTTGGATATGATAGTTCTAATTTCCAATTCATCTGTTGGAGTCATGAAACAGGACTGTGAGAGTGAAGAGTCAGAGCTATCCAACGTCAGTGCTATATTAGCAAATTCTATACCTGTTGTTTCCAGTTGATTTAAGGACTGTTCGGCAAGTTGAATTCCCATATCAGCAAAAAACGTATTAGCCATATTCAGTGATACAAAACTGGATCAGGATTTGCGCTAAGTTGGAGTCTGAGGAAGAAAGACATTTCGGAGGTGTGCGCTTCATTATTCAGCAGCGAGTGATGTAGTAATATATTTACAATAAAGCACACGGAGTCGACGTGAAGCGATTTACCTCGCAGCAGGCGCAGGACCAACAAGCTCAGCTGTGTGACGTAAGCATGTCCGAGCGTCCGCCGTACGGTCTCAGCGATGCTAGACCGGGATGGCATTTATTGAGCAGCTCTCTTTCTCGCGGGTCGGGGGGGCTCTTGACATGGTGTCTTCACGCACAACACGGCGCAATGTTTTTAATTTAGCTTCTTGAGATAAAAGATAATTTTCTGTATAAGATCCAAACGCAAGGACTGTCATCGTTTTTAGGGTTCTGTACCTCAAAAGTAAAAAAACGGATAGGATCAATTTGTAGTCCGTCTGTCTATCTGTCTATCAAGACCCTTTATTTGTCGACATTTCTTTGAGGCTCGCGTGGCATACTACGCGCCGTCGACGACTCGAACGGCGAGCTACCCATTGCTCGTTGTCCGCAAGGCTACGCGTATGGTGGTTAGAAATCAGGGCCGGGTCTCAGCGGCTGGGGCATGAGGCCGTCCGTTACCTCACGCGTGCAACCTCCTCCTTCACTAACTTAACTGCTTCGTAGAAAGAGGCGACCGCCGTTCATTCCTCCTCGCTCCGGTCCATGGCCTGTACCAATGCTGGCGCGAGAGGTCGCTGTCGCTAATCGCACCCAAGCACCAACCGAAATCGCACCAAGGACACGGCGCCAGCGAAGTCACCATGTGCTCTATCGTGTCCTCACAATGGTGACGCCCGGGCATTTCTTTCGCACGAATCAGATGCAGGAACCTCCCGAACTTACTATGTTCGGTGAGGACCTGCGTCATGAGGAAGATGAGGACACCGTGTCGTCTTTCCAACTACTCTTCAAAGAGACCAGAGATCCAGTGATCTCAAACACCAAAATGTAAAATCCGTAGGACTCACCTCAATAATCGATAGATTTTTACTCAAAATCAGTGTATATAAAATAAATCACAACAATCAATAAAAAAATATTTGGTACTTTATTTTACAAAACATAGTTTCTAACTACAATACATTATAAATAGAAAATACGAATAGATATACAGGAAGTCAGACTCATGTATCTGAAATCCTACAAGTAATACAAGATTCCGAAAGGGATGACACTTTATTCGGCAACTCATTGTCTGAAAAAATCAAAGCCAGAAAAGCAATTGAACGACAAGGCTCGTAAATGAAAAAAAAAAAGGAAAACCGTGCCAGTTCAAAAGTCAAAAGTCTGCCCCGGTCCAGTCCACCATCAATCGTTCAACCCATCAGGGAAACTGGTCAGAACCTTCCTGGTACCCGTCGAACAGGAGGGCGGGGAGGTCGGAGCTACAGGGGCCAGAGGCAGGCAGCATTTCTACTCCGGACTTATCCTCAACCGCCTTCTGTTCAGACGAAAGACATTCAGTCCCGACCTCGTGCACCTCCACAGTGACACAAGTACACGCCGGTAGGATTTTATTTTTCATTAACTGCTGGTGTCATATAACTAATAATCAAGCTATATTATCATGGGTTCAACATGAGTATTCCATACCATTTTGTACCAAAGTTACTCAATCAATAATGCCTAAACTCAGTCTTACAACTGAAGAACGCAGTGATATGCTCGAGGCTCTATAGCCTCATATATGTAAGTAAATTATCTATATAATTTACTTGAATTAGGAGCTGTTTCAAAATGCACCTCAAGACAAGACCATTACATTTCAAATATTTTCTTAACGCCTAAATGTAATGGTCGAAACTGTTTCATTTTAAATGTAAAGCCGTTAAATAAATTGATTACAATTCATTGCATTTCGAAATGGAAGTGTATAGAACCGCTTTGAAACTTATACCTCAAGACGGCTTTATTGCAACCATAGACCTAAAAGAGTACCAATATGTACTAAGGATCGAAAACACCTAAGATTTAATTTTCAAACTCCAGATTTAAGTGATTTATCTTTTGAATTCACTGCCATGCTTTACGGACTTCGCAGTACCCAGGGTATTTACTAAAGTAATGAAAGAGGTAATATCTTATCTTAGGAAACAAGGTTATATGTCGGTATTATATCTTAACGATATTTTGTGTATTGGGGATACAAAGACTCAATGTGAGAATAATGTATGCGCAACTTTATGTTTACTACAATGTTTAGGGTTTGTGGCTAATTGCTACAAAAGTGTATTAACGTCTTCACAAGTGTGCACTTTTTTAGGCTTCGTATAGGATACACAGAATTTTTAGATTACCTTGAGAAACGTAATAATATTGCACAGTTGATCCACAAGTTTGCAAAACTTCCTAAGTGCAATACGTGAGTTTGCAAAACTAATCGGTGTATTAATCGCGGCTTGTCCTGCAACTAGGTATGGTTTTTTTTATACTAAGATTTTGGAAAGAGAAAAATTCACAGCATTAATAAAATATAATAATAATTACGAAGCAAAGATCAAATCACCTAGGTTAATTTTAGAGGACCTAAGTTGGTGGTGCGACAATATTCATATTACATCTTGACCTATGAGGTCATTGAATTACAACATGGAAATCTTCACAGACGCGACACGAATTGGCTGGGGAGCCGTTTGTGATGGCAAGAAGGTTCATGGGAGCTGAAAGCTTGAGGAATTAGAACACCACATCAACTATCTAGAACTTCTTGCAGCATTTATAGGATTAAAGAGCTTTACAAAGGACGATAACTGTACAATATTATTGCGGATAGATAATACCACCGCAATAAGTTATTTTAATCGTCAAGGCCGTATTCAATTCCCATACTTAAATAACCTGAAACGATCCATTTGACAATGGTGTAATCGGTGTAATATTTGGTTAAATGCGTCGTATATGTGAACACTAAAGATAAGTCAAGGAAAGACAACCCCGACACAGAGTGGGAGCTATCTGATAAAGCTTATCAATAGTTAGTAAACAAAATTGGGTTTCTGTCTTTCTTAACTCAACAATTTCAAAAGGGTTGCTGTTATGGCTCCCTTGACATTTTGTTTAAAATTATTGACAAAGCTGAACGGTGACCCGTTCAGCTTTGTCAATAATTTTAAACAAAATGGATGTGACGTTCGAGTCTATCTTAGTTCAACACTAAAATACAGAAACCTATATTTAGTAAAGTTTTGTTCATAGATAATTATTATCTCTAAACGAAATGACGATCTTGATACTGACGGCGCATAGTGATACCTAACTGACACTTGTTTTTTTCTTTTCTTACGATACCTCCTTAAAGACGTGCAGTGTTTGCCTGTAGGTTAAAGGGACTACACAGTTATGAATAATTCATCTTCGAATTAAGCAACTCATAGCGATCGAACATCACCTAAAAGTTCGTTTGATCATCTATTATTTTTCAGATTTAAGTGTTTTTATTTCTACATTACACTCCAGTATATTTGTGTTGTTATATTTTTTTATGTTGGTTTAATTTTTCCAAATCAAGTTAACTGCTTCAATAATTACGTTTCTTTTGACTGAGCTAGTCTTTGACTTCTTTTATTTCGGTATACTTAAGTAAATGCAATTACAATAATTCAGTGCTATTACTCAGTAACTTCCTTTTGGGTACTGTTATTTAATTTTTCAAATTCGATTTTTCGTTTACGCCACATTTTACGTTTCGACTGTATGTGTAAAAAGAATAGAAAAAGTTTAGTCAGGTTATCGTTCTGAAAATCAGCATCATAAGGATTACTTTTAGTCTTATCATCGATTATATTTTTAATAAATGATTCTGCAATGTTTAAATCTTCGTTCCCGCATATTAAAATTACTTTTACAAGTATATCGTGGATATCTTCTTTGTGCACGTGACTCGCAAGCCAATTTAATAACAAATCTTTATTTGTTTTCGAAATATTTTTAAATGTTTTATCTATCTTTATTTTGTTATCAAAAATTTTGCGTATGTTCTTGGCATGTGTAACAAACATCGCTTTAAAAAAACTGATCTTATCAGTAATATTGTCGTTTTTCAAACAATCACAAATGTATTCCACTGCAAAGTATTCAGCGAATGTTTTGTGTATGAATATTGGCATTCCGTTTGCTACGCTAACGATGAGACCAGCCTTCTCATGTCCCTTTTTAACTAATTTGATCGTCTCTTTTATTTCTTCCAAGTCTTTCGTACTAAATATTAAACTGTATCCATTGAACATGGCATAAGCTCCTAATTTTTTGTGCTTTAAAATTGAATCTGTAACTTCATTTTCAAAAGCAATAATAATATCAGGCATATAGATATTCATTCCGTTTTTCTCTTGATACCGTATTTTAATTTTGTTTTCCAAATAATTTTCGAAAACGGTATAGGTGTCGATATTTAAATACCATCCCTCAGACTTTTTGGTCTCGTTTTTTATATTGGTTTCAACATTAACAGCAGTTAGGTACGTGATTAAAGGATTCGCATCACAGATTAGTTTGTCTGCAAAAGGATCATAAAAATCCACACTCCGACGGCTGCTGCTGTCGGCATCATTGTTACATTTCCATATCGGAATTTGCGTGTTCTTAATTTCGGAACTCATATAAAGGGCTGCGCTTTCATAAATCTCATATAGTGACTTTGCTACAGGTGTTCGTTTTTTATTCACTACTAACATATATTCAAGGAATTTTTTAACATTCTCGAGTTGTAAACTATTTAGTTCGACTAATTTCAAACTAAATTCCCAAAATGTTTGCAAATATTTTTTCATTTCCATATTTGAGAAGTAATCTATTTCGTAAGATGACTGAAACTCCTTCTCTAAAATGGCTTTTACTTCGTCATATGACCTACTTGTGATCCACATCCTATGCTTACGAGGATCATCTCTGATAATTTTAAGGCATTTCAAGACCACATCCGTATAATGCGGACAAATCTCATCAAAGCCATCAAATAGAAATATTATCTCTCTCTTATAATAAAAATGTAAAAACAAATGTAACTCAAACTCAGTCAGAGAGTCTGCTGCACATTGTGACAGACATACTACATTATCTTGTTCTTCTAGTGCAATCACTGCTTTATTTTCTTTACCAAGTTTCTCACGAAGCATAATTTGGCACATAAACTTTAAAATGTCTAATAAATTGATGGCTGTTTCATCTTTCTTCCATTTTCCGAACTCTTCCGAGTATTCCAATAGGTTTATCCTAACAATCCAAACTTCTGGTTTTAGCTCTTTTGTTTTAATCGCTAAGTGATTCAGTAGAGTTGACTTGCCCATCCCGGGCTCTGCTGTAATAAGTACAACGTCATCTTTTATGTCGTAAAGAGTTTTTAAGAGATAAGATTTTTCAGGAGTTATTTCGGTAACAGGTTTTGTTTTTTGTACAAATCTATCAACGTACAAGTGTTTTATTTCATCATAATTGCTATTGAAGGTTAGTTTACCTACAGCAATTGTTTCTTCACTAATTATTCTATTCAAAATATCTCCTTTCACATATACCTTTGACTCGTCATCGACTATTAAGTTTAATTTTACGGCCGTGCCTTGAAACATCACTTTGCCGCTATCTAAAATAATATGTTGTGATTCTTTACTCATGTTAATGAGATTATTGTTTTCGTCAAATACTGGGGGATTTGGAAAATATTTCTTTAATATTTCAACATACGCATGATTTGTAACAATTATAGTATTCTTATTAAGCACGGTTTCAGCAATGTTTTCTAGAATTTTCCTTTTGTCATTTGGTATGTCTTCGCATACTAATATTAGAACTTTTTCTTTATTTATATCTTTTAACTCTTTGCTTAATAATTTACGGTCCTTTGGTGGTAATTTAACAATATATTTAAGATCTAAAACACAAGAGTCTTTATTATTAAAGTGTTGCATTACTTTAATTATAGTAAGTACGGTGTTCTCTGTAACGATAACAGTACTCGAGTGCTGATCCCGCAAATTCAATGATATCACTGTTTCTTCAGTGAATGTGCAAGCAATATGTTTTATATTATTCCAATACATTGCATTTATAACGCTAAGCAGTGGGTCTTTAATAATGTTGTTTTTTGCTTTTTGAAATAAGTCGCTTTTTCGTGTTAGATACGGTGCTCGTTCTGGTTTCATCCACCATTTCTGCATGTCATCGTGATATTTTGAAAAAATTGCGTCAGTTTGAATTTGAAAGTAATTTGGCTGATCTTGCTGATACTCTTCTACTTCACTTTTTAATATTTTTTCTACGGCTTTTTCATCAGCTTGATTAGAGTAAATTACAAGTTTGTTTAAGAAATCTCTCGCTAAATTTTCTTCGCACTCAGTATGTATCCATAATAGTTTAGAAACCTTTTTAAATTTAAAACGAAATTTATATTCACACAAATCAGGGATTTTATTTTCCGTCCTGGCTTTGTTAATCAATTTAATTTCTTCTTTCAAGCTTACAAATAAACTTTTAGCAAGAGTTCCCAAATTATCTTCGAAATCTGTAATCTTCAGCAGTTTAGGGTCATTATCAAGTACGAATATGTTTCCAATTGCACTACCGATACCTCCGTTGAGCTGGAGGAATCCATCTCCTAAAGTTTCATCTATAGTAACCATTTTACTGGATTTACACTGGTCCAATAAATCGACGATTTTTGATGTTAAATACTTTATTCTTTTATTTTTTTTGTTAACGCTGCCACTTAATGTTATATCTTTGTTCCCAAAAGCAGCCGGGACTTTGAACGTCATCTCTTCAGATAATAATATTTCTTTTGCAGCCAGTTCTTCTGCTTTATTAACAGTCGATTGAGACACATCTATTGGTTTCAAATTTGGCTCGAAATATTTTTTAGCTATTTCATCAAATTCTAACTGGCCATTATTGTATGTTATAACAGTGCCTATCAACTTGCTCAGTTTTGATACATCAGTTGGCTTGGCTAAGAATTCAGACAGTAATCCTTTTATATCAGTGGTTTTTATTTTTCTTCTTTTGAGAATCTCTTTGAAAAGTTTACCTTTGAATATCAAGAGATATTCTTCATTTGTGTCAAAGAAGTCATGACGAAAAGAGGCGATCCGATATCCATCAGGTTGAACTTCTGTAACTTCGACTACTTTTTGTGCAAGAATGACGTGATATCGTAACAATGTCTCGTCAGTGAGCAGCATTTGAAAATTACTGTCATCGTTGATAAACTTTGCTAGTCGTTCAGCCAGGGAGGCTATTTGTTCTTTTATAGCTACTTTACATAGAAACTCAACATCGTTTTCATGTTTATACGTTTGCTGGACCGTACCGCCTGTATCAATTAAATCATTTAGAATGGAGCAAAAGCTACTTTCTACTTTAGAGTCATTACTAGACTCGTCTTTTGCAGTCGTGTACAAAACAAACAAACATTCTACTTCATCAAATGTTCCCTTCCAAAACAAGTCCTTATTACTCGGATCGAATTGTTGTCTAATTTCTAAGTAACTAATAAAGTAAGTCGCTAAATCGATTTTAAGAGTCTGTTTCTTGTTTTCCCTATGTTTAGCTTGAATGAAGACGAAAACAGGTTTATTAAACCCTTCCACTTTAGCTTTGAAACATATATCGTCGAATGCCCCAACATGAGCAACATTTGAAGCTAATTGAAATTCTATAATCCTATCGTCTTGAATCGCTCTAAAATATAACAAGCAGAGTAACTTCGTTTCATACAGGTGTCCACTAATTCCTGAGGTTCCTTCACGCCTGCTAAACATGGTACAGCTGCTCGTTAGTCCCGCTTACCGGACAGAGACTGCCAAAGTAATTGAAAAGGCTGTTTGATGACCTGAATCTGCAAACAAAGAAAACGTATTGTTGAGACTGAAATGTTCGAAGTAAAAGTCAGGAAGATGTGGTGTAACATGTATGGCTAACAGTTTTATTATTTATAGATAAATTGGACTAAACAGGTCCAAAGTTAGTAATCTAAAAATTAGTAACTTAACCTAAACCACAAACTATCTACAAAAGTCAGACACATTATGGACGACAAGGTTACCTTTACCGTGGCAAATACTTACTTGCTCGTTTGATAGCGGTGCCGGACGTAGACACCGGTAGTCTAGTCTTGAGCGTCCGGAAACCAAATGTCGACGATTCTGTAATTTGCAAACTATTTGAAAACATAGGCAGTAATATTATAGATTTGAAATTTCGGATCTGCATCCGTATTGCTGATATTGAAATAATATTGTACCGGTTTCGGATACGGTTATGTGTATGAAGTTATTTCGGATTATTTGTTAGTTTCAGATAGTTTCGATAACGGATGTAAGAATTTTAAAATTATAAAAGTAAAATACAAATAGAATAGAATAATCTTTATTGTTCACCAAAATAGTAACAATTTCACAAAATCTGAAACCTATGGGTACAATGGCGGTCTTATCGCTGACAGCGATATATACCTTACCTTATTGTATTATTATTTTTATTTGACTTTTATTTCTAATCTAGATTATTGGTTTGGTCAGGAGAAACAAACAAAACCTATTTACATTCCGCTTTTATCCAAACTTTTATATTGGTTTCGGTTTCTGTTGTTGATATGTTTGATATATATGTTTGATAGTTTTGGTTATGCTTACGGAGCCCCATAACAACCCCGGTTCATAGCTACAGCTGCATAATATAATTTGTGACTGGGTACCATGTCTTCTTTTACTTACACACAGCATATATCACATGTCCTTTGCTTTCCCTTTATTATTGTTAATTTGTTATCGATTTTGATTTTTGAAAAAATATTTTAGATAGATATAGGTTTAAAGACTATTAATTCTCAATAACAATTTCTACAGTTCATTTTTTGTTCGCACTGCCTCGCGGTCGCACCAAACTGGTGACCAACGTCCCATTCTCGAGGGCAATGCGCACACTAAACCTGGTGGCTGATAGAGTTGATATATTCACATGTTCACTGAGCGAGTTCGCAAAAGTTGCATTACATTTTTTATGTTATAATGAAAATATATAATAATAATTAATTAATTAAATTAAATAATTTGTGTACTGATAATTAATTGCCTTATATTGTATTTTAATTGTATGTTATATTGATTTTTAATTTTTATTATATTGACTAATTTATTTTTGATATATTGACTAATTTAATTTAATGTTATGAATTGGATCAAATTGACATGACAACATAATTGTAATTTATATTTTTGACTACACTATCGCATTGGATTTGTCTGTAATGATAGCTGTATGTATGTCTAATAAGAAATAAAATAAATAAATAAAATAAATAAAATTTAAAATGAGATACAAAGATCTTATATTATATGTAGATATTGTAATAGTCACATCTGATGTGTTGGCAGCGTCATAAGGTTTTTTTTCTCCGGTGGGAAAATTATCTTATGATATCCCCCGCTCTTGGGCGGGGCGGGAGATAGTGTCAGACTTTTACTGACTAAAAACTCACTCCTGTTTCTTCCTTGCCTTTTTTACCGGGCCCGAGTCTTCCTTTCAGAATCAGACCCTTGGCCCCAGTAGGCTTCGACCTTGCTGGGCCCCTACAGTTGCTGACATCTCCTTGAGGCGCGCGTGGAACAGTACGCGCCGCCGACAACTTGGGCTCGGTCCGGACGGTTACCGGACGGTCGAACGGCGAGCCACCCATTGCTCGCCGTCCGCAAGCCCGCGCCTACGGTGGCCGGAAATCGGGATCGGAGTCCCGGCGGCGGTTGGGGTGTGAGGACCGTTGCCTCACGCGATCGGCCGCCTCCTTTGCTAGCATTACTGCTTTGCAGAAGGAGGCGACCGCCTGCCACTCCTCGCTCTGGACCATGGCCTCACCGGAACCCTGCCCGCCATGCCGCGACTTGTCGCGGCAGTGGAGTTTCGCCCCGGCGTTGCATCAACATGCGCAGATCGTACATGTGTGCAAGGCCTGTTGCTTCCAGATCTGGCTGGCCAGCAAGGAGGCTCGTCGCAGCGTCATAGGGTACTAACATATTAATATAATTACAGAAAAGTCTGACACGCTCTGTCACCTTAGAACGGAAGAAGTCATTAGATGATTTCCTTAGACCTTAATAAAAAAGTAACATGGAATTTAAACATGATAAAATCAAATATATATAGGTAGTACCAATGTGAACTTTACACATCCGCAGTACCCCTTCAGGTCGTACTGGCGTGATGTTATTTTATGAAAATGGTGTTAACAATAAACAGACTTACAATTGCAGTAATCCTGGGCCTCAAGTCTGCTATTACAATAGTGTCAGAATAGTCTATCATTGATTTCATAATTGTTGATTTTGACAAGTTTGGTAATCTACTAATATAATGGCATCATTATGACTTTCCAATGATCAACCACTGACACTCCATTAAAAGAAATGGCAAAGAATGGTAATCTCGTACGTAATGACAAATGAATATCTGACGTATGCAGCATCTGCTAAAATTTTGACAATTGCTTTGATCAGTTACCTACCATTAGAACGTCACTGTGCAGTCATTGCTTTTAATTTGTTACAAGACAGCTCATACCACAATTTTATTACGAGAACACTGTTTAATCAATGATTGGTCATTATGAATTAACAGATTACGAACTTTTAGCAAAATGACAATGGAATCGTGTTGGAATGACGAGTTTACAAAAATAACAGACTAGGGCCCCTGGAAGATTCGCTGTCATTTATTACTCTTTAACATTTAATGTTTTATTTAATTTAATTGCAACCAAACTTTTAATGCATAACTTTACCTGTTATCCTAGTACTAAGTTTGTTTTTGAAATAAATTATTATTATTAATGTGTTGTTGGATGGATTGTGTGAACAGTGACATGAAAGAAAAGGAAGTTAGTGATAGTATGACGGTTGACAGGATAGAATGGAAGAAAAAAACGTGTTGCGCCGACCCCAAATAAGATGGGACAAGGGCAGGAAGATGATGATGATGAATGTGTTGTTGTGTTTGTGATTTAGACTAGATTCAGAGGAGATTTTTACTAAAAACATCGGATTTAGGATATGTTTTATGAGTCTGTTATTATGGAATAGTCCAGTTAATTTAAGTTTCAATAAAATAGGTCAACAAAGTACTTACGGAAGAAAAGACTTTTTTTAATATATATCCTGCGTTTGAAATAAAAACACGGTAATAAAACTTATTTTTGATCACATTGCCTCAAAGGTCATAAGCTGTATAGATAATGCCCGGACAATTTAAATGTTTTCACGTTGGTTATCACACTGCCCTCCCATAACGGGCATTTTTCAAATTTCGTGGGAATTTTTTATAATGTCCTATTAATCACTTGGTTCATAAGATACTCTACTCTTATCAGCTGTGTGATCCCAGTGAGGTTTACGAAAAAACTGTTAAAAATGTATAAACATACTGTTAAATACTCGATTTCGGTGCATTAAATAAAATACCAGTCACAGTAGGTATTTTGTAAGCATTATCTTCTGCAATTCGTTCAGCAAAGAAAGAAGTTGCACGACACAATAACCACAGAGTACAATGTAATATATACCTACTACAAAAACAACACTTACGTGTGTGTGATACGGCGCAGGCGTAGCTAGTGTAGTACATCAGCTGCGCCACGCTATTCACTGGAATTAAAACTCGAGTAGTCAATTTTTTTCTAGAAGACGTTGTAATCGATATCTCTTTGATGTGTTGTACTTACACCCGTATTCACAAACAATACTTTTCTCAGTAAAGGAGCAACGCTATGCGAAGTAAGGCGTTTCTCACTGCGTTGCGTATGGAAAGCCTTTTAATTCATAAACAATACTCCAACAACCCTTGATTAAGGAAACGCACAGCGTTGAATAGAGCTCTGTGATTGGTTCGTTTGTGTTGCGTAGTTCACTTCGCTGCTTGACGTTCATTTCATTTGTCATAACATAAAGGTTGACCGGTGTTCGAGAATTATTTCGTTCGTCTTTGTGTTGTTTTTAAAGTTTTAATTAATAAGTAAAGCTGCTAGAATAATAAAATCTTAAGGCCACAAGCAACTGATAAATAGGTGACACTGAAAGTCCTCTGGCAGTTAATTTTTCTAGATCTTCATTTATCAGTGGCAAGAGTATAAAAAGTACCACATCTTTGAAAAACCTGTAGCGTCGTCTAAATTCATCCGAATTGTAATAATCAAAAGGATTTTAGAAATCCCGGATCATTTTTTTGGTATTTATTGTGTTTTTCTCATTGATATAATCAATTCATTGTAAAAGGACGCTATTAAAATGGGAAATTATCACAAACAGTAAAATCCAACCCCGAAAAATATTTCTCGTAACACATGATAGACTACAGAGAATCGAGCTAGCTGTGCGTTGCTTAAAACACCTAGCAGGCTACCTTAGCTGTGCGTTCATTCTAAGGGACGCATAGTGCTAGCAGTCACTCAAGTATTGTCTATGAATAAGTTTCAGCGGTCCTGTGTGCTCTCGCGCACTGTAAGACCGCATAGTAACGTTTGTGAATACGGGTGTAAGTTCCTTATCTCAGTACCGTCGTAGGTTTATTTTGGGGTGTACGTAAGCAAATCGGTATTCTTAACATCTTATTATCTTTTGATAAATAGATTAATTTTTGGTGTAACTAACCTATGCAACTTATAGGCACTATACCAAATATTTCAATCGCTAGACGACTTAAAGAATTTAAACTTGGAATTACCAAGTTTTGACAGTCAAACTCACAAATGAAATATATAACCTCCTCCTTTTTGAAACCGTTTAAAAATAAACATAAAAACGTGGTGGAAACATTTGATTAATTTTTATTTAGTAGGCACACTATCAAATAATAATGTTTACTAATTCTGCCATGCTTTATTACTAAAATGAAATGAGTGACCTATTGACTTGTTATGAAAAAAAAATGAGTTTCGACACAATACTTCGATTCCTCAGACCAACAAATTGGTTTGAGTTCGATTCGAATTTTTTGTGAGTAGGTACTACACTATTTTCTGCGAGGTGGTGCGTCAGTCTTATCGAATCATGCAAACATAAGTAGGCATTTGACTACATTTGCGAGTATTCAACATTGAATTAATTAGATACTAAAATGTGAGACTGAAATTATTTTTAACACTGTATGTAAAAATTGAACTAGTCATGAATTTATTAAAGCGCCATCTAGTGGCCAATAGCGGTACTATTAGAACCGTTAGTTCACCGCTTTTCATATAGTTTTGCTACTCAACGCTAGATGAAAACCAACGTTTTAAAAATATTATTTTACCAGTCTTCGTTTTCTGTGCTTCAAACTAAGCAATGCCTTTAAAATTTCCTGTTTACCTTGCAGTAATATTAAATTAATGTAACATAAAACTATTGAGCTTCTTAATATCTTTATATATATATATAATCCAACTTGACATACATCTCATCTTGAAATCAATTTATAAATTTGTGTAACACTAATCCCTCTGAAAATCTGCTATTTTGCATGAACTTTCATAATTTACTCAAAAATTTAAAAAGTCAAAAAAGTATATCAATTGAAGCCTTGCAAATTTTATCAAGATTCTGAATGACGACAAATTTTTTCAAAAACTAAAACCCTTAAAGGTTAAAAAAAAACACGTATTTCCTGGAACAAGTTTTGTAAAATATTCGAGTAAATCACGGAATTACCGAATGCTAACAAAGTTTTCAGGCGTTATTTCTGTTTTTTCGCGTTGTCCTTGCCGTTGCCGTTAAACATCGCGTTGGATTGCGTTAGATGAAGTAACAAGCTTTTAAACCATGCTCGATGTTGACGATAGGCGAGTGAAAAAGGACCCTCTTAAGTAGAGACAATAATTATCTACGTATGTGAATGAAAAGCAATTTCCTTTGTATAAAAGCTTTAAATTCACCTGGTATAAAGTTTAATATCGTGTGACAACTCAACTGCTAATTTGTGCTTCATTTATCATTGTTTAACAAGCATCATTAGACTTTAGTGGGCACAACCTACAACTTTGTATGAAGCCATTTAAAAGCAAACTAGTTTAAACTAAAGTTTAGTTGGTTTTATTTTTTGTTTGTTGGTAATACGCTTCGTGAAGTAACGTCGGTACAGTGCGGTAAGTAGCTTTTTATACACCAGTGCAAGCTTCTACAACTGCTGCTCCCCTAGAAAAATGTACAATACAAACAAAAAGGACTAGATATGACATTTTAAAAAATCTGTGCTTTAGGTGCCTACTATATATATCTAAACTAATAACTATTACAATAACGCTGAAGACAAAAGGTAAAACAATTTTAACCGACTATGGCGAAGTCAAAAGAAGGGTTATAAGTTTGACCAGTATGTATGTTCATCTATTCCTTCATAACTTCTAAACTACATTACTACCATAAATGAAGTTTTGTAGGAAAATTCACACCACCAGTTGGCTTCAGTAAGCCGAGAGGTCTTCTACTTTTAAAAACGTGTACTCGTCATGTCAACGTCAAACTTCATGTACATGACGTTGACGTCATTAAACTAATGTCATTATCGTATGCGTTTATGACAGGTGCCTGGACCTAACGACTCAGTGCTGCCACGTGGTGAATGTCATTTTAAAAACCCTTATAGACATAATGAGATATTATAACCGTCTTGTTCGTCCACTGGCATAGGTACGACCATGATTATCCTTTAGCATCATTGTGAAGAATAATTTTCTTATTTCGTACTTATCAATAATAATTATGATTATATAATTATATATTAGATTTAGTTATGTAGGTTTATATTGTGTACTGGATCCTACCCTCGAATGTGTTCTCTCTCTGTGACTCAAGTTTGCTGAGAGAAAACTCATTGTTGGGTTAAGCTCGCTTTTGTACATAAACTGTATGTATCACAGTGTACTATGTATGTTTTTGTGTACAATAAAGAATTAAGAATTAGCAGAGCGCGACTTTTTGTAGTCGGATTTAGTTATTTGACCTTTTTTTTTTCTCTGGAACTTCTTATACTTTATTTATTATTTTTTACATTTAATTTGCCTAATTTTTGAGGAAGGCCCAAGGGCCTTACCATGACTGTTAAAATGTCAAGCGTGCGAGCGAGAAAGAAGGATGGAGCTATACACATCCCAATCTCCATCTATACTCACCCCTAGTTTTTAATTAGTACTAAAAAATGGGGCTATATCCGTTACTGATAATATTTGTGTTGTCAAAAGTAAAAAAAAAAACGATACTCTAAAATTGTCTACGAAAATTTGTCGTAATTGGTAAATTCATAATTGGATAAATTTTTTATTTTTACCCCCCAACTATCACACAACGCCGTCTAGTCCCAAGCTAAGCAGAGCTTGTGTTATGAGTACTAGACAACTGATAAACATACTTATATATTTCTAAATACAAACATATCATACATAAATTACACCCAGACACAGAACAAATGATCAGCACGATCATTTGTTCTGTGTGTCATCACACAAACATTTGTCCTGGGTGGGAATCGAAACCACGACCTTCGGCATAGCAGTCAGGGCCACTAACCACTAGACCAACAGGCCAGTCAAATTCATAACAATTGCTAATAGAAAATATGACGCGCAGTGTTTTTCTATCTTTTATCGCCATTTATTTATTCATAATCAATAAGCCTGTACAATATTTCCATAAATATAATAGTGTATAAGAGTTCACTGTTTCTCAAAATACAGGTTATAACCTAGTTATTATTTACAACATTCGTACCTAAAGAACTGTATAACTTCTAAACCTACTGTTTGTTTCATTATGTATCTGTACTTTTTAGTTAATAAACCTTTTATTATTATTATACATCATCATCTTCCTGCCCTTATCCCGTGTTATTTGGGGTCGGCGCAACACGTTTTTTTCTTCCACTCTGCCCTGTTACTCGTCATGCTATTACTAACTTCCTTTTCTTTCATATTACTCTTTTCACAATCCATCCATCTTTTCTTTGGTCTCCCTCTCCCTCTCCATCCATCCACATGTAAACTCATAACTCTTTTAGTAACATGCGTTTCATCCATCCTTTATTATTATTATACATTGAGTGATATTTTAGGATATAAAGAAACGCTCATAACTTTGCTGTTTATGAACATTATTTATTGAGACTTTACTTAAATAATAACAAGACCTATTCTAATAAGCCCTTTAAGTATTTGTACTAATTAAAAAATAGTGCTGTATAGCTCCATCCCTTCAACAGTTCACTTTAGGTCTTCAAATGAATCGCGTTAAGATCTCATGGTAGGACCTCAGGATGTAATAGCCGTTTATATAACATCAAGGTTCGTTTTTTGGAGTCGACCAAAAAGGTCCGGAACAAAAAAAAAAAATAAGCGGGTGAAATAACGGGGCGTACCTAGTGTATGATAAAATTGGGGTGATATTGATGATCATTAGTAGTTACTATAGACATAATAGGGAGCTAAATAATAAGTGTAGGTACCAAGGCATGAAAGCCAGCGTTATCTAAAACTTCACTTCGCGAAACTGAATCAATAAATCTGCTCACTTAATAAAATCATATCAACATAGAACATCCATAGCATAGTCGACCTTATAATGTTCCCACTGTTGGGACTCAGGCCTCCTCTCTAGGAGAGGGAATGGGCCGTAGTCCACCACGCGGACCCAGTTTTGGTTGGTAGATGTCACATGTCTTCGAATTTTTGGTTCTAGGACATGCCGGTTTCCTTACGATGTTTTCCTTCACCGTTTTGAGAGCAGTGGTGATGAAATAAACTACACAAAGTAATGCGCCTGGCTGGGTTTGAACCCGCAAACTACAACTTGTAAGTCGGGGCCGTTATCACTCGGCCACCACTGCTCCCCAGAACACCCATATTTCACCAGTTCTATTAACCTTTCGACTACCATGATTAGAGACACAATACAAAGACAATGAGAGAGCGAACGCCGGCGTTCGCTCTATTGTTTGCGTTCTATTGTGTCTCTAATTACAGTATTCAAAGGTTAATCAATTAAGTTTCATGTAGTACTTTATAGGGCCCGAACCTATTGCTGTTAATCGTGTACCATTCTGGAGCCTGGACTGCTCCTTAGAAATTCCATACTTAACACTGGAGGTCCATACTTAAAAATGGAAATATGTATGTTCAGCGGGCTGCTGAATGGCGAGCACTGGGTATCTCGCAGACCGATAAGTCCCGGGTTGACGGCGCGTTGTGTCAGCTTCATTGACGGAACCCGTTAGAGCCTATGTTTACCAGGGCTACAAGACTGTTGAAAGAGACCCCGTAGCCCAGAAACGCAAAGGGTAACTGAAGAAAAACGGGTGGGTTTTAGTCAGTAAAAATCTGACAAAGACTGTCCCTTCAGAGCGGGAGAAGTTGTTTGATGATATCTCACCTAAAAACAAAAAAAGGATCCTATTTTCATCAGCAGTCGAAACGAATCAATCAAGTCCAGACAACCCAAGAAGATACCTACATCATATGTATGTAAGTACATACTTAGGTAGATAATAATAACACACATAAAAAAAAGACCCAACATCAAAACCTATTTAGTATAAAACTACTTAAACCATAATTACTCAAGATACAATTACGTAGTTCGATGTTACGCGTGATTACAAGTAAATTACGACGATTCGTCTCAACGAGCGGGTAATGATGGCCACAATGTATTGCTGATGAAATTGGTCGTCTGCGTGAAGACCTTTCTGCGTACGCTCGAGACGTTTAGCTCACTAGTGATGGGGAGGTGTCGATAAAATAAATGATTATTTTTTCCAGTTTTGGTACCTTGGACTGAAAGGATCGCAATTTCCTGACGTCAGACAATATTTTATGAAAGGTAGGTACAGGTAAAGAACCATGAATGTCAAGTTTTTTTTTTGTATTTTTAAATTTTTATTGTAACTTCATTCTCAACTGTTACCTAGTTTCCACAAAAAAAGAACTCATGTCGCTAAAACTGCATTACTGCAAAATTTAATCTCAGAAACAAATAAAAAAAATATGTTTTTGTCAAATTTGTCTCATGAGATCATTTCCTGTACTTTATTGGTATCACATCTGCGTGAAAGGTTATTTCATTTTAAACTAATATTTTCCACCAAAATACATGTCGCTAAAACCAAGTTACTGCAAACTTTGATCTTAATAAAAATAATTAAAATTTATTTGCCCATTTTTAATACATTTAAGTCTTAGAGAACAAAAACTTTCAGTAAACAGATACAACAACAAAAAGAGGGGTAATTCTCCTTTAAGGGATGTATATCACTGATTAATGCTATACGTCCATTGTTATGAAAACACTATATCTGCAAAAAACACCTCCAATTTAATTACTTTTTACGAGTTTTTGACATTATGAGTTATCGAAGTGAGACTGGGACTTGAATTTAAACAGATTTTTTATGCGATATGACCTTCAAAACATGAAAAAATACCTATATACTTGGACTGGACTGGTAGTCTGGTTTAGAAACTAAAAAAGAAGTGTCATACATAAAACATTCAAAATTTTCGAAATAACCATTGGTATCATTTAGATTTAGATTTCATAAAAAAATCCATTAAAAAGTCTTCTAATTACCTACCTCTAAAATACGGTGCAAATAGCTGCTGCTGGTCATTCACTAAATAAGACAAACTTTTATGAACTGCAATTTTAAATGCCTCGAAAGTTTTTAAAGCGTTTTCTAGCCAAGATATTATTGTTAGAATTGATATCGATACCGACTGCGGCACTGCCCTGTCGATTGTAAGAATGAGATGCCATAGACTTAAATCCGTTTCCCGCCATCGCACAATCTGTACCGCTCACCGACCAATAGCGAACGTGGAGGGCGTTGCGCGACCGCCAACTGCCGCCGCTGATTGGTCGAAAATATTAAACGGGTTGCTCATAATAAAAAAGAAAAAAAATATAACGCAGCGTAAACCTTACAATTGAGTGCCACTTTTTGCTCGTGTTAAATTGATGAAAAAAGACTAGGAAAAATTGGTACAGAGATGTAATACAAAATGATTTATTATAGCCGTCTCTCAACTTTTTAACTTATTGGACATTAATGACTTTTGATTTTTCGCGTTATTTTTTAAATTCGTTGTTTTTTTATTTATTTATAGATACTGTGTTGCCAGTTATTTTGATATCTAATTTGGTAGACTTGATGCAACGGATTGCAAATAACTTTTTATTGTTTCGTTTCTGCGATGTAAGTGTGTCATTTTTCTGTCAATTTATCTAATTTTACTGTGCAGTAATTGGAATGGAAGCTTGAAATATGTCACAAAGGGTTTTTTATATCTTTTTATGCACTTTTCAAACACGTTAAATTCTATTACGAGAATAAACGGCACGGAATTTTCATGAATAATTTATTCTTGGCGAAGGGAATAGATTTTGTCAATCTTACTTATTAAAGTAAGTTCTATTAAGCTGAAAGTCTCTTGAATTTCAAGATTTAGAATTTTCAAAAAGCTGCTACCAAATTAATACCTACTTTTGATGATTTTAGAGAAAAATATGAACTTGCTAGCTTCTGCCAGCGGTTTCATCCGCGTGAAAGTATAAAATATCCCATACTCCCGGGATAAAACGTCCAATTCAATGTGCTATTCCAAGGCAACCTATTCCAACCCGTGTGCCAAATTTAATTAAAATCCGTTCAGACGTTAGAGCGTGAAGGAGTAACAAGTATATACACTCAAAAATTTTCGCCAAAGGAGTGTGAATGGGTTGTTTTTTTTTTAGTAGGTTTGTGATTTTGACAGGCTATGTATGTGTGTATATTCATCTGTTCCCTCATAGCTCCTAAACTACTTATCAGAACTCGACAAATGAGGTATCGTTATAACCGTGTTAATCGTCCGCTGAACATAGACTTCATGAGGTTTCACAAAACTCAATTTGCAGACTATAAGTATTGTGTTAAAAATAATAATAAGATAAATACGCCGTGTTTGGTATCTTTAGAAAGGGCCTCACTTGTACATTTCCAAAATATTGCTCAAATTATAGTGGCTCCCTCTAGCGGACAAAAAGTATTGTGTTAAAAAAAAGGATAAATGCGCCGTGTTTGGTATCATTTGAAAGGACTTCACTTGTACATTTTCAAAACATTGCTCAAATTTAAAGAGTCGCCCTCTAGCGGATAAAAAGTCATGTATTAAAAAGAAAACGTTAGGATAAATACACCGTGTTTGATATCATTTGAAAAGGCTTCACTTGTACTTCATCAAAAATATCATCAAATTCAATAAGGCGCCCTCAAGCGTTCAAAAAATTCGATGTTAATAACATCAAAATAGTTTAAATAACAAAAAGTTATATATATATTATTAAGTGTGATTTCTCTGCTCTCAAAACGGTGAAGGAAAACATCGTGAGGAAACCGGCATGTCCTAGAACCTAAAATTCGAAGACGTGTGACATTCACCAATCCGCACTGAGCCCGCGTAGTGGATTACGGCTCATTTCCTCTCCTGGAGAAAGGAGGCCTGAGTCCCAGCAGTGGGAACATGAAAAAGCTGATTATGCTATGTTTATGCTAAGTGTGATTTCTAAAGGTCCCTTGAACTCCCCAAAAAATGTCTCCTTAGTCAAAATGATCATCATAATTTCAGCCGAAAGACATCCACGGTTGGACATCGGCCTCCACGCTACGAAGAACGGTCCTGTCCTGTGCGTCTCGCGTTGGTTAAAATGTCGGCCACAAAAGTCTTGTTTAAATCGATACTGCCTCAGTTAATGATACATTGCTAGTTAGTATCGTTTACGTGGACACGCTGTCCGCACGACATTTGGTAATTTGGTGGCCGATCGCTACCGTTCGGAGGCCGAAACGACCCGTCTATTATAGCACTTGTGTTACATTTGTGTTGACTGTCTCTGGCCCATTGAGATTGATGCGTTTAACGGTTGCTACTAGGCATATAGTCGACAATTCGGTATTCAGTCGAAGTGTACTGGGTCCGTAACCTGATAGGACAGGGCAAAAATAACTCAGGATTGTATATATTTATAATAATCTAAAGTTATATTTTAAAGAGGTAAAGTTTGTAGCCATAAAAGAACACCACACTGCGCCAAAAGACTGGGATCATAGACGTAGGAAAAAACTAGACAAGTGCGAGTCGGATTCGCGCACTGAGGGTTGCGTACAAACTTACCTATGAAAACAGTTCAATTCCCGAATTGAGTAGCAAAGATTTTTCCGAATCGCAAAGAAAGTTTTTTTTTGTGACGTAACTACAAATTTACAGTTTTCAGATTTATTCCTATACCTGTGCTATAAGAACTTGCTTTATGCCAAATTTCAAGATTCTGAGTCAACGGGAAGTACCCTATGAGTTTTGATTCCCTTGAGAGTGTCGAAATGTACGTATTTGCAATATAAACAGCTGTATCTTTTTTTCTGGTAAACGAAGAAATTTAATTTTTTTACATCTTCAAGAGAACGCAGACTTAAGTATATGATTTTAATTTCGACTCGATAGCTCCAGGTGTTTTCGAGATAAAGGGTCTTGACAGACAGACAGACGGACGGGCAAAAAAGTGAACCTATAAGGTTTCCGTTTTTCCTTTTGAGGTACGGTACCCTAAAAAAGGCTGCCAGGCTAAAATGGTATTGGGCGGGTCACAGCAGCAGCATGTACATTGACCGTTGGGCAAGAGTCTCCACAAAGTCGATACCTGAGGATGGACGGCGCCACCGAGGTGGACCTGGATGAGATGGCTAGATGACCTAGGCACCTACCGCAAGGGCTGGTTCGAGATGGCTCAAGAAAATAATACCTGGAAGAAGTTGGGGAAGGCCTTTGCCCGGCTGTGGGAAATCTTCATCTTCCTGCCCTTGTGGGAAAGTATAGGATAAATAAAAAAAAAGTTTGTAATTTTGTTTATAGGAAATAATCTCTGGAACTAAGGAACCGATTTTGAAGATTCTTTCACCAGTATAAAGCTACATTATTCCCACCTGGTCAGAGCAACGCCGTGTCCTCGTGGGGCCGATCGGCAGCGGCGATCTCTCGCGCCGGGACTTGGTACAGGCCATGGTCCGGAGTGACGAGGAGTGGCAGGCGGTCGCCTCCTTCTACGAAGCAGTAATACTAGCAAAGGAGGCCGATCGCGTGAGGCAACAGTCCGCACGCCCCAATCGCCGCCGGGATTCCGATCCCGATTGTCAGCCACCGTAGGCGCGGGCTTGCGGACGGCGAGTAATGGGTGATGCTCGCCGTTGGACCGTCTGGACCGAGCCTAAGTCGTCGACGGCGCGTACCATGCGCGCCTCCGGGAGATGTCAGCAAATCGTAGAGGCTCAGCAGGGTCGAAGCCTACTGGGGCCACTGGTAGTGTAAAAGTGAAACGCGGGGCGAAGACAAAGAAGGAAAAGGAGTGGGTTTTGAGTCAGTAAAAGTCTAACACTATCTCCCGTTCCACCCAAGAGTGCGATTTGTCATTAGATGATTTTCCCAACTAAAAAAAAAAACCTTCGTTCGGGATTGTTCACTCGTAAAGATTAAGATTACATCACATCTTAAGATTTATAGTGTAAGCTTATTTATTTTAATATAACATACTGTGAGCGAGCTTGCTATCTTCGCTTTGTCACATAAACCATTTTAAGGTTTCAGACAAATGTTTTGTTGTAACTAGTGTAAAATATAAATGTATTGAACAATCATCTCATCGTCATCATCATCATCATCTTCCTGCCCTTGTCCCGTTTTACTTGGGGTCGGCGCAACACGTTTTTTACTTCCATTCTGTCCTGTCACTCGTCACGCTATCATTAACTCCCTTTTCTTTCATATCACTTTTCACACAATCCATCCATCTTTAATGTATTGAACTTGAGCCCAGCAGGGTCGAAGCCTACTGGGGCCACGGGTAGTGTGAAAGCGGAACCCGGGGCCCTGGGACGAAGGCAACGAAGGAACAGGAGTGGGTTTTTAGTCAGTAAGAGTCTGACACTATCTCCCGCTCCGCCCAAGAGCGGGGATGTCATTAGGATGATTTTCCCACCCAATAAAAAAAAAATAATGTATTGAACTTAAAATTAAAAAAAAGAAGTAATTAAACATTCAAACGGCTGTTTAAGACAAGGTCCTTGTTGTTATGGTAAGTTACATTAAGACATAATAACATGCTGAAAGAGAAAAAAATTATATCAAAGTTGTACCCCAGGGATGGCCGCCGTTTTCAGATCCCGATTTCCGGTCACCGTAGGCGCGGACTTGCGGACGGCGAGTAATGGGTAGCTCGCCTTCCCACCGCCCGGTAACCGTCCGGACCGAGCCCAAAACGTCGTCGGCGCGTACTGTTCCATGCGCGCATCAGGGAGACGTCGGTAAATTGTAGGGGCCCAGCGGGGTCGAAGCCTACTGGGGCCACGGGTAGTGTGAAAGTGATGCCCGGGGCGCCGGGATGAAGTTAAAAAAGGAACAGGAGTGGGTTTTTAGTCAGTAAAAGTCTGACACGGGAGCAGTGGTGGCCGAGTGGTAGTGGCTCCGATTTACGAGTTGTAGGTCGCGAGTTCAAACCCAGCCAGGCGTATCACTTTGTGTAATTTATTTCATCACTACTGCTCTCAAAACGGTGAAGGAAAACATCGTGAGCAAACCGGCATGTCCTAGAACCAAAAATTCGAAGACATGTGACATCCACCAACTCGCACTGGGCCCGCGTGGTGAATTATGGCCCATTCCCTTTCCTAGAGAGGAGGCTTGAGTCCCAGCAGTGGGAACATTATAAGGCCGACTATGCTAAAAGTCTGACACTATCTCTCGCTCCGCCCAAGAGCGGGATTTGAAAGAAGTATATATAGATCGTAAAATAAAACGTTGAAAAGAGTTGCCGGTCCAGAATAGAGAAACGCAAAAAGAAAAAATAATCTTAAATAAAACAATCAAGAAGAGGCCTTGTTGAAGGAGTCGCTAAAAAAAAAACAAACACATATAGTATTACAAATTATGAAAACAGATCGTCAATAGCAAATATAGTATTACAAATTATGGTAAATAATGATAATAAAGTCTTATATTATTACCGCAACCCAAAAAGTATGGGCAGATCAGGTCCGCTCCACACTTAACCCCCAATTGCACGTCGCACTTCATGACGCCGAGAACCGTCGAGACACCATCAGTAAGATGCTGATCCAGAGGGAACTTCATGACCCTCAATATTGAGGAATACGACTCGAGGAGGAGGATATTATTACGTTATGATAATATTACTTATGTAAATAAATCTATTAAAACAAACAAAATATAAAAACCGGCCAAGTGTGAGTCGGACTCGCGCACGAAGGGTTCCGTAGCAAAAAACGGCAAGAAAAATCACGTTTGTAGTATCGAAGCCCCACTTAAATATTTATTTTATTCACTTTTTGTTATTTGTTGTTATAGCGGCAACAGAAATACATCATCTGTAAAAATTTCAACTAGTTAGACAGTTGAAATGTTTAATGACAGTTCATGAGATACAGCCTGGTGACAGACGGACGAACAGCGGAGTCTTAGTAATAGGATCCCGTTTTACGCTTTGCGTACGGAACCCTAAAAACCAAGCTTTAGCTTCTCATCCTTAACTTGAACGCCATCTTAAAGCCAAGAATGTCACTTGGACAATAGCGAAAAGGGACAAAAAGTATCAAAACACAAGACATAACAATTCTCTCTAACATTTGATTACTTGCGCAATTTATTTTGGCGAGATAAGCGTCGCCGTGAACTTGCGCCTAACTTAGCACGCTGGATAACTTGAATACAGACGTTGAGCGGTTAGGTAGGTGGTACATCGGGGGTTTGATGGTCAAACTTATAAAAATATTTACGATCCTTATGGGTAGTTATTTTCGAAGCGTTGCGAAGGTTGAAATTCTCGGCCCTGAGTGCTCACAGATTGTATATAGTATCAAGTGCAGAAAAAATTCCACTTGTATCAAACGACGTTTTCCAATACGCACTAGTGCGGTAGGTATAAGGGACTAGCTACTGCCAGCGTCTTTACCCGTGTAAAATTAAGTTTCTCCATACAAACTTTGGGCCCCCATTTCACCCCCTTAAAAGTTGAAAACTCCTTTTTAGTGCTCGCCTATGTCATAAAAGGACACCTTGTGTAAACTTTCATGTTTCTAGTACCAGTATTTTCGGATGTGCGTTGATATCTCAGTCCGTCAGTTTCTTCTTCTGAAAAAATAAATTGCGATTCGGAAAAATCTTCGTAACTCAATTTGGGAATTAAACTGTTTACACTTGCCCAGTTTATCTATATAAGGTGTTAAAAAATTAACTTCATAAATTTCGAGGGGACATTGTACTCCTCATTTTGAACAATTTTTACTATGAGATCAAACCTGAATTCGCGAAAAAAAAATCAGCTGTTCCCGACATTTATGTTCGCATAACTCGTCAAAATGTATGGAGCAGCTGATTTTTTTTTCGCTGTTTCAGGTTTGGTCCCATAGTAAAAGTTATAAGGAGTACAATGTCCCCTCGAAATTCTTAAAGTTATTTTTTTAACACCTTATATATATAAAAATCAATGCCACTTTTCGATGTAATTTTATAACTCAAGAATGGGCATATCCAAACCAACAGTTTAGGCTTTGTTCGGACTATTTAGTACATGGTTTATGTGAAGTTTGCACAAAATCGATCGAGCGGATCTTCATTCACCATAAATGTGATAAACATTATTAGGCGGTACGAAGTTCGCCGAGTCAGCTAGTTTTTTATATAATTGGTAGGTATAAGGGTAAGAACACCTAAGTCTTAAAGTATTTTAGTATATTTCTACCTTTGAAAAATATTACGAATTCTCATAGCCCGATTCGTCGACGGCGCGTAGTGTTCCACGCGCGCCTCAACGAGATGTAGCAAACCCCAGTACATCCCAGACCTATCCTCGCATACCATGCCTCGTATACCAGTCGTGCCCCAGTCGTGGGCGCGCGATACCGATACGATATAGTGACGACTTTATTCTGCGACGAGTCGCGCGATTTATTGTCGGATGTCGCAGATAGCTAATCTGAAATTGAACGTGTAGGATTCAGATTGAGTTGGGTTTTGAAAGCAATCTCTATGAGGTCCAACGATGATATTGAATTCTCTAGTTCTTGTAAACTGTAAATTGTTCCTTATTTGCTGTGGTTTTGTTAAACATTATTTTGTTTCTTTTATTGCTGGACCAACGATATGGATTTTCTTGTATGTAGGTTTGCGCAGCACATATCTGTGGGCTGCAAACAGTTTGCGCAGCATATCTTACTATCCCGTTCTCCTAGAATCCTGAAATGTGACATAAAGTAAGATCTATACCACAAGTATAGGAAACTATCTGAAAACTGTCAATTTTTAGTTACATCATAAAAAAAAAATCTATTCGGAAAAATCTTACAGACTCGATTCGCGAACTGATATATTTGACATAAGTTAGTTTGTATGGAACCCTCAGTGTGCGAGTCTGACTCGCACTTGCCCAATTTTTGTTTTTAATCTCTCGGGGACTCTTTCTCGTTTGAACAACTGACATTTTAACACATCACATCATGGTTAGCATAGCATAGCATAGTCGGCCTTATAATGTTCCCACTGTTGAGATTCAGGCCTCCTCTCTAGGAGAGGGCATGGGCCGTAATCCACCACGCGGGCCCAGTGCGGGTTGGTGGATGACACATGTCTCCGAATTTTTGGTTCTAGGACATGCCGGTTTCCTCACGATGTTTTTCTTCGCCGTTTTGAGAGCAGTGGTGATGAAATAAATTACACAAAGTAATGCGCCTGGTTGGGTTTGAACCCACAACCTACAACTCGTAAGTCGGGGCCGTTACCACTCGGCCACCACTGTTCTCCCATCATCGTCATATCATGGTTAGACTCTAGGTTTTTCCAGTTACATATATCTCACTCAATATACCTTAGAAACATAAGTTTAATACAGCTAGTGTAGGCGTGGAGCTCAGCGCACATTCATTAATACGGAGCTTGTTATCGCGCTTTCATTTAAATGCCTTCGTCTTGTAAGAGACGATTCTCAGTATGGCTGGACGAAAGTACCACAAAATGAATTTATTTGGTGGGATAAAGAATTTTTTAGGTACTTGCTGCTAACGATACAAACATATTTTTGTTTGGTCCGGATTTTTAAAAAGTAAAAAAAGAATAGCGAAAAACAGAACCCAAAGATATAAAAATAGAGGTAGATGCAAAAAAGGAAGCAGCGGCCCCAAAGAATAGAATCCAAACCGACAATAACCATATTGAGGCCCAACTATAGAAAAACCTCTGGAGATTTTATGACAACACAGCACGGTATCTACCTTCTTGACTATTTGAAAACTAACAAAAAAGACACAAGATGCAGTTTTATTGAAAACCTAGTAACTGGGAAGCACGATACACGTAACCCGACTGTAAAAATTCTAACTATGACATCATCATCATCATCTACAAATCTATTTTTTTACTAGCTTTTGCCCGCGACTTCGTCCGCGTAGAAGTCGACAATGGTTTTATTAGTTTTTTTGAGACACGAAAATATGAAATATTATTTATTATCTTCGTCGTGTGTCCATTGAATTGTATGGCGAGCAATATTGCATCTTAAAATAACATATTATAGTATCTTAGCCGTGTGCAGCGCCCCTAAGAGAACTCCACTGCGGGTGACGTAACCTACGACAAACTTATTATTTACTTGGTCTAGGGATCGAACCGCAAAGTTAAGTTTGTTTTTTATTGTATATACTTTTCCGGGATAAAAAGTACCCAGTGTGGTGCCCAGGATATTAAAGAATAATTATACCAAGTTTCATCGTAATCGAACCGGTAGTTTTTGCGTGATGCCTGAACAAACAGACAGACAGATAGACAAACATTTTTTTTTGTGTCGGTCTAGTAACACCCCCTGCCATTTATTTTTTTGGTATTTTCAATGTACAGAATTTTCACTTCTACAGATTTATTAAAAAATACAAACATCCGAATTGAGAACCTCCTCCTTTTTTAGAAGTCGGTTAATAAGTATAGATATATGACCATCCGTACTTTCCACAGGCCAAACAAAAGTCCATAATAAAGTTCGAACAGAACATAATATTAAATAGCTTTTAACATTCCAGTCGCTATCTTAATGTTCTCTCGAGACATTTATATTTAGTCTCCTACGTGTTCAATGTTTACCTTTCTGCCTCTTTATCTGGTACCTTTTATATTTTTTTATGCCGTGTTTTGGGATCAGTGGCAAAAAACCAATATTGTTTGTTTGCATGCGATAATTTTTTTTCTATCTTGAAAGGGTTTCAGAATCTTAGATATGGGTAATTGGGATTTGAATGGAAATCTAGGGTGATAGAAAAGTTGATAGGGTTCTATTTGGTGTGTTTAAGCGGAGATTTTTCTTGGATGAAAACTTTTGATTTTTATTTTATAAACTAGCGCTTGACGGCGATCCCACCTGATGGTAAGCAGTGATGCCATTGTTGATAGTAACGCTCATTAGCTTATTAAGAGCCTATTCACTCTAGCTTGCAAGAAACCTAAATTATAATCGGATGTGAAGACTGCAACAGTCGAACAACAATACTACATTCTATTTCAAATATATCTGTTATTTATTTAATGTGCACACGTACCACAGTGTTGTCTTTTTAACCCAATGGTTGACTGGTAGAGAATGCTTTGTGGCATTAAGTCCGCCTATGTACCACAACTGTAGATGAAGTTTAAATAAATAAATAAACAGTCAAATGGTTCCATTTTTACGGTGCATGCGGTATAAACTACGAGGCGAAACGCTTAGTCCGGACCGTAGAGGTCTCAACAATGTAATTTTCTTTAGTCCTACGCATCATTTAAACATGAGCTATCAATATTTTATTTCGTGTAGTCAAAACAGTCATCTTTAAGTATGATCAGGTATTTTTGCTTAACGTATTTTGCTATCCTATTACTATATTATAAGCAATATTAATCTGGCAATCAATATGTATTATAAATTATTCTGCTTTTGTTAATTGTACAATTACGATATTCTTCGAACTTATACAATAATTATATTCTCTGATTTATCTTTTACCATCATAAAATCTTTCTCTACTTCAAAATTTGGTCCAATGTCTCAATCAAATAATGCGCCTAATTCCGCCTAGCCCGTTCCATCATCGGACCACCAGGTGTACGGCAATGCGCCACCGGTACATGGTGGACATCCCAACTATACGCACGAAACGTTTTGGGAACACATTCATTGTGCGTACAGCTAAGGAGCGGAATTCCTTGCCGGAATCTGTGTTCCCTGATGGCTAAAACCCGGGAATCTTTAAGTCAAGTGTGAATAGGTTACTTCTAGGTAAGCGCGTTCCATCGTCGACCGCATCGTCGCTTTCCATCACGTGAGATAGCGGTCAAGCGCGAACCTATCAAGAATAAAAAAAAAAAAACTTACAATTTCAACTAAATTTATTAACTACAGAACCCACACAGTCGTATGCACTTAATACATTCTTAACAGTCCAAGTGATTTGTGAGAGCATGCCTCACATATTGAATGTTTTAAAACCTTTTAAGTTGGATACAGGGTTTGATAAAATTGTTATAAACTTGTAATTAATTGAACATATTAAATAGATTTTTTTTGTCGTTAGTTTAGAAGATTATGTAGTCTTTATGATATTGTGCGTGTCAATTGTTTTATGTGTTCCGATGGATTTTTAGGGAATATATTTAATATTGTTTAATTCAATACTGTACACCATATCAACTTATAAGCTGTTCAAAGAATTATCCAAACGCTTAGTAGACACTTCGAGTGACCCAAGGGCTGGCTTTTACCTCGGTCAGAGATTAAGCATTGCCATACAACGTGGCAATGCCGCCAGCCTTTTGGGAACACTTCCAGTCGACAGCGATGCGGAGGAGTTTTTTGACGCCATATTTTAGCTAGTAGTTTTTGATTTTAGTGTATATATAGTTTTAATTAGTTAAGTGTTTTATGTATTCATTTTACCTGAAATAAATAAATCTAACAAAATAGAAAAAAAAGTAGGTAAGTATACTAGTGAACAACATTCGGAAAAATAAAAATTACCTATAAGTGGATAAGTGCATGTCAAAGTTAAGTTTTCTTCTAGCAAACCATTGTACAATTTCAAAATTACAAATAATACGAATAAAATACATAAATATACACTCATACCTACATATAAACATATTTATATTATATATATATACGCCGTTTGGGGTTGAAACCCTAGGGCCATGGGTCCGAGCGCTCATCGAGTTGTTTGTGATATCAGCAAACAACTGGTCGACTTTTCGCGTGACCAGAGGGCTGGGCTTTTCTTCGGACAACGAATCAGCATTGCTATCCAACGTGGCAATGCTGCCAGCGTTCTGGGCACTTTTCCTATTGATATCAATGTGGATGAATTTTTGATGCCCAATAATTTCTTTTTACCCGTTTGTAAATATTATTATTTTTAGTTTGTTATTAATATTACGTTATTAATATTTATTAGTTTTTATGTTCATTTCAATCATATATATGTACTATGTCATTGTGAAAGGAATGGGCTCTTTAATTTTCCTCTTAAAGACATCAAAAGAGGGGTTGTCATGTAGGGAGTTCCAGAGGTGAACTGCAGTGACAGAGAACGTACATAAAGTGCATATAGGTTCACGCCATATGATCTTCTACAGAATCTACTCGTCTTTTTTTCCTTACTTTACATGATCAATAATTTGTTTCATTTCACGAACAAAACTGATTGAATCTTTTTTTCTTGTTTATTTCTATTTGTTGGTCTACATTATTGTTTTTATATCATTCACAGTTAATATTGTATTGATACTGATAATAAAATTTGTACTATAACTAGTCTTTTATATTTTATGCTGCACGCATTGACAACTAGAGAGGTTCCTATTTTGTAACATAACTTTCTCAGGCCACAAGATTTTATCGATAAAATTTTGCAACTCTACGCTTGGATACCGAAGCAATTGTACAGAATAGCGAAGTGCTATGCTCAATATCGATATGACACTCGTACCTAAATGCGGTGCCCACTTCGATATAATTTTTATGAGATCTCTCATCTTTCTTCATACGTGGATGCTTAGGCTTTGATACTTTTGCTAACTTCTCAGAATTAATGGTTATCTAAAAGTTTGTAAAGCATTGTTAAATTGTATTTTGAAACTATTGGTATAGATATTTTTTTCCATGAGGATTCTTTTAACTTAAACGATTTCAGAATGACGTAAAATTTCTTAAGTATGTCTTACGAGATTAAACGACTTTAATATTTTGAGGCCACCTTTCCACTCTAGGACGAGAGGGACTGTGTCAGACTTTTACTGACTTAAAATCACCAGTGTCCTTTAGTTGCCATTTGTGTTCTAGAGCCATGTTATTTTTTTTAAATGTTCTCGCTATATATATCTAAGCTTGGACTAATATCTCAATATACGAAATATAAAAGTTAGCCCTTTCACAGTTTTAAGGATTGCTCAAACTTCTGCGTGAGTTAGTTTTCTATAAATTTTTAGAAAAAAAACGATGTACTTACTTAACTTCTACATTTTTTTAATTTTTTTCCTTTGAAGCAGCCTGCGGATAACAGTCAGTTTGTAAATCAAAATCATAGAAAGTCATTATTACAAAATAGGCTGACAGTTAACACTCCTCAATATTCATTTTTATATAAAGACAGTCCCCTAAAACGTTCACCTGTAACCAAGTCACATTTTAGCTGGTAAGATGGCAGTGGCACAACATTCTCCCCGGCAAAATAATAATAATAATGTTAACAGAGGTTACGCCTTGAAAAGGTAGGTATCCAAAATTGCTATATATAAATTTCACCAATAACCTTTAAATGAATTGAAAAACTTAAAAACTTTAGGGTAAATAATTCACATTATTTTTCAAGACAGATAGCGATCATCGGTAAAAATAAGAAATTTCCAAGTATCAAAACCGCTCGGCGTACTCAGATCATCCGGAACGCAATAGGAACGTGACCGGTTTGCAAACGGGGTCGGATCTGGATCGCGTGTGCTCCTGTTATTGTTATGTAATTTGTCAGGGACGTTTATGGCTCTGCGGTAACCATTCCTTATGCGATATACCTACGTACTAACATGTCTTTGAGAAGTTTCGGAAGCTGGTGAATACGTGTTTGTGAGGGAGGGGGTAAAAAAAAAATCTACAGATGTTGATTTTTTTTAAATACTAATGGTAGTAATCTTTTATACTATAATGGCTGGCAAAAATTAAAACTGTGGCGCAGCCATCAACACTGGTCTCCAAGTGAGAGGAATTTTTTAAATGAAGGCACTAAGAGAGTCTGTTTTGATTATAATTGGTTTAACGTCTAGGACATTTCTTTGGAAGGCATACCAAGAGCCAAAACAAACCGGGGCCCTGTTTCAATGCTTTCAATTTTGTAAGAAACCAAAGTAAATTTGTTATCATGTGTGCAAAATCTAAAAAGTAGAAAAAATTATAAAGAAGAAGTATTACATGAAATTGTGAAGATTTTTGAAAATGAAAATAATGTTATCTTTAATTTTTTTAATGTATTTTTAGCTCCTCCTCTTGTCATAAACAAAGTTTTCGAAGCAAAGTAAATAAAAGCTTGTTATATTGTATTGCTTGTTGTATTGTTGCTTGTGTATTGTATAGTATAGTAGTGTTATGTGTGTTTGTTAATTATTATTTGATTGTGTGATTTAATTATTACTATTGACATGCTTATTTATATTTATTTAATTGACAGAGATATTATGTACTAACACTAGTTTATAAGTTGTGTATGTCTTTACTAACAATAATAGATTGTATTATCTTGAAAATAAATTGTTATTATTATTATATTTATAATGCCTCGTAAGTTAAAAGCTAAAGGTTTACTCAAATCAAGAAGAATTGCTTAAGCTATATGTGCGATATCCAGTTGAAAAATATCCTATTTAAATCAGCAAACAAAACAAAAAGAAGGTAGCTAAATGTATATTATAGGTTTATATTTTAGGTATATCCAGCAGAGGGGGAATGCCAAGGCTACGGGAATGTTTGAAAGAGTTACTACGGCCCTGAAACACAAAAAGCAACTGAAGGAACTCAGGTCGTGGCCTTGGAACGCAAAGGGCAACTAAAGACGTTCAGGTAGGTTTTAGTCTGTATAAGTCTGAAACTCAAAAAAGGTGGAACACTACGCGCCATCAGGCCCAGTCGGCGGACGGCGAGCTACCCTTTGCTCGTTGTCCGCAAGCCCACACCTACGGTGGCTGGAAATCAGGGCCTGGATCCCATGCTGGGGCAGGTGGAGTGTTTGATAATTTCCCAACGAAAAAAAAGAAAAATGATTAGATTACAGCTTACTAAGTTTGCAGTTCAGGTAGCCATTTTGTTTCTAATCCCATTTGTTCATCCAACCAATCCCATCAAAATCGGTCCATAGACAGTTACACTAAATATTCTAGAAATAGAATACTAATACACGAATTGATATTCAGTTGCAGGTCCGATGTATGAAATATTGATGAGAACATAGCGATGCAGTGATTTCGATTGGTTCCGTACGTGCTAGCGACCGAGGGGTTTTTCCTGCATTTTATTGGAACCCTGATTTTATATGACCATCGCCTGTGTGGGAGTTGTAAGAAATGATGTTATTTCAAATTTTATTTGGACAGACAAATTTATTCTTTGGTAGAATATCTTTGAAATGTCTTCGTGTTTCGAAGAAATGGAATATTGGTATTCTGTTCTGTTTACCAATATGTTTATTGAATTTGTTGATACGAAATAGATACTTCTATAGTAATAGATACTTTTGTGAGTTTATGGTTTATGTGAAGTGTGTGCTAATATGGCTATGGTGCTAATATTAGCGTCATGTCCGTGAACGGGCGCTGTCAGTTGAGACTGCTCATCTCTTAGCTGCTAGTTGCTATTTTAATATCTATATTTAGTTTTTATTTTTATTTGCATTGTTCTCACATGATAGCGACAAGAAACATGTAACAGAGATATTTGTAATTACAAAACATGATTGAAAAGAGTGTCCATGGAGTTTCTTGCACATTCTTCTCCATAGAGATCTACACTTTGGAATGTGCAATTAGCATCATTTTTTTTTCTGACTGACTGACTTCTTGACATTTCAAAAGTGCCTGGAAACGGTTTATTTGAAATAAAATGCTTTTGATTTGGTGCGTTTTTTTGCTCTGGAATCCGTTTTTTTTATGACCTTATTGTGTCGCACTGCAAGGCAACGGTATCCTTTCCTTGTTTCCACTTGTCTTTCTCCTTAGCTACACATGATTAATCTTTTAGGTAGGAGTCCATCTAGCCACGCCATTTCCTTCTGGGCTTGCTACGTCACCGCGATTCCTGTTGTTCAGGAGTTTCCAGTCTACAGCTGTCTTCTCCAAGAGCATCATTGGTATGGATGCACTCATCTGTTCGAAGATTCAAAGTCTTGAACACCGACGCCGAGTTGCTAGCCTATCAGTTTTTTATTGGTTGCGTTTGAGGAAGTATACGTCAGTTTTGGTGGTCTGACGATGGAATGGGCTTGGCGGAATTAAATTTTACAACTCCCACGCACACTCCCTGAAAGTTAAAGGATAAAAAAGGGGAAACTAGCAACTCGGCATAACGTATTAGCATAGCATAGCATAGTCGGCCTTATAATGTTCCCACTGTCACTGTTGACACTCAGGCTCTCTCTCTAGTAGAGGGTATGGACAGGAATCCACCACGCGGGCCCAGTGCGGTTTGGTGGATGTCACATGTCTTCGAATTTTTGGTTGCCGGAATGCCGGTTTCCTCACGATGTTTTCCTTCACAGTTTTGAGAGCAGTGGATGAAATAAATTACACAAAGTAATTTGCCTGGCTGGGTTTGAACCCGCGACCTACAACTCGTAAGTCGGGATCGTTACCACTCGGTCACCTCTGCTCTCATAACGTATTATAACATAACGTATTAGTATAGTTCAAATCTAACGGAATCCATGTAATTTCAAGTGTTTTGCAAGGAGGGGTTGGTTATCTGACTTCCAAAACCCAGTAACTAGTTATTTATTTATATATTGCATACCAAGATTACAAATTGAAATTATAATACAAAAAAAAAACATACGATTGGTGGCCTTATCGTACTCGGCGATTTTTTACAGGCAACCCAGAATAGATAGAGACTGCCTGAACACAAAATGGGGTCACACTTGAAATATAAAAGTAAACAAAATTTGATACTTAATACTAAAATAGATACATATATGTAAACAAACATACAAAATATAAATATATAAGCAAGAGAATAAGTGATAAAACGAAGACATGATCACAGTGACAAGTAATGATCCTTCACAAGTCTTTTAAATACAGGCAGTGTTTGCGCACGTTTTATTGTCACAGGCAATGTATTTCATAGACGAGCGGCCAGGACAGTAAAAGACTTATTCAGGAAAGTTGTCGAATACCAATGCATCCGACTACTTTCCTGGATAAGTCTTGAAACTTAAAATGCCAATGCATTTTAAGTTTCAAGTTATCTGATGACTAACTTTTACGTGGGAGTCGCAAAGAAATTGGAACCGTTCTTTGAGGTAACGAGTTTTTAGAGGTAGGCGGAACAGAGAGTAAAGCCCCAGATACCTCCATTGAAAAAGGAGCATCCTACGACCAGACGGGTGTTATGTCTGGTGGGCAACTGCCCGAGAGATGATTTCGGACTGTTCTATATGGTCCAATCGCGGGGAGAACTTTGATTGCGCGGGATTGGTTCTTCCTTAGACATCTATGGAGATGTCGCTACAAGTTAGTTAACGCAATACCCCCTTGGCAAGTTGTCTATCTGGCTTCCACAACCGTTACTGGGTGACACGATGTCTCTTATCTTGGTAAGAGTCCAAGTAGTAGGTACTGTGATATCGAAAGAAGATCGCATGAGTTAGGTTAACGAACCGGCAAGTAAAATATATTTTTAAGGATTTTGTTGTTCTAGAATAGGTTTGAAAATTGAGTAGAACAAAGAAATGACTAGATTTTTCAGTTCGGACATAACCATTGTAGCGCGATGTACTAATATTGAATCTTGAAGAAAAGTATAAAAAGTTTTATATAATATATATCAATAATTTCATTGAAGCACAATCCCGTACCTCAAGATAAACCGTCGCAGAGTGCGACAGTACTCTTGAGTAGTGACAGCTACACAGAGAGCACATGACTAAAACCACAGTCTAAAAGCAACAACCATAGACGATTCAAAGCTGTCATTATCAAGACCAAAGGGTTTTATGTTTTTTTCGATCAAATCGATATAAAAATGGCCACATTGTAGCCGCAGATTTGATTGCAGCAAAAACAATGCGATGAGCCGAAGCCAACTCGCAGAAGCCCCGTAGCCATTTTTCATGGAACGTGGTACCAACCGACGATTTTCCCTTTACGTGCTATGGTAGTTTACCCGAGGACAAACCCCCGTTGGTGGAAAACTATTGCGATAATAGTACATTATGATATAAGTGTGTAATGTTAGTGATTACCGTCGAGGCCGTATTTAGACCCGAGTCGTGGCGAGGGTCTTAAGAGAGTCAAGTACGGTAATCATTATTACTCACGTGTGTCATACGTCGTTTTTCAATACACTTGTGAAGAAAACAACAGTAAAACTAGTAAAATTTTCTGTGTCATGGCGGTAAAAATCTGTTTTCATAACATCATAATTTTTTTTATTTACCCCTAGAGGAAGGCTAAGGTATTTTGATCATACTGCCTAGTCTTACGTTTATGTTTTCTTGCGTGAAAAGTGACAATATAACTAAGCGCTATGTAATAAGAGGCACGTTCTGAGCAAGTGTGTTGAAAATGGTTATTATTATTTTTAGAAATATTCTCAAGTCTCTTGTCTGGTGGTCGCTACTATTTATTCTTACTTTCAGAAGTTGCTAGGGTAGTGTGGTGGAGTCCAAAACCAGGTCCCGATTGCGATAGATTCAAATTCTATTGTTTAAAGATTAAAGGAGATCGGCCACGTTCCATAAATTTTTGGAACGAATAAAAAAAAATCTTTGAGTGTTTATAAACATTTATTATTATAACAACAAAGCTATGAGACCATTGCAATAGATTCTATTTATAAATCTTATTTTCATACACTTTTAATGAAATATATATATATAGAACTAGCTGACTCGGCGAACTTTGTACCGCTTCATAATGTGATAAATGAAGAACCGCTCGACCGATTTTGCGCAAACTTCACATAAACCATCTACTAAATAGTCCGAACAAAGCATAAACAATTCCTTTGGATAGGTGAGCCCTTCTTCAGTTATAAAATTACAACGAAAAGTGGCATTGATTTTTATATATATGTCGGCGCAAGGATGCCGATCATCATTGAAGCTCTGTCCAGGGACTCTGTTTTGTGGGCGATGGCTGGGTATCGAGCAATAAACAAACTATTCCAGATCATACAACTGATTTATTATGGTGCAAGCTTTAGGTATTCACTTTACACAACGAGCAGTGAAACAGTCTCCGAGAGACGATGTTGTTGCCACGACTGCCGACACAGGAAAGAGCACCGCCCCTCTGCGGTCCGCCCTTTTATCTGTTCGGTTCGTGCAAACGTCAGTGCGGATTCTGTCAAAGTGACATGTGTCACTTTTCACTTAGCTCGTTCATTCGTTCTTAAGCTTCCGTACTATTGACTTCTCCGACATATATAAGGTGTTAAAAAATTAACTAAGTATTTCGAGAGGACGTTGTACTCCTCATTATGAACAACCTTTACTATGGGACCAAACTTGAAAGCGCGAAAAAAAAATCAGCTACTCCATACATTTTGACGAGTTATGCGAACATAAACGTAGAGAACAGCTGATTTTGTTTTAGTAAAACTTGTTCATAATGAGGAGTACAATGTCCCCTCGAAATTATTAAAGTAATTTTTATAACACCTTATATAGATGACAATACCTACTCGTAAAAAGAAAGATAAGATAAATTTATTTATCAAAAACATGTGTAGGATAGAAATCAGTTGGAATGATTACAAAAAAAAAAAAGTTTCAACATGTTTTGCCTAGAAAGGCATACAAATACAATAAATTAAATTCATCAAAATACAATAATAATGAAATTTTAAGAGCAAAAATCATGAAATCACTTTGAATTAATAAAAATAATAATAAAAATGTCTAAATTACATCATTTAAATACTCGTCAACATAAATAATAAAATCCAAAGTGTACAATCATATAATTACGTCAAATGAATTAAAATAATAATAAAAATGTCTAAATTACATCATTTAAATACTCGTCAACACTATAATAGCATTTATTAACTAAAAATGTCTTCATGCTTTTATTAAAACTATTAATATCCAAGTCTTTGAATGCCGTTGGTACCTTGTTATATAATTTTGGGGCCATACAGAACACACTCTTACGCATGAGGGCTGTTTTAGCCCTAGGTATACGAAGCCTTCGATTATCTCGTTGACTTCTTTCGGAGCCATCTGAAGTCTTCGGAAATAGTTGGGGATTCTTTTTAACAAATAATACCGTTTCTAATATGTACAAGGAAGGAAGTGAGAGAATTTGATGTTCAATAAAATATGGTTTGCAACTGTCTGTAATTTTAAGACCAAACATAGCTCTAATGCATCGTTTTTGCCTTCTAAATATTATTTCTTTATTTGTAGAGTTTCCCCAGAATATAATGCCATATCTAAGGATCGATGCAACAAGTCCGTGATAGGCAGTAAGCAATGTATCCGTATTAACGATTGGGGCGAGTTTATGCAATGCATAGGAAGAACTACTAATTTTCTTACAAATTTCCTCAATGTGATCTTTCCAGTCAAGTTTTTTGTCAATAGTTAATCCAAGGAATTTGGCACTACCAACTCTGCGTATGATGTTATTATTATAAATTAAGTTAATGTCATTTTTTACTGGTATTCTTTGACTAAAATGTAAGATTTGTGTTTTATTTAAATTAATTTTTAGATTATTACTATCTAACCAGTAGATTATAGAAGCTAAAGTATTATTAATGTCAAGTTCATAGGTGTCAGTTTTTTTACATGCTATTGTGACTGTACTATCGTCTGCAAAAAGCGTCATGGGATGGTCAATAGATTTTGGAAAGTCGTTTATATATATGATAAACAATAATGGTCCCAGAACACTTCCCTGGGGCACACCAAATTTTACTACACGTTTTTGAGACAAGTACATATTCTCTTTTTTCGTATGATCTATTCGTGAGATTGCTGTGATTTGCCTTCTATTAGTTAGATAGGATTCAATTAACTTGAGAACATTGCCTCTAACTCCATACGCTTCAAGTTTTTTCATTAAAATAGTGTGATCAACGTAGTCGAATGCTTGTGTCATATCGCATAACACAGAGCAAATGGGCGTTTTTTCATCCATCCGTAACACAACTTTGTGTAGAAAATCATAGACCGCCATATTGATTGTCTTACCCTGTCTAAAACCTTTTTGCTCACTACAAAGAATGTTATTATTTTCCATATATGTGTATAGTTGTTTATAAATATATTTTTCAAAAATCTTCGACATAATTGATATCAACGCTATTGGTCTATAATTTTCGATCAGGTCTCTGTTTCTTTTTTTAAATAGTGGCTTCACTATTGATGTTTTCATAAAAATACATATTATATTTTTTGAGATTATAATCTAAAACCCTTTGTATAATACTCCACTCAACCATACAGAAATTAAAATAACTACATATTCAATTATTATTTATCCAAAAGTCAGTTAATACAATAGTTGGTCGCTAACTGCGTGACACTCGATGATACAAAACCAATGTCGAAATGTCCTACTAAGTAATTAACCATAGTGGTTTCTATTAATAGGAACATTAAATTCAGCAGTATTACTGGTTCGCATCACGTACGCCGCGTGGATTGAGAGTGGGACAAAAATAGAGTGTAGATGCTTTGTTACATTACTTATTTTCTAGAAAATTAACGAAACCGGTAAACCTGACTGCTGTGCCAGAGGTCGCAGGTTCGATTCCCATCCAAGACGAAATGTTTGTGTGATGAGCACGATCATTGTTCTGTGTCTGGGAGTAATTCATGTATAAATATGTTTGTATTTAGAAATATATAAGGACCACAAGCTCTATTTAGTTTGGGACTAAATGTTGTTGCGTGAAAATATTAGAATATTATTATTTCTTTATTTATTTATTTTTGGGATTGGAGACGATCAAATAAGCTTTATATTTTTTATTTTTTTTATTTATTAGGGACATAAAAACAGTTACATGTTTTTTTTTTTTTATTGGGTGGGAAAATCATCCTTATGACATCCCCGCTCTTGGGCGGAACGGGAGATAGTGCAGACTCTTAGTGACTAAAAACCCACTCCTGTTCCTTCGTTGCCTTCGTCCCAGGGCCCCGGGTTTCACTTTCATACTACCCGTGGACCCAGTAGGCTTCGACCCTGCTGGGCCCCTACGATTTGCTGACATCTCCTTGAGGCGCGCGTGGAACAGTACGCGCCGTCGACGTCTTGGGCTTGGTCCGGACGGTTACCGGACGGTCGGACGGCGAGTCACCCATTGCTCGCCGTCTGCAAGCCCGCGCCTACGACGGCCGGAAATCGGGATCGGAATCCCGGCGGCGGTTGGAGCGTAAGGACCGTTGCCTCACGCGATCGGCCGCCTCCTTTGCTAGCATGACTGCTTCGCAGAAGGTGGCGACCGCCTGCCACTCCTCCTCGCTCCGGACCATGGCCTGAACCAAGGCCCGGCGCGAGAGATCGCCGCCGCCGATTGCCCCCACGAGGACACGGCGTTGCTCTGCCCAAGCGGGGCACACCTCCACCGTGTGCTCTACCGTGTCCTCCGGGCGGTCCACACAGTGGCGACACCCGGGCGTCGTTTCCGCACGAATCCGGTGCAGGAACCTCGTGAACTTACCGTGTCCGGTGAGAACCTGCGTCATGCGGAATGTGAGGACGCCGTGAGGTCTTTCCAACCACGCCTCAAAGAGGGGACTTACCGCCATAATTGTGGCGTGCCCAAACAGTTACATGTTAAGGAAATACAAAAGAATTATTAGATAAATAGGTAAACATATACCCCACACTACTGTCCACGGATTGATCAAATATATGAAAAACGGAGACTGATTTTAAGAACTAATTTTGTTTTTAATATACTAATGAACTAATTTAGCTTTCAGTGGAGTACGAGTGGTATCAGACTTTTAGTGATTAGAACCAGCCCTGGTACAGATGCTCTTTGTGATTGAGGACCGTGGTGGCTGTTACGAGTAATCTTGCAACCCTGTATCTATTTATTTGGTAATGATGAAAAAGCAGTCGACGCTTTCCAACTGAAAATGAATTCACTGACCTTACAGAATATCAGTTAAAGTATCTGGTTTTCAGAGGCGTAGCGTGAATTAATTTGGACGTAGGCTAAGGCCCATCAGCGAGGCCTTTTTCTTTCATATATTTGAACTGTCACAAGCCAGTGTTTGACCACATCGTAGCTTACAATTATGTGAAATAGTGGTCTAATGCGAGCCTATTATTTATAAAACCGTACTGGCCCGGCAGGGTCGAAGACTACTGGGGCCAAGGGTTCACTTCTGAAAGGAAAACCTGAGGTCCTGGAACGCAAGGCAAAGAAAGAACATACTGATTAAAACCCACTCCGGGTTTTAATCAGTAAAAGTCTGACACGCCTTTGCGCTGCACCCTAGAGTAGGAGAAGTCCCTTTTTTTAGGTGGGAAAATCATCTAATGTCAAGTCCCGCTCTTGGGCGGAGCACGAAATAGTGTCAGACTTTTACTGACTAAAAACCCACTCCTGTTCCTTTTTTGCCCAGGGCCCCGGGTTTCGTATTCACACTACCCATGGCCCCAGTAGGCTTCGACCCTGCTGGGCCACTGCGATTTGCTGACATCTCCCTGGGGCGCACGTGGAACAATACGCGCCGTCGACGACTTGGGTTCGGTCCAAGCGGTTACCGGACGGTAGGTTATGATTTCACACCTAAAAAAAACAGACAAGCTTTTGCCTTTATAATATTAATGTGATTAAAATGACAAAACGACGATGCTGTTTCTGCTGTCCTACCCGACACGCTCAAATCAAACTTGTCGACCTACACGGCCCGTACACCGCGCTAACAACGTCACATGACGCGAAAACAATTACAGCGCAATTTGGCGCGTGCCGCACTATGGCGGTACAACCGCCCGTGTGGACGCCGCCTAACGAGATTAACTGTTGCCGAGTTATTGATTTTTTGACTGTATAGCTTAAGATGATGGGTTGTTTGGGTGAACTTCAAATATCCTAGAGCGGAAGGAATTTTTCGATTATTGATGCTACTTACGCACACTAAAAGTTTTGGCGCAAGTCAGCAAATCCATTTTGTATTACTATTACTTACAACATTTCCTTGTAAAATTTTCAAAATCAAATTGTTTATTGTAATAACAAAGTTTCACAATAGTGAAACTTCACGAATAGCTAATTTAATAGTCTTAATATGCTTTATGCGTTCACAAAAACAAAAAGCAAATTAAAACAAAAAATATCATCATCATCTTCCTGCCCTTGTCCCATCTTATTTGGGGTCGGCGCAACACGTTTTTTTCTTCCATTCTATCCTATCAAAAGTCATACTATCACTAACTTCCTTTTCTTTCATATCACTGTTCACACAATCCATCCATCTTTTCTTTGGCCTCCCTCTCCCTCTCCACCCATCCACATGTATACTCATAACTCTTTTAGTAACATGTGTTTCATCTCTCCTCTTTACATGACCATACCAAGACAAACGATTCCCCTTCAACTTTTCAGTCACTGGCGCCACTTTCAAACTTCCTCTAATATATTCATTTCTTACTTTATCCATTCTCGTCACACCACACATCCATCTCAACATTCTCATCTCCGCTACATGCAATCTTTTTTCATGCGTCTTTTTCACAGCCCAACATTCTGATCCATACAGTATGACAGGTCTTATCACGGACTTGTAGATTTTACCCTTCAACTTGAGGGGCATCCGTGGGTCACAAATTGTTCCAGTGACCTGTCGCCATTTCATCCATCCTGTATTGATCCGATGTGATACGTCTCGGTCTACCTCGCCATCTCCTTGGATAAGCGACCCGAGGTACCGAAAGTCGGAGCAGATTGGTATGGGCGTTCCAGCGAGAGCTAAGGGCATAGGACCGGAGAGACCACCGAAATCGCAGAACAAGTATTCCGTTTTGGTTCTACTCAATTTCAGGCCAACACTCTCCAGTCTGTGCCACCACACCTCCAATCTGTTCTGGACCTCTAGGCCACTCTCGGCAACCAACACAATGTCATCGGCAAACAGCATACACCAGGGAGCCTCTTCCTGAATGTCCGACGTCAGAGCGTCCATTATCATCAGGAAGAGGTAAGGGCTGAGAGCCGACCCTTGATGTAGGCCGACCGCCACATTGAAGCTGCCAGTGGTGCCCACTGTAGACCGGACTTGGGTACTGCATCGACTGTACATCGCTCGGATCAACTGCACATACTTCCCAGGCACACCTTTCTCCTTAAGGGCCCACCACAGAACCTCACGAGGTACCCGGTCGTATGCCTTTTCGAGGTCGATGAATACCATGTGCAAGTTTTTATGCGCACCTCTGTATTTCTCGCACAGCTGGCGTATAGAAAAAATGGCATCCGTTGTACCCCGACCAGGCATAAAACCGAATTGGTTCTGTGAAATTTCACTCTCTTCTCTCAGCCTTCTTTCAATAACTTTCTCCCAGGCTTTCATAGTATGTGACATTAGCTTTATTCCTCTATAATTGTTGCATTCAAGCACATCACCCTTGTTTTTAAAGATGGGCACCAGGGAACTGTTGCACCACTCATCAGGTATGGCTTCTTCCCGCAACAACTTATTGGAGAACAAAGCTAACCACATCCATCCATCCACTCGCAGCAACTTCCACACTTCAACTGGTATTCCGTCTGGACCAATTGCCTTACCATTCTTCATTCCATTTACAGCTATTCTGACTTCATCCATACTAATCATTCTCACTAGACCCAAATTCACTGGTTTGCTCTCTAAAATCCCATTCCAGTTATTTTCCTCATTCATCAGTCTTTCAAAATAGTCCTTCCACCTCTCTTTGATTTTTTCATCTTCTGATAGAATCATTCCAGTTTCATCCCTTATACATCTTATCTGACAAACATCTCTCGCATTTCTCTCTCTTGCTCTAGCAAGCCGGTATAGATCTTTCTGGCCTGCCGGACTATCCAGTGTATCGTATAATTGGTCCTGTGCTTTTGCTTTCGCTATTGCCACGGCTTTTTTGGCTTTTTTCTTTAAAGCATCATAATCACTTTTTTTCGCAAACTTTAAGCTAGTGTTTTCCGGATCTATACGCTGCCACTCCTTAAATTTCCTCTTTTTTTCCTTCAACACATTCTGTATATCTATCGACCACCACCATGTATCCCTATCTATTGTACCCTTTCCTCTCGTCTCTCCCAAAATATCTTTCGCTGCCTGTCTAATACACTCAGCAATCTCATTCCAGCTTTCATTTATACTTCGATCATTCATGTCTCCCATCTCTATCATTCTGTCCACCACTCGCTCCCTGAACTTCTTCGCACAGTCACTCTTCTCAAGCATATGCCATTTTATTTTAGGAGGGGGACGCTCTTTGCTTTTTTTGTTATGGAGCTTGACTACTGACACCATAACCAGGAGCCTGTGCTGTGAGACTAGGTCTTCTCCTGGTAGCACTTTACAGTCTTTGACGTGCTTTAGTTGATTACGCCTAACCAGGAAGTAATCGATTTGCGTATTGTGGTTACCGCTTTTGTACGTGACCAGGTGTTCGTCTCCTTTCTGAAACCAAGTATTGGCTACTGCCAGGTCAAATGCAGTAGCAGATTGCAGCAGCGTCTCCCCTTCACTATTCGGACTTCCAAAACCCCATCCCCCGTGTACTCTTTCGTAAATACCTCTCATTCTTCCCACATGTCCATTAAAGTCACCTCCAACAATCAATTCCTCATGTACAGGGATGGCCATTAAAGCTCTATCAAAATCCTCCCAAAACTTCTCTTTCACCGTTTCATCGCATCCTACTTGTGGTGCATACACACTAACTACATTCAACATTACATTCTCTAACATAGTCTTCACAACTATAAGCCTATCATTAATCCTTTGTACTTCCATCACGCTTTCTTTCAATTTGCTGTCTAACACTATTCCTACACCATTTCTTTTACCATCACTTCCACAGTAATAAAACTTATATCCCTCACCAATTTCTCTCGCTTTTGTTCCTCTCCATTTTGTTTCTTGTAAGCACGCCACGTTTATTCGTCTTCTTTTAAATACATCCGCTAACTCTCTGGCCCTTCCAGTCATTGTCCCTACATTCCAACTTGCATACCTCAATCTCGTTTCCCTCGTTTTTCTCGTAAATTAAAACAAAAAATATGAAATCAGAATTTAAAAAAAAAGTATATTTAATTTAATTTATTGTTAGCAACCAATAAATTGCCTCACAGACACTCCAAAGAGTTGGTGAATGTCACATGTGAAAAACATGAATGTCACATGTGTTTCTAGGACATGCCGGTTTCCTCACGATATTTTTCTTCACCGTTTTGAGACCAGTGGTGATGAAATAAATTACATAAAGTAATGTATCTGGGTTCGAACCCGCGACCTACAACTCGCAGGTCGGGGCCATTACCAGTCGGCCACCACTGCTCAATGCTCAAGGTATCCATCATGCAGCGCATGCAAAATGAAATATTGAGATCTATATGCAATGTTCTCTGGTTCGTTCAACTGTAAATGTGTATAGTAAAGAGAAATTTTTCAACGCCTCTAAAGTATACCTAAGAAGGCTTGAGACACGCCTTAACGAGTTTGCTAACAAACTGACACCTCGGTCTTACCACAAACGCCTTAGAAGAAAAGACATCTTGTCAGGTTCACCACGGCAGACGTAGCACGTCATCGGTGCAAATGATCATTTTATATACTCACAATATCTTAATAATTTGACAATGTTTTTTTTTTTTTCTTAATTAGTAAACTAAATCAATGAATCTTTTTCTATAACTATTTTGTTAAGGATTCTAGTTACTGTTTTGTATTTTTGTTTATTAATTCTATTAGAACTGTGGAAGTTGTAAAGCTTCGAAATCGACGGTGAAAGTAAAATTTAAAAAAAAAACTCTATTTACATAATATGTGAATATAGTTCACAAGCGTGCAATTAATTTAAATAATATCCTGCTTAACTATTTAGACAAGAATATTTCCTAATGTTATTGATAAATCAGATGTTTGTACAATAAATCATTAATGAATATAAACGGGTTTGAAAATCATGGTTTTTGGGCCAAATAGCGCGTAATTTGGAGTGAACGCTCTTAAAAGCTCTACGTGCGTAGCAATATCGTAGCGACTAGAACTGGGCGGCTACGCCGTAGCTCGCGACTAAATAGTTCCGATAAACTGTGTACATAATCCGTCATGAAAGTCAATACTCGTAGTATCAAAAGTATCTAAGAACCACTACTACTAGGTACCTATTTAATTACGATTATCTTCAGTCTGTCAGTAGATTTTTGGCGTTATTTTATTAAGAAAGAAAAGAAAGAAAACGTATTTTTATTAAGTGCAGATCAGCACCCTTAGCCAAGTTGATAATCTGCAATCGTTAACGCTAGTCGAAAACTAAACAAATGTATGGGAATGACATCATCTCAACGTTATGTCACGTGGTCAGAACAAACGAATATAAAATTCGTAGCCAAGTTGACATCGTTCAACATCATAGAATGAATTGTTATCGTTTCTACAATGTTCAATGCTAGATCTTTTGTTATTGTAGAACGAGCGGCCGACTAAGGCGCGTCAACATGGCTACCAACTTATCGTTTTCTATAATTGCTGACACCGAGGCGTTACCGATTGGAGAACGGAATTCGACACGAAACGGTTGTAACTTGGCTGGGGGGGGGCAGTAGCGGTTTTAATTATTGCAAATTGATGTGGATATTGTGATTTGAAGTTGGAGTAGTTTTGTAAACTGTGTCTACACAACTGAACAAATGATAGTACAGTCGTTGTAACAGGTGTGACCTCGGTTAAATGGAGCTGAGCTTGCCGAAAAGGTTGACGTGATACAATACCAAGTAGGAACTGCAAGCTCCCAAAAATTACCGTTCCATGGGATGTGCCTGGAAAATGAATCCGCAGAGCAAAAATGAAATGCAATAAACAACGTGGCTTCCTAATTCTTTAATTGCTTGGAGTTTTTTTATTTTTTTATTGACAAATGTATTGTGTGAGGAGTGATTTGAAAAGAAAGAGAGTTAGCGATAGCGTGACGTTTGACAGCACATAATTGAAGAAAAAAACGTGCTGCACCGACCCCGAGTAAAATGGGTCAAAACCAGGAAGATGATAATATTAACCTACAAAGTTAATATCCGCCTACGTTGGATATATCCGTCAAAAACAAACAAACACTCTGGCGTTAATTCCTCCAGAATTTTATGGTCAAAAATATTTAAATTTCCCGTGAAATTCGTCATTTTCAAAAATACGTGGGTAGATCGTCCTCGTCGCCAAATGGTGTGTCGGTGCGTAGTAATGAAACAACCGTCTTGCTCGCTAGCTAGTTTATTACTGAGGTACCCACATTACAATCTACTTAACTATTACAAAGCAGGTAAGTACATACAGTTCAGTCGCACATGTACGACCAAATACTCCGTCTCGTTACCTCTTCTGTCACCTATGGGGATTGAAGAGCTAAACAGGATAGAGTACCCAGTCGCAAACACACGACTCTGGGCTAAAAACACTCGTCGGACCAATTTGGCGCGGGTGGTTAAAGGTTAAAAAATTAAACAAATATTTTTCACATAAAAAAAAAACTTAATTCCTGCAAATTCTTCTCAGTAAACGCATAAGTAACCGTCAATCGTCATAATCGATAAATGGTTACAAACGTCAAACACGGCGTCGATAGCGTGCGACCGTGCGACTAATTAATCGCTTCATCTGTCGCATGTCGCATAATGAGCTGATAACCTGTCGCTTTTGCACGGTCGCGGTGTGAACAGAATTATTTATATGACGTCATGTTATAGGTTTACTGTAGATGATTATTTTGAAACAGTTGAGACAGTACTTTTTTATAGTTTGGAAATTATCCAATGTCTTCTAATGCTCTAGGGCTAAACGGGTTTCAGATTTTTAAACCACATCTATATTTCTGCAGTTGCCCTGTGCGTTCTAGGACTACAGGTTTCTCTTTCAGAAGTTGACCTATGGACCTTGCTGCCCTTATGATTTGCTGACAACTTTTTGAGGCACGCGTGGAGCACTACACGCCGTCGACGACTCCGGCTCGGTCTGGACGGTACCTGACGGCCGGAAGGCGATCTACCCATTGTTCGTCGTGTACTCAGGTTGGCCGCTGTAAAAACAATTTGGCCAAATGGGGCTTCCTCAACCCATCTCTAACACAGTGCCAGTGTGGAGCCGCTGCACTAGACATACGTCACCTGCTATGCTGTCCATCCTGCACAACCACCTGCAGTTTTTAGGATCTATATGAGACCAAAAACAGAGCGGTAGAGATTGCTCAGAAAAAATATTGTAAGAGTACATCGACGAAGATCGAAGTAGAAGAAGAAAATTGTAGGTGTTGTATTTTTAAAAATGCTCATCAAATTTTAGACAGGCTAATCTAAACAGCCACCAGACGGTTATTTTAATTGCTAAACGATAATCCAGGAATAGAATTAGTCTGAACAGTCACCACAAACTATCGATTAACAGAAGTTTGTTTACAGCTACCCAGAAGGGCTGTTGTGCTATTTCCGACAATTGCCGGCTAAACTCCGTAATTGGGCAAAGTGGATATTGGACTGTGTTAAATATTCATCTTGATTTAGACACGTATTTGGTACGTCTTTCGAAAGGGTTATTTGTGTTAAATGACAGTTCGAATTGTAATGGTTTTCGTTTGAGAATAGATTACACTCAACAGTTTTCTTCGGCGTTGTTTATATAATTATTTTGTTCTGAACTAGCTGCTGCTAACACGCATGAAAGTAGACAATTGTTCCAACCTAATATGCTCACGAAATTAAAAAGTATAACTTATGACCTAATCTAGGACACGGTCTACCGGTGTACTAAGTTTTATCGAAATTTGCCGTTCGAACGTTAAGAAATAACAAACATACACACACTCACCATAAACTTTCGCTTTTATAATATTAGTATTATTATTTTATGGTTTACTTTCCGACATTAATAAATCGATAAATCCTTATTTCCTGGTTTCTTGGCATATTACCTATTGTACGGCACATGGGTAGTCCCTAAAATCTTCTTTTTTTAATTTATTTTATAAATTTGTTATATCAAGAATAATTTCTGAAGAATCGAGTACCTCCACTACGAGTTAATACTTCCAGTACAAGTCATTACTTATAGCCAAAGTTAGTATTTCTAGATAACGTCAATACTTCTAGTAAAAGTCATTACTTCTAGTAAAAGTCGGAGCTTTCGGTGCAAGGCAATACTTCCAGTACAACTTATTAACTCTACTACCAGGACCTCCAGTACAAGTTCATACTTCCAGTACCAGTCAGTACCTCCAGTATAAGTCAAAACTTCCAGTACGAGCCAATACTTCAAGAGATTTTACCTCTTTATAAAAAGACAATGATCATTAACCTTTAGCAATCCACAGCTAAGGCATTTCGTTTACCTTACTGCGCCATTTAACTCGATCATCGACTACGAAAGTTACAAAAAAATATGGAAAATTTTGATAGTGCGTACTCGAAACATCGTTTCCTTTAGTTGACCATTACAACAAGAGAAACTCGCTAATCCACAATACAGCTTTTCCACACGTACAAAGTCCCATCTAACCGAAGCTTCACAGGCTGGCTACACGCGACCAATCTCTCACAGCCAGACATTCGTGTCCATCCCCTTTTTAATTCGTCAAACACAAGTCAGACAGCGATAAAGCCGCCCTCACTCGTAGTATTAACTCAATTACCGGTGCGATTTTTTTGTCGCATTGTCGCTGGGGAGCGGATGAGCAAAAATTATCAGTGGGTCTGTTAGTTTTTTTGATTGGGTCCGTTTTAATTTTGGACATGTATCGCATGAGTATATTCTATTTGGTATAACTTTGTTATCACTAAGGCCTAGTGACGACAGACGCGTAGCTTCATAGACGCATATACATATAAGCTTGGTGCACTCCTGCGTGAAGTTTACTTTAAAAACTATGAAACTCCGTTGACTAAGCAGCAACAACTCGAAGGCACGACGTTTCCGTTGTCGAAGCGTATAATGAAGAATACGCGTCTATGAAGCTGCCCGTCCGTGGACAGTAGGCCTAAGCCAATGACAGAACTCATGACAAGATATTGCCGTGAATTTTGGAAAGAAAACTTACCAATCTAAGACACCTCAATACATGGTCGTGAGGACCATGTATTGTGGTGTTGTAGGTACCATGTATTGTGATGGATTTCAAAGGTGTCATCAAAGAAGACTGTAACCTCTGAGTTTGTTTCGGTATTTCTTCTCAGACTCGAATAAGCAACTCAAAGTCTCAGACTCACCAAGTGCTAATTTCTTTTTATTTAGGTACGTCTTTGCTGAAATCATTTTATGGAATCAATTAGATTCTTTATTAATTAAAAAAATTGCAATCATAAGAAACACTGTATAAAAACGACCTTAATGCTTTAGACATTTTCAACCAGTCGACGTTAGGATGGTGCAGAAAGAGAACATGGCAAGTGCAACTCTAATTGAAAGACTGTCAAAAGAAATAAATTAAAAAATACATTAAAAATAAATAGAAGTGTTGTGAAAAATAGGTAATTAATACACACAGAACAAATAAGTGAAAAAGAAATCCAACAAATCAACACCGTGATGATTCTACCAACTTTTTGCGAATGTGTTGACGTGCCTTCACTTTAGGAGAATTGACTAGTTATCCTAATATTCAAAGGGAGCGCATTCCAAAGAGAGAAAAATGGTAAAAGTTGTAGAAAAAATTAGAAGGAGTATATGAATTCAGAGTATTGTGAGGAATATTATCGAAGACGATTTATAGACCGAAGATTTTTACTGTAGACGGAATAAAGAAATTGAATTTGAGATGTCAGATAAGAAGTAGAATAGGGTTTATACAGAAAATAAATGGATGTGCAGAAGCATGATCTTCATACTTACGGAGGTTAAAGACCAATCGAATGCAGTTATTCGGAAAAAAACTTGTCCACTAAGTTTATTAAGAAGGTTTGCAACATAATGGCACATATCAATATAAATAAAGTAATCAAACCAACTTATATTTAGCCAAAACACATTACTTAGCCAGAAAATAAATTCAAGTGTCCAAAAATTGATGAATATACCTACTATCGAACTACCAAAATAAGTAATTTACCCCCTAAAACTTCTCCCAACATTGAAAGCCACCCATCATTAAATAATCATACAACTATAATCTATAAGCCATAACCCTGCAAATGCAGCACCGGGTCGCAATAACCGTAATAAGTGGGACACTAAAACAAAACCGTACTTAACGACGCCCGATAACAATATAACTGGATGCTCGTAACCCTCGCCCCTTTGCTAACAATTAACTTATTGCAACACTTGGGGGGTTAAATGCAGAGTACGTTTTATGATAGAGGCGACAGGTTTTGTAGGAACATTGTGTTGGTGCCTACGAGGAAACTCGTTGACAATTTGAATGATAAGCTGACAAGAAATAGACAGCGAAGAACGTTTTGCTTTTCGGTGGCAAAAGAAAAGAGTACATTCTTCCGACCAGCCTAGTTACGATCATTTCGTTTGCGTCGAACGCCTCGAGTAGGTCACGTCTCCGATTCCTTTGTTCTGACGTCATCTCAATGCTCAGTCACGTGGTCAGTCAGTCATTTTTTAATAACGTAGCGTTCCACATGCGCCTCAAAGAGGTGTCAGCAACCGTAGGGGCCCAGCAGGGTCGAAGCCTACTGGGGTCTGCTTCTGAAAGGAAGACTCGGCCCTGGTATGAACGGCAACGAAGGAATAGGATTTGGTTTTTAGTCAGCAAAAGTCCGACACACTCTCTCACTCCGCCCAAAAGCGAGGGATGTCATTGGATGATTTTACCACCGAAAAAAAAACCTTAATATTCAAAAGTAAACGCTATCCCTATAGTATTTTACCTTCTACACCCTCTGTGTTATTCCCAGTTAATCGCGAGTTTATAGACAGACACTCAGATACCGCCCTATTGAGTTTTAACACGCTTTTGAGGGTTAAATAATGTGCCCACTTTATTCTGACCAATAACAATCGAACATTTTCTTTGAGTGTCTTTAGTAATCAGAGGTCAAAGTAAAGTGGTGATGGGAGATAAAATTTATTTGTGTGTGATTGAATTACTATCGATCAAAAGATAAGCATCTTAGTTGGAATGATTGCTGTTTATTGTTAAGTGATTGCTCTGGAAAATAATGTTCTTATAATTAGATTGGATTATTATTTTATTAATGATTGGGGTCTTATGAAGTAATGTTATGAAATAGTTCTGAGCTGATTAAGTTTCGTTCGTAATAAACCACATTTTGGCTTTTAACAGTACCTACAGTACGATTAAAATATCTGGACCCCTCTGAAGTTCGAACAATTGCTTGCGCAGTAATTCTTTTAAACAATCTTCAGGCGAATGCGTATTGCGTATTGTTTCGAGTGTGTGCAATAGTCCGAAACGTTAATTTCAGAGTGGGTAAGTCCCTTCTTTGAGGAGTGGCTAGAGAGGCTTCACAGTGTCCTCACCTTCCACATGATGCCAGACATGGTATGTTTGGGAGGTTTCTGCATCGGATTCAGATGCAAGAAATGTCACCATTGTGTGGACCGCCCGGAGGACATGGTGGTGGTTTTAGTCAGTAAAAGTCTGTCACGCCGTCTGGCTCCGCCCTAGAGCGCGAGAAGTCGTTACATGATTTCCAACTTTAAAAAAGAAAATGAGTGGCCAACATATTTTGAGCGTACTGTAAGTACTTATTAATAGAATTTACTTGATGAAAATGTTTCAGCTAAGTCCGTTATTTTGAGTTTCTGTTTTTATTTTTAGACGGCACGGTTAACGCGGTCATTGGGCTATTTGCTGTAGCATCGCGTGTCGCGGGTTCAATCCGCACCTGGTAAAAATATTTGTCTATATCGTTATTTACATTAAGATACAAGGTGCGAGCGAGTAACGACTTTAATGTTCTTTGTAAAGAGTTCTCTTTTGACCCGTTTACTACTAAAACCTATTCTGCACGCACTCTTCAAAAGTGCATAATGCTAATTATACTTAAGGGATATTTAATTATGATCTTTTTTATCGTGCTTATTAGTGATCGTAAGTTTTCTATTGCTGACTTGTTTCCTGTAATTGGCTCAATTATCTTATACTATTGTTATCCTTTTTTTATAGTTGTTGGTTCTCCTATGATTAAATTAATAAATAATAAATCACACATTTAAAATCCATTTTGATTGGAAGTCGACACCAACACAGTTAGGACAAGGCTAGGTAGACTGATTTATAATCTAACTTTGTTTAATTTTTGTCCACCCTAACGCATGTTACAAGAATAACTTATATTTTATTTTTATTAACAACAATACAACAATATCTTTTTACACAATTATTTATTTGTAAATCAATGATACGTGAACACAACGAGTAGTAGAGACACTTGTTTGTAAAACAATCTGTTGTCTAAACAAACAACTGTACTGGCTGTCGCTGCTTGATGAATTAAAAAAATGTGCGTAGGGTTGTCACAAGTTTGAATTGGGCATCTCGACTGTTTTATTACATTTCTTAAAAAATCTAAAGATTAAAGACCAGAGGTAGTAAAAAAAACTGGGAGCGTTTGAAAATCTATGATCGCTTTAAAAGATAAAAAAATTTTGATCATGGATTTTAAAAAAGGTTCCATTTCAACAGCACTTACTTACATTACACTTCAGTAAGTGTAGTGTAATTCAAAACGTTCAGACAAATTACTCTATTTTCGCAATGTTTATTTTTTTAATTATTTTAACAAATCGTACCTATTATTTTATTATTCACTAATAAAGAAATTCGATAGTAGTCAAATCCGAATGAGAGGAAGGGTTGAATCTTTTTGCCATTATTTTAGAGGAAAGGAAGAAAAGTAATATTTTTGTTAAAATTAAACATGGGATCAAATATTGTTTAGGTTACAACAACGTAAAAGTTATAAAGAAAGCCTCCCTTTTAAATATAAATTTAAAAGGAAGGCTTTCTCAAAGTTAACCCCGGGGCCGTGTAACGAAGGTAAAGAAAAAACAGGAGTGGGTTTTAGTCCGTAAAATTCTGACACGAAAAGGAATGAATTGTCCATTGCGTTCTAGGACTGCGGAGTGTCAAGGAACACGGGAGGGTTATAGTCAGAAAAAGTCTGAAACTTCCTCTGACTGTACCAAAAACCGGAGATGTTTATCAGAGTTCTTTAAGTCTAGAGTATATAGGTTACTTGTAGGCAATGATGCTCAATCGTCCACCATATCATCGCTTACCACCAGATGAAACCATAGTCAAACGCGAGCATAAACAAAAAAAAAAATTATTTTACACAGTAATTTTCCGCAAGAGCACAGCCCTACCATTCGGCATCGCCCCACACCACTCAAAGCTTGGGACAATAAAAACTGCGAAGGGGCCTGTACCGACGCCCGCCGCGGACGCAATGATCAAATTATCCCATTATATAATAGGCGCGATATGCACGACCATCTGATATCATTGAGAGGGTAGTATGAAAATTTTATTGTTTATTATAAAGTTATTGATTGCTATTTTGGTGACCGTAGTCTTGTGTGATGGGGTTCTGGAAAAGGCGATGAATTAAATTAAATATTAATAAATTTTAATTTTTTTTTTTTTTAATTGATATAAACCAGTGCTTGACTGCGATCCCACCTGATGGTAAGCGGAGATGCAATCATTGATGGTCAGGCGCACTAGTTTATTAAGAGCCTATTCACTCTAGCCTTGAAGACACCTAAATTATAGTTGGACGGGAAGACCGCAGCAGGCAAATTGTTCCAGTCCTTCGATGTACGCGGTATAAACGACGAAGCGAAACGCTTAATATAATTAATAAAAATTAAAACAAAAAAAAAATAAAAGAATGGTTTCATGTCTTTTTAAATTTTTGATTTTCATTTGACTTTGATCGAATTCTTGATACCACTTATGCACAGTTAATAATCGTATTTAGAGGTTGCACAATGCCGCTCAAATTCTATTTCTTTTTTTTATTTTGGGTAATCATCAAATAGCTTGTCCCACTGAGTGTTGCGAGAGGGAGTTATATAGACTTTTACTAAAACCCACGCTTGTCCCTTCCTTTGGCCTTAGCAGGCATTGGCCGTAGAGCGGGAGAAATCCTTGGATGATATCCCCCGCAAAAAAAAGCGTGATCATTCAGTTGAACTTTGCGTTCTAGGGCCACGGTAACTCTTTCGAACAATCCCTCGGCCAACTCTAGCCTGGCATAAAAGTAAGATTTGACACATTCTTAACTCAACTAAAGTTGTCAAAAAATAAAAGGCCCGTTTTGACATCTGTCAAAAAGAATACTTAAATACGCAAAAAGAATACTCTTAATATATTTCATCATATTATTTAACGCGTATTTAAGGCGTTTTATTTTTTAACGAGTTTATTGTCTTTCTATAATTTGAAAAGGTCCATGCAACCTATTACTAAACCACCCTGTTTGAATTAAAATCAAAATTTATCACACCAATTGAAAAGTTAAAATTGAAAGTGGATACGTCATAAACTCCACCAAAACAAATTAAATTTCACGTCGTATTAACTTTTAATCTAACAAACTTAACGTACCGTGAGAAATTCACAAATATTATGAAGACATCAGAGGACTTGACGCAGTGGGACCATCACTATCACCCTTTGTATGGAGAACAAGATATAACCCATACATTGAGTACAAAGTCTAGTGCAAAATTCGCTGCTGCACTAACGCGTAACGTATAATGGGAATCACGCCTTTTAGAACCACTACGGGTATATTCAAATGTGTGTTTTGATAACAAAGATTTAAAGTTGCATTTGTGTTGTAAACCAGACCTGTTACAGCAATTACTTCATCTAAATATCAAACATCGTAAATCAAATTTACATCGCTTACCGTTTCAAATTCTATTGCGTCAACAATAGAGTGTGTTTTGGAGTGTAGGGTTGTATCAATATCAAATGCCAGTTAACACGGTTAATCCCCTGGGGTACAAACAAACCCCAAAGCTTTGCGGGGTACAGATGGAAAGTTTATGAAGGCGCACTTGTTAGCCAAGGGAATTACAAAAACCGTGTTATTGTTTTATATGGAGGGCTGGGAGATTTTATGTGTTAATAAAAAGTGGATGGAAATTGGCAACTGAATTGTGATTCTCTTCATCTAATGTTTGAGTGATAAATGGAGTGCTTTGTTTGATGTTTCTGAATGATTTTATTGTTTTTTGATTGGTTTATTGAAATTTGTTTTTATGTAGGTCAATCAATTAGTTTGATTCGTTTTTACCTAGCATTGCACTTTATTTTACAACTACGTCATCTGTCAACGCTAGTTTTATTTTCATTTAATTCTTTATGTTTATATTGTTAGCTATGTCTTTTAAAATAAACATCATTGATGTGTGCATGTAATTTATAAAATTTACTGCTGTATATACAAAGAAGAAATAACTCTACGATCTACTCATATGGATTCTGTTCATTGATAATCATAGATAGAGTAAAATGACAGTTCACGCTCACGTTGCCATTATCAGCTTTTCCAAATCCTTTTAGCACGTCCTGCATAGTTAAAGTTTCATTAATCTGTCACTAAATATCATGTCCATCAAATATTAGATCACTATCATCACTACAGCGTGGGACTGTATCAAAATTGTGTGACGATCTCCAAACATTTATAACTTCTCTCTTGAGAATATCATTAGTTGGGGCTGTTTTGTCCACTGCAACTTAATCTACCTCACCCCTCTCTTCTCCTACATCAATAGAAATATCAGGATTAAATGTTTCAAAGGGAAGGGTCATTATATAGTGGACAATTTGTGTCTGGCTAGTTGAATTCGCACGGGTTTGCGATTACAGGATTAAATAAGTGAGAGGAAATTTTCCGAAGTTCGGTGGGGTCAAATGTTATTTTCGTTGATTCTGTTTGTTTGTGCTCGTATCTATTTGAAGTTAGAGTAATTGTAATTACTGGTTATTACATTATGTTTCCGTATTATTGAACTATTTTAAATTATAAATAATAGGTCTTTACCTATGAAATTGCCGTTTTTTTTTAAATGGGTTGCTTTGTACTGTTATGTCTTTGGATTAACTTAAAATTATAAGTTGAAATAAACATTATATTAAAGGTACGTTATTGTTTTTTTTGGGAATTAGGTATTTATTGGTTTCTTTGTGTTTTGTATTTTCTGTAAGTTAGTCATGTTGATAACTTAATTTGAGGAAACTAATTTGAACAAGAAGCCAAGAAACCAACAGAATCTGAGGAGCTGGTGAGAAAATAATTTTTCCTATAATCATTGAATATGACCTAGATTTACTAACACCTAAAATCAGTCATTGAATGATAGCAATGTATTGTGGGGCACTACAACTAAGAAACACATTTCAAAATATACCTCAGAGTGTCATAATCGGTTAGGGTTAATTGACTTTCCGATCGAGTGTTCAAATTGTTCTGATTCAGATTGATGTGATGAATCTGTCATTGTGGCCGCCCTTCGTGCTGCGTTCTTGGCGGGTCGAGGGGATGTGATGAGATGTGGAAGTGGGCCACGCATATTGGGTAGGAATGAACACCTGAAAAGGGCTCACCGGGAAGCTAGAATGAAGTCTACGGAGTCTACGGTGGGTAGCGTGCAGTAAACCTAAGTCTGGCTTAATTTACGATGATTTGTGTGCTAGGAGAGTTTTTAGGTCACAATTGAGGTGGTGTCAAGATCGTCAAGAACAGTTTAAAACGGACAATCTTGCTAAGAAACACTTCAATGATTTTAAAGGCTTTTGGAAAACTACCAGTAAAGTTAACGCCAGACCTGGACTTCCGGTGAGTGATGGGGAGGTGAGTGTTTCGGAGGACATTGCTGAACTCTTCAAGAGTCAATTTTCTATACAATCGCCTTTGGGTCTGGCGGGCGACATGTTGTATGGGGATATGCCTAAAGTAATGGTACGGGTGAGGTTTACGGCCAAAGATGTACTCAACCAACCGATGTGGTCGTAACCATTAAAAATATTACTAAAGGCAAGAGTCCAAGTCATGGTTCTTTATCCATTGAGCACCTGGATTATGCTGGCCCACATATAAACAGAGTATTAGCGATGTTCTACTCATTATGCGTGTGCTACTTTTATCTTCCACCAGATCTTATGAAAACTGTAGTTGTGCCCGTAGTTAAAGATAAGACCGGTGACATAGCGGATAAAAGCAATTATAGGCATTTCTCTGGCTACTGTTATAGCGAAGGTGTTTGACGGTTTCCTTAATTCACAGTTAAGTGGATACATATCTCTGCATGAAACCAGTTTGGATTCAGATCTAAATTGTCAACAAAGAAAGTGCCCAGCCATACTGTGTCTTAAGCATACCGTCAGATACTATAATGACCGTAAAACTCCTGTGTACGCATGATTTCTCGTCTTGTCCAGGGCCTTTGATTTGGTGGTGTATGAACTCTTGTAGATAAAACTTAAGAGTACCGATCTATCACGAGAACTTGTTACCATCTTTAAGTACTAGTACGCGATCCAAGTCAACACTGTCAGATGGGCGGGGGCAGTGGTGAAGCCGTATCGCCTGGAATGCCGCATGAGACAGAGCGGACTGACCTCGTCAACGCTATTTAATATTTACATGGACGCGCTGATCGTCGCGCTGAGCAGTCAGCATGTCGGTTGTCATGTAGATGACGTTTGTGTCAATAAATTAAGTTATGCTGACGAAATGGTTCTGTTGAGCGTATCGGTCTGCGGCCGGGGTTGGAAGCAGGAGGTTGATGGCGATGTGTGAGGGATACGCTTGTTTATAATATTAAGAAAAGTCAGTATATGGTCTTTGAGGCAGGCGGTGCTATATGCCCGGACAATGTACCACAACTATGTCTTAATAATGTACCCTTAGACAGGGTAAATCAGTTTAAATACCTACGGCATCTAGTTACAGTTGATTTCAGAGATCATGCTGACTTAGAACGGGAACGAAGGGCTGTATCTAAAAGAGCTAATATGCTGGCTCGCAGGTTTGCACGGTGTTCGGATGACGTAATAATCACTCTTTTCCGGACATATTGCACGTCTTTTTACACCTGCAGCTTGTGGGCTAGCTACACTTAGAAAAGCTACAACATCCTTCGTATCCAATTTAATAACGCCTTCAGGGCGGTGTTGGGTCTGCATCGCTATTGCAGCGTTTCGGGTAGGTTCGCATGCGCATGCACGAACTGTTTCCATGCGACCATGCGGAAGCGTTGTGCGTCACTTGTGCGCAGGGTTCGGGCCAGCTTCAATACTTTTCTGAAAATAATAGCGAGTAGGTTGGACTGTCCTTATGTGCGGCTCTGCTGTGACAGACAAGTTACCTACAGTGTCGCATATAAGAGACAACGGTATTGATATTTTAATAACTATTATATTTATAATTTAATGAATTTTGGAATTTTAATCTATTGAATATTTATAATGACTAGTGTATTTTGTAATAATTTTAGTTCATTAAACACCGAGCGAACGTCGGCGTTCGCACGGTCATTGTCTTTCTATTGTGTCTCTAATTACGCTACTCAAAAGGTTAATTAATGGAATTTTTGTGTTTATTTATTTTTAATTTTATATGATCTAAATGTGAATGATTTTTAAATGGGTCATAAGGGTACCTGAAATAAATGAATTTTATTTTTTTTTATTTTATAGTCACCTTCCAGGTTAAGCAAAGCTTAACGAGGTTGGTCCGTGGATGGGTGACCATCTCAACTGAGATACTTCCGTGCTTCAGAAAACACGTTAAGCTGTTAGTCCCGGCTGTGATTTGTATATCTTTAACAGTCGTTGTAAATCTGACATCAATCTTGCCAACGTTTACCATGTTGCCCATTTATTGGGTGGTGGGAGCCAGATAGTCAATCGCTTCATGTAAAATGCTGGTACTCAGTTGCATCTGGTTAGACTGGATGTCGACCCTAACGTCGTAGTTGCCGAAATTCCGATCCCGATTTCCGGCCACCGTAGACGCAGGCTTGCGGTCGGCGAAAAATGGGTAGCTCGCAGTCCGACCGACCGGTAACCGTCCGGACGGCGCGTAGTGTTCCACGCGCGCCTCAAGGAGATGTCAGCAACCGTAGGGGCCCAGTAGGTTCGAAGCCTACTGCGGCCATGGGTGATACGAAAGAGATCACCGGGGCCCTGGAAAAATGGCAAAGAAGGAAGGAATGGGTTTTTAGTCAGTAAAAGTCTGACACTATCTCCCGCTCGGGGCGGGATGTCATTAGAACTTGGCATATTAAGTTCAGTACGCGGTCGCCACTCTAGAACCTTGCGGCCCCATGGAGCATCTGTGCATAGCAATGTGCCCTGCCCACTGTTGCTTAAGTTTGGCAATTCATTGGGTTATGTAGGTAACTTTGGTTCTCTTGCAGATATCTTCATTCCTGATTCGATCACGCAACGCAGCTACGAGCATACTCATTTCCTTTATATATATCAGAGAACTTACGACTTAAAATACCAAGGCATTCCACGATTTTCATTGACATATCATTGACTGTCCAATTTGCTCGTCTGTGGAATAGGTTGCCAGACAAAATTAAATTCGCTCAATCGTTGCCTGTTTTTAAAAGACTGGCTAGGGAACATTACCTGTAGCTGTGAATATCGATAGTCGTCATTTATATTTCTGTTTATAGTTTCCAATATGTACGTATCTATTATATAGCATACTAGCTTCTGCCAGCGGCTTCGCCCGCGTGAAAGTAGATTTCTCCTAACAAACTTTGGTAGATATTTATAAGATCTACAATTTAAGAACATTGTATGATTCTATCTTTTATAGTTTAGGCAGCGTACGCCAAATAAGTAACTTTTCTGGTTGACTTTTTACACCTTGTGTCCGAAAAACTCAAATATCTTACGGAACCCTATTTTTTTCCAAAATAAAATATAGCCTATGTTACTCGTGGATAATGTAGCTTTCGAATGGTGAAAGAATTTTTAAAATCGGTCTAGTAGTTTTTGAGCCTATTCATTACAAACAAACAAACAAAGTTTTCCTCTTTATAATATTAGTGTAGATGTATATATGTGTGTGTATCTATTTTATTATACTGTATAATACTGGTATTGTCACACCAATGACAGCCCCATTTCTTATCCAGGCTATCACTGTCCATTCCAGGTTGCCTGGAAGAGATCGCGGAATACGATAAGGCCGCCCATTGTATGTATGTGTTTTAGTTTCCTTTTTGTATGTGTAATGGTGTACAATAAAGTATAAATAAATATATCCAATCCAAAACCTTACCCTGCTTAGAAAATTACCATACCATAAATACATCAAAACTTAGCTGAGTTTATATATAGAGCTACATGTCACTTACGGCAGTAAAACAAATAGCATACATCATTAACCTCTTCACCTTTCCGCTTCTCATACAACTTTCTAATGACACACATAATTATATGTGGGTAGTACTGCTGCAGAAGACCATGTATGTAAGCAGTGAACCTTTGGCTTACAAATGATCGACTTGTTAAGCCGTTGGGGCGTTTAGTCGCAGTTTTTTAGGGTTCCGTACCTCAATAGGAATAAACGGAACCCTTATAGGATCACTTTGTTGTCCGTCCGTCTGTCTGTTTGTCTGTCTGTCTGTCTGTTTGTCTGACTGTCTGTTTGTCTGTCTGTTTGTCTGTCTGTCTGTCTGTTTGTCTGTCTGTTTGTCTGTCTGTTTGTCTGTCTGTTTGTCTGTCTGTCAATCAGGACCCTTTATCTCGGGAACGCAGTGAAGTATCGGGTTGAAATTAAAACCATATACTTTAGTCTGCGGTTCCTTGAAGCTGTGAAAAAATCAAATTTCTAAGTTAACGAAAAAAAAAAGATATGGCTGTTTATGTCGCAAAAAACGTATATTTCGACACTAAAGGGAACCAAAATTCTAGAGTACTTCCCTTTGACCCAGAATCCTGATATATATGATCCTGCATAAAGCAAGGTCTTATAACACAAGTGTAGGAATAAATCTGAAATCATAAAATTTGTTGTTATGTCACACTTTTCTTTTTGCGATTTGGAATATTCTTCGAGACTACCGTACCCAAACCCTCAGGGCGCGAGTCCGACTCGCACTTTCCCATTTTTTTTTTGTATTACTATTCTACCGCAGACATGGTGGTCGGCGCCATTATTTGACAATGTTTGATATTATTTGAAAAATATTTCGGTATTCAGAATCTTGATTAAATGACCAAAGGATCTATTCTTATATTTTCTTTATTTTATTAAGTTATGTGTACAATTATGAAGGGTCATTTCACGCAAAATAGCAGATTTTCAGAGGTCCATGCTCAATTAGTCTAACAAAAATTTATGTTTTGATTTCTATAGAAACCTAGATAATATCCACAAGATTTTTTAAATGTCTAGAAAAATATGTCTAATAACGTCATAATCACGTAAGATCGGTGGTATGGAAATGTACTTCGGGAAGGACACTATTTTTAAACATTACGTGAGTCCACCTCAGACTCACTTTTTTCTTGTTTTGTTTTTGTACTTTGTTTCTGTTGGTTCGCAATCGTTTGGTCGCAGATTTCGAAGGAAAATGCATGGGAAACTGGAGAAGTCTGTAATCAAATATTACTGTTATTGGTTAATACAATTAACTAATAACAATTAAATAAAAATATAAAAAGTAATAATATAAATACATTTATTTAATTATTATTTTTTAATTCCATTGACTACCAACAATATCTTAGTGGCTTCGCCCGAGTGAAAATAATTTGTTCCAAAAAAAATATACATTTTTCAGGACATGGTCTAATCGCGTACCAAATTTCATCCAAATCTTTTCAGCCGTTTTTTTTTCTTTTAGTAAAGGAGGCGACCGATCGCGTGAGGCAACGGTCCTCACGCCCCAACCACCGCCGGGATTCCGATCCCGATTTCCGGTCACCGTAGGTGGTGGCACGCCGTCCGACCGTCCGGTAACCGTCCGGACCGAGCCCAAGTCGTCGACGTCGCGTACTGTTCCACGCGCTCCTCTTTAGATGTCAGAAACTGTAGTGGCCCAGCAGGGTCGAAGCCTACCGGGACCAAGGGTCTGATTCTGAAAGGAAGACTCAGCCCTGGTACGAAAGGCATAGAAGAAACAGGAGTGGGTTTTTAGTCAGTAAAAGTCTGACACTATCTCCCACTCCGCCAAGCCTCCGCCGCAAAAGCGAGATTTGTCATTAGATGACTTTACCATCTAAAAAAAAAACTCTACGTCTTGCATCTATCGGGTTCCTGTGACTCTCACCAGGCCATCGGTCCACCTTGTGGAAGGCCTTCCAACACTGCGTCTTCCGATGCGCGGCGTCCTTTCAGCCCCATCGACCATCTGTTCTGCGAGCAATGTGCCCTGCCCACTGCCACTTAAGTTTGGCGATTCTTCGGGTTGTCGGCAATTTTATTCATTTGAAGTAAAAAACAATACAGCTTCTTAAGACTCGAAACCATGGAAGTCATGTTGTTGTTAGCCTATTATGTCCCACTGCTGGGCGAAGGCCTTCTTCCCCCTTTTCCACTCACGTCTGTCCTCAGCCATTTCGGCCAGTCCCTCCAGTAGTTGTCAAACTCATCTCTCCACCTTCGCTTTAGTCTTTGGCCGCCTTGCGTTTAATGGGACGCAATAAGTGGCTCAATCCCACTTTAGAGTAGCAGCTTTTCCGGTAACATATATGGAAGTCATATCAACTACTTATTGACAAGACCCTTTCAACAATAAAAAACCGATCATGCACCTGAGCCCTTATATCATAACAACTCAACATCTACGTACAGTCGCGACCACAAGTGTACCGAACTCTATCACGCTGACACTTCGTGAATATTGAAACACAAGACGGTGTGGGTCAGCCGTCATCCGTCAAAGTCCATTTTAACTTAAAATTTACTCTTTATTTCATTTTTTCTTTCAGGGGGAACATAAAAGCGTTATCGAGTAAGGGTGTTGAAAATAATAGGGGGGACGTAGAATTTTTAACATTGAAAAGTTGCCTGATAAAATATTAAATCGTTTTGACTGTACTTTGCTGTGAGTCTAGATTTGTTTTTGTCTGTTTGTGATGAAAAGTAAATACCTACTGGTATGTATTTTTTTTATTTGTACTTGCTACCGAATTTAGGAAAATTATTTATTATATACCATTTCAGAAGCCCGAAGAGAGAGAGAAGAGAGAGGTTACGGACATAGCCCGAAGAATCGCCAAACTTAAGTGGCAGTGGGCAGGGCACATTGCTCGCAGAACAGATGGTCGATGGGGACGAAAGGTTCTGGAATGGCGACCACGTACCGGAAAAAGCAGCGTTGGAAGGCCTCCCACAAGCTGGACCGATGACCTGGTGAGGGTCGCGGGAATCCGATGGATGCGACACGCACAGGACCTTTGACACTTGGGGAGGCTATGTCCAACAGTGGACGTCTTTCGGCTGAAATGATGATGATTTCAGAAGCCTGCGTCTGGTGGCTGGGACTATTACCGGACACTGCTCACTGAACAAACACATCTTCGTAATGAATATCACGGATGGTCCTCTATGCAGAGGTGCATGGAGTCAGAGGAAACTGTCGTGCACGTGCTCCTCGAGTGCACAGCTGTCAACGAAATAAGAACACGAACTTTGGGAGCACCGAATTCACTCATAGATGCCCTGAGAAAACTGAAAAGACTCATCTGTTTCTGGAGTGAGGTGGGCTGGTTGGAGTGGAGGCCGCGATGGCTCACGCACAATGGTCCGCCAAGGACTAAGTGTGGAAACCAGACCACAATATAGAAAATAGATAAATAGATAGATAGATACCATTTCAGAAGAAACATGTCTACAGGAAAACATACGCATCCAGTTCTGTGTTTACATAAAGTTAGTTGGTTTTCTTAATAATCTTTTTTTTATTCACTTGCCATGTCTTCTCTACACCATTTGGTTGACTGGTAGAGATTGCCTAAGGCATTAAATCCACCTTTGTACCTTTGTGTTGCATGAAGTTTTCATATATAAATAAATAAATCATTTGTTTTAGCAAACGTCAAGATTTTATGTAGGTGAAAATTGATACCTAATGTGATCATTATTTCGTCTTACCCTGTGATTTTTTAAAGTATTTTTTTTAGGTGGGAAAATCATCTAATGACAAACCCCGCTCTTGGGCGGAGCGGGAGATAGTGTCACACTTTTACTGACTAAAAACCCAGTCTTGTTCTTTTGTTACGTCCGTCCCAGGGCCTCGGGTTTCGTTTTCACACTACCCTGAAAAAAACAGAAAAAGATATGAAAGTAAAAATACCTCAATAATTTATGTAAATAGAACCCTCTAAATTCGTACAATATTTTAAACACTTAACAGTTCTCATTACCTACATTCGCCTCAAATTGATTGTATCTCAGTGTCGTATGAATTAACAGCAACGCTTACACAGACACACGGAGTGAGACTGTGCACTGTGGTGCAGTAATGAGCCTCATGTCAAGCGACAAATTGTATGAGGAACTAGGAAAAGTATAGTAGAAGCAGCTATTAAGAATAATATGAATAACCTAAGAAAGAACGCTTTTATAATAATAAGTTAAGGTGTGCAATAAAGAAATAAATAAATAATCTACATAATAAAATTAACATCGTAGTACAAATTACATAAATTTGGTCCAATTGGTTATATCACAGTGTCGTATGAATTAACAGCATCGGTCACAGTCACCAGTAGTGAGGCTGTGCGCTGTGATTCTATAATGAGCCTCATGTCAGGGGACACATTGTGAGTGGAACTAAAAAGGGATATAGAAGGAGCGAGTTATAACTGATTTTGCTTGATCACTATTGATCACAATAATTATCTTTCTACTGGGCTAGAATAATGATCCTACTACTGGGTCACAATCTACAATATTGATACTACTACTGGGCCACGATTATCCTACTGCTAGGCCATAATAATAATCCTACTGCTGGGCTACAATGATAATCCTACTGCTGGGTTATAATAATAAAACTACTGCTGGGCAACAATAATAATCCTACTGCTGGGTCACAATAATGATCCTACTGCTGGGCAACAATTATGATCCTACTGCTGGGTCACAATTATGATCCTTCTATTGGGCCACAATACTGATCCTACAGCTGAGTCCCAATAATGATCCTACTGCTGGGCCACAATCTACAATATTGATACTACTACTGGGCCACGATTATCCTACTGCTAGGCCATAATAATAATCCTACTGCTGGGCTACAATGATAATCCTACTGCTGGGTTATAATAATAAAACTACTGCTGGGCAACAATAATGATCCTACTGCTGGGTCACAATAATGATCCTACTGCTGGGCCACAATCTACAATATTGATACTACTACTGGGCCACGATTATCCTACTGCTAAGCCATAATAATAATCCTACTGCTGGGCTACAATGATAATCCTACTGCTGGGTTATAATAATAAAACTACTGCTGGGCAACAATAATAATCCTACTGCTGGGTCACAATAATGATCCTACTGCTGGGCAACAATTATGATCCTACTGCTGGGTCACAATTATGATACTTCTATTGGGCCACAATACTGATCCTACAGCTGAGTCCCAATAATGATCCTACTGCTGGGCCACAATCTACAATATTGATACTACTACTGGGCCATGATTATTCTACTGCTGGGCCATAATAATAATCCTACTGCTGGGCTACAATGATAATCCTACTGCTGGGATATAATAATAATACTACTGCTGGGCAACAATAATGATCCTACTGCTGGGTCACAATAATGATCCTACTGCTGGGCAACAATTATGATCCTACTGCTGGTCCACAATAATGATTCTACAGCTGAGTCACAATAATGATCCTCCAGGTGGGTCACAATAACGATCCTACTGCTAGGCTAAAAATAATGATCCTACTGCTGGGCCAAAAGCCTGTGTGGGTGTGTGTCTGCTAAAAACAATGGGCTTTCATCCCATTTAGGTCACATCCTTGTAAAATAACTAATCCAATACTGCCTACTCTATCCAGATTGTAGCTCCACGCCTCCCTCACCTCAAATTGCACGCCAGCCCGAGATTATATTTGATGCAGTCCTAATCAGTCTCACTTACCGGCTAATTGCTTTCCACTACTGCATTAAATTACTAACCATATGAGAATGAGCGCTCGTGTACTTGAGAATGGTAATTATTAAGCTTTCGAAAGGGTTTATTTTATAATTAAACCCTACTCTACCAGCGGCTTAACTGTAAACTGTAGACAATTGTCCCAAGGTCGCATATGTACTTCCGCGATGTCTTTCAGGTCTGTCTGTGGAAACGCATACATTTTTTGCTATGTTATTTACATTTTTATGTTTTGGTAAACAAATATGAAAAAAGTCTTCATCAGCAACAAAGTTATAAAGCTTCAAAGCTGCTATTACGAAAGAGAAGGTCAAAGGTCATGATACCCGTACGACCGCAGACCGTTAGATATACATAGGTATTTGTTTAAAATTGTTATATATCTCGTTTGCTTTCGTACCAATTTTGATATTGTTTTCACAATTAATATTCTACTTTTGTATATTTATTAATAAACTAATTATTTAACAAAGTGGAGAAAGTTTGTTATTTGACGTTCTTAATACATATACAAAACAAATAAATAAACGGGGATTGACCGGCGACTCGTGGGAGTCGTTTAGCGCCCAGCCTGATACGATAAATACAATAAATTGTAGCCGGGGGCAAGCTCGAGCACTTTTCCGCACTAGTGCCGAAAAAAGTAAATTACGTACCCAAAAGTGGACAAGAGTGGGTTTTCGAGTAAGGCCGACTGTCCACGAAAGCGTAGCTTCATAGACGCATATTCGTCATTATACGCTTGGTGTACGCCTGCGTAAAGCTTACGTATACAAAACTATGAAATTCTGTCGGCGAAGTGGCAACTTAGTGTCGTCGTGTCGTCGCAGCATATTCTCTATTAGCATTATTTTCCACCCATGGGCTTGCTACCAATCTCATCTTATACACGCTTAATCCCTCGTTAAAAAAACTAAATGGAACAAACTGTCGGTAGTTAGTGGAACTAGTCAAATTATGTTGTCGTGTTACGATATGATATGGAATTAGCTGCGACTATGACTGTCGGGTCGCAAAGAAGCGCACGTCAAACTGTCGCAGTCATTTGTTTACTAGGGTTCTTGTGGATTGGCGCATTTCATCCAAACATATTAAAATGTTAATTGAAGTTAGTATATTGTTACGCCGTGAAACTTGAACACGCCATATCTTCGTTAAGAGTAGCGTCAAATAATTAAAACGCATTGCTGTACGAAACTTCTAGAATGGAGGTACGTACCCAGGCCTGGCAAGTTCTAGAAAAGTTCGACATAAAATACTTACCACTATTGTTATTAAATAGGGTTTAGTAGGTAGGTACGTAGGTAGATAAGGGAATTCGTGCTTTCTGAAATTAACAATATAGTCGAAATTCGAGTGAAAGGAGGGAGGTACATGTTTGTAATAAAAAGAATTTATTAACATACGATTCAACGACATTTTTCTGGAATGGCTTTGAAACATCGGTATCTAGAATGTTCTTGGTTCGTTCCTTCGCATTTAAATACGAACTCCCGACCGAAAGTGTGTTAGTTTGTTTGCGACTCCGAAACGAGTGCGATACCAAAGTGTGTGAAGCGATAATTCCTAACGACCTAAGCGATACTAAAACGGAACTAATGTACATTGTGATTTGGATTATTGTTGATTGGACAAATTTGTTACTATTTGTGGTGAATAAAGTTCTCTGCTAGTAAACCGGCATTTAATTACTCACGTTCTTATCAATATCAGACTTACTTACCTACTAATAAAAGCTTCTACCAGCGGCTTCACCTGTTTCTTTCACTTCAGCGTGTTTCACCAAACTTTGGACCGCCGTTGCATCCACGTAGTGGGTGAATTTTGGAAAATGTTTTTTTATTCTTTCTTCATAAAATGAACGTCTGTGCAAAATTTCAGCTTTCGAGGTCCAAGGGTTTTTGCTGGGCGACGATGAATCAAGACTTAGTCTTTTATACCTATAATATATGTACAGATTCCCGTATTTCTGGGTCGGGCAAAAAGTGCTATTGTGTTTTTCCATTAGAAATTAATCTTTGGATGAAAGAAAAAAAATATGTTTATTCTGCCTAAATAGACGCATAATTATTTACAAAAAGCAGTTTCCCGGGTCGGGCCCTCGGGTGTTGCACCTTATTTCCATAAACAACACAGTTGTCTAGGTTGTCTATTGCATCTCGGGATCTCTGTGGCAGCTCGGAGTTTGGAACAGGGCTTAAAAAACGTTAAAAATTTGATATCGTTACCTTTATCGTATGAAGGTTAGAGCAGCTAGTTGGTGGTAGATTTTAATGCGAAGCTAAGTTTTGGGAATTTCCATTTTTATTGTGCACACAGCTATAGCACAGCAGCAGCATACAGCAGCATAGGCGGCCTTATAATGTTCCCACTGTTGGGACCGAGAGGAGGCCTGTCCTCTCTAGGAGAGGGTATGGGCCGTAATCCACCACGAGGGCCCAGTGCGGGTTGGTGGATGTCACATGTCTTCGAATTTCTTGGTTCTAGTACATGCCGGTTTCCTCACGATGTTTTCCTTCACCGTTTTGAGAGCAGTGGTGATGAAATAAATTACACAAAGTATTGCGGCTGGGTTTGAACCCGCAACTTACAACTCGTAAGTCGGGGCCGTTACCACTCAGCCACCACTGCTCTCCCACACACACAGCTAAAGAGAGTAAGTAATTCTCTAGATAAGGTAGCTAGGTATAGCATATATTTAAAGTGGGTTTTTTTCAGTAAAAGTCTGACACTGTCTCGCGCTTCATCTAGAGGGGTAGGAGTTCTGTTATGATTTCTCTCTATAAAAAGAGGGGACTTTAATTAAAAGTGAATAGGTTACTTATGGGCAAGCGTGTTCCGTCATCTTCGTCAAAACAAACAAAAATTGACATGCCACTCCACATCACCATCACTACATTCTCTAGCAGCTCAGTTTGCACGCTACACCTATTACAATGGTCCCTGCTTCGATTCCCGCCCGACGTGCCCTTGCGACTTTTGTAAACTAATTTGAGAGAAAACGTCACGCGATACAGAAAAAAAGTTTTAAAGCTGTTCTGAGGGCCAATTATTTTAATACCGGCTGTTTGGGTAACAGAGAATTTGGATTTGGAGACAAAATTGTACAACTTGGGTGCTTTTTGGAATTTTTGTGTTATTAATACAGCGGTACTCGCTTGAGGTTGAGTCCTGTTTGAGATCTTATTTCAAAACGGTCTGTAAAAAAAAAAATCGGCCAATCTAAACTATGTAGCATAAGCATAATCAGCCTTATAATGTTCCCACTACTGGAACTCAGGCCTCCTCTTTAGAAGAGGGAACGGGCCGTAATACACCACGCGGACCCAGTGCTGATTGGTGGATGTCACACTTCTTCGAATGTTTGGTTCTAGGACATGTTTTTCCCACGATGTTTTCCTTCACCGTTTTGAGAGTAGTAGTGATGAAATAATTTACACAAAGTACACCTGGCTGGTTTTGACCCGCGACTTACAACTTGTATATTAGGGTAGTAACTACTGGGCCACCATTGCATAGCTTTATTGACTAAAACCAACTCGTTTGTTCCTTATTTGTCTTGCGTTCCAGGGCCTCGGGGTTCATTTTCACTTAACAGCCACGGCCCCAGTAGGCTTTGACCCTGCTTGGCCCCTAAGATTTGCTGACACCGCCTTGAGGCAGGCGTGCACTGCTCAGCTGAGTAACACTCTGGTTTATTATGTACTTAAATGTAGGTAATGAAACTTCCTTCCTGGTTTCTTTTTAATTTGACTTACTAACCCATTCAAAACCATCGTCATCAAAGGGAACTCCAACAAATTAACGAAGATGTTCGTGCAAGCTTTAATGAAAATAATGATACATCATATCAAAAATAAGGTGACTTATAAACGGCGCCTTCAAATCATTTGTATCGCTAAACATCGATCATGTGGAGACATCCTTTAAAATATCATTTGGACTAACCTTGATATGCACCCGGTACTTTGTAACTCTACAAAAAGAACTGATGATACGAACTGTATGACAACCATTGCTGGTTGTTTTTAGAGTTGTAAAATATTCGTTGCGACTAAAGCGACATTGGATTCGAAACACACTGATATGGTAGCGGCGGCGAGAATTTCGTGTTACAAGAATATTAGGGTTAACAAAAACAATCAGTTTAGTTTTTTTATGCTTCATAAAACAAAACGTAGTAATAATAGCACAGGAGTCACGTTCCATATAATGTTTCGTTATTATACCAAACCTTCTTGGTATTAAAATTGTATTAAATTTTTCAAAATGGTGGTCTAATTGTCGTTAAATCGTTCGTTTGAGGACGGAAATGTGGGCATTTTTTGTTTAAAATCGATTTCGTTTAGTAGTTTTGTGGACAATTGTTTTCCGTTTGCAGTGTGTAATTTTGTGGAGCGCCGCTTTTTTATACCAACTTTAAATATGACGGATCTACCTACTGTGTTTTGTTTGATTGGCCGGTTTCTTTTAAGTTTGAACATGATTCTATCATTATGAGCCGTATTTATTTTATTACCGAGTCTTAGAAGTTCGAGGAGAAATATAGATATTTGATATATTACTTATTATATTATTTTATAACGAGGTATATTCGAGGCTCTCTATATTCAATGCAAAATGCAAAAATTAGTGATCAGGCCTTATCTCCTAAAAAAATATAATTTATTCGATGTGGTTTTTAGGTATGAATTTTTATATTTATAACTCTCTCGCTCTAGGGCGGAGCCAGAGGGCGTGTCAGATTTTTCTGTCTAAAACCCACTCCTATGTTCCTTTTTTGCCTTGTGTTTAAGGACCCCAGGGTTCCCTTTCGGACGACCCATGGATCATACTTCGGTGTAGTCCTCTATGGTACTCACATTTCATAGTTATTTTGTCGCTGTTTTTAATATCTGACTGGATAGAGTTTTGATCTGGAAAATCTCTATAGCTCGCCGGAAGAGGATTATGGTTGCATAGTCCAAGTCCTACATAATAAATAGGTGGGTCTACTGCTTTCCAGGACACATTGCTCGTCCTAGAAATTGGACTATGGACTTCATTCTCAATAGTAAAGCTTGTGATCACTACCATAGGTACAGTACGGTCGAAATATCGTGACTTTCGTAACTGCTCCGAACTTCAAACAATTGGCTGCGCAATAATTCTTTTTAAGAATCAGTTATGGCGAATGATAATATACTAAGTTCATAGAGGCCAACATATTTTTTTGTTGTTATTGATAGGCTCTCGTTTGACTACTACCACACCTGATGGTAAGCGATGATGTAGTCGACGCTGAAGCATGCTTGCCTAGAAGTAATCCATAATCGAAGTGGCCTCACGCTCACGGCTTCGTACTATAAGTGGGCATCGAGCAAGCGAGGGCTCTTTAAGAACGATGTTTTTAATTTTATAATTTGAACTCTATTTCAGGTGATGGTAAACAACAATGTGGTCGAAAACTGAGTTGCGACAGTCGCTTTCTCGATTTCAAATTTATCAAAGAAAAAGGCCTCGCTGATGCGCCTTCGTCCATATCTAAATATGTCCACGTTATGCCAAGAAAATATGTCTTTGAAAGTCAGAGAAAGAGGGTGACTAACTTGGACATGTCCACGTTACGCCTTTGAATTAACCTAATGACTCTTGACTATAGAAAATATCTTGTAACAATCAGGAAACACAGACTCGGGCAGGGAATTCCATTCCTTAGCCGTACGTAACATATTTTGACCGTACTATATTTATTCCATTGTTCGGTATATTTCTCCAATAGTATGATATACTTGTTTAAGAAAATAACTAAATTCTTCTAGCTAAACTGTTGTGACCAGTGGCCGGCCCCAGTTTTGTGATTTAAATAGGTACTTTTTTTTTGAAACAAAAGAGAGTGTCAGAATATAATTGAATATAATTGTAGTCCACTAGACATAGCATAGCATAGCATAGTCAGCTTTATAATGTTCCTACTGCTGGGACTCAGGGACTCCTCTCTAGGAGAGGGAATGGGCCGCAATCCACCACGCAGGCTCAGTGCGGGTTGGTGGATGTCACATGACTTAGAATGTATGGTTCTAGGACATGCCGGTTTCCTTACAATGTTTTTCTTCACTGTTTTGAGACTCACTGGACGTAGGCATCTCCCAAACTGTGCTACTACCACCGATCCGTGCTGCGACTGCTGATATCTCACCAGCCTCATTTACTCCGTCCCAGGCATTGTTTAATGGTTTTCTATCCACGAAGTTGCAATTTTTTCTACCTTAAGGATTCCTTTCTACATTAAAAACTAAGCGTTTCGCTTCGTCGTTTATACCGCGTACACGAAGGACTGGAACTATTTGCCTGCTGTGGTCTTCCAGTCCAATTATAATTTAGGTATCATCAAGGTTTGTGCGAATAGGCTCTTAATAAACTACTGCGCTTCATCATCAACGATTGCATCACTGCTTACCATCAGGTGGGATTGCAGATAAACACTAGTTTATGTCAATTTAAAAAATAATTCAATTATATCGAACAGTAAAAATGTGAAGGATTGAACATAATTAAGTAACATTTCTGTAGTTGTTGCCAATTCCATAAAATATTGATCATTTTGGCGATTAATATTGCTGATTATGTATCATTAAGTACAGAGCCTTTGAGTTGATAGGTATTTTTGTTCAGCATAAGTTTAGGAATATATTTTTTTGTAGATAGTTTGGCTTTTTAAATTATTTAGGTACCCATCTCGAAACTGGCTCATTTCTATTGAGAACTTACTTTAACTACTCACAAACTACAGAGCAGTGGTGGCCGAGTGGTAATGGCTCCGACTTACAAGTTGTAGGTCACGGGTTCAAACCCAGCCAGGCGCATTACTTTGTGTAATTTATTTCATCACTACTGCTCTCAAAACGGTGAAGGAAAACATCGTGAGGAAACCGGCATGTCCTAGAACCAAAAATTCGAAGACATGTGACATTCACCAACCCGCACTGGGCCCCCGTGGTGGATTACGGCCCATTCCCTCTCCTAGAGAGGAGGCCTGAGTTCCAGCAGTGGGAACATTGACTCACAAAATTTAACCTTATTTATGGGACGTTGGATTCAGTTACATTTATAAATTTTGTATATTTTGGTCGGGAGAATCATTATTTATTGAATAGGTAAATTAATGAAACAAAATGCTTATGGATATCTCAATATTTTATTAAAACGTCCACCTCGTGTAAGTAGCCAACGCAATGAAAATTCGACAATTATACAATAATTTACATTGCTAACACATTAATGCAATTAAAGACAAGTTTTACAGTGAATTGAGCTACTTTACAAACTATCACTTATGTTTACAGTTTTATGTTTAATATTTACAAGTTTCTACTTGGAATGCATATTTTAACTTACATTTTAATAAGATATTAATTTTCTTGCAATTTAAGGCAGAATTTCAAAAATGAAAGATGAATGTATAAAAAGTTTAAAATATAAATTAAAAAGTAAGAGGGTTATTATTTCATGGAAGTTTTTTTTTTTTAATTGTTACATATGTTTCTATTTTATTGCAAAAGTTGAGATGTATATAAAATACGAGGAGAAGATACTTATTTTTAAAACTCATTATATTTAAACTTATATAAATATTTACAATATTTTTACAACGTATTATTTATTACATTACAGTTGACTAAAACAGTGCTAAGACTGAACAGAAAATGATGAGTAAAAAATCCATGGAAAATAATATAATGTGGTACCTAAAAATGCCTACGCATTGCCTAAAAGGAACTGTCAAAATTTTGGCGGTTATCCGCATACGTCAAATATTAATTTATCATTATGTACGAGATTACAATTCTATGCCATTTCTTTCAATGGAGTGTCAGTGGTTGATCATTGAAAAGTCATAATGCATTTTTAGGCAAAAAATATAAAATTATTTTTTTCAAATACGGAACTTTCAAACCACTTTTCTACAGTCATTGCAATATTAGTCTATGATTTAACTTTACATACATACATATAATAACTATTTTACTTAATGCATTGTTTTTAAATCTATCATTAATTTACAAATTTGCTACATATCAAATAAGCAGACTTAAAGAGTATATTCTATTACTTATCATATATTTAATTATATAAACCATAATTATAATACTGATAAAGTTTATTTACAAAGAACTATATTGATTTATTGCTACTTATTTTAACATAATACGAAAGAGTTTCGAATATCAGTAGTTCGGTATTATTTGATTGTATGCTAAATGGACTAGAGGTGAATTTCAATAATAAATTGAATACACGAGTAAGGTTACAATTTATCGGTATGTTAATTTCATTACATTTGATGCTTATCGTCTTGCAAAACTAGTTCTAAGACAAACTTTGAATAGCAAAGCTCATTAAATCATAATAATTGATGTATTGCATGCAATATACATAGTTATGAAGTTTCAAGGTTGATAATAATTTCAGTTGGATCGTACACAGTTGAACAGCAAACTGCTATGAATTATAATATATTATATTAAAAGATACAAGAGTAACACTTTTGTTATCACCTGTACCTTAATTTGAAATCAGAACTTTTTTAGACTTTTTTTACAATAAGGAAATATCCAATTAGTAATTCTGAATAAAAAACAAAATAATAATATTCTCTAGCCGAAAAAGCCTGACAATACTTTCAGAAGCTTTATACCATTTTTACTGATCTATCTCTAGTACAAAAAGCACTTTACACGTTTCAAAAACATCACAAAAAATCTAATCTATAACCGATCAACATATAGGCGAGGCGACTGGTGGGGGATGAGGGGGCGGGGCGGTTGCCGCTTGCGCATTCATAAAGTTACTTTGATTCCCAGCCCACGGTTGAAGGTTCTGTAAAGCGCTTAAAGCGGTGTTCGACGGTTGTGCTTGCGCTGCATTGGTTGAGTTCTGGTAGTGTAAAGCGGAGAGTTGCGCTGAACCGGGCGGTGGTTCGGGCATATAGCCCTTGCTAAGCGCTTCAGCTTGTAGGGACAGCATCAAGCGGTTTGCTGCTTGCCGTTCTGCCTCACGTTCTTCTGCTGTTTGGCGTCTGAAACAAACACGTTTTGGTTAGAGGGTTTGTTGGTGACTGTATAGTTTTGGAAGAAATTAGTTGCAGATCACATGGTCATATTACATATTTATTTTTTGCTTGCAAGGGGATACACGATCTTAAAAATATGTCATTCTGTGACAATATGGTAGGATACAAAAGCTTAACGAAGCTTTTGTCATTATTTCAGTAAGAAGAGTAAAAAAAAATCCTCATGATAAAATGTCATAAATTCATCAGGTGGTATCCATCAGGTGGGATCGCAGTCAAGCACTGGTTTATATCAAAAAAAAAAAAAAATTGCAATAATTTATGACATTTTATCACGAGGATTTTTAGATTTTAAATAATGATCATATTTTATTTGCAAGTCATTTTATAGTTAGCGTGATTAACATTGATAAATATAGATCAAAATCTATTTATTTGACACATTGCCGGTGGATCAGCAGGTATTCTACGCAATCCCTAGGAATTATATAAATTACCTAGGTAAAGTATATATATTTATAACTAGCTGTTGCCCGCGACTTCGTCCGCGTTAAGTTTGTAAAACTGTACAATCACTCTGTGCTTGCAATTCATTCCGAAAGCATCGCAATAATTTATTGTACTTTAACATAAAACGGTTAAAGGTAAAAATATCGAATTGAGAACCTCCTCCTTTTTTAGAAGTCGGTTAAAAACGCAAATCACCTTCAGGAAACATGTTATGTACTCGTCCAGATCCAGATGTATGACCGTCATTGAATAGAAAGAGCATGTATGGGTCGTAGCAGTTGTCATTTCTGCCTACCCCAAGGGAAAAGTTTGCATGAGCATATGTATGTTTCTGGTTTATGTTCTGGTAAAACAACATTGTATGATTTTAACCCCTCGCCACAGAGAGCACGCTACAATCAAATCGCAGCGGTAATGCCTGTCTTTGAGAAGTGTCTACAGAGGCGTCACGGCATCCTCTTTTTGTGCAGGACTCACCGGTTGTGGGTGTTTTGGAAGGTATCTGTGTCGAATTCAGCTGGAAGAAACACTCGGGTCTCACTATTGTGCGAATCGCCCGGAGAATACAATGAAGCATACGGTGGAAGTCAGTCCCGCTTGGTCGGAGCGCCGGCGCCGCCTTGTCCTTATGGGGGCGATTGGTGGAGAAAATGACAACCAGTAGCCTCCTTCAGTGAAGCACTACGATCAAAGAAGGTGGCTGAAACTATGAGGGATAGGACATCCTGACTCCTCAGCGGTCGCTGCAAGGGACGCTCCGGGTGTTGAAAGCCGCAAGGCAATTCCCAGCGGCGGCGCGTAGTATTCTACGCGCGACTCAAAGAGATTTCAGAAAATGGATAGGGCCCTCTAGGTCCGATGTCTGCTAGGGCTGCAAGATTGATCGAAAGAGTTATATCCCATAACAATTTTCGCCTCAATAACTTTTCACTGAAGAGTTTAAGCAGTTAGACAGCTTAGATAAAGGTAAACGAAGGAGCATAATCGGGACACCGACCTTCAGCTGGATAACGTGCACTGATAGTGAAAAGCCTTAAGTGAATCCAAAAACTACCATCATCATCCGGCAGGCATTAAGTCCGCCGCTGTACATTTGTGCATAAAGGATTAAATTAATAAATCATCAACTATCACGGCGGTTCACTCAAGATGGATAGACCTCCACCGCATGCTACACCGAGTCCTCCAGGCGATTCACAAAATGGTAATATCAGGGTACTTTCAACCGAACCCAGAACAGAAACCGTTCGAAACACCCACAACAGTCCTGAGCTTATCCATAAAACAATGAAATTACGGTTAACAAATGTAGCAGCCGATAAGTGTTATCCCTGAGACTGGCCTCCCTTAGAGGGTTGTTCCAGTGTTGATCACCACTCATTGCAAAGAGGTAATGTCCAGATATCGACGTAAGGCTGCAAGGAATCTGAGATACATTATACGTTGTCGAACTGTGATCAGAAAAACACATTCGAATCCGTTTTATATGAAGCAGTGACTGCAAATAATAAAACACACCATTATTAATCCGCAAGGTGCCATCATGCCAGAGGACACAGTGGAGATGTGCCCTGCAAGGGCGGAGCACCGCCGTGTGCTCGTGGAGGTAATCGGCGTCAGTGACCTCTCGCGCCGGGCTCTGATCCAGAGCGAGGAGTAATAACAGGCGGTCGCCTCCTTCTGCAAAGCCTTAATGCTAGCGAAGGCGGAGGCCGCACGCTTTAGGGAACGAACGGCCTCACGCCGAGCCGAGATTCCCACCCCTACTACCAATCACGGTAGACGCGGGCTTCCGGACGTCGAGCTACCCATTGCTCGCCGTCCTGTAGTTGACCGGATCAAGCCCAATCCTCAACAGCGCGTAGTAAAAGATTGACACGTCCTCCCGCTCCAACCAGAGCGGGAGAAGTCATTGGATGATTTCCACCCTTAAAAAAAGAAAAAAAAGGTGCCATCATCATCATTATTATTTCAGCCGAAAGACGTCCACTGCTGGACATAGACCTCCCCAAGTGTCGCTATAATGACCGGTCCTGTGAGTCTCTCATCCATCGGATTCCCGCGACCCTCACCAGGTCATCGGTCCACCTGGGGACCATCCAATGCAAGGTACCCTGTAACCAACCCCTTCTGAAAATGTGGCCGTGTTATTTTAAAGTGAATAATTAAATACAATCATATAGGTATTTACTTTTATCGTCTTTGGATGGTATCCCTTGAATAATCACGGTCAATTAGCTTGCTACAATAACGGGAAAAAAATAATAAAAATAAGTAGTAGGATTGTTAAAAATGCCTCCGTCTTACACCAGTTTAAACATAACTGTAAACGTGGGCGATGGCCATTCTTCTGCCACAATTACGTAAAATACGCAATGCCATCTATCAAATTTAATATGAAGTTCAACCGTCATTGTCATCATTATTTCTACTTTGAGTCTTTAGATGGCACTGCGAGTATCTGAATTGCTTATGGTGTATATTTTACTTCTCGAAAACTTTGATTTCATACCGTTTGCCTTTCATATGCTTTGTTTCATTGCGATGAAACAAAGCTTAAGTAAGATAATTATCAAGTTCCACACAATTTAAATGTATAAAAGTTATCTACATCGATTTCTAAAATTAAAAATACGCACTTCACTAAAAATTTCTACAGATATATTATATACGTAGATATATAAAAAAAAAATTGTAAGCTTGCAAAAATATATAAAAAAATCTTATTCTCGATGACCATATAGAACAAAAATTCTCCTAAGAGAGGCGTATGGGATTTGAACCACCTTCACATTACACGAAAGTCTAGATACGAAACCACTGCGCTGCGGTCTTCGATGAATAAACTATAAAATAGACGTTCTTATATAAGCGTCATAATTGACTGGTTGGCTCCCTAACGATGATAGCATGATGATTTTCGTTTTAGAAGTTAAATTTGCAGCTAAATGGAATAATGTAACATTATAGTACGTGATTTTACTCGTCGCTTTGATTTTATTATGTGTTTTGATTAGTTTTTACAAAATATTTAGAAGATATCGAATAGAAATGTCAATTTTATTTTGAAAAAATGGTAAAAGTTATTTTAATACAAAAAAATAAGACAAAATAATGTCAAAATTTTTAACTGTAGCTGGGAATTGAACTCGCGGCAAATATCGTTCAATACCTACATTTTCGATTATTGCTCACCCCCCATAGCAAATAGCGTGATAGTTTGTAGCCTATCAGTTGCCCTGACCTATAAGGATTATGTCTGCAAAATTTGAACAGGATCGGTTCAGTAGTTTTTGCGCCAATTAATACCATCGCAAAAGAATTTTACTGTTTTATTATATGTATAGATATTTCATACATTGCCTAGGTATACAATTCCTGAATTATACAAATTGCCGGTAACATATATATTAAACTGTATTACCTATTAAACTATAATATTTATTAGTAGAAAATACACAAAAAAAAATCAAAGTATTTATTAAAATTAAAAAAGAAAACTTTAATCATTTTCCCATATTCATATTCAACCCAATAATATATCTCGTGGTGACACAATCAACTATTTTTACACACACATCAATATGTCAGTTTAATTACAAACCAGATGTAAACAGACCAGCGGCCAATGGACACACTCTAATGGACAGGCAGAATAATTAACGTACTAGCTCAGCCCAGCTCACTAATTAACAGTAAATATGGTGACGGTAATAAGATCCGTGTTTACTTTAATTTATAATACGAGATTAATTCAAGCGAATTCAAAAATCGAATACACAATGCTATTATATTGTGTATTTTAGGTTGATTTTTTAGGAAGGAATTTTAGGAAGTTAGTGATAGCATGACGAGTAACAGGGCAGAGTGGAAGAAAAAAACGTGTTGCGCCGACCCCAAATAACACGGGATAAGGGCAGGAAGATGATGATTTTAGGTTGATTTTTTAAGTGAACATGTAGCGACATCTATATTAAATTTTGCGTCGTGGTATCTGAGTTTTCTGCATGATTAAAATATAAATATCAATCCAAAATCAACTACCGGCCAGGATCCACACCCGTCTGGTCGGAGGATCCTCCCTTTTCAACGGTGGAATACGGGACTTTACACCACGTTCCAAATATTTCTAAAAACATTTAGAACTAGAAAAAAAGGTTATAAAAAAGCATGGGCTCCAATCAAATTTGAACTTTGTGTTGTATGGCATAGCATAAAGAGTTTATTGTTCCATAATTTGATTAATATCTCGAATTCTAAATTCAAATATAGTAGATATTAAATATGGCGACGGTAATAAGATCCGTGTAGATATGACAGTGTATAATAAGACTGTTTTGTAGTATTTGATGGAGAATTGGGTGTTGAAGTTATTGTTATTGGTTTACTTCTTAGTACTTATTGATTTATTACTGAATAAGATATGAATCGATAATGTTTTGTTAGTCAGGGTTTCTGATCCGCTTTTACAGCACATAGTTGATGATTCAGAATCTGATAAATTGTTGTAACATATTTCTACTAACAATCATTACCTACAATGTTATTTATTTTAGTTGTTTTTAATAAGATAAATATTTTTATTATTTTACCTTTAATTCCAATATGTTAATTTTTCCCCGTTTGTAAATATTATTACTTTTTTGGTCTGTATTATATACCTTTTAAGTACCTAAAATGAGTCTATTGTTACTTGAAATAAATAGAATTTTAGTTATTTTCAATATAGTCCTCACCTATTCTTTTGATAAAGGCATTTTAGTATGTATGTATTTATGTATCCGTTTTAGCATTTATTTTTTCCTTAGCCATTGGTGAAGTGGGACATTCCACTTTTGGGCAAAGAGCTCCCTCAAGTCCTTCCAGACATTCTTCTCCCGCACCATCTGGAACTCTGGTTCGCGTCTTGATCATCACCTTTAAGGAGTTTATTTCTGTTTACTTTCATATTTGCATCATGTTGAATACCATTTTGCAGCCAGGCCAGCTTTGTCCATTCCAAGTTGCTTGAGATATCGCGGAATACGATAAGTATAAGTGTATTTTTTTTAGTTTAAAGTATCCATTGTGTAAATTATTATCTTTGTGTACAATATATAGATGTAGGTATAAATAAATATTATAATGATAAATTATTCGATTTTTTATATGTGTAACACGATAAAGTACGGTGTGCAATATAAGACTTGGCGTACTGTTAGTATTTTACATGTAGGGTAAAGCTGCATAGCATAGTATAGTCAGCCTTATAATTTTCCCACTGTTGGGACTCAGGCCTCCTCTCTAGGAGAGGGAATGGGCCATAATCCACCACGCGGGCCCAGTGCGAATTGGTGGATGTCACATGTCTTCGAATTTTTGGTTTTTAGACATGCCGGTTTCCTCACGGTGTTTTCCTTCACCGTTTTGAGAGCAGTGGTGATGAAATAAATTACACAAAGTAATGCGCCGTTACCACTCGGCCACCACTGCTCTCTTGAGTAAAGCTGGTGTGTGGGAAACCAAAAAGGGCGAAGAAAGAAGTGCATTGATGAAATCAAATTAAAACCATCTAAACACAAACCATCGATTCTCAAAACTAATTAAAGAGAGACACAAATATCGCCAACATGAACTAATAACGATCACCGCCCACTTTCAGCGCCCACTTAAATAATACATGACTTCAGATCTGACACCGAGGGCCCTGACGTCAACACTGTCAATTAGCACGACTATCTAAATGACGACAGGCGAATTAGTTTTACGCTTAAGTTAGTGGGCGGCTTTACTTAGAGTACCAAGTTAATAGATAGAAGTTGGACGGGTTGTAGTATGCATAGCATAGCATAGCATAGTCGGCCTTATAATGTTCCCACTGTTGGGACTCAGGCCTCCTCTCTATGAGAGGGAATGGACCATAATCTACCACGCGGGCCCAGTGCGGGTTGGTGGATGTCACATGTCTTCGAATTTTTGGTTCTAGGACATGCCGGTTTCCTCACGATGTTTTCCTTCACCGTTTTGAGAGCAGTGGTGATGAAATAAATTACACAAAGTAATACGCCTGGCTGGGTTTGAACTCGCGACCTACAACTCGTAAGTCGGGGCCGTTACCACTCGGCCACCACTGCTCTTAGTTCTTTTGTAGTATGCTGTACGTTTAATTCTTTATTGTACACAAAAACTTAACATACACAGGCAAATGTGAATAAAATCATTAATTTTCTCCCAACAAACCTTTGAGTTCGTCTATAAAATTAGATTATTATGCCTTGTATAAACGGTCTTCATATTTTAATCCACCCATTAACTTACGCGTAAAACTAATCGCTTGTGTATACATTTAGATTCATATTTCGTTGACAACACTGAAGTTAGAGTCACAACATAGGTGTGATTCTAACGTCACTGTCATATATGTCACAATGACATAATTTTATGCAATGGCATTTTTTATGACATATTTTTTACTGTTTTGTTGTTTTATTTCTCCTTATTTTTTTTTAAATGTTTAATTTTAGCTTGTAAATCAATTATTTGTTGATGAATGAATCATGGTGTGCCAAATAAACATATTTTCTTTCTTTCTTTCTTTCTTAAATGACCTTAAGTTTGATCCATAGTGTACCGAAAATTTCTTGCGTAGAATAACACTAAAATTATAAATGGTTTGTTTGAATTAGGTTTCTTCTATCTTCTGTCGATGTATAGATCTTTTACTGTATCTTGTACTTTAAATGAGATAACAATAAATAAAATGATCTTTTTTTTCGGTGGGAAATTTATCCATTGATATCTCCCGCTCTTGGGCGGAGTGTCAGACTTTTACTGACTAAAAACTCATTCCTGTTCTTCCTTGCCTTACCTACCAGGGCCGAGTCTTCCTTTCAGAATCAGACCCTTGGCCCCAGTACGCTTCGAACCTGTTGGGCCCCTTCGGTTGCTGACATCCTAAGGCGCTCGTGAAACACAACGCGCCGTCGACGAATTGGGCTCGGTCCAGACGGTAACCGGTCGATCAGACGGCGAGCTACCCATTGCTCGCCGTCCGTAAGCCTGAGCCTAAGGTGGCCGGACATCGTGCACAAAATAAAATGATCTAAGTTATGGTATTAAAAAAAAATCTTATTACTCTTCACTTTTGAAAATTTATGCGATGTTTTAGCCTGAATTGTAAATACTGGAGATGTATATAGTATTCGTACCTAGAGCAATTCTGAAAGGTATTTTAATGCATAGATATACTTTTTATTGTCCACCATAAATACAACTTTAGTTGGAGCTTAAAATTAATAGGGTGTCACAATGGGCGGTCTTATCGCTAAAAGCGATTTTTTACAGACAACCTTTGGATTGATTTGACAGTGAAGGAGAACAGATACCTGGTGTACTATTTATATAAATACACTACTACTACTGTGTTTAATGTGTGACAAATTTTTTTTTTTGTTTGTGAGATGGTGTTTTTTATGCTAAAAATATAACCTATAAGGAAGCATAATTCTATTCAACAGGTCTCACAGTCTTTTTAGCTGCAACAGTACTAAACAAATGTTACAGGTGACCTAGGGGATTGTTTCATTCTTATTTCAGTGTGGGTAAGAGACAGAGCTATACAGGTTGTCTAGCGCCATCTCTTCATCTTACTTTAAACGTCATGGTACAGGTCCTGTTCTTTGAAAGGATCAACGTGGCATTTACGGTTACTTCAGTACAATTATACTCATGAAAATTAACCATGAAGCTCATGAGAACTTAAGCCAAAGTTAAGCCTTTGGATGGGTATTACACAACCGCTGCAAAGCTAGGTGAACCGCGCTATATGTATCGCTGAATATATTTTCTATTTTGTTGTAATAGGTGTTATTTTAATAAACTTGAACTTGGCACTTTCGCTTTAGGAAAATGCGTCTGAACTTTTGACCGTGAATTATCATTTAGCAAGAATAATGATGTAAGTATTGTTATTATATTCATATTAGAAAATGGGTCATACAACAAAGGTAATTATTATTCAATTCAATATCTTTATTTTCAGACTATAGTCCATATAGTGTTAGTAAAAATACATTTAAAAAAAATAGAAATAAATATTAGTACCCGCTTTAATAAATTATGTAGCAAAATTATTTGAGGTGGATATGTATCCATTTCCTCCGTATAGGACTATCCAATATACTAGCAATTACCTTCAAGTAGCTGTTGGAACTGTCCCTCACTTCGCACATCAGTGATTCAGCGCGACTACGGATTGTGGCATGAAAGCCGTCCAATCATGGTTGACCGATGCCTTGAACTTATGAGAGTATCCTGAATGAACCGTGAATTGAAGTGACCTCTCTAAACATTGAAAATAGATTTGAACAAAATTAAGAGAAATCTGGGGTTTAACCACAAAATTGACTACAAAGTGATTCCCAGAAATGTAACGACTCCGACAGTGAGAAATTAAGGAGGTTTGTCCACTTAATTTCTATCCAAAATCACAAAACGCAAGACAGGATATCAAATACTCTACATCTAGCTATACGGCCTACGTATATGCTTCAAATAACTTAGCTAAAAGTTAAACATCTCTAAGAAGTCGCATACGATCTCATTAGCGGTCCTAAGGGCTCCACCAAGTAGTCCAAGGAAGCACTTGATCAATCATACTAAGCAGATCGGCGCTTCAACTAATCAGAAAACGTGTGATTTTTAGTGATACACTGAAATCAATCTCAATCGTCTGCTATTGACGAGACCTATGTCCAGCCCTGGACCACTATACGTTTATCTATTTATTTATCCTCACATCGGAATGCCTTACAGCAATTACACCAATGGAGCACAATTAGTCTAGAATCTGCCACTTTCCAACATCGTGAGCGCAGTGGAATGGTAATCATCAAAGGAGTGGCGCGGCGGAGGGTCATGTCGCTCGCTTACGCAACATCAGGCTATCGCTCCTCTAGGATTCCACGTGTATCAAATCCTATATCGTACACATTTTGAAACGTTGATGGTGAGAAAAATGAAATCACACAATTGAAGATCATTTTAAAGCGATAACCGTGAAAACAATTTCCAAAGATTCATTAACTTCAACTAAAATCTCACAGGAAATCGGACAGCCTATATTCAACCTCGCCTACGCATACTCCTTCAAATAACTCAGCTCATATCTCTAGCAAGTCGCATACAATCTCATTAGCAGTTCCAACGGCTTCACCGAGCGGTCTGAGCGAGCAGTTGATCTTGAGAGTCAAGTACATCGTCTGATAACTTTCAAGCCAACCCTCTTAACACGGAGGCTGGCATTTGCATAATTTATTCGACGACTAGTCGCAAGATTTGTCGGAGAGATTAGTCGCATGGTTAGTCGGGTCCTGTTAGTATTGATTGTGATTATGGTTTCGTTTCGTATAGAGATTTTGGAGCTAGCGAGATGTTTTGAGTGGTGTCTTTTTTTCTCGATAAGAGCGGGAGGGAGTGTAAGACTTTAACTAATTAAAATCCATCTCCACCGTGTGCTCTACCGTGTCCTCCGGGCGGTCCACACAGTGGCGACACCCGGGCGTCGTTGTGCCCCGCTTGGGCAGAGTAACGCCGTGTCCTCGTGGGGGCAATCGGCGGCGGCGATCTCTCGCGCCGGGCCTTGGTTCAGGCCATGGTCCGGAGCGAGGAGGAGTGGCAGGCGGTCGCCTCCTTCTGCGAAGCAGTAATGCTAGCAAAGGAGGCGGCCGATCGCGTGTGGCAACGGTCCTTACGCCCTGGCCGCCGCCGGGATTCCGATCCCGATTTCCGGCCACCGTAGGCGCGGGCTTGCGGAGGGCGAGCAATGGGTAGCCCGCCGTCCGACCGTCCGGTAATCGTCCAAACCGAGCCCAAGTCGTCGACGGCGCGTATTGTTCCACGCGCGCCTCAGGGAGATGTCAGCAAATCGTAGGGGCCCAGCAGGGTCGAAGCCTACTGGGGCCATGGGTAGTGTGAAAACGAAACCCGGGGCCCTGGGACGAAGGCAACGAAGGAACAGGAGTGGGTATTTAGTCAATAAAAGTCTGACACTATCTCCCGCTCCGCCCAAGAGCGGGTTTTGTCATAAGATGATTTTCCCACCCAATAAAAAATAAAAAAAAACTATTTAAAATCCATCTGTGTTTTTATAGTTGCCCTTTGTGTTCCATGGGTTTTTCGAACAATTCCGCGTTTGAGAGAGCTTTAATAATGATTTGTATACTACTTTAAGTTTATATAGCAATAAATGAGATTAACAATTTCAAATCAACCGTGATAAAACTTAACTTTAAATGAACTCATAAAATTATAAACAAAAAGAAAATGGAATAATTATAAATGCTTTATTTAACTTAAACAGTTTTATAGATTAATAATAATGTACGTTAAAAAACTCATAGTAGGGCCTCAGGTCATTGTCTGTTTATTGTGAACCTAAAATTTAAAATGCAAGAATACGGGTCACGGGTGGGTTTTAGTCAGTAAAAGTCACTCTGATACTCTCTCTCGCTCCACCCAGAATGGGAGACGTTATTTGATGATTTTCTACCTCAAAAAAGGGCCCTCTTGTCATTGTCTGTTTATTTTATCAAAGTGCGTTAGTAATATAAAACATTATTTTTAGTATGACTGTGCAAAACCTGAATATAGTTTGTTCAGAATCAGTTACTGAATCGATTCCAACAATTTTTACACCGTTTTCCCAAAAATATTTAAAAAAGGTCACAAGTTGGACACCACCGCCACTAAGTACAACACAGGTCAAGGCAGGTCATAGCAGGCATTAGGCGCCAGCGCACAGCTGGGTGCGGAAGCAAAACAACCCCTCAGTCACCAGGATAGCCCACTGACCATGTATTTATACGGACAGCCAGATAACATAACAAGCTTATAACTTTGTGATTTTTCATGATACAGTTATGAAATTTTGTAAATAGATTCTTTACATAAAAATATTAGACACATGTTTCGAGTTTCACATATTCTAAAACTAAGGTTGTATAAAGTGCCTCATCAGAAGGCTTAAAGTCACATTGCGTGATCGCATCACGAATGAAGATATCCAGAAGAAGATATTCTAGGTTACCAACCTATTCTGAAGAATAACTAAACTTAATTGGCAGTGGGCAGGGACATTGCTCGCAGAACAGATGGTAATGGGGCCGCAAGGTTACCGTTCAGTAACCGTCCGGATCGAGCTCAAGTTGTCGACGGCGTGTAGTGTTCCATGCGCTCCTCAAAGAGATGTCAACAAAACCGTAGGGGCCCAGCAGGGTCGAAGCCTACTGGGGCCATGGGTGATGCGAAAGGGAACCCTGAGGCGAACAGGAGTGCGTTTTAGTCAGTAAAAGTCTGACACGCCCACACTCACCCAAGGGTGGGAGATGTCTTTAGATGATTTCTCACCTAAAAAAAAGGTCTATTACACATTCGCGGACCGTAGGCCTTAGTAATTTCAACAGTATCATTTGTCGTAAAAATAATAACAGTCACCATATTTTCTCCTTGAACCAGCCAGTAATGACGGACGTACCGCAGTTTTCAACCACAACTCCCACTCGGACTGGTTGCGCAACCGATCGGGTCGTCACCGTCATTTTAGAGCATCCTTAGCGAAAGATTAAGATTTACTGGAAACGACATGGCACTTGTTGTTTAGGTTGTGTGATAAGGTAAAGTATAGTGCTTTTGTTTTTATTCGTGAGTAATCATTAAATAACTTCTCCCCTCCCTAGGCGGAGAGAGAGGGAATGTCAAACTTTTAGTGATTAAAACCTTTCCGTTATTCTTCAGTTGCGCTTTGTGCTGCTGTGGCTCGTTCATACAATCTCGCAGCCCTAACAGACATCGGCCTTAGAAGGGTATTTTAATTAAAGCCATGGTTTCTTTCAAATGATGTCTTTGACCTGTACAACCTGTGTGCTGTATGGCGCTAGACAACCTGTATAGCTCTGTCTCTTACCCACACTGAAATAAGAATGAAACAATCTTACTTTGAAAGTCATGGTAACCCCGTTTGGCTGGCTCTAGGTAATCTTAAAACTATTCATTTTTTATGGGTTGATGAACTAGTAGAAAGTTTGGAGTTTTGGAAATTATACTGGCATAAGGTAAGGTAAAATAAATAGTCCAGGTAAGTTAAAATATCAAGAAGACCAAAGACAAGATTGAAGAAGGAGCAGTGGTGGCCGAGTGGTAACGGCCCCGACTTACGAGTTGTAGGTTGCGAATTCAAACCCAGCCAGGCGCATTACTTTGTGTAATTTATTTCATCACCACTGCTCTCAAAACGGTGAAGGAAAACATCGTAAGGTAACCGGCATATCCTAGAATCAAAAATTCAAAGACATGTGACATTCACCAACCCGCACTGGGTCCGCGTGGTGGATTACTGCTCATTCCCTCTCTTAGAGAGGAGGCCTGAGTCCCAGCAGTAAGAACATTAAAAGGCTGATTATGCTACGGATAGTCAGAATATAACTTTTTTTTTTAAATTACGAACTCTTCAAATTACTTTTCCCGATCTGTGTGGAGTGACTCCTTCTCGACTTTTAATTACTCAAAACCCATCCTGTGACCCCAGTCAGATACAAGTGCGGTCTTGTCCACAGCTTTACTTCTACCGTATCCATGTCACTATATCGGTGTAATAAGTAGACAAGTACTTAGATAATATAGCCACAACTTAACTCTTAGCGGCCTTTACTTAAAAGGGGTGAACACACTTTAGGGTAAACGATACTCTGTTTTTAAGCGTTCATAAAGCTAAGTATAAGACTTCTTGAACTTGAGAGTTTGGCGGTTTTAATCATGAGTATTTATGATGAAGGCGAGTAAGAAAAGAAAATAAAGTAAGCACTTTTAAGTCCGCCCTGTATGTATTTGAAATCCCTTAACAATCTAGTCGGTTGCTTTTATTGTAATAATAATAAAGCTTTATTAATTTAATTTCTGTGTTTTTAAAGCTGCTACTCTAAAGTAGGATTGGGCCAGACATGTCTTCCGCATGCCAGATGAGCTCTGGGCTAGAAGAGTCACTTATTGGGTCCCATTAAACGCAAAGCGACATCGTGGCAGACCACGGCGAAAGTGGAGAGAAGAACTTGACAACTACCGGATGCATTGGCCCGCAATGGCTGAGGACAGACTTGTGTAGAAATGAGAGAGGGAGGCCTTCGCCCTGCAGTGGCAAGTAATAGGCTAACAACAACAAAAATATAATTTAATAAAATAAAATCTAGTAGCTTGAACACAGAAAATAAAAACAAATAATTACGTAAGTAATATGAAGAGTCCGTAAAAAATAGTAAAAGCCTCCTCCAAGGAATGCCAGTAATTTTTATTGCTGGCTGTGTTCAGCCAACCCATCATCTCCACTATCACATCTTCTCATCTAGCTGTTGGTATTCCTGCATCTAGTGTGTCGTGGTGGTCCAGACTATTTTATTGCTCTTTTCGTTCCTTTACAGTCTTCAAGCCTAGCGGCATGGCCAGCCCACTTCCACTACCTACCTTACTATAAACAATGCCTCATGTAAACTAACGAACCATAGACAATGTAAGTTCTGCATCTTTTTATGAAGCACAAACAAGAAATCTTCGCACGCAGTCGATTGTTAGAGAAGAGATAAATTTGATACTGGCCACCATTAAATAAGCACCAACCTTCTTGTATCGACTAATTAAGATACCATTAACTTTTCCAATGCACCCTACATTAATTTGCATGTAAAGGAACCAAGTAACACAAACAGCAAAAGTTTACTTTAGGACATGAACAATAAAGTATATTTTTGTTTGAGTATGTTTTATAGATGAATAAAGCTTTTAAGCCAAGTCCACACGGTATCGCGAACGCTGTTAAGTTAAGAGTCTCAATTATGTAAGGGCTTTATCGTAATTGAAAATTTTTGGTCCCGATATTCTTGTCTCCGTACTTAATAACGATTAAGTTTTAAGTGTTCATTAGTGTGCACCAGGGCCTGCGTTATGGTTGAATGGTTAACCATATTTAATGGTATGCGCTTTAGTAAAATGAAGATTAAATAATCGGTATCGTCAGTTTGCGAATCAGTTGAAAGAGACATAATCATATATGAATCTTAAAGGTTTGTTTTTTTGGTACTTATTACAAACATTAAAAGATATTTTTTGTTATATTTTGTAGATACCATTGAATTGAATTTAGTAGCACCGTATTTAATTGAAATTGAAATTGAAAATGTTTATTTTAGACACAGTAATGACAAAAGTCCATATTATGTTAGTACCAACTCTTAACTATGGTAGTAAAATTTAAAATTATTATTTTTTTAGACGTGCATGAGCGACTACTGCCTCGGGATTTGGCTGTCCACTCTATCCGACACCACGCCCAGAAGCGTGTTGCTGCTCCTCTTTATCCGAGACCACACGGAGGCTGTTCTTTTGCGAAGTACAGCCTGGAAGCCGTCCGTGCTGTGGTTGACGAACATGCCGGAGGCACTACACTGCCATGGAAGCCCCAACAGACCCCTGAACGCGTTGTTATACTGGACGCGCAGAGCACTATAGGCTTTTTTAGTGTAATTGCTCCACATTTAAAGCCCTCTCTATTCCAACTCCACTCCATTTTGTTATCGACAATAACGTACACATATAAAAAAATAGTTTTGTATAATTTCGATGTTGAGAATGGATTCATGATAGCACATTAAACCTTAATGATTTTTGGTTGTTATTTAACCTAGAAAATTCTATTCTTTTGTATTAATGATAATAAATGAAAAAAAAAAAATAATATTCGATACATCTGTTAGTCTGCAAATGGTCTGTAGATGATCATCATCATCTTACTGCCCTAGTCTTGTTTTATTTGGGGTCGGCGTAACACGTTTTTTTCTTACATTCTGTCCTGTCACCCGTCACGCTATCTCTAAAGTAAAAAAAAGTAGTCCTCTATGTACTCTGACGTCAAAGTCTATCACGCCTATATAGCTGCCATAAAAAACGGCGTTTTAGAGAGAGAGAGAGAGAGATATATTTGTTGAATATTGTTATCTCGTTAACTTTTTGAACAATTTTGATTCTCTTTTCAGTTAGTATTATATGTTCGCATTATTAATAAAATGGTTAGACAACTAATATTTTTTTCATACTTATGCCCCTATTTTCACAAATATTAAACTATTCAGCACAAACTGACTTTTAATTCGAATTCTTTATAGAGATTTTTTAACCAAATGCATAACTTTTCGAATACCGCAATTAAAGATAGAAAGACAATGAGAGAGCAAACGCCAGCGTTCGCTTGGGGTTTATTGAAGTAATGGATGACTAACAATTTAGATTTATTTTATAAACAAGATTTCACAATAAAATGTTATCTTTCGGTGTCGCAGGCTAGCTGGCACGGTGAGAGTGATTAGCAAGTAAACAAAGGCCTTTAATTATTAAGGAAAACAAAACCCGTCTTGCAGTCGGGTAAAAAGGATAAAATACTACATAATATGAATTATTTCCAACACCACATTAACTTATAAGCGAAGAAAGTTCCACAATAATTCACGTTTCATTAAAACTGACGTTCAAATGAATATAAAGTTAATTCATTCGTTGAATTCAAACTTTAGACTGATATATGACCACCCCGAAGTAGTACCTCAAACAGCCAATCTCCCCTGATCTCCCCCACCGCCTTCAGTTATGTAGATTCTAATGAGAAAAGGAGAGATCTGGGATGTTAGAAGGGCTCTAACTATACCGGTCTGTGTGTAGCATGATAATGAATGATTGAACAAAGCGTTAAGTCTATTATAACGTTGCAAGAACTTTATTAGAACGGTTAATGTACGAGGTGAAGGGATGTGCCACGTTGTCGATGTTTTTGTCGATCTAATGAATAATATAGATAAAAGAGCAACAATTAGGTATCGAAAAAAAACAAATATGATCATTATTCCAATTAAACTATCCTTACTATTCTAGCTTAACGAAATCGATAACGCTTTATAAGTGACAACGCAATTGCTGCAAAAACAGAAAATAATTGGCACATGTTTTTCTATTTATCTTTTGATTTGAAAAAAGAAACAACCAATTAATAAAATTAAAACAACACTTTTCCATTCTGCTTTAATCTCGAAGATAAAATATAACAATTAAAAAGTAATTAAAACGACACAATATTGCAATTAATATTATCGAGTAGAAGTTTATCGACACGGCCACGCACTAGGTACCGCGCTTCGAGTTGAGTCCGCGTCTTTGTAATTAGATAGAGCGGGTAACAATTAAACTTCCCTTAAATAAGCCAAACGTGGAGGGTAGCAATTAGCATTTTCGGGCTGATTATTTTATAAGTAAAACAAAGATGGTGGATGTCACGGAAGTGGCAATGGTAACGATATTACTGTTCGTGCGTTTGTTAAAGGAAAATACTTACAGATTAAACTGAAAAATACATTGGTTTTTAAATCCAAAAGTGACTTTTAGTAAACATAGTCTTTCAATAACTGGAGAAATTAAAGGTAAGTAGAGAGACAAACTTAATACTTATTACTAACGCAGCCTAAAAAAATGCTAACCTAAAGGTGTCATGTCATTTTAGAAGTTTATGATAAGTTCTCAGTAGCTTAATCAAACTTGGATCCATTTGCACTACAATAAAAAAATCCAATACAGTTGTAATTAACAAAGTAACATATAGTCTTCAAACGATGGGCTGAAATAGAACGATGATTTTAATTCGTTTAGATATCACTAGATGCTTTTAGTCATTTGTGTTGATATACTATCATATGACTCTCTAAATGATTGTTAGACAAATAGCTTTATACATCATCAATGTATAACATTGATGTTGAATAATAATAAGAGAACAAAAATTATATTTAAAAAAATTAACACCTTTAATAGCTCTTCCAGTTTCCCCTCAACATCCGTGTGATCTCATCCCGCCAGCGCGGTCGGTTCTAACAATTTATGCTAGCTAATTAAGATCTGCTTTATTAATTACTTTGGCCAACTCTCTACAGTATTTCCTTTTTTTCTCTCCCAAAATCGTGTCTCATAATCTGTTTAGCGGCTATGAATTTTTGGGGTTAAATAAGCTGCTTTGACGTTACTTTTTAGCTGTTTTTTTTACGGTTGGTAATTAATTTTAATGTAATTTTATTTCGACGGTGTTGGCGCTACTTTTAACAGTACAGTAATTATTTTGATTGGAAATTGAAACACCATTTTTACAATCTACTAGCTTCTGCCAGTTACCTCACCCACGTGGAATTAGTACTTCTCCCATCATAAATTATAGTCTATATGTCAGTTTGACGTATGCGCTATATTACTGTAAGGATGCATCCAAATCCGTTCAGCTGTTGAAGCGTGAGGGAGTAACAAACATACACACACATACATACTATCACCTTTATAATATCAATGTGTTTTTACCGACTGTAGTCAGATTAGTGATATTGAAATTATACTTTAGATAGGTACTAATTCATAATTTCAAAAGATGAACTAAGATATTCACAGTCCAATAAACGCAAACGCATTTACATTTATTTTTTCCGGTTTTTTAATAACGACATTTTCTGATTTAGATAACAAAAGCATTTTACTTTTAATGAGTTAATATTTTAAAAAGAAAAAAGTACCCAATTTTACAAAATCACTTACTGAAATTTTCATTACGTCAAAATACGCCTGGAAAATATTCCCCAAACTCAAAACATACGGACAATAAAAATGTTCTAACGATGAAACTTTACAACTTTACCCTCAGCAGTTATCAGAACAGTCAAATAAATCCGTGGAACGTTTTAAAACTTCCAAGATGTTCTCGTAAAAACTCCCTGCATAATGTATAGGCCTTTGAATTTGTTATTATTTTCGTTCCTTACATTTTTTCGGAACATAATCATGGTTTCTTTCAGATGCTCATGGCTGCTGTAAGTTTCTAACTTGGGTTGGTTTGAACTATGAAAACTATAAGCTTGGGCGTGCCCTGACTACTATTGTAATAAATGTAAACATTGACTCAAAAAAGATATTGATAAGAAATTGCCAATCCTAAAATGGTTTTTTATACAATCGTTTATGGATGACCTCATACTTAGTTCTTTTTTGATGACCGCATATGGTTTTTGTCAAGTAAGATTAGATGTGTTTTTAATCAAATTTCTCTTTACTTATAATTTCACTAATAACTTGTCTTTTATTTAAAAAAATGTAATAAAATACGAGCATGTGCTCGTAATTATTATTAAGTATTACTAAAATGTTTTAGTAATACTTATAAAAATAATTCGAGATAATTTCAATTTTCACCACCACTTTAACTTCTTCTAAATTTGCGTTATGTGTTTTAAGTTGATATTTAAGTGAGCTTAATTTGAATTTTATCATGTATGGGTCATGTTTATAGAGTTTGTAGTTTCTAATTTTAAATATTTAATTTTACTTTGTTTTCCTATGGCTTCGCATGGTTTTTGCATTTAGCCAGTCAAGTTCAAAATTTTGAATATTGTCTCGTATTCTGGAAACAATCATAATAAACCTGCATGTTTAGCAGATGACTGTCATTTGCATAATTTGATTTGATTGTGACAGCATCCATACAACTTCCCGCTCCCCTAATCGTATGAGAATATAAGAAAAACGATGTGCAATAAAAATTAACGACTGACTGAGGAACACATCACTCCCCTTCTTAGACCCCTCGTATCAATCGGCAAACGGATTTGTTTCCTAATTCCTAAGGAGACAACCTACAAGCAACAATTATACAAGAGACAACCAACATAGTTTCGAAGAAGCGCACGCAAAACCAAAAAAAGCTATTTAGAACTGTATGCCAAGAAAGATACGTCTCATTATCCTTTGCAAATAACGGATTTGCGGAATTAAATAACAAAAATAATCTTATAGGAAAATATACTCTTAGCGGTTGAGATAAGACGTTTTTTGAAGAAACTGCTCTTAACACCCTAATTCAGGGAGTTTTAATATTCACTTATACAAGGGAAAAGAATTACAGGAAGAAAATGAAACAGGGTGAGTAAATAAATAAATAAAGAAAACGAGACACCAAAGGCGGCCATGTTGGTACGTGGGTAACATTACGTGTTAGATCGTGCAACGATTCCAATTCGATTTGTCGATGGTCGAACACGATTCCAGGGAAATGACCATCGACCTTTAGAATGTGTAAATAGTTTGAGGAAATTGCCTTACGATACTTAACGTCTAAAAGTAGTAAGAAATGTACGTAATAGGGTTCCAAATTCGATCGACCTTTGAAGACGGTGAACTAAAATTAACTTTAGTGTCGTACCCACAATTTATCGTTAATTATTCTGATATCGAGTAAATGGAAAATGTACAGACAGATTAAGATGTAAAACAGTATGAAAAGTAGCTGTAAGGTTGTACAAAACAGGGAAATAATTTACTTTCATATGTACTTAAAATTTTATGCTTCGTAATGACTCAATCAATATTCATGAACACTGCTGCAAACTATGTTGATATTCCATTACATCTCTGAACTACTTTACACGAACTGTAAACACGATAAAAAAACGACGAAAAACATAATTAAAAAGCTGCGCCGCATCATTAATTGTAAAATAACTAGTATGGCCGCTTATCCGAGACGAGTTGCGCATAAAAATAACGTTAAAACGCCGGTAAAAGTCACAAAAATAGGCTATAAACCAAACAAACGGGTACAATACATGTAAAAAGTCGAGCGTTCGTCTTTTCCACCGCAGTTAATAATTGATGGCTCAAACTGCCGAGTTCTGTAGCTCATACAAAATGTATGTCCCTAGCTACCCCATGTTACCGCCTGCTTGATGTTGTGTACATAGCATATGTATAGTTAGTACGTCCACTTAACTGCTTCACTCTAACCTTTGTTATAGCAATTTGGATCGGTTTGGGGAACGAATTGATTGGGTGTACGCGGGGATATATTGTTTCGCTGGTAATTTATTGTATAAGTCGGATTTCGGATTTTCTATGGCACAGTTAGGCATTAATGAGTTTTGAGTATCCTATTGTTTGTTTTCTTTAGCTAGTCCTATTATTAAGTAAAATTTCTAAATGGCTCGTCATCAAGTCTATAGTCGCGTAAGTTTCTGCTATTCAATTTTTCAAATCTAGATCATGATTTATTTTAAAACTAAACATCTCACAAAATTTTCACCGTCAAAATTGTTAGGCATATCTAAAAAAATAGACACAGATATGTGTTTTTAACACTTATCTCGATAAAACCTATTTAAAGTTATGTTATGTAAATCATGATAAGTTGCTCCTGTTCAAATAAACAACACTTTCTACACTTTAAAAGAATGACAAATTACAATTCGAAAATTCTATTAGGTATCGATAATTCAAACATTTATTAAAATTGTTATTCATGTATTAAAAAAACCTACACGACTATACAACTACAATTAATTTCAAACATAGAAATCGTTACACGAGAATCGACTGTCAATAGAATCGATAGTTTGAATATATGAGTTTGTCACATCCTTATCTGAGTACACAGATAATCAATGAAGGCACAGATCATAATGCATGGAGCCATTGTTTATGGATGAGTTTAAACTATTACTTACGCGAGAGGTGTAATTTATTGTGTTCATTCATGTATTGTTTTCATTGTTGACAGATGGACTCTGATTGTATGCATATGAATGATTGCATGTTTTATTTAGCGCACGTTTAGTTTATGAATTGGTGAAATTTTAATGGTGTATTGTCATTGAGGTTTGAAATGCTTCGGGGAGGCGGGAAAATGTTTTACATTTTCTTGCTGTCAAATATTGAAATATGAATTTGGAATGTCAAAACCATCTTAACGCTAAGCTACAAAGCGGAAGATTTTATAATTTTTAAGCTTATTAAAATACATTGCATATAGGACGCTTAGAGGCCAATTAAGGCTGAACGTTATTATTGCAATAGAAGAAAAAAAACGGGCCAAGTGCGAGTCGGACTCGCGCATCGAGGCAGTTTCATACATTCACGCGTTCCTGAGCAAAAGAGTATTGACAGACGGACAAACAGACAGATGGACCACAAAGAAATTCTATAAGGGTGCCGTTTTTGCCCACTTAGGTACAGAAACCTAAAAAAAGAAAAAGAGAGAGCTCAACAAAATAACTTTTTACACGATTGATCTTTAATCACTGTCAAATAATAACGAATTATCTTGGGATAGTCTTCGGTAGCCCAATATTTGTATTAACGATCAGCATCCTCCATCCGAACCACAGATAAAACAAACCCATTTGTCATAGATAAAATGCCACTTCATTTAATTTATGTCTCCTGTATCAGTTATAAGGATATTAGGTTGAAACCATTGTGATTAAGATGATTTAAGAGTATCTTTAGGTCTCATAACTATAACCACTTATAACCTTTTTTTTTCATTCTAAATCTTGATATTGCAAAGTGCCTTTTAGTGGTATGATTGAAATAAATGATTTTAATTCGACATCCTATTCTAAATAAAGACAACTGAAAGAGTAGACTTCAAAAAAACTTCTGCTAACCAGTTTTGATTAACGTTTAAATAATACCATTCCAGACGTATAACGTTTAAGTAATAATAATAATAATTATTATTTATTTTCTAATTAGTAATTTTAATTCAGATGATACAGTCCATCTATTATTGTTAGCAAAGACATACATAACCTACAAACTAGTGTACTAACACTTATTTGTAAGTTGTATAGAAATTGGCAGAGGTACCTGTATTCATTTATTTATTTATTATATTAATTATTGTACACAATACAAAACACACAAACAAACAACACATAAACAAAAATACAGGACAAACATAATTAAAAATAAGTGTACAATGGGCGGTCTCATCGCACAGGGCAATTTCTTACAGACAGCCTTTGGATGGACTTAAAGAAAGGAGATAGATTTAGGGCTGTTCGTGTACAATATTTAAAAAATACTAATAAGACAATAATATATATATAAATAGGAGAAGAAAAATTAAAGTGAAAGGTAATGCTCCTTCGCCATTTTTTTAAACGTAGGTAGCGTTTGAGCACGCCTCACTTTTAAGGGTAACGTACCGTACTATACTATATACTTACATATAGTCTGTTAACTAATAAGTTAAAAAACCATGTTAGTCGATAATAACTGTAGCGACATCTATAGCGTCACATAAGAACTAAACTACGAAATCCTGCAATTACGGTTCAACACACACGCACATGCTACGTAATAATTGAATCAAGGTAAAAAAATAATAATATGTGTGATAATATGATATGATTTTTTTTATATGATATTATAGTATGAGTGATATGTGTGTGTGTGTGTGTGTTATGTCGGAATAATAATATTTTTAACGAACACTCACAAACAACTCACACTATCTCTACTTTTGGGCTCGGTTGGAGGACAACACTTGCGTCTTCGTCCAGTGATTTTTAAGAGACTTCGTCTTTGATAGCTGAAAATGATTCTAAAGGAAAATGCTCCCGTGATAAAAATATCCTATGCCTAATGAAGCATCGTATTTGTTTTTTTTTTTTTACGCCTGAAATCATCAAACGAAATCTCCTGCACTGAATATAGCGGAAAAGAGAGACAGACTTTTACTGAACAAAACCCACAGTGCTCCTTCAGTTGTCTCAAATTTTTCAAACATTTGTTAAACCTGGCAGGCCGATTGTGTATCTTATGCCCAATTTAAGGCTATAAGCCATCTCAAATACCACGTACTTTGAAGGACTGGAACAATTTGCCTGCTTCCCGTCCGATTATAATTTATGTGTCTTCAACGCTAGAGTGAATAAACTAATGCGCCTCACCATCAACGATTGCATCACTGCTTACCGTCAGATCAGGTGGGATCACAGTCAAGCACTAGATTATATTATTAAAAAAAAAAATAGTAGATAAGACGTGAATGTATAACAAACTAACAGATGCACAAACAAGCAGAGATATATTCTTAGGAGAACTTGATACTGCAAAGTAAATGTTTGTCGACACAAAACAGCTATACAATGCAGGTTTCAACTTTACATTATCTTATTGCTAAACAGTGTATGTACTAGAGAAGTAGCAACGACTAGACCTATCTATGGAGCGACGCCTGTAATAACCATTTCCCTAAAGATAGAGATTTGTACAGGACAAGAGTACAAGCTAAATTGCATTCTTAGAACAACGTAAAGTACCATTGAAGATAAGCTACTGCGAATTAAGGATTTCCCGTATTTAAATAGTTTGTATTCGCGATTTAGAGCCGGGGCACACGATGTGTTACCGCAAATATTTCGACGAATCGGTGGACCGTCGAAATATTTTCATTGTGTCATTTCATCATTGTGTGCTCCGGCCCTTAGTCTCAACTTAAAATAATAAAAAAACTAATTTTTCATATTTCAACGAGTTCTTGAAATAAATTGTCGCTATATTTTGACTATTAATATCGTTTTTTACCCTAATGACCTTAAGGAGGATAATCATTTAAGTTGGTATATGAATTGGTCTTCAGAAGTTCAGTTATATCGAAACTCATTCCACAAATCCTTTTTTAAACAAACACAAATACAGGCACAAAACAAGAAACTTTAAATTCAAAACTGCGAGACAGAGACAATGCACGAGGTGCGTTCCGAAGTTGTGTTGGTGGCATCACAACCGATTACGTTCTAATGGACAAGCGGTGTTTGTGTTCGATACTGATAACGCGTGCTCGATACGCGCGGCGCCAAGCCACTGATTTTATTAAAATAAAACTAAAAAGACTATTGGCCAGGCACTCACAGCGATGTTCGTGATCTACTGTCTGATACAGGATTTTATTTCGCCTTTGTAATCGTACTTTGATTATGTTTCGGAACGTGTGTTTTTGTTAAGTTGGTAGCGTTAGTGTTTTCGAATAAAGGCTGAGCTATCAGACTAGATAGAACTATAGATTAAATGTAGGCCACGATACCTATGCGATTGCTTGGTGAATAGTTACTCCCACATTTATAATAGCGTAAACAGAAGGATCTCATTCTAGAATTATAAAAGATTTCATTTAGTTAACAGTAAAGAAACAGCGAAGTGTCTTAGGCTTCTTATAAATGTCTAAGGCATTAATTCCGCTTTCGTACAGTGTTTACTAGTGCATAAAGTTTTAATAAATAAGTCCTAAATAGATTAATAATAATTTAATTTTGATAAGTAACATCCATATAAACAAGAAAGAAAACGGACACATGTTACTAAACTTAGGTACTATCAATTAAGAGACAAGGTTCTCGTTCGTTTTGGCTAGCTTAGCTTGGTCTATACCTGAAGCGCGAAAGCAAAGCTAGAAACGGCGAAAATAGTAGTCAAAATCTGTTTCCGTTTCTTTAATAGATATGTACCTAAGTAACTAGATGCCAAATAAGCATGGTTATTTTAGAACTTCGAAAATTGAACGATTTTTTTAAACCTAAGTGCTTTTGAAATTCGAACTCACTCTGAAGATGGCGCCTAAAATTAACGGATTAACTCGTTCCTATTTTGAAATCTGTCGTACAAAAGGCATTAATATTCGGATTCGGTCGATTTAGCCGACGTCTCTTTGTATTAACCGGCTAAGTTAATGGTGTCTTATCTCTAGCTCCTTGTTTTTGTCCTGTTGTGTATTATTAAAAGTCGAGTTATCTCCTAACGAGGGCCGACGTGACTAGGACCAATGGCGATAGGATTTGTTTCCAGTTCAACTTGATTAATTCACCGCCTAATGTTTTTGACGAAGTAAGTAACCGACGGATTTTGTAAAAGCGATTTTGAACATAAATAATGATAAAGTTTAAAAGGTACGTTTTAAGTTAATTTATGGTATCTTACAGCACTATTTATAAGATTCTGTAAACTATCTTTGTGATTAATTTAATTTATAAAAAGAGCTCTTTATTATAAACGTGTCCATTTTCTGTTTATTTTATTATTTTGCAATAAATTACAAAACGTGTTTACACAATGTAAAACACATTACAATCGGTAAGTATGACATGTGTTCAAATAAATCTTATCCAATGTCACTTTAAAATCGAAAAAGGAATTTAGTGTTCTAAAACATTTGAAACAATACCACAAATAAACGCCACAAATATCTTTTTAAAATACCAACATAACAATACGATGTAAACTGGGCGAAGGAATTTTGGGTTCAGCCACACTTTACCGTATTTTTGAACAGACGTTTGAAATAAAAGACTCATTTAAAAGATTACGATTAAGTACGTTCGATTTATTAAGAGGCTCTCGATATATTTTAAAACTGGGTTAGGTAAGTTATGGGCTGATAGGAACGGATTTTGGCCTGTATAGACGTATAATGAGGCGTAAGAGATTATTTTTTACAAAAGTGTCTGTTTTGTGATATATTCGTACCTACTAGTCAAGAGAGAGGTATATTTTTTATTGGGTGAGAAAAGGATCTCATGTCTAAATTCCCGCTCTTGGGTGGAGCGTGAAATAGTGTCAGACTTTTACTGACTAAAAACCCACTCAAAACTTTTAATTTATTTGTATACCTTCTTCTTCTTCGTCCAGCTTCTATCAATGCTTCGCCCGTGTGAAGGTATAAAATTATCCTTTGGAATAAAAATCCTATGTGCTATACCTGGACATGGGCTACTCTTATGCCAAATTTTATCGAAATACCTTCAGCAGTTTATACGAGCGAAAGAGTAACAATATTTAAAATATACACTCACAAACTTTCGCCTTTATTAGTGTGTCATAGGTAATTTAAAGTTCTAAAAGGCAGAGCGAAAGTTATGTTAAATTTTATTATTCACTTCAAAATTATATTTTATTTCGACGATTTCTACATAAAAAAAGCAAAGACACAAATAGAAAGACGACAGAGAATCTTTATAACTGAGTGTAATAGCAACTAGACGAGTCTATGAGGTAAAATTGAAAACAATAGACGAAATACTTTTTTTGAGGTGTATAATCATCAAATAGAAAGAAAAAGAGTTTATTTATGACAAACATGGCATATAACTTAAAAAATATAACATTATAACAAATCTATACTATTTACGGCCTTTTTGCGCGGATTTGTCGCATAACTCATTCTAGATAAGCCACACATCCGCGCAAAACGGCCAGCGCTCAGCAAAATGCTAGGGCTCATGTATTGAACAGAGCCACAGCGCTGGATTTCAGCGTCAGCCGTCGTCGACGAGACGTTGAACGGCTAGCAAGTTTTCATCTTATGAACTAAAAATAACTTCTATTTATGATTAATCACTTTGTATGTATATATATATACTTGTATATTTATTTATTTAATTCACAAATAAAAAAAAAACTGATTTTCATCCGTACCTACATTCTAAGGTTCAGTTGAAAACCAGTGTCAGGCAACTGCTACGTGGTTGTCTGGCATTATGCTGAACTGGACCTATTTAGCGTAGCCGTGACACATATTATTATTGATAGTTATGTTTCTCCTTATTAATTTTTTAATGTTTAATTCTAGTTTGTAAATCAATTATTATTTGTTGATTAATGAATCATGGTGCGCCAAACAAACATATTTTCTTTCTTTCTAACTTAATAAAAAAACTAAAGAAATATACGATACAAAAATAATAATAAGAATACAAATGACTTCTTCCACTGTATGGTGGAGTGAGAGGGTGTGTCAGACATTTACCGACTAAGAAAAACGGCCACAGTAACTCATTTATAAATTACCGCGGCCCTTGCAGGTATCGGCCCTACTGTTCCCCTACGGTTTTGCTGACATCTCCGTGAGTCACGCGTGGGACTCAAGGTGGCGGCCATCTTCTTCACTAGCATTACTGCTTCGCAGAAGAAGGTGACCTCTTCCTATTCCCTCTCCGTCTGGACCATGACCTTAACCAGGGCCGTCATGATCATCATCATCATCATTACCGATTCGAGGCGATCGATGAAAAGAGAATCGAAACGAAACGGTTGTAACTTGGCTAGGGGGGCAGTAATATAAAATTTATTTATATTGACCGCGGTATTAGGAATATTGTGGTCAAAATAGATCCTGCAGTCTAGGGGAAATACTAAGACAATCAAGTGGTCATGGTTGTGGTAGGAATAATGTCATGCACCAATAGATTTACATTTTATTAACTTCATATACTCTATTGACAAACCTGTTAGTCTAGCTCTAGTGGTTTGTGGCCCTGACTGTTATGCCGGAGGCCGTGGGTTCGATTCCCACCCAAAAGAAATGTTTGTGTGATGTACACGATCATTTGCCTGGGTGTAATTTATCTATAATATGTTTGTAATAAGAAATATATAAGTTGGGAACTAGATGACGTTTTGTGATAGTTGTGGAATATTATTATAATAACATATAAATGATAAATTTTGTAATAGATTTCAAAATGTTAAGAGAACTGTGGATAAGTCCTTACATTAAACTTAAGTTAGTGAAGATTTTTTTTTCTAGAAGTATTATATTTTTGTTTAAGTAGTAAAAAATACCTATTTATGTAGCCGAACTTCAACCGTTCCATATTCAAATCAGAAAGCCAACAGTGGACATAATCAAAGATGAGTCTACAATTTATGGTCAATCTAATGTTGCCATAAATAAAATGGCGATGTTACCAGCTAAAAGCACTCAGAAAACACGTGTAGTATTGATTGAATGGTTTAAACTAATATATGTTAATCGACGATTTCAATATAAATAGCATGGAAATTGATTAGAATTATCTTTAGAGACTTGTTTAATGCTTGTAACCAGATTAAAAACAGAATTAAGTGAAGGTTACAGGTTATTAAAAAAAAAAAATATTGATAGGCTTTCGCGTGACCACTGTTACACCTGATGGTAAGAGATGATGTGGGCGACGGTTATTGGAGATAAACAGTGGAAGGTAAAAGGTATATAAAGCTAGTGTTTTCCCGCTACTTCGTTTCCACGGTACATCTCAGCGCAGATCGAAGGCGCCAGGCGGTCCAGCCCAAGTCATGGACGGCGCGTAGTGTTCGGGCTTGCGGACGGCGAGCAATGGGTGGCTCGCCGTCCGACCGTCCGGTAATCGGACCGAGCCCAAGTCGTCGACGGCGCGTACTGTTCCACGCGCGCCTCAAAGAGATGTCACCAAATCGTAGGGGCCCAGCAGGGTCGAAGCCTACTGGGGCCACGGGTAGTGTGAAAGCGAAACCCGGGGTCCTGGGACGAAGGCAACGAAGGAACAGGAGTGGGTTTTTAGTCAGTAAAAATCTGACACTACATCCCGCTCCGCCAAGGGCGGGGGATGCGCGCCTGAAGAGATGTAAGCAAAACTGTGTTCTACTTCAGCCAAGCAAGGCCGATGTCCGGTAGGGATTTCTGAAATGGAAGCCCGTGATCCTAGAACGCAGAAGGCAACTGAAGGACACACGTGAGGTTTTAATGAGTAAAAGTCTGACACATTTTGAACTAGGAAGATTTCATTAGATGATTTCCCACCACAGAAAAAAAAAATATGTCAGCTATACGGGGACCTCTACAGCCGATGCCTATTAAGGCTGTGTGATTATTCGACAGAGTTACCATGGCCCTGCAACGCAAAGGGCATTGAAGAAACACATAAGGGTTTTAGTCAGTACAAGTATGATAGTCCTTCTCGCTCCACCCAGTGAGAGAAGCTAATTAAAAAATAGAGAAAAAAAGGCTATAATATAAACGTGCCACTTAAGGTAGATCTGGGCGCGTCGGTCTCCATACATTTTTTATGGAAACTAGACTTGTAGAGCTACACTAGAACGTTCCACGTACAAATCAGGCGTGGTCCACGTGTGCGTCGGTCTAAAATGTAGATCTAGCTTTAGATTTACGATAAGTAATGAAAACAAATACTCAACTGACCTTATTATAATTCTCTAGTATCGTTTACTATTACGAAGAAAACACCAGTTTTTAAGACCCTAAAATATTAACACCATGTAGAAAACCAAGGGCACAAGTCTGCTATTTTTATAAATTCGTCATTCCAACATGATCCCATCGTCATTTGCTAAAAGTTCGTAATCTGCTAATTCGTAATGATTGATCATTGATCGGCCAATGATCTCGTAATATAGTTGTGGTAGAATGACAATATCGAGCTTCTAAAAGCAATGATTGCACAATGACGTTCTAATGGTAGGTCACTGATCAAAGGAACTGTCAAAATTTTAGCAGATTACCACATTTTCAGACCATTCTATACTACTTCTTTCAATGTAGTGTCAGTGGTTGACTATTGGAAACTCATAATGACGCCATTATATTAGTAGATTGCCAAACTTGTCAAAATCGACTATTATGAAATCAATAATAGACTATTCTGACACTATTGTAATAACAGACTTGAGGCCCTGGGCTCAAGTTACGTAAATAAATCCTATAAGACCCTTAAATGCTAGGGGCATTTTTGAAACAATGGGTCAAGTAATTCGGACGTTTAAATTTTGTGTTAAGGGTACCGGAAACCACCAGTTACTAAAGACCCTTAAAAGTTAAGGACATGAAAGAAAAGACGGCTCAAGATATTTGGACGTAGAAACTTGTCTTCAGTTATCTTAATAGGGACAAGCATACCAGGAATGTTGACGCCTCTTCTAAAATGTACAAGTATTTTAAGTAAAGATAAATATTGTAATCGACTGTACTACAAGTATTTTATCACCAACAGAATCAGTAGAATACGTTTTAAAAACATGCACTTTAGGAAAAATTAAGTTATTTTTATGTAAATTACTTAAACATATTGGAAGTATTGATAAAAAGCAATAAAACATATGTACCGCACTTTAACTTAACTATTATGATAAGAAATGAGATACTTAAATTAAACCTGCTTTGATTATTTATTAAACAGGTTGGATAAATCCCGGCTTATCTTTGTGAAGTCAACCTGCATAGGTATGTCATTGCAGTTGGCACGGTTGGCGCAGTATTTATTTATTTATTATTAATTAATAAATTAATAATAAATAAATAAATACTGCGCCAATTATAAATGCATAGTTGCATGAAGTATAAAATAAAATAAAAATATTTATTTTATATTATTTTATACTTCATGCAACATAAATTACAAAGGCGGACTTAATGCCTTAGGCATTCTCTACCAGTCAACCTAGGGTGGTGAAGAGACAATATGGTAGGTGCATAAAAAGAAAATTTTACACGTATTTGACCGATTGGCTGCTGCGCTGCAAGTGGGCGCAAAGTTTTTCGTGTGTGACTTTGTACAGATAATTGATTCGAGTGGGAATTTAATGTACATGAGTTTATGCGTTTGTTAACGCACTCATGATACAGGGGAAAATCGGAGACTGAGGAAACGATGAAAAAAAATGCGCTTTCTAAGCAGTTGAACATATGCGCCACAACACTTGCAAGAGACAATACAGTTTCCTGAACCATTTTGTCTTAGACATTAATAGACTTCTGGAATTAAAAATATACCAGTTTAAAGTTGGTCAAATTATGTATATTATGTCAATAATTCCTACAAACCTACTTCGGAATTAAAAAAATAAAAATGTATTTTTGAACGCACAACAAGATATAAAGTCATTGTCAATTGACGATTTCCGTAGTGATGTGTCGTTGTCGAAATTTTGATGGACAAAAACGGTTGACCGTTTTGTCATCGGTAAGCTCGTGAGCAAATCCATATGTTTAACGGCCTGATCACGACTTCGGTCTTAGTGGCGAGCGGAGCGGTGAGCGGGGTGACATCGGTAGGCGGGCGTGTGCTGCTATGAGCGGCGTCTCGTTGCGTGCTTCAAACATTTTCATACTTTTGTTCTTGCCGCTCGCCGCCCCACACTTAGCTACCGCTCACAGCAACAAGGTCGTGAACGGGCCTTTAGATTACTTAACTTATTCGCTCATCGATTGATGTTAGCTACACGCTCAGTTTATTGAAGTTATCACGGAACATTTTAACAGAATAGTCTGTCAATCCCCCACCGCCCAATCAATATACGAAACTGCATCTACTAACTCACCTCCACTTCGTCCTTCGATTCTGGAACCACGTTTTCACTTGAGCATCAGTCATCTTCAAGGTCTTCGCCAGGCTGGCTCTTTCAGCAGACGCCAAATACTTCTGTTTGTGGAACCGCTTCTCCAGCTCGGCGATCTGCAGCCGAGTGAAAGATGTTCTGGGCTTCTTCCGCTTCGGAGGAGTTCGGTTCTGATAGGGATGGCCAATCCGCCTCGTGATGGGAAATGACGCTGAAAGGAGAATAAGTTGGCATTAGTGAAGTGACGATGCGGGGATTTAAGGTGTGGTCCCGTCGGCTTTGAAAGATGACGGGGAAATATGGCCGTTTCTTGCAAGATTGAGTTTTCAGGACTACACAATTACATTTCAAGGCATATCTTATTGGTGTAGAATTGTAGAAACATTCCGAGATGATGAAGTCGTAATTAGTTTTTTACTATTATCATTGGTCTTCTTTACTGTCTAAGCATCAATAGATCTATGGTGGTAAGCTTAACTTTGTGAGAATAGCAGGAATCAAGCATGTTAAAACAAATAAAATAATTTTTAATCATTCAGTCTAGTGAAATTAGCAAGTAAGAAAATTCCTGGTAAGTAAATAAATAAGTAATCCCGAATTGCAGTGAATTACACAAATCATATCTTCTGATAATCGCAGAGGTTAATTTCAACAAATAAACAACCAAAGCCAATAATAACAGAACCAAGAATTACCTATCTTTATAATGAAACAATAAAAAATCAAATGAATAAAAAGTAATTTAAGAGATGTATTATTACTTCCATTCATTGTTCTTTTTATGATTCAATGTTTATTAAAAACAAAACCTCAAGAACTAGGTTAAACTGCCTCTGTAATAGGTTTTATTCAAATTCTGCTACGTAACATTTATATCAGACTGAAACCATCAAGCAATTACTACGATTACGACTCTTAACGTCCATTTACATCTTATCTTAGTAATTGAAATCACGATTTAATCCTTATGAACAATACAGATCGAGAATTATGTAAAAAAATACTATGAATAAATAAAAGTCTCATTAAACTACGCATACGTCTATGATGAAGTACGTTCCTATTAAGTTTTGATTACATTGCATAATCAAAGGAAAATTACATGTTCATGATCATTCATGGAAACACACCTTAAAACACTGGCCATACACAAACCGCAACTTATCGTACTTTTAAAAAAGAAGCGGTAATCGTTACAAATCGTTTCAAAGTAGCTGTTGCACGTTCTCTTTTCAAAATTACATCCAAGATGGCGGATGTAATAACGTTTTAAAAATTCGAAACTCAATAAATTACTATTTAAATGGCGGGCTGCTATTGGTCGGGCGGTCGGTAATCGTCGGTGTTTTCTGTAATAGATCGATTTGCATTAAATGATCCGTGAGATGAGATCATGTTGTTTATAACTACATTGTTTTCAATGTCATGTCCATATTATGGTGCAATCAACTTAATAGCGAATTTATGTCCATTTACTTCTATAATTTTGTAGCAATCTATCTGTCTGGCTATTTACTAGATTCTAAATAAGCTGGGCAATTTCATAAAAAAAAAACAAGTTTAATTCCGAGCATTAGTTGAAATTGAGTTGCTGTTAAATAATTCATACAAAAAAAAAAAACTTGAATGCGATAAAGTATGGGGATATCACAGACCGTTTTACTAGCCATTTATTTCAGTCTATCGAAACTTTCTTTTCTAAGAATTATATATCTTTTACTGACCTTTAATTAATTGGCCGTTAAATTCAGTGCTGTCAGGGTTTTAACACTTTTTTTGCTGCGTTTAAACACCTCGCGACATACACACTGCGATAAATTCGTTGCATCAAACAAGTAAGCATTATATCACTAGAACCCTATTCTGAATTAAAAATACATTCATAAATTCTTTTCAAATATGGAATCGTATTAAATGGGGCGCTCTCATTGGTCGGCCGACAACGTAATGGCCGCCTTACGTGACCGCAAATTATGTAGCAATTGCTGGGGAGTAACTTGGTCGTAGTTTTAAGATTGTTAGTGACTTTTGTTCCCCCTGCAATTTAAGTTTAAAGGTAAGGCTTTCGGATTATTCATTTCCCAGTGCACGAAGTACTTGGGCTTACGTTTTGAATTTAAGAACTTGTGTGGCGTATTTTTGTAGTGGATCCGAAGAAGATAAGCGATTCATTGATTATTATTAGCCTGAATATTTTATATAAGTTTCATATATACAGGTTGCCAAATACTGGCCAGAAAAAAAATATACTTTGAGTACATCGACATGAAAAGAAGAAGATGGATGCAGAGATTTACAGAACGCACACATTTTAGTGATCAGTTGAATCGAGTTACTACCAAAAATTTAAAAAAACCTTAGTGTAAAATTGTTCAGTCAACGTCAAGCAATAACTATACAGCAGTAATTTGCAACACAAAACGTCTTCAACACAACCAAAACCAACACAGACTATCAATCTTGATAACCGCCTTCAATATTCAATATTCAACACGACCTAACAACGTGACCCATAGCCACAGAACTATATAAAAACGATTAGCTACATAGTAAAACGAATTTCCCGTCGGTCGGTATCAGGGTGGAAAAGGGTACGGTAACAAGATTCCGCGGCTCGTAATCTGGTTAAGGGCGGTATGATTCATGCGTGCGCCCGGCCTGGCGTGGTTTGTTTTACGTTACGGTACGTGTTTCAGAATAAGGACGTTTAGAGGAGTGCGTTTTTAGAGTTTTGTGAAAATGTGCAGTATCCTTTATTTTATTTTTTTAAAGTCTGTCGAAAACAAATATAGTATTTTAAATTGGGAATGTCTTATTTCCATTTTTTTTTGTGTGAGAACTATATAAGGTGTTAAAAAATTAACTTTAAGAATTCGAGGGAACATTGTACTCCTCATTATGAACAACTTTTACTACGGGACCAAACCTGAAATAGCGAAATAAAAATCAGCTGTTCAATACATTTTGAAGAGTTAAGCGAACATAAACGTAGGGAACAGCAAATTTTTTGTCGCGATTTCAGGTTTGGACCAATAATAAAAGTTGTTCATAATGAGGAGTACAACGTCCCCTCGAAATTCTTAAAGTAATTTTTTTAACACCTTATATAGTACTTGACTGCACCCACCTGATGGAAACCAGTGATGCAATCGTTGATACGTTGAATCACACTAGTTTAATAAAAGCCTATTCACTTGCCTTCAAGACACCTAAATGATAATTGAATGGGAAGACTACAGCAGGCAAATTGTTCCAATCCTTCGATGTCCGCAGTATAAACGACGAGGTGAAACGCTTAGTCCGTTGTTTTTTGTATTTGTATTGTATTCTGATTTTCTAAACGCCTAAATGGCATTCTATTAAGCATTTATATAATATCTAAGTTTTAGTATAATTTCATCACGTTCTAAGGGTCATTACAGTCGATATGACAGCTTATTTCAATAAGGTTCCAGTTATTATTGCTGGCAACTCCTACGCAGTACAAATAGCTAATGCATTGGTGTGTCAGCCGTCAATTTAATCGGTAATTAAATATATAAGATACGTAAAGGACACCAATTTGTACTTATAAATAATCATTTCAGATTTGTCTGTTTAGCCTACAGCAATTCATGGACTCAAAAAAAAAATTATGTACTTGATATTGATCATTAAAAACAAAAAAAAATACTTTTTCAATACACTCACTAGAAAATCCTCTATTATCCCTAACTCTTTTAGTTACGCAATTGTTTTCCGCACTAGTACGGAAAATTGTGCGAGCTCAGCCACAATTTATTTTATTTATCGTATCAGGCTGGGCGCTAAGCAGGTCCCACGAGTCACCCTCCGTATATTTATTTCTCAGTAAGTCTATTGAAAAACGTCGTTTGATACATTTGGAAATATGTTACTTTAACACTCGGTTCTATAACACCCTCGTCTACGGCTCGAGCAAATTCCGCCTCAGTCGCAATGACAAATTTTCTCCACTGGTATCAAAATGTACTATTTTTAGAATCATCACGGCCCTGGAATGCAAAAGGCAACTGAAAAAACACGGGTGGGTTTTATTCAGTAGAAATCTAATACTCTCTCTCACTCCAATCAGAAAGAGAGAAGTTATTTGAACATTTTCCAAAAAAAAAGGCTAATTTACACGATTTGATATCAAATAAAAATTTCTCATTTCGCAGGTCTGTTAGAAGAAATTTCTTTTGAAATAAGCAGTACCTTTGTACTCATGTCTACTTTCTATTGTCTTTTACTGTTTTTGTGTGTACATAAATAGTAAAATAAATAAAATAGTTTATACCAAATAAATATTAATATTTCAATTAACCCATACAAATATTATAGAATTAAATAAAAAATTTATAACATAATAAATAAATTACATTTTAACATATAAATAGCGCAACATTTGTCTAAAACGTCACACGTCAATATACAACCCGCCCCTGATCGTTCCCGGTGCAAAAGTGCCCATAATACTGGCCGCATTACCTCGCTGGATAGCGATGGCCATCCTTTGCACCAAGAACGACCCGGACCGGGAGTCACCCGTTGCCTCCCCGAGCCTACGGCCTAAATCCCCCAAATAAATGAAAAAGAACTTCACACAGGTACTAAGAAAGAGCTCACCTGCTATCAATTTTAGCCTGTTATAACTAAGAACTCATATAAGCGAATTATTTTGCTGTTCTCTCGACCACGATGTTCTCTATTGAATAAGACACCTGTTTTTTAACCTTGTACGAGCTACTGTACGCAGATGGCCTCTTTACTGCTTTACCAGACATAACCACGTTGCAAGCATATTTACCTATGTGTGTATCATACTAGCTGTAACGTTATGCAAGCCTGGTATCACCCTGTAAAATAAAATATTTTCCGAGCGCAAACAACATTGTACCCGCTCTAGGGCGGAGCTGGAGAGCGTGTCAGACTTTTACTGACTAAAACCCACTCCTTTGTTCCTTCTTTGCCTTGCATCTCAGGACCCCGGGGTTCCCTTTCTGACAACCCATGAAATAGGTTAATAATTCCTTTTGCGGTGGGGTAGACCTCTTTTTTAATTGACTATAATCCTATAAATGTAAATATAAACTCCAAAATGTCACGACATTTTGAAATTTAAAAAGATGTCAAATAATTATGATATTTTAAAAAGACGTTTACCTTACCGTTGCCTAAACGAAAATCTTTACAGGAAAATAAAAAACATTATTTACATCCATAAAGATTTCTACCATAATTTTCCTCATTAACACGAAACAAATAAAAAATCATATCCCTTAATTATAAAACGAAAAACCTAATTACGTCAGTTACAAAGGCAGAGAAAAATTAACAAACAAATTAACATTGAAGGGTTTAACCGTCTGGGGCGAACCCTTTATGATATAACAGGGTAACCCTACCCTACCCTTCGGGCAGCCCACTCACCGTGAATCACATTTATTTATGCCGTTTTATTGAAACCTACAGTTTTGTTACAGATGTTAAGTGAAAAAGGCATTTCAAACTTTATATATTATACGAACCAGGAGTAATTCCTAGTGAGGAGCAACGCCTTTTAAAAAAAGAATATAAATTGATATTATTTTAGACTGACTAGTATGTTTTTTTTTATGTGAGAAATCAACAAATACCTCTTCTGTGGGAATACAATATAAAAAATTGAGCAGTGTTTTTTTTCAAATGTGGTCACATTTGAAAAAACATTGCTCATATTTCCAAGTAAAATCATTGTTGTAAAAATGTCAACTAGGCCACTCTAGCTTTATTATTAAAAGGGCGAAAGCTTATGTGTGTGCGTGCCTGTGTATAGGTACATATGTTTGTTACTCCTTTACACTGTAACGACTGAATGGATTTAAATGGAATTTGACACATGGATAGATCGTTTCTTGGAGTATGTTTCTTTTGGATGTTTTCCTTCAACTACTTATGTTTTAAACTCACAAATTCTTTACTGAGCCTACACGCGCTCAAGATTAGTGGTACTATTTACCTAGCATTTTCTTCCATATAGAGAGACCAAAAAGCATTTCTAAGATGTATGTTAACACACACAGACTCACAAAACACCTCAGAGCGTTACTTTCACTCAAAGTGAGACAAATTCTCGCTCATATTTTCTTACAAATCCGCCCCCAAGTGAGGGAAGTGAAAAAGTAAGGACGGGAAGACGAATGCCTGACGCCTAATTGGACGCAGCCGTCACTAGGGATTACATGGAGTCGCTCCATCACTCCTACACTCACATTTGTCCGCGCCTCCACCACTTGTGAAAACAGCGCACCAAAAATTCAAGTAGACAATGAAAAATTGTAACAACATCCATTATTTAATGATTGAAATGTTCATGTCCCTGGCATCTGCATACCAAATGTAACTATGGAATAAAAAAAATGCACAAATTTTTCGGCAATTTTTTGCAAATCAATTTGTGCTGCGATCATAAATATACAATTATCCGGTCCACTGCAACACGGACAATGTGCACCGAGAGTAAACATATCTCAATTACACCGGACAGTGGTGCGAAGCGAAAAAATAAGCGGACAAAATCTCATACATATTGCACGCAACAAGCGAATACCAATTCCCACTAGTTACGTAGCCAAACGAACGGGAATCGGGGAGGTACGACCTCATGGAAAATTCATGGGTTGAAATGCAATCGGGAAACGGGTTTAGGTTGCATTTTCAAACGTTGCACTCGTTCGGCGAACAAAGCAGGCTGGCTTTATGATGTTGTGCTTTTAGTGCCTTTGTTCGTGTGCCGTAATCCGAGTGCGATACGTGTTCGTTGTGTTTAGAACATTGTTTTTGTTTAGGTTTTTTTATGTGATGTACACCCTGAATGGTTGCCGCGGTAGGACATTTTATATGGTAAAAGTTAGTGATTTCAACTTTGTAACATGCTAGTGAGTTTTATAAAGAAGCAACATTGTTTTCTTTATTTGTATATGTTTTTGTAAAAGGTAATCTTAGGAACCAGTGCTTGTGGCCAGGATTAAGATACCTTCGGCTCTAAAACAAAGGGCTATGGAGAGGGCTATACTCGAGAGTTTCCTGGCATGATCGAACCAGAAATAAAGATATCCTGCAGAAATATCATGGTTACAGACATCGCGCGAAGAATCGCCAAACTTAACGGCAGGGCACATTGCTCATAGAATAGATGGTTGCAGGTTCTGGAGTAGCGACTGTGTACAGAGAAACACATCGTTAAAATGTCTGATGAATGATGATGATGATGATGAAAAACCTGGTGAGTATTGCGGAAATTCGATGGATGTAAAACTTACAAAACCTGTCTCTATTCTGGAGGGAGACCTTTGTCCAATAGAGAATGTCTTTCGTCTGAAATGATGATAATTAACGATACGAATTTGAAAATTCTTTAACAGAAAAATTTGGTATTTTGACTTCTTCTTTAGGCCCTATGAGATAGGCGGATACGTGAGCGATTGAGCTGCAGAAAAAATGTTGTCCATCCATAAAATTATTACATCCATTAACTTAATATTTTAATTTAACCGAAGCAAATAATTGGTCAGAAATATTGCATAGATAAAATCATTGAAGATATTGTTTGCAGTAATGCATTATCATAATACATTGATAGGATACCCAACAATGATACGTGTAATTTAAATAATTTTATAAATATATTTGCGGAAAATCCCTCTATGTTATTATAGCAAATTGGTTTTACGGTTATATCATAGTATTATTGCTCAAAGTACATTAAGATTTCAATGCAAATGATACCTTATTTAATCATAATATTATCATTTACATGCATTGAGATATGTAAAGTTAACTTCACACAACCTTTTGGTGCCTAGGTATTGTGGTATTATAAATTGTGAGACATAATTGGAGTTGACTTTTGAACCATTATCACAGTACGGTCATATGAAGAGGAGGGATGAAACGCTTGTGACCAAAAGAGTATTGTCGCACTCTGCGACGGGGTTTCTTCAGGGACCGGGACTTATCTACAATAAAATGCTTTAAAAGCTTTATACTTCTATATTACTTTTCTTCAAGAAATCAAAATAAGTACATCGCGCTACAACTATTATGTCCGAACTGAAAAAACTAGACATTTATTTGTTCTAATCAATTTTTAAATCTATTCTAGAACAACAAAATCCTTAAAAGTATATTTTACTTGCCAGTTCGTTAACCTAACTCATGCGATCTCCTTTCCATATCACAGTATATATGTGGAGTGATGGAGTAGGATGCCAAAGAAAAGATAGATAAAGTTTTTAGGAGTGACATGAAAGAAAAAGGAGTCAGTGATAGCATAACGGTTGACAGGATAGAATAGAAGATAAACACGTAATGCATTGACCCCAAGTAACATGGGACCGGCAGGAAGTGAAGAAGACGAGATATAATAATAATAATTTCTATATTCTTCCAAAAAGTTTACAAAACACAATGACTAGATAACATTACACTGGTTAGTTCCAAAAGTGAGTCAACGACTCCCAAACTGAGCACTGTCCGTATCTTGGGTAGTCGGCGATCCATCGTTTTATTAGTGTAGTCTGATTTAGAATGTATTATCCTATTCTGTTGGTGCACAATATGTAGGTATTTCTAATTAGGTATGTCTTCTAGGTAGGTGCATTTTTTTAAATAACGAGGCCGAAAAACTAAAGAAGATTTATTTATTAATTATTAAGATGACGATGATCCACTATGTACCTACGATAGCTTGATGCCTAAGAGGAAAATACATGCGATAATATGAATAATAACCATTCGATAAGAGTAGATTTTATTACCTAGGTAATTATATCACGGGCACTTGTCACAACTATTGTTTAACCTCTTATATCACATTAATATTACCTATAAAGGCGAAAGTTTATGATTTTGTATGTTTGTTACTAGAGACTCTAGATCATGTCCTGCATTATCACCCCACTGGTTTGTAACCTTGGAACATTTTTCTAATATTACACGGACAAAACCACCGACAACAGTTAGTACAATATAAAAAACTAAAGCACCTTCACAACATTTTCATAGCGGCCTTATTTTTTCCACGACCGCATTATGATTACACAAACAAAGTTACGAAGTACACAAGGAAATCCCTCACACGCTCCCACGTCCGTGAGACAGTCGCATAGCGTTGCATGGCGTCGCATGGCCCACCGTGTGATTACACGCACGCTCCATCATTGAGCTCATTAAAATTTTGTCCGCTTCTGTCATCGGATGGACCACTGGGGTTACGTGTCTGCCTAATTGCAGATAATCTAGCTACCGTTGGACGGTTTATGGGAAATTTTGACTTGAATCTTGTGAGAGGAAATGTGGTTTTGAAATTGGTGACTTAAGGTCAGAATGGTCAGAAGTCTTTTTTATATCGCAGTTATATAAAAAAGAAATGATGTCCCACACTAAGAATTGCTCTTGTATCGTGGGTGCACTCACAAACATATTAACTCACATACACAAGACACTGAGACCCGGAACAACTAAGTATCTATAGGCCATACAAATATTTGTTCCGAACGGAAATCGAACCACGAAACGCAGCCAATCAAACACGTCGTCAATGTTTAGAGGGAGCATATTCTAAAGAGATATCGCTTGGACAAAAAAAGAGGAATGGATAACTCAAAGCGGTGGAAAGGACCTCGTAGAAGACGAATATTGCAGTGGATTGAACATTTTTAAGAAGAGATTTTTATTTCACAATAAGAGGTACAGTGTAAACAGTTTACAATAGATAAGACCAATTTAAAAGTAGGAGAAGGGTGTCCTGGCGTCCTAGCTAGCCCAATATCCCATTATTACAGTTATTTAGAAATACAGAGAGACCTACGATAGTGAAATTAATTACTAAAAAACTTAAATTTGCCATCAAATGGATAGAATGATGTAACTATGTGTGTTTGTACGTATGTATTTTATGTTTAGTGTAAGAATATATGATGTGTGCTTAGTGTGAAGTGTGTGTGTATGAGTTAAAATAATAACAATGCTTGTCAGATTGTCTTCACGTCGTACGAATCATTAAACCTGAATTCAAGGATAAGAAAGAAAAGAAGAGAGAGAAAGAATGCTCAAGATACAATGTAAGCGTTTTCTAGTTGTAATGAAAATCTAACACTTCAGTCGCTATTGTCTCAGAAATGTATATTTTTTTATTCAACGTTAAAGTAGCTAGTGATTACAAAGCATTGTTTTTATTTAACTATAAAGTAATTTATGATTCGGCCCGTGAACACATTAAAAGGTTGTGAACGTTTGCACGACATAATTTTCTAGGCTGTTGAAGAAGTTATTACGAATTTTTTAAGTGGTTAACAGTTACTTTAATCACAGTTTACGTAAAGAAAGACATTTTTGATTGCTAGAGCTTGACAAGAGAAAAAAAAACTGAGTTTTATGAGCAGTGGTGATGAAAAAAATTACGTAAAGTAATGTGCCTCAAAAAGGTGAAGGAAAACATCGAGAGCAAACCAGCATGTCCTAGACCTAAAGATACGAAGACATGTGTGACACACACACATATGTGACATCCACCAGCCTCCACTGAGCGCGCTTGGCCGTTTACGGACTATTCCCTCTCCCAGAGAGGAGGCCTGAGTCCCAGTAGTGAAAATATTAAAAGGCTGATTAGTCTACAGCTAAAATGCAAGAGTGGCTATTGGGTATTTAATATTTATTAATGCATGCCAAATATGATTTCGTATTTAAAAAGTCCTCATTATGTACTATTTTTGAAATTAATATGCATACACACTTATAACGTTGTTAAAATATGTCAGTGGACATTTTTTTGCACGTTTAAGGCTCGGATTATGTGCAAAAAATTGTCAGAATTAAACTTAACGCAATGCGATGCTGAGATTTTTTTTTGTCGCCATATTTTATAAACGATCGTCTTTTGTGTATTAGTTTTAATTAGTTAAGTGTTTTTATTTTTCTTGTTTTAGTTAATACGAATATCGTATCATTTTTATTAAAAATAAATAAATCTAACTTAATTAGTATTATATCTTAATTTTTTCAGCTATCTTGTTACTTTCGAACAATCCCGCTTCCCGACGTATTCTTCTGTGCGTCTCACGTCCATCGGAGTCCCGTGAATCTCACCAGGTCATCGGTACACCTTGTGGGAGGCGTTCGCGTCATTGCGCGGTTACCATTCGGCCCATTGTACCAATCCGCCGCTATTATCAGAAACAAAAAAGACTAAAGAAGCTTTAGCGATTCTACTATTTCAATAGTATTATCTGATTCAATGTATGGTAATATTAATCATATCACATTCAATTCAATTCTGGCTCACGATGAATCGTGTGCGACACGCCTTTTCACGTTATTTACATACACTCAGACATTTATTTGGTCAAGAAATAATAGATCAACATTTTAAGATTCCGAATTTTATTTCAGAATATAACTACAATACATATAAATACTAACTAACCGCAGACGCAAACGTTGTTTTGCCGTATAAATAATCAATGAAAAAAATGGGGATTGGAGGTAAGAGCGTTAAAAATAGCCTATGACCTATTTTCAGACCTACCAAATATACAGAACACATTTCATGAGAATCGGTCAAGCCGTTTTGGAGGAGTTTGATAACTAACACTGTGACGCGAGATTTTTATATACAGTGTCTGACATCGACGCACAAACGAATACCATGAATCCAGTAAAAAAAAGGTTTTAAATTTAAACTGTATAAAATCGCTATTCTAACAATTTTAGTGAAAAAAATGAATGAATTACTTTTAAAATTAAAAATGTCATCGGGGTTGATTAGAACAACGATTTTATCTACTTCGATGATTTTTTTAATTCATTAATTTTTAAACAAAAGTTTTTTTTTGTTTTTTTTTTTTACTAAAAATATCACCGGGGTTGGTTAGAATAAGGATTTTACACAGTTTAAACTTAAAAAAGTACAGTTTTTTTTTAATTAGGAAAAAGCCGACGAAAAATTTCACCACTGGGGGGGGATCCAGAATCATGTACTCCGTGGTATTCGTGTGTACGTCGATGTCAAGGACACCCCGTATAGGGTGTAGAGCACCATCCCTCTTTCTCGCTCATTCATGTTAAAACGTTGTGGTAAGGCCCCTGGTGGAATAGCAAACTATTGCAGTTTTTTAAAAGTAGAGTGTTAGAACACTATCTTTTCATATCGTTATAGTTGCATATTAGTTTGTACGTATTTTTGTTATATTTATTTTACTATGTGTATGTATATAATTATAATAGTATATCTTTTTTTTTTGCATGTTATTTTATTTTATTGATAACTATTTTGTTTGTACTTATTTTCCTATTGCTGTTACACACGGTGTCTACATATCTATTTTCTTCCAGCTCTCATTTCGCGGATGAGATTTCTTTAGAAATAAGCATCACCTCTGTACCTATTTTTCTGTTTCCTTCTTATCTTTTATTTTGTGTGTGTACATAAATCGTTAAATAAAAAAAATAGCATTTAGCATAGTCGGCCTTATAATATTCACACTGGTGGGACTCAGGCCTCCTCTCTAGAAGAGGGAATGGACCGTAATCCACCACGCGAGCCCAGTGCGGGTTGGTGGATGTCACGTTTTTTTTTTCGGTGGGATATCATCTTATGGTGCATGTCACATGTCTTCGAATTTTTGGTTCTAAGGCATTCCGGTTTCCATACGATGTTTTCCTTCATCGTTTTGAGAGCAGTGGTGATGAAATAAATAAATTACACAAAGTAATGCGCCTGGCTGGGTTTGAACCTGCAACCTACCACTCGTAAGTCGGGGCCGTTACCACTCGGCCGCCACTGCTCTCCAGGCCCCTGGTATTCTATTAGAATTCCGTACTACATACGCTAGGCCAACTCAAGGTCGAAGTGTTATTACTGACGTAGAGTCTACTGCACTTTAAAAAATTCTAAAACGTTTGCCAAGAGTGACGATCAAGGTAAGCAGAACTGGTATTGTTTCAAACAAGATCAGATCATTATAGTGCCTGCCTACAATGTGTATTGTTCTATAATATATTTTAGCTCAGCTGTTCTCAGCCTTTTTTGAACGGGGACCATTTTGATATCTTTTTAGTAACTGTAAAAAAGTCCAGAAGTCCAAAAGAAAATTTTACCATATTACAAGTTAGAGGGTCTCATGGTGGAATGGCGACAGCAACCGTCGCAACCAAGTGCTGGGTACGCCGTAAATATAGCGGTAGGTTCCCTCTTTGAGGAGTGGCTGGAAAGACGTCACAGCGTCCTCACCTTCCGCATGACGCAGGTCCTCACCGGACATGGTAAGTAAGAAGAAACGCCCGGGTGATACCATTAATAAAAACAATAATAATAATATTATTATTATTGCCGCCCGAAAGATACAGTAGAGGTGTAAGAGGTGTGGCAGAGCACCACCGCGTCTTTGTGAGGGTGATTGGTGGCAACGACCTCTCGTGCCGGGCTCTTGTACAGGCCATGTCACGGAGCGAAGAGGAATGGCAGGCGGTCGCCTACTATTGTAAAGCAGTAATGCAAGGGGAGGAGGCGGCCGCAAGGAACGGCCCTCACGCTCCAGCCGCCGGGATCCCGATCCCGGTTTCCACCCACCATAGGCGTAGGCATGCGGACGGCGAGCAATGGGTAGCTCGCCGTCTGACCGCCAGGTAACCGTCCGGACCGAGCTCGAGTCGTCGTTCAATTAAACTGGATGAGGCCGGTTTTTCCTAGCTAACTACCCTGTGAAGAAATACCGAAACAAACTCAGGGGTCAAAGTCTCTTTTAAAGTCCATACAGCAAACATGTAATGGTCAAATCATAAGATAACCATGCAGGTTGGAGTCTGAGATGGTTTTTTGAAGAAAGAACCACACAGTTCTGAGCGAATCTGTCCAGTCAGTGCAAGCATTTGTCAGTATTCGTAAAAAGTACTCAAAACTGCCAGACATTATGTTATAATTAAAGAAAAAAAAAAACAAAGCTTGGGAACCACAGATAAAGATAAAAGATAATTTAGACCATCCTGACGATGATTGATTAATCCAACATAAAACACATACAAAAACTCATAAACATATATGCAATACCACTTAACATAAACGGGGATTCTTCTAATCTTTCCGAAGCGAAAAATATAAATTGCAATATAATATTTTATGTGGTTGGGTCGTCTTGAGGGGAGGCGCGGGGAGTTCGCTCACATATATTTACACATTTGAAATATGACCGGGTTTATAGCTTCGCGCTTTATGGATTGGCGATAAAACATATCAACTTGCGGCTTACTTAGATATACTTAGCGTATGGAACTTGTGCGACCTTTTTGACGTTTTTCTATCAGAGAAAAGTCTGGTGTAGAAGCGAATACATGGTTATTTTTAGGTTTCCTCCTTATTTTTATTTATTTACAAGCACTTGTACAACGTTACAGAGGATGTCCAAGGCGTTGTACACTAGAAACTTACAAACTAAAAAAAAATACCTTTAATAAAAACAATAATAACCTAATAACAAATCCATACACATTGAAGAAAAATAAAAAACTAACGTATAATTTAGAAATAAAAAGAAAATACATATACTTTATTCCTCAAAATAAATGAAACAATGTTAACTTATTTTTAATCCATCTTCTCACAAAACCTTAGACATTCACGACCCACATCTATCCATCTCCCAGCAAACAAGTCACACTCATTCTCATGAACTTTTTTTTATAATCTAACAACCATGACGTCTTTAAATCATCAGATCTTTGTTATGTTTTTATGAAGTAAATAATAATTATTAATTTTAACATGCGCGTGGGAGAGAGAGAGACGAAGCTATAGAAGCTGTATAGCGCTATCTTTCTCTCACACCGGATTTGTGGGGACCCCAGTGATTCCAGAGATTATCTTTTCTAAATATACAAGCTAACAATTTTACTGTATAATAATAGCATTCATTCATTTATTTATTATAGTTTATACAGTAATAAAACACTGCACAAATGCAGACTTAATGCTTTAGGCATTTTCTACGAGTCGATCTTAGCGTGGGGCAGAAACATAACATGGCAGGGTTATGAGCAGCGGTGTATTATTGTGGTGATGGGCGATGGCGAGGAGCTGGTTCGTTGGAACCGGGAAGAATAAAATAAAATAATGTAAAAATAAATTTTCGTCCACTGTCATAGAAAGAAAAGACGTGTTGCCACGATTAAGAAGATGATTTACATTTTGATGTTGGTGTTGCAATAATAGATATTAAAATAAACAACAAACAAACGGAACAGAAATAAGAACAATAGTTAATAAATAGATACTTAGATACATACTTACCAATAAAGAATGTTATTGTGAAAAAAAAACACCAATCAATATTATGATGATTCTACTACTTCTTGCGAATGTGTTCACGTGCCTTTTTTTTAATTGATATAAACCAGTGCTTGACTGCGATCCCAAATGATGGTAAGCAGTGATGCAATCATTGATGGTGAGGCGCACTAGTTTATTAAGAGCTTATTCACTCTAGCCTTGAAGACACCTAAATTTTAGTTGGACGGGAAGACCGCAGCAGAAAAATTGTTCCAGTCCTTCGATGTACGCGGTATAAACGACGAAGCGAAATGCTTAGTCCGGACAGTTGAAGTTTCAACAACGTAACGTTGGACACCCGTCGTACGTCGGGTTGTCCCATGGTAGAAAGGAGATGGCGGAATCAAGTCTTGCAATTCCCGCCTTCACTTTAAATTAGAACTGTCTGGTTCTTGGTTTGGTTCTCTAGTTGCCGTGTTGAGGCCCTACCACGAGATCTTAACGCGATCCATTTGGCGACCTAAACTGAACTGTTAAAGGGACCTCTTTCTCGCTCGCACGCTTTCCATTTTACCACGTCTTGGTAAGGTCCCTGATGTTTAAATGGAGCGTATTTAATTATTTTAGTTTTATAATTAAGTTTTTAGTATTTCTTAACAACTTACTTGAAAATATCCTACTTAAAAACCTAATCACATCGATCACATCAAACTGTAGGCATCTATTTGTAATTTTAATTTAATCAGATGAGCCAATTTATTACACTTTAATTTATTACAGCATCTCTAAGTTAGCCCATATTAATATGCAAAGCATTATGAAATCTTTACCAACCGCAATAATTAACCGAACTAAAGCCGACCGATTAAGAAAGCCCCATCTCACCCTCAAAGGGAGGCCGGGCAATTTCACACATGTAAAATAATATACGAAACATAACCCCTGAACGTATCATCGCATATTGGTTGACGTCAAATTTTCATAACGCCAACGATGCCGCGTCTCCCCTCGGGAAATGCGGGCGAAGAGGGGAGGTTGGAGGATATTAGACATGTGTATTATAGTGTATCGATGATTTTGTGGCACGTTTCAAGGTAAGAATTGTGCGATAAAATTCGGAGTGACGACGAAATAAAATTGTGGTGACATGTCGTCAAATGTTATGTTTTCGGTAGATTGTAAGTGCAGATGGAAACTGTTTTTGTTTATTTTAGTGTGTAACTGAATTTATTGCTATTACCAGACATCGACCATGACTGCCTTGAAAAAAGGCGAGGCATATTAAGGTCAGGTTCTACTCATTTTAAACTTTTTTTAAACGTCTGGAAATCCACAAATATAAAAGAGAACACAATGAAAAATTATTTTATTAAAATTGACTTTATGACTATATTATTATTGGTGTACAATAAAGGATATATCTATCTATCTATCTATGACCAACCAGCGGGTAAACATCAAAACATGATATAAATTAGTTCAATAAAAAGAAACGCTAAACTGGCCCTAACTTACAATTTCAAACATGTGTCTACGAGATTACGTCAAGGAAATATTTGAAAGTTACAAAAAAAATTGAGATTATTTTTTAAAAGGGCCTCGCAAAAAAAAACTTGGCTAGTTTTTTTTTGTAAAAATAAAAACGCTGTTACGTGGCTGCGAAATCGACATAGACCAGGGCGGAGTTCATATAAAATACTCAGTGACTACAACCGGCTCTTAAATGATAATGATAAGCGATTATTTATATTGCAAATAGATTTTTTTAAACATTTTAACACGTTTATTTTTTCGTCAGTTTAAACTAGATGAGACCGGTGTTAAATAGTTGACTACCCTGAGAAGTAACACCGAAACAAACTCAGGGGTCAAAGTCTCTTTTAAAGTCCATACAGCAAACATGTAATGGTCAAATCATATGAGAACCATGCAGATTAGTGTCTGAGATGGTCTTTTGAGGAAAGAACCACACAGATTTGAGTGGACCATATTTATTTATTAATAAGGTCAAGGAATTATTAGACACTATAGCTTCTACCAGCGGTTTCGCTCGAGTGAAAGTAAAAAGTACATGCTTATGCCAGCCAATCAGTGATAAAGTAGTATTCTACTGGTAAAATATTTTTTGTAATCATTCCAGTAGATTTTGAGTTTATTCATTTCCAGATGTCGGAATTAGGTAGAGTTATTCATGTACTGATACTTTTATACAGCGAAAGAATAAAGTGGATATACCTCAAATCCCGAGATAAATTTTAAAGAGCGGATTTTTTTATGACTGTCAGAAATATAGCAGAAAAAAATTCTTCCTGCATTAATGACGAGGAAGTGGAACTGTATAAATTTGTTAACCTCACCTCAGTTGACGTAGGAAGAACTTTTTCAATGAAAAATACTAATAAAAATTGTATGATCTTTGTTTTATTTGTCTTATCTATCTCTGAGGTTTTTATTATAATTTATTTGTAATATTATTGGCCACACGGTATTTTACATAAGAAATCCCGAGGAGATCCATATTAACATCAACATTTCGTTGCAAGTACATGGATAACTCTACTTAATTCCGATCCCTGTCTATTACAAACAAAAATACAAAGACACAGAAATATAAATGTTTTCTTTTCATAATAGTATAGTAGTCATGGGTTAAAAAATATCCTATTACTTTCATTCAAATCTGTTTAGACATTTGAGCCTGAAGGACTAATAATATATTTTTAATTAGTATAAATACTTAAAGGGCTTATTAGAAAAGGTCTCGTTATTATTTAAGTAACGTCTCAATAAATAATATTCATAGGCAGCAAAGTTATTAGAGTTTATTTATATCCCAAAATGTCACTCAATTTATGGAAATATTGTACAAACTATTGATTATGAATGAAAAACAATGGAAAAACACTGAGCGTATTTATTTTCTAGTAGCAATTGTTATGAATAATTGATTCAATTATGAATTTACCAATTATGACACATTTTAATGGACAATTTTGGATTTAGTTTTTTTCTAAACAAATATTACCAGTAACGGGTACGGATAGAGCCCCATTTTTTGTACTAATTAAAAAATAGTGGTGTATACATACATACATAAAAGTTTCACTTTTATATTATTACTTTAACTGTAATCGTACAACCTGTGAGGGTCTGAGTTTATATTTGGAATTGCAATTTACTATGCATTTGCTTTGCTTGTTTGAAAGTAATAAATTATATATTACTGTAGGTACTCACCTACAGTAATATATAATTTATTTCTTCTTTCTTTTTTTTATATAAATATACACACACAGCACACACGCACACACGCACACAGCTAACTCTAGCTGTACTATTATATTTATATAAAATATAAATTAACAATTAAAGTATAACATACACTATCAAAATTAATTAATAATCTTAACTATGAATATAAAGCTAAAAAACATTGACAAACACTTACAACATCCATTTATCCGAAGTTTTAAAGATTTTTATGGTTTGATAAATACACCGTTATCTTTATTTCTTTGATATCAAGATAAAAATGTATTTAAAACGTCATTACCTATACGTTTACTATTGAGAACGGTGAGTAGGATGTGAAACGGACTACTTTTAGTAGAGAGTGACTTCATAATATTATAGTATGATGGTACAAATGATTCAATAATAAAATAATATGTTTTTTTTAATTGATATAAATAAACCAGTTCTTGACTGCCATCCCACCATCTGATGGTAAGCAGTGATGAAATCATTGATGGTTAGGCGCACTAGTTTAATAAGAGCCTATTCACTCTAGCCTTGAAGACACTTAAATTATAATCGGACGGGAAGACCCCAGCAGGCAAATTGTTCCAGTCCTTCGATGTACGCGGTATAAACTACGAAGCGAAACGCTTAGTCCGGACCGTTGAAATTTCAAGAACGTAAGAGTGGATACTCGCCGTACGTCGGGTTTATCTGATAACTACAACCTGGGAGCCTTTAAGTCAAGAGTGAATAAGTTATTTTAAGCAAACCTGCTCTATCTTCGACCACATCGTCGCTTACCGTCAGGTGAGATAGTTCCACCTGATGCGCGAGCTTATCAATAATAAAACATACAAGAAATATGAAAACAGAATAAAATTGCAAGAAATAAATAGTTTTGCCACGATCGGCTCATCGCTCTCCTCTCAGTCATAGAAAAAAATATGTTGTAACAATTCCTTACAAAGCGTATGTAAGAAAACCCTGTAAATACGTACGTACATATATAAAAACAATACTAAAAAAAAAATTAGGACAAAACTATAAAAATTAACATTTAGAGAGACTAAAAACCCACTCCTGTTCCTTCGTTGCCTTTCGTACCAGGGCCGAAACATTTAGAGCTGGTAGCCCATTTTACTGACAGACAAATTATTTGAGTTTTTTTTTATTGGTTGAGAAAATCATCTTATGACAAATCCCGCTCTTGGGCGGAGCGGGAGATAGTGTCAGACTTTTATTGACTAAAAACCCACTCCTTTTCCTAATTATTTGGGGTGCTTTTATCTTAAAATCTTTACGTGAACCAGAAAAAAAAAACATTTCCTTTATTTTTTTTATAAAGTCTAAAAAAATACTAAAGACCTCATTCTCACGACTCCTAGTTACTTACATAATCTTATGAAATAATGACGAATCATCATCTCAGCAATCACTTTGGGCTCCTTGGCCCAATTTAAGGTACAACGTTCATTAAAACAAAATAATGGAATCAAGCAAATTCGTGCCGGCAGAATCACTGGGCAAAATTACTATGAATTAATGTTTTAGACTTTTGGAAGGTTACTCTGCGGTTTGATGTCCGTCGGCTAGACTAGTAAGTACGATCTGAGTCACCGCAATTCTGTTTTTATTGTGTTCAAGGACAACAGTCTGATTACTATCTTTTATAAGGACAATCACTTTTGTTTTGACAGTCCGAAAAACACTTTTAAATAGGATTGGAACAATTTGCCTGCAGCGGTCTTCCCGTCAGATTATAACTTATATAAGACATCAAGGCTAGAAAGAATAGGCTCTTAATAAACTAGTTCGATTCACCATCAACGATTGCGTCACTGATTACTATCAATTGGGATTGCTGTCAAGTTCATATCTATAAAAAAAAGACATTTATTTCGTAATTTGGTTTTGAAAAAATACTTTTACATGTCAATTTAAACCAGATGAGGCCGATTTTTCCTAGCTGACTACTCTGAGAAGAAACACCGAGACAAACTTAGGGGTTAAAGTCTCTTTTAAAGTCTATATAGCAAGTATTTAATGGTCAAATCATATGATTTTATTAAAATAAAATCTTCTAATCTTAAAATATTTTTTTTAATAAATTAAAGCTTTATCGCTTAGGGGTTTGATAGCCGGCCTGGGGCCCAAGTCTGCTATTTTATAGATTCGTCATTTTAACACGACCCCATTGTTATTTTGCAAAAATTTCGTAATCTGCTAATTCATAATGATCGATCGGTCAATGATCTCGTACTAGAGTTTTGGTAGAATGACAATATCGAACTTATTAAAATCAACGACTGCACAATGACGTTCTAATGTAAGGTCACTGATCAAAGGAACTGTCAAAATTTATGCAGATTACCACGTACTTCAGATATTCATTTTTAAATATCTAAGAGATTACCATTCTATGCCACTTCTTTTAATGGAGTGTCAGTGGTTGACCACTGGATAGTCATAATGAAGCTATTATTTTAGTAGATTACCAAACCTGTCAAAATCAACAATTATGAAATCAATGATAGACCATTCTGACACTATTGTAACAGCAGACTTGAGGCCCTGACTTCACTGACATAAAAAAAATCCTGTCAAATACGAACGCCTATTCTATATAAATCATAACCTTAAAAAGCATCATTATCTTGCCAGTTTGCAAAGTTAATAAGAACAATAGCAGCATGTGACCTCTTTCAATAACACAGTATCATGCAGATTTGTGCCTGAGATAGACTTTTGAGGAAAGTATCACACAGATGAGCAAACCTGTCCAGTCAGTACAAGCATTTGTCAGTATTCGTGTAGCTTAACTCATATTGATTAAAGAATCGTGCTCTACATGGATTTTAAAGTATATGGCGTGAAAGGCTTTGCTATTACGTGCAGTGGCGTGCCTAGGGTTTCAAAATAAGGCAAGCCCAATAAAATTTGAACCAATTTCAAAAAAAGAAAATTCAGTTTTCGACTGAGAATGTAGGTACCTACGTATGTATCATCGCAATTTTCTCATAAACTACTGGTTAGGTACAATAAATTAAAAGTGAATTCATCCATCTTCTTCTTTCCTCTTCTTCAATTTCACTCTTGCTTGTCGTACGGTGAATGTGGTAACCAAAGCTCACTGAAAACATGCTAGTGCTAGATTGAATATAATAAACATATCTGCAATTGCATACCTCCGGTGGCTTTAAAAAAAGCTGTTTGGTTTGCTTCTTTTGTTTATATTAATTGCTTGAGGGAACAAAGTTATGATAAGTAGTTGCTTGCTTTGTAACAGGACTAACGGGTTACAGACAAAAACAAAACAGAAAGTTACAAAACGAAAGTTAAAAAATAGCTAGATAAAATGTAATAAGGAATTTAAATAAATTATTTATATTCTAATTGGAATCGTCTATCTTTATTAAGAAATGATTTAATTACATCAGAGTAAAATGTTGGTGATCGTTTTAATTCTACCAACAGCTGTTTTCAATAGCTATCATTGATAATTCGGAAAGACGCTCTTGACCTTGTGTATTTCTCATGGAAACGTTTAAGAGACGAAAAAGCACGTTAAAATAGTTACAACAAGATACGCTAACTTTAACAGCTTGAATAAATATGCAGCACCAGCAATACAACTTAATAGTGTGCGAACAGCCAACAATCCAACTAGTTTTATACACTGATCTATTTTTCGTTTATGCGATTTACTAGTCTGAGAAATACACAGATTAGGCGTCGTTTTTAATGAAGAAATGAACTGTTTTTTCTGAGCAAAGTTTAAAGATTTTACCTTATCTTCGCCAATCAAAACTAGAACGCATTTTAAATCCTCACAAGGTACAATTGTCTCCATTGTTGTAGGTAAGTCACCAAAACAACTGTATCACTGAGAAAATCTAAGAAAACACGAAAAACAACAAACAACAAAAAACAAAAAATCTATTTTCCACTCAAGTAAATAAAACTGAAGTGAGTTGCAAACAGAGTTGCAGTGTTGTCATTTAGGCAAAAAAAAGTCGCCAGGTATATGAAAAATCTAGCAAGATGTCGCAAATTTTTTATTTTTAAGATATTGCTTGAATATTTAATTTCATTGTTTTAAAAAGTCGCTAGTTTTATTGTTGCTAAATCTTAAAAAAAGTTTCCAAACTCGTTAAAAATCTCCAAGATCTCACAACGTTGCTAAAACGGCAACACTGCAGAGTTGGCAATGTGACGAACTTCATACGAATGCCCGGCTTAAATCTTCCATACTGATCGATTTGTAGACGCAAAAGGTCCTAACTCCTTATACGGCACGTCGCCATAGGTGCGAAAGAGACAGATATAGTATTTGAAAGCCCGGCAAAAGCCGGTGCGTGTAAGCGAGATAGCTATATGTAGATGCTGCAAATGCGAAACTCTGCGCGCGAACAATCGCGATGTGTAGTAGTGTGGCATAGGTAGATACTTTGTGTTATTTTGATAAGAATTAAGCGCGCGAACTTTTAAATAGTTCGGGTTTGATATTGATTCTCTATCGAGCATTTTAGTAAGGCCGGGCTTCTCGGCATGTATGAAAAAACCGCCACTGATTACGTGTGTATTACGTGAATGAGTGTCACCTTGCAAAAAGGTGACAGCGTGACAACGTTGCGACTATCATTCTCTACGGCAATTGTTTTACGGATGCTGTTATAATTGCAGTAAAAAAATAATGACGCGTCTATTACTCACTACAATCTTAACTGGAGTCTTGCGATAGTTTTTATCATCTTTTCATAATCTAATCTATATATTATACGTTGTGAGCGAACACTAAAAAGGGGTTTTTGAAAATTCAGCTTTTAAGGGAAATCTACAAATCCGTGATAAGACCTGTCATACTGTATGGATCAGAATGTTGGGCTGTGAAAAAGACGGATGAAAAAAGATTGCATGTAGCGGAGATGAGAATGTTGAGATGGATGTGTGGTGTGACGAGAATGGATAAAGTGAGAAATGAGTATATTAGAGGAAGTTTGAAAGTGGCGCCAGTGACTGAAAAGTTGAAGGGGAATTGTTTGTCTTGGTATGATCATGTAAAGAGGAGGGTTGAAACGCATGTTACTAAAAGAGTTATGAGCATGCATGTGGATGGACGGAGAGGGAGAAGGAGACCAAAGAAAAGAAGGATGGATTGTGTGAAGAGTGATATGAAAAAAAAGGAAGTTAGTGATAGCTTGACGAGTGATAGGGCAGAATGGAAGAAAAAAACGTATTGCACCGACCCCAAATAAAACGGGACAAGGGCAGGAAGATAATGATGAAAGGTTAAGAGAAACAGAGATCCAAAGTTTGTATAGAGAAACCTACTTTCTAGCGGGCGAAGCCCTTGCAGAAGCTACTTTCATATAAAACCTATTTTTTTTTACCAATCAAATGTGGAGTAAAATTGCGTGATTTAGGCCTAATGGAAAAATCGGTCGTTGATGTCTTTAGTATGGGAGTAGTAAGTTCTGATATTTTTTCCAGTAAAAAAATGTTTCGGGGAGGATATACTTGATAAGGAAAGCCTAAAATCTTAGTTTTTGAGTATTTACTAGATTTCGTAGACGGGTCTGGATTGTTGTGGTTGGGCTGCTGAATTATTCCTATCACCGCGGCTGCAAAGGGCAAATGGGTGGATTGTGGGTTAAAAATCACCATTCAGTCTAAACCGGTCAAGTGCGAGTCAGATCCGCGCACCAAGGGTTCCGTATCGTCCGTGGGAAAAAAACTGTTATATAGGACGTTTGTTGTATGGGAGCTCCCTTAAATATATTTTTTTAATACAACAAACATGATTTTTTGCTACGAACGGTACAGAACCCTTCGTGTACGAGTCCGAATCGCACTTTGCCAGTTATTACCATTTTTTAGGGTTTCGTATATCAAAAAGAAAAAAGCGGAACCCTTAAGGATCACTTTGTTGTCCATCTGTTTGACTGTCTACGCGTCTATCTGGGAACGCGTAGAGGCATCGAGTTGAAATTAAAATCATATACTCAAGTCTAAAGTCTCTTGAAGCAGTGAAAAAATCAAACTTCTAAGTTAACGAAAAAAAAGAGTTCGGCTGTTTATGTCGCAAAAAAAAAAGTATATTTCGACACTCTCGAGGGAATCAAAATTTATAGAGTACTTCCCGTTGACCTAGAATCCTGAAATTTGGGATGAAGCAAGGTCTCATAGTACAAGTATAGGAAAAAATCAGAAAACTGTAAATTTGTAGTTACGTTACGGTCATTCATTGTGCGTACAGCTAAGGAGTGGAATTCCTTGCCGGAATCTGTGTTTCCTGATAGCTACAACCCGGGAATCTTTAAATCAAGAGTGAACAGGTTACTTCTATGTAAGCGCGCTTCATCGTCGACCGCATCGTCGCTTTCCATCAAGTGAGATAGCGGTCAAGCGCGAACCTATCAAGAATTAAAAAATGAATCACCAAAAAAACTTTTCTTGTAATTTGGAAAAATCTTCATAACTCGATTCGTTTTCATAGGTAAGTTTGTAAGAAGCCCTCAGTGCGCGAGTCTGACTCACACTTGCCCGGATTTTTTTTAATAATACAAATAAACAAACTATTTGCTTTTTGTATTAACTGTTGTGTATAAACGTGTGTTTACTATCTTTCTCTATTTGTAATTCATATTCTACATAATTATAATTGTTACGATACTAATTTCTCTGTTTAATCTTAATCGCTTAACCATCAATATGAAAGTTAACTTCATAATCCTTCTCAATATCATTTGAACCCAAACCAACAAGTTTTTCAACCACTCATTACTTATATGGTACAAGTTACAAGCAACGCTGCTTAGATTTATCAGTAGATTGATATTTAAGAGTAAGCTCACCCCGATATCTCACTCAGATAAGATAGTTGAACCTGTTCAATCGATTAACTTTGTCTAGTATAGATTATGTTTAACTGTTTTATTAATATTCTAGTGTAAGCTTCTTGAAGATCATTTTATCTGCGTTTGGAGTTAAAATCATAAAGTGATGCTAAAACAGAGCGCCCGTAATCAAGGATTGAATTACTTATGTTCATATCTTTAAATTTTAATTATGAGATTTATCATATTGGGTTTTGGTGGAACGGTTAGCACAGTTGTTGAGCCATTGGTTACTGCGCTGCGTATCATGGAAAGAAAGAAAAGAAAGAAACAAAAAGAGTTTATTTACGTCAAACATGGGGCATACATAAAAAATTAAAAAAAAATAACAACAGCGACTTATACTATAAGTGGTAGGATATGCGTCACATCCGCGCAAAACGGCCAGCGCTCAGCAAAATGCTGGGGCTCGTGTAAGACAGAGCCTCAGCGCTGATTTTTAGCACCAGCCGTCGATGGTGAGACGTTGATCGGTCAGCAAAGATTACATATTATATACTTAAAATCACTGAATTAACAAAAATAAATAACAATAAACCATTACATATACGTAAAGGGGTACAAAAATAAAAATAACAAAACACTGTTGGCATTATTATGGGTTCGATTCCTGCTAGGAACAAATATTTATATGGCCTACTTGATATGTGTTCCGGGTCTGAGAGTTTAATGTATGTGAGTTTACATAATTGTGAATACAAAGATGAAATCTAACTCATGATACAGGAGTATAGTGCGAGGAATAGCTTTCACAAAAAAAAAGCATTTATATATTTGATGAAGTTTTGACAGAAAATATGATTGTCGCTGAAGTAAGACTGGCTGAAGTTGACTGGCCTGTTGGTCTAGTGGTTAGTGGCCCTGACTGCTATGCCGATTATTTGTTCTGTGTCTGAGTGTAATTTATCTATAATATGTATGTATTTAGAAATATATAAGTATGTTTATCAGTTGTCTAGTACTCATAACACAAGCTCTGCTTAGCTTGATACCAGACGGCGTTGTGTGATAGTTGTGAAATATTATATTATTAAGACTGCAACAAGATTAAACTTCAGGAAATAACTTAAAAAAGCACACCTTTTTCTACAATGCGTCTTAAAATACTAAGGTAGTTCCCTACTATCCATTTTCCAACACTTACAATTTTCACCACAAACTTCAAAAAGGAAAACAAAAATGAAACGATTGAGGCAAAACGGCTGGTAAATATAAAAAGCCATAATAAAACACCTCGATGGTCACTAATAGAAGCAAGAAGTAAGATTAGGTAAAATTGTGCGGTGGAATAATGAGAACTATGGCGGAAATGGGTAACGACCATTAGGGACCAGAAAGATCGCGGTAACCATGATTACTCTCTCTCTATTGATTTCGCAAAGCGGCCAGTGTTTTTGTTAGAGCAACTGGTTTGCCTTTCTAAACGGTTGACAATCAACTAAGAACTAAGGTTGTTGCTTCAGAAGTATTTTTTGTACCTACGTGTAATGAGGCCGTTAAATAACCGTTGTTCAACTGTTTTGGGCGATTTCACGATATTTTTGGCAATGTTTTTTTTGCATCAAGATTTGTGATTTGTGATTTTTGATTTGTGTCCGTACGCAACAAATTATGCTGCCGTTAGCATATGCTGAGATTCGCATCAAAATTGATTACTTACTGCAGCATATGCTGAGATAAGAGACTTTTTGGCACATTTTTTTATGTTTGTTTATTTGATTAAGTCTCAAATGATGTTTTTCTTCTTTTCTTTCAGATATTGTGTGTTAGTCCTCATAGAACTGGTTGCTAAATTATAACAGCTGCACGAGTCAAACTCTACATGGATGCGGATCATCGATTTTGAGACATCACGGCCGGCCCTGGGACACACAGAACAACTGATAGAACACGGTGATATTTGATAATTTCCCACTTTCAAAAAATACCCGTTGGTACTGACTGTTATTTGTACATCTTTGATAATCTGAGAAGAGTGGTGATGATATAAATTACACAAAGTAATGCACCAGCCTGGATTTGAATCCACGACGAATGGTTCAATTTGAATTCGTGAATGGGTGCTCTAAAAAAACATATAATTGAAATAATAATAAAGTAACTTTTCATATGATTTTCTTCGATACGTAAGTATTAGTTCATCGTGAAATCTATTTTTACCCATATGTCTAATTCCATCTCCTAAAATCGTCAAGCCATTTGAGTGTGAAGGAGTACCAAACGCACAATTTTGCCTTTATAATATTAATGTGAATATTAAAAATACATTTAAGAAGAAATTAAATCTTTAAAGAAGAGCGATTATAGCACACCAAGTTCGCTCCGTCGGCAAGCAAAGTGTAATAACCGCAAATCGACGGAAACTGTTTCAGACGACACGCTTCAAATGGCGCGGTTATACAACTGTTATACAGCTTATTATATTTCCTAAGCACATAACTATGTCATAATCGCACCTAGAGTTTCAAGTATTTATCAAGAAAATATTGACATGTTTGCCTATTTCAAATACTTATGTAAACGTAAATAAAACTGTATTTGGAAAGTATTTTTTTAATAAATACTTTTAGCCACAGAGGTGAAATTTTACAAAAAAAAAAATGTTATAAATGTTAAGGATATTCTACGTAAATGGATTTATTATTTAAATGAGTTTTAACAAAAATTAGTCATTTTTTATTTTAATGTAAACTAATTGGAAAGTGAATTATGGACTTCTCAAGAATATCTTGAAAAGACTTCTTTGCCGACAAATCACTATTAAAACATAATCTGCCTGGGTCATGATGCGTTTTGTATATGAGAGACTCCATTCATTTATAAACTGTTTGTTTATTGAAATTTGTTGCTCCAACAATCTAATAATTTTCAAAGTATTTTAATATTGTTGACATGCATGTCAATCGGAAATCAGAAACGTTTATTTCAAATAGACCAATTACAGGCACTTTTGAATTGTCAAAATGTCGGTCAGTCAAAAAAAAAAACAAGTGAAGCTAAATTGCACGTTCCAAAGCGTAGATCTCTATGGAGAAGAACGTGCAAGAAACTCCATGGACATTCTTTTAAATCATATTATGTGTTACCTAAATCTTGGTTACGTATTTTTGTCGCTTTTTTTATGTGAGCACAATGTAGATAATTAAAAAAAAAAAACTAATTAAAAATTGAAATTAAATTAAGCCAATTACAGCTAAGAGATGACCAGTCTCAACTGATACTATAGGTACTTACATACCTACATTATATTGACTAAGGGTAGGACATAGCCGTTCGTAGAATATTTAATTAACACCATGTGTATTATGTACCTATGATCCACAATAAAGATGATTAGATTTGATTTGATCTTAACAATAAATAAATCATTTGTACCAAAAATGTTACATTGTCTTCATACGCAAATTATTTCGAAAACGTTTTGTTGTACAAGGTTTTAAAATTTTACGAGTTACATTTAAAAGCTCCTAAATATTCAAATATTCATGTTATTCCTAGAATAACTTATGAAGATTATTAATGTATATGACGGCAAATAAAAATGAAACAAATAACAAAAAAATATTTTTTACGGTTTTAATTACCATTTTCCAATTTACAATGATTGACCCATACTAAATTGAACTTTTAAATAACTTCAAAGGACCGAAAAACGTTGTACTTAAAAATTCAAATGCAAATCTAGATCATAGATTAACCAATCACAAACCACTTACCTATACAGTTAATCAAAGATTATGTTAATACTTATATGTTTAACGGCCCTTTAATACTCGCATGGTGTAACGACAAAAGTGTTTCAGTGTTTTAAAAAGCCATAAAAACTTTAATAGTGTTATAAAAAAATCATTGGCGCCGACGTTCTTGCTCTTTTTTTTTCTTGTCACCTCTTAAGTATTTCCGATGCACGTACGGATCTGAGGATTCCGGGTACCTATTGTCTCAATCGTAGCTTGTAAGCCCGTAACCACTTCCTCTTTGCCGGTGGTCGCAAAAACCCGAGGGTCTACACGCGTCGGGTTTTGGATCGTTTTTTTTTTCTAAATTTACTTCAAGTGAATTGACCAAGATGAGGTGAAAAAAAGAAATTGATATTCAAGCTATTTTTTTGTTAGTTACCGAAGTGTTGTTGAAATTTTCACGAAATATAGAAATATAATATGATTTTTTTTTAAAATATGTATATTATTCGCAATCTTATAGAGAATAACAAGCTTGTAGATTTATTCGTTCTATAAATTTTATTTGACAAATAATCATAAAAAAAACGAGTAATACAAAAAACTTGTTCATGATCCTCATTTTTTTTTTTATCTTCACAAAAAGCAAATCACTAAAACATCCGGCTCAATATGAAAAAGTTTACTCCAATTACGAACGACACCAAACGTGCAACTTAACAACCAATTTTCTGTAAGGATGAGTAACATGACAAAAAAAGCTGTGTCCCCAACCTAACCGGCGGCCGACGCGACAAATTACAGAACGGGGCGCCTTCAATCTCGCCTCGAAGGACCGAAAAAAAGGGAAAAAGAAATAGTTCTCTAGGTGTGTCATCGGTTCGCACGCGAGGGTAATTGGTTCAGAGGACGTTGGCACCCGATTTGGACCCTTTTTTATAAAACAAAGAAGGAAAAAAGCTGTGGTTTAAATATTACAATTTTCGATGCGTATTTGTTTGTTTTTTTTCTTTGGGAATTTTAGATATTGTATTTGGTCAAAGAAAACGATAGGTTTGTGAGTGGGCTTCTATCTTCTAAGATAGGAAAAATAATTTGGATTAAGAAAATATAACTCATGAGTAACCAATCAATCAACTTAGAGCTACGGGCATTTCACCTTGCCACGATTACACATAAGAAAGTTTCTTTCCATGTCCATAATAGACTATGAAACCCACCAACCAATGTACCCGAAACCGATTTCATTAGAAAAATAGAAAGCCAAGATACTTTAAACCATTAAAACAATACATTGATACATTGACGAATAAAAAAAACGCAAATTTATTTTTTCCCATCAATAAACAAAAGGTGGCACACGTCGGTAGTAAAAAAAAAACTTAATATAAATAATCGGTAGATAGACAGAACTAAGTGCAGTAATTAATCGATCTAGGTCAACCATATTGATAAACACTATCATATTAATTAACTAAGATTCTAATATTTATTACAACTAGTAGATATATTACAGGGAATAAACATATGCGACACTTCAATTAATTCCTTATCAGTCTCATTAACCCTTTTAACTGATCTGACATCTGACATATTGTCTATCATAGACTATAATTAATTATCATTTATTGTAACGTCAATCAGATATCTTGAGACATAGACAAGATATTGCTATCAATATTCGCGCAGTACCTACTTGACCTTAATTCAAATTGTTATTAGAGTTGTTATTTGTAATTAAGTTACATATTAGAAATTTATCAAAACTATCATCATATCAGTCGAAAGAGGTCTACTGCTGAACATATGCCTCTTCTAAGACATATCCACTCTTCAAGGGTTTCTTGCGTCCAGTTATCTTCGTAATCTTCAGTGTATATTATAAATAAATATTGTTGCCACATTTGGTTTCTTTTATTCAAAATGATTAAAGGAAAAAACTTACCATTCAATCTATCCTTAACAATTTGATGTGCGAATGCCGCCGCTGCTGCTTGCCGCATTGGATCCATGGTGACTCCCCACGCACCCAACGCACCCAGAGCCCTATGAGCTGGAACTCTAACAACCCCAGGGTTACTCGAGAACCCATACCCGCCACCGATTCCCAACCCAGGTCTCAATAACAGTCCCGAATTTGTATATAAACCAGGTGTATGCGAAAAGTTCAAAGGCAAACCAGAATTGTCCTTCCCCTCATCTTTAGCACTCTCCGATTCAGTGTCCTGATCACTTCTGTCATCACTTTCCCCGGAATTTCGACGCTTATCTATATCCTCAAATTGTTTCCCTAAAAGCCGAGATATGCTGAAAGGTAGGTTCACCCTCGGTTGAGTGTCAGTCATATGCTCGTTCGGTGAATCATGATATCTGTCGTGGTAACTGTGTTCTGAGTCTCGGTCTTCTGATGCTATGCTTCTGTCGCAATGACCTGATAGCCTGCTGTCAGAGTCCACGTTGATCTCTTCTTGGTCATCATCTGAGTGCACCGACGACATTTTGCTAATTTTTTAAACTGTTTTTCAATACACTGACACTAGATTTTAATCTTCACCGATACTTTTGACTATTAACCATTTTTTTTAAGAACACCAATTTAAATAGGACCAATTCTATTTGAAATCCGAAATAAGAATGGAACATACGAACTCGAGTTTCTTATTTGAAAAAAGCTCAGTTGGCGCGCTACGCTCGACCGCACGCGACCGAATCGTTACACAGTGTATCGGCCAAAACGAGCCAATCAGCAGTATCCCCACCGCTTTTCGGGATTCAAACGCGATAGTTTGACCGCACAAACGCCTCAACTATGCCCGTTGAGTGGAACAGTTTCCAACAAAAGCTTAATACGATTTCCAAACATAAAAACTCGTTTGGACTCACTAACTTAAACAGAACGATTCGCTGCGTCCCTTTCGTGGCTCGTCTCGCTTCAATTGAGTCCCCCCATGATACCATTAACAAAGCGTTTTCAACTTTAAATACATCCTAATAAGGCTTATAATCTTCCATCACGTGTTGGTCTTTAGCACAGTTTTACCGGTCTTGTAACAAGGTAAATACCACCAAGAATATTCGTGCGATAGAGACAGATATAAACTTTAGCGAGGCCTTCCAGTGCATAAGAGTGGGCAGGTTATATGTCTGTTGGAGGGCGTGGCCTTTTTCTTGTAACGCGTCGTTTAAATCCAGTTATGGCCTGACAAATGGTGTACATATTAAGGGGGGCAATGTTAGGAAACTATTTTTGAATCTTTTAAGACAGTTAAATTATTTACGTTCGGCGGTCGACCGACCTCCTCCATAGTAGACAATGCACTTTATAATAAAATAGATCCCAAGTTTCATGTTATGGCCACAGATAAGTAAGGATAATGTATTGCTGAAGATAGCTACTTTATAGTATTGTATCCGACAGTCGGAGTGGTAAAGGGTGTTAGATTATGGTTTTCTATGATACGGGAATGCTTATTCCTTTTGCTGTTATGGTTGATCACGGTAAAAGGGATGACGTAATGGAATGTATATTGAATTCGCAATATCATAAATATTTGAGTTATGCCTGTTTGTGAGATGGACGCTTTTTGTTTAGATTTGTTTTGAATAAAATGCGATAGTGATGTATTAGTGAATATAACTAGCTTATCCATAAAAATATAATCTTATTCAAATTATTAATTAGATTTAAACAGTTATCAGTGCGCAAGTCATATAATTTTATGATTCCTCACTTTCGTAAGAGTCAAAACTTAGATCAATTCCAATTTTTTTTACAAATAGGCTAACGAAAAATTGATTTCCTTGATTCATTGACAAACAAAATACGTTAAAATGATACACTTACTACTACTTTATGTATCAGCCAGTGTAAGTTTCATGGTTTTTGTTTTGCTATGGTCCTATGATCAAACCTTGTGGAACTCCATCCTCAAAATTCTATATCTATACAAGTTTTCAGTTAGTTGTTACATCTGAAATATATTTGCATGCTGCTAAGAACGAATGAAGGAATGAAAAACAATGGGCGGGGAAATTTGAAACTTGAACATGTAAGCTATAGCGTCAGACAGAATCAAAGGCTGATACCAAATTCAAATGGTTGTAAACTGATTATTTATAATTTTATAGTTTATTTGTTTGACAGATAAGAATATTTGTGATATTATTACTGATATAATTGATATAATAGTAATTTTGGTTTAAATACTTCTTACAGAATGAGAAATGAAGAAATGTTCTGTTCCATCCTATTTTAATGGTGATAACCAAAGCCAACAAACTGAAATCATGAAATGATGGACACATTTAATAGTAACCTTATAAGTGTAGCTTTCATAAATTGATAAGTTATACTCACAATTAAAAGACTTTTTCCTATGTGAAAAACCTTTCAAGACGCTTACAGTAAGCACGTAAGCACTCGTTGGTTGGGAGATATGCACATAAGTATCTAAACTACTTAGTTACGTGATTAGAATCATCATTATTATTATCGTTGCTAATTACCTGTGCACTGGGCCCGCGTGGTGGATTACGGCCCATTATCGGTCCTAGAGAAAAAGCCTGATTCCCAGCAGTGGGACCAGCATTAGGCTGATTATGCTTGTGCTTATGTTATATGCTAATTACAGCATCAATCAACACTCATCCCCAATCTTTCTGGTTCGGCTTCCCGTCTTACCAGATGTGTGATCATGATGGCTCTTAAACAAGACAAGACTGGTATCTGATTTTCTATATCTGACTACTCATAACGACTGTCAAAGATTTATAAATGTACAGCCAGGACCAGCTTAACGTGATTACGGAGGCACGGAGCATTTTCAGTATGTAATGTATAGTCGTAAATCGGGGCCATTACCACTCGGCCACTACTGCTGTGCGGATTCAAACTCAACCAAGCGCATTACTATGTGTAATTTATTTCATCAAAAACATCGTGAGGAAACCGGCATGTCCTAGAACCAAAAAATTGGAAGACATGTGCCATTCACCAACCCGCACTGGGCCCGCGTGGCGGATTAAAGCCCATTCCCTCTCCTAGAGAGAAGGCTTGAGTCCCAGCAGTGGGAACATTAAAAGACTGATTATGCTGTGCTATGCTTATGTATAGTCCACTACAAGAAGAAAATTAATAAAAGCTTAACACTGGTCTATGAAACGATAGAAGGAAGGAACATAATGTCGCCCTGGATCCTTTTTTACGTCATTTAATCAATAAAAAATGAGTGTCGTACAGTCAACCAGCCTAGAAGCTGTACGTAGTTGAATTTTGAAACTTTTATCTTATTAATTTGAACTAAATTAAATAATTTAATTATTCAGGTAATTGTTTCATTTATGTAATGCTGAAGCAGAAGAATTTTTTATAGTTCTTGTTTTCCGACAATATTATCTCCGTTTATCAGTTGTCTAGTGCCCATACCACAAGCTCTGCTTAGATTTTTTATTTTTTTATTGTTCCGTACCTCAAAAGGAAAAAACTGATCCCTTATAGGATCACTTTGTTGTTCGAAACTACTAAACTAAAACTAAACTTGAAACTAGACTTGTAGAGCTACACTTGATCCACGCCACGTGACGTCGTTTTACGTACACATCAGGCGTGTTACACGTGTGCGTCGGTCTAATATAGTTCTAGCTTTATCATGACGTGTTAAATACGTCAGGCGTGTGAACGAGAAAGAGGGATGGAGCTATACCCTCTATGTAGCTCCATTTCTTTAACAGTTCAGTTTAGGTCATCAAATATATCGCGTTAAGAGCTTGTGGTAGGGCCTCAGAATCTTTCGAAAGAGTCATCGCGGCCCTAGTGCGCGAAGGGCCCATCGTTTTTTTTTTTTAAATTGTTATAAACCAGTGCTTGACTGCGATCCCACCTGATGGTAAGCAGAGATAGGACATGAGTGAGTTAATAGTAAAAAACCATTTTTTAGAAAAGAGAGGTGGTAAACATAAAGTTAAAATAAACATAAAGAACGATTTAAATTATAGTACAAATATTTATTTATATAAATATGTGTAAGTAGAAGCAAATTTTAATATTTGCATTCTTAAGTTATGATTGAAATTAGTGCATGATATGATAGATTATTTTAATTAATTTAAAAAACTAAATAAAAAGAAAATCTTTTTATTTTAGACATAATATATGTGGTCCATACTTTAGTTACATTTTCATTATTATATTGTTAATTCATTTGGTTATATGATTACTTTTTATTAGTATTATATCATTAATATAGAATGTAGGTATCAACTGTTAGATGTGGTAGTAGAATAAAGGGTAATTAAGTACCAAAACTTATGGTCTCTGGGAAAACTCAAAGTATCGGTTGGTGTGATTACCAGTAAGGTATTATAAATACATTATAATAGCTAGTTATCATGGTGATATTGTCCAAAATAATTATTTATGATGACGATATATTGTAATAATTACAAGACGTTTTAAAAGACATTGGGTCTCTCATGACAGTCCTCATTACAAACTAGCTTCTACCAATGGCTTCGCTCGCGTAAAAAGACGTTTCTTCATACAAACTTTGGACCCTCATTTTATCCCTTTAGGGGGTGAATTTAGGGAAATCCTCTCTCAGTGCTCACCTAAGTCTTAAAAAAAAACTTTCAGCAAAATTTATAGTCCCAGTAGTTTCGGCTATACGTTGATATGTCAGTCAGTTTTTCTTTTTTTATAGGTACACAGATTAGCAACTTCGTCTTTCTTTTCTGTTGGGAAATAATCCTTTGACTAAAATCACACCTATGTCTTTCAGTTGCCCAGTGCTTTCTAGGTCCACGAGTTTCCTTTTTAGAACTCTCGTGGCCCTAGCGAACATCGGCCCTGCTGGGCCCCTACGGTTCGCTAACATATCTTTGAGGTGCGTGTGGGATACCACGCGCTGTTGACAACTTGGGCTCAGTCCCGGCGATTACCGGACTGCCGGACGGTAAGCTACCCATTGCTTGACGTCGGTATTATGGTAGTCGGGGTTGGGGTCTCGGCGACTGGGGCGTAAAGATGTTCGTTCCCTCACTCTTACAAATTCCTCCTTCGCTAGCATTACTGTTTCGCAAACCGAGGCGATCCCCAGTCATTCTTCCTCGCTCCGGACCATCGCCTATACCAGAACGCAGCGCGAGAGGTTGCTGCGTTGACTTTCACGAGGACACGGCGGTGCTTCGCCCAAGTGGGACAAACCTCCACCGTATGCTCCATCGTGTCCTCCGGGCGGTCCCCACAGTGGTGACCGGTACGGATAATTATCGGGCGACCGGACGGCGAGCTACCCATTACTCGTCATCTGCAAGCCCGCGCCTACTGTGGCTGGTAATCAGGGTCGGGGTCGCGCGGCTGGGGCGTGAGGATGTCAGCTACTTCGTCTGCGTCAGACTCATAAAACTGTGTCATGCTATTTGTTCGGAACCCTAAATATTCTAAAATATAAGTAGTAACCCAGGTTACTCATTATAACATCACTTATCTACAGGTATGAGTTTCTATAGGGTGTTTCATAATTAACGCAAGATTTGAATTTGCCGCCATTTGTGCAGTATAGTGTTGGCAAACCCAAAAAAAACAAAAACTATGTTTTTTATTTAATTCAAATCTTGCTTCAATTTCGGGACACCCTATGTAGGCACAATATCAAAATTAGTACTTACTAGCTTCTGCCTGCGGCTATGCCCCACGAAAGTAGGTTTCTTCACAAACTTTGGACCCCTGTTTCATCCCCGTTGGGGTTGTCTTTTGGAAAATCTTTTCGTAGGTAGTGCTCACTTTTGTTATAAAAGGAAACCTTGTACAAAATTTCACGCTCCTAGTTCCAGTAGTTTCGGCTGTGCGTTGATATGTCACTTAATCAGCCCCCCCTAGTCAAGTTACAACCGTTTCATGTCGAATTCCGTTCTCCAATCGCAACAACAACATCCCGGTGTCAACAATTGTAGAAAATGATAAGTTTGTAGCCATGTTGACGTGCCTGAGTCGGTCACTCGTTCTACAATATCCTTCTACAATAACAAAAGATGTAGCGTTGAACATTGTAGAAACGATAACAATTAGTTCTATCATTTTGAACAATGTGAACTTGGCTACGAATTTTCTATTCGTTTGTTCTGACCACGTGACTTAACGTTGAGATGATTTCATTGCCATACATTTGATAGGTTTTCGACTAGCGTTAACGATTGCAGATTATCAACTTGGCTAGGGGTGTAGTTCCTATTTAAGTTAATCGTGTATTTAGGTACCTACATTTAGTTTTAGTATGACTAGTGTAAGTTTTTTCCACTTTGATCTTAGGTAGATCATCTTATAGTCAAGTACATAATAGCAGCTTTTAATTTTTTCAACTCCCTGCTTCGTCCCTACCTTTAGGCAACCATTCTACATAAACATTATTTTTTTATATTTAAAAGTGTTTATATTCTTTTTATGTGCCTTTTCGTCCCTTAGCTTACAACACCGCTCAAGTCTAAAATTGGCGGTTTTCACATTTGAATGCCTTTAGATAGAGCTGCTCATTGCGCGTCTAACCATTGGTCACATGCTATAGATTTAGGCCAATCTGAACCTATAATTCGAAAAATAGTGGCAGCGTGCAAGTTGGCTGGCCTCTCAACACCGCACTGTTTTTATCGTTTCATGTAAAGTCGATAATTGGCGGTTTTCACATTTGAACGCCTTTAGATAGAGCTGCTCATTGCGCGTCTAACCATTAGTCACATGATATAGATTTCAGCCAATCAGAACATATAATTCGAAAAATAGTGACAGCGTGCAAGTCGGCTGGCCTCTCAACACCGAACAGTTTTTTACGTTTCCTGTAAAGTTGGTAAAAATGACTTATGCGGTGTTGTTAGCTAAGGGACGTTTTGTTACATTATCTCCAGTGGCAAAAAGTAGTTTTCCATCTTCAACTCCGGTCCCCAAGATACGCCCGTCTAGTTTGGGGACCACTGTATACTACCTACATAAGTGAAGCCCGCCATTAGTTGCAGACCTACATTACGTTAAGATTATTTAATTTAAGGCACTATTTATAACAATGGTTCAATAAATTTATTATTTGTAGCCTGTACCACTTAATTGAGACGGCCTACTTGGTCTAGTCAGTGTAAGCAAGCTTACGTTGTTGAAACTTCAACGGTCCGGACTAAGCGTTTCGCTTCGTCGTTTTTACCGCGTACATCGAAGGACTGGAACAATTTGCCTGCTGCGGTCTTCCCGTCCAACTATAATTTAGGTGTCTTCAAGGCTAGAGTGAATAGGCTCTTAATAATATAGTGCGCCTGACCATCAATGATTGCATATCCGCTTACTAGTCGCTCGTAGTCAAGCACTGGCTTATATCAATTAAAAAAAAAGCACAAGTTCTTGGTTTAATCCGAAGTTGGGCAAAAATTTACTGAGTTCTTTGTATGCCAAATATGAATGTGCCTCTGCCTACCCCTTTTTACGAAGGAACATACCAACCATACCTACTGATTATGTAGGCACGAATCAACATAGTGAAATTTACAATAGTAGGGCCATCTAGTAATCAATAGTAGAACTAATAATAATGTAGACATGACTGAGTACAGCGCCATCTATGGACGAGTAGGAAAAATAATTTATATCGTGAAACAGTTTTATTGTAAGTTTCGGCTCGATGTAGATAAAGGTGATATAAAATTCGGTACAGTATAATTCTGGAAGAAGAAAAGTCAACCGTTGGTTTCTTTTTCATTTAAAATCTGCCCATAAACTCACTCAGGCATGTTATTGAATTACATTGTAGTCTTGGCGCATACTAGGCGACTAGTGAGTACAACAAAAGTGTTTTGCTTGGGATATTTTCCTTCCATTAACTAAAGCTAAACCCATGGCCATGTTTGGTGAGGATTTGCGTCAAGTGAAAAGTGAGGACGTCGTGGCCCCTCTTTAGACACTCCTCAAAGAGGGGACGTACCTACCCACAACCCTTTGAATAAGTACATCTGATAATCAAAAACGGTAACGATTATTGGTCGCCACTCTTGTCGTCTAGTTTGCGGCAGCTCTTAGCCTTATGTTAGTCTTCGTACACGTGCGTGTTCCTAATAAACTGACGAAGTTAAGAAATCTATATTATGTAATGTAGAAAAATAATTTGACTATAAAATGTTGTGTTTAATTAACTTAATTATGTGCGTCATAACTATGACTGTCGCTGGTAAGTTTAACAATTTAAGTTTGAAGGCCTCTCAGACTGACTGGATTATTTGGATCTAGGATCATTCCACTCTTTTTGATTCAAGTCTTAACTGAACCCGTCACAACTGCTGCTTCTAATCTTGATATTTCAATCAAATTAAACCAACCAGTAACCAACACCACTGCTCGAAAAATGGTTAAGGAAAACATCGCGAAGAAACACGTCATGTCAAGTTCTAGAACAAAACATGAACGAATACATGACATCCACATACCCGCACTGGGCCCGTGTGGTGTATTGTGGGCCACTCCCTTTAATAAAGAGGAGGCCTGAGTACCAGCAGTGGGAACATAAAAAGACTGTGCTATCTTTTGTTAACATAGTAACCTAACCTGATCTTGTTTTATTATTTAGTTGATTAATTGATTAGAGCTGCAGTATACACTTCCACAACGCACAATTTGAATAGGTCAGTTCCCTAAGTTAGACAAGATGGACTAATACCACTCAACACCTTCTGAACGCCTGGAAGGTTGCTATTAACATGGCCACCAACTAGGCCCAAATTATCTAAAGAATCAACCATTGACTCTCCAGGGAAAGACTTGTTAAAGGTTGCAGGAATTAACTGAATGGTGATGAAGTCGCAGGAATCAAATGGAAGCACAGGATCTGTAGTTGTACCGATGCTTTTTTGTTTCGATTGTGGCCGATACTGAGTGTCCTAAACAGAAAGAGCCTAGATCACAAAACACAAGGAATCCTAGTGTGGGCATTTTTTTTTCGGTGGGAAAATAATCTTATGACATCCCCCGCTCTTGGGCGGAGCGTGTCAGACTTTTACTGACTAAAAACCCACTCCTTTTCCTTCATTGCCGTCCGCAAGCCCGCGCCTACTACGGCCGGAAATCGGGATCGGAATCCCAGCAGCGATCGGGACTTGAGAACCGTTGCCTCCCGCGATCGGCCGCCTCCTTTGCTAGCATTACTGCTTCGCAGAAGGAAGCGACCGCCTGCCACCTTAGTGGTGCAAACCTTAGTGTGGGGCATAAGGTTTTAATTTACCTGTTTGTTGGTAATTTTGGGACAGTATTTTTTTTACTTTTAATTTGACCTTTATCTCATCTGATGGAAAGCGATGAAGCACGCTTTCCTAGCAGTAACCTATTCACTCTTAACTTAAAAATCCTCAAGTTGTAGCTATCAAACACAGACTCCGGCAGAAAATTCCACTACTTAGCTGTAGGTACGCACAATGAATGTGTTTCCAAAACGTTTAAGATATTAACTGAATTACGATGTGTACGATGTATTTTTTGTGAGCAGTGGTGGCCGAGTGGTAACGGCCCCGACTTACGAATTGTAGGTCGCGGGTTCAAACCCAGCCAGGCGTATTACTTTGTGTAATTTATTTCATCACCACTGCTCTCAAAACGGTGAAGGAAAACAACGTGAGGAAACCGGTATGTCCTAGAGCCAAAAATTCGAAGACATGTCACATTTACCAACCCGAACTGGGCCCGCGTGGTGGATTACGGCCCATTCCCTTTCCTAGAGAGAGGAGGCCTGAGTCCCAGCAATGGGAACATTAAAAGGCTGATTATGCTATGCTATGCTATGCAGTGGTCGTACCTGTTTCGGCTTATCTAGCAACAGATTGAGGAGAAAAATGTTGTCTGTCTGTTAGGAACACTCGTTAATTACATTAAATATACAACCCGCTGTACAACGCTTGTCCACCCTCATATTGTTGACACCTTTACGGTCCGGACTAAGCGTTTCGCGTAGTCGTTTATGCCGCGTACATCGAAGGACTGGAACAATTTGCCTGCTGCGGTCTTCCCACCCGATTAGGTGTCAACGCTAGAGTGAATAGGCTCTTAATAAACTAGTGCACTTGACCATCAACAATTAAATCACTGCTTATCATCTGGTGAGATCGCAGTTAAGTACTGGTATAAGTAACTAAAAAAATAGGATCATTTCTGCCTTCATTTCTAGGTCCTATAAATGGAACAGACTCGATTCCTAAACATGCGAATGAGACCTTGAAACCAACGAGAAGGATATTAAAAGGACATCGGGTTGGCGACACGAGACCATACATGGTATGCCTCATTTTATTAAACGTTTGGTGAAATTTTAATGTAGGTATACCATGATGTGATAGTGAACCTATGTTTAGGATCCGAAGTCTCATCAACATTATAGAGGCCAAAGTTTGTATGTACATGTATTCGTATATATATTTGTTACTTCATTACGCTCAAACGGTAGAACGGATTGAGATAACATTTAGTACATGGTGGTAGACCATAGAATAGAATAGAATAGAATAGAATAGAATAGAATAGAATAGAATAGAATAGAATAGAATAGAATAGAATAGAATAGAATAGAATAGAATAGAATAGAATAGAATAAAATAAACTTTACTGTACACCAAAATAGTAACAAAACTTTAACACAAACTTAAATCTATGGATACAAAGGCGGTCTTATCGCTGACAGCGATATCTATCAGACAACCCGAGGGAGGAATGTAAGAACTACTGTTTCATCTGATCTGTGGTAATAACCATTACCATATACCATGTCCTGGATTTGCACATAGGACACCTTTTTATCTCGGGGTATGTTAATTGGGGATATTTTTTTACTTTACCCTTTATGACTATTGCAAGTCGAGATATATTCTTGGTTGCGCTGATGTTCCACAAAGTGAAAGTTGATTTATTCTGCAGGTGTATTTAAGAGCGGCTCAGTACCCTGGCTCCAGGGTCTTGGGATCAGACTGGGTGTGTGGAGGAGTTATCGTTCACGAGAGATACGTTCTCACGTCAGCCGCCTGTATTGAAGAAGCTAAACATTTCTACGTCGTCTCAGGCACGAACAAGTAATGTATCGCTTGTACTCACGTATTCCCTATTGAGGCAGGCAGTTATAAAGTGGTACCTACCAACACCTTACTGCTTGCGACTAGAAAAACCAGTAAAACTATTAGGGCTCTAGGTTTATATTTTCGGCGCAAGGATGCTGATCATCATTGAAGCTCTGTCCAGGGACTCTGTTTTGTGGGCGATGGCTGGGTATCGAGCAATAAACAACCTATTGCAACTGATTTATTATAATGCAAGCTTTAGGTATTCACTTCACACAACGAGCAGCGAAACAGTCTCCGACAGTCGATGTTGTTAGCACGACTGCCGACACAGGAAAAGAGCCTCGGACCTCTGCGGTTGGTACTTTTATCTGCTCGGTTCGTGCAAACGTCAGCGCGGATTCTGTCAAAGTGACATGTGTCACTTTTCACTTAGCTCGTTTATTCGTTCTCAAGCTTCCGTACTATTGACTTCTCCGACATATTTATAATCTTTCTATATATGTATAATTCTTCAGTACGTCTATTTATCACCTAACTGAGTATACATGTGGATGGGTGGAGAGGGAGAGGGAGGCCAAAGAAGAGATGGATGGATTGTGTGAACAGTGATATGAAAGAAAAGGAAGTTAGGAAGTTAGTAATAGTATGACGGTTGACAGTATAGAATGGAAGAAAAAAACGTGTTGCGCCGACCCCAAATAAGATGGGACAAGGGCAGGAAGATGATGATGCTAGTAAATAATAATTATTTATTTATTTTCACAAGATGAGATACAGTCTAAACAGTTTACAATAGATAAATGACCAATTTAAATGTAGAAGAAGGGTGTCATGGCGTCCTAGCTAGGTTACACAGTAACCTGTATTAAGGTTCGCCAGCCCAAGATCCCATTATTACAGTTATTTAGAAATACAGAGAGACTGCCTACGACAGTGAAATTAATTACTAAAAAACTTAAGTTTGCCATCAAATGGATAGTGTATGTGTGTTTGTACGTATGTATTATATGCTCAGTGTAAGAATATTATAAAAATAATAATAATACATAATACTAATAAACTTTATTTTCAGACCAGAGATCCATAGTATGAGTAAAACATTAAAGTGATAGGTATTAACTAAAACAACAAAAAAATTAATACTCTATAACACATATTTTAAAGATGGTCGGTGTGTGTACCGCCATCCAAATGGCTTGATTAACTTGGATGAAACTATCTATGATGTATGTTTAAGTAGGACGGTTAAAAATATATTTGAAGTCGGTAGGTGGCGCTGCAAACCGGTTCTCAATTTCTTTCTGAGAAGCCAGATTTCGTGTAGGCCAATGTTTGTCGGAACTGCTAGTTTTAAATAAAATTTATAAACAGAGTTCATTTTGTAATAATAATTAATTATAATAATTTTTATTAGTAAATACACAAGTTTGTAAGAAAAATATACAAATATTAAAAAAATAAACAGAAAACACATCAGAGGTGACCGTGAGCCCCAAACTAAGCACAGCCTGTATCTTGATGGCCCATCTAATCCATCTAACAGTAGGTATAGGCTGATTAGAAGTTCCGTGTGATACAGTACAATACACAGAGAAGATGCAGGAAGGAATTCAAGAGTATCAGTATACAGAAATAATAAAAAATAAAACTATAAATATAACCAAAATTACAATTGCAAGAAGAAAAAAAACTGAACAAAATTAAATTAAAATTGAAAATAAATAGAATAATAAAAATAAAAAAAAACATTGGTATAATTACAATTACAACAAAATCAAACTAAATCACATTTAATTAAAATTAAACTATGATAAATAAACAAAAATTATAAATCAATTCAAATGCCATAGGTGACTTAAAAATAATAATAAAAAACAACTGGATACAATCAATGCATAGCAATATAATAGTTTTTTGTCTTTTTTCGTCACAAAACAAGTTTGAAAAAAATGAATGAAAGAATGCATGTAAAATCTCTAATTTTCCACTTTTTTATTTACAAGTCAACGAGATAAGTCGTTTTAATCTCTTGCATTTTGGATATCTATTTTTTTTAGAATTCCGTACCTCAAAAGGAAAAATCGGAACTCTTATAGGATCACTTTGTTGTCCGTCTGTCTGTCTGTCGTCTGTTTGTCTGTCTGTCTGTCTATCTGTAAGTCAAGACCCTTTATCTCGGGAACGCGTTAAAGTATAGAGTTGAAATTAAAAACATGTACTCTAACATGTCTGTGGCCCCTTGAAGCTGTGAAAAAATCAGACTTCTGAGTTAGCAAAAAATAAAAGATGCATAAGATCAAAATTCATAGGGAACTTCCTGTTGACCTAGAATCCTAGAATTTGGCACAAAGCAAGGTCTCATAGTACAAGTAACTAACTGTAACTTTGTAGGTTCATTACAAAAAAAATGTGTTTTTTGCTAGTCGGAAAAATCTTCGTAATTCAATTCAGGAATTGAACTGTTTTCATAGGTGAGTTTGTACGGAACCCTCAGTGCGCCTCGCACTTGCCCGGTTTTTTTTATTCTGGTTTACATTATTTTTTGCCATTGACCATTATCTTAACCAAAAAAGCCGAGCAAATGAACTGGCCAGTTCAGTGAACAGTTTTATATGCACAGCAAATCGATTTGACAGTTACTTTTAAAGTAAGGACAAGCGAGTCTGATATCAGTTCGGATCTATATACTACGATCAGTTTTATTTGTTCTTAAATTTACAGGTGGATACCGTATACAGACTCGGAAAATGAGTGCATTGCTAACGGTGCCAAGAAAGCCATATGGAAATGCGTGCCAAAATGTGAGTACCCACCTTAGACCATTTAACCTTTGCAGAATTGTTAGAAGGAGCTACCGTGGCCCCGCAAAGGACAACTGAAGGAACACAGGTGAATTTGGATCGGATCTGTCTTTCTCTCACATCGAATTACGATGGTTTTAAGATATCTGAGTGAGGTCCCAGCGTAGTTAGGTGACAAGAAAACAAACTGATGTGTCTGCATAGTCTCAAATTGATGTGGATGGTTAACCTAAGCACTTCTCATCTAGTAGAAGATAATGGATATGCCTTTCGGAGGAATTCAACCTTGAGCCCGACCCTAACTTTAATAGTCACATACTATACGAATTTTGGTCCAATCAAACTACAGATATGACTTTATCAAAACTCAAATAAAATGTCTTCTTTCAAACAAGCTTACGTCTTTGACGGCGATGAATTCGACAATATTCGCTGGATGGTGGGCGACATAGCCGTCGTGAAAGTGGAAGATGCCTTCAACTTCGAGAAGCGTGTTCGCGGCTGTGACTTTGTGCCCAAGAAAGTCGATTTTAACAATCGCTCCGAAGAATTTGAAAAGCCACGCGGTTTCGGATCCATTGCTGGTTGGGGAACCACTGATACATTTGAGGATGTAAGAAAGAAACATATCCATTTATAACTCATTTAAACAGCCTCTTCTTTTTCTATACTCCATTCGAAATAAGATCTTTGGTACGCTATAACTACTGGCAAGATTTAAAAAAATATATTCAAAATTTTATTTTCATTTCGAAAAAAGACTCTTTTTTTACTGTCAGTATAACCGATTTTGACCTTTATTGCGTTGATAGCATGATAAGTGGCGGCTGCAGTAAATAGTTGGTATTGTAACAACTTTTTTGCTTTTCGGGCCATCGTTATGCCTATGGAATAGAAGTAAAAATCGGTTGAACAGATAGTAAAAAAAAATACGGAAGTTGGTGTTCCTATATTAGTTTTGTCTCTTCGTTATTTATCACCGACTTTAAAGTTATTTTGCACATTTTAGTCTTTTTTTTATATTGAAGTCGGTTGTTTTTTTTTTTTTGTTAAATGTTTTTTTCGCACTTTTTAATTATGGTACAGCCAAACATAAATACCTTTTAGCCAGAGTGCATTTCATGACAATTCTAATAATTCCAGGCACGGTAAGGTTACATTAATTTATTACAGCGTTCCGCTACCTACCTTCCGACTTCACAATCAGATCAGTTCGATATGTCACCACCCCCTTTTCTTTCACTCAGTCATCGACTAGACGTATAAACGAAGCAATTTTACTTGTTACGACAGTTCTGCTGTGATCCTATGAGGAGTTCCGTTCCATATCTTCGAAGTTCATGATCAGATCATAACAATATTTCTATGGGACCAACTTGGAAGAATTACCTCTAAACCAAAAAAAAAATATATATTTCAAAATCGGCGAACATAAACAAATGAAACAAAAAAAAACATTCAGCCGAACATAAAACCTCCTCCTTTTTGAAGTCGGTTAAAAAGCTTTGTTTAATCTTAATTTGAATGTAGTATAGTTAATTTATAAGTCAAACTATAAGGGCTAACCCGATGATTAAATCATATATTTTGGACCCAGTAGGCTACGTTTATAGCAGCATTAAAAGATAGCGTTCATTAAGACCTAAATCGTGCAGGTGTATGGGCACTTGCTTCACTCCAACAACTAGATATGTTGTTATGGACTGTGCGTTAAGTGTGAGTTGTTTTTACGTGAACTCGATTAAAACGTTTACTGCGTTTGTTTTTCTGATTGGTTAAGAGCTTGGAGCAGGATAATTGGAGCGCCGAATAAACATGTCGTGCGCGTTAGGCACTCAGAGGCACCGCACTCATATTTGGTGTACGATTGATCAATAAAACTCGTTCTAAAAAGTTCTGCCCCCCTAGCCATGTTACGATCGTTTCGTTCGCGTCGAACGCCTCGAGTAGGCCACGCCTCCGATTCCTTTGTTCTGACCCCGTGACTGAGCGTTGAAACGACGTCAGAACAAAGGAATCGGAGGCGTGGCCTACTCGAGGCGTTCGACGCAAATGAAACGATCGTAACTTAGCTAGGGGGGCTGTTTTACAACGGCTTACCTGGGTGCGCAATCGATGGAGTACTAGGATTTATACAATTCTCACAGTGTCCACTGTTCTATGAGAGGCAGTTGGACGTAATTTAGCACGCGGGCCCAGTGCGAGTTGATCGATGACGTATGCATTTGATTTTTGCGTTCAAGAATTTACCGGTTACCTTGCTATGTTTTCCTTCATTTTTAGAGCAATGGTGATGAAATAATTTACTAAAGTGCCTGTTTGAGTGCGAATCTAATTATACATAAAATTAATTTTATAGGTTTTCTTGTGAAATAATCGTTTACTAAGCTTATATTATCACAACTGTCATTTGAAGCAGTCATAATCGACCTTCATTGCCCAGTTACTGGTTAAGACATTACCATCCGACCCAGAATTTGGTCTGCTACAGTACTAACTCCTAAGAATTTACTGATGGAAAAATCAAAAAGGTCTGATCGATCTAAGAGATGAATACACAACACCAGTAACTATTTTAATTTTCTTAGTTACTTTGTGAGCAGTTGCAGTCCAATGGTGGCAACGGCCCCGATTTAAAAGTACGTCCTGGGATCAAGCCCAGGCAAGCGCTTTGCTTTGTGTATTTTATTTCATCACCTCTGCTCTCAAAACGGTCAACGAAAACATCGTGTGGAAACGAGCCTAAACTAGCACCAGAAATTCGAAGACATGTGACATCGATCACCCCGCACTGGACCCGCGTGGTGGATCTCGGCCCTTTCCTCTTCCAGAGAAGAGTCTTGAGTCCCAGAAGTGGAAATATTAAGGTTGATTATGCAATATTGATTTTTAAATAACCATTGACTTATTTTTAGATACTTCAAGATGATAAAGAAAAGCCAGTAAGTACTTTCATACATATACCTACTTAATAACACAGGGAATCATTAACATCATAATTGGCATACTTTAAATTGGTGCATCCGTATATAAATTTTGCTTGGATGAGAACAGCTTTTCCATGTTAGTTGCATTATTCATTTCTTTGCTAGTCATTTTGATGAGACGGCGTACGGAAAAGTACCGTTACTGAGCTGCATCCACCGCCTCACTCAGATGCTGTGTGAGCCCGGATGTCTTCTGATCTCCACTATGTGAGCGGGCTGGGAAAGTCCATCGGACACTCTCGTCTGGTCGCCAACCAGCACGATAGTGCATTCCGGGATTTTTCGACAGTTGGCGGGGTAGCCTTTCATGTGTAGCTAGCACATTACTTAGACACCCAAATACCTGCGGTTGGCTAGCGGTGCACCGTGCCTCGGATTCTGCTATCCTCCGCGACTAGTATCCAGATACGTCCATATCAGAACGAGCCAGGTTGGTCCGCTTGCATTGGAATAGCTATTCCGACCCAAGAAGCGTGTCTGTTCACCGCTAAAAGGAGCCCGTTTGCCTTGGCTCCTGCTTTTCAGAATGTATCTCTGAAGTTCACCGACCGCCTTCAGCTCTTGGGAGTAGAAATTTCCTCAGACCTTAACTTTGGGCAGTCCATTAAGTCCAAAGCAAAGGTACCTGCTAGGAAACTCTGCGTTCTTGCAAAGGTCCGGCGGTACTTCATACCAGGATAGCAAATTATATAACGCCTGTGCGTTGGATACTCGCCGTTCGTCGGGTTGTCCGATGGTAGAAAGGAGATGGCGGAATCACGTCATGCAATTCCCGCGCACACTCTCCAAAATGTAACCTGTAAAATATCGATAGACTGGCTACCCTGCGCCTGTGCTCGAGGCTTTGTAGATTGGACTTAACCAAATCTGGATCCCCAATTAGCCTTTTCGCACGCCTTTCCACCGAGTCCAATGCTGCTAGATGGCATTTTGCAGCACCAGCCCATATGTGACTGCAGTACTCCACACACGATCGAACCTGTGCTTTGTATAACATTAGAAGCTGTCCCGGTGTGAAGTACCGTCGGACTTTTGCAAGAACGCCTAGTTTTCTAGCAGCTATCTTGGTTTTGGACTCAATAAACCGCCCAAAATTGAGGTCTGGGGAAATTTCAGTCATTTAAAATGTCCAGCCATTATAAAAAATGTCCCAATTTATTACTTGCTCCAGAGCATAATACTTTGAAAGAACTGAACTGCGTTTAGTGATTCACAGTTTCCACAATCCAAACTACAATCTTAATCCTAATTGCAGAAGTTACGAACTTCAAAGAATTCAGTAGAACTTATGGAAGCAGATGTTCAACTGATTTCGTCAAAGAATTGCAAGCAACGCTGGGACTCTCGCTACCATTTCGTAATAGATGAACAAATGGTCTGCACTAAGGATATCACAGATGATGAGGCTATGAGTAGCCTTTGTGCGGTCAGTACTTACTTATCTAGAAAACAATATGAGCAAGAAAAAAGGCTAAAAATCAGCAGAATTATTTTATGGACACCGAACGTGTTAAATGTTCAAATATTACGAACTAATACTCGTAGGTAGATCTCTGTATAACAAGAGGTCTTTGTTCTGTAGGGTCATATTATAATGTTGGTGTTCATATTTTCTTTTATTTATTTATTTATTAAAACTTTATGCACTAGTAAAAAACACTGTACAAAGACGGACTTAATGTCTTAGGCATTTTCTACCAGTCGACTTTAGGGTGGTGCAGAAATATAACATGGTAGGGTGCAACATAATGGTAAACTAGATTAAGAAAACAATAATAAATATTTACTTAGATACATACATACAAATTAACAAAGTTTTTATGAAAAAAGTATCCAACAAATCATCGCTGTGATGATTACACCAACTTCTTACGAATGTATTCACGTGCCATCACCTTAAAAGTGAACCGACTGGAAGCCGTCCTGATGTTCAGAGGGAGCGCATTTCAAAGAGAGACTGCCTGGACAAAGAAAGAGGACTGGATAAACCCAGAGCGATGTGTGCGCTTTTATATGCGGTGCGGAAAACATAACTCAATGGAAAAAAAAGCCAGGCTGAAGTGGGTGTGGACTGGCTGTATTTCATAAATGCACCCGGACAGGCGAGCGAAGATCGTTACTCATTGTACACCTGAGGGATGGCGACCACGGTGAAAGTGGTGTGACGATCTGATCATATTCACGAGGCAAAGATCAGAGATCGCCCTATATAGAGGTTTGGAAGAAGGGGAGGCCTTTATACAGTTGAGACACTATACAACATAATTTTAGTATATGCCAAACCCGAAACACGTGTCTAGTAAGGGGTTGTTTTGCTTCCGCACCCAGTGTGCGCTGACGCTTTATACCCGCTATGACCTGCCGTGACCTTTGATTTACTTGTAGTGGTCAAAAAAAATAACACGGTGTAAAACTCATTTCAATTGATTCAGTTACTGATTCTGAATAAAGTATATTCAGGATTCTTACAGGCGTTTATGACAAATTAGTTGGAGAAGGCAGCCTAACGGGAAGACAGGACAACTATTATCTATATCTTTGCCCAGCAGTGAGATAACATCATCATCATTTCAGGTAAAAGACCTCCACTGCTGGACATAAGCCACTCCCAAACAACATAGGTGTAAAACAAAGCAGGTAAAAAAAGAGGTTAATAAACGATTTTAATCAATTTCAGGCACATGAAGTCAACTGCAAGGAGTTAGAATACAGTGATAACGATAACGCAGACGACTATGAAGATGATGATCCGAACCAGAATGATAAAGAATCGAAGAAACAGGAACCAGAACAGGAGGAAGAACAGTATAGAAGGATGTATGTAGCACCTGGACAGCTGCAGGTCCATACCGCTGGCCATTACCATGATACTAGAAGAAAGAATGCTATACCTACCGGCGGTTTTTGTGAGGTAGGTAACAGAACAGTATTTTGTCTGGTGGCATTAAATCCGCCTATGAACCTACTTTGAAATAGCATCTAAGCCTAAGGCTTCAGCCAATACTGTGGGCTGCCAGCTAGAGATCAGACCTTTCTAGAAGAGGTAATATGACATAATCCACCACGCGGGCCTAGTGCGAGTTGGTGGATGTTTGACTGATCAATAAAATCCTATTATGTCAAGTTTTATTTACAGCGATTATACGTACCTGTCACTGCTCTAACCGGGGTAGTTAACGCTAGACAACCACTGCTCTAGTCGGGGCTGTTACCACTAAACCACTACTACACTAGTCGGGGCCGTTACCACTGAGCCACTAATACACTAGACGGGGCTGTTACCACTGAGCCACTACTACACTATTCGGAGCCGTTACCACTGAGCCACTACTACACTAGTCGGGGCCGTTACCGCTGAGCCACTACTACACTAGTCGGGGCCGTTACCACTGAGCCACTACTACACTATTCGGAGCCGTTACCACTGAGCCACTACTACACTAGTCGGGGCCGTTACCGCTGAGCCACTACTACACTATTCGGAGCCGTTACCACTGAGTCACTACTACACTAGTCGGGGCCGTTACCGCTGAGCCACTACTACACTAGTCGGGGCCGTTACCACTGAGCCACTACTACACTATTCGGAGCCGTTACCACTGAGCCACTACTACACTAGTCGGGGCCGTTACCACTGAGCCACTACTACACTAGTTGGGGCCGTTACCACTGAGCCACTACTACACTAGTCGGGGCCGTTACCACTAAGCCACTACTACACTATTCGGAGCCGTTACCACTGAGCCACTACTACACTAGTCGGGGCCGTTACCACTGAGCCACTACTACACTAGTCGGGGCCGTTACCACTGAGCCACTACTACACTAGTCGGGGCCGTTACCACTAAGCCACTACTACACTATTCGGAGCCGTTACCACTGAGCCACTACTACACTAGTCGGGGCCGTTACCACTGAGCCACTACTAAACTAGTCGGAGCCGTTACCACTGAGCCACTACTGCTCAAGAGCAGTAGTGGCTCTAAGCATTAAGCTTAATTTACGCCTGTAAATATCGAGTTTACGTGTGGTGTGAGCCCTCACTGAAGCATATTTTCAAATAGTTTTAACAAATAGGCCCCTATTTGTTAAAACTATTTGAAAATATGCTTCAGAGAGTGGACGTTCTCAAAGAATTGTGGAAGTTGGAATCAGAATTTGTGAAAGTCAAATAAGCGAGTTATAGACTTTTAAATTGGGTCCTCAGTTCACACATAGAGGAATGAGGGCCCACCTGTACCGGATAAACTATGGACACTACAGATAAATAATAAATGATATTTATTTTGCAAATAGGTTTAAAAAAACTCACTTTCGAACGTCAATTTTTTTTTCGTTATTTTAAACTAGATGAGACCAGTGTTTCCTAGCTGACTACTCTGCAAAGAAACACCAAAACAAACTTAGGGGTCAAAATCTCTTTTAAAGAACTCTTTATGCTAAAATCTAAGGTACTCGTACCAAACAAAAACTGAGGAAACAAGATATTATTGTAAATACACTCCTACTTTATATATGCTTGTTCAAAATGGGCCCTCAAATCTCATTGACGTAAATATTTACAACGCAAATAAAATGAAACTATTAACTTACAGCTGCTATTCGAAGTCCTATAAGCTACACGATAAATTATGGAAATTCGTGAAAGCAAGAACAACTCGCATCTACTTGTTATATGAAACTTATGACCTTGAAAAAATTCGGGCCCTACGTCCTCCATTTTTTCGTTTTTTCATTATATAACACGCAACGTATGAGAGATAAGACAAACACAAAATTGTCTTCTCTTTTTTTGTCTGAAGCTAGTGCACGATTCTAAATTGGTCGTTTCCTGTGGAGAAGAACCGGCAAGAAACTCCAAGAAGAACCGGCAAGAAAGTACAAAGAACCGGCAAGAAACTCCGAGAAATTTCAATCGAATTTACTAATAAAAATTAGAACAAATGATATTATCATAATATTTTTAATTTTTTATAGACTCCATCAATTTCGACCTAGCAAGCGGATTATAATACTAAGTAGTTTAGCAAAGAAAGCTCTCAAACAAAGTCTTTGTAAACTATGTGCTAAAAACTGATGATATAATACAGTGAATCTTTATAAATTATTGGAAATTTTTGTGTAAAAAACATTAAAATACAATTATTTTATGTACCCCAAAATAATATAATTAATTACACATACATATATTTTAAATTGTTTATTATGAAAATACATCTAACCATGTTGTCAAATCGTATATAAATAAATTTATAATCAATATACAAATAAATAAAAATTCTGAAAAAAATTAAAATAATGAAAATTAAATTCATTAGAAAAGTTTTCAAATCTGACCCAAAGCACGGTAACGTCAGTCATATTAAAGACCTTATGAAGGTGAAATCACTTATTTTTTGGTCCTTTTTTAGAACGACCACGGTGGGCCTCTGATCGTCGGTCAAGGCAAGACCGCCATGGTCATAGGAGTGATGAGTGCTTGCCTCACGAAAGACATTACCAGAAAATGTTATGGACCGTTCCTCTTCACCAGCGTTTTTCGGTACAGGAACCTGATCACTTGCGCAATCGATAAGGAACTTGGGTGCGTTAAACATCATACACACATACTTATATCTTATGTTGATTTCACAGGAGCGTTATTTTGCTTGATTGATGAGAAGCTGTTTTTCGATAAGATTACCAGTCCTGTCCACTGCCGCCAACGAACTTATACCTTTACCCTCTTTTATGAATAAATCCTACAAAACGAAGTTTCCTTGAAGATTTTTTTTGAAGTGGGAACTCATGAAATATCATCATCCCGCTCTGGGTGGACCGAGAGGGCGTATCAGATTTTTACTGGTTAAAATCTACCTGTGTCCCATCAATTACCCTTTGCTTTGCTGGGCCACGGCCACAAAAAACTTATTTTGAAAACCGATATCGGCAGAGTTACCTATCTTTATAGCGCTAATTATTTTTTTTGTTTTTATTCACAGAGCTACATGCAGGATGTTGTTGAGGTCATCTAAAACTCCAATGACCGAAACCTTCTTTGATTGGTCCGGGCATAAAGACCCGAACGTTAAACGTTTGCGCGCGTACGTTACTTTCACCATACAGCTTGTCATCTAATATAAACTAACTTTTGCCTGTTGCTTCGCCCACGTTAAACTAGAAAATGATCCCAAGGGAACACAAAAGGCATCCAAAGTCCTATTCTAGAACATGGCGTAGCCGTGTACCATCACATTTCATCCAAATTCGCTCAACCATTTGAACGTGAAGAAGTAACATACAGTGGCAAACAACTATACAAAATTTTACCTTTATAATATTAGTGTGATCCAAAGTATTTCTGTCTATATGCTACATTTCCATACTCTGACAAAACCGCTGACAAACGTAATTCGTATTTCATCCTAAAGACTGACAAATACGTATTAAACTTGGTACACAAATGGAAATAATATCTCATCATAAAATCATTTGATCTCGAGAAGTTTTTGGCGGGATTTTATTCAAGTGAAGTTCAGCGGCTGTTTTAATTATTTGCACATTGATTCCTAGTGGAAATTGTGATGTAAAATTGGTGTAAGTAGTTTTGTATCCAATATGTGGAATCATTGAAACAGGCGCGACCTCAGAATTTTATTGTAGTAGTCAACACTACAATAAAATTCTGAGGTCGATCTCAGCGAAGTTTGCCGAGAAGTTTGACTTGATACATTTGCTGCCAAATACTACAAAAACATGTGTACGTCCATTTTGTAATGGTAAACCAAGTAACTATTCATACAAAGACATGGCTTAGGATTAGGATTTAGTATTCCAGCCAAAAACATTACATGAAAAATTACTTAATTTCTTTCTTTGTAGGCCTGGAAACAAAAGAATCATGAAAAGAACAACTAAGGCTCGATCAGTATTTAACACAACAAAACATGCATTCATTGCTAGAACAAGAAATATATCACGTACAACGAAGAAGCCTATCAAATTCACCAACTAAATAGATGAAGTTTCCACGAAAAGGGGCATTGTGGCATCGATAAAAGAAATAAAATACAATTCGATTATTAATTAAATACAATTTGATTATGAAATGATATTTTTCACGGACTTTTGGTTTTTCCTATCCTTTGTGCCATAGGTGCCCCGAAACATACAATCTAAACGACTTTTTTACTGCTGATAGCAGTAAAAAAGTACACCAGGATCAACCGGTTATGAATATGCGGATCAGAGACCCTTCCACGAGCCACTGACGTTCTTTTTGACGACCTCAAGTAAACTGTTAAAGGGATGGAGCTATACTAATAGGGTGTATAGATCCATCTCTCTTTCTCGCACGCCTGACATTTTAACACGTCACGTTAAGACCCCTGGATAAAGATGTAGGAATTTTAAACCGGTTTCAGATACGGTTACGGATATGAAATTATTTAGGATTATCCGCCAGTTTCGGTTACGCACAGATAGTATATATTTTTAAATTAATAACTAATGCGACTGTGATCCCACCTGATAGTAAGTAGTGATGCAATCGCTGATGGTGAGGCGCACTAGTTTATTAAAAGCCTATTCACTTTAGCTTTGAAGGCACCCTAATTATAATCGGACGGGAAGACCGCAGCAGACAAATTGTTCCAGTCCCTCGATGTACGTGGTATAAACGACGAGGCGAAACGCTTGGTCTGGACTGTAGAGGTTTCAACAACGTAAGGGTGGATACTCGCCGTTCGTCGGGTTGTCCGATGGTGGAATCAAGTAATGCAATTCCCGCGCACACTCTCTAAATTGCATCCTGTAAAACACTGAAACGCTGGCTACCCTACACCTGTGCTCAAGGCTTTATAGATAGGACTTACCCAGATCTAGATCATCAATTAGCCTCTTCGCATTCCTTTCCACCGAGTCCAAAACTGCTAAGGGGCATTTTGCAACACCAGCCCAAATGTGGCTGCAGTACTCCAAACACGAACGGAGCTGTGCTTCGTATAACATTAAAAGCTGTCCCGTTGTGAAGTCCCGCTGGACCTTTACAAAAACGCCAAGTTTCCTAGCAGCTACCTTGGCTTTGGACTCAATGAACCACCCAAAGTTAAGGTCTGAGGAAATTTCAACTCCCAAAAGCAGAAGGCCGTCGGTGTACTCCAGGAATACATTCCGAAAAGTAGGAGCCAAGGTGAACAAGTTCCTTTTAGCGATGAACAGACACGCTTGTGTTTTGGTGACGTCGCATCCCACCAGATTGGCTTTCCTCCACTTAGAGACTGGCTGAAGTGAGGTATTCGTACGCTCTACTAGCCTCTCTTTGGGACCGAATTAGCTCCTTATTAGTCCGAGCACTTGGCAGGTATCTCTCTACAAATGTGCTATCATCTGCATACCCATAGATACCGGGCATCAGCAGACCGTTGATATGCAGCAGGAAGAGAGTTGCAGGGAGAACAGACCCCTGAGGACCTCCAGCATTAGTCGTCATGGGCTCTGATGAGCATCCATCGACAAAAACTCGGAGAGACCGTTCAATCTGGAAGTCTTTCACCCAGTTAATCAGACCAGTAGAAATGCCCTACGCTGGAAGCTTACTCAAAAAGCTAGCGTGCCATACCCTGTCGAAGGCCTTCGAGATGTCTAAGGAAACGGAAATCCCTTCCCCATTCTTCTCGAGGGTCTCGCCCTACATGTGGGTGGCATAAACTAGTAGGTCCCCAGTAGATTGATTGCGGTGAAACCTGTACTGTCGGTCACCGAGGAGATCGTAATCTTCAAAGTATGCCATGAGGCGCGAGTTCAATACACACTTCATAATCTTGCATAGTATGGGGGTTATTGAAATCAGCCAATAGTTGGCAGGATCGGCACGACTGCCCTTTTTGGGCACGGGTTGCACGTTGGCAAACTTCCAGGACTTGGGCACTATAGCCAGTGTTCCATCAGGTTTAACCAGCGGAGGCAATGAGGGCCGACAGAACTTCACTTCGACCGTTCTTGGCAAGGGCCCAGAATGTTCTGCTACCTGACGGCTGTGCAGAGAGCTTTATGCCAATATGGGTAACGCGATCGAAGTGAATCTTTCTTAGTGCCTTTTTGTAGGACTTGGCAGTATGATTGAAGGCTCTCTTATTTGACCTTAGATCCAAAGCTTTGTGGTCACGAGCGTCAACCCAAGCGAGAAATGCCGAATGCTTACGCTGTTCAGCTTAAACGCAATCGGCGTTAAACCATGGGTGAGTTGACTCGCCGATACGTAAGTCGCGAATAGGGATGAAATACTCCTTAGCTTGACGTATCACATCGGATATAGAATCTGCAAAGCTCGACGAATTTTCAGGAGAGAAGCAGACTTGCTGCCAACATTCGCCGTTCACCGCGTGAGTCACAGTCAGGTGGGGGAAGGACGATACAGACTTCACCAGACAGTGATCTGAAGTTTCAATTGGTGAGGAAACTATTACGATACATCTGTCCATCCGGACAGACAGTGGTCAGCAGATGGTCCAGACAATTGGCAGTATGACCAACTAAATCAGGCACTCTTGTCGCTTACTGTACCAACTGGGAGAGGCCCATCGATACTGCATATTTTTGCGCTTCTCTCCCAGCATGGCCGGTCCTCTGGTACGGGAAAAGCCAGTCTTAGTGATAGGCGTTAAAATTCCCCAGAACGACAAACTGCGCATCAGGGTGCCAACGCAGAGCCTTATCGGCGGCCTCACTGAGGCGGCCAAACAGTTGAGTCGTCTTCTGGCGACCGCTGTGCGATCGGTAGACACAGGTATAGACAATTTTGTCCACACCGGTGTCCACCAACAACCACAACGTTGAGAAATTAGGGTCCTCAAGGTGACGGAGACGCTGGCAACAGATGTCATTTCGGACATACAAACTACGGCACACTGCAGGAAATGGTGCCCTGGGTAGATGAGATACGCCGCATCTGACGGACATCTGATCTGGGCCTCCGTCAAGAAAAGTAAATGGGGTTTGTCAGTCTCAAGGTAGTGGTGGGCCGCATCGAGATTGGAGTGCAGTCCTCGAATGTTCGAGAGGTGCACTTGGAGTAAGAGGACGTGCATCCGCTGTACACTTTTTGCCATTCATTTTTTGGCAGTTGAGCGAGATGATGCGATGTAAATCCAACAACACGACCAGAGTTCCTGTGCTAATGGAGGTTTGATCTGGAGACTGCGGGGACGCTCGCGCCCAGGGATCGCCATAGGTTCATTAGTTTTCAACGTTGGCGGGGCAGCCTTTTTTGTGTGGCTTGACTACTTGGGCCCCCAACTATCTGCCGTCGGCTGGCGCATCATACCCGGTATATATCGCAACACAACTGCTTATACCCATCTTCCACAATATGGCTTCACCACACATCACGCTGGAACACGAATGATCGCTTGCCACCGCATTTATTGCTCGTTTACTACCCAGGGGACACGTGTAGGGTGGTTAGAACTAAGTAAATCCTACGGACGCGAGCAGTTTATCTTCAAAATTTTATATTATAAAAGTAAACACAAATAGCACGACTTGACTATTATTTCTAGTCTAGATTATCATTTGTTGGCCAGGTAAAAGAACAAAACCTGTCGTAAGGAACTTTCCGAAAGTTTTATATCTGTTTCGGTTATGCTATCGACAACCATATACAAAACATACAACGTTCTAAAAGTGGCAACGTTAAGAATACATTTACAAATTCTTCGTACTATCGACATGAAGGCATGAAGGTACCGGAAAATTTACTGTTTTTTTTTTTTGGAAATTCATTAAATGACTCCTTCACGTCAGGGTAGAGCGAAAGAGAGTAGCATAGCATAGCATAATCAGCCTTTCAATGTTCCCACTGCTGGGACTCAGGCCTCCTCTCTAGGAGAGGGAATGGGCCGTAATCCACCACGCGGGCCCAGTGCGGGTTGGTGAATGTCACATGTCTTCGAATTTTTGGTTCTAGAACATGCCGGTTTCCTCACGATGTTTTCCTTCACCGTTTTGAGAGCAGTGGTGATGAAATAAATTACACAAAGTAATGCGCCTGGCTGGGTTTGAACCCGCGACCTACAACTCGTAAATCGGAGCCGTTACCACTCGGCCACCACTGCTCATAAGCGAAAGAGAGTGTAAGAGAATTACTGACTAAAATCCATCTGTGTTTCTGCAGTTGCTCTTTGCGTTCCAGAGGCACGGTAACTCTATCGGAGGAATGAGAAAATTACCAGATAATATAATAATAGAAAACATGAACGAAAATAAAGCCAGATATCTCTCTCATACACAGCCCTCGTTTTTATGTCCGATCTAATAAAGAAAGAGGCTGTAATGTAACCGTAGATGAGACGGTTCATAAAGTCAAACTTTTCTGAAAACTCAACTTTATCATTAACGGCCCCATACTGTAACTAGATGTAGATGTAGAGGCCCATGTGGCCGATGCCAAACGCAAAGGGCAACAGAAGGACACGAGTGAGGTTTTAGTTACTACAAGTCTGACACGCCCTCACACACCACCCAGATCCACCACCACTCACCAGATGATTACCACTATTAAAAAAAAGATGATCCATATCCATACTCATATTACCCTATAAATAAGATTATTTGGCCCGAGTGGAGACGTCGTGTGCAGCGGCACGTGCAAGCCTTTCAAAATAAGAGGAGGTTAGCATTAGATGATAGAGTACTGTAGACTCCGCGAATTCTTAGGTAACTTTTCATTATGATTATTTTTATTGAACTTTTTAGTACAATATCGACCAGTCTACACTGTCCTTACATAATATCTACTTATTCTGTAAAATAGAAATATTGTAACATCATTTTTTTTTTTAAAAGATTAACCATGGAGTTTCTTGCCGCTTCTTCTCCTTGGAAACGACCAATTTGGAACCGTACACTAGCTTCTGACGTTTTATAAAGGCCCATGTAGGCCTATGTGAAATAAAAAACCTTTGACTTTGACTTAGATCAAAAACACCATTACCTCAAAGCTTACACCAACCGCTATCAATTAGTCGATATCAGTGTTCTAACATGTCTGCTCTGGAGACTGACCATGATGTGTTAAAATGTCAGTCGTGCGAGCGAGAAAGAGGAATGGAACTATACAACCTATATGGCTCCATCCCTTTAACAGTTTGGTTTACGTCGTAAAATGGATCGTATTAGTTACCACGACAAGGAGCCAAGGAGCGCGGTCACAGAGGCCAAAATCAGCTAGAAGATATCATTATGTTATAAATAAGAAAGTAATTCTGTCTGTTTGTTACGCTTTGAATGTTTAAACCTATAGCCCTATAGGACACGTTAGCGAAGTTTCCTTGGGATAAATTCTGATTATCGGGCGGGAGAACACGCTGACAGAAATGAATCTAAAAAGTTTATTTGAAGGGGTTCAGGATAAAGTAAGCATAAATTGAAATAAATCATTCAAATTCGCTTTAAAGCTATTGTCTTGACTCGCGTCTTTCGACTATGATTGTTGATATCGTGCTTGTTTAAGAGTGGTAATATGCATTTGGAACAAGAAAATTAAAATCAAAAAGTAATTACTAAAAAGTTTACTCATAAGACGAAACCAATTTATTTCCTAAATCAATTAACTTGTAAAAATAATTACATTGTACTTAACTTACAATTTCCGGATAACGTATAATTTATTGGCTTCAACAAAGCGTAACTCTCTGGAAATTGACCAAATAATTAAAATCCTCAATTTCCTTTACAGATTAAACAAATAATTTTCTCGATCCTTCTTGGATCGGGCGGTGACTGAAAATGACGAATTTTTGCTTGCTCCTGGCGACTACATTTTTAATTTTAGGTAAGTATCTACTTAATATACTTTATCCTTTATATATTTTTTATGGTTATTCAATTGATTTTCATCTATATTTTCTGATCCAGGTCCATTAATAGCACATTCGTCAAAAAAAGATAAAGAAAAAAATGAAGGCACTACTTTGAAGACACATCATACGAAACATCACTCCAAGAGCAACGACACGGCACTGAATGAAGTGGAAGAGATAGCAGACGATGGTTGGAACTATGAGAATACCACCGCCGTAGATAGCAGGAGAATCCTGTTCAGTAAGAGAACCGAGAAGGGGAAGAGAGCGTACATGGTGAGTATGTAGGCACGACAATCAAGTAGGGGCAAAGGGTTTCTTCAAATCACATTTTTTGATGCAACTTTGCAGAAGGAAGTTTACAAAAGAATCTTTCGGTATCAGATTAATACCGAGATCTGCTCGGGGATCGCGGAATTTTTAACATATCGATGACGTCACCATGCCACGGAAGCTCCAATGTGGTGACACGTGTCAACATCGGTTGCCATGTAACATCGGTATTCATAGACCAGACTTTGAAACAAGTTAGCTGAAACCTAGTCGGTACTTTTCCAAGACTGCGTTATGGAATATCATTTCGAAAATTTTCTCGCTTTTATTGGACTGAACCATTTAATCCCGCAATAAAGCAACGTTTAAAGTACACACACATCAGTCACGTCTATGTAGCATCACTGGTTAGTCAAGTTAAAAATATAATTTGATTACAATTTGAAGGACTCGGGGTCACGTCACGAGTCACGACTGGCGTGACTCAGGTATTTACATATATATATATATATATTGTCTTTATCTGATAATCCACGTGGCTGATATGCATACCCGCTTCACTATTCCCAACGACTGCAACTTCTGAAAGTGACTGATGTGCAAATACGAACCCATTTCGTGACTCGGGAATCACACCCGAGTAGCATTAGTCCTGGATCTCTCTCTTCGGTCGGGTTTCCGGACAAACTCAAAGAGTAAAGGAACATAAAGTAGACAACGCATAACTATGAATTAATCGCACGTTTATGCAATAAAACGTATCAAATATAATAGCCCAGTCTCCGTTGATATTAGTTGCCGTAAATAAATTCGGTCGAAGTTTTTTACTATACTCTGAAAAATAAAAAGAACTCCAAGTCAAGTTGGCTTTTACCATTACACAGGTATACCTCCAACTGACTAAAGAATCTGCTAAAGCCCACAAATACCGTGGCTGGTTATGCGGCGGAGTCATCGTTGATCCCTATTACGTGCTGACTTCAGCAGCGTGCGTAGAAGATGCTGACAGGTTCTACATAGTCTCTGGTACCACAAAATTCGTTGACAGCTTCGATTATAAGAACGACGAATGTGTCTGCAAACATCGCCGCAAAGTTGTATGGAAATGTATCCCTAAGAGTAAGTATTTTGAGACTATATATCGTCATTTGGTAACTTATAATGGAAAATAAATCAAGGGCTAAATTTTTATAGCCATTTTACTTCAAAAACTAAAACGTATTTCTCCAATTCTCTAGACTACAAATTTGACTTCCAAGACAGCATCAAATGGTCATCGAACGACATCGCAATAGTCAAAGTAGATAAAGCCTTCAAACTCGGGGTGCAGGAGAAGGGATGCGAATTCGCAGCTGAATGCATTCAGTATAACAACATTAGTAGAGACTTAGAGAAACCAGGAACCAAAGGATGGATCGCGGGATGGGGAAGTGGTAATAACTTTAGAGAGGTAAGTTTCTCTTAGGATTTATTGTCGTCTCTGTTGTTCAAATTTAATCCAACCAGTATGTGGCTACTTGGCTACTTGGACATCGTTAAGTACATGTCATTAGCTACGTTCAGTCCTTGGAGGTGGTTACACATGAAAGGCAGGAAAGGATTTGTATGGTATCCTATGAAGGAGCTACACACTGGCACTGTGTTTGGGATGGGTCAGTCGTTGTTCCAGACAGAAAAGACTTGAGGACTTATATAAGCATGTAATATTATAATGATATAATTCATATTCCCAGGGTGTATACCGCCGTCAAGGACCTCATATACCCAAAAACAGCAAATGCCTCCAAGAAGCCAAAGTCTGCATTATGGATAACGAGCAATGCGCTAAGAAATGGGCTCAGAGGTTTAGGGAAATTATCACACAATACATGATCTGCACCAAAGATGTTATGAAGAGGCTTAGTGAACTTTGCGAGGTAAGAATAACTTAGTTACAGGAAGATGTCGTGAATAGGGTAGTGGTGAAAGGCGACAAAATTATTATGTCGCCTGTCACGACCAAGAAGTTAAATAGGTGTTCTGTGGTGTAAAGTCATGTGTAAAGGACATAGAGGTCCCCCTTAAAACGTGAAAATTTGTAGTTCCTATTTTATCATTACTTTTTATTATTATTATTTCTTTATTGTCAGGTAACTAAGGGCCTTAGATAAAATACATTATATGACAATCTTATTAACAAAATAAATTAATACATATTAAAAATATAATCGTAAGCGAAACACGACAGCTTTCGGCCAAAAGTCCTCTCTCAAAAAGGTTTGTAGATGGTGGGTTAGAATTCAGATCACGAACGACTTGAAGTTGGTGTCATGGCGCGAATCCAGCCTTTCGACCCTCAGAGTCCAGATGCTCTTTATCTTCATATATTCCACGGCTTTCTCAAACTTCGTAGAGTAATGCAGATGCGAAATATACAGCTGCGTCGTAGGCACAGCAGGACGCAGCAGCATATTTGGTCCACTCGGTACGGTACCGCACAGGTTACGGGAACAGGACTTCTTCTTCTTTTCTACTCGAATGAAACCCTCTTCATCAACTTCGTCTGTTTTTGGCAAGAAGATAAGTACCGCAGTCAGGGTAGGTTGAGAACCCATTTTCACTTTGTCCCCTATTTTCGCTAGTCGTTTAGGTTGCGACGTACCTGGTTTCTTGGTGGTGACAACAGCAGCATAGGTACGTTTAGGGGTCAACGTATCTAAGTATGTCGTTCCCGTAGCCGGTGTAGAGGCGCAGGCGACGGCGACGGCGGGCGGTACTTGATCAGCATTTTCGGCAGCTGGTGACACACTTGTGTTCGTCGATTCAAAACAGCCGACTGATGCATTTTGCCCCTCTTGACTTGTATTCACCTTTGAGGCCTCAGGTGACCCAGTTACTGAACCAACGTTTCGCAATAACGCTATTAACACACGTAGTTCAGTATTGGATTGTTTCTGATGCCTCCATTCTAGACTGCATCTTGGTCATCTCAACTTTCAAGGTAGTGATATCCTTTAGCAGCCATGTAACGTCGACGTGATCGAACGCGACGGGGAGCAGTTTACTCAGTTCCTTCGCCACGAAATCTTCTTCAACATATCAATAATATCTTGAATACTCTTCTCAGTTCCATCTCTTCGGCGAGACGGCATCTGGTCCAGTTTTCGAAGAAACTGGAACAGTAGCAGTTTTACACTGCTGATCTCGTCCTTCTTGAAATTGGACCGCCATATCTGCAGGATTCTCACCTCATCCATGTACACAATAGTATGGACCAGGAATGCCAGCAATTCATTGACTATGATTTTTTTTTTTGAACTCAGTGTTTTCTGGCGGCGGTTATTGCTGCGCAACACGCGTATAAGATTCGTACCGTGCACGGTGAAAACACATCCGTATTTGAGCGTGCAACGCACTGTACTTCTGCAGATTTTTATGCAGACCTACTATGATAAGAAACTGGATTCTAACCAAGTATACCAATACTCTACTACTAATGCGCACAAGCCTCGTGTGGTAACTTACGATTTATTTTTTAGTTACTGCTGGAACACAGATCTTTCCGTGTACTATTCCCACTGAAATAATACTTTAATTATTTTATAGAAAAAATACGCTAACTGCACAGATGTAGACAGTAGACGCCAAACAGATGTGGAAGTTCCAACTAAAACACTCAACGTTGACTTGGGCAGACATTTGAGGGATCCTAATGACTACACAGCGAGAAGATCATCGATGCAAGGAGGTTTTTGTGAGGTTAATATATACCTTATTAATTTTTGAATTAATTAGTTTGGTACTCTACGTTGACCTAAATCTTGGGTAACTTTCGGAAGTTAGAACTAATTGATTGTAGTACAAGATTAAATGTTAGATTGCATGAAATTTCAAATTGGAAACTGTAGAAGTAACTTTAAACTTTGTAAAAACATTAAAGCAATTATTATTCTCGCAAATTTCCAGAATGACCACGGCGGTCCTTTGATAGTGCGATATCAGGGCAAAGAGAAGGTTATTGGAGTGATTTCTGCCTGCAAAATCGACCCCAAAACTCACAGCTGCCATGGACCCTTCTTATATACATCAGTCTATAGGAATCGTCAGTTCATATCTTGTGCTATTCACAAGGATGTCGAGTAAGTATTTTGAAGCGTTTATCCTAGCTATTCCTCATAGATACAATAAGATAACAACACAGTTGTTAAACATTGTCTCACAATATCGCCAGGTAATAATATAATAATAATTATTATTTATTTTACCATAAGCCTTCCCTTACAAAATTCCGAACTCAAAACATTAAACAAACGCTTAAAATAATTAGGTCATTTTTAAATGTTCTCACTCCTAAACTAGGTGTGTGTCCCTGTGGCTTAGGAGTCAGTGATCCATAGTAGCAACAAGCCATAAAATAAAAAATGTTTGTGTGTTTAGGTTGTTTGTATTATATTTATCTACATTGGGACATTACATGTTTTTTGCAACTCGATAACTAGTCGCCTTTGATGTGTAATACATCTGCATCACATTGAAGTTTTTAAAGACATAGTACCTATTACGTTCTTGGTAGTTCAATTAATACATATAACCTTAATGTATTTTTCTTTTAGAGAGAATTGCAGAAGAGTGTTCCGGTCAGGTATAACTCACGAAGAATGGTCCGTTTCTTGGGACAATGTAGAGTAAGAATTTTTTTACATATTTTGTCGTGTTTTTCCTTTCAAACGATTGTTTAATTTCCTGACATAATTTTTCAGCGACAGCGGTGAAACTAAGAAGGATAAGACTAACAAGTAATTTATTTGATATTTTAATCTTTACAATATTATCCCATTACTGCAGCCGATTCTCTCGTGTCAATTGGTGTACATTTTCTCCGGTCAATTGGTCAAAAAGCTCAAATGTTATATTACTTTTTATCTACTAGGGTTATATAATTCCTTTTTTGTAATTTTCCAGAGATGAGAAACCTGAAAAAACACCAGCAGCAGGAAGGTTTGAATACTTATTTTTGGGTTTATTATTATATCGTCAAAGCAATAATCGAGATCACTTATGTTTTTCCTGTTTCCAGTGATGATGATGCTAAATCATCTGAAGAGAGGTAGGTTATGAAATTAGATAAAGGTACAAACATTAAAAAAATAATAGTATATATTGTTATTTTTGATTTTTTAACGGTTATTTTTTTATCCACAGTGCCTCAAAAGAAAAAGCCGCTCTAAGACAACTTGAGTATACATCACAATTTTTAAATTAACTTTATAGACAAAAAAATTATTAATTCCTAAGATATTTTACGAATTAATTTTATGTATTTCAGCGAAGATAAAAAAAAGAAGCCAGAAAATGAGAACAGCGAAGACAAAACAAAGAAGCCAGAAAATGATAAGAGCGAAGACGAAACAAAGAAGACAGAAAATGAGAAGAGCGAAGACAAAACAAAGAAGTCAGAACATGAGAAGAAAATTAAAACAGCAGAAAAAGAGAAAGAGCCAAGTTCAGAATACGAAGATGAGAAAGCAACTACTTTAAAACCAAAGAAAGAAAAACAGAAGAAGAAGTCTAAGAAACATAAAGCAAAATCAGAAGACAAAGTCGAAAGCACTAGTCAGAAGACTACAAAAAATAAAGCGTCAGGGGAGACCAAATCTCAAGCGAAAAAGGAGGCCGTTTCTTACGAATCTAGCAAAGAAGAGAATGTAAATGAACCAGACAACGAATAGATCCTGGGTCAATATAATCGTTTAAGATAAATAATAATTGTGTTTCATTTTGCAGAAGACACCAATACCTGCATAAATACATCATGTAACTGGAATAATGCACACCTTTATACAGCCCAATTAGAAAACTAAGTTACAATCATAATTCAAGCGCCGATTTTTTTTTTAAGAAATTGGTGGTCCCAATTGTTGGCGTAAATAATATGCGACTTGACGCACTAAACTGATAGCAGTGGTGGCGTATCTACGCATGCAAAACAACACTCTAGGGACACAACGAACATTTATCAAGTTTTTAGCAAAATAGATGAAATCGATTCAGTAGCCAATCCTAAGGCCATACATACCACGAGCTCTTAACGCGATTCATTTGACGACCTAAGCTGAACTGTTAAAGGGATGGAGCTATCTATATAGGGTGTATCTTGCTTCCTCCATGCTTCTTTCTCGCTCGCACGCCTGACATTTTAACACGTCATGGTAAGGTCTCTGAACATACTACTTTGAGGATGTGCAATTGTGCATTTAATGTTACATGTTGTATAAACTCACTTCTTTTTCCTACAGAAGCTACAGAAAACATACAATAATTTAATATCCTAACAAAGAATACTTACCTAAAAAATAAAATATGGTGTCAAAAAAAAATTCCGCTTCGCAGTCGAGTGATGCCCAAAACACCGGTGGAATTGTTACATTGAATAGCATTGACAACGCTTATCCTTTGGGTAAGGTAAAACTAGCTCTTGGTTTATTGGAAGTGCGACCAACCGTTTCTGTTTCTTTCTAAACAAACAGAAACGTCATAACATGTACAAACTCTTCGGCGATTTGATGGTTCAACCCCACACGAGTCGGAAATACGTATTTTATTTTATTACTTTTTGGAAAACTTACAGCTAATTGTAAAACACTTAAAATAGGTAAAAAACGGACATTTACAAGTTTTCACCAATAATAATTTGAGTGACTAAAACTAAGACGACAACAGCTTAGGGTTAACGCGAGAACGCTCACATTAACCATACTAAAAAAGATAAATACAAAACATTGTTCAAGTTGTATCAAAAACGCGATTGGCTAAAGTTTTCTTTACTTTTTCAACACTAGTTGTAAACAAATCAAGGTTGCCCTGACAGACCTATTAAAAGTACGACAAGCTCTTATTAAATATGAGTTTTTACGATAGTTTGTTGTAATTATAGAAACATGAAGGAGACGCGATTTGCGGCAAAGCGCAGAATTATGTACCAGAAGTCCAACCTTGCTCACTAGCTCAGGGGCGTCAGTAGATCCATTAATGACGCTGAATAAGAAAGCGAGATCTGCCATTTTTCATCGTTCATGTAGGGGCAGAATATGAAACTTTTAACACTGACTCACATAATTAAGAAGAAAGAATTTTTATTGTCTTGACATTCTTAAAATCAGTAGAAATTCTAAAAATAAAAAATATACTTTATTTATATGCTCATCAAACATTTATTTATATGATGCTGACTCTGGCTATTGAGGTGTTTGTTAGCTTATAATCATATTAAATAGGGTTTGGCTTGCGGGAAAATGTACATACATAGCATTTTAAAACATTTAAATCTAACTTATTACTAACACAATAAACGTGGAACCGATCTAAATCCTCCTGTAAAAGATATGCGTCCTCAACGCTTGATATTTGACCAAGAACCATAATATCATCCGCATAGAGCAAAATTTTCGAATGTAAGAAACAAGAATCAATGTCATTTATAAAAATGTTAAATAAAAGAGGCCCCAATATGGACCCTTGGGGAACTCCTGATGGGATGTACATCACTTTTGACGCGTACCCATTCAAAACTACCATCTGGCACCTGTTTTCCACGTCGTCATACGTGTAGAACCATCTAAATAAATAAATTACCTCTTACTCCAGCCAGTAGTACTTTACGAAATCGGAGCGCATGATTGACGCGATCAAAATATTTACTGTAATCAGTGTATACAACGTCGACCTGGAACCTCCTGGACATGTGCTCCATCAGACATTAGTCACTACAGACAGCAAGATTGGATGTAGTAGAACGACCTTTAAGAAATCCATGTTGATGTTCAGAAAAAGTTGTTTGAGTGATGAGGACAGTTGTTTATTTACAATCTTCTCCATGGTTTTAGCGATCACACAACGTTTTGAAATTGGTCTGTAGTTATCTATACTATCCTTGGGTCTTTTTGTATGGATCGGCATTACACTGACTTCCAGATAATTACCGTTTATACAGTATTGTCTACGGAACCGATAGACACCTGGCACATTTAGATATAAAGATTGGAGAAACGTTTTAAGGGCCTGCGGATTTATTCAGGTCCAATTGTTTCAGCAATCGAAATACTTCCTCCTCCCGTATGTCAATAGAACATATGTCTGATGTACAGTCAGGGGTCAAAAGAGCAGTTGCACTTTACCAATGCTAAATTGCCTATAATTTCTGTATAGTAGACGTTCAATGATCCAAAAGTAATTTATTCAATACCTTAAATACTACGCTACAAATTATATACCATATTCATAAACCATTCACCCTCTTTTACAAAGAAATGTTAGTTACTTTAGCATTATTAGACTGCACTTTTGATCCCTGACTGTACAACCAGTAGTTTGACACTCAGGTTCATCAATTCCAAAAGTTTTCGAAGACTCATTGACTTCGTTCTATTCTTGGAAGTTAGAAAAGGAATAGTCACCGAACATATTACAAATTTCCTCCCTGTTGTTGGATGAAATCTCACCGAATTTAAGAACAGAAGGTAGGTACGGTAACAGTTTGTTTGCTGCTTAGATTCAAAGCCCTGGGATTTTTAGAAATGGTTAATTCAATGTTTGCAATATGTTCATCAAACATTTCCTTCTCAATATCTTTAGCGCGCTTACGTAAGGTATTAAAAGATAGATGATCTGAAAGATTTCCGTATCTTTTAAATTTAGAATTTTAGCCTTTTCCTTAACCACTTTAATGAGAGGACTTCTATACCAAGGAGGATACTTGGTACGCTATAACTATGGCAAGATTAAAAATAAAAATACAAAATTTTATTCTAATTTCGAAATAAGACTCCTTTTTTACTGTCAGTTTAACCGATTTTGATTTTATTGCGTTGGTGGCATGATAAGTGGCGGCTGCAGTAAATGGTTGATATTGTAACCACTTTTTTTCTTTTAATGCCATCTTCATGCCTACGGAATAGAAGTCAAAATCCGTTAAATGGACAGTAAAAAGTTTTGTTTAAATGTCTAATATTATTTCGAAATGATAATAAGGAGAACATGTTTAGATAGAAGCACTTATTTTTTTGTAAGGACGTAAAACTTTATTTTTGCAATAAATCTTAATTTCAAAACTTTGTATATTATACATATTTATCAAACTTCATTCGTTTCAATTACTCATCCATTTCAATGATCAACTTTAAGTTTAGGCAAAACATGAATTCTTTGTTACTCTTGCAATCTTTCTCTGGGTTCTTGTATACGGTAATATAGGCTTGGTACCTGCCGACCGTGTCGCTGTTCACTGGCAAATCGTCGGTATCCACTATGAAATTTTTGACCGGATATTCACCCTGTTTAAAAATAAAATGATTTGATAAAGTAAATATGAATAAAAAATAATCTTGTTATACTGCAGGAGCAATGGGTGCTCCTGCAATAGATTTTCATGTCGGGCAAAATAATTTTGGATTTTGTTATTTGGAAACTTCTCAAAAGCAGCCCAGATTCTGAATCTTTACTAATATGACAAAGCTGAAGAGTTTGTCTGATTGAATGCGCAATTTCGGGTCTCATTCTTAGGATGGGTTCGAGATTCTTTTATTGTGGAAGGCTATGAGCTATATAACATCATGCTACGATCCACAGGAGCGGTGCAGTAACCAAAGACACAAATGAACGTGCAAAGTGCAACCCGAGCCCAAAAAGGGCAATATTGCCGATCCTGCCAACTATCAGCCGATTTCAATAACCTCCATACTCTGCAAGATTATTGAGCGTGTATTGAACTTGCGCCTCTTTACATACCTGGAAGGTAACGATTTCTTCAGTGACCGACAGTATGAGTTTCGCCGCAATCGGTATACTGGGAACCTACTAGTGGGGTGAGGCCCTCGATAGGAATGGGGAAGCGATTGCTGTCTCCTTAGGCGTCTCGGCCTTCGATAGGGTATGGCACGCTAGCCTTTTGAGTAAACTTCCAGCGTAGGTACAACATTTCCTCTGGTCTGATTGCCTGGATCGATGAACGCGTTATCTTTAATTTTTGAAAACAAATAGAAGTTGCAGGGTGCGAGGTTCGGGTTGTAAGGCGGGTGCGTCATCAGTTCCACATTTAAAGCCTTCAAATAAGCTTTTGTTCCTTAGCGGAATGTGAGGATGCGTTATCGTGGTGGCGGAGTACATTACTTCGATACCGCTTTTCACGAACTTTTTCTAAGACTCTGGGCAAGCAAGTGTTAACGCACCAATCTGCAGTGTTGACGCACCAATCTGCAGTCACTGTCCTTTGATTCTTCAAGCGATACTGTAGAGTAATGTCCTGATTCCGAAAAAAAAACAACCATTTTTTTTTTAAAACACTTCGACTTTCGTCGTCAAATCGTCAAAAGGAAAGGCCAACTCTACCGACTGGCTTTTTCTTTCAGGTTCAAAGCCGTACACTCATGTTTCGTCACCTGCCACGATATTATAGTCAGCCAATGACTGTCCTACATTAAACTTTTTTATCATTTTACGGAACCACTTGACACGCAGTAGTCTCAAGTATTTTTTTTTTTGTCAGTTTCAATAAGTTGTCGTAAGGTGTCAACATTCGAGTCTGTAACCGCATTCGCCGGCCGACTTTCACGTACCTCGTCATAGAGATGATCACGTCCACGTCTCAATTCTCTAAACCACGAATACACAGAGCTGCGACATGGTGCTACATCACCAAATACTCTGGCCACTCTCTTGTTGACTTAAGCCATAACGAAAATCATAAAAATCATTGAGCGAAGTGTCCACGAGTTAAATTCATTTTGATAGCGACACACAATCTTCGAAAGAACTCCAAAATGAAAAAGCAAATGACAGTCTCACAAATTAAAAAGTAACATGCTCGCAAAAAGTTCCATTTTCGAATGCTATAACTGTTTTTTTACACAACCTGCTCGATAATGGACTTTTATATGTAATACTACCACCACATAGAGCATCTCATTCTACCTAAGGAGATAATGTAGTATGGGCGATCCGTAGGGAATACTGAGATTTGAATTTGGAACGTCAGAAACGTAAACGAAATTGAAAAAAAAATTCATTAGACAAAAAAAAAAAATGTGGCTACTGACAAGTCTCTAAAAAAAGTAATGAAAGCGCGGGAACGTTACAGAAAATTAAAACTCTATCGATCGATATCGATCGAGCGCCGGCGCCCACATTATGTCACACGCGGAAGTCATATGCGGATGTCTGCTTCGTTTCACCTCCGCGCGCGTGTCATACACGTTCTCGTGTTCTATCGGTCTCGATATGAGGCCCCGTATGGCCCGTGTGTGTCACCGTGGCCGGCTAGATCCCCAAACCTCAGTCCATGTGATTTTATTCCCTGGAGAGAAGTGAAACTCCGGGTATATGAAGAGCCTAAATGACTTGAAACAGAAATGCCGATTTTAATGAAGTGATAGTAGTGTCCTAAACAAAGTTGGTACAAAATTTAAACGCACATGTTTATGTCTGAAAAAAGGAGGAAGCTACTTAGAACAATACGTGTGTTCCGGTTCAAAAATAAGGTCTTTTTCTTTGGATATTATTGTAAATAGGTGGTTGATGTCTATTTTTTAAATACCCCAAGTGTAAGTATCTAACATGCGTAAATGCTTTAATTTGAATTTATTTTAGATAGTTTATTATGATTTATTTTCTGCATTTTGATGGTCTCAAGCTTATAATTATTATTAATTAAGAAAGAAAAATTTGAATTACATTTACAAATAACTTTTTAGCCTAAACTTAAAAACGTAGTTCGAAATTGTTAAAAATAGCGGTCAGTGATCGAACCCCGCGCGCACCTTTACCTGCAACCGCGACGCAGCTGATCGGCACTCGACCTGCGCGGCCGCGTTGCCATAAAATAAGTTTCTAAGTAAACAAGTAAAAAAAAAATGTGTTTATTAAAATATATTCAAGTTTATCATGTCAAAATTTGCGCACTGGTTAAAAACCTTTCCTGTATAATTTGTTTTAGTAAATTTTCTTTTAATTAAGTATCTCACAGATAGTGTAAAAAGTAGAGTATCCAACATGGGGATAAAGCTGTCTTTGTCTTGGGCGGCTTGAATTCCTCACTTCACTCAGGTTTCAATACTCAATACTTTATTGCATTCCATATTATGTACATAGGTGGTATAAAATATAGTCAAGATCAATATGGACCCTGTCGGGCACAGCAAATGTAGGAGAGAGGATGGCGGCAAAGTAACAATTCATGGAATTAATTATTGTAGGTAGATCTAATAGATATATATTATTATGTATGTGTATAAGTATTGGTAGATTGTGTCCGACATTTTAATTTATTTTTTCACATCTTTATTATTAACCTTTTCAGTAGCGTAATTAGACACAATAAAAAGATAATGACCGAGCGAACGCCACCGTTCGCTCGGGGTTTAATGAACTAAATTATGTATGTATATATTTAAATTAGATTGTGTATGCATATTATTATGTCTATGTAATTGTCTAAGTAATTATAAATTATGTCAATTTTATTTGTCGTCATTATTATTAAATTGTTAATATTTAAATTATATATTTTGTATAAGTAGGTTAGGTATTTTTTGTCATCATTATTAAATAATTGTATATACATTTAAATAAATTATTTATTATTATTATGTCCTTTCTATATTAACTCCCTCAGTAGTATAGTTAATTATATAAATCCCTCACTGACGTTCGGGACTAAAACTTATCAACCTACGTTTTGTTCGGAATTCAACATGCCGCCCGAGACTTAAAGACACTGCTTTATCTCCTAGTCACATAATCTACTACTTCTTTCTTTTATTGTAAGTGGCCAGATCCAGAGACTTTCAGCATACCCCACGTACAAGGCACAGGTCTGATCATAGATCTGTTTTTTATATTTCTATGGGTCTGATCGTGTGTGGAGTACTGCAGTCACATATGGACTGGTGATGCAAAATGCCATTTAGCAGCTTTGGACTCGGTGGAAAGGCGTGCGAAGAGGCTAATTGGTGATAAAGATTTGATTAAGTCTAATCTACAAAGCCTTGAGCATGGACGTAGTATAGCCAGCCTTTCGGTATTTTACAGGATGCATTTTGGAGAGTGCGTAGGAATTGCAAGACTTGATTCCGCCATCTCCTTTCTACCATAGGACAACTCGACGTACGGCGAGTATCCATCCAATCTAACGTTGTTGAAACTTCTACAGTCCGGACTAAGCGTTTAGCTTGGTTGCTTTATACCGCGTACATCGGAGGACTGGAACAATTTGCCGACTGCGGTCTTCCCATCCGACTATAATTTAGATATCTTCAAGGCTAGAGTGAATAGGCTCTGTGCGCCTCACCATCAACGATTGCATCACTGTTTACCATCAGATGGGATCGCAGTCAAGCAATTGTTTATATCAATAAAAAAATATATAGATGCTGCCAGCGGTGTCTCTTGTGTGATAGTAGAGAATTCTCCCAAGGGATCATACTCCCTCCAGGATAAAGCTATCCTTAGCGTTATTCCATAATATGGTCTACCCGTGTGCCGAATATCATCCTAATCCATTCAGCTATTCGAATGCGAAGAAGTAAAAACAAAAACAAACTCACTTCGGTCAGTCTTATTGGTCTTATATGTACATATTGTAAGTTGGAGGGTTATTGACATTACCTACTTTCACAGGATCCAAACACCATATCACTGCGAAACTCCTCATTAACAATCATAATAACACTACCTAATCTGCGAAACTTAGTCAGGACATCATGCTCATCATCATCATTTCAGCCACTAGACGTCCACAGCTGGACGTAGCCCTCTCCCAAGTATCGCCACAACGAACGGTCCTGTGTGTCTCGCCTCCATCGCATTCCCGTGACTCTCACCAGGTCATCGGTCTATCTTGAAGGAAGCCTTCCAATGCTGGTCTTACCCACTGCCACTTAAGTTTCTTTTGCCACATCATGCATAGAGAAAACATGTACCTAAGTAAGTAGTTTGATTCAAACTTAATGACGCTTTGGAAAACAGGGCGAGTCACTCGTTGCGCAGTAGCAAATTCATATAAATTATGAGCAATAAAGTACTGCGCAACTGCTCTGAAGTATTTAACATACTTCAGAGCCGCCATTACGTTGGAATCGAACTATAAAAACACAAACAATCCTTAAGATGATGCATACCGCGTCAAAAGGACAGTTGTCAGGTATTCCAAAGTACTTCATATACCCGTGATAGTCGCTTTCTGGGCCTTTTTCCATCTCCGAACAAAGGTCGCAAATTTCGTGCGAAAACACCAACTCATACTTTCCAGAAACCTCCTTGTGCAGCATTAATTCTACCTGTGAAACAAATAATATTTATTACTGGTAACACTAGCTTAACCGAAATGTACTGCTGGTAAAACTTACCTACCTGTACCTTTGTTGGTTTTCGGTAGGTACCTACTCTTTACGACCTAAGTACAATGTTTTTGTAAAATTATAATAAAGGGTCGTAAATTCATAGTAGATTATGTTACTATGGGATAAAGCAGTGTTTTTAAGTCGCGGGCGGCATGTTGAATTTCGAACCAAACTAAGATTGCTAAGTTTTAATTTCGAACGTTAGTGAGGGATTCATATAATTAAGTACCGAGCACCGCGAGGGAGTTAATATAGAAACTTGAGTGAAGTGAGGAATTCAAGAGGAAACAATTGAGATTTGAAACAAACAAAATTGACTACTCAAGATTCTATGGTTTAACCCTTACCGCCGCGGACATAGGCATTCCACATAGATTTTTCTGTCGGTACTGATTCCTTAATGTATCCGCTGTGATTCAGAATTCGTAAATTCAGGGTATTTATACGTATGTCATACTGACAGCCATTTGAATTTTTTTTTTTCGAGCTGGTGAACAGATGTTTTTCAGTTGAGTCGAACTAATTTGTGGGAGCTTTATCTGTTTAGGTACTTATGTTTAGGACTTTTATCTAAAAGTTGTCTTATAAATGTTTACAATTTTTTATATACCTATACCGATGTTTGGTATTTAACTACATTAATTTAAATAATATTTTTATGTAGGTATGTTTTTTATACGATTTTTTCCTATTTCATTTTACTGGGATCGCTTAGTGAGAAATGTATAGAAAATAGGTATTCTGGATGAATGGAATTCATCATCAGAAGATGATGAAGAAGATGAAAGACGTGCAACTTTAAATTATGTACCCTACCTGTAGCTAAATTGAAGAAATAATAATAATATCCAACCAAAAAATAAAAACTGGGCAAGTGCGAGTCTGACACGCGCTTAATAACGCGCTAAATAGCGCTCAATAACGTAGGTACCTTTAATGTAAAATTTATTTGAACTTATAATTCCAAGTCAATCCATAGAAATAACGCTTCAAAGAAACCCGTTTTAAAAAACGGCAATTTAGAAACCAACTATAAAAGAATTCATTTCTCATGTTTTGAACTCAAAATTAATCTTTTTTTTTAAATTTAAACGGTCTCAACTTCGTAATTAAAACCAAAAAGTAAACATATTCTAACTCAAATTAAGAAAGAAATAGATATTAGTCAATTCAAAATAAAAACCAGACCTTATTTTTTCATTTTGGAATAATGAATCATACAGAAAATGAGAAAAAAGAGTAGGTGGAAACCTACCTAACCTTAAGAGCAGAAAACGCCAAAAAAAAATGGATAAGTAGGTAGTTGTACCTACCTAGGTAGTAGTACCTATCTAGGTAGTAGTACCTACCTAACCCCTAAAGAATTGGGTAATGGATAGGTAGGTAACCCATAAAGAATTAATGTATTAGTTTAATCGGCTAGCTTTCAAGCGAAATTGTACGGTCCTTGCTGTAGGTTAGAATCCAGTCGTGACATATAAGTTTTCAAATATTGGGCCTACAAAAGCATAGAATTTGATCAAATATTTCTTTCGACCTATTCTTACACGTGTTTTCATTGATAACAGCAAACCTTGGTACGCTAGCAGAAAGCAATTTTCCAAGTCGTTGCATTTCCACATCACGGGTTTATTTCATCAAACATTCGAATGTTTTTGATTCAGATGTGTAAATAAATCTTAAAACATATCTTTTGTCCTTCCATGTTAGGCCAATTTAAATAATAATAATAATAAATTTATTTGATCCAAAAACATCTAATTAACACACAAGAGCTAAACAATCTCGGGTTATAAGTAAGATATAAATATAAACTGTGGACAGAATCTTGTGTACAAAATTGTTGTATCTTTTAGTTTAGTCATTAGGTACATATATTTAGTTGAGACCATTTAGACCCCATACTAGGCAAGAAATGACTGTATTTTTGGAGGCCTCCTAAATCACAATGTGTTACTTATTCCAATTTATAACATAAATATATATTTTCACATGTTAACAAATTAAAGTTGTTTAAAAGATTTATTTTAGCGTTAAGACCGCACACTTACATACTTCATAATGATTCATTTGTAAGCGTGCACTGAAAATTTGTTACCTATTCCATCAATATCTACCTACTTATATTCACAATCTAAGACAATTTCAACACATTGCCAATTCGCCGCCATTTCAACAATCGGCTTTAGCGTTGTGTGGCCCATTAGTGGTCCGTAAGAGTTAAAATATGAGCCGCGGAAGGTCGACACCTTCTAAACTTTTCAACTAAAATGTTACATTGCGAGATGATTTTAAGTTTCTATCTTTTGATAGAAACTTAAAATCTTAAAAAGTAGGTAGGTACGCAATTAGCCTTGTCATAAAAAATTTATCACAATTTTTGATTTTTAGGGTTCCGTACTTCAAAAGGAATAAACGGAACCCTTATAGGATCACTTTGTTGTCAGTCTGTCTGTCAAGACCCTTTTTCTTGGGAACGCGTGGAGCTATAGAGTTGAAATAACCGTATACACAAGTCTGCGGTTCCTTGAAACTGAAAAAATCAAACCTGAAAGTTAAGGAAAAAAAGATATGGCCGTTTATGTCGTGTATACACAAGTCTGCGGTTCCTTGAAACTGAAAAAATCAAACCTGAAAGTTAAGGAAAAAAAGATATGGCCGTTTATGTTTATGTTTAGGTAAAGGGTCTTGACAGACAGACAGACAGACGAACGACAAAATGATCCTATAAGGGCTCTGTTTTTTTCCTTTTGAGTTACGGAACCGCGTACCTTAAAAAGGGGTTCTGGGAGCCAGTTTTAAAGTTAGGTTATATGCACCATTTGTGACACAAACGCATTCAAAAAAGTAGGTCTGCCAAAGTTCGAATTTCATTACAACCCATAGTACCTGGGTTGTAATGCAATTCGAACTTTGACAGAGTTTGTTATTGCAAAAATTGACGACTCTCTCGAATCCTGATTTCGAACATAACACAATATTAACAGCTTGCCACGGGTAGTGTGAAAGCGAAGCCCGGGACCCCGGGATGAAGGTAAAGAAGGAACAGGAGTGGGTTTTTAGTCAGTAAAATTCTGACACTATCTACCGCTCTGCCGAAGAGCGCGATTTGTCATTAGATGATTTTCCCAACTAAAAAAAAAATATTAACAGCTCACCATCGTATCATGCCCAACATCTTTCAGGAACTTCATATCTCCATACATGTAGGCAATGGTCTCGTTGTACCGACCCACGGTTACTCCTGAAGTATCCACAAACGTCTCGCTTTCCCCGTCACAGCATTCAATTTGGGAGTCGATATTAACTACGTATTGCTTAAAAAAAAAAAATTTATTAAAATAATTATTAAACTGCCAGAACAAAATTGTTCTTATCACCAAGATGTGGAATTTTGTAGCGATGAGAATGTGGTTGTAGAATATGTTGTTGGTGAATCCATTAATATCATCATCATCATCATCATTTCAGCCGAAAGACGTACACTGTTGGACATAGGCCTCCCTCAAATGTCGCCACAATGACCGGTCCTGTGCGTCTCGCATCGGTCCACCTTGTGGAAAGCCTTCCATTAATATAAATATAATATATACATCTAGATCTAGGATCTTTTTTATTCTTTCACGAAAAAAGTACCTACTGAATGGATTTCGATGAAACTTGGTAACGGGTAGACCATGTTTTGGAATAGCACATAGGATAGGTACTTTTTATTCCGGGAGTACATACTCCCAGGGAACATTCCCATAAAATGTCTTTCTACTATCACGGGGGTGAAACCACTGGTAGCAGCTAGTATTAAATGATAAAATATTCCACAACTTTTACATAAAGCCATCTAGCCCCAAACTAAGCAGAGCTTGAGCTATGAGTACGAGACAACTGTTATGACGTGCTAATACAGGGTTATTTGTAAAACACTGGCAACCTTTCGGACTATTGTACTAACATCATAAACAACTTTTGTTCTATGACTTTAAAAAACATCATATTTTAGTTCATCAGATTTTAATACAATAATAAAAAAAATATTTAAATTGAACGTTCTAAATATTACGAATTCTATGCGAAATAAGCGATAGTACAATAGCGCAGGGGAGCGGGGATCGGGCGGAGGGGAGCGGTGATCGGGCGGCGGGGGTGTTTGATGCGCTTGCGTCGATTTTTCGCTTGGTTTGTTGTTGGTATTGTATAAAAAGTCATAGAACAAAAGTTGTTGTATATGATGTTAGTAATACAGTCCTACAAGGTTGTTAGTGTTTTAGAAATAACCCGTATATTTTTAAATAGGTACATATATTATACAAACAATTACATCCAAACACAGAACAAGTGATCGTGCTCATCAGCACAAATATTTGTCTTGGGTGGGAATCGAACCCACGACCTCCGGTAGAGCAGTCAGGGCCAATAACCACTAAACCAACAGGCCAATCAAAATCAATTACTCAGCAGCAGTTTGGAGACTAGAACTTGCAAATTATGGGTACCTAAGTGAAAATATTTTTGCGAGCTCTCTGGAGAACACAACCCTGATGTTTTCAACGAGAATGTCTAGAAACCCCTTAATAACTATAGCGCAAGGATCTTGTATATCCAACAGACTAACTCGATTGATCACAAAGCAATATTAAAAACTCAAAAGTGTACTTTCTTTCATAGTTTTTAATAAAAATAATTCTTGCGCGTGTTCGTGTCAAGAAAATAGTGACTCATCGTTGTCTCCCAGCAAAACCCCGTAACCAATAAGATCATAGTAAAACAGAAAGTCGTTGTCGTCGTGTTTACATTGACCAGTTGCAGTAAGCCCTTCAAAAAGAACAGACGCATCTTTGTCAATTTTAAAAATGAATTCCTCAACTTTTCGTAAAAATAAAATTTCAATTCTGATCAAAATTTCAAACGTGGTGAATAGGAACAAAACTTTAAAGGGGTTTTTTCACTTTATTGAGATATTGTTTGCTGATTGATTTATCTTAAAGTACTGCAATTATTTCTTGAATTGTAATACAAAAACTAATGGAAGCTTTGCTTCAAACCAATATTAGGAGAAATGAGTGAAAGTCCTTATCAAAGTTTCATTTCTCACCCCTGCGTTCCTATTCACCTCGTTTGACGGTAAGTACTAAATATTAGTAATATTTGAACATACTGTGTAATAAGAAGTTTGCTTTAATTGTTTAAGTCCAGTATGAATACCCTTTTACTTTACAGTCGAATCAGTGCGTCACTATTTTCTTAACGCGGATAGACTTTAAAGAACGACGCAATTTTTATTAAAAATATTTTTACTAAATAAATAATACTTACCACATCAGGCGGTGCACCAACACAAAACCGTAGCAAATAAATCAGTATAATAGGAATCATAATCACAGCTCATCAAACTTAAAATGCAAAATGAGCTGTATTGCTCCCTTGCCATATGTAATATATTGCCAAAATCGCGTGCACCATCTGATAAGGCTGGACCTGTCACTTTATTTGTATGTACCGATACGATCGCACGGGAAATGTTTTTTAAACAAGTTAATAAGTTGCTAATTAGGTATAGTACGTTGCGACAGTGTCATTATGTGGGCAGGTGTGGTTAGCTGAAAAAAATGATGCGTATTTATTTGTAGGATACAACCATTAAAAACGGGTAAAATGTGTTTTGTCAGTGGATATTTTTAGTTAAAGTGTTAAAGTGGACGCCCGCGCGGTCCCATACAATAGTGCTCCGATGCGGTGACCCGCGCGGGCATCCGGGCCCCACACCCTTTTTGTTACGTAATATTCCGTCGACACGACTTCATGCAGACCGTTAAAGTTGAACTAGTGACATTGTGTAGGTAATAATCCTTGTCTAGTTGTTTTCTGCGGCGGGGACCGTCCGCGTGAACACGCGCTTTGTCACCCCGAATGGTCTGTTTCGGCCCTTATTCCTTGTCGCCCATCCCACTTAGATGCAAACTCTCCCTTGACAAGGAATCCTCCTATTGGAGGGGATCCTATTGAAAACCTGGATACATACCAGCCGACCGAGCAGGCCATTGCGTAAGACGAATGTCACGATGCAAGTTATCACGCCAGAGTACCGGGCTACTATACCGTCATGTGTATCGGTACATTATCGTGAACGTAATCAATGTGTGGAAATTTTGTTGCAGGATACAGAAAGTGCACAATAGACAGCATCACTTCCTCCAAAATTATTCGAAGTAGCCCTATTTTTGGAAGACGCCAATTCTCCAACGCTGTCCAGTAGTGTCCAGGGTCATCCGCTCCCCATAATTTTTGTTATGCGTCCAAATTTATCCCTAGGAACGACATGAGCTTCATAATTACGAGTAAGACTGTAGCGCCATGAAGTTAATCTTCCTTTTTGATTCTATACAAAAGTTTTTTATCGGTAAATACTCGTATAACATTCGACCAATCAAAATAGAGATATTGTCGCACAAAGTTAAGCCGAGCCATTATGTGGTGAGGTTATTCCATTTTAATTGCACGTCTGTAATGTTGTCCATCACAGTGCAAAGCTCATCGGATCGTCTGAGCACTCGAATCATACAAAGCAGCCAATGAAATAGTTGGTGTGAAGCTGTGCAAGAACACAGCTTCACACCCACTTTCCACGCCGTAATTCGTGTGTTCGTTTCGAACAATTTCCGTGAATCGTGATAATTATATCGATACCAGAAGTTACAGCATTAGTAGATCAGTCCTTCTTCAGAGACATTATTTCAGCCCTAAAGTTAAACATGCGTTTTCATTTATTAACTAGCTGATCCGGCGAACTTCGTACCGCCTAACAGTCAATGAATTAATCAACCGATTGCGATTGACCTAAGTCAGTAATATATCAAGTTACACACAATTTTAATGTATGAAAATTATTTTTCATCGCTTTGGTTCATTTGTCGTGATGCGCGCACCACTAAAAACTTCTACCGATTTTTATGTACAGATAAAAATAAATTTCAAACTTCCATAAAATTTCATTATCCAAATGTCGTTCAGACAAAATATTTTGAGAAATATAATTTCGATTTAACACGCTGCTTCATAACTTAAATAAAAAAATAGGTACATTTGAAAACTGGTAAGCATTATTTGACTGCGACAGTACAAGCAATTCAAACATAAGCTAGGGGATTGTATATGTAGCACTCAATAAAACAGTAAATCGGCTAGAAAAATAGAATTTAATTTACCCTCAACCTCTAAGCGGCGAAATGTTTAAAGTACATACAATCACAATATTTAAGTTTCAAATGTAAACGACTATTAATGAATTATATTCATATTATATTTATCTACCTGGATCCACAAACTTTACAGTAATAACAAGAATAAACTCATCAAGCGTAGCAAAATAAAAATCATAAAATAAAGTGTTTAATAAATTTATTAAAAAAAAATACAAAACAAAAAAAAACGCTCGTCCATGCTAGCTACCCAACGTTATAAAATTACAAAATAAACTAGTAAATAGCGTTATGTGTTAACAAGTTATATACATAAATATATATGTTTTATATAACAAGTGTTTAAAATTGCAAAGTGAGGAATAACAATATAAGCACACCAACACTTGTGTGCGCGCAAGTGTACAGACGCTAACAGTTACGAGAAATGCCTGTAAATGTAATCGAGACAAAGCCTTTCATTCATATATTATGCAACCCGATATAACTAAAAATTTCGAAAAATACATCAATAAACTTCATCTTTCTATATAAAATACTCTTCTTTTACGCTAAAGGAGACCAATGCGGCGAACGTCTAGTTCGCTAACTCTAATAGAATATATCTTATTATGTCAATAATATATTACTTTTCAAGTCTTAAATTACAGATAACCTAATACTGAAAAAGTAACTTTGACATCCACAGAGGTTCAAAATATTTATACCAACTTCCGTTTACTCGATATGTTAAATGTAAATATATTATTTTCGAGACAAACGTTAAAATACTGCGATGTGCAGCCTACAGATCAAAATTACGCCAAATTTTTATAACAAGTTGGATTCAATTCAAACAAAGTTGGCACAAATATACAACTAGATCAAAAACAGAGCCCCAAAATTCGTAATAAAATAAATACTCTTAACACTAATCAAATCCATCCAAACTAATTTCTAAACAAAGTTCGGGACTCCGTTCTCACAAGCACCTTACAGTATTAAATATAAACTTTTTAGTTTTAGTTCAATCTATACTATATACTAAAAATATAGCTTCTTTTTTCGTAATATAATTATGGAAGAATGCTTAAAATGTATCTGCATTGAAAAAACGTGGAACCATAAACTATTATAGACACAACGTTCAATTACATGCTAAAATTAGACTAGAGTCAACTAAAACATTTATAAAGATATAATTTTCGTTAAGTGTATATAAATAGCTCACTCTAGTGGCCGGCCCATACAATAACAAGAACAAAAACCATCGAGCGAACACATGTCCGAACAATCGACACTAACTAAAATCGAACCCTCTCGCTTCTCCTTCGGTTACAGCGAACGCGCAACCTACTGCATCAATACAACTAACATAAGTGAAATACTACAAAAAAGCAACATGATGATGCAACATTAATAAACAGTTTTGTAGCACACAACTCGAAAACAAAGTATACAATCCAAGAAGACACTGCGGCGAAACATTCCATAGCGATGGATGCAACTATACGAAAAATGCAGTAAGCAACGCGCGCATTAGCGTTAACTCGGGCCGGCACAAAGAAAAATGTACCTTAACGTTAAACAAATTAGTATCGGAATGCGACAGGGAACCCGTCAGTCCGTGTGCAACCAAGCGATCAACGATATATGCGTGTTTTAGAAATAATTATAAGGTAGTCGTTAACAAAATATCGAGAGATATAGTTTGGTGTCCATCGCCTTTGGGAAGTCAATGAACCTGCAAAGAAAATAGTTTTAATTACTTATTTTGTTGAAGTTTTTATAGCAAGCGATCGGGTTTCGCCATAATTAAAGTGATGGTATTTGTGACGGTCAGCTACGTATTGCGGTAACAGTGCTACTAGTAGTTTAAATGTTAACAGGTTAGGACAGTATCTTGAATGTTTAAATCCAGACTAAAAGAGGACTTTTAGTTTGGAGGAGGACCTCTTTAATTAAAACCGCTTAGATGAAGGTCACAATCAAACGATTACGAGTTTCTTTCTGCCTACTGGTATCTCAGGCATACTCCAGATACCTTAGGGGACAAATAAACCCGGGGCCCTGGGACGAAGGCAACGATTTGTCATTAGATGATTTTCCCACCTAAAAAAAGGGCACAAAATATCCTTCAAAATGACGCGCAACGCTCAATCTACGTGACATGACAACGGTACGCAGCGTGTCGCAACTTACTTACAACCGCTTTAAATTTTCACTGCTTGGCGACTAATTGGCTACCCAAGTCGATCAAGTCCTGTAATGAGCGGACAAAGACGAGTGCAACAAGACAAAGGTTTCCCAAACTGCGTCAGGCTTTGGGAAACCTTGTGCAGTGTGAATTTTAAATACTGGTCACCATTCAAGATAAAATATAGATTTTATCTACAAATTGAATTTAGAGTATAGACTCAAAATGATAAAATAACTGCCAATTTGTTACATTGTCACGACTATAGTGCTGAAACAATATTGATGAATTTCTGTTCCATGTTTAGACTGAATTTATTGAGAAGAAAAAAACATACATTTTATCCCGGGAATAACGCTTTGGATAATTTCCGATTTCCATGACTCATATACGGTTAAAGTTACTAGCAGTAGCTGCTACTTATTTGCAAACACGTAAGATACAGATACCGGCACGGATTTTGAGCGCTGACTTCTACTTGCTAGTAGCGAAATATCAGGTCTTTTTATTGGTATGAACTGAGACGAGGGGGCGGGGTCCTTGTACAGTGATTGGCTCGCTGCGCAAACTGATCCCTGCTTTTTCGCCGAGCGATCAAGATTCGTGCCGGTATCTGTACTTCATGTTGTGTAGAAGCTAGTTTAAGGTGAGGTTGCACCAATTTTGAACTTTTTAAATAATTATTTTATAAAAGAAAAAAATCATGAAAAATTATTTTATGAAAATTGACCATATGAATATGAACTGCTGGGTAAAAATCAAAACATGATATAAATTAGTTAGCTCCAAGAAAAAAAAAAAAATCACGAATCTGACCCCTAACTTACGATTTCTAACGTGATGGAAATTTCTTATAAGTGTCTGGCAAAAACAAGTCTTGAATAGTTAGGTTTTTTTTATAACAATAAAATTGCCGTTATTGGGCCGCGGAGTCGACATAGACGCGGGCCAGTACTTACAATATACTCAGTGACAGCAACCAACCAGCTCTTAATACGTACCTCGGTGACCTCAGCTGCAGCAGGCGTGGTGCGCGGCGGCGCGGGCTCCACGCACAGCAGGCGCGGCTTGTCGTCGCGCGCCTCCTCGCCTGGCGCGGCACCTCCACTGCCGCCCAGGGACATCTCCGCCAGGGCGCTCAGCACACTGTCCATGCTTACAGTAGGCCCGCTGTCGCCTTCGCCCTATGCAATACAATGACAAACTATACGTGAAAAACTTTAAAGTGTGTAAATATGTCAGGTAAGGGTGGGTCAGTAACGAGGGACTACTGCTCTAGTGCACGGGTAATTGAGACAGATGCGGTGGATGGATGTGTGAGGCACCGCGTAAGCACAATACACACAGTAAGTACAATCATGATTGCGAGGATCACACACGACACCCCGCGAAATTGTGTCATGCACACGAAGGATTGTATGAATATGATGAGGGAAATTAGTGTTACGCCATAAAACTTTAACAAGTCTTATTTCCGTCGAAATCAACAGTAGCGTCAAACAATTAAAACGCATTGCTGAGTGAAAAGTTCTAAAATCGCAGTTTGTACCAAGCAACAAAAACTTTTTTCGTACCCTTTATCGATTATTCTATCGAGTTTTTATTTCAAATATTTGCAATATTTTTCACGTAAAAAGTCAATGACCTTAACCTTTCGAATGCCGTAATAGGGTATTTTACTCGGAGAAAAAATCTAAAAATATATTATTAAGATAGCTTAGGTATAAAGTCGGTAAATGCTGGTTTTAGTTCACAAAATAACAAAATAAATTTTAAAATAAAATTCAAAATTTTCTATTTTTATTATCTGTTCTTTATCACCTTGAAATAGTAGCCACCATGTTATTACGTCATTCGGCTGTGTAAGCCAAAGTGACAGCTGTCAACTGATCGGCCATACTGAGCGCATTTGTTTACACAGCCAACTGATGTCACAACCGCAGAGTTTTGTCCACTGCTTTATACATTTTCGTCAAAACGCGCAAAATTTAAAGACGGCGACTGAATAAAAATTTTGTGTTTTTTTTAGTGGTTTATTAGCACTATAGAATCTAATTGAGATACTTTTCAAAAATGAGTGTAATACCCTATTAGAAACACAACAGAAAGACAATGAGCGTAAACGAATTAAAAGGCCTACCACCTTTTAAAAATTACACATGAACGCAAAACTAACGCACACACAAAACCAACAAAATTATATCCGTTTCATTTTAATTTTATTTCATTTGTTTAGATACCTAACTAAAGGCAAGTCAATCTCTTTACGCTAATAAGAGATGACTTTTTAAAAATACATTTTAAAGTATGGATCAATTAGTACCCATATATCACATAATTTTAGAAAATCAGAATATATTTTATGTTATAAAACGTAGGCATGTATTCCATATTTTTCAAAAACACAACTCCTAACCCTATAGCAAGAGTGCATTACGGGCATAATAAGAGACCTCGGTATGTGAACTTAAGGTGCATTTTGATTCGTATCGAGCGCATCTAGGCTCTTTAGGCAAATATAATGGATGTCATATCCGTGCCGTGCAATGAAAAAACATTAGTTACGTTGTTAATAGGTTTATATTAGCTTGTTTTCTTTCGAAAAGTGAAATTTCCGTACTTGTACTAATTCTGTGTCCACGTTCTTAACATTAGCAAATAAACTTCAACTCACCTTCTGTGGACTTGGCTTGAAGAAATGTAAATAACAGAAGCCACGGAATCCCTGAAAATTTTAATGAAATTAGAACTAGGTTAATTACGAACCTAAAGAGAAAAAACTGAGCAGGTGCGAGTCGAACTCGCGCACTGACGGTTAACTTAGAAGTTTAATTTTTTCACAGCTTCAAGGGACCGCAGACCTGATAACTTATACGGTTTTAATTTAAACTTGATACCTCCACTCGTTCCCGAGATAAAGGGCCTTGACGGACCGACCGACAAAAACAAACAAACGGACGGACAACAAAGTGATCCTATAAGGGATGTGTTTTTTTCTTTTGAGGTGCGGGAGCCTAAAAATAAGTAGTCTGTCCATTAAATTTTATTTAAGATTATGGATAAACCATAAAAAAGTATCATGTGCCTAATCTAGGCAACCCAGTGGACAGTGGTTTGGGCAAGAATAATAATAAAAGAAGTGGGAATATTACGAGATACCACAATTCATGGAAAGTATCTCCATGGGCCTCTGCGAGTTAGCTGCGACCCCAAGGTACTGAGATAAAGAATTGAGAGCAATATGAGAAACACTTACCTTCCAGACCATGATCTGTGGCTTGACTCCGCGTTCGGAAAGCGCCTGCTTCAGATCACGAACTCTTGTATTAGGACTGATGTTAGATATCTGTGTCAATAAAATAAGCAAGATTAACTATATTTATTAATGGATAAATTGGAACTAAACTATTAAACACAGTGTCCTCCTTGTCCTTGCTGGCAGACATGTGACATTTACTGTGCGAGGACACAGTGTAGTTACCTTGACAGAGAAGTCGATGTCAGGCCTTTGTCGCTTTGGGCGGCGTGGCTTGTCCTCCTTGTCCTTGCTGGCAGACTTGTGACTGTTGCGCCGCCGAGCTGAGCGACGAGCCTTGCCGCCTCCCTTGCCGTCCTCGCCCTCTGTTGTGTTGCCCTAGGAAATGACAAAGCCATTATTGCAAATAAAGAAGTTTCAAAAAAACAAAAAAAAAAAAAATTGTGTTAACTACCCGGTACTAGATACCAGCCCCCCCCCCCAACCCCCCAAGTAACAATCGTTTCGTTTGCGTCGAACGCCTCGAGTAGACCACGCCTCCGATTCCTTTGTTCTGACGTTATCTCAACGCTCAGTCACGTGGTCAAAACAAAGGAATCGGAGGCATGGCGTGGCTGATTGTAACTTGGCTAGGGGGCAAAGAGCTTACCATGACGTGTTAAAATGTCAGGTGTGTGAACGAGAAAGAGGAAAGGAGCTATGCAACCTAAATAACCTTAATAGCTCTATCCCTCCCTATAAAAAAAAATCGAGTCTGAGGTGGACTCGCGTAGTTTTTAAGTAAATGTTAAGATGAGGGCACGACAGAATGCCAATGAAACAAATATATAAATAACTAGCTTCTGCCAGCGGCTTCGCCCGCGTGAAAGTAGTTTTCTCCTAACAAACTTTGGTAGATATTTATAAGATCTACCATTAATTAGAACATTTTATGGTTCTATCTTTTATAGTTTAGGCAGCGTACGCAAAATAAGTAACTATTCTGGTTGACTTTTTACACCTTGTGTCCGAAAAACTCAAATATCTTACCCTATTTTTTTCCAAAATAAAATATAGCCTATGTTACTCGTGGATAACGTAGCTTTCGAATGGTGAAAGAATTTTGAAAATCGGTCCAGTAGTTTTTGAGCCTATTCATTACAAACAAACAAAGTTTTCCTCTTTATAATATTAGTGTAGATAACATTGTAAAAAATGGCGCGGACCATCATGTCTGCGGTAAAATAGATATATAAAAAAATAGCTCTATCCCTTTAACAGTTCAGTTTAGGTGGTGAAACGGATTGTGTGAAGAGCTTGTGGTGGGGCCTCAGGTGTACTACCCAATTTTGGTTCCTAAGGATGGAGCAGACATTTTCGTTTGTCCTTAAATTCCTTAACTTGATGGAAATATTGATATTTATTGATAGGTCTTGCTTTGATAAAAAAAAACTACAAAATATTTTTTTTTACTATTTTAGTATACAATAATGTTTACTATATTTTTCCCGATTCCAAAGCATCCATCCAAAAATGAAACCAACCTCTCCCTCGCTATGACTCTTGTGCGAGCGCGTACGTCTCCGCAGACGGCGCGGCCGCTGCGCCGCACGCTCCTCCACGTCCGTGTCAACTTCCTTCAGAGTGCACGCGCGACCAGCACTGTGGAACAAGAAAAGGGCATTAAAACAAGGTATTAAAATTATTCTTTTTCGTTTTTTGATTTCCAAGTACTATTCTGGATTCCAATCATCTACCCTTCATGGAAGAAAAGACTTTCAGACGAGATCATCAAGCGTTGGAAACGCTCCCTTTGTGTTCGTACTTGCGTTTAATTATAAACATATAACAATCAATACATAAATGATGAAAGGAAAGATTAATAAATAGCAGATATATTTCGATAAGCCCGCGGCTCCGCCAACTGCTCCGCCACATTGAGGCGATTCTCAAAAATGCTTTTTTATTTTTTCTGCGGTTGATTGTATATTGTTGTTGGTCCAAAGTCTGTCTGAAGAATAAATATTGAATTATAGAATTATAGAATGAGAGATATTCACGCAGGCGAAGCCGCTGGCAGAAGCTAGTATTTCATGAATTCTTAAGACTGAATAATAAAATCAAACTCGAGATTCCATTAACGAACTATCTACGTAGGTCTGCAGACGATTCGAAATCGCCTTTAATGATGAGGAAGTATTTACTTACAGCATCTCAATTTCGCGCAGCTGCCCCAGTATGGGCATGAGTTCCAAACGGCGGTTGGACAGCAAATGCCATAGAATACCCACCGGCCGCTGGCTCATGCGTTGAGTTTGTATCACCTGTGTAGAAATACATTCATTCATTATAGTTATAAAAATAAAATATAATAAAACAAAAATATTTCTTTATTTATTTATTTCAGACCGTGGTCAATATTATATTATAAGTAATCACACACCTCAAATACTATGTTATGCGAGCTGTTTAGTAGCCGGAAGTTTTGTTTTTAATTGTGTAGAAATTCGTATTAAAAGGACAAAAATATGTCAATGGACGTTCTTTTTACCCTACTGCAAGAAGGGTTATTTTTTATTATCTGGCTAAATTATTTTATTTTCTGTGCATAGCAAAGTTAACATAAGTCAAGCAAAACAACGATCAACTATGAGATTTCATTTTTTATGCAAATTTGATTTTATTAAGACTGAAATTACACACTGAAATTGACACTTACATCAAGATATTAAAAAAAGTACTTTTAACTTAAAATCAAATATTAGATACTGAATTACGTAACATACCTGAGTTGGTGTGATAATGATGTCGATGGGGACATCATGCGGCCCGAACAGATCGGCCGGCAGTGTATCGAACACCTACAATAGAACAAAACGGATAAGTGCGATGTCAAACTCGAGTGGCAGACATTTACAATTCTATAGGTATACATCGACCGTTCCGCCTCTGTTAACACATCTGAGAGAGCCGAACGCAATAGTAGTTGCATCTCTGTCTAAGGGTTCCACTGAAGCGTAGCTGGCTGGAGTGGAGTGGGGAAGAGCAGTGAAAACTGGCAAGTGTTTCCATTTAAGTGGAGCGGGTCAGAGTGGAGCTGAGCTACCCTTCGTGCCCTGTGCTTGACACCACAGCCTACTCGACTACGTTCTGTCCGACTCGGCGCCAGTGACGTAACTAACCTTCTAAACGCCCGATGCGAGCTTAGCTTAAAAAAGATATATCTTACCCAGCTCGAACAATAAAAAGAAAAAGGGCTAGATATAAAAATACGTGTGACGTGTGGTTCAAAAACCCCCACTACCAACACTAACTATTTACATCTTGTGGGTGCTAGAGCCCTGAGCCTGTAAAGAGAATTACTGAAGAGAGAGAGAATTACTTATTGAATGAAAAAAATGCCAGGCACAGGGCCTGTGCCTTGTGCCTGGGCACCGCTGGCATTACACTAGTTACGAAACAGCTAGGCGCCCGTGTTCAGTTTTTATTTGAAAGTCTGCACGGCTCCACTCCGTTCCATTTACACTGATTCATTGATGCAGTGGTGATATCAAGCATTGAGGCGGAGTGGAGACATTGAGCACTCTAATTGGCCAATTCACGATCCGCTCCTCACCACTCCGCCCAGATTCACGTCAGTAGAAACGCACACTAACATCTACATTTTATTTACTAATTTTAGTTTAAAGATGCAACTAAAAGAATCTTTCTCCGTTCTGTCCATCAACCGGCAGGGACCAATCAAAATACAGTATCTCATTTGAATCTCGGCTAGTTGACAAGAGAAATATCTAACGTATTTTGTCTAGAGGCGGAATAGTCGATGACTACATACGATTTGTTATGAAATAGTGCAAATTATAAAGGGCGTTATTGATTGTCTACAGGTTAATAATGGACTATAAATACATGATAACAAATTTTTAAAGTGTTATCTAGATTCGACGCCTTTCGGTGCAAGTAACTACATCACACACACAACACACGCATAAAAAATTTGTGTTCGCTTGGGAAACTTGAGATATTTTATGGCTTTCATAAAATAAAAAAAGCTTTAATACAGCTTTCTTTGCTTAGATACCTATTTGAGTCAGTATTTTAATGTAACACTTCTCGACGGGAGTAGTAAGAACTATTAAAAACAGTAACAGCGTTTCTGTTACACACACCGGTTAAGGTAAGCGTTAAAAAGCATTGAGATAATTTCTACATATTTTTCGTCTTGAATATTTTATACAAAACAAAAAAAAAAAAACCAGCCAAAAATCTAAGTTTCTCGAGGTGAACGCAAACTTTTTGTGATGTGTGTACATCATGGAGAAGTTTACTAAGTAAGCTGGGACTATAACAGACACGATTTTAACATAAGCGACTGTATCGCGGCCACGGCAGACTCCTCACCAGGTTTCCCGTAAGCCAAGAAATGAGCTTAACGCGGCGTGACGGAGCGGGTTCGCTAAGGAGCGATCTTTTAATGTAATACTCAGAGGATATACGTCTAGTCTCTACTGCCGGCTACCACAACTCGTAATGTGCCGTGGCCACACGATCGTGCCTCCTCTGTACCCACCCAATGAGTCACAGAGTTTTCACTTAATTTAGAAGTTTCCGCAAGCAAAAACAGAATTTGAACTTCAAGTTCTACAGATGAATGTATAATCGCATTTGTTAAGACCGTCGTGACTGTTATAGCCCGAAGCACTATTTTTTGTTTAATCTGTTTGTGTTTAGCTATTCAGAGATGTATCGAGTGAATAAACTTCTCCACAATATGATTTTTACCTGGCAGTCGTGCACAGTGGTGGCAACCACTGTGTTAGGCTTGATGACTTTCATGTGCATCATCAGACCGAACTCCAGGTCGCCATAGCCTATACAATACATATCATAAGATACAGTCTATCGGGAAATAATATAAAGGTAGCTGTTTTTTTTTAAATACTGGAAGACTTAGTCTTCAAAATGGGAGTGAAATGTTCCCCTGTGGTTTTTATTTGAATATATTAAGATAATGAGCATACACTTCCATATTGTCCAGCGAACCACGTGACAATTTTATAAGGAGTGAATAACTTTCTTCAGATGAAGTCTCATATTAAAAATAAATACAGCCATAATTTAAAACAATAAATAAAATTATAAAGTTTAAAAATATGAATATAGAATATAATGGATACATATAACTAGATGATATACTTAAAACGATCTTACCTCTTCCTTTGCCGATGCGGTATCCTTCCTTGGACACGGCAACTGATCCCATGACGACCAAATCCAACGAAACGGAATCTTCTATGCCTGTCGAATAAAATATATTGTTTACATCTTTTTTGGAGGGTTATTTAAGCAAGTGACCCACCTAAATGAATGAACATTAGTTCCAAATTTAAGTTCGCGAGCACATTCAAAATAAGTCGGCAATAGTATCGTCACAGCGCTAATGTTCGCCTTGTCTATTTGTACTAATTTTAAGTATATATGTATATCTCTTTAGTTTATGTTTTTATTTAATTTATACATCTTTTTATCCGCTTTTCTCTCTAATATTGCACCTACCACTATTTCTTTCTGTATCACTCAGATGTTGACTGATAGATGCATTTTGACCGCCAGTGTACATTTTTGTGTGCACAAAGTAATAAATAAATAAATAGACTAGGTGATCAAAGTATCAGAAGAATCTTTAAGTTTCCTTGTAACTTCACTAATTGCCGAATCGTACAAAGGGAGTTTTAACACTGAATAATAGAAACATTATCAAGTAACTTGGAATTCACACCTTTGTACTCTGCTATCTGTATCTGTTCTTTTCGATTTTAAGTGTTTGTCTGTACATAAATAAATAAATTACTTGGATTTCATCATTTATCTTTTAAAGGGAAAATTAAATAGCACCTCCATTCGCTATTGACATAATACCTACATAAATTAGCATTATATTGGTATTTTAATAATAATAATTCATTCATACATAGGCCTGATACAAATAGAGAGAAATATACAGGAACAAATAAATTGATATGTATCGACATAATGCATTTTGTCCTGTAGTAGTTGTCAAAAAATAAAAGGCCCGTTTTGACATCCGTCAAAACGAATATTTAAATACGCAAATTCATAATGTTTTTATTTCACTTATGCCTACATGAGCACTTATAAAACGCCAGAAGCTAGTGCACGGTTAAAAGGAAAGATTCGGTACGGTCGATAGGAAACGGCCAATCCGTTTCCTATCGAGAAGTACGGGCAAGAAACTCAATGGTTACTCTTTAATAATATTTCCATACTATAGTATTAATAGATATTATGTAAGAACAGTGTAGACCAATCAATATTGTACCCAAAATCACAATAAAAATAATTATAATAAAAAAGAAACCGAAAAGAAAATTCTCAAATGTCAAAACGGCCCTTTTTTTATTGATATAAACCAGTGCTTGACTGCGATCCCACCTGATGGTAAGCGGAGATGCAATCATTGAAGGTCAGGCGCACTAGTTTATTAAGAGCCTATTCACTCTAGCCTTGGAGACACCTAAATTATATTTGCACGGGAAGACCGCAGCAGGCAAATTATTCCAGTCCTTCGATGTACGAGGTATAAACGACGAAGCGAAACGCTTAGTTTTAACGAGTTTAATCACAGCAAGGATTGTATCGACAATCCTTCTCGGTATGTCGCGTTGTTTGTCGCATAGTAAAGTGTTTATAATATACATGAGAACTTTCACCCTCTGGAAAGATGCCAATAGGTTTAAGGTCAGTTTTCCATAAAGACTAACTTATGTAACAATACTGCAAAGTTCCATTTGCCTTCTTTACTTTAATATCGAAGTTAGTAGCATCTTTCAGCCACATTAATGAAAAACTAATTTATAATTTTAATTTAATATTTCTATGGATATAATGCCTAAAAAAATAAACGATAATAAAAGTAATTTAATTCATTTTTTTTTGTAATTCTATTAAGAAATATTTTAAATTTTAAATTAAAATGTCAAAAATGAATAAATTACCGAGATAATTTATTAGGCTCTTGTTTGTCCAATGTCTCGATCACTATCACTGAATCGATGTAGCTCGCTTGCCCAGAAGTAACCAAATCACTCTTGATTTAAAACGACGGAGACGTTCACGACTTGAAAAAATTGAGATTCGCTTACAACGCCACCTACCGGGTTCAATTTTTGAAACCCACTCAAATATATACCCAAAATTTTATCCAAACCGGTCAAACCGTTCATGAGGAGTTAGGTGACAAACACACGTACATAAAGATATGAGTGAATACGCGAATGCGTCTCCGATCAAAGAACTAATAAACGAGACCATTTTTTTGCTTGTGCAAGGTCAAGTCTTGACAAAAGAGCTGCAGATACTACGCACCTATTTGCTGATGATGTCATAGTACTACATCAAGTCTCGAGTGTATGACAATCTTAGTTCCGAATGGTTTTATTGAAAAAGAATTGGCCACTTCCAGTAAGTGTAAAAGATTTCCAAGAATGTGTTAGTTGTAGCGATTTTATTAAAATAACCAAAAAATAGAGTTTCTATGCTAGCAAAGGAGGCGGCCGATCGCGTGAGGCAACGGTCCTCACGCCCCAAGCGCCGCCGGAATTCCGATCCCAATTTCCGGCCATAGTAGGTGCGGCCTTGCGGACAGCGAGCATTGGGTAGCTCGCCGTTCGATCGTCCGATAACCGTCCGGACCGAGCCCGAGTCGTCGACGGCGCGTAGTGTTTCACGTGCCTCAGGGAGATGTCAGCAACTGTAGGGGCCAGCGGGGTCGAAGCCTACTGGGGTCAAGGGTCTGATTCTGAAAGGAAGACTCGGCCCCGGTACGAAAGGCAACGAAGGAGCAGGAGTGGGTTTTTAGTCAGTAACAGTCTGACACTATATCCCGCTCCGCCCAAGAGCGGGAGATGTCATAAGATGATTTTCCCACCGAAAAAAAAAAGCGTATTAGGCGCTTACCAATAGGTTTTCCATAAGACTCCATTCCGTTACGCGAGACGGCCTTCCTGATGGCTGCCGGGCCAGTCTCTCCTTCAGGCAGCTCGAGCCGGTTCAGGAACCCTTTCTGCAGACGAGGCACCGGCACGTAGAGGGTCTTTTGTTGCTCCAGGCAGATGACCCTGGGGATTGAAACTTCTTTATAACAAAAGGCAACTAAAAGCAGTATATACTCATAACGATTGACAATTTGGTCATTACTGGACTAGACTAGACTGGAGATATTTGCAGACATCTCGCTGTTACGAGAAGGAGGGGAAGATTTTAATTTGTCGACTTCGTTGTTACACATACTTGGGCACTTACGAAACGCTAGAAGCATGCATGCTTCGATATGGTCGTTTCATGTGGGAAAGAACCGAAAATAAATTAAGATTGAACATAAAAGTATAAAAGGAATAGCCCCCCTAAGCCAATCGTTTCGTTCGCGCCGAACGCCTCGAGTAGGCCACGCCTCCGATTCCTTTGTTCTGACCACGTGACTGAGCGTTGAGATGACGTCAGAACAAAGGAATCGGAGGCGTGGCCTACTCGAGGCGGTCGGCGCGAACGATACGATTGTAACTTAGCTAGGGGCCCCAGTTTTATTTACAATAGGCCTTCTCAAAAAAATCCACACAAATTTTACCAAAGAGATTTTAGTACTTTTGTGAAAGACATATTTTTTCTAATGATGCTTTCTAGCAATATTTTGCTGCGCTGCAGATAAGATATCCTACCCAATAATATCATTTATTGAAGAAAGAACGTCATCGAGCAAAACGAATCGAAGGAGGAACTAGGTTAAAAGAAAAATTGCATGTAACAATTGAACTATTCATGCTACCGTATTGAGGTAACATTGATGAAAGTGGAATCTAAAAGAACTAAGTTATCTGGAATGTAATAAAACGTATTTGCAGTTTAGTTCTACCCATTGAGTTGGCTGTAACAATGTAAAAGATTCATTCACTTCAGCCGATCGATTGTAGGTATCGATTATTATTATTCGAGTATTTTATCTCCATGATTTTTTAGCGATGATGCTAAAATTCGACTGGTTTTCGGCAGTTACCGTTAGTTGGTTACTAGTGTGCTTCATCATCAACGATTGCATCACTGGTAACCATCAGGTGGGATCGCCATCGAGCACTAGTTTATATCACTTAAAAAAAAAGAAGTTATTAATGGATACTCGTTACTGGGGGGCTGTGGTGGCCCAGTGGTAACCGCCTCGACTTACGAGTTGTAGGTCGTGGAGTCATAGCCAGGCGTATTACTTTGTGTAATTTATTTCATCACCACTGCTCTCAAAACGGTGAAGGAAAGCTTCGTGAATGTCCTAGTCAAAAATTAGAAGACATGTGGCCATTCACCACCAATCTGCACTGGCTCCGTGTGATGGATTGCCCATTCCCTATCCTAGAGACAAGGCCTGAATCCCAGCAGTGTGAACATCACAAGGCTGATTATGCTTATGCTTAGCCGTTAACTAGAGTACTACCTACATGTTTTTAGGGTTCCGTACCTCAAAAGGAAAAAACAGATCCCTTATAGGATCATATTTTTGTCCGTCTGTCTGACTGTCATCTGGGGAACGCGTGGTTTAAGAGTTAAAGGAATCACAATTCATAGGGTACTTTACGCCCGTTCGTATCGTCTCGTTTTATCCACTTCTCAAAATGTCAACTTCTCACAATGTCAACTTCTTAGAATGTCAACTTCTCACAATGTCAACTTCTCACAATGTCAACTTCTCACAATGTCAACTTCTCACAATGTCAACTTCTCACAATGTCAACTTCTCACAATGTCAACTTCTCACAATGTCAACTTCTTTGAAATGACAACTTCGCAAAAGGACAACTTCGCAAAATAACAACTTCACGTAGCCTCCCATTTCTCCTCGCTCCAGACCATGGCCTGTATCAGGACTCGGCGCGAGAGGTTGCTACTACCGATCACCCCACGAGACCACGGCGGTGCTCCGCCTAAGCGGGGCACACCTCCACTGTATGTTCCACCGTGTCCTTCGGGAGTAGAAATTACGTGAAGTTGTCATTTTGCGAACTTGTCATTGTGAGAAGTTGACCATAAGCGATTTTGCACAATGATAAGTTGTCATTGTGCAAAATCGACAGTACGAGAAGGTGACATTCTGAGAAGTGGACATTTTGCGACCAGTTGACATATTGAGAAGTGGACAAAACGAGACGATACGATCTGGTTGACCTAGAATCCTGAAATTTGGAATGAAGCAAGGTCTCATAGCACAAGTATAGGACACATAACAAAAATAACTTTTTGTTTGTGAAACGGAAAAATCTTCTTAATTCAATTCGGGAACTGAATTATTTTTATAGGTAAGTTTGTACGGAACCCTCGGTACCCGAGTCGCATACCATTAAAAGTCATGACGAGTCAAAACTGCACTAAAATACTACTAAGAACATCGCGTGAACATAAATTGTGATTATTAAACAACTGTCACTAGAACAGGAGTGCTATCTGATCTACGAGAGAAAGTCAACCGTGAATCATATGTTTATCGGGTTATTTTTTTTAAATTGATATAAACCAGTGCTTGACTGCGATCCCACCTGATGGTAAGCAATGATGCAATCATTGATGGTGAGGCGCATGATTACTGTCTGGAGTGATAAGCACTCCTAGACCACGTGAACTATGATCACTGGTGAAATGCACGTGACAAAAATGTGTCTGGGAGCTATCGTACAGTAATTTTAACGCGTATTGGGCTTTTCTTTCTAACAGCTTCAGATACAATAAAGGTTTAAAGAGAATACAGAATGCTGTTGTAATAACATAGCAAATGGACTTTCAGAGAAGACTCAACCCTTTATATAATTTCTTAAGGTGGGAAATTATCTTATAACAGACGGACTTTTACTGTCCAAGAGCTATATTTCACCGGTACACCATGGCGGCGCTACCAGTCGCCGCTACCAGCAAAATGTATACAGCTCTATAGAAATTTACTCACCTGGTGTCCGGTTGGTTGCGCAACCAATCTGGTAGCGCGACCAGCTCGGACGCTAGTCCGGCCGCCAGTGACGCCCCCACCAAAACGTATGTAACACCATGGCGGCGTAACTGGTCGCGCCGCCATGGTGTCCCGGTGAAATATAGCCCTAAAACCGACACTTGCTCCATCAGTTGGGAAACTGATTTGCGTTCCAAAACCGCAGTGATTCTTTCTAACAATAATTTAGCAAGCATGTTGACATGTCTTTGAGAAACGATTCCAACCTGGCGGGCAAATGTGGTATCGGTACATAGATATAAGAAATGTTACATGATGGTTGCCCTGTTGTATTCATGTCATACTTATTCCATATAAGGCTAACTATACATGGATTGGGCTGGAAAGTCTTATTTGTATGTCCCAAAGAAGAACCACTTTGTAAGATCAACTTTTGGTGGAGTTGGCATAACGCATTTGCTATTTATTTGAATGTCTATTTTTTTTTTTGTAACAGAAAATAATGCACTTGTAGCCAAATATATACGCTCGGTCCGAAGCGTAGTATCTATCACCGGTCTTATACAAAAAATATAAGGTCACTTTTTACAGTAAATTCCTATTAGCCAATGTTATTAGCGTTACATATTCATGCCGTCTATCAATGATAAAGCAATCATCAGGATATAGTTAAATACCGATTGTGTAAGCGGTAACTTATCGTTTAACAGCTACTATTCGTTAAGTATATAGAAACCGCTAAATATTGCTTCAACACCTTACGCAAGTTATTAAAAAATATTTTTTTAATGTTTTGATCAAATTTTCAACGGTTTTAGAAAGCCCGATCACTAAGTGAGTCAAATCCTAAGTTATTTTAGTAGGTGATCATTATACATCTACTTTCCCTCTGGGTGGGGTGAGAGGGAGGGTTAAACTTTTACCGACTGTCACCCACCTGCATAGACGTATATAGGGGGGGGGGGAGTGGGCCGTGAATATGTGATTTGACTTATCATCATCTCATCTCCCTACTCTTATTCCCAACTAGCCTTGAGATTGTGGACTGTGGTCGCTTACAATGGGCCTCATCAGAAGGTTTAACGTTACCCAAAGGGAAAGGGCTATGCTTAGAGATTTCTTGCGTGATCGCATCAGGAACGAAGATATCTTCGTTCTAGCCGCAGGAGTACCAAGGTTGCCGACATAACCCGAAGATTCGTCTAACTTAAATGGCGGTGGGCAGACATTGCTCGCAGAACAGATGGTCGATGGGGCCGAAGGGTTCTGGAGTGGCGACAAGGTGGACCGACAAACTAGTGAGAGTCGCGAGAATGCGATCTCGCTCGTTGTGGCAACACTTGGGGGAGGCCTATGTCCAACTGTTGAAGTCTTTTGGCTGAAATGAGGATGATGAGCTTGAGGTCGGCTACCAGTCTATGTGGCTTGGCTTATAATAATTCCCCTTTATATTGCAGATTTGAAAATTTAGAAAAAAAAATTGTCCGTCATCCTGTCAGAAACCAACAAAACACGACGAGTAAAGTTAGTAGTCTAACTACCGTTTTACGACACTAGTTTCATAACGTAAACTCCACTTTATAGCACTGAATATAACTAGTTATTACGTGAAAGTAGATACGCCTTGTTGACTTAGATTAACTATCATATTAACAAACATACGAAATTATTGTACCTTCCAACTGTTGATTTACGATTATGAATCATCAAAAAGACATCGTTTTCTCCTTTCGCACGCCTTTATAGTAAAACTAATCACAATTCAATAAGTTCACGTTTCTATTTTTTATGAAAATCCATAGGACCAAAAAGTACTTACAATAAATAGATCATTGGACCTTGGTAGAAACTTACAGTACGTTGACAACTGTCGAGCCGAACCTAAGTTATGTGGATACAAAGGATGCACATACTGAAATGTGACGTCAACGCCATTAGGTTACGCGAGCACAAAGGAGATAGCGATATGGTCCTAAGTACCACGCCCCCACTCTTCCTCAGGCCAATATTTGAAATTTTAATTTACTGCTTCATCCAATTTTGCTGTTTTCAGGAAGATTTATTATTAGCGTTATTTGATGTTTATTTATGCCTGAAACGGAAAATTATGGACATGTGCATTCTCCCCTATACTCACGTACGATCCGTACAACATATCCTTATATCATCCGTCCATAGCCTAGACCTCAGCTAAAGTGTCAACTTTAGCCGAGGTCTAGGCTCGAGGAGGTTTACCAGCGAGCCATGGAGCGCAGTATCCTGGGGGTTCGAATTTCAGACCGTGTAAGGAAGACAATACTGCGCGCCAAATCTAAGATCACAGATGTTACCCGAAAAGCTAATTCTTAAGTGGGATGGGCCGGATATGTCTGCTGGGTTTTCGATGAGCTGTGGGCTAAGAGCTACTTATTGGGTCCCAATCAACGCAAGGCGAGATCGCGGCAGACCAAGGCGAAGGTGGAGAGATGAATTTGACTCTTCCCGGAGGGACTGGCCCGCAGGCAGAAGACAGATGATAGATATGGGGTAATTTTGTTTTTTAATTTTATGCCAACATAAAAAAAAAATATCTATCTTTTATCACCACAATTAATGATTTTAGTAGCTTACATAGTAAGACATACAAGTTATCATAGTGATTACAGGGTCAATTATACAAGAAATGCATTAAGTATATGATTATCATCAGAACGAACGAAGAAATATTTACCGAGTTCCCGGAACTTTTATCACTTTGAAAACTAGAGATAATTTTATCACCAGGTTTGGTTGTGGTTTAACAAAAACTTAAGAATATTTTTACATTACCGAATCTATTTCAACAAATCTTATGGGTACATATTATACAGGGGATTTTTGAGACGGGTCAGTAAGGACACTAACTAGAGCACTTTAGAATGGCCTCCTAGAAACGTTTTCTCAAGATTTTTTTTTGGCAATTTCTGTCATTTCTAGTAACTTTTTTTAACTTAAATGATGGTCCCATGGTTTTCATGAAACAAGACCGATAGGCATAATTTCTTTTTTTGGTGTTTTTGCTTTCTTTTCACTGACTTTATTTTTTTTTTCAAAATCTGTCATTGCAATTTAGAACATCTTAAAAAGTTATGGATGGTCTCCTAGGAATGTATTTCTGTAACTATAACGAAGGTACCTGCCCTTACTGACCCCAATCAAAAATCCATCCTGTATACATAGGTACATGGGTAATAAGAAAAAATACTCGTAATTTTCCTGCCGCTGGGTCGCAGGTCTCCTCTCTGAGAAATGAACAGTAACGTTATCCACTATATTGGCTCGTTGCGGTTAGGTGGATAATTATCATCATTTCAGCCGAAAGACGTCCACTGTTGGACATAGGCCTCCCCCAAATGTGGATAATTATGTCATGTCTAAATTATGTTAGAACTAATAATTGTTTCGTTTTTTTCATCGTGTGAGGACAGTAATTATGAAATAATTTACACAAAGTAAAGCGCCCTGTGAACGAATCGAACGGCACAAATAAAATTATTTTCCATTTCCCAATAAAATAATAAGTAACAAACAAATTACGTTTAAAAAAAGGAAAATCGTAAGTCACACCAATACCGTAACTTGCTAATTAAAAGAAAATTAAATTAAAGTTAGCAGAACGTATAAATTTCCAGCGCTTGCTTCGATTTATGTAATAAAGCAGAAAGTTATAAAACATAATGCAGTATGGAATGCGTTACCCAAGATATCGGTCACGGGTTGCGTAGGTAATCAATTGCTGTATTTGGACACTCTGGTTTTCTACTTTGTATTATACATAAACAACATCGAATTATCGGTGCAAATGGGTACATTCCTGGGTATTTTTTTTTTTTATTTGTATGGGGAAGAAAACAGGCGCGAGCGGAACAGCTCACTGTTTTGTATGCGCGTAACCTAATAGCGGTGACGTCACATTTCAGTCCGTGCATCCTTTTTCTTTTATTTGAAAGATTTCTACGTTACTTAATTTTGAACGGTACTTGGAAAAATCTTTCATTATTTTTTTTAGGATAAAGGTAAGTTACTCAGCGAAAAAAAAATAGTCAACTATCCAATTTAAATGTAATTTCTCCCATCTCCCGTTGCTCTTCTGAAGTTTTAATGTGTTGCAGTAAACACTACTAACTGGCGTCCAATTGGAATCAATCAATCAATCAATTTATTTGGAATCGATTACATTTTACCTTAGTAGTGATACTTTAGAAGTATACGGAACATGGTGCAAAGTTCCAAAAACTTCCATTGAAAGGAGAGGAAGGATCCTCCGACCAGACGGGTTCCAACGCCCGATAGATATTTTTGGACTGTTGCTATACGTATGTTCAAATCTTGTGATTTTTTTGACGCTAGGTCTTTAGTTCGTGTGTGGCTGCATAGATGCCGCTTCAATACCACAAGATGGCAATCAATTTTACATTCATGAATTTAATAAAGAAGTCCCAACCTACAACAGCTATTCATGTGAATCGAATATAACATAAGTGGGTAATCACTTTACTTCTACAATCAGAAGAAAGGCGTGAACTGTACACCTACCATGCATGAATTACAACTTAACTAATGCATGAAATTCACACTTTTAGGCCAACAACACCAGACTTATGGTGGCAAGAACTAAGAAATTAACTAAGTGGCTTCTCTCATTCGTTGTTTCGAGATGCAAAGAAGAAAAAAAAAAAAAAAATTGTGATATGTACTTCCGTCACGACATATTACTTTAAAATTTATTTATTTTTTGTCCACATGTGGAGGCTTGTAATAAGCGATTTGAAAATATCATACTTTTTGTATCACTTATTTTGTTAGTCTGTAAGCCTTCTTTAAAATGTAATAAATAAATAAATAATAAATAAGAAGAGTTATCAGTTTACGGGCATTTTGTAAAAAAAAAAAAATACAGCCCACTCTACGAAGTACTCCTGTATCGTGGGTGCGTTCGCACACGTCAACCAGACTTGGGATAACTGTCTATAGGCCATACAGACATTTCGTCCCTTTACTAACAACACCGCATAAGTCATTTTTACCAACTTTACAGGAAAAGAAAAAAACTGTGTGGTGTAGTAGGCCAGTCGACTTGCACGCTATCACTACTTTTCGAATTATGGCTTTTGATTAGCTGAAATCTATATCATGTGATCAATGGTTAGACGCGCAATGAGCAGCTCCATCTAAAGGCATTAAAATGTGGAAACCGCCAATTTTCGATTTGAGCGGTGTTGTAAGCTAAGGGACGATTTGTACCGTGTGGGATCCCGTGACACGCAGCGCAGCAGCCAATCGTTCAACTACTCTACAATCGTGCCGTCGGTTATTTCGATATATAAAAAGCCCAAGTGAAAGACAAAACCGGGCAGGTGCGATTCGGACTCGCGCACTGAGGGTTCCATACAAACTTACCTATGAAAAATGTTCAATTTCCGAATTGGTCCGACGGTACTTCACACCGGGACAGCTTCTAATGTTATACAAAGCACAGGTCCGATCGTGTGTGGAGTACTGCAGTCACATATGGGCTGGTGCTGCAAAATGCCATCTAGCAGCTTTGGACTCAGTGGAAAGGCGTGCGAAGAGGCTAATTGGGGATCCAGATTTGGTTAAGTCCAATCTACAAAGCCTCGAGCACAGGCGCAGAGTAGCCAGCCTATCGGTATTTTACAGGTTACATTTTGGAGAGTGTGCGCGGGAACTGCATGACTTGATTCCGCCATCTCCTTTCTACCATCGGACAAGCCGACGAACGGCGAGTATCCACCCTTACGTTGTTGAAACTTCAACGGTCCGGACTAAGCGTTTCGCTTCGTCGTTTATACCGCGTACATCGAAGGACTGGAACAATCTGCCTGCTGCGGTCTTTCCGTCCAACTATAATATAGGTGTCTTCAAGGCTAGAGTGAATAGGCTCTTAATAAACTAGTGCGCCTGACCATCAATGATTGCATCTCCGCTTACCATCAGGTGGGATCGCAGTCAAGCACTGGTTTATATCAATTAAAAAAAAAAAAAAAAAAATTGAGTTACGAAGATTTTTTCGAATCACAATTTTTTTGTTCTGACGTAACTACAAATTTACAGTTTTCAGGTTTTTTCCTATACTGCTATGAGACCTTGCTTCATGCCAAATTTCAGGATTCTACCTCAGCGGGTATGAAATATACGTTATTTGCGACATAAACGGCCGTATCTTTTTTTCGGTAACTCAGAAGTTTATTTTTTTTACACTTTCAAGAGACGGCAGACGTAATTATATGGTTTCAATTTCAACTCGATACCTCCACGCGTTCCCGAGATAAAGTGTCTTGACAGACAAACAACAAAGTGATCCTATAAGGGTTCCAATTTTTCCTTTTGAGGTACGGAAACCCAAAAAATGACAAAAAAGGGTAGACACAATATCTACGTGCTACGTGCAAAGACAGAATATTTTCAGCTAGAAACTGTATCTTAAGAATTGAGTAGTGTCAAGGAATTCTACTGTTCATCGGACATAATAATTACAGCTAGTTCGCCGCTTGTCACCATTATTCTGTAGTAGCTTCAATATCGCGCTCCAATTGAGAAATTTATTGTCTATTAGAGAAATCCAATAACAAACACTCGGCTGGGGATTTTAAACGTGAGCTGTGTGCAGTTGGTGTTCATTGCCGGTGAGACTAATAATGTTTTGTTGGATAACAAAGAAAAAGTTTGTTTCAAATAAACTCTGTTTCTTCTACTTAGTTCTTAAGGTGGGTCTACACTAGAAGACCCGAGCACGAGCAGAACACGAGCCAAGCTCTAGTGTCGCTCGTGCTTGGCTCCCCTAGAATCGGTCCACTATACGAATTTGATTTCGGCTCGTCTAGCGTAGACCCACCTTTATCATTATGAGCTGTTGTTATTTGAATTCCAAATGTTCCCTATTAAATCTTCACAATACTAACGCATAGGGTGTTGACTGACTGAAAGAACAAGCAGTAATATTGTGGAATGTGGCTTTTGTTCATAGCAACAGTGAAAGTAAATAACCATGCTAATGTCAGCAATTCTTTTACAGTTTCGTCCTATTAAAAACACTAAACTAGCTGAAAACTGGACGTAATTCTTTAGGCGTTCGTTGAGACACCTCTATGCCGTAGTCTAAAATTAACCCTGTATTATACGACTTCTGGAATGTGTCCCGTGCTCGCCAGCTAACTCGAATCAACTGTGCACAACGCGAGATAAAGGTATCGTTTGAAATTCGCGAGACTGTTGCGATTCTACGCTGTGCCGTCAATCAGCCAGCGGCGTGGAACGTACCAACTGCACGAAAGTATGATATAAGAGGTACAAATGCAAGCTATGTACACTCTAATTCGCATCGTGCTAGACTTTCTTCGGGTTTAAAAACTTATATTTTACTTTCACAATGTCACAATTAGATTAATTATTATTAAATAAGATAGCACTTCAAACACTCAAGATCGATAAAACATCAATTATTCAGTAATGTTTTGATCGATTTCCTTTCGATTATCTGATGCCCCTGAACCTACAAAACGTCACTTTCTTGGAAATTGACTATTAAATAAATTGCATATTTTATTCAGTCGATTCTCAAGGCTGGTCGTTGTGTAAATGTTTGCATTTGATCTTAATATCAACGCCCAAGTTTTAAGTTTCACGGTTAGACTTCGACATGCAAAATCGTCATGTTATCGTGTACTTTCTTTTTATAATATCAATAATATTGAAATTAATCCATATACTTTGTAAAGTATTACACTTTTGATTTTATTATTGTGAATGTGGGTCCCCATCCCCACCCCGACATTCATGTTGATTATTTTTTCTTTTCAGTAATTTTAAGAATTTCCTTGCAGTTTAGAGTACTTTATGTGGCTTCTTTAAATCTCTATAAGTTGAGTTTCACGATATCTTTGTTTGAACAGTTCCACCAAAACCTTTATGGTCCTGGCCTCATACGACCACCTCAAACATTAACCTTGACATGATTAAACCATTAGATACATGTTTATTTTGCACAGGCTTCAAAAGACTGGCTTGTAAGTTTGTTTCGGTATTTCTTTTGAGGTAATCAACTAAAAAACACCGGCCTCATCTAGTTCAAATTACGTGCAAGTGTTAAAAGTATTGAAGAAATAAATGTCATTTACGAATCTAAAAGTTTTGACAAAAACCCAGAGTAGTAAAGACTAGTTTTATGCACTTTAAATTGTGTCAATCCACAGTCGAATGAGAGAGAGAACAAATGACAGACTAAAACTGACGACAAAGTAAACTGCTCCAAGCCAAAGTAATTCATAACAGCTCAGGAGTTCTTGATTTCTTGTTTTCGTTAAAAGCAAGGCGGCTTTTATAAAGTTACCTTCTGCCAGTGGCAAGGGATCATAATTCCGGGATAAAAAGTATCCTATGAGCTGTTCCAAGACACGGTACAGAGGTACCGTGGTACCAGCGGATGATATTTGACGCACAGGTAAGGTCTCTACCTGTACCCGTGCGCCAAATATCCGCTTTAGCCGTTCAGACGTTTGAACGTGAATTATTACAAACATACTTTCACATTTATAATATTAGATTGATAAAATTGCCACTCACCTCACAGCCTCCTGCGGCTTATCAGGGTTGACTTTCACGGTGCTAGCATTCTTGAAGACATCCAGCTCAGCCAGTTTGGCGGCAGCCTCCGGGGCCCCCTTGAAGTTAGGGATTCGATTGTACACGGGGCGTGGGAACATGGCGAGCCCGTTGGTCTCCAGATGACGCCATACTTTCAGCCTGAACGAATGTTTTGTAATCTCTTCCAGCACCGGTTTCTTGGCTGAAAGTTTAATGAGAGTATTTTTATTGAGGGTCATTGAACTTTTTTAAAATTTTGTTTTGTTAGACGCGGAGCGTAGGTAGATTGTTGGCAAAGACGTCGATGACTAGATGTAGTTTGGGTGAACAGCATTGAAAAGATGGCGTAAAATGGACTTTTGACGTGCAGCGATGATGCAAAATGTATTCATCAATGATGAGTAATAGACATATTTAGCATCTTTGGGTCAAGGCTCTCCGTTTTCTTTTTCCATTTCTACTTTACTTCTATTTTCATAACAATGTTTTCAATCGACTTTACCATCAACGAATCGCGATTTCAAAAATTAGGTCAAAGCGATAAGTAAAAGAAGAATCGTATATTTATAAAACTAAGGTAAATGACCGTTATATTCAACAGTTGATATGTTATACGTCGTATAGTAAAACCGTAAATTGTTAAGACGCGTTTTGTAGCAATATAAACGTTATTTTACCAGTGAATAAACTTTTATGTGCGACATAATAAATAGCCAGAGAATTTACTATCAGTATTGGAAGTGAAGTTTCGACGGTTCGATATGTTTATAGAAGTAATGCTTTGATTAATTTTATCGATAGTTATTGTTCGCGGCTTGAAAAATATGTTGTGAGAAAAGATTTGGGTATAAATGTAGATGGGTCTTATAACAAGGGGGGAGACGTAAGCTACTCGGCTGAACACAAAAAGTGTAAGAACTAACTTTCATAAACCCACACTCCTACTACACTACCTCTAAGGCCGCGTTCCCACTATGTCGTAAAAATTAATTTATCGTCGGACGACTATCGTCTCTAGCTGTTCCCATTTTATCAACTGTTTGTCGTGGCCACAACAAATAGTCGCAACAACGACACATGATTTACAGTCACGGTTTAGTCTTGACAAATTTATATCGCATTACGACTGTCGTGCTAGCCGTTCGCACTATCATGACAATCCGTGGTCACCGCAAAAAATGACGTAGACGACAGCAAATTGTGTCGTTCTATAAGTGAATTCACTTAAAACTACACGATTAACTGTCGTCCCGACAAAGTGGGAACGCGGCCTAACTCGTATGTATGAAAATAACATTTGCAATAACAAAGAAGATGAATCTTATAAAAGGAAGGCCAATAATTATGGGATTTCATAATTAAACATAATTCATAAATAGTAGTAGTCCTTATGGCTATATTAAAGGTGTCTCTTCATCATTAGAATGTATGGTATAAATTATATGACATATGGACTAATTAGAAAGAGCCATCTACAGCTCGTATGGAAAAAAGCATGCCGCGCCGACCCCCAAGATGTTGGCGAGATCATCAAGTGTGTTTGATTCGCACTAATACACTTTCTAAAGGTACAAACGAATCGTCGATCAGTTTCATAAGCACAATGACTATTTACTCCCGGGAATAATAGCGTTGTTCCATATATGGTACGCCGCAGGAAAAGACTTTGAATCAATAAATAGACCGATAAACATATTTGAACCGCAAAGGCGGCGTTGTTGGTCAAGAGCAAATATCAAAATCCTGTCATATCCAGTACATCCAAGTTAGTACTTGGCACGTTCAATAAAATCCATGTCGCACTATAAAACCCTTGTTAGCCTGAACAATGCGCGTGAGTGTCAAAGGTTGACACCCAATAAAATGTCGTGGAGGGCGAATTTATTAGCCACATTATCGAAGTAAGAAATCTAAAAGGAACAAACGTACCTACATTGATTTTTCTTGTCGATGCCAAAAAATATTTCTTGACCGTGATATTTAATTTGCACATAGGTACCTAGACTTTTTATTTTTCGTCGGTGCGTCATTGTAGCTCTAAATGTGTAATCATCTGCACAGCCTTTCCCCAAATATATTGGGATCGTCTTCTAGTCTAATACGGGATACAGTCAATTACCAGTAGGTAGGTATTTTACAGACCCTACCACTAGCTCTTAGCGCGATCCATTTGACGACCGAAACTGAACTATTAAAGGGATGGAGCTATATCGGGTGTATAGCTTAATCATTCTTTTTCGCTCGCTGGCCTGACATTTTAACCCGTGATGGTAAGGTCCCTCAAGGTTCGATCAATCCCGCAGCTTACCTAGTTAAGTCCGTATGAATAGAATAAACTTTATTGTTCACCAAAATAGTTCATTTTCATGGTACTTATTTTTTTATTTACGAATCAAAGTGTCAATAAGGTCTAGAATTCCACGCTTAGTAGGCTGTAACCGACCAGTACAAATAAGCTTACGCAGTCGACCTGTGGCCGTCACATTGATTAATGCGTCAGCGAGCTGTTTGAATCTGAATGGTGAGTGCGATACATAGCTCAGACTTGGAACTCAAATAGGCGATGAGATAGAAAAATAGCGCTATACTTAAGCACTGTATTTAGAGATATAAACAGTCGGCACTAGGTGGGGATTTTAAGGTAATAATTTGTGTAAGTTCAGTAAATACATTGCCTTGACTCATCATCGTCGAGGGATCGTGTCAAAAGATTACGTGGACGCTCTTCAACACGGTGGATGGACCTTGTCAAATCTGTGACACTCTGCAGCATTAATGTCAACTCCCAAGTCGCCAAACACAGCTGCATGGCGTCGTATCGCGAGAGGCGGTGGGTCAGGACTCGACCGAGACAACCATGACCACTTAGAAGAACTTTTGCCAGCGGCTCCGCCCGCGAAATTTACTACTTTTTTGCTACTATTTGGTACCTACCTTCAAAAATTTGGTTCCTCTATTGACAACGAAAAAACGCGTGAAGTGGTCAGACAGTCTGACGTCAGGATGTCTGGACCAATTTTTTTTTCATTGTTTCAGACAACACAGCTAATTTATCTTTTTAACCGACTTATAAAAGGAGGAGGTCCTATGTTCGGCTGAATGTATTTTTTTTTTCATTTTTGTTCACCGATTTCTCGAATTGTGGACCGAAAGGTTATGCTTCCAAGTGAGTCCCCTATAAATATTGTTATGATCTGATCATGAACTTCGAAGATATGGAACAAAACTCCTCATAGGATCATAGCAGAATTGTCGTAACAAGTAAAATTGCTTTATTTATACGTGTAGTCGATGACTGACTGAAAGAAGAGGGGGAATATATCGAACTGATCTGATGATGAAGCCTGAATTTAGGCACCGGAACTCCCATCATCATCATTTCAGCCGAAAGACGTCCACTGTTGGACATAAGGCCTCCCCCAAATGCCGCCACAATGACCGGTCCTGTGCGTCTCGTATCCATCGAATTCCCGTGACCCTCACCAGGTCATCGGTCCACCTTGTGGGAGGCCTTCCAACGCTGCGTTTTCCGGTACGTGGTCGCCTTTCCAGAACCTTTCGTCCCCATCGACCATCTCTCTGATTCTGAATTTAGGCACCGGAACTCTACAATAAATTAATTTTATCTAACCGTGTTTGGTTTTATTAGAATTGTCATGAAATGCGCTCTGGCTATAAGGTATTTAAGTATTGCTGTTGGGTACTTTTTAGTAGTGGTACCATAACTAAAACGTGTAAAATAAAATAAAAAAATACAAAAAATAAAATCAACCGAAATATATTCAGTTTGAAAAAAACATTTTACACCTAACATCTTTCAGGTATGCCAAAAATACCTGGAAAAAATGTGTTGAAGTACTAGAAAGTTAGTAAATATTTACAAAAAGATAAATTAGCTGTGTTGTCCCGAAATAAGAAAACAAAAAATTGGTCCAGACATCCTGCTGTCAGAATATCTGGCCACTTTTTTCGCTTTCAATAGAGGTACTACATATTTGAAGGTAGGTATCAAATAGTAGCAAAAAGATAGTAAATTTTGGTATTTTCTAAACATTAAATATCGCTAGCCTGGGGTTCTGACGCTTACAAATTTTGGATTCCCGTTTCATCCCCTTTGGGAGGTGAATTTTAGAAAATCCTTTTGTATACATCAATTCAGTGTTCTAGGTTCCAAGAGTTGGGGCTGGGCGTTGATGAGTGAGACAGGACTTTGCCTTTTATATAGACAGATTTAGTGATATAGTAAGGTTTTCGGTTGCATTGCATCTCTAGAAGTACACACAGGCCTTGAACAGCTGAAATATAATACGAAGCCAGCTCATGTTAGTTTTTTTGCCCCTGACTTGCGGCCTACCGTACCTAATGCTCTGACTAGTAGACAGTAGCTTAGACTATTTTTTGTGGCACATAGAGGTAAATTTGTTTGTGTCCAAAGTCAGGGCCATTATTATTTCAGACACAGCTTACTATATTATACAGCCAAAATACTTTGTCAACAGATAAATAGACAGTACTCACATGGCGTTTTTTTGTCAAAACCTGTTTAAGCAGTCTAAGCAGTTGACGATCAAATCAAACACAGTATGGTAACTGCATAGAAATCCTTTCATATTAAAAACAAAGTGGGGTGAACGCGTCTGTCTGTTCGCAAGAAACTCAAAAACGCCTCTGTCTGTTCGTAAGAAACTCAAAAACTACTGCTCAAAAACGGATCTTCATGCGGTTATCACTAATTGAGTGCTTCACAAAGTAAGTTTATATGTACCTACATAAAAATACATATATCATTATATCAAAGAAAAGCCGTAAATCTCAAAGATTTGGAACGGTCAGGTCGCTAACAGTGGCGTAGTTATCGTCGTACCAATGATAAGGGCCTCGCGAGCTATAGGGACCCCGACTTGTGCAAAAATTTGTAACGTTTTATCCACAACCTTAAATTCTCTTATTGATAAAAAGGCCAGTCAGTAGTGAATAAATAATTACTAACTAAGATTGGATATTCCAATTCCATAGCTCGCATCACTCGTGTTTTTTCTTTCGATAAGTTTCGCTATAGGGTCCTCCCTTTGGTTCTAGCTACGTCACTGGTCGCTAGCAAGATAATAAAAACAAGTCTTTTTTTTATATTTTAAATAAAATTAGTGGTACTTATGTTCACGTAGAAATTTTATTGATCTTAGAATATGTTATCGCAGACTTTGTTAACGGAACAAAGTTCAGTTGGAGTTGTGTAAAAACAAGACGCCCCATGTTACATTAAGAATGAGTTTGTTAATCCCTAGGTACCATAGACATATGTATGGCTTTTTTTATGCAAAAGTACTTATTTTTTTTAGTATAGCACATAAGCACTCAAAATAAAAATACTAACAATATATAAAACTAAATATTGAAAGAGGAGAACGGAGTCCCAACAGTGGGAACATTATAAGGCCGACTAAAAAAAAACCTTTGAAATCATTAAGTGAGAAGAGAAAAAAAGCAGATTTTCGATCGTGTTCCGTTCTAAATGTGTATTGTTAGACATCAGCACAGCGATGTAACAAATTACGTGAAATTTGTAACTTTTCTATAGAGTATCATCATCATTATTTCAGCCGAAAGACGTCAACTGTTGGACATAGGTCACCCCCAAGCGGCGCCACAACGACCGGTCCTGTGCGTCTTGCATCCATCGGATTCCAGGGACCCTGACCAGGCCATCGGTCCACCTCGTCGAAGGTCTTCCAATGCTGCGTCTTCCGGTACGCGGTCGCCACTATAGCACTTAAGTTTGACGATCTCTCCTCTCCTAGAGAAGAGGCCTATGTCCCAGCAGTGGGAACATTATAAGTCCGACTATGCTATGTCAGCACTGACAACACGCACTGGTCATAGACTTGTGTCTTGAGACACTGTGGTATATTGGACGAGAAGACACCGCACAGTTTCCGAACGCCGCCAAGCCGAGTCGGATTCGTCGACCTCTTACTCGAAGTTAGACCTACCCTACTGGACCATCTGTCCCAGGTAAACGTAGTCGCCCACAACTTCGAGTGTCGCCCACTCCTATCAAGTCTCCGATCTTGATAGGAGTGGGTGCTACATGGATGTTAACCATGACTTTGGTTTTGTCCATGTTCATTATAAGTCCCTCTCTTTCGGAAGGTCTAGTGAGGTCACCGAGTGTTGTACTGAGTTCCCCGTAGTCTCAGCCGTAGTCTTCTTTCAATTTTTACCTTACAGCAATTATCCTAAGTTGTATGGAACGTAATCAATATAAGTTTTTTAGAGGTGGGAAATCATCTAATGATTTCTCTAGCTCTAGGGTGGTGCAGGAGGGCGTGTCATACTTTTACTGACTAAAACCACACCTGTGTCCTATAGTTACCGTTGCCGTCTGGGACCCCAAGTTTCCTTTTGAGAAATTCCCTATGGTTGCAGCTTTTTGTTGGTTTTGTTTTGCTAACATCTCTGAGGTGTGCGTAGAATACTACGCGCCGTCAACGATTCGTGCTGGGTCCGGACGGTTACCAAACGGCCGGACAGTGGGCTACCGATTGCTCGATTGCTTTGTTGTACCGATTGGCTTGCGATTGCGATTGGGATTGTTTTTTTTTCCGGTTGTTCCCAACCCGCGCCTGCCGTAGCTGGTAGTCGGGGGTCACAGTCCCGGTAGCTGAGGCGTGAGGATGTCTATTCCCTCAAGCGTCAGGCTGTCTCCTTCACTAGCATTAGTGCTTCGCACACCGGGAATGGGAGGCGACCGCCTCCCATTCCAGATAGAGAGGTTTTTGTATATTATTACTACTTAAAATAAATATTTTAAAAAACTACTCCCGCAAATCCCGTGGGATCCGCGGGATTGAAGATTTCAATTTTAAAAGTCCAAGGCCAAACAGATAGCTTTAAATGCTATCTCAACATACGGTCACCCATCCACAGACTGACCTCGCCAAGTGTTGCTTAACCTCGAAGTTCAACCTGTGACTTCAAAAACGTCAGTAACTATTCAATAGTATGTTTACTATCTAAAATCAAAGCATTAAAAACAAAGTATAAGGACTATATTGTATGTACAGTAAACAAGTAGAGTAGCATAGGATCCAAGGTGAATACATTACATGGGTGAAATACAACACCTGTGTCCACACATACACAGAACTTGTTTATTTTAATAGAGTTCTGTAACCAAGATTGAAATACCAACTTGTAGAAATGTGCAATGTGATAAGGATTAGGATTTGTGTTGCCATCTACTTTTGTTTCATTATTAAGCTAGAAATAAGAATTTTTATTTCCAACTGTAATATTAGTCTCTATAAAAAAGTACAAGGAAAGTTCAGTTTAACACTCAGTGCCAGGAATATACAAAATAACCAGCGGTCCCTACAGACATTGTCCTGCCCAAAAGCTGGTTTGTCAAGAAACCCATTGCAACGTCACATACTGGGTTAAATTGTTTGTCAAACCATCCAGAGAGACGACACTCAAATATACACACAAATTTTCATCCAAACTGGTCAAGAAGATTAGGAGGAGTTGCGTGACAAACACACCTAAGAATTATAAATATAAAAATTTGTTTGTCCACCTTTCGAGTAATTTTTATATATAGCTAATATTGTGTTTATGACCCCTATCCAATTAGAGACCCATATCTAAGTATACTGTGATATTTTAGGATTTTTCAATTATTGTATGACCGGACACCCGGGTCTTTGGCACTGAATGTGGGCTGGTATTGTATGTCGGGATGGTGTCCGAAACTTCATATCTAAAGTGCTTATTTTGAATATGGAATAGTAATGAATGCATTAATGCTGTTTCCTTTGCAAACTCATTTATTTATTTTTTACCTATAGTTCAGAAAATACAGACAGTAGTAGCAGAAGTCTGTAGTATGCAGTCTAGCCTTGTGTTTTATTTCTTTGTCGATGCACATCAACAAAGAAATAAAATGGAAGACTAGATAACTAATTTTAATATATGTAAATTTATGCGGCATGTTGCTCGATATTGTATTGACATGTCTAAAATTCCAATCAGACAACATTATAGGTACCAAACATATGTGATAAGCCTATGCACAAACTTATTACAATAATGTGATAATGCAAGTTTGTACACATTAAGATAAATATATGATAAACATACTCAGAAATAACAAGTAAATAATCAGGAAAGCTGACAAACTGATAAATAATGCAACCATGACCTATACAACCCACACTTAAATAAATTGTCCCCGATATTTCTACAACATGTAGGTAGATACGAAAAAAAAATTACTAAAAAGATCAAGAAATTCTTTAACTACACACTCATATCTATAAAGATAGATGAGGCAACTCCCTGCTTAAGCAGACCTTCAAATGGATGATTCAATGCAAATAGAAAATCTAATATGACCTCACACATGAACACAGCGAAGTACCTAGATTAATTAAATATTTTATTAATTACTGCAGCGCTCCTACTTTCTTGCGTTTTTTCATGTGACATACCGCAGTCAATAGCGAGTACATTGTACTCCGCGCCAATCTACTACCAAATAAATCAAATGCATTTTTACAAAAGAGGTAGACACGACCAGAAGAATGTGAGTCATGCTTCACACTCCAATTAAGCTACCCGCAGTATCAATAATTACAAGCCGAGGAAACAACCCAAATCGCGGTAATCGATGCACGAAACACTTAATCGCAAGTGAAATTACAACTGCAAACCGATTCTACAATATTTTTTTAACAGCGCCGATGAGACTTCGCAGTTCTCATCATCGATTGTATGCGGGTATTCCGAAAAACATGTGCTTCTCTACCACAAAAACATTTTTAACGCATTTTTACACGCATTTCAACTAGATTTTTCTATAAATTGGTAAATAAAACAGTGGAATAATGATTGTTATTCCATTATTTTTAACAACAAAATGGAAAACTTACTGTTATCCGCGGCCGTTGGCGTACCGTCTCCGTTCTGCATTCTGATAATTTACCGCAATCGGGAGCTCTTCTGCAAGGATTTCAATGATCTAAACGAAAACCATCAAAATTATTTGCAAAATTTAATCCTTCTCCGCCGAACGGAACCGTCACACACAAAAATAGAACGCGAAGTCGCGAATAAAAAACAAATGCCACCAACCTGCCAAAAAAAACGTTTTAGAGCTGGGCGTACAATCATTAATCGTTTTATTAATTAAATCGACTAAACGACTGAGTTTATAAAACAATTAAAATGTACCTATGCATGCTATGACATCAAATTTGGTAAAAACTACGACGGTAGTGATTAAGATCTAAAAACAGTAAACTCTATTCAGTTTTATTTCTTTTTGAGAAAATTCTGATAATGCAGTTTCACGACCTCACGAAATGAGCTGCCGTCAGATTGTTTATGTTGCATCTCTATTTACAGTCAGACCAACCTTATAACAAAATAGTGTCAAGTTTGTTCTCGTTTACAAAACAGAACAATAAGTATAAAATCTCCATCGAAAGGAATAAAGGAAAACAATTAGAATCTTTTATTTTTATTTTACCCTCTTTGTCTTTCTGATTAATTTTATTTTCTGTTTCCTATAGAAATCTTCTATTGTCTGCATTCTATTCTTTGGTGCAACTTTAACTACATCTCTAAAGGATTTCTTGAGATTTGGAAATGGGTGTGCTAACGTACCTATATGCTGATCTACATATTTGCACTGTGTCCAAGCAATTTCACTATTAGTTAAATCTTTACACAGCGTTCTATTACGCTCATATTATTTAGCTAAAAGCCTACGTTGTTGCCCTGTTATATCACCGATACTACTCAAATTATTTACGCGAAACGAAATTTAGCAGCTGTTGTCCCATATTTCTCCCATTAACTAAATTAATGTTATTTTTTTCGACTCATTTAGCTTTGGTTAAACTGTCGGGATTAAAATAAAAAGTAGCGTCAACGTAAACATTTATTAAAAGCGTAGAATAAATAAATTATCGTATAGTTTGGGACATATGGAGTGGGGTAAGCATCAGTTCAAAAGCCGCGTCTTTCAGATTGGCACCACGGAGATTCGCTTCGTGAAGATCACTGCCCGATAAATCGCAGCACTGAAAAAAAAGCGCTGAGGTTAATTTTAAATTTTAAAATACGAAGAGTACCTATATAGGAAATTGTGGCGTAGGTTTATCAAAAAGTTTAGATTTGTACTTTAAAACGTAGTAAGTACCTACTGGAACAAATTGGGCAAAATTGACGAACTTAGAGATGAGAAAAATTGAAGAACTGGATTCTGATTAAACTTTTTTCGTTCACAGTTCGTACCTAAATAAATAGATTTTTTAAATTTCTTGTTTTGCTCACTATAATTATTAATTCTTCGATTAGACAGTATGACGTGACGTCACAAAATGGCAATCGATCCTATTCTTATTTGGAATGCATTGTATGCGCTGTCAAATTGACCGGCCTCGTGCTTCTCGCCTCCAGTGGACTCCAGTGGACAGAACAGATGACCTGATGAGGGCACTCATCAGGTCATCTGTTCACTCTGTGAGAGGTCTTCCAAAGCTTCCTAAGCTATGCCTTAGCATATGCCTGGTTTCATAACAGAAACTAACAGAAAATAATTCTGTGTGTGTAATATTGCCAAGTGGTGCTTGTAGCATGCACATGTTTTCTTTTGTAAGTCAAAGGGTCAGGTCTTTGCTACTCATTGTAAGTTGGTTGAATATCAAGCTCTAATCGTTATATTAGTGCCAAGTTGTGATAGTGGGTATTGGAAGTGTCATGAATTGTATGGACAGCACAAAAGATCCAGAAGGGTCGAAGTGCTCTCGCCCAGGGCCAGCCCAATACAAGATGGGTACTTTCATCGATTATGCAGTCAAAAGACAAGCTGATGACACGGTTGGCGCAAGGGTTCGATTCTCTTACGGAACCAAATTTTACCTACAAAAAGTCCGTCAGGTTCAAATGGGATTGGCAAGCGTCGTCACGCAGTGGATTCCTGCAGAAGGAAAGCGCCGTCGAGGCGGCTTATAAAGAGGTGGCGGGATGACTGCCGCGAGGACTAGTTTGAGACAGTTTGGAAGGACTTGAGGGAAGCCCCACTGAGGTCTCATTTTTGGGCAAAAGCCCAGCAGTGGGACAGTAAGAGCTAGATAAAAAAAATACTGACCTACAGATAATTGTTTCGGGTCTGAGTGTCTTGTATTTGTGAGTTTACATGTTTATGAACGCATCCACGACAATGCAGTAATTTTCACTCTAGTGAGGGAGTTTAAAAAAAAAAATATATCATTGTTTGCAGGGTCAAATGAGTATAAAAGATATGGAGAATGTCAAAAGAGACAGGTATTGGTCACACAATATTGCTTTGTTTCTTTCTATTGATTTTGTGAAGGTGTAGCTCAGTCAAATCCTTTTTATATTGTTACCTCTAAATCAGCTCCAGCCAGTACGGCAGCCCTTAGATCACAGTTCTGTAGGTTGGCATTCTTTAGTGTTGCCACCCGTAAATTAACGCCCGTCATGTTGCTTCCCTCTAGGTTTGCACCTAAAATAAAATTAAAAAGAAAAAGTATTTATTGTTATCCCGAGACTTCGTTCACGTGGAGTTTAAGAACATTACTTTAATTTTTGTGGTTTATTAATTTAGGAAATGCTCTCGCGGGAAAATAATAAAGCTAGAACTACATTAGATCGACGCACACGTGTAACACGCCTGATTTGTACGTAGAACGACGTCGCGTGGCGTGGATCTAGTGTAGTTCTACAAGTTTAGTTTCAATATAAAATGTAACGAGACCGTCGCGTCCAGATCGGCGTGTGTGGCACAAGTGTTCGCTAAAAAAAAATTTTTTTAAAACAATCTTTTAAATAAATGCGCTAAAAGAATAAATTTTTGTGACGTATCAATAAATTTAGTTTTCAGGTTTTTTCCTATATTTGTGCCATGAGACATTGCTTCATGCCAAATTTCAGGATTCTAGGTCAACGGGAAGTACCCAATGAATTTTGATTCCCTTAAGCGAGTCGAAATAAACGTTTTGTGCGACATAAACTGCGGTATCTTTTTTTTTCGTTAACTCAAAAGTTTGATTTTTTCATAGCTCCAAGGGACCGCAGACTTGAGTATATGGTTTTAATTTCAACTTGATTCCTCCACGCGTTCCCAAGATAAAGAGTCCTGTCAGACAGACAGACAGATGGACAAAAAAGTGATCCTATAAGGGTTCCGTTTTTGCTTTTGAAGTACGGAGCCCTAAAAAGGTATCTGTACAGGGTATAGGATCACTTCACTAATCTGTTTCTACAGAGCAGTTTTGTTTGGTATTGTTTAGACCAAGGTCGCATGGCTAAAACCACTCACACCTATACTTCGTAGTGGGTTAGTCTCAATATAATTCCGTACATAATGAATTGTTTGAAGTCTGTATCCTTGTTTTGAAGTATTTTATATATTAATTTACCTTTTAAGTTGACGCCTTCCATCAAAGCACGGGATCCAACAGGGTCATCCATGTTGCAACCCTTCAAATTGGCACCTGTAATCATAAGCATAATTTTATACTGGAATGTTGAAGTGGAGGGAAGGTTCTCCATATTTAAGGAGTTAAACAATGAACTTTAAGAATTTCGAGGGGACATTGTACTCCTCATTATGAACAACTTTTACTATGGGACCAAACCCGAAATCGCGAAAAAAAATCAGCTGTTCCCTACGTTTATGTTCGCATAACTCGTTAAAATGTATTGTGTAGGAAATTTTGCACAAGGGTCCCTTTTATGACGTAGGCGAGTACTAGGAAGGAATTTGTGGAAAAGTTTATTTTAAGGGGGTGAAACGGGGGTCCAAAGTTTGTATGAAGAAACCTACTTTAACGGGAACGAAGCTGCTGGCAGAATCTAGTTTCTATTAAAAGGAAATCTTCGATTCTTTACTTGTTTTTTAAAGAAAATCAATCAATTTTTCAATAATGCTCCAATAAGTACAAGGAAGACACTGGAATGCCTTTCACAAGGTGGACTGAAGACCCCTGGTGCAATATTTATACAACCCTTATGATTTTTTAAATTAGTTTATGTTGTTATCTTAATTATCTAAAGTTTATGTTAATGTTATATTAAAAATGATTACGTGAATTTATAACGGGAAAAATTACTGATGTCTAAAAGTTTTGTGTGTTGTGTTTGGTTTTGCAATCTCTATTTCGTGCATCATTAGTACACTCACCTTCCATATTGGCACATAAAGCCTTTACACCGAGCAGCTGAGCTCCTTCCAAGTTCGCGTATGAGAGGTCTGCGCGCTCTAAGCAGCAGTGCGACAGGTTGGCACCATTCAAATTGCAGCGGGACAAACAAGCATACTAGAATATAGAAGAATAATAGAAATGAATGCATATTGGGTGCAAAAAGACCCTCATCATAAAAGAAAACTATATATTCTACCCATCACTGGGAAATAAATATGAAAAAAGATTTCAGTTTAAAAATATTTATTTATTTAGCCTATACTTTCTCAGTGGAGGGCAAAGTCATCGACTTTCTTCTTCTAGGTATTCTTTTCTCGAGCCACCCCAAACTAGTACTTGCGGTAGGCCTCTAGGTCATCTCGCCACCGCTTTCCAGGTCAACCTCAGCGGCGTTATCGATCTTTATGCATCTACTTTGTGCTGGGGACTCTTGCCCAACAGTCGGTGTGCATGTGGCTGATGTGACCCGCCCAATGCCAGTTTACATTGCAATTTTTTCTGCATTTATCATAATCCCCTATGATTTTTTTTTATACTGAATACATATTCAGTTATGCTATTATATTATACCCTCGGGCGCCTGCTTGAGAGTTTAAACTGTAATCTGATGACATTTAAGAGGTTAAGGCTACACACCTTAAAATTAATATTCCTAAGGTCCAGCCTATTGAGGTCAGCTCCCGACAGGTTCACCCCTTGGAACCTCAACTCCCAAGTATTCGGCGTCATTATTATGGAGCGCACCACATCCATTCGTGTCAGAGCATGATTAATTCCACAACTGCTCTGTGATTCCTCAATTAGAAGGTTTAGTTGTGGTATCATGGAGTCTATACCTGGAATTAGATAAACAATCTTTTATTTACTTTTACTAGGTAATATTGATGTCTTAAAGTGAATATTAAAGTCAAGTTTTTATTCCTATAGAATAAAATTTACTGTATACGGAAACAGAAACATAAATCTACACTAATATTATAAAGAGGAAAACTTTGTTTGTTTGTAATGAATAGGCTCAAAAACTACTGGACCGATTTTAAAAATTCTTTCACCATTCGAAAGCTACATTATCCACGAGTAACATAGGCTATATTTTATTTTGGAAAAAAATAGGGTTCTGTAAAATATTTGAGTTTTTCGAACACACGGTGTAAAAAGTCAACCAGAAAAGTTACTTATTTTGCGTACGCTGCCTAAACTATAAAAGATATCTAATATCTACCAAAGTTTGTTAGGAGAAACCTACCTTCACGCGGGCGAAGCCGCTGGCAGAAGCTAGTTATACATATATTTAAATCTATGGGTACAATGGCAGTTTTATCCCTGACAGCAAATCTACCAGGCAAACTTTGGTTTGATCGTAGAAATTCAAATAAAACAAGGGGGTAGTGTGCCATGCAATCATGTAAATATCACATACAAATACACTTTTTTTTCACAATTCAATTTAATTATTTGTGTGGCTTTTTAAATTAATTATTAAGCGGTGAACCACCCAGCTTTGAACGGGTGTTATAAATCTTTGAAATTCTCGGCATTCTCGCACAAATTATAAACCTAAATCTTCTCCATGAATCACTCTGTCTATTGAAAATGAAATTCTGTTCGGTATTTTTTGAGTTTATTGTGAACACTTGTGGTGAGGGATTTTGTTTTATAATATGCACGTAAGGATACGGATATTAATCTATATATAAAAGGAGAAACTGACTGACTGGCATATCAACGCACAGCCGAAACTACGAGACTAGGAGTGTGAAATTTTGCTCGAGGTTCCCTTTTATGATGTAGGTGAGCACTAAGAAAGGATTTTCCAAAATTCTCTCCCTAAGCAGGTGAAACAGCGGTCCACAATTTGTACGGAGAACCTTACTTTCGCGCTGGCGAAGCCGCTGCGAAACTGCTAGTACTGTATGTAATACTAGGAATTCAAGGCATTCCAAGTCATAAATAGTAGTAATATAGTATCCTAGGCCACTATCTGCCTGTGTGCCCAATTCATCTAAACCCGGAAATGGGCAGGATTGGTTAGATAACATAACAATATAAACATACAAATTATCCCATTCAAATGAGGAAGTAGGAGTAAAATTGTGTGCTTTGTTCAAACATAATATGATTTATAACACAATTGCTTTTACAGTATGAACAAGCAAGTAATGGATACTTAGTAGATGAGGAAAATATTATTGCAAGAGACAATCATAAGGGAAACCATATTTTCCTGTTCTTGGGTTTTTATGATGTGAATGCTAATGAAAATCCATTCAAATTTTAATTCATTCAACCCCGAGCGAACGCCGGCGTTCACTCGGTCATTGTCTTTCTATTGTGTCTCTAATTACGCTACTCAAAAGGTTAAAACAAACATTTTAAGAAGAGTTTAATTTGAGAATGGTTTAACTGACATTTTTGCAAAAAATAAATAATGGGTACCGTATACTCAGTAAAAAATTATCTACATTATGGCATTCACAAAATAACAAATTTCGACTTAAATCTCGAGATATTCAGTTTAAAATTTTCTTAACTGACAAAAGTTGAGATTGCTAATATTGCTTTATTATTTGTCAACTCCATGGTACATTTTGAATATGTATATTATCAAGTACATTGCAACCTTTTACTAATACACAAAGGTCGTAATTTTGCCTAACAGGAAACTATTTTCATGTAGATGGGTTAACTACATGCACGGAAAGACTTAAACAATTATGTACGCACCATAAAACACAGCTTCTTCCATCACGCCTTTTGGGTTAACATGCTTATCTAATATCACATCGCCATGCCTCAAATAATTCAAAATAGGCTCAAAGTACTCCGGACTGCGGTCTATCAAGTATGCCCCGACAGAATCCCTAGCACTTGGGGTCATTAAGTACACATTATTGTCATCAGCAAACATACGGGCCAACATAGACAAAGGCTCTTTAGCCAACAATGTGGACCGAGACGTCGTGAAATGCTTGCCACCAACATTCAGAGTTATCCAGTCAGACACCGTATTCCCTTGTTTCTTGCCATCTCCCATACTCAAATTTTGCATTGAATTTGTTATACTATCACAATTTTTCGACTCTCCGTCACCGTCAACACATAAATATATCTTGTCATCGTCTCTAAGTACTCGTACATCTTCAATTTCACAGCCATTTGACGAATACAAACTCAAGTTTTCTAAACTCTTTTCGAACTTCATCGATATTTCAGATTTTAATGCTTCAATCGTGTTTTCCACGGCCACAACTTTTCCATTTTGGTCGGACTTATTTCTGTAAACATACACTCGTTTCATAATAGGCGTCTCCTTTGTTCCCTGAATTTTAAATGCTTTGTAAAATCAATAAATGTTTGTGAAAAACTCGCGAACTCTGCGAAAAACATCAAGTTAGAAATGTCAAAAGACAACAGCTGTCAAAATATTTGTGCTACAACAGATAATAAAAATAAAAAAAATCTTTTATAAATCGACTAATGCAAGTAAATTCACAAAATCTTCTATTTAATGTGTTTTATTTTCAGTTTTCATAATTTAAACGTCGTATTTAATTACTCTCTGCTTAGGATCAAGGAACTTATAATATACCTACTTCTGATTAAGGTACAACAAGGTCGCGCCTAATTCAAATTCTCGCCTAGCACGACAGGTGGCGCTGTAAATTGTGTTAGTTTTATTTCGTGATTTTCGTGTTTCGGCTTGCATCCCCTTGGTTGGCTTTATTTTTTAGTCCCATGGCTACTACAGTGCAGGAAATATTTTATGTATAATACAAAAAAAAGCTCCATTAACAGCTGTTTACACCAAAGGCTTTAACTTTATTTTAATGGTACAGTAGGTTTTGTTTTAGTATTTGTAACTTTAAGGCTAACCTTTATTACAAAATTATTAAGTAGGTTCTTACCTGCTACTAAAAGTTAATGGTGTGCGACCAACAGACCGGAAAAAGCTAAATGCCACACAAGTGGGTAGGTAATGGCCTCCGTTTCCGGTTAGTAAAATACTGTGAATATCACACATTGTCCCTTGTATTTTTATTTGCTTTCCGCCATACTCTGTGTGCGAAGCCATTTCCTACTTAACCTACAAAATATAAGTACCTGATGTCTTTAAAAAATCTTTTTACTTTCATTATAGCCCATAGGTACCAACTATAACCCTGCAAGCTATAACCCTGACTGCCTTGATCCGTAAAGCCCTGATCCCTGGAAAGAGCAGTCCCCCTGATGTCACACAATGGGGTATTGCGATTGAATTCGCCGCTAGACGCGCTAGTATAACCAGAGGCGTGGCGTGGACTAATTTTGACGTGGGCGATGGCACATCTGCGAGGCATTTTTTTTTTCACAAATTCGAAAACGAGGCAGCGACTGTCGCAACCCAGTGTTCGACCACATCGTCGCTTTCTATCAGGTGAAATAGCGGTCAAACGCGAGACTATCAATTATAAAAAAAACCTTCATTCTTAAATAAGCTTCGCTTGTGCGAGGCCCCTTTGGGTGCGAGGCCGTGGGCGAGGGCCACGCTTCTTCGCCCACGCCTAGCTACGCTACTGAGTGTAACATGAGGTCTTCAAAATGTAAAACTTCGCTCTTTGTGAGTTGTTAACGCAACTACTTATGGTATTAATCGATTTTTGTGAATATTTTAATAATATATATTTTATAACCGAATAATTAGTACAACAGATACGGTTGTTGCTTTAAAAGAGATTTTTCTATCGTAATCAATGTCCTTAATTGTTTTTCTCACAAAATTACACAGCACAACTCTGTGGCACTATTGATTAAAATTCAAATATCTTTATTTCATACTAGCTGACGGCGAACTTCGCACCGCCTAATAGTAAGGATAACGCCATCGACTGGCATTAACATAACAGCATAATTCATCTTTTAATGACATTATAATTAGGGATTTCATAGAATCTTTTTGTGATTTTTATAATTTTTTCTTACCGTTTAAACCTTCCCTGGACTATCTCAAACATTTCAAGAACAAAATTAGAACCTAACGAACAACTATTCATTTTTATATATAGATAGGCCTACATGGGCACTTATGAAACGTCAGAAGCTAGTGCACAGTTCCAAATTGGTCGTTTCCAATGAAGAAGAAAAAGTGGTCGATGTTACAATATTTCCATATTATAGTATGAATAGATATTATGTAAGAATAGTGTAGACCAGTCAATATTGTATCCAAAAGCACAATAAAAATAATCTTAATAAAAAAAAGAGAGTCGTAATAGGAAGTAATCTAATAATTCGTGGAGTCTACAGTGTTCTCACATTATAATTATAAAAAAGAGACTATATAAAAAAACTGGGCAAGTGCGAGTCGGACTCGCGCCCTGAGGGTTCCGTACAAATCTATCTATGTAAGCAGTTCAATTCCTGAATGGAGTTCCGAAGATTTTTCCCAAACGCATAATTTTTTTTTGTGACGTAGCTACAAAATTACTATTTAGAGATTTATTCCTATATTTGTCCTATAAGATCTTGCTTTATGCCAAATTTCAAGTTTTTGGGTCAACGGGAACTATAAATTTTGATTTCCTTGAGAGTTTCGAAATATACGTTTTTTACGACATAAACGACCGTATCTTTTTTTTTTTTTTTTTTTTAATTGATATAAACCAGTGCTTGACTGCGATCCCACCTGATGGTAAGTGGAGATGCAATCATTGATGGTCAGGCGCACTAGTTTATTAAGAGCCTATTCACTCTAGCCTTGAAGACACCTATATTATAGTTAGACGGAAAGACCGCAGCAGGCAGATTGTTCCAGTCCTTCGATGTACGCGGTATAAACGACGAAGCGAAACGCTTAGTCCGGACCGTTGAAGTTTCAACAACGTAAGGGTGGATACTCGCCGTTCGTCGGCTTGTCCGATGGTAGAAAGGAGATGGCGGAATCAAGTCATGCAGTTCCCGCGCACACTCTCCAAAATGTAACCTGTAAAATACCGATAGGCTGGCTACTCTGCGCCTGTGCTCGAGGCTTTGTATCTTTTTTATTTTTTGTATCTTTTTTATTTAACTTAGAAGTTTAATTTTTTCACAGCATCAAGGAACCGCAGATTCAACTATATGGTTTTTATTTCAACTCGATACCTCTACGCGTTCCCGAGATAAAGGGTCTTGACAGACAGACGCATGGACAAGAAAGTGATCCTATAAGGGTTCCGTTTTTTCCTTTTGAGGTACGGAACCCTAAAAAGCAAGAAAAATATGAATAATTACAACTATCAATAAATTAGATGTCAACAAAATAAATTACTAACGAATTTAAAGTAGTTGAAGTCTAAATAATTCAAAAAAATATTGCAAAAGCAATGTGTTAGAAAAAAAAATGTATTTATTAAAAAAAAATGCGCAGTTAATAGACACAATATTAATGAGTTACCAGGAGGCCACAAGTGCAGAAGTGGTCATTGCTAAACAAGCGTGTCTTCTACATAGTCTTTAACATTATAATACGGTTTTTTGGTTAGGACACGCTTAATATGAGTTTTGAATTTTTCTTCTCTAAGTACATTTACTTTACCCACTTATATATTTTGTCACACTTTCATAGCGCATAATAACAACTTTTAAAAACCTTGCTTGCTTGTAGAAGCCAAACCAATTGCATTTAAAATAAAACAAATAATAAATTCTAATACGGAACATATAGACTGCAACAGTCGGGACCCATATTTGAATGATTTTAGTCTAGATTATTTTAATGGGTCCCGACTGTTGCAGTCTATATGTAACGACGACTGCAATGATATCTTAATTATATAAAACCGTCCAGCAGTTTGGAAGATATGAAGATATGAGCTACTTAATAAAGAATATTACATACATACAATAAAAGATACGCGCGAAAAACATAACACTTTTTGCATTCGGGTGAAAACGGCAGCCTTCATTGCATAACGAAATACCTGTCAATATAATCTATTACCTATTTACCAAGCTAACAAACAGTACTCCATGATAATAATTATTAATAGTGCCATAAACAGTCAGTTAAGTATAGATTGATCGCTCAGTAAATCCAGATGGCCGTCGTAAAATACGTCAGTCTGTGATCTTGATCCATTGTGTTGACTAACGATATGACAACATTGATACAGACCTATATTATGAGCGATGCGTAGGTCTTTTGCTTCAGATTCTGGGAATTTTTTTAGAAGATTGAGAGAGATAATAAGTTACTGGGTCCTTCCCATCAGAATAATTTGTTTATTTGTAATTTTTTAAAGGTGGGACATCATCCCATGACTCCTCGCGATCTAGGGCGGTGCGAGAGAGCGTTTCAGACTTTTATCGACTAAAACCACACCTATTTTACTTCTTTGCCTTGCTTTCCAAAACCCCGGGATTCCGTTTCGGAAGTCATCCAATGGCCCCAGTAGGCTTCTGTCTTTCTAGGCCCCAACGGTTTTGCTGACATGAGGCGCGCATGGATCACTACGCACTGTCGACGACTCAGGTTCAATCCGGACGGTTAGGTAATAGACTCTTTATTTTGAATTAGTGTCCGACCCAAATTGGTTTTTACGATCGAAACCAAATTATGGCAACAGTCTCAGTTTCGGCCGAAACCGAATCTTCTTTACAAGGATCATGTTGGATCATGTTTTGAGGTTAAAATAAAGGATATGTTATTATAACAGTCGGTCTTTATTTTTTTTAATGATATCACATAGCTATTAATTTTCGACATTTTAACTCATTATTATCGACACTAATGAAGCACCAAGTACCTAACTAATGTTTGTTTGGGTATAGTATTAGCGAGGGAGTTAATTGAACCAAAAAAATATTTAGATAGTAAGGTTAAACATGATTCAACTATAATCTGTGTATTAGTTTGTTATAATGAATAATTTGTTGATGTTTACTGTTAAATGATATTTATTTTGTAAATAGGTTAAAAAAAAATACTTTTACAAAGTCAATTTCTTTTTTCGTCATTTTAAATTAGATGAGTCTGGTGTTTCCTAGCTGACTACCCTAAGAAGAAACATCGAAACATACTCAGGGGTCAAAGTCTCTTTTAAAGTCCATTTTTACCATTACAGTTAATATGTAATGGTCAAATCACATGAGAACCATGCAGATTTGTCTGAGATGGTCTTTTGAAGAAATAACCATACAGATTTGAGTGGACCTGTCCAGTTAGTGCAAGCATTTGTCAGTATTCGTAAAGCTCAACTCAGGACTACTAAGGAGCTCAACTTGACGAACAATACCAAGGAAAGGACATTTGGGTAGGTCGCAAAATATACTCAAATTGCCAGACATACCTACGTTAAAATGACTGAAAAGGAAAAAAAAAGTTTGTCCATTGTCCTCACGTTCACAATAATAAAAGGAAATATATAATTTACAAAATGTAATATTTAGTAAAACAAAACGAACTGCGAACACAAACCAATCACGACACGATTCAGCACGTGGACGTGGGTAATGTCTTCGTCGCCAAGCGAGTAAGGATGGAATTTAACGCACCGAACATGACTGATCACAGCAGGAGAACTTGTGAATGCAGTTCCGGTTTCGGTCGTAGTTTCGGCAGGTTTGCCGCCGAAACCGAAACTAAACCAAAATTCGTTGTTTTTTAAAATCGAAACCGAACGTTCGGCTGGACACTATTTTGAATCGTAAAAAAAAATCATTCAAAATAGAAACCTGGTGGAGAAATGAAACTGCCAAGTAACCGACACTAACCAAACCGTCCGGACCGGGCCCAAGTCGTCGATGGCGCGTAGTGTTCCTCGCGCGCCTTAAGGAAATGTCAGCAACCCAGCAGCGGCCCAGCAGGGTCGAAGCCTACTGGGGCCATGGGTGATGCGAGAGAGATTCCCGGGGCCCCGTAAAAATGGCAAAGAAGGAACAGAAGTGAGTTTTTAGTCCATAAAAGTTTGACACTATCTCTCGCTCCGCCCAAGAGTGGGGGAATCGAACCTGCAACACGTAGCGTAGTAGAAAATACATCATAGGTATTTTACATAAGCATCTATTGCATTGCATGCATTATGCACTTATTTACTTTATTATTCACGGTAACGACACGTTCGCTTTATTACTTAGGTAGCTATTGTAATCTCGTAATAAACAACAATAGAATAATTCACTGTAGGTAGTAGTATTGTATTACAAGCAGACTACTTGCAGGCATTACACATTCGTGCGAGTGCTGAGGCGAATGACGAGCACGGATGTGAAAACAGTGAACGTGCTATTCGCTTCGCGCACTTTACATACAAATGTTTCGTCGAACGGCGTGGCGAATGACGAGGCGAATGGCGAGGTGAGTGGCAAACGCGAATGTGTAAATGAAGTATTACGGAAATTATTGGTTCGCACGGAGTGAACCACGGAACGTTCGGAGCTCGAATTGGCTTGGACATTCATTTAGCACGTTCGTGTATTATTATTTTTTAGTGTTAGTTTTTAATTGCATTTTATAGTGGAAAGCTATGATTGATAATGATGATGGTCATGTGACCTAAAAGCTGGGTTAAGGATTGACTGGACGTGGAAGGCGGAGAACTAGATTTTGCGGCTCGACTTGGGAGAGACTAGTGAGTGACTAGGAGTTGATTGAGCTTCTGAAATAGTTGTTAAGTCATGGAGTCTCACTAGCGGCTCTAAATTTAGTTCAGAGGTGTTCGAAGCTTTTCCTCTATCAGGAGAGGACCAAAAATTAAACACGGTGATGATACTTGAACTGGAACCAGCTTCCTTTACATCAATACGCATCCGCATAACACTCTATACCATCTACCGAGCAACAAGATGACGTTTATATTAACAAAGATCATCAAAACAGATTTCAGACAGCAATTACCGAATATAAACAAAAGTTGATGTGTTCCGGCTTTTAACATTTCAATCCAAGAGCGTCAATTATTTTTTAACCAGAACCAATACTTAAACTATTCTACAGTAGATTTAATCATAGATTTGAGCCCGCGTGGTGGATTACGGCCCATTCCCTCTCCTAGAGAGGAGGCCTGAGTCCCTGCAGTGGGAACATTAAAAGGCTGATTATGCTATGCTAACTTATCCGTAACGGCTGTCAAAGAACTACAAATTACAGCCAGGGTTCGTCTTTTCCGAGGTACGGAGGAATGTCGATATTTTAAAATGGTTACCCATCCACAGACCGACCTTGGCAAGTGTTGCTTAACCTTGAACATTGACGCGCTTTTTTGAAGTGGGAAATTATCTAATGATTTTTCACGCCCTAAGGCATTATAAGGTACCTACAATTGCCTTGCATTCTAGGACCACGGACATCGACCCATGCGACTGTTGTTTTTCTAACCTCGAGCTGTTTACACCTAATTATACTAATTTATTCTTTTATTAAATAGAACTAGGTACCTAACTAAGGACGTGTTATTACAATAATAATAGGTTCGTTACATTGGCGTAACTACAGAAAGGCTAGGCGGGACTGTGATATCGAAAGGAGATCGCATGAGTTAGATTAAAGAACTGGCTTGTAAAATATAACTACTCGTAAGGATTTTGTTGTTCTAGAATAGGTTTAAAATATTAAGTAGAAAACAGAAATGTCTAGTTGATGGTGAGATCTGACAGAACGATTGTAGCAAGATGAGCTTATATTGATTTATTGAAGAAAAATACAAAGAAACTTATAAGCTATCAAGCATTTCATTACAAGTAAAGTTTAGAACCCCCAACCAAACCGTCGCAGAGTGCGACAGGACAGTGTCCCCTAGGATCCCAAGCCTAGGGGGACCCAAGCCTGGGCCCCAAATAAACCTTTCGCGAAAAAATTTCCCTCGTTCAAAATCTAAATAAAACAGGTTGCAACACTAATTATACGAATTCATTTTAGTCAGTAAAAGTCTGATACAAGAGAAGTTGATAATTTTCCACGTAAAAAGGGGCCCAGTTTATTTTTGCTACAGGGCCGTTGTTTATCTAGCTACGCCACTGTTTTGTTATCTATAATATTCTAGACTTCGCTTGGCAAGACATGTGATTTATGAGTTAATGCAGTATTCTCAGGTAGGTCTTACTCGAAGAAGACATTATTAGACAAAATTATTTATTACACTTATTTTAAGACGCGTTAGAATTTTAATGATGGCAATGGAATTTGTCTACACTTGTTACGTCATTATAAATAGGTATTGCTTCTTTATGAAGGGAGCAGTGGTGGCCAAGGGGTAACGGCCCCGACTTACAAGTTGTAGGTCGTGAGTTCAAACCCATCCAGGCGCATTTCTTTGTGTAATTTATTTCATCATCACTGCTCTCAAAACGGTGAAGAAAAACATCGTGAGGAAACCGGCATATCCTAAAACCAAAAATTCGAAGACATGTAACATCCACTAATTCGCACTGGGTCCGCGTGGTGGATTACGGCCCATTCCTTCTCGTAGAGAGGAGGCCTGAGTCCCAACAGTGGGAACATTATAAGGCCGACTATGCTATTATGCTATGTATATAAACTTCGGAGAATACGGTGGTACAAAAGGTGGAGATGTGCTCCGCCTGGATGGAGCACCGCTGTGTCCTCGTGGCGCCGATCGGCAACGGCGGCCTCTTGCGCCCGGCCCTGTTTCAGGTTATGAAAAGGAAATAGAAAGTTTTTTTTTAAACTGATATAAACCAGTGCTTGACTGCGATCCCACCTGATGGTAAGCAGAGATGCAATCATTGACGGTGAGGTGCACTAGTTTATTAAGAGCCTATTCACTATAGCCTTGAAGACATCTAAATTATAGTTGGACGGGAAGACCGCAGCAGGCAAATTGTTCCAATCCTTCAATGCACGCGGTATAAACGACGAAACGAAACGCTTAGTCCGGACCGTTGAAGCTTCAACAACGTAAGGGTTACGAGGGTTACGGGGATACTCGCCGTACGTGGTTTTTCTGCGAAGAAGTAATGCTTGCGAAGGAGAGGGCCGCAACCATGAGGGAATTGACATCATCACACCACAACTGTCACCTTAGTTGATGCCGTGGTTGTCGGACGTCGCAAGGCGATCCTCGGTCATCATAGGCGTGGACTTGCGGATGACGAGCAATGGGTAGCTCGCGGTTCGGCCGTCCAGTAAGGCCCAAGTCCGAGTCGTCCACAGCGCGTAGTGTTCCATGCACACCTGAAAGAGATGTCTGTGATGTTTTTACTCAGTAAAAATCTGACACGACCTCCCTACCTCCCTAGGGCCGGAGAAGTCTTTTAATGACTTTCCAACTTAAAAAAAAAATTGTATATACACTGAATTTTTTACAGAAAAATGCACAGTTTTCATTCTCAATTGAGACTCAATTAAACCGAGCACTTTTTAGTCATAAAATAAGGCATTGGGGATTGATTGTCTAATGTTATGCAGTGCTCAATATGGGGATATTGAGCATTGCATTTGCATAATTAGTCTCGATTCGTAATGACTAATGAGATAGTTGGCTTTGCATGGAGGACGATAATCACGTGAATTGCTGATTCTACATTGGAACTGACTGCGATTCTGACGACTCCACTTACCTAGATGTTGTATGTGCGTAACAGTTGCTCCGCCAACTTACCCAATCACAAAAAAAAAACTTCACCAAAAAAATTGTTTGAATGTGTCAAAATCTAAGGAAAGAAACCAAGAATCTGTCAAAGTAGAATTAAGGAAGTTATAATGGTTTTACGTTGACGGCGGGAACGTAATCGTAACGCGGTGTTGTATGTCAGGGTAGGCGTGTAGTGTAGTGTACAGGCAATTGAGCTGTAAAAGCATTATCATAAGTAGACCCATTTTAAATCTTTGGTTTTAGGCTGATGCCCCCCTAGCCAAGTTACGATCGTTTCGTTTGCGTCGTACGCCTCAAGTAGGCCACACTTCCTATTTCTTTGTTCGGATCACGTGACTGAGCATTGAGATGACGTCAGAACAAAGGAATCGGCAGCGTGGCCTACTCGAGGCGTTCGACGCAAACAAAACGATCGTAACTTGGCTAGGGGGGCTGAACTGTCCGTCTACTTGTCACCGACTGTTTAAGACACGCGGATTATTGTTGTTTTTGTCTAAGTACTGAAAACAGACCAAAATGGAACAAACCAAGATTGTGTAAAGTTTTGTTTTTATTTTGGTGTGTAATAATTAAATTTGATGTATAACATTTAGAGCTAAAATCATAAAAAAATGACCTGTGATCAGCCGCCTACTTATACTTTAACTTTATTAAATAACTTTATAAAACTGTACTTTAATGATATTTTTTTATTAATTTTGTAATGGTTTTTTTATGTGATGTAATAATTTAATTCAATAATACTGTTAATGATTAATATGTTAATACTGTTAATAATTTAATTTAAAATTGATAATTATGTGATTTTAGTTATTTGTGTTTTATTTTCGTATTTTAAATGTTTATTATGTATTGGTTTTTCATGTATTTTATTAATTAGACCTACTGTGAATAATGTTTATTTATTTATTTTATAATTTATGTACACACAATAATAAGTAAAGAAGATACATTCTGACAAAAATTGTACAAAGGCACTGCTTATTTCTAAAAGAAATTTCTTCCAGCAGACCTGCGAAAGGAGAAATAGGAAAAAATGTAGACAGTAGTGTGCAGAAGTAATAAAAGAAGAGAATGTGAAATCTTAAATTAAAATAATAAATACTTATATACTATACATACTATACTATATATACCTTATACTAAAAATAAATACATAATGTGTGAATATTATTATATTATTGAAAATATATTGTAAATAAGTCGTTGGTTTGCCTAGGCAAATAAAAAAAAAAAAATTCTCTTCATACGGACATACTTAAGTGGGCTGCTGTTAGATTGTTTGAAACGAGGAAAATATACTTTAAATAGGGGAGCAAAACTATATAATGAAATACCTGATGATGTATTTAACAGTAACAGCTGGCACACGTACAAAAAAAACCCTAGAAGAATACGTTAAAATGAAATACTAACACCGAATGTCACCTATTAAATCTCCTAATAATTCTGTTGTTTTATATTATTGCATGTGATCACAGAGACTGTATGTTCTTTCATTAAATAACTAGTTTTTGCCAGCGGCTTCGTCCGCATGAAAGTAAGATTTTCCATACAAACTTTGGACCCCCGTTTCATCCCCTTAGGGGTGGAGTTTCATAAAATCCGTTCTTAGCGGATGTCTACACCCTATAAGGAACCTACCTGCCAAATTTTTAGTTTGTAGGTGTTATAGTTTCTGAGATTTCGTGATTAATCAGTGAGTGGTATTTCGCTTTTATATACATAGATTTCTATACATTTCTCAATATGTCAGTGAAACGTAATGTTCTTTTTTTGAGTCATTGGATGATTTCATACCTAAAAAAAATTGTAAGGCCCCCAATTTCACACGAACGTTAAACATGGTGAAGGTCTTTGTAAAAAACAACAAAACGTGACATATTACCTTAAAACTATTAATAAATAACTAATTAGTTTAAATAACAGCATTCATAGACACATTCCAAAAACACTTTCACATTCCAAAATATTCCCAGCTGGATCGATGTCAATAATTTTGGCACACCGCCATCTTTGCCGAGGTAAAGGACAGTTTGTGAAGGCAAACACCCAGCTAATCGGTGTTTTAACTGTTAGATAAGTTTTATTGCTGTGTTTAATAGAAAATTATTCTTTAGCTAAGATTATGGAAGAAATATTTTTTTTTTTTTGTCTGGAAGTTGTGGCTTGACTCTTTTCCCGTTGCTTCGATTCCGAGGGATATGGCTAAGTTTAGACAATGACAAAAATTGCGACAGAAATGGCAGACATTAATAATAATCATCATTTATTATCAGGCAATTAAGGCCCATAGATAAAATACACAAATAATCTTACAAAATAATAAACTAATACATATGTATAAAATAAACTATAACAATTATTAGGTACTATTGCACACGAAGTGACGGCGTCGTGTTCCGCTGCGAGGTCTTTCCACGATATCGTCGATACACAACACCCTTCGGCCAAAACTTTTCTTTGAGGAAGGTCTCCAAATGGTGAGTCGGCACCCGAACCACAAACGACTTGAAATTAGTGTTATGGCCCGGCTCCAACTAAGCCCCACACAGACATTTAGACAAAAAATCAAAAAAACCTTAACAGTAAAGGTACTGTTCACGTGTGAATACAATACTCGTTTGACTTCAAACGCCTTTAGTCAAATCTGTTCGGGATTTTAAATAAATCCACAGTTAATTTTAAAGAGATGATGAGATTTTAATGACCGTTCGCTTTGATATTAGATATGTCGTCGTCAAAACAATGGACATAATAATGTTTCTGTAGACCGTATTTATTACTCATTAAGGTCAAATTTACATGACGAGAAGCTTGTGGCTTAGCCGCACAGTTCGATTTTCACGGTTTCACAATGCTTTCCCAAGTCGTCCCGTTGCTGAGTGGAAACTCCATCGTGGTTGAACGACCGTCAATTCGATGGTCCTGGTTGTCACTTGGTTATTCGCAAATGTTTGACGGTAAAGTAGTCAGGAGCCAGATTTGACACCAATATTACTAAGGTGTATCGTGTTTTCCAATCTTCGATAAGATGATCTATACATATAATAAAACAGTAAAATTCTTTTGCCATGGTATTAATTGGCGCAAAAACTACTGAACCGATCCTGTTCAAATTTTGCAGACATAATCCTTATAGGTCAGGGCAACTGATAGGCTATAAACTATCACGCTATTTGCTATGGGGGGTGAGCAATAATCAAAAATGTAGGTATTGAACGACATTTGCCGCGAGTTCAATTCCCAGCTACAGTTAAAAATTTTGACATTATTTTGTCTTATTTTTTTGTATTAAAATAACTTTTACCATTTTTTCAAAATAAAATTGACATTTCTATTCGATATCTTCTAAATATTTTGTAAAAACTAATCAAAACACATAATAAAATCAAAGCGACGAGTAAAATCACGTACTGTAATGTTACATTATTCCATTTAGCTGCAAATTTAACTTCTAAAACGAAAATCATCACGCTATCATCGTTAGGGAGCCAACCAGTCAACTATGACGCTTATATAAGAACGTCTATTTTATAGTTTATTCATCGAAGACCGCAGCGCAGTGGTTTCGTATCTAGACTTTCGTGTAATGTGAAGGTGGTTCAAATCCCATACGGCTCTCTTAGGAGAATTTTTGTTCTATTTGGTCATCGAGAATAAGATTTTTTATATATTTTTGCAAGCTTACAATTTTTTTTATATATCTACGTATATAATATATCTGTAGAAATTTTTAGTGAAGTGCGTATTTTTAATTTTAGAAATCGATGTAGATAACTTTTATACATTTAAATTGTGTGGAACTTGATAATTATCTTACTTAAGCTTTGTTTCATCGCAATGAAACAAAGCATATGAAAGGCAAACGGTATGAAATCAAAGTTTTCGAGAAGTAAAATATGACACCATAAGCAATTCAGATACTCGCAACGCCATCTAAAGACTCAAAGTAGAAATAATGATGACAATGACGGTTGAACTTCATATTAAATTTGATAGATGGCATTGCGTATTTTACGTAATTGTGGCAAAAGAATGGCCATCGCCCACGTTTACAGTTATGTTTAAACTGGTGTAAGACGGAGGCATTTTTAACAATCCTACTGCTTATTTTTATTATTTTTTTCCCATTATTGTAGCAAGCTAATTGACCGTGATTATTCAAGGGATACCATCCAAAGACGATAAAAGTAAAACCTATATGTATTTAATTATTCACTTTAAAATAACACGGCCACATTTTCAGAAGGGGTTGGTTACAGGGTACCTTGCATTGGATGGTCCCCAGGTGGACCGATGACCTGGTGAGGGTCGCGGGAATGGGACCGATGGATGAGAGACTCACAGGACCGGTCATTATAGCGACACTTGGGGAGGTCTATGTCCAGCAGTGGACGTCTTTCGGCTGAAATAAAAATGATGATGATGGCACCTTTTTTTTCTTTTTTAAGGGTGGAAATCATCCAATGACTTCTCCCGCTCTGGTTGGAGCGGGAGGACGTGTCAATCTTTTACTGACTAAAACTACACCTGTGTCTATCACTACGCGCTGTTGAGGATTGGGCTCGATCCGGTCAACTACAGGACGGCGAGCAATGGGTAGCTCGACGTCCGGAAGCCCGCGTCTACCGTGATTGGTAGTCGGGGTGGGAATCTCGGCTCAGCGTGAGGCCGTTCGTTCCCTAACGCGTGCGGCCTCCGCGTTCGCTAGCATTAAGGCTTTGCAGAAGGAGGCGACCGCCTGCCATTACTCCTCGCTCTGGATCAGAGCCCGGCGCGAGAGGTCACTGACGCCGATTACCTCCACGAGGACACGGCGGTGCTCCGCCCTTGCAGGGCACATCTCCACTGTGTCCTCTGGCATGATGGCACCTTGCGGATTAATAATGGTGTGTTTTATTATTTGCAGTCACTGCTTCATATAAAACGGATTCGAATGTGTTTTTCTGATCACAGTTCGATAACGTATAATGTATCTCAGATTCCTTGCAGCCTTACGTCGATATCTGGACATTACCTCTTTGCAATGAGTGGTGATCAACACTGGAACAACCCTCTAAGGGAGGCCAGTCTCAGGGATAACACTTATCGGCCGCTACATTTGTTAACCGTAATTTCATTGTTTTATGGATAAGCTCAGGACTGTTGTGGGTATTTCGAACGGTTTCTGTTCTGGGTTCGGTTGAAAGTACCCTGATATTACCATTTGGTGAATCGCCTGGAGGACTCGGTGTAGCATGCGGTGGAGGTCTATCCATCTTGAGTGAACCGCCGTGATAGTTGATGATTTATTTATTTAATCCTTTATGCACAAATGTACAGCGGCGGACTTAATGCTTGCCGGATGATGATGGTAGTTTTTGGATTCACTTAAGGCTTTTCACTATCAGTGCACGTTATCCAGCTGAAGGTCGGTGTTCCGATTATGCTCCTTCGTTTACCTTTATCAAAGCTGTCTAACTGCTTAAACTCTTCAGTGAAAAGTTATTGAGGCGAAAATTGTTATGGGAGATAACTCTTTCGATCAATCTTGCAGCCCTAGCAGACATCGGACCTAGAAGGCCCTATCCATTTGCTGAAATCTCTTTGAGTCGCGCGTAGAATACTACGCGCCGTCGATTCAGGACTGCTTTGACCAGACGGCCGGACATCACCACCGCAATCCCGTGTTTGCGATGGCTAGGAATTGCCTTGCGGCTTTCAACACCCGGAGCGTCCCTTGCAGCGACCGCTGAGGAGTCAGGATGTCCTATCCCTCATAGTTTCAGCCACCTTCTTTGATCGTAGTGCTTCACTGAAGGAGGCTACTGGTTGTCATTTTCTCCACCAATCGCCCCCATAAGGACAAGGCGGCGCCGGCGCTCCGACCAAGCGGGACTGACTTCCACCGTATGCTTCATCGTATTCTCCGGGCGATTCGCACAATGGTGAGACCCGAGTGTTTCTTCCAGCTGAATTCGACACAGATACCTTCCAAAACACCCACAACCGGTGAGTCCTGCACAAAAAGAGGATGCCGTGACGCCTCTGTAGACACTTCTCAAAGACAGGCATTACCGCTGCGATTTGATTGTGGCGTGCTCTCTGTGGCGAGGGGTTAAAATCATACAATGTTGTTTTACCAGAACATAAACCAGAAACATACATATGCCCATGCAAACTTTTCCCTTGGGGTAGGCAGAAATGACAACTGCTACGATCCATACATGCTCTTTCTATTCAGTGACGGTCATACATCTGGATCTGGACGAGTACATAACATGTTTCCTGAAGGTAATTTGCGTTTTTAACCGACTTCTAAAAAAGGAGGAGGTTCTCAATTCGGATATTTTTACCTTTAACCGTTTTATGTCAAAGTACAATAAATTATTGCGATGCTTTCGGAATGAATTGCAAGCACAGAGTGATTGTACTGTTTTACGAACTTAACGCGGACGAAGTCGCGGGCAACAGCTAGTATATATATATATATATATATATTTAATTCTAATGAAACAACAATAAAATTGGCTGCCATAATTGCTAGTCCACTCCGCTTATGCTGGCGATACAAGATAAAGTAGAAGACATGATGAATATAAAAAAATATCTAATTTAAAAAGCCTAACAAAAGCCGGACAACATTAACTACGCCTAATTTGGCCGGACCCTGTCCGGCTTTTTCCGGATGCCTGGCAACGCTAGGTGCAACGAGACAGTGTAACTTGACGACTTGACAACCTCCTCTTTTTTGAAGTCGATAAAAATCTTAGCAGTCTAACAAAGATACAGGATTTTTTTTTTTTTAAATTTAGTACAGACACATAATAAATTTTTCGTACAAGGAACAATCTTAGTAACAATAGGGGCCAACGCATGTGACAATTATTACACTACAATTGCAATAAGATGGTGCGGGTGACAGCTGTCGGATTCATACAAAGTAGCTACCTATCCTTTTCTCTCATCTAAAAGATGCATATTTTTGTCCTGCTGTCATCCTACCCATGCGATGTAAACAGACCTAACTAAGGCTTACATTAGTCCAATCAATTTACACATCCGAGGGTACAAAAATTCGTACCCAGCAAAAAATTGGTACGATTGCTCAAAACACCATCATAAATAAAATCTAAAAAGTCCTTATCGATCCGAAACCTGGAAAAAAAATTACTCGGGGTCAAAGGTCACAAAACTAGTAAGCTTTGTCATAAAATTAGCGCAAACAAAAACTGAAGATCAGATAATTATCTATAAAAAATATCTAAATACTTTTTTTCCTAAGAGTCACCGTTTTTGAGATATATGTTAAAGCGCTCACTATAATGACACTACTACCTTGAGAAACATAAACTGTCATTACTAGTCATTAAATAATCTTAATTTTTTATGGCGTCATTCCAAAGAATTATATTGCGAACAAGCTAAACTTATGAAGATGCTAAAGCTATCTAACAAATAGGAAAAAGAAAATAAAATGCCTATAAGTCTATCTCGATTGCCAGAGGTCTGTCCATTATGTTTTATTACCTCACCCTCTTTGTGTCCTGTCCTTTATTGATAAATCTAGTCTATGCTTAGAATTATAGTGGCACTATATCTGATAAAGATTTTCATTTCTTTAGTGCCAAGTAGCTTTTAGCCGCTTCTTCGCATTCATAGTGTATTACACAGGTCCTCTAGGTTTTTCTAAGATTAAAACTTTAGATATATTAGAGGACAAAATGTCCCCCAACATACCAAGAAGTACAAAATGTTTATACTATAACAACTTGTTTAGATTAGTATAATTATGTTTATTAACATGACGCACAACTTACGCTCAATCTAAATAGCGCTCTGCAACGTTGCTCAGTGTCCCGCAACTTGTCCCCTAAAATTTTACAATACACTCATTTGCCGCGAGACATGTTATTGAACAATTTGACAGCGTAGCGCGTCATGTTGGGGGACAATTTGTCCCGTAATATATCTGACGTTAAAAGTAACCTTTGGCACCTAGCGATAGTGTTGTTTTCTATTGGTAAAAGAATTTTCGGGATTGGAGGACCTCGTGGCAAAAAGAATAAAAGCTGCACGAGTCGATGCCCAAGGCAAGCAACAGTTGCGCCAAGGTCAGTCTATGGATGGTTGACCATCTTAACATATAGAGATTCAATTATGTCTCGGAAAGCTTGTTAGTCTCGGCTGTAATTTTTTACACAGGATTTTACCTTCACACATGATTTTAAGTCAAAAAATAATTTTGAGGATATTTGCAGGTTCTTCTCCTTAGGAAACGACCAATTTGGAACCGTGCACTAGCTTTTGACGTTTTATAATGCCCACGTAGCATAGCATAGTCGGCCTTATAATGTTCCCACTGCTGGGACTCAAGCCTCCTCTCTAGGAGAGGGAATGGGCCGTAATCCACCACGTGGGCCCAGTGCGTGTTAGTGGATGTCACATATCTTTGAATTTTTGGTTCTAGAACATGCCAGTTTCCTCGCGATTTTCCTTCACCGTTTTTAGACCAATGGTGATGAAATAAATTCCACAAAGTAATGCGCCTCGCTGGGTTTAAACCCGGAATCTACAACTCGTAAGTCAGGGCTGTTACCACTCGGCCACCACTGCTCTTTAAATGCCCATGTAGACCTATGTGAAATAAAAATATTTTTGATATTTTTTGACAAACTTTCGCCATTAAATCTTAGTGTGATTGACACCGCAAAAGAAAAGGATTCTCTCGTGTCTATATTTTAAGTTTAGATCAGTCTATTCTGTACCTACACCTAAACCGTTCGCACTATCCTCACTACAAAGGCCAAGATATTCATTCTCATTTCTTGAGTGCCAATTTCTCACACCCTGTAGATCTACAATAAGATGTTGTCAACAGCCTGTGATGTAAATTGTATGAGTCATAGACTACCGAGATTTGCTTTTATATACTTTTTTTCTCTTTACCGCCGATTTCTTGTGTGTTTTTTCTTGGAAAACTTGGCTACTAATAATAATAATATTTTTAGGTTGCTACCCTCTTTAGCTATTATGATAAAAAGTCTGTTAGTATGTTTGGGCTTATAAATGGTTGAATGTCTGTTAAAACAATGAAGTTTCAGCAGCAGAATGGATCTGGTTGAAAATTGATAGAAGAGTTGACTGCCTATGAATTTGCAATACGTACAATGCATGTGTTCCTAAAACGTTTTAGTGTATGGGTGGGATGTCCAATATCCATTTTGTACCGGTGGCGCATCGCCGTACATCTGGTGGTCCGATGATGGAACGGGATTGGAAGAATTAATTTATGCGATTCTAGCGCATACCTCTCGAATTGCAATCCGTAGAAAACGGACCGGCTAGTAACTCGTCGTCAACTTGACTGGATGATGGACATGGGATGTGACAAAATACATGCCATTCACAATCTCAAAAAGGAGTTTAAGATCTACATTCCGAGCAGGGAGGAATGGAAAGGTGGGATAAAACCCCACAAAGGGAATAACCAGGTATGGTACACGGATGGCTCTAAAATGAACACCGGTACAGGAGCGGGGGTGCATAGCGACAACTGCAACCTCAGCATAAGCATGGGCAAACTGGCGACAGTGTTCCAAGCAGAGACCTATGCCATAATCGCATGCGCGCAGGAAATACTAGACAGTGGTACCGAAGGGGACACTATCTACATTTTAAGCGACAGCCAAGCAACACTCAAGGCACTCACGTCCAATAGAGTGGATTCTGGACTGGTACTGAACTGTATCAAAGTACTAAACCGGATAGGAAGGCGCAACCAGGTCAGACTGATCTGGGTGCCAGGTCATACAGGAGTGGCAGGAAATGAAAGAGCCGACACTCTGGCAAGGAAAGGATCCAAGACACCCCTACACGGACCGGAACCCTTCATAGGACTCTCGCCAAGGGTCATCAACCAAGCATTGAAAAAGGCTGCGCTGGAAATACACAGCACACACTGGCGCAACACAACGGGCCAGAAACACGCAAAGCTATTTCTCAATGACATAGACAAGGCCTGGACCCAAAAACTATGGAGGTACAGCAGATCACAGCTCCGAACAATTACAGGAGTCTTCACGGGGCACTATGCCACCAACAAACAGCTCCACAACATGGGACTAGCAAGCGACCCGACTTGTAGGTTCTGTGGAGATGCAGAGGAGAACATGCTACACCTACTGTGCGACTGTGCAGCACTAGGCTCCAAAAGACTAGAGTATCTGGGCCAACCATATCCAAGACCAGAGGACTACAGGCTCAGCCCCATCAAACCCATACTGGGACTCATGAAGAAGTTGCACAGAGGGCTAGGGGTTGAGTAGACAGGAGGGAATAGTACAAAAGATCCTGACGGGTCGAAGTGCTCTGGCCCAGGGCCAGCCCAACACAAGATAAGATAAGATAACTCGTCGTCAATGCTCCAGGCTTTGAAGCTTTTACTTGACAAGGACGTTTGTACACCGGAGCTCTTTTGCATGGGACGGACACCCGTCGCGGGCAGCCGCGCCCCGCGCCCCTTTTGCTACGTAATAACACATTTAAGTTCTCCATCAACACGACTACATGCACACCGTTAACGTTGAGCTAGCGACACTACGTAGAGTAGAGTCCACCCGGCACACGACACACGCGCGACGTCACGCGACGGGAGCATGCGCAGCGCCCGCGCCGGCTCCCGCTTAACGCACCGTTGGCCCTCAATCAATGCCAATGATCCTCTTGGTTTATTTCATTGAGTTATAAAAGTTTTCAGGCGAGCCAAAGCCGAGGGCAAAAGTTAGTATCAACATACTCGTCATATATTATTATGATTTCGTGGAAAACCTCATGTTAAAGAACAAAAAAATCTTTATTCCTTGCCGAAATTCGAACAAGTCCTAACAGGGCTATGGGAATGTTCGAAACCCAAAAGTGCTACCCAAAGAAGGACACAGGTAAGGACACAAAAACGAGCACTTGTAGTATCGAGTACTTTTCTTTTCGATACCGATACTCTTGTACTCGATACTTTGTATATGATACTTTTGGTCAAGCAGTATGCTTTGACTGGTATTGTATCGAATAAATCTTAGAAGTAACCTAAGTACTTTATTCTGCTATAGCTATACTGAGGTCACTGACTAACCTTAGTGTCATGACGCAGTTGTGTGAGTATTACGACATGATTACGACCTGAAGTTTCACAAGTATGTTTTTTTTTTCGGAGTCTGTGTTTCCTGATAGCTACAACTTAGGGGTCTTTAAGTGAATAGGTTACTTCTAGGCAAGCGTGTTCTATCGTTGACCACATCATCGCTTACCATCAGGTGAGATGGTGGTCAAACGCGAGCCTTAATAAAGAATAAGATATCATAAAAATATCATTAATAAAAAAATAAAATAAAAAATGACTTAATGATGAAACAGTATCTCAGTACTTACAATTGAATACCTTATCCCTAGTAGTTGTTCTCAATTATTTGAAATATCGGTACTTTTGTTTCGATACTTTTGCGAGTATGTTTTTTTTTTTCGAGTACAGTATCGATAGTTCTTATGAGTACAGTATCGATGCTTTCTATATGGCCTGCGCACACTTGAGGCATGACTGTCTTAGACAGACAGTAAAAGCACAGAACACGTAAAAATCTGACACGCCCTCTCGGTCCCTCCAGAGCGGGAGAAACAAATTTAATGATTTCAGAACTCAAAAAAGAAAGCTCTGAATCTATTTATTTATTTATTTACAAGCACTTGTTCAACGTTACAGAGGATGTCCAAGGCGTTGTACAGTAGAAACTTAATAAAATCTATGTAATTTATGGAAGTTTTTCTTCATCAACATAGTTCCAGCTATTCAAACTCTCTCATAACTAAATTAAAACATTTCCTAAGCTAACATTACCAAGAAGATGGGCTATTCTCAGAAATGTTTCGTCAACATTTTGATGACAAACCAAATTCTGTATTATTTTTGGCGTGGCGCCTATATTTTGTGACAATTTTCTCGTCGTCATTGAATTCATCGGTGGATCGTTATTTTCTCTTAAATAATGTCTGAGTCATGTGAAGATGAACTTGGATTCTATTATGTATAAACATAAGCATAATCAACCTTATGTTGTTCCCACTGCCTGGACTCAGCCCCCCTAGCCAAGTTACAATCGTTTCGTTTGCGTCGAACGCCTCGAGTAGGCCACGCCTACGATTCCTTTGTTCTGACGTCATCTCAACGCTCAGTCACGTGGTCAGAACAAAGAAATCGAAGGTGTGGCCTAATCGAGGCGTCCGACGTAAATGAAACGATCGTAACTTGGCTAGGGGGGCTGGCCTCCTCTCTAAGAGAGTGAACGGACCGTAATCCACCACGCGGGCCTAGTGCGGTTTGGTAAATGTCACATGTCTTCGAACTTTGTAAAATAGTTATTTTTTAGGGTTCCATACCTCAAAAGGAAAAAACGGAACCCTTATAGGATCACTTTGTTGTCTGTCCGTCTGTCTGTCTGTCTGTCAAGACCCCTTTATCTCAGGAACGCGTAGAGGTATCGAGTTGAAATTAAAACTATAAACTTAAGTCTACGGTCCCTTGAAGCTGTAAAAAAATCAAACTTCTACAGTTAAAAAATATACTGCCGTTTATGTAGAAAAAAACGTATATTTCGACACTCTCAAGGAAATCAAAATTCATAGGACTCGTTGACCCAAAATTCTGAAATTTGTCATAAAGCAAGGTCTTATAGCACAGATATAGGAATAATTCTGAAAAACAGTAATTTTTTTTGTTATCTACGTCACAAAAAAAGAATAGCGATTCGGAAAAATCTTACAGAATTGAACTAATCACATAACTGAGTTTGTATGAAACCCTCAGGGCGCGAGTCTGACTTGCACTTGCCCAGTTTTTATTATATATCTTAACTTTCATTTGTGAGAAAGAATGCTCAACTGACTGTAAGTGAAATAAAAATAAAGACGTGAACAGATTTCGATAGACCGTGATCTAGACAACTTTTATCTCGGGAGTATATTTCCTTAGGATAATTTTCTATCATAACACGGGCAAAGCCGATAACAGCAGCTAGTTTATAAAATAAATTAAAGTTGAGGGTTTGAATGATCAAATTTAAGGGGCCCAGTAAGGCCCCAGGTATGCCTGCTAAGACAGCGCGAGAACATTCGAAAAAGTTACCCTAACCCTAGAACTGAAGGAACGTAGGTGAGTTTTAGTAAAATTCTGACACTCTCTCTCCACTCTGAGAGCAGTGGTGGCCGAGTGGTAACGGCCCCGACTTACGAGTTGTAAGGTCGCGGGTTCGAACCCAGCCAGGCGCATTACTTTGTGTAACTTATTTCATCACTACTGCTCTCAAAACGGTGAAGGAAAAGATCATGAAACCGGCATGTCCTAGAACAAAAATTCTAAGAAATTCACCTATCCGCACTCGGCCCGCGTGGTGGATTACGGCCCATTCCCTCTCCTAGAGAGAGGAGGCCTGAGTCCCAGCAGTAGGAACATTATAAGGCCGACTATGCTATGCTATGCTACTATTATAATAAGTTAACATGTTTTTATTAGCTGTAAATTTTTCAAATAAAATAAATATATAATAAGCCGCCTACACTTTGTTTACATAGGTTACCTAAATCTACTACCAATTTTGACAGATAGACAGGTATGAGGTAGGTACTCAATAAATTTTATATGAAAAAAAAAAAGGGTAGCAGTTTGGCTGTCACACAAAATAAATCATGCTTTCAAGAAAATGAAAAACAGTTACCTACCTAATGTAGGTATTAGGTAATCACTTAGATATGAGTAATAATTCAAACAAATTAATGTAATTAATGGAATTATCCGCACTTGAAAACTGACAGCGTACTCAAAAACTTCCATACAGTCTTAAAACAAAATCTATGTAACAATCAACTAAAGAAAACACTTCACTCATTATCAATGATTTGGCAACATCACAGTAAGGCACCGTCCCACCGATGCAGGCGAGGAAGCGATTTGATATCGACTACCGAATTTATCTATCTATTTAAATAAAAGGAGAAACTGACTGACTGACATATCAACACACAGTCGAAATTACTGGGGAGCGTGAAATTTACTCAAGGTTTCCTGATTATGATGCAGGCGAGCACTAAAAGAGGGTTTTTACAAAATTCACCCCCTTAAGAGTTAAAACGGGGTCTAAAGTTTGTATGGAGAAACCTACTTTAACGCGGGCGAAGCCCCTGGCAGAACCTGGTTTATTATATACTTTATTGTACTTAAAACACGGAATATCTAAAACACATAGAACGGACCACAGGCCCGATCGTGCGTGGAGTACTGCAGTCACATATGAGCTGGTGCTGCAAAATGCCATCTAGCAGTTTTGGACTCAGTGGAAAGGCGTGCGAAGAGGCTAATTGGGGATCCAGATTTGGTCAAGTCCAATCTACAAAGCCTCGAGCACATGCGCAAGGTAGCCAGCCTATCGGTATTTTACAGGTTACATTTTGGAGACTTGAATCCGCCATCTCCTTTCTACCATCGGACAACCCAACGAACGACGAGTATCCACCCTTACATTGTTGAAACTTTAACGGTCCAGACTAAGCGTTTCGCTTTGTCGTTGATACCGCGTACATCGAGGGACTGAAACAATTTGCCTGCTGCGGTCTTCCCGTCTAACTATAATCTGTCTTGAAAATGAAAATGTCTTCAAGGCTAGAGTGAATAGGCTCTTAATAAACTAGTGTGCCTCACCATCAATGATTGCATCTCTGCTTACCATCAGGTGGGATCGCAGTCAAGCACTGGTTTACATCATTAAAAAAAAAAAGAAGAAAAAACAGACAGTCTTATCTCATTCCGCGATTTCTTCCAGGCAACCTGGAATGGACAGTAATAATTGTCTCGCTCAAGCAAATACATACCTACAATGTGTTTAGGACCTGTGTCAATAAAATAGTGTTTTTGTTTTTTTAAGTCAGATGAGATTGTCTTCTGCTTAACCGGACTTGCCTTTGGTGACCTTAATCAATTAAAGCCTGGAGAACTTAGACTAGCAAAACAAAGCCATCTGATAGCTGCATACCAATAGAATAAATTTAGTAAAAGTTAAAGTATATTTTTGCATTTTCAAGTACATGATACTGAAACAAACCGTGTCGCCCGCGATTAATTTAGTTGGTCAATAAAAGATTTTTTGACATTTACTTAAAGCAGAATCAATTGGTATCAATAAAGATTGTGTGAATGGCCTATTTTTTGCCAACTGATTTTTTTTCCAAACCTACATTATATTATGCATAGAATTCCTACTCATGCGGTATGCAATAACCAAATATGTACTCGAAATGTTAAACAGTATTTAAAAAACCATTTAATAAATAGGTTATCACTTACTGTTTAGGTACACTACCGATGAGAACTCTCTCTTTCTAATTTTTTGTTAAACAACAACACAACAACAAGAGCTATTAAACAAAAAAAAACAAACGCTGCTTGTTCGCTCGCTTAGCGCTAACCGTCGACGGTATGACCAGTGCCTAAGAATGAAATCAAAATTGAGATATACAACTCTTTTTCCACTAACACGCGTTGTTACGTTTGAACAAATTTTTGTGATAATTGTTTTAATGTTAACATCTGCTTTATTCTTTGTTTTTTTTGTTATCGCAGCAATATCGCAGCTCTGGCAGACATCGGCCCTAGTGGGTCCCATCAATTATTAACATCCTGGCAATTTAAAGCATTTCATTCAAATTAAAGATTCGGAAGCGATTTTTTTTTTAATTCTAAACTGATAAATTATGACGGACCTCATCAGATATATACATGAATAATTTCCACAAATTTTATTTTTTGTTACCATACTATCCGATTCTGAACTGCAAATTGCAAAAAAAAAAAACGAAATTTTGACTTTCGCGGGCTATCCTGGAGCCATCTAAACTGGAAAACTCTTTCTCTTCTCTCTTTTTCTTTTTCTTCTTCCCTCCCTGGTCCTATTATTTGGTGTCGGGTCAAATCACTTTTCTGCTGTCAATTTGGGCAAGTGGGCTTTCTTGAGGCCCCTCTATATTTGACCACCAGGGAGATGGCGCCGATGGCGGGCGGCGTCTACCTCTTTTTTGTTCTGGTAGGCTTAGAGCGATCTGAACTACGTGGTCCTAACTACGTCTTTGGACGTGTCCATTCCAACGAAGGTGAATCAGAATCAGAAACGTTTATTTCAAACAGACCAATTGCAGCACTTTTGAATTGTCAAAATATCGGTCTATCAAAAAAAAAAACAAGTGAAGCTAAATTGCACGTTTTGTAGATCTCTATGGAGAAGAACGTGCAAGAAACTCCATGGACACTCTTTTAAATCATATTAGCAGTTACATATGTGACCACAATGTAGATAAGTAATAATAATTAAAAAAAAAAACAATAAAAAAATAGAAATTGAATCAAGCCACTGACTTATTTTAAACTAGCTGTTGCCCGCGACTTCGTCCGCGTTAAGTTCGTAAAACAGTACAATCACTCTGTGCTTGCAATTCATTCCGAAAGCATCGCAATAATTTATTGTACTTTGACATAAAACGGTTAAAGGTAAAAATATCCGAATTGAGAACCTCCTCCTTTTTTAGAAGTCGGTTAAAAACGCAAATTACCTTCAGGAAACATGTTATGTACTCGTCCAGATCCAGATGTATGACCGTCACTGAATAGAAAGAGCATGTATGGATCGTAGCAGTTGTCATTTCTGCCTACCCCAAGGGAAAAGTTTGCATGGGCATATGTATGTTTCTGGTTTATGTTCTGGTAAAACAACATTGTATGATTTTAACCCCTCGCCACAGAGAGCACGCCACAATCAAATCGCAGCGGTAATGCCTGTCTTTGAGAAGTGTCTACAGAGGCGTCACGGCATCCTCTTTTTGTGCAGGACTCACCGGTTGTGGGTGTTTTGGAAGGTATCTGTGTCGAATTCAGCTGGAAGAAACACTCGGGTCTCACCATTGTGCGAATCGCCCGGAGAATACGATGAAGCATACGGTGGAAGTCAGTCCCGCTTGGTCGGAGCGCCGGCGCCGCCTTGTCCTTATGGGGGCGATTGGTGGAGAAAATGACAACCAGTAGCCTCCTTCAGTGAAGCACTACGATCAAAGAAGGTGGCTGAAACTATGAGGGATAGGACATCCTGACTCCTCAGCGGTCGCTGCAAGGGACGCTCCGGGTGTTGAAAGCCGCAAGGCAATTCCTAGCCATCGCAAACACGGGATTGCGGTGGTGATGTCCGGCCGTCTGGTCAAAGCAGTCCTGAATCGACGGCGCGTAGTATTCTACGCGCGACTCAAAGAGATTTCAGCAAATGGATAGGGCCTTCTAGGTCCGATGTCTGCTAGGGCTGCAAGATTGATCGAAAGAGTTATCTCCCATAACAATTTTCGCCTCAATAACTTTTCACTGAAGAGTTTAAGCAGTTAGACAGCTTTGATAAAGGTAAACGAAGGAGCATAATCGGAACACCGACCTTCAGCTGGATAACGTGCACTGATAGTGAAAAGCCTTAAGTGAATCCAAAAACTACCATCATCATCCGGCAAGCATTAAGTCCGCCGCTGTACATTTGTGCATAAAGGATTAAATAAATAAATCATCAACTATCACGGCGGTTCACTCAAGATGGATAGACCTCCACCGCATGCTACACCGAGTCCTCCAGGCGATTCACCAAATGGTAATATCAGGGTACTTTCAACCGAACCCAGAACAGAAACCGTTCGAAATACCCACAACAGTCCTGAGCTTATCCATAAAACAATGAAATTACGGTTAACAAATGTAGCGGCCGATAAGTGTTATCCCTGAGACTGGCCTCCCTTAGAGGGTTGTTCCAGTGTTGATCACCACTCATTGCAAAGAGGTAATGTCCAGATATCGACGTAAGGCTGCAAGGAATCTGAGATACATTATACGTTATCGAACTGTGATCAGAAAAACACATTCGAATCCGTTTTATATGAAGCAGTGACTGCAAATAATAAAACACACCATTATTAATCCGCAAGGTGCCATCATGCCAGAGGACACAGTGGAGATGTGCCCTGCAAGGGCGGAGCACCGCCGTGTCCTCGTGGAGGTAATCGGCGTCAGTGACCTCTCGCGCCGGGCTCTGATCCAGAGCGAGGAGTAATGGCAGGCGGTCGCCTCCTTCTGCAAAGCCTTAATGCTAGCGAACGCGGAGGCCGCACGCGTTAGGGAACGAACGGCCTCACGCTGAGCCGAGATTCCCACCCCGACTACCAATCACGGTAGACGCGGGCTTCCGGACGTCGAGCTACCCATTGCTCGCCGTCCTGTAGTTGACCGGATCGAGCCCAATCCTCAACAGCGCGTAGTGATAGACACAGGTGTAGTTTTAGTCAGTAAAAGATTGACACGTCCTCCCGCTCCAACCAGAGCGGGAGAAGTCATTGGATGATTTCCACCCTTAAAAAAGAAAAAAAAGGTGCCATCATCATCATTTTTATTTCAGCCGAAAGACGTCCACTGCTGGACATAGACCTCCCCAAGTGTCGCTATAATGACCGGTCCTGTGAGTCTCTCATCCATCGGTCCCATTCCCGCGACCCTCACCAGGTCATCGGTCCACCTGGGGACCATCCAATGCAAGGTACCCTGTAACCAACCCCTTCTGAAAATGTGGCCGTGTTATTTTAAAGTGAATAATTAAATACATATAGGTTTTACTTTTATCGTCTTTGGATGGTATCCCTTGAATAATCACGGTCAATTAGCTTGCTACAATAATGGGAAAAAAATAATAAAAATAAGCAGTAGGATTGTTAAAAATGCCTCCGTCTTACACCAGTTTAAACATAACTGTAAACGTGGGCGATGGCCATTCTTTTGCCACAATTACGTAAAATACGCAATGCCATCTATCAAATTTAATATGAAGTTCAACCGTCATTGTCATCATTATTTCTACTTTGAGTCTTTAGATGGCGTTGCGAGTATCTGAATTGCTTATGGTGTCATATTTTACTTCTCGAAAACTTTGATTTCATACCGTTTGCCTTTCATATGCTTTGTTTCATTGCGATGAAACAAAGCTTAAGTAAGATAATTATCAAGTTCCACACAATTTAAATGTATAAAAGTTATCTACATCGATTTCTAAAATTAAAAATACGCACTTCACTAAAAATTTCTACAGATATATTATATACGTAGATATATAAAAAAAATTGTAAGCTTGCAAAAATATATAAAAAATCTTATTCTCGATGACCAAATAGAACAAAAATTCTCCTAAGAGAGCCGTATGGGATTTGAACCACCTTCACATTACACGAAAGTCTAGATACGAAACCACTGCGCTGCGGTCTTCGATGAATAAACTATAAAATAGACGTTCTTATATAAGCGTCATAGTTGACTGGTTGGCTCCCTAACGATGATAGCGTGATGATTTTCGTTTTAGAAGTTAAATTTGCAGCTAAATGGAATAATGTAACATTACAGTACGTGATTTTACTCGTCGCTTTGATTTTATTATGTGTTTTGATTAGTTTTTACAAAATATTTAGAAGATATCGAATAGAAATGTCAATTTTATTTTGAAAAAATGGTAAAAGTTATTTTAATACAAAAAAATAAGACAAAATAATGTCAAAATTTTTAACTGTAGCTGGGAATTGAACTCGCGGCAAATGTCGTTCAATACCTACATTTTTGATTATTGCTCACCCCCCATAGCAAATAGCGTGATAGTTTATAGCCTATCAGTTGCCCTGACCTATAAGGATTATGTCTGCAAAATTTGAACAGGATCGGTTCAGTAGTTTTTGCGCCAATTAATACCATGGCAAAAGAATTTTACTGTTTTATTATATGTATAGATGAGGAGCGTCGGAACAAAAACCGATATGTCGCATTTATGCCATTATTTTTTTATATTTTTTTCCGTTGCAAAATGTTGTATTACATACCCTTCAGGAAAGAAATCTATTCAAAAACAGACATTTCCAGCTTTAAAAAAATATCACAAAACAGTGGTCCAATCAAAACCCGACACATACATATCTAAGGAGGTTCAGTAACTAGTTGTCGTATCAAAAACCAATAATTCCTTAAGAAGTTTAACATAATTTAATAGTGGTCGGTTCAAATGCCGAGAAATGTTGTGTGTGAAAAAAGCATGTTTTCAAATAAGCTTAATCTTTAATTCGATTCTTTTTAAAAATCGATTCCCTGTACGTATCTTAACACTCTCCGTAAACACCCCTCGTACAACTATCGGCTAAGAAGAAACAGGATGTAATAAATTTATTATTGAAACAGTTTGGAAATGATTGGGAGTCTTACAGTGAATTGCTATGGTATAAACAAGTACTAAATGATGAAAACATTGATGAAGACGAGGAGAATGATGATCACGAGATTCAAGATTGTGAAGATGAACAATGTGATTGCCTAGAATACGAAATCTCGAATATTGTTTAAGAATTTTAGTTAATTACGATTTTGTATAATAATAAAAATTATAATATCTACCTATCTGTTTTTATTTAAGTACCTACTTTACATAAAACAAGGCTAATTTACTGTAATTCTCAAATTTATACCATGTAGGTACATAATTTGAAAACTAATTTGCAGTTAATATGATTTGGTTTTACCAAAACCCGATAAATCTATTTTAATCATTTCAAAAACCGACATATCCAAATGATCGCGTCAAGAACCGATATATCCAAACGTGTTCACCCAATATCTCGCCAAATTATGTATCTACCTTCCGTTTCGTTTCACAAATCAATCTGGGTCCCTTTTAACTGCATATTGACATAATTTATTTTTCCACAGCTGTAACATTAAAAAAGTTACAAACTTTTTTCTAATTTGTGTAAAATACGGTAACTTGGATATATCGTTCTTTGTTCCGATGCTCCTCATATATATTATGGTCAATAATAAAAAAGTCGAGTATCACTTTAAAAAAAAATTGTCGGCCAATTTACTCTAATGTCCGACTTGGTTGATCTGTCCGGCATTTCGGATTGAAGACCTGGCAACCCTAGTTGCACCAGTGTTTTACAAATAACCCTGTTTATGTACGTTTGTCAATTGTCTAGTACTCATAGCTCAAGTTCTACTAGATGGCGTTATGTGAAAGTTGTGGAATATTATTATAATTTAATACTACCTGCTACCAGTGGTTTCACCCCCGTGATAATAGAAAGTTATCTCAAGGGAATGTTCCCTGGGAGTATGTACTACCGAGAAAAAAGTACCTATCTTATGTGCTAATCCAAGACATGGTCTACCCGTGTACCAAGTTTCATTGCAATCCGTTCAGCGGTTAGAGCGTGCAGAAGTAACAAATATACACACACTCACAAATATTAAACTATACTTACAATATTAATGTGATTAATACTATATGAAAACTAGAACGATAAGATAAATTACCTTCGTTTGTTCTTCTTATCAGTAGTTCATAAAGTGACAGTAAAAATATTTTTAGTGCCTATTTTTATCACTTTCTATAACAGAAATAATCAGATACAATTGCAAAATCATTACAATACATTCAACTAGTTCCTGCCAGCAGCTTCACTCACATGACAGTCAAAAAAATATATACATTATAATGGAAAAATATTTTTTTAAATTGGCCTATTATTTCTTGAGTTTATTGACTACAAACAAAAATACTCCTCTTTCCTCTTTATACTATTAGTTTGGAAAGAAATAAGACAAACTGAGAACATTTAACAATAATTCGATCAACCAAAATCGAGTTCGAAAGTGCCGGAAAACTTGTATGAGGCTTATAACGTACACTTAAGCCTTATTGAAATGGAAGTGAGTGATATTAAACATGAAAAAGCGAATGAATTGAAGCGATTTTTTTCCTCAGAATTCGTGCGAGTGCCGTCTCATATATACTTCATTCGGGGAAAGCGGATTCAGTGCGTTACGCATGAAGTTCACAGAACTAAATCGTATTGGCAATGATTACGACTCGGAGATAACCGGCGGACAAGCGCCGATGACACAACGGGAAGCACTCGCTAACTCCCGTTTTATTTATAAAATCAGTGTCCAGCCAGTTCGAGTCCGAGCACGACTACAGACAAAACCTCACGCCGCGAAAAACGTTCAAAATATTCAGATAATGTCAATGGTACGAGTGGAGATTTAGACGCCGGCGCTAAAACAAACACGCGCGATCAAGCGTTCACTGCAGTTGATAAACAGTGTAGTGAAATTAAAAGCTCTATAAACAGTGACGATGGTTAGTTTGGACGCTCCGCCTACTCACCCGCCGCCGCCTCCTCCGGCGAGGCCTGTCCGGCCGAAGATCACGCTGCAGATACCCGATTCAACCGTCCTAATGACACCAAGAGGGCCTCCAACCGGAGCCTCGGTTTACCGTGGACAGCCTCGATTTTATGGAAAGCCTACAGGGACACCAGTTTCTCACATCTCCGACCCTCATGGGAACCCATATTTCAATCCTTTCATGCACATGTATCACAACAAAGCCTCAGAGTTCATGTTCAAACAGTTCGAAGGTTTCAAAGACTTTACTATAAACACGACGAAGCATGGACTAAGTGCTGGTGAAAAGTCCGCGTTTTGGTTCTACAATAAACTTAAGGTGCTCTCGAGAAGATGGTTTACGCATCTCTGCTTGAGTTTGTGTTTGGTGCTGTACAGTTTTATGGGTGCTGCTGCATTTATGGCTATTGAAGGTGAGTTAACATACTTATTTATTTAAAAAATGGTTTATCTTACTCCTGAGCTGTTTTTTCTGAATAATTTCGTTGTGCGGTCGATGACAGTTGAATCGTTTCGCTGGAACTTGTTGAATTAATAGCTTAAGCGTATTTCTGGTAATCACCACATTAGATTGTGGTTTTTAGGAGTTACTGTACTCGGGAGCATTGTGGCGGGCTTACTTACGAGTCAACTTTCAGCCCACCCATTTGGTTGGAATAAGTAACACATTTAACTGAAAACAATGAATTGTTTTACTAGGTGTTATTTTAGTTAGGAGTAGCCGTTAATGTATATATATAATTTTAATTAGTTAAGTGTTTTTGCATATCATTTTAGTGTTAATTGGTTAATTTATAATCGGTTAGTTTAAAGTGTTGTTTTCACAAAAAACATGTTGTCATATTTTATAGTAATCCGTTTCGATTAGCACATATTCACGTGATTGCAGCATAATTTCACATTATAATGAAATTTCTGAAAACCAGCTGCATTGAGAGACTTTAGAGGGTTTTCTCATAAATAGTAAATGGCAATATAACAGTAATTTAATATTAATATCATTTATTTGCGTAAAATGTGGTAAAGACAAAAAAATGTTAATATAGGAAACTAGGTGCAGAAGATACATTCCGCCATTTAGTGAGGGCATACAAATATTTAGTCGATGGAGTTTTAATAGCTTAATGTAGTTGCGACTTTAAGACCTCTTATGTATCACATTTGGCAATACTACTTTTTTCCGCCAGCCTTTTTAATTTCTGAAGGTTTATTCGATTGCAAAAACTCTCACGTGTATACGGCAATTTAATCGTCATTTGTTTACCAATTTCGAGATCAACAATGAGCTTACTAATAATGAATAACTACTTTTACATTTAAACTATTTTTTTAAATGTAAACTGTTTTTTTTATATTTTCACTATGTACTTTTAAATTCAACTAACAATGGCAAAATTAAAAGCATGGGTTGGTTCCATTATATTTATTCAGTAGACGGTTTTTATCGATTTTCTCATAAAGTTGAATGTAACACAGATGTTTTAAAGTCGCAACGACGATATAGTAACTCACAACTGTCTAGAGTTCTACAGAATAAAAATATGAACAAATTAATATGTACCCAAATTATTTAAACTAAATATTAAACACACATTAAAGTAACGAAATTCCTAGAGATTTATACTGCATTTGTTTAGATAGTTAAATAAATGTAAACCATCTTAATATGTCTTTTATCTAAAAATGTTTACAATTAGGTATTTCCTTAAACTGATGTTTGGTAATTTAAATAATCTTTGTGTCTCCTATAGGATTTATTTTAAATAAAAAGACATATCAAGATTGTTTACGTTTAGTTAAGTACCTAAACAGATAGAGTATAGGTAAATACTTCTTTAAAATAAAATACTTTGATACTTGACTAAAAAACTTTCCTAAGGTGGTAAATAAGAAAGTTTTTTTTTTTGTAATTAACAAATTAGAAGATAATATTTTGTTTATATATATAGGTATATATATTAGTTCCCAAATTTTCTCAGGAAATGTTCTCAAAAATAATGTGAGAAATTGGACTAAGACTGTAAAATTATGCACTATTTTTTTTTTTCAAAATTCATCCCCTTAGAGGATGAAACGGAGGTCCAAAGATTGTATTTACAAATCAACTTTCACGCGAGCGAAGCCGTTTTCAGAAGGTAGTATTCATTACAAAATATCAACTCCTTATCGATTTACTCCTTAATGGTTAGACCAGGCCCTGAGGGTCAAAATTGATTGAACAGATAAATTAATACAACTTAATGCCAGGAAATTTGTGAAACTCACGATCTTAGTTCTGAAACTAATAGATAGGTTCTGATGTTGGTAACTAAGTTAAACAGCTTTGGATCTGTCAATAAGCTCTGCAAATTGATTTGCTACTGTTTCGTAGGGAGGACTTTGAGAAGGCCCGCGGCGATATGAAATAGACCGATTTTATCTATAAAGAATCTACTTCATCGTTTTGGCTACAAAGTTAGGATAGACTGTAATTACTTGAGTGTTTTTGATATTTCATCTACCACGTTGGTCTAATTCTGAGCGCAGCGTTTTTCACTAATTGATAGGTAGACCACATTTACCTTAAGTTCCTTGAAGTTACTAACTTAGAGTTCATTATTATCAGCCGAAAGACGTTAACTGTTGGACATAGGCCTCCCCAAGCTTTGCCATAACGACCGGTCTAGTGCGTTTCGTATTCGTCGAATTCCCACGATCCTCACCAGGTCCTTGGGCCAACTTGTGGGAGGGCTTCCAACGCTGCGTCTTCCAATACGAGGTCGCAACGTTAAAACCTTTCGTCCCTATTGAACATCTGCCCCCCTAGCCATGTTACGATCGTTTCATTTGCGTCGAACGCCTCGAGTACGCCACGCCTTCGATTCCTTTGTTCATCTCAACGCTCAGTCACGTGATCAGAACAAAGGAATCGGAATACATTTGTCAGATTTTGGAAACACAGTATTTATTGGATATTATTATCTAGGTTTTTATTGAAATCAATTTATAAATTTGTGTAAAACTAATCAAGTAAACAAAATCTGCTATTTTGCATGAACTTTAACACTTCATAATTTACCCAAAAATTGAAAAAGTCAAAAAGAATAACAATAGTAGCCTTGCAAATTTAATCTTTTTTTCAAAAACCATTAAGGTTTAAAAAGAAACACGTATTTTTTGGAACAAGTTTTGTAAACTATTCGAGTATATTACGGAATTACCGAATGCTAACAAAGTTTTCAGGCGTTATTTCTCTTTTTTCACGTTGCCTTTTCGTCAAAAATCGCGTTGGATTGCGTTAGATGAAGTTACAAGCTTTTAAACCATGCTCGATGTTGACGATAGGCGAGTGGAAAAGGACCCTCTTAAGGAGTATAGTGGCATATCGAAGGATTTAACTATGTTTTAAGAGTTCTGCACTACAACTGTTAAATTTAATAGCTTTATTTTATTCTAACATTGTTAGTACACAACCTTAAAACATAATAAGATCCCTAAAAATAATAATTTAGTTCAAATTCTTAATAAAGGTTCTTAATCGCCATGTTTATGATTTAGGGATATTATTTACTTAATGGAACTTTATGTAAATATTATATACTCTACCTATTTCGACATGTCATCATTAAACAATTTCTCCCGCTGTGGTGAGAGGAGCGAAGGGTAGTGTCAGACTTGTACTGACTAAAACCAACCAGTGTTCCTTCAGTTGCCCTTTGTGTGTCAAGGTGCGGTAAGTCTTTCGAATAATCTCGTAGCCTTAGGAAGGGACGACTAAGCTTGGGGCCCTGGGTACGCTACTTAGAGTGTACATCTATAACGAAACATTGGAGTTAAAATTCAAGATCCTGCATCGCTGTATTCGTTTTCCACGCGATTAGAATAAATACAAAAGCCTGAAATCTACTATCGGGCAACTGCCCAGACCTGACACAATACCCATCTGGTCGGAAGATTCTTCCTGTTCAACGGAGGTTTGCGGGACTTTACACTCTGTTCCACCACCCTATAAAGGAGCATTTGTTTTTGGAGTTTCCACCAGAAGTTTTTCAGTGATAACCCGGTGCCTATTTTCGGCGACAACAACCTCTTGCGCCGGGCCTGATACAGACCATGGTCTGGTCGCTCCAGACCATGGCAAGTACCAGGCGGTGGTCTCCTTCTGCGAAGCAGTAATTTTAGCGAAGAAGGCAGCTGCACGCGCTAGGGACCGGCTCTCACGCTCCAGCCGCTGGCATCCCGACCCCGATTTCCAGCCACCACCGCAGGCGTGGGCTTGCGGGCGGTGAGCAATAGGTAGCTCAAACGTCCAGCCGTTCGGTATCCGTCCGGACAGAGCCCGAGTCGTCTATGGCACGTAGTGTTTCACATACACCTCAAGGAGATGTCAGTAAAACCGTAGGGGCCCAGCAGGGTCAAAGCCTACTGGGGCCATGGGTCGGCTTCTGAAAGCAAAACCCGGGGCATCCTGGAACTCAAAGCAAAGAAGGAACATAGGAGTGGCTTTAGTCAGTAAATGTCTAACACGCACTCGCGCTCCACCAAAGAGCGGGAGAAATTATTTCCAAAAAAGAAAAACTCCCGGTGCGGTGCCTGATTAATGGAAATACGGGCGTAATATATTATATTCGTAAATCAGATATAAGTTTTCAACTAAAAATCATTAAGTTTAGTACTTTTATTAACTGCCGTACTGCACACAAGCTGTGATGTTTTCCGGAATCCGACGTTTTTTACGACGCCATTTTTTATCTAGACAATAAAATGTCTGGAATTTCTAAGTCCGGAACGAATTTAGTTTTCGAAGTTTTTTATCAGATAATGTGATTTCTCTAACTTACATTAAAAAAATAAAAGTTATCTTCTTCTGTATTTAAGTTTGTATGGAGAAATTTACCTTAAAACGAGCGAAGCGAGAAGTTGTTATTAGCATTATTTCATAAATACTTTAATTATGGACTTGGATTGCCACGGGTAGTATGAAAGTGAAACCCGGGGTTTTGGGAAGAAGGTAAAGAAAGAACAGGAGTGCGTTTTTAGTCAGTAAAAGTCTGACACTATCTTTCGCTCCGCCCAAGAGCGAGATTTGTCATAAGATGATATTTTCACTTAAAAAACCAAAATTATGGAAGAGAAATTTGAAAAAAAAATGTACAATTTTCTTCCTGAAAAGGCTCGATATTGTCAAAAATAGGTAACCGTTAACAATCTTAATGCTATAAATCTTATCATTTTCCAGCCCTTGTCCTGTTTTATTTGCGGTCAGCGCAAAACGTTTTTTTCTTCCATTCAAACAAAAAAGGCGCACACTTTTCTGCACGAGTGCGAAAATGGAACAAACTTAGCTCGTGAAATAAACTGTTGTCTATTTAAAAATGGTGCAATACAAGCAGTTTCACTGCAACAAACTACATTACAAACTTAAAAACGCTGCAATTTTAAAAAAAGATTAACACTGTAATAAACTCCACTGTGGACTTAAAAACTGTGTAAAAAAAAAGTTAACACTGTAATAAACCACATTACAAACTTAAAAATGGTGCAATGAAATCACAAACACTAATAAACTGCACTGTGTAATAAAAACGGTTACACTACAATAAACTGTATTGCAAACTTAAAAATGGTGCAATAAAAACATTAACACTGTAGTAAATTGTATTCTGAACAATTACGTTCAGAATACAATTTACTGCAGTGTACTTTGCAATAAAGACAGTTTTCGAGTCAGTGTGTTACAAATTTCAAATATCGAAATATCGAAGAAATCGACTTTCGAATTTCAAATATCGATATTCCGTGCGAAAATCGAACTGTAGGCAGAGGATTACAAGGTTAGCTCGACACGGGATAGGTCGGATTTTAAAAATAAAGTCATGCAACACTACCGAATGCAATTTGGTTTGCTGCAGATCTCATGTTTTCAGCTTGAACTTGTTTGTATTTGAAAATTGAAGACATGAAAGCAGATTCTCACATTTAAAAAACGTAAAAGCACGTCTGTTGTTTCACGGAATGCGTCTGCAATGTAAATGCGAACGTTCTTTGATTTTGGAGAGTTTGTTGTAATCCTGGTTACGAAAAATATATTAATTTAATACTAGCTGACTCGACCAACGTCGTTCCGCTATAGCCATAAGGAGGTAAAAAAATAAAAAATAATAACGTCTTATTCTCAGACCTACCTACCTAATATACACAAAAAATGCTATAAAAATCGGTCGAGCCATTTCGGAGGAGTTCGATAACAAACACTGAGACATGAGATTTTTATATTAGATGAAGAGTAGCTTCTTAATATGAACATCGAAGAAACAAATACTCATAGTCTTATTTACAAATTTTGTTATTATTGAATCAATGTTTTAGCTTTATTTATCTAAAACTTTAGTTTTTGTCATTGTTTCTAACATTAATGTTCACGCAAGTGACGTAAAGTTTTGATAAAATATACTAATAAGTGTATTTGCGGACGGCGAGCAATGGGTGGCTCGCCGTCCGACCGTCCCGTAACCGTCCGGACCGAGCCCAAGTCGTCGACGGCGCGTACTGTTCCACGCACGCCTCAGAGAGATATCAGCAAATCGTAGGGGCCCAACAGGGTCGAAGCCTACTGAGGCCACGGGTAGTATGAAAGTGAAACCCGTGGCCCTGGGACGAAGGCAAAGAAGGAACAGGAGTGCGATTTTAGTCAGTAAAAGTCTGACACTATCTCTCGCTCCACCCAAGAGCGAGATTTGTCGTAAGATGATTTTCCCACCGAATAAAAAAAAGAACTATTAGGCGTATTTCGGTTGAAGTTTCTTAAAAATGAAACCAACAGAGTACCTACATCACGAAAATAACTCATATTTATTCCTTCCCTTTGCCTTCAAGAAACTTGGCAAACGAAAGTTCCTCACAATTCGCATCAAGCCATTGTGTGCACTAGATTAAACTTTACACTTTGAAGCGCTAACTTCTGTAGAGCACTTCAGTTTTATAACGCTCCGAAAGCCATAGAACTTGAACTATTCACTAAATCCAAAGAGTCTGTAGGTGCTTCAGACTTAAAGAGAATCTAGTTGAAAAGATATGGTATTCGTTTTGATGTTTTCCTTGATAGTTAGATTATTTTGAAGATTGTGGAACGGTTTGAAGACATAGTTCGTGAAATTTTTTAAGGACTTTTGTGGGATTCTTTGCGGAGCCATAAGGAGTTCCTTGCCGGACTAATAGAAACCGCGTACTAGCTCCTGACGTTTTAAAAGTGCCCTTGCTATGTAAAATAAAAATATTTCGATTTGATTTGAGTCTCTTTCCTGATAGCGTCAGCTAGTGAATAGATTACTTCTAGACAAGCATGCTTCAACATTGACAACATCAACGCTTGCCATCAGGTGATATTGTGATCAAACGCGACGATGTCGTTCCCTGATCTATATATAGAAAAGGAGAAACTGACTGACTGACATATCAACGCACAGCCGAAACTACAGGGACAAGAAGCATAAAATTTTGCACAAAGCTTCCTTTCATAATGCAAGTGAGCACTAAGAGAGTATTTTCAAAAATTTACCCCTCAAGGGTATGAAACGGGGGTTCAAAGTTTGTATGGAGAAATCTGCTTTGACGCAGGCGAAGCCGCTGGCAGAAGCTAGTCTTATATAACAGAATATATCTAATAGAATTAGTGTTGGAATGATAGTCTTCCAGCAGTGATATGGGCAGACGATGATGCAGTCATTGCGGGTAGAATAGAACCTGGAGAACAGTGGCAAAGGCTCGTCGAAATTAGGACATTAAAAGAGATGGCTAGGCCTAGCTGTGGTTAAGTATGATGAACAGATAAACTTTTGTGTTCGTCCAGTTGCCGTATGCGTTTCCCAGTCACGTTAAGTCTTTTGAACCTTCCTGCAGCCTTAGCAGGGCATCGGCTTCAACGTTCCCCGTCAGTTATGCTGACATCTCTTTGAGACCCGCGTGGAGCACGATGTCTGGTCAACCTGAGCCTGGTCCTTCCATCTTTGAGTCACCGCACACGGTGGCTGGGAGTTGCTCTGTGACTCCCGACGCCTAAAGCTTCTCCTGGGGCAGAGCGTAAGGATTGCCTCCTCCTTACTCTTTCTGTCTCCTCCTTCTATTGCATAACTACTTCGTATAAGGAAGTGATTGTTGTCCTTTTCCTCTCGCCCCGATCCAGTCTCCGAGATGGTATTGAGAAGTTCTTAACGAATGAGCTAAATTGAATTAAGGACAAAGGCTTATCACCATCGCGAATTTTCTTAGTTTCAATAGAGACACATATAATATTCCTTATTGTAACAACTAACAGAGAGAGCTTCAGAATTCAAGTGAACACAAAATCATTAAAGTTTGTGCAAAAGTATCGATCACAAATTGTAGCAGTAGACCGTACCAGGACGTACCCATAACTTCCTCAGTCCTTAACTCACAGGCAAAGGTTTGTAGTCGTTTAGTACGCTGCTATTAAAACTCCGTGGTTCCCTCCCATAATTCAGAGCTGCCTGCACTTTATCCGGACCGATATTTAAAAAGTTTTTATTTCCCAACCACATGATGCGAGACGAGACTTAAACGTATGGCCATAAGAAAAGCGAAATGATGCCAAACACGGGTCCCAATCCCAATGAAAATTTAAATGTGGAGATTATTCAGGCTTGTGGTGGTTGCCGGAAACCACAACCTTTGATGAGGCGGACGTTATGGCCGCAACATGTGGAATAGTAATCGTTAAAGTTTGTGTTCGTGAATTGTAATAAAAGAGGAGCCAACAAATACATTTATTGGAGTCCAATGTTTTGTTGTTTATTCTTTTCACTGAGTTTTTCGTAATCCATCTTGTAGCTAGATCGGTAAAACTTCTGTATTATATCTTTTAGATACATAAAATCAAACGAAGAATATTGCTTTGCCATGGAATTAATAAAGTACTTCTTGATATAATATACTCTTCTCTTCTCTGTAACTTCATGATGAATTATCTCTAGGTATATTCTAAGTGTCTTATAACGTTGCGTTTCCCGAACCAGGTCCCCAATCCTCACCAGATTATCGGTCCACCGGATCAAACCAGTCCGGTGATGAAAATCCGATGAGCAGTCGTTATGGCGAAACTTAGGGGAAGCCTATATCCAACAGTGGACTTCTTTCGGATAAAATGATGATGATACAATGATGTAAAAAATAGCTTTAGCGATAAGACCGCCCATTGTGACACCCTATTAATTTTAATTTCCTAATGTAATTTGTATTTTTGGTGTACAATAAAGAATATCTATCTATCTATGATATTCTATCTTATTTATTTTTTAGAACCTCATGTATTACAGTGGTTTTTTCCCGTTTTCAGTCCGAGTGACCCAATTGGAGTGGAGGTAGTCTCCGTCAATACAAAAGCTTTTCTACATTATTCGTGACGTAGCTTTATATTAGTTCACAAACATTTTGCAGAGCGGCAGAACTTAACGTCTCGTGTGTAGCCCGTAGGTTCTTCGAAACAAGTTCGTGTTCCTTATACTGCCCATGTTCATAATCTTGCACTAAGTTTTACCCCATAAGAGTAAGCGAGACAGCGCTAGTTACACTCACTAACTGCTGGAAACTGTTGTCATTTCAATTGCAGTTCCGTACATGGAACTTTAGAGATCCTTGTTACATAGACATGGGTGCTTGTGTGCGCCACCAACATCGTTCTCGCTCAGCGCAACAGTCACTATTCTCATAACTTTCTAACAAGAACGATCTAGAAACACGAACTTACGTTAAAGTTTAATTCGTTCACGCCATTTTCTGTTAATATAATAAACTTTTAACATCGTAAGCCTCTGAGTACTCAGACTCAATGTGTTAACAGCTTTCAAAGTTTACAAGCGTTTTATTAATACTATAGATTGCTCAAGACTGCTCTTTTTATGCTCTAAACTTTGCGTGGGTACGGTTAATAGAATTTGAAATTTATTGCTGAATTTTCAACGTTCAAGTTCATAACTCCATTTAACTTCGTGAGACATAAAGATCATCTGTCAAAAACGCTTATTCAGACTTATGTTTATGACTAATGTTTTTTTCCTGCAAAAAGGCGGGAAGGAGAAATGTCAACGTCATTTTATTTTTAATTTTCGCGCTAAGTTTTATGTCAGTTTATTTTTAAAGAGGCTTAAAGGTTTTTGGCGGTTTTTTTTTCAAGTGGAGTTCAGTGGCTGTTTTAATCATTCGCAAATTGATTCTTCGTGGACATGTGATTTAAAACTGGTGTAGTTTTCTATCTCGAGTGTCTACATATCTGGCTTATGTGTAGAACCATTGAAACAGGCGCGATTTCGGTAAAATAATGCTAAGAATTTTCTTGTAAGTAGACTACCTCTCCGAAGCTTGCCGAGAAGACTGACATTGCAACCAAATACTGTAAAAATATTAGAATATGTTATTCGCATTCTAATAAAACTGAAAGTACTTCAAAGCGGCTGTATAACTAAATACCTACCTACTTTCTAAAAGCTAAATGTACAAACAGCGCGAAGCTGAAAAAAAAAACTTAATTTTGGCAGGCAGTTTTTTAATGCATTGAGGGCGATATTACTCGTAGTATAAATCGGCTAATTAATTTGTTATTTTGAAATGAGTTCACGTCGGAAGATGTGCCATTCAGTGTTGGAATTGCTTACATTTTAAAAGCATTCAGTAAAATTTTTATAAACAAACTTTTTCTCGTATCTGTATTCCGTAGATATTCGTAGATATTCGTGTAACTCCGTAGATATTTATAGTTTTCAACATTCTTTTTAGATATAGAGTTCGAAAATAGATTGGAGACACTGACATTATTTTAGTGTTAATAAATTATATTTTTCTTTGACAGAATTTACGTAATTTTCGTGAGTATGTGTTACATAGTATTTTACCTTGTTTTTAGTAGTTATTTTTAACTATTTACTTTAGTCACGTAGCTACGAGCATGGATAGTGTACACGTGACAGAACGAACGAGGAAAACAAAAAAGAAAACTCATGCCAATGTCGGTGCGAGTACGGTCTCTGACAGAATTCACGAAGCGACGCCGTGATTTTCATCCTAGGCGTATTAAAAGCTTGTAAAAGCTACCTACATATGGATATGGATCCGATGAATAACAAAGAATGTAAGCGTTTAGTTGTTCCCTTTTTTTGGGGTGAGAAATCATCAAATGTTTTTTCCCACTATAGAGCAGAGTTTTGTCGACTAAAACTCATCCGTGTTCCTGTCCTTTGTATTTCAGGGCTTCGGTGACTCTTTTGATCTTTCTCGCAGCGCCTTTGGTCTCTACAGGTCTAATCTGTAAAAGTCTCATCATGAAAATTTGCGTGAAGTTAGCTGCAAATCTCCAGCATTAAGACGAATGATAGCTCAAAGTTACTGCAACTTGCTCACATGGTGATTTTTGTGTAATAGACTGGTTGTTTCATAATTTTATTGACTCCATCAAAACTTCGGACGTTCATTTCATCCCCTTAGGGGGTGAATTTTAGAAAGTCCTTCCTTATTTTTTGTACATATCGCTCACCTAGCAATATTTTGGCACATCTAGATTCTTCATCAAAGATTGTACAAGTATTTAAAACGTTATGAGTTTATTTTATATTTTATATCAGAAATTGTGATGTTGGCTACTAGTTTAAGACCATAATAGATAATTTATCCAAAAATTATAAATATATATAAATTATCCAATTTTAAACACTTAGGCCGTTAAAACTCAATTTCGCATTTATTGTAGATGTGCCAATATTTTATTAGGTGAGCAATATCATAAAGGAAACCTCTATGCAAAATTTCAGTGTTCTAGGTCTAAGGGCTTTTTTTTTTAAAGAAAGATTGTCCACTTGCACCAGAAATTAATAATTTCAATTCTAAACGTTGTTAAAAACATTATTCTCTCTCTGTCATTTTCAAACAATTTACGAAAACAGAACGATAATGTGTATTTTGGAATTCGTGGGGAACAAATAGCCAAATAATCTTTATGTTGGCAACAAATTTAGAGTTGCCAGTTTCTTTATTTCGAAACAGGCCCTACTCGAAGTGAAGGCACTGTTCAAGTGTCACATCTGTCATGCTTATCTTACCCTCTTCAGAAATACAAATAGCATGAATTAAAATAATATTCCGTTCCATATCAGATTCAAGTTCATAGAATTGACAGCTTATCGATCAAATCATACTAATACATGGCAAATTTACTCTGTCTATTTATTACTTACTTTTTACGTCTAAAATGCTGATAAAACTTTGAGGCGTTTTAGTGTAGATATAGATTTGGCCTTGTAAAATGACGTTTTGTCCCTGGAAGAGAGGGAGTATGTTCTATTTAGATCGTTATTTACACTTTCACACGAGCGAATCTGCTGGCAAAAGCTAGTGAGCTTTATATACATTAGTCATATTATCTGTCATTAACTGTGCCTAAAAGCTTTAGATATTAGCCTGGCATTAGTTTAGCGATAACAAACATAAACAGAGTAGCTTTAGAACTGTGATTACAGATAGGTATCGTTTATAGTACAATCTTAAATCCTTATATTGAACAAAGTCCCTAACTACATCTGTTTGTCTGTATGAACGCGATGTACTCAAAAACTACTTACCAGGTTTTCAGTCAGTTTTTCCCAATAGACGGAGTGATTCATGAGGAAGGTTTAAGTGCATATATGCATAGAATTTCAAAGATTTCTAACACCAGTGCGAAGCTGGGGCGGGTTGTTAGTAATGTACAGTGAGGGGTCAAAAGTGCAGTTGCACTCTATCAATGCTAAAAGGTCTAAAATGTCTTTGTAGAAAAGGGTTAATGGTTCATGCTTGATTTAATTTTTTAGCATAGAATCTATAGTATTGATTAAACTAGTTGTGGACTATGAAACTTTTACTAAAAATAAATTTTAGACACTTTAACATTGGTACAGTGCAACTGCACTTTTGACTCCTGACTGTACGTACATATATTACAAATAAAAACGCATGAATAGATATGTGAAATTTGTGACGGATACCTGCACCTCGGCACCTAGTAGCATCTAGGTGCCGAGGTGCGTCATAAATCGGAAAGCTTTCTCATGTACCTACTTAATTGATATATTTTTCTGTTTTTGTCGGATTATGCATTCAGCTAGAGTCGTGTTTATTTGAGTACATTCAAATACTTTTGCCGCAATTTTTAGTAAATGTATTAATTCGGCCTTCTCGAGAACTTTGCTTACGACGACAAAATTCTCAGTTCCATTTTAACCGACATTGTGCTTTTTTCAATAATTCTAGATACTATCTAGTTGTGCCGATACTTGAGATACAAAACTACACCAATTTTACATGACAATGTACATACACTTTGAATCAATTTTTTAAAACAATTAAAACAATCATTGCACTTCAATAAAAAAACGCGTATTATTATGAAATTTTCGCCAATATATTACGCCCCAGTTTTTGGAAAAAAAGTCACAAAAAAAATAATAAGAAAATAAAATGAAATATAATCATTGACTGTTGACAAAACACTCAACCAATCACAGTATGCGACCGTGCTAAGCTATAAAACCATCATAATATTAGAGTGTCTCACATCTTATAGGATGAATGACCGTATTTTTTATTTTAAATCTGGACCTACCTAAATAAAATAACCAACGTAATCTTCTTCACAAGTGCGTGTCACGCATTGTGACTCAGTAATCATCAGATATTTATTAATAAAAAGTTAAAAATACCCTACTATATTTACACAGTATCTAATGCCAATACTATAAGGGTCAGCGCTCACTGAAACGAGACGCTGTATGCACTTTGTATATATTGGCACCTACTTAGAATTCTAATTTGTCTACATCGGCGTCGGGTCGACGATGAAGTACCTGGGACTCGTTTTCGACAGCCGATGGGATTTCGAGGAGCACTTCCGACGTCTGGCTCCCGGACTAAATCGGACTGGGGCTGCCCTCGGGTGGTTCCTGCCCAACCTGGGGGGTCCAGACGCCTCCTGCCGGAGGTTGTACGCGGGAATCGTTCGGTCCATGGCCCTTTATGGCGCACCGGTGTGGGCGCCGGCACTGCGGAAGCAGGCGACGGCCTGGCTGAACGCATGCCACAGGGTCATGGCCATGCGGATGGTACGATTTCCCGCGAAGCGACGAGCCTCCTTGCTGACCAGCCACCATGGGATCTGGAGGCAACAGTCCTTGCACGCATGCACGATCTGCGCATGGAGATGCAACGCCGGGGCGAAACTCAACTGCCGCGACAAGTCACAGCATGGCGGACAGAGCTCCGGCGGGATCTCATGGCGAAATGGCTATAGCGACAGTCGCGACCCAGTGCTGGGCACGCCATAATTATGACGGTAAGTCCCCTCTTTGAAGCGTTGGAAAGACCTCACCGCGTTCTCACCTTCCCCATGACGCAGGTTTTCACCGAACACGGTAAGTTCGGGAAGTTCCTGCACCGGATTCGTGCGGAAGCGACGCCCGGGTATCGCCATTGTGTGGACCGCCCGGAGGACACAGTGGAGCAAACGGTGGAAGTGTGCCCCGCTCGGGCAGAGCAACACTGCGTCCTCGTTCGATCGGCAACGATCGACGGCGGCGATCTCTTACGATGACGGTGACGATGACGGGCTTTGGTACAGGCCATGGTCCGGAGCGAGGAGGAGTGGCAGGCGGTCGCCTCCTTCTGCAATACTTCTTTGCAAAGGAGGCGGCCGATCGTGTGAGGCATCGGTCCTCACGTCCCAATCGCCGCCGAGATTTCGATCCCGATTTCCGGCCACCGTAAGCGCGGGCTTGCGGATGGTGAGCAATGGGTAGCCCGCCGTCCGACCATCCGGTATCTGCCCGGACCGAGCCCAAGTCGTTGACGGCGCGTATTGTTCCACGCGCGCCTCATGGAGATGTCAGCAAATCGTAGGGGCCCAGCAGGGTCGAAGCCTACTGGGGTCATGGGTAGTGTGAAAACGAAACCCGGGGCCCTGGGACAAAGGCAACGAAGGAACAGGAGTGGGTTTTTAGTCAGTAAGGAGATTTGTCATTAGATGATTTTGAAACCTACCATAGAATGCCATTCGGTCCGTAGTGCTACTATCACAGCCAGCCTAACTCCGCCCAGAAACACAAAAGCTGCCTAAGGGCTTCACAGGCAATTCAGAGACAACTCTACTTACTGCACAATGTACACATTTCAGTAAGATAAATTGGATACCGTAAAGTATAAAATTGAAGTGAAATACTCGTATGTAACTTTTATGTACTAAATATATTTATATACATATATACCTTTTCTGGATGGGGGTTACGCTGTTACACAGAAACGACAGAATACCAGCTGCTAAGATCAATTACGTTTATACATCTGGTCATAATGGGTACGGGTAATAAAAAAGTACTATATTGCATTCTTGCTATCTTTATCTTCTTGGCATGCACGGTGTGAGCTGACCCTAATGCCAATACTTTTAATACATCGTGGGCGTTTCACGGCCACAGAAGTTACTAAAAACTTTTTTCTACGAAATAACACAGGTTCTTCACATAATTCATTTCAATAGGAATAGTTCATTAAAATTCCATGAATTCAAATGAATCAAAGCTTTGATGATTTTATTATATTATTTGATTCGGTTATGAGGAATCACGCACGTACATTACCAATCAAATCATTACAAATGGTATTACAATTCATTTACGATTTGAGTTTGGACAATTAAAAATAATTTCTTAATAAATATTTAAACAAACTGAAAATAATATTATGTACAAACTGGTAGAAAAAGAACTCATAGGGAATCAAAAAATTCGTCCACATCGATGTCAATGGGAAAAGTGCCCAGAACGCTGGCAGCATTGCCACGCTGGATGGCAATGCTAATTCGTTGACCGAAGAAAAGCCCAGCCCTCTGGTCATGCGAATAGTCGACCAGCTGTTTGCTGATATCCCGAACAACTCAATGAGCGCTCGGACCCCATGGCCCCAATTTTTCAACCCCGAACGGCTCAAATATATAACCTCCGATGAGGTTATTATATTTACGCCGTTTGAGGTTTTCTGCACCTGCAGCAGCCGCCCCAGCACAGCCCGCCGTACTCAGAAGATGGGATGGCGCTAGGGTGTCGACACATGTTGCATCCCACACCAAAGGCCTACCCAATTTCCAAGGCATTATAGTCATCCCGTCTGGCCTCTTCCCATCGTCACGTGCCAAGCCATTGGGTTCTAAATCAGCTGGCACCCCGGCGGTGACAAGAGCTCGGCGATCCGGAAGGTGGTGTCACTTAGCATAGTACCTATGTTAGGTGACGGTAGAGCCTGTAGCCAGAGGCCCGACTCCCATTCACCCACAGCCAGTAGGCGGGCGCGCTCAGCAGTATTGGTGGACGTATTAATAAGATTATTCCGTACCAAGCTGCAGAGCGGCTCATCCCACTGTCTCTAGGAAGATGGATTCTCGGGCAACGCCTTGTCCGGGCAAGCCACTTTCCAGGCGTTCACGGCGTCGGTCAAGCACGGCACCTCACAGTCAACCAGTGATGGAGTTAAGATACTTTCAACTAGTTGTTGAGTGCTGTGGACCGAAGACAGAAACGCCGGTAGACTTATACTAGAAATTTTGCGGATGCCGAGCCCGCCAAAACGGATGGGTAACGTGGTTTCACCCACGCTCGGTCATCCAGGGCCACATTTAAGATGGACGTTAAAGCGGATCGAATGGTTTGATCAATTTTGTCCAAGAGTTGTGGTTGTTTCCATAAAGAGGAAGAGCGAAGAAAATACATAAAATTTGGAGCAAAACAGCAGTATTTAATGAGGGTGAAAGCCGAATGTAAGTTAATTTTTGAAAGCCTATCGGAAATATCGTTGAAACGTTTAATTTTATCGTTAACGAATAAAGAAAAACTGTCTTCCAAAATTGGAGAACCTTGGAGGTGCAGTGAACATTTTTCTAAAATTTTGATTTCTGGGGCTATTGTATTGAAATACTTTATAAAAAAAATAAAAAAATAATAATAATTTCTGTTACTAAAAATATTTTTAGTTTTGTAATTTTACGTGAAGTAAAGTAGATCCGTACTTTGACTAAAATATAAATGTGGTAAATAGTATGTTAGCACAGAGTTATAATGCACCCCTGATACTCAAGTAAAATGACGCCCTGTAAAAATTATACATATACCACACATTTTAGGCTTTTTACTAATAGCAATGAGTGAGTACAACCCGCTTCTTCTCATAGAGTTAAGGCCTGTGTCCCAGCATTGAGAACACTATACGCTATGTATTTTATTGATCGAACGTGATTTGAAACAGTATCCACGGATTTCCTGCACGTTCTTCTCCATTTTCTTTTTTTATTCTTGATAGGTTCGCACTTGACCGCTATCTCACCTGATGGAAAGCGATGATGTGATCGACGATGGAGCGCGCTTACCTAAAAGTATACCTATTCACTCTTGACTTAAAGATTCCCGGGTTGTAGCCATCGGGAAAAACAGACTCCGGCAAGGAATTCCACTCAAAACTATTATCATTAACTCATTTTAGAACTTTTATCATACCGACTAACTTCTTGAAAATTAAAAATCGTTCGTTTGAAATATATGCTTTGAGTTTGAGTTTGAATATGGCTTATATTTTAGATTTTTCTAATATCTCGTTAGTCGTTAAACTTGGCCACCATGGTGTACAGTAGGTTGTCCCAAGATTTATAATTGGCAATATTTGCTGCTTAGTTACCTCGCTATTAAAACTATAATGAAGGTTTAAACTAACTATGACCTCCTTAGATCATATCAAGCTTCTGTAGTTATTAAAGAGGGTCATGTAGGTAAGACGTGTAGTAATTTTACGAAGTGAAAGCACGTTTGACCATTAAATTACTCTAAAGATATTTTGTCGCGTGGCAAAAATCTGCAGTTATAAAAGACAAACTTTTGACTCACTCACTGACTCCTCAACGCCCAGTCCAAAATCTTGCATCAGTCTAGAATGCTAAAATTTTGCACCGGGTTTTCCAAAATTTAACTCCTAAGGAGGTGAAACGGGAGTCCAAAGTTTGTATGGAGAAAACTACTGCTATGTGGGCGTAGCCGCTGGCAGAAGCTAGAACAGAGAGTAAAGTCCCACATACCTCCGTTAGAAAGGGAGGATCCTCTAGCCAGACGGGTGTTATATCTGGTGGGCAACTGCCCGATAGATGATTTTGGGCTGTTCTAGATGTTCAAATCGCGCAGAGAACTTTAATTGCGCGATGCAGGATTAGTTCTTATGTGACGCCTTAGATGTCGCTACATCACTAAACATATCTGAAGATCGGAGATCATTGGTTCTTGATGCGTGCCAGGCCAGTGGTAGGTTGGGCCGCATAGTTCTCGGTGAGTCGGAACTGTCTGCGGTTTTGCCTCAGTGAGTCGGAGTGGTGCTCTCCCAGTGAGTCGGAGTGGTGCTGTCCCAGTGAGTCGGAGTGGTGCTGTCCCAGTGAGTCGGAGTGGTGCTGTCCAAGTGAGTCGGAGTGGTGCTGTCCCAGTGAGTCGGAGTGGTGCTGTCCCAGTGAGTCGGAGTGGTGCTGTCCCAATGAGTCGGAGTGGTGCTGTCCCAGTGAGTCGGAGTGGTGCTGACCCAGTGAGTCAGGATGATGCCCCTGTGAGTCAGGGTGATGATGTTCCAGTGAGTCGGGATGATGCTGCAGGCTCCGGTGAGTCGGAGTAGTGCTGCTGGCTCCAGTGAGTCGCAGCGGTGCTGTACGACGTAGGCTTGACTGCTGGCGTCGACCAAGTGAAATTCTTCATAGCTCTTCACGTGCTGGCCGAAGGTGTGATGACCTTTGTGTTCTAAGGCTACGGTTTCACTTTCAGAAGTGCCCAGTGGCCCTAGCGGCTCTCGGTCCTGCTGGGCCTCTACGGTTTTGCTGAAATCTCTTTTAGGCGTGCGAGGAACACTATGCATCGTCGACGATTCGGGCTCGGTCTTTACGGGATGATCGGACGGCGAGCTACTCACTGCTCGCCGTCCACAAACCCTGCCGTGGCCGGGGATCACCCTGCGACTCACGATACCCGGAGAGTCTTGCGATGGCGGCTGGGGCTTGAAGATGCCCTTTCCCTCACAGTTGCTGCCATCATTAGCATACTGCTTCGTAGATGGAGACGACCACATCCCATTCCCTCTCACTCCGAACCAGAACGAAGATAACTGAACGTTATGCTTTTCAATTTATTTATTAAAACTTCATGCAACACAAAAGTACATAGGCGGACGTAATGCCTTAGGCATTCTCTACCAGTCAACCAAGGGTGGTGAAGAGAAAGTGTGACAGGTGCATAAAAATACAAAAGAATATTAAGGAAATAAGAGTTTAAAAGTCTAAATTATTTATCATTACTATGTTAATGTGATAAACCTACCTTATTTCTTCGTTTTTCCTTGCCCTACATAATTATAGATTTCAATGTCATGGTAAAAATAACCGCGTAACGCGATCTTGAAAATTAAACGACATTGAATACCTAGTTATTTATGACGCTATAAACACAATAAAATGTCCATTCATTGTATTACAATACAAAAACGTGGTGATGACGCGTACCATACATATAAATTGTTCTACAACTGCGGCCTTATTATAACGTGTTAAAATAGAGTGAAAAAGAGAGATGGATTTATACACCCTACATAGCTCTATCCCTTTAACATTTAGGCGCGGGCTTGCGGACGGCGAGCAATGGGTAGCTCGCCGTCCGACCGTCCGGTAACCGACCGGACCGAGCCCAAGTCGTCGAGGGCGCGTGGAACAACGCGCACCTCAAGGATATGTCAGCAACTGTAGGGGCCCAGCAGGGTCGAAGCCTACTGGGGCCAAGGGTCTGATTCCGAAAGGAATACTCGGCCCTGGTACGAAAGGTTTTTTTGTCAGACGTTTCCGATTCCATTGTTCTGTCGTCATCTCAACGCTCAGTCACATGGTCAGAACAAAGGAATCGAAGGCGTGGCCTACTCGAGACGTTCGACGCAAGGGAATCGTAACGAAACGGTCGTAACTTGGCTGGAGGGCTGTTTATATTAATGCTTTTCTAAAGTTTACGCATAGTTCCACGTAAATATTTGGATCTAGCCAAATGATCGAAGGGGGAAATGATCATGCACTTACTTGCATTAATAAGCGCTTGTTCAAGCAAAACGGATTTTGGCAACAGGCCGGGAAAAAGATAGAATTATAAAATACTAAAGTCTATCTTAAACTGAGAAAACCGTACCTATTTATTAAAGAAACTAGTTTTTTTCCCGCGGAATCAAACGCGTGGGCATCGCACTGGAACCAAGCTTGTTCTTAAATAAAAAGTACTAAAAGTATTTTTTTTTTATTGGGTGAGAAAATCATCTTATGACAAATCCCGCTCTTGAGCGGAGCGAGAGATAGTGTCAGACTTTTACTGACTAAAAACCCACTCCTGTTCCTTCGCTGCCTTCGTCCCAGGGCCCCGGGTTTCGCTTTCACACTACCCGTGACTAAAAGTATATTGCATTTTGCGATAGCTTGTCAATTGAGTAACTTCTTTTTTGTGAAAAAATCTTTGATAAAGTAGGAAGCGAAGCTTAGTGAAAGATAGAAAATAATATTTATTCAACAACAGTCTATGTGGTTCACACAAATAAAATAAAAATCTTCATCACCATCATCATCATTTCATCCGAAAGACGTCCACTGTTGAACATAGGCCTCCCCCAAATGTCGCCACAATGACCGCTCCTGTTCGTCTCGGATCCATCGGATTACCGCGACACTCACCAGGTTATCGGTCCACCTTGTGGGAGGCCTTCCAACGTTGCGTCTTCCTGTACGTGGTCACCATTCCAGAACCTTTCGACCAAGGTTATGGACATAGCCCGAAGAATCGCCAAACTTAAGTGGCAGTGGGCAGGGCACATTGCTCGCAAAACAGATGGTCGATGAGGAAAATAAAAATAAGTTTCAATAATTAATAGGGCCGTTTCCGTACCGTCTATTGTCAACGTTGGCATGGTTGAAAAGCTTTTTGTTTTAGCCGACCCAATGTCGATCAGGCCCAATCAGAATACCAGCCCCCCTAGCCAAGTTACGATCGTTTCGTTGGCGTCGAACGCCTCGAGTAGGCCACGCCTCCGATTCCTTTGTTCTGACCACGTGACTGAGCGTCGATATGACGTCAGAAGAAAGAAATCGGAGGCGTGGTCTACTCGAGGCGTTCGACGCCAACGAAACGATCGTAACTTGGCTAGGGGGGCTGGTATTCTGATTGGGCCTGATCGACATACATCCATAGCACGCATCCATAGCACACATCCATAGCACACATCCACAGCAAGCATCCATAGCACGCATCCATAGCACACATTCATAGCACACATCCACAGCACACATCCACAGCAAGCATCCATAGCACGCATCCATAGCACACATCCATAGCACACATCCACAGCACACATCCACAGCAAGCATCCATAGCACGCATCTATAGCAGTAGGTATAGCACGCATCCTTCCACATAAAAAAACATATCTTAGTTGAATCCGTTTCCACCTGTGCTAAGCTATGTGCACCAATGAATATGATTGGTGAATATCAAACGCATCCATAGCAACGTAGCATAGCACATATTTGGTGGAAAAGTACTCAAAAACCACCACAACATAGATGTGGCCTACTAAACTAGATCCAAATACTTTGAGAGAAAAGAAAAGCATCGATTCCAAAAGAAGACTGGGGCGAAACTACTGGTAGGAGCTAGTTACTGATTGGTCTGTGGTTCGATTCCCATCCAAGACAAATGTTTGTGTGATGAGCACGATCATTTGTTCTTTTTCTGGGTGTAATTTATCTATAATATATATGTATTTAGAAATATATAAGTATGTTTATCAGTTGTCTAGTACCGTCAAACGGGGTGAATAAGAACGCAGGGGTAAATAGGAACAAAACTTTGCTTAGGTTTTTCACATTGGTATATATTTATATTATTGATTTCTATCAAAGCATCCGTTTTTATTACAATTAATGAATAAATAGGAGTACTTAAATACTGGGAAAAATTGTTAATAAACGCGAAGATCCCCTTCAAACTTTTGTTCCTATTCACCCCTGCGTTCCTATTCACCCCGTTTGACTGTACTCATAACACAAGCTCTGCTTAGCTTGGGACTAGACGGCGTTGTGTGAGAGATGTGGAAAAAAAAAGTTAGGTATAAGAAGTTAATTTTATATATAGGTAGGCCAAACAAGAAAACCGATAAAGTAACTGTATATGTTTTCAAGTCAATATAATTTGATTTATGTGTCCTGAGCAATGTTTGTGAACTGGTAATCTACTGAACTGATTCTAACGATGTCATCTGCTTCACGGTCAGTGATTCCTGAAATTTGATGGAAATGTTGGAAAAACTTTTAGTAACTAAATAGTTATGAGTAGCGATGAACACAACTTTAGCAAATGGGGTCTTGTTTTTACGTAGAAAATCAATTTTTCTCGCTCTGGGTGGAGCGGAAGATATTTGATAAAAAAAAATTCTTTTTACTTACTTTTTTTCAGCCAGCCCTACTCAAAACAAAAAGTTTGAAACAGTTTTATTCGGGACGGCCACAGCACATCGGTTACAAACAAACAAATATGTTTTTTTTTTAAATATTTTTGCATTTTTTTTACCGAATGTGTTTTTTCCTTTATCTGCTTTATCTGTAAATATAGTTCAGAATATCTTAAAAATTGGGCAAGTGCGAGTCGGACTCACGCACTGAGGGTTCCGTACAAACCTACCTTTGTAAATAGTTCAATTATTATCAAATGGAGCTTCGATGATTTTTTTAGTATTTCAAAAAAAGTATTTCATTTTTTGACGTAACAATAAAATCAATGTTTTCAGATTTATTCCCATATACTTGTGCTGTAAGACCTTGCTTTATGCCAAATTTCAGGATTCTGAGTCAATGGGAAGTACTCTATGAATTTTGATGCCCTTGAGAGTGTCGAAATGTACATTATTTGCTATATAAACGGTACGGCCGTTCTCCGTCTTTATTTTCTACTAACTTGGAGTTTGATTTTTTTCACAGCTTCACGAAACCGCAAACTTCTGAATATGGTTTTAATTTCAACTCGATACCTCCACGCATTCCCGAGATAAAGGGTCTTGACAGACAGACGGACAACAAAGTGATCCTATAAGGGTTCCGTTTATTCCTTTTGAGGTAGGTACGGAACCCTAAAAAGTGTTGGATGTTCTCCTGTAACTATAACGGTTAAGTTACCTACCAACACTAACACGTTTCATAAATCCACCCTGTATATATTTTATTTACTACAAAAACATAAAAAAAAATTCTACCTATATCCACATAGATAACGCACATCTCCTAAATTGTAACTAATTGTTCTCTACTTATTACAACAAATCTTGGCAGTTAGACGCTGGTGCGCTCAACAGATAACCAATATTTCTCGCCATCAATTCTTGTTACGGCCACAAGGGGTGGGTGGGACGTACCCAAATATATTTGGACTCATTTCACAAACCTTCGGGTTCTCTTGGCCTGTGGTAAGACGATTACTGGCTAATATTTATTTATATTTCGGTATCATCGTTTTAGAATGAGTATGTATGACACATTGCTTTTGACGAAGAGTGTTTGTGAAAACTGACTGGATTTATATATTTGAAAGTATGTATCTGTATGGAAGTATAGTATATATATATATATTAGACGTATTTATGTATGTTTATGTTGTACACTGGATCCTACCCTCGATTGTGATCTCTCTCTGTCACTCAAAGGTTTGCTGGGAGAAAACTCATTGTTGAGTTAAGCTCGCCTTTGTACATAAATTGTCAAATCCATGTATTGTAGTTAAGTTTTGTGTGTACAATAAAGAATAAGAATAAGAATAAGAAAGTATATATCGTCCAATATACCACAGTGTCTCAAGACGAAAGTCTATGACCAGTGCGTGTCGCCAGTGATGACATATGGCTCCGAAACGTGGTCACTTGCAATGGGCCTTATAAGAAGACTTAAAGTCACCCAAAGGGCAATGGAAAGCGAGCTCGGAGTTTCCATGCGTGATCACATCAGAATTGAAGATATCTGCAGGAGAACCAAGGTTACTGACGTAGTTCGAAGAATCGCCAAACTTAAGTGGCAGAGGGCAGGGCACATTACCCGCAGAACAGATGGTCGACGGGGACAAAAAGGTTCTGGAGTGGCGACCACGTACTTGAAGACGCAGCGTTGGAAGGGTTTCCACAAGGTGGACTGATGGCCTGGTGAAGGTCGCGCGTAACTTTGGTTCTCCTGCGTTTGGTTTCCTTGCATGATTGAATCAGGAATGAAAATGTCCGCAGGAGAATTCACCCAGACTGAAAATTTTATTTAAAAAATAAATCTTGACGGATTGACGGCTATATATATGAATAGCAAATAACTTATTTATTATTGAATTATTAAATAAACCGAAACCACCAAAATATCAACCGATCCAGAAGGTTGGTATTGCACAGACAGATGCCAAATTTCTAGTCACTATTTGGACTGTCCAGCATGTTTTTGTGACTTACATTTTGTGCAACTACGAGTATCTCAAGGCTTTTATGTACGCGTTTGTCAGTCAGTCAATCAATCAGGGACTTTAAGTAGCAGCTGCGGGCTACAGCTATGAGTCTAATGCATATAAATTCGTGAATAATCTAATGAAATCTCCTTGTGGGTGTCTATCAATCGTCGTTGAACCATCGGATAGTCATCGATCCTTATTACAAGCGTAGGATGCGATCATAATAGTTTCTTATTGATAGACGGATTGCATTATCTAGATTAGAATCTGGTAAACAATATTTTTTCTTAGGTCTTTAGTTAGACGTTCTTGTCCATCAAGCAAATATGTTGCCAGCCGAAAAGTCGTAGTTTAGTGATTGTCGAGCATGAGCATGATCAGCCTTTCAATGTTCCCACTGCTGGGACTTACGCCTCCTCTCTAGAAGAGGGAATGGGCCGTAATCCACCGCGCGGGCCCAGTGCGAGTTGGTGGATGTCACATGTCTTCGATTTTTTTTGTTCTAGGACATGCCGGTTTCCTCACGATGTTTTCCTTCACCGTTTGGAGAGCAGAGGTGATGAAATAAATTACACAAAGTAATGCGCCTGGCTGGGTTTGAACCCGCGACCTACAACTCGTAAGTCGTAGCCGTTACCACTCGGCCACCACTGCTTCCTTAGTTATTGTCGAGAGCAGGTTTTGATTATCTTTCTTTTGGAAATCGTCAAATGACTTTTCTCGGTGACGGTTTCTTTAAGGTGGAGCGAGAGGGCGTGTCAGAATTTTACTTAGTAAGTAAACCACCCAACAGTGTTTTTCTGTTACCTTTTACTTTCCAGGGCCACTGTAATTCTTACAAAAACTCTTGCGGTCATGTTTATGATCCTCTGCAGAATTGTTGAAATGAGTTACCGTGACCTTTATAAAGAGTGGATGCCCTCTGAAAGAATGCAGTTGGGTTTGATGATTTTCATTAAGAAAAAAGTGTTTTGGTCCTTTGGGTCGGGAAAGTGTTAATAGGCTTTTCGACCAAGTGGTTAGTAACAACCTGCAGTCTGATTTTAAGACTAGTTTTTTTTTTTGAATGATATAAACTAGTGTTTGACTAGTTAATGACAGTTACACCAAAATTTCAGCTGGAAATCCTCGTGAATCCCGGTGGATTCACGAGGATTCACTCGGGGATTCACTCGTCTGCCTACTCTAGAGCTGTCTCTAGAGTAGGCAGACGAGTTTGATACGATTTTGTTTTCTAAACCTTACCCCAGAATAGAATTTTCTTCTGTATCTTGGATGTGTTCAAACACACACAAGACACCCATACCAGGAACAATTATTTACAGCCCGTACACATATTTATTCGTCATTCGAATAGTGCATTCCATACATTTCACAATTCGCCAATTTTACTTACTGTAGTTTCGCTGTGTTCTTGAGCTACCTTTAAGGGCAGGTTCTACTCATTTTGAACTTTTTAAACCTCTGGAAATCCACAAATATAAAAGAGGACACCATCAAAAATGATTTTATTAGAATTGATTATATGACTAACTGGGCAAAAATCAAATCGCGAATCTGACCCTAACTTACGATTTCAAACGTGTACATCTACGAGATTATGTCACGGAAATATTTTACATTTACAGAAAATAATAAAGCTTTTTTTTTTATAAGGGGCTCGCAAAAACGAAAATCTTGAATAGTTTTTTTTTTACAAAAATAAAACCTCTTTTAAAGGGCCGCGGAAACAACATAGACCTGGAAGAAGTTCATACAAAATACTCAGTGACTACAACCGGCCCTTAAACGGGGCGCTGAAAGAATCGCGTAGTTTACGGCACGTTTCTCCAGCAAGAAGCATTTTTTTCCTGATGCTGGATCTTCCTCCTGAAATGTTCCATTATTCACTCATAATTTATAGTTCATTGTTGTTACAAAATCTGTGTTATTTAATTTTATGTGTATTTATTTTATACAAGCTTCTGCCACGCATCTGGAAATACAAAATTATCCTACGAGTAAGTGAATATATATCCGAGACTCATCATCATTTCAGCCGAAAGACGTCCACTGTTGGGCATAGGCTTCCCCAAAGTGTCACCACAATGAACGGTCCTGTGCGTCTCGCATCCACCAGATTCACGTGACCCTCTAGTGATGACCTAGTGGTCATCGGTCCACCTTTTGGGAGGCTTTCCAAGGCTGCATCTTTCGATACGCGGGCGATCCAGGACTAAAAGTGTGAAAAAGCTTATCGTGTGTGCAGTAAAACAACCCGCGTGCAATAAATTTGAATCCCTTCAGCCGTTTAGCCGCTTGAGCGTGAAGGAGTAAAAAACATACATACAAACTTTCGCCTTTATATACCTAATTCAGTGTGATTATTTTTTTAATCTTTAAATAAATCATCGATTTTCCTTGCTGGTGATCAAAATACATTCGCAAAAGCGGAGAGACGCATAAACGTTGGCCTTTAAACAAAACATTTTAAGACGAAAACATTTTAGGTTTTATGGAATGCTTTGCGGAAATGTGTAGAAACCGAAATAGTTAGAGAAACGTTTATATTTTTTAGATTTTAAATCAGAGACGTATGTTTGTATGGACATGTCTGTACGTTTGTCAGTTAGTTTATTGAAAAGATATAAATATACAAAATATTGAGAAAATCACTGAAAGGGTTTTTTTTTGTAGGTGGGAAAATCATCCTATGACATCCCCCGCTCTTGGGCTGAGCGCGAGAGTGTGTTAGACTTTTACTGACTAAAAACCCACTCCTGTTCCTTCTTTGCCTTCGTCCGAGTGCCAAGTTTTCCTTCCAGAAACCAACCCTTGGCCCCAGTAGGCTTTGCCCCTACGATATCTCCTTGAGGCGCGCGTGGAACAGTACGCACCGTCGATGACTTAGGCTCGGTCCGGACTGTTACCGGACGATAGACGTCCGCAAGCCCGCGCCTACGGTGGCCGGAAATCCGGATCGGAATCCGCTGGTGCCACCGATCTCCCCATGAGGACACGGTAGTGCTTTGTCCAGGCGGGGCATACCTTTACCGTATACTCCACCGTGTCCACCGGGCGCTCCGGTTCACACAGTGGTGGCATCCGGGCGTTACTTCCGCACAAATCCGGTGCAGGAACTTCCCAAACTGACCTGCGTCATAAGTTAAATGTTATGACGGATGCTTGGTTTTATTTTAGTTATCTTTTTGTACAGTATTTTTCGATTTTATGTAGTCAAGGGCATACTCTTACTGTTGTAGCATCATCTAAGACGCCACACAAGAACTAAACTTCAAAATCTTGTTTCGCAGTATCAAAGTATAGAACATATACAACAGTCCGAAATCAACAATCGGGCAGCTGGCTGGTAGGAAGAACCTCCCTTTTTTCTAGGTTTACAGGACTTTATACCCTGTTCCACATTCCCTTAAACTGGTGACTCACTAGTCACCAGTTTAAGGGACTGTTAATCTGATACGAGTCTTACCAATAGGTATTGAGTTGTCCAATTGCTGGGTTGTAAAGGTCAGATAGGCTGTCGATCCATGTAAAATACTAATGTTTAGATGCATCCTGTTAGACTCGAAGCCAACTCTAACATAAGCTTGCTGGCTTGCCTTAGGTCTCGTGAATCGATATAAAATATTTGTATTAGAGCACACATACAATACGATGCGATGCGATTCGGAGATGCGATGCGATTTCATGTGGCGGCTCAGCCCCTTAGCCAAGTTACAATCGTATCGTTCGCGCCGAACACCTTGAGTAGGCCACGCCTCCGATTCCTTTGTTCTGACGTCATCTCAACGCTCAGTCACGTGGTCATAACAAAAGAATCGGAGGCGTGGCCTACTCGAGGCGTTCGACGCAAACGAAAAGATCGTAACTTGGCTAGGGGGGCAGGTGACCTTAAAATGTGCGGTGCGAATCAATTCACAAGTTCATGCGATGCCTCGTGTGAGCTCGTACATTTTTACGATGCGAAGTCGCATCACAGGTTTTGTTTTTGGTCCCTTATTTAATATCATCTAACCTACTTCTTTATAAAAAGGGTACATTACCAAAAACCAGATAAGAAAAATAATACATTTTTGCGACGTTGCTAAGAAACATAATAACAGATAAAACAAAATCTCCAGTCGAGCGCCACTACGAAAATAATGAAATCCTTATAATAAACAAAATTAGTAACAAAACTGCCTCAAAACATGAAATCGAATAATTAAAAGTTTCATTTCACGGTAATCGCATTATAACGGACCAAATTTTCGCATAGAGTTGGAATATAATTCTCAGACACAATGCCTAGTAAGTTTTTCTTTATTGTTTGAATATTAAGCTACTTACTATGTGATATTATAAAGCTGAAAGAGACTTTGAACGCGCTAATCTCCGGAATTTCCGGGCCGAATTGAAAAACTCCTTCAGTGTTGAATAGCCTATTTATAGAGGAAGGCTATAACCTAAAAGAGAGGAGCAGTAACCAAAGACATGGGTGAAACCACGGGGGACAGCTAGGGCCCGCTAGGATGCCGCTAGGGCCACGGGAAGCTCTGAAAGGGATGGTGTGGTTCTGGAATATGATGGTAACTGAAGGACATACTTTTCCTTCAGTTGCCTTAAGTACCAACCTGGGTTTAGTCAGTAAAATTCTGACATAACTGGCCGACTTCATACCACAAAAAAAAAAGACTTGTCTTTAGGAAGACATCGCATCTACAATACATCTAATACTGTAAACGTCCATATGTGTCTATAACCGTTTAACATTTAAGCCCGTTGGCTTGTCATGAGTTAACAATATTTTTTCCGTGTTACAGCGTACAAGCCGTACCCTATATGTTTGGGAAGACGAGACAAGAAGATATATACATTTTGTGAGATGTTCAAAATTGCCAGTCTCACCGTTTTTTATTACGTTGCCGCTATCATACCAGAGCTCTTTTATATGGGCATGTGGTTGGTCTACCTTGTCTTTGCGAGTAGTTTGTGCTTTGTATTCTGTCCTTAAGTTATTCTGTATAGCTTTTTACGAAGTGTATTCACTTTTTGCGATTATTTGGTCCCTTCTGTTGACTATTTTCTTGCAATGTCTTTGGAATATGGTCCACAGAAGTATAATGTTGTCCAATGAAAAGATTTTGCCGTTCAGTCCAAAAGAATTTTGTATTTTTACCATTGGTAGTTTAGTTTTTTTTGAGCTTCTGCAATGATTGTTTAATTATTTTTTATTGAAAGTTAATTACACATTTTACTGGGGGTAATTTGTATATTGTTTTATTTTAAAATATTCCCAACTTCATCATCATCATCGTCATCTAGCAGCTTTGGACTCAGTGGAAAGGCGTGCGAAGAGGCTAATTGGGATTCCAGATTTGGTTAAGTTCCAATCTACAAAGCCTCGAGCACAGGCGCAGCGTAGCCAGCCTATCGGTATTTTACAGGTTACATTTTGGAGAATGTGCGCGGGAATTGCATGACTTGATTCCGTCATCTCCTTTCTACCATCGGACAACCCGACGAACAGCAAGTATCCACCCTTACGTTGTCGAAACTTCAACGGTCCAGACTGAGCGTTTCATTAGTACATAAAGTTTTAAATAAATAAATAAATAAATTTAGGTGTCTTCAAGGCTAGAGTGAATAGGCTCTTAATAAACTAGTGCGCCTGACCATCAATGATTGCATCTCCGCTTACCATCAGGTGGGATCGCAGTCAAGCACTGGTTTATATCAATTAAAAAAAAAAACTTATTACAGTTTGGTCTCAAGGTTGGTACAGTGAGAGCAGTGGAGGCCGAGTGGTAACGCGTCACACGCTACAGCGTACCCTAGTCACCGATTTTGTTGAAATTTCGTGGGGATGTAGCCCTGAAAGAGTTCTATTTAGTACCTCCAATAAAAAAAATTGTACCTCTTGGGTTTTGCTAAAAATTAATTGCCAAATCTGGAGCGTATACGCCTCCAGCGTACCCTTGTTTTTTAGAAGATTTGCAGTTGTTCAATACTGCGGCAATACACACCAAATAATTGTTCCCACACATAAACCTACGAATACGTAATATTAACTCGATAGCGCGCAACGATCGGCCACAATATTAAATTTAAATTTCTAACCTAAAAATGTAGCACCCAAAAAAATGGTATTTTGATGAGATTTTTTACTTAAAGTATTGTTCCCACTAAGCGATCCACGAAAAAGTAATTATATCACAGAAATATGCAAAACTTTAGGAGAAAACATCAAATCAAAATCACACTCAACATCATCAACACAGACCTAAAGAACTTTGGTATGACTAGATGTGGTAATCAAATTTTAAGTAGGTACTGAACTATGTTTTGTGGTGAGTGTACTTTCTGACGATGTATGTCGCCACACGAATACCTGATAACAAAATAAATAAGTTTCGATTACGTCCTATGGTCTCTCTATTTCACCAACTTTTTTATACCCCTATAAAAATACCCCCTGCCTCGATTATCTCATATCCTATAATTTTCTATAAGTATAAATACAAATTAACTGTTACGTGTATGAGACGTGTTCGCATTTATTTCTTATTGTTAGGATAAGGTTTGTATGTAAAAATACCTTAAATAAAATTAAAATTGATTGAGTTATTTCCTAATATACATTTTTTTTGTGTACTTTAAAAAATATATCTCTTTATCTATCTATTTTCTGTAAAAATATGCCGAGTTCCGCATTACGCGATTGCAAATCTTGTTATGGTAAAATGACTGGACCTAACTTCGGTTTATGTTCGTAAATATTCTTGTTATTTCCACAGTAATTAATTAGAATTCAATAATTTTCATAAATAGTTCTAGAACATTTGCTGATATTGTGATAACGCCATCTATTGCTGAAAAACTTAAACCTCCCTAGGCTAGTAATTGCACACCGCTTCGTCGCGCACCTAGCACGGGTGGGGCCGAATCTGACAGATGGACAATTCGGCTTTCGAAGGAGGCGCTCCACGGTGGACGCCATCATGCCCGGGCGAGCTCTCAAAACGGGGGATGCAGTGTCACAAGGCAGGTGTGTCTTGGCGATGTCCAAAGACACCGCCAACGCCTTCAATTCCCTGCATTGGAGTAGCATTGGGAGGGCACTCCGGTATCACCGGACGCCCGGCTACCTCTGTCGTGTGGTCGAGGCCTACCTGTCGGACAGGTACATGATCTACTCGGGTCACTAGGGAGAGTGGAAACGGCGAGAGATGTCATGCGGTGTTCCGCAGGGATCGGTACTAGGGCCGCCCTTGTGGAACATCGGATACGACTACGTGCTGCCCGGTGATCTCCCTGACGGTCCTGGCGCAAGGAGAGTCGTACCAGGCGGCGGTCAAACTAATAGCAGAGAGAGTTGGGACTCGCACAATTGGTAGCATTGCACAAGTGTGAGGCCATGTGCTTCCACTGCCCTCGGAACCCGCCACCACCGGGTTTCCAAGTAACGGTAGGAGGAGTCCACATCGGCGTCGGGTCGACAACGAAGTACCTGGGACTCATTCTCGACAGCCAATTGGATTTCGAGGAGCACTTCCGACGTCTAGCTGAATCGGACTGGGGCTGCCCTCAAGCGGCTCCTGCCCAACCTAGGAGGTCCAAACGCCACCTTTCGGAGGCTCTACGCGGGAATCGTTTGGTCCATGGCCCTTTATGGCGCACCGGTATGGGCGCCAGCGCTGCGGAAGCAGCCGGCGGTCCGGCTGGACTCAAGCCATGAGGATGCGCGAGTGGAGTAAGAGGCAACAATCTTTACACGTATGCACGATTTGGCGCATGAAGTTGCAACGCCGGGGTGAAACTCCGCTGCCGCGACAAGTTGTGGCATGGCGGACAGAGTTCCAGCGGGATCTCATGGTGAAGTGGAGACAGCGACTGTCGCGACCCAGTGCTGGGCACGCCACAATTATGGCGGTAAGTCCCTCTTTGAGGCGTGGCTAGAAAGACCTCACGCTCCTTACCTTCCGCATGACGCAGTTCCTCACCGGACATGGTAAGTTCGGGAGGTTCCTGCATTCATGTGGAAGAAACGCCCGGGTGTCACCACTGTGTGGAGCGTCTGGAGGACACGATGGAGCATACGATAGAGGTGTGCCCTGTTTGAGCAGAGCACCTCTATGTCCTCGTGGGGGCGACCAGTGGCAACGCCCTCTCGCACCGGGTTCTGGTACAGGGCATGGTCCGCAGCGAGGAGGAATTGCTGGCGTTCGCCTCCTTCTGCGAAACAGTACGAAGAAGGCGACCACAAGTGTGAGGGAACGGACTTCGTCAAACCCCAGCCGCTGAGACCCTGAACCCGATTTCGAGCCATCGCAGGCGTGGGCTTATGGACGATGAGTAATAGCTAGCTCGCCGTCCGACTGTCCGATAACCATCCAGATCGAGCTCAAGTCGTTGATAGCACCTAGTGTTCCACACGCGCCTCAAAGAGATGTCAGTAAAACCATAGAGCTCAAAGCAGGGCCGAAGCCTACAAGAGCCATGGTTCGTCTGAAAGGGAACCCTGGGGTCATGAAACGCAAGGTAAAGAAGGAACATAGGTGTGGGTTTTAGTTTATAATAGTCTGCACGCCCGTTCGCTCCACCTTAAAGCGTGAAAAGTCATCGGATGATTAACATCAGTTGAAACAGTGATCAAAAGTGAGCCTATCAATAATAATAAAAAAACTGACATCATTTAAATCCACAAAATGTACGTATAATTAAAATAAGATCTTCTAAATTAAAAAAAAATATGTGTATTAAAAACTTGTAGGTAATAGTAATTTAACATTAGGCTTTAATTTTATTATAGTTGCTAACATTGTGCTAATATATAAACTAAAAAATGATGTGTTTAAAAATTAAACGTTACTGAAATAAATGTTGTGTACTTACCATACTTTTATAACTTATTGTTTTTAAATGACTAAAAAAAAGAATGGGTTTTTTATGTTATGTTTGCTACCTCAGAACTCAATAATTTATAAACAGAATTGTTAAATTATTTTTTTATTTGAAAGGATATCGGTATTTTCAGATTGGTCCTATTTATATCAAAATCTAATTCTGATGATGGGATTTCTTTAAAATATCCTCATTGTCTTTTGATCAAGAAATAAAGTATTTGCATTCAGAAAGTACCTATCACTTGATAAAGTTAAACTGATGAAGAAGACCACCGAAGGTTGCTGACGGAACGGCACAAAACACAAATACTCAGATATCTGGACTAAAATAATTATGCGTCTTAGAAACAAATAGTTCTGAGGAAAACGGTACGTACCATCGAACTGATCTGAAAATAAAACCAGAAGATATGCAGGAAAAAAACAATGCATTTTAGCCATGTTTCACGTTATTGAAATTATTATGAGATCACTCTGGCTATACCTAAATACTGGCAGGCCTGTGAGTTCAGTTGTCAGTGACCCTGACTGCTGTGCCGGAGGTCATGGGTTCGATTCCCACCCAAGACAAATGTTGATGTGATGAGCACGATCATTTGTTCTGTGTCTAGGTGTAATTTGTCTATAATATGCATGTATTTAGAAATGTTTATCAGTATTTTTATCAGTTGTCTAGTACTCATATCACAAACTGCTTAGTTTAGGACAAGGTAGCGTTGCGTGAAAGTTGTGGAATATTATTATTATACCTAAACGGTTTAGTGGTGGTTCAATGGAAAGGCGTGCGAAGAGGCTAATTGGGGATCCAGATTTGGTTAAGTCCAATCTACAAAGCCTCGAGCACAGGCGCAGGGTAGCCAGCCTATCGGTATTTTACAGGTTACATTTTGGGGAGTGTGCGCGGGAATTGCATGACTTGATTCCGCCCTCTCCTTTCTACCATCGGACAAACCGACGAACGGCGAGTATCCACCTTTACGTTGTTGAAACTTCAACGGTCCGGACTAAGCGTTTCGCTTCGTCGTTTATACCGCGTACATCGAAGGACTGGAACAATTTGCCTGCTGCGGTCTTCCCGTCCAACTATAATTTAGGTGTCTTCAAGGCTAGAGTGAATAGGCTCTTAATAAACTAGTGCGCCTGACCATCAATGATTGCATCTCCGCTTACCATCAGGTGGGATCGCAGTTAAGCACTGGTTTATATCAATTAAAAAAAAAAATGGTCATCTCCTGTAGGTACATTACTATAGAACTTGTGCTTTAGCTGTGGTCACAACTAAAAAGTGTTAACACATGTTGGTGTGTATGACAACAAATGTGATTAATGAATAAGACAAAACAGCGTACCATTATCTGTCCATGCTTATGCTTTGATGGTTTATAGAAGTTGAAGGATTTTTATTTTAATTTTATAAATAAAGGTATTATGTTACTAGCAATAGCTATTAAATCTTGTTTATTTACACTAATCGTTGGATAATGATGTTCGAAGATAAAAACTTAACTCTGAATTAGGCTAACCGAAATAGAGCATGTACGACGCAACGTCAGAAAGTACACTCGCCATAAAACATAGTTTAGTATCCACTAAAATTTGATTACCACATCTAGTCATACCAAAGTTCTTTAGGTCTGTGTTGATGATGTTGAGTGTGATTTTGATTTGATGTTTTCTCCTAAAGTTTTGCATATTTCTGTGATATAATTACTTTTTCGTGGATCGCTTAGTGGGAACAATACTTTAAGTAAAAAATCTCATCAAAATACCATTTTTTTGGGTGCTACATTTTTAGGTTAGAAATTTAAATTTAATATTGTGGCCGATCGTTGCGCTCTATTGAGTTAATATTACGTATTCGTAGGTTTATGTGTGGGAACAATTATTTGGTGTGTATTGCCGCAGTATTGAACAACTGCAAATCTTCTAAAAAACAAGGGTACGCTGGAGGCGTATACGCTCCAGATTTGGCAATTAATTTTTAGCAAAACCCAAGAGGTACAATTTTTTTTATTAGAGGTACTAAATAGAACTCTTTCAGGGCTACATCCCCACGAAATTTCAACAAAATCGGTAACTAGGGTACGCTGTAGCGTGTGACGCGTGGTAACGGCCCCGACTTAAGAGTTGTTTGGTCGCGGGTCCAAACCCAGCCTGGCGCATTACTTTGTGTAATTTATTTCACCACCTCACATTCCAGGATCCCGTAATACCATGATCACGGATATATGTTGGTATTTTTTTTAATCAAAGTACTGACGAGACAATACCGTAACTAGGTATTTATTGGGATTTTTTGTAATTAGTAGAAAATTGTATTATGTGTTACAATTTACGATGTGATGTTATTCTCACCCTTATTTTTGCAAGCGCAAGTGCCTACTCTTATGTCTGGCGCTCCTTTTCGCGCCAGGCATGCTATAATCGCAGTGGTAAGTCTCTTCTTTGAAAAGTGACTGAAGAGGCGCCACGGTATCCTCCCTTTCCACTGTATGCAGGTCCTCACCTGTTATGGCAACTAGAGGTTCCTGTTTCGGATTCAGGGGAAAAAATGCCAAAGTGTCATCATCGTTAGCATCTCACAGATAACAAGGTTGAGTACACGGTGTAGGTGTGCTTTGCCTGGGCAAAGTACCGCCGTATCTTCGTGAAAATAATCGGCCGCGGGGATCTCTCACGCTGGGCCCTGGTTTGGGCCATGGTCCTGAGTCGAGGGAATGGGATGCGGTCGCCTTCTTCTATGAAGCAGTAATTCTAGCGAAGGCGATGACTGCAAAACCGTGAGACAACGGATATCCTCATACCCCAGCCGCCGCTATAGGAGATACCTTAAGTGTCGAGAATTGTAGGGCAATCCCCGGCTACGGCAGGTAGGTATGGACTTGCGAACGATGAGCGCACCATCTGCCTGTGGGGTAAGGACCGAGCCCCAGTCGTCGATGATATCACGTGGTATTCCATGCGTGACTCAAAAGAGATGTCAACAAAACCGTAGGGTGCCCAGCAGAGTCGATGCCTGTTAGGTTAACGCAACGGAAGGAATATAGGTGGGTTTTAGTCAGCCCCAGCTAAACTCTTTTTCTTTCTTTCTTTCTAAATGTCGGACAAGCCTTCTCGCTCCGCCCTTGAATGGATGAAGTCTCAGCTCAGAAAAAGGCCCTTTTGCGTCCCGAAATGAAAAAGCCGATTCCCGAAATTGAGCCGTATTCAATGCTAGCTTGTTATACTAAAACAAAAATTGAAAAATAACGTTAGATCTGGAAGTTGGTGTTTCAGGTATTGCTTTTTCGTTTTTTTGAAGTCAAAGGTTGTATTTTTCGTAAAAGTGATTTTATTTTTCATTTTTTAGTTGTGGTCCCACAGCTAAAATTAAATGGTTAGCAAGTTATCTGGTAAGTTACCTATTGGATTGACTAAATACCAATAATTAATTGGATTAACTAAAGGATTATCACGGTGTTATAACTTAAACCAACACAAAAAGAATGATTTGTTTATAGGAAATGCCATACGCGAATTGAATTGATTAACTTGAAATTTGAACATAGTGAATTGAGGGTGTATCAGAGTGAACTTTACACATCTTTGACTGAGAAATCACTGAACAGTATCCAGTATTTTTTATTATTATTTAAAGAATAAAAAAGAAAATATTGGCGGCGACATGAGAATCTCCTCTTTTTATGGAATTCGGTTATTTACTGAAAGTAACTATAATAGAGACTGATTTGCAAATAAAAACACGTATATTAATGGTTTTATTAATATCGTAATTGAACTTGTGTTCAATACCGTGATCACGGTATTGATTACACTAATACCGACCGATTGTAAAAATCCGATATTTGAAAGCCCTATACACAATACAGACATATCTCTTGTGTACCTATATGTGTCTTACATATAACATAAGGCATACTTTGTTATATAATACACACATAGTTACTCAAATGAATAAACTAAATACAAGAACATACTTAAACAATTGGTATCTACAAACAGATAAGAAGAAAACAAATTAGCGCTGTGACGACACTACTGCCAACTTCTTACGAATGTGTTCGTGAACTTTTACTTTGAAGGGGGTAAGATTATTGTTTCGTGTTAGGAGGTAGTTATTAAGGGACAGTTATTAGTAAACCGATCTGCTGGCGGCATCGCCCATGTGAATTGGGATTAGGATTAGGGACAAGGGAACAACTTAGTCATCATCATCTTCCTGCCCTTGTCCTATCTTTTCGTCACAAACTAGATGAGCCTACCTGACTACCCTGAGAAGAAACGCCGAAACAAACTCAGGGGTCTAAGTGTCAAGTCTATACAGTTGACATGTGATTATAATAATTACATTAATTAATAAAAACACATACAACAAAATAATTTATTTATAAGGCGTACGGTGATGCGCTACCGGTATATGATGGACATTTCACCCACATGCACAAAACGTTTTGGGAACATATTTATTGTGCGTACAACTAAGAGAGGAATTCCCTGCCGGTACCTGTGTTTCCTGATAGAGATACAACCTGGGGGTCTTTAAGTCAAGAGTTGAATTGGTTACTTCTAGGCAAGTGCGCTCCATCGTCGACCACGTCATCACTTTTTTTTTTTTTGACATGATTGCGACAAGAAACATGTAACAGAGATATTTGTAATTACAAAACATGATTGAAAAGAGTGTCCATGGAGTTTCTTGCACATTCTTCTCCATAGAGATCTTCGCTTTGGAATGTGCCATTACCATTATTTTTTTCTGATTGACTGACTTCTTGACATTTCAAAGTGCCTGTAAATGGTTTATTTGAAATAAAATGATTTTGATTTGATTTTGCTTTCCATCGGGTGAGATACTGGCCAAGCGTGAGCGTATAAACAAAAAAGAAAATTGTATGATACAATTTTAGCTTTGGTTAAAAATATAAGAACACATAAAAGCAAGCAAATCCGGTAATATAACCTAAATAATCCGATAATGTAACCGGTCGTTAATGGCTTATCGAGTTTAAGAAAAAGTTTAGCCTTGTAGATCGTCATTTCTGTCAATCATACCTGTGTGGATCCCTTTCTGACTAGTCTCATTGCCAGCAAACAACCTTCCTCAACCCTCAAGGGTAACATAAAACTTGGATTGAGCGTATAAGTCTAAAATATCGTGGAACTGGTACATATTACAGAGTACGGAATCAGTTTATCGGCATCATCTCCAGATGTCACAGCATAATTCCTTATTAATACTTAGGAGCCTTATCATGGCGTGTCAAATTGTCAAGCGTGCGAGCGAGAACGATGGAGTTATACACCCTATATAGCTCCATCTCTTTAACAGTTTAGTTCAGGTCGTCAAATGAATCGCGTGAAAGCTCGTTTGAGGGCATTTGGTGAGTTGATGTTTTCCCACTAAAAAAGTTTTGACGATGCTGCCTCTAGCCACATCGTCTCCGTGGTCTATGACAGACATCATCGCAAATGATATCGATCACGCAGAGGAAGCTACAAAAATGTGTTTATTCGCGTATGATTTATTGCCATCAGACATGTTTCTGAGACGTGAACTTGCCTGACATTGGCATTGATCACTGTCATGCTTCGGTTAGGGTTGGGAAAGGATAAATCGATAAGGATGTTTTTGGATATCATGTCACGTCATGCGATATGTACTGGGTAAAAGTTGTATTGTGATATTTTGAAAAAGTTCTTTGGATTCAATAAGCCTTTTCTTCTTCTTCTTGCTCTTGTCTCGTGTTATTTGGGGTCGGCGTAACACTTTTTTTTTCTTCTGTTCTGTCCTGACAACCATCACGCTATCACTAAATCTCTTTTCTTTTATATCACTTCATTCCATCTATCTTTTCTTTGGTTTCTCTCCCTTTCTGTCCATCCACATGTATATTCATAACTCTTTTAGTAGTTTAGAGGTAGGCTGAACAGAGTGTAAAGTCCCGCAAACCTCCGTTGTAAAGAGAGGATCCTCCGACCAGACGGGTGTTATGTCTGGTAAGCAACTGCCCGATACATGGCTTAGGGCTGTTGGAATTTGATTGATTTGATTGCGATGCAGGATTAACTCTTATGTGACGCCATAGATGTCGCTACAGTAGCATGCATTTCATTCTTCCTCTTTACATGACCATATTCAATAAGCACTTTACTTAATGTAATTTATTTCATTACCACTACTTTCAAAATATCTGAAACATCATTTCACACTAGAATCAGATAAGTTAAATCATGCATAATGGACTGGACATTTCTTCCAAACATCACCTCAACGTCTAATGTTCTGTACATATAGATAAACGCAGAGTGTTCATTGATTTTGATTGCTTATATCATGATGTGGCCAGGGGGCAAGGTTGAAAGGTCGGTCATATCATAATGTGATCAATTAGAAGATCTGGCTGCATCAACGTCCAGCTCAAATCTTTGGCCCTATAACTCAAAAATTTTGCACAGAGGTTACTTTTATCATCTTAAAGTAACCTCTGTGCAAAATTTTAAACAAAGAAAAAAAAACCATTATCCAAAATTCACATTTTAAGGCGATGAAACAAGGATCTAAAGTTTGAATGGAGAAACATACATTTACGCATGAAACCGCTGGCAGATGCTAGTTCCAAAGATGTTTTAAGACATAACACATCCCTTTTCTTAATCAGACCCCAATATCTGCCCCCTTTCACATATATGACTCGGCTTGTTTTTATACATTCTCTGTTGGTTCAGGAAGTCATCAGTTAACCGCAAAAATAGCCAATGGAATATGAAACTGTACCTATACATATATAAAAGGAGAAACTGATTAACTGACATAAATCAACGTACAGCCGAAACTACTTGGGCTAAGAACGTGAAATTTTGCACAAGGCGTCTTTTGGTGTCGTAGACAAGAACTAAAGGTGGAGCTTTGGGCCCATGTGGTCTACGTACATACGTCGTTTTGGGCGCGTCGGTCTCCATATATTTATTTGGCAACTAGATTAGTAGAGGTACATTGGACTCACGCCACGCGACTCAACTCTACGTACAATTCAGGCGTCGCCCACCTATGCGTCGGTCTAATGTAATTCCCGCTTTAGAAAGAATTTTTGGAAATTCAACATTTAAGAAAAGGCGAAAAGGGGTTTGGAGGTAAGCGGAACAGAGTGAAAAGTCCCGCAAACCTCCGTTGAAAAGGGAGGATCCTCCGGCCAGACAGGTGTTATATCTGGTGGGCAACTGCCCGATAGATGATTTTCGGGCTGTTCTATATGTTCTAATCGCGCGGAGAACTTTAATTACACGATGCAGGATTAGTTCTTATGTGACGCCATAGATGGCGCTACAGGGCAAATTTCGTTTGTATGCAAAATTTTATTCCGTTGGAAAATATATTTAAAACTTAGGACAAATAGTAACCTAAATAAATAATATACTGTCGTTATTTGTTTTCCAATTCGAATAAAATTGCTACCGGGTGAAGTCAGAGCGGGTAGCTAATACCTATATATTTTATAGCTACAGTATATACGAGTAATTTGTGGAACATACTTAGCGTTGCAGACTGTCGTTGTAAATCAACTGGTAAATGGAACAGAACTATTTTAGATAGAGTATGTCGAAATATTTGCTTTAAGAGAATAACTAATGCTTTTTTTTTGGTTGAGATGGAAATCATCAAATCCTTTCTCCTGCTGAGTGGAGCGAGCGGGTATGTCAGATATTTACTGAGTAAAAACTTTTGCCCCTTGCGTTCCGCGGCTTTTTTTTCGGAAAGAAAATTTTACCCACATGTTTTTTTTCGCTCGTTTTCCCTACTTCTTTCAAACGCCTTTGATATTTAGAAATATGTTTACACAATAAAATTGCTGGTTAAGTGTTCTTCAGAATGTACACAACATGTAATCAAAAAACATGGTTTTAAAGGTCAGCGAGGCTCTGTGCGGGCGCAGGCGGCAGTACATATACTCGTATATGGGTACATTTAACTTTAGCCAGATGTTCAAGGGACTACGCTACAAAGGGCATAACTCCAAATCTTATATTTTTAATAATGAGCAAAAAAGTATAAGTAAAAGTTTTGTGAACAAGTGATTGAAAGCTTTAAGGATGTTTTAGGTAAAAAGTTCATTTTCTCAAAACGTTCTGTACGCCTTTTGTAGCGGATAGAGTAAAAAAGGAAAAAAAAAGTGAAATAAAAGAAAAAAAGAATAAATAAATAAAGAATAAAAAATGAATGAATAAACTGAGTAAATATTGTATTCGTAAAAATCGTTAAGAGGGACCCTTCCCGATCCATCTATGGTCTACTTGAGCATGGTTTGAAAGGTTGTTGGTTCATCCAACGCAATTTTTGATATAGAGGCTACCTGAAAAAAAAAAGAAAAAAAGAGATAACACCTGGCATTCGGTAATTCTGTCATTCACTCGACTATTTCAAAAAATTGTGTTTTTTTTAATGATATAAACTTGTGACTGACAGCAATTCCACCTGATAGTAATTGTTCCATAAAATACGTGTTTTTTTAAAAAAAACCTTAATAGTTTTTGTAGAAAAATTTTCATAATTCAGAATTTCAATTAAATGTGCAAGATTTTTATACATTTTCATTACTTTTTAATAGTATAAGTTTATATTATGAAGGGCCAAAGTTCACGCAAAATAGCAGGTTTTTAGAGGTTTTTACTGGATTAGTTTTACACAAAACGATTTGATTTCAATAGAAACCTAGATAATATCCACTGAACATCTGTGTTTTCAAAATATATAAAGAACGATGTCTAATAATGTTATAATCACGTAAGAGAGATTGTGTGGACAATAATGAAAAAGTATCTTGGGTTGGACACTCTTAATCTAAAATTGTATCATATTTTTGACGGACAGTAAACAATACTCTTTACAAGTTACTAAACTAATCGATTAGTTTCAAGTGACTTCCGAATACCAAGGATCAGATTCCAAGATCCTTTATCTGTAAGGTATAATGGCCTAGTGTTATTTATTGGCTTTGGTCAATTCGATTCTTGACGAATTCCGGAAAAACTCATAAACAATGAGACTTATCGGATATTATATTTGTTCCATTTTCCCGGAACCCTTCAAAACGTTATATTCACGTTGTAGCCACAAAAGAAACGACCACTTAATCCGGATTTGGTAGTGGGAGAGCAATCAGCCAGTCACTACGTAGACTGTAGAGGTTTAACATTGTCGGAAACCCTCACTCCATGCGGGGGAGAGGGAAATATAGCGTACCTAACCATCGGTGGCTTAGTACCGGGAGCTTCCACGTTGACTGCGCAAAGCTTGCAATGGAATAGTTTTTTAGTAATTTGGACGAGAAGAAATGTCATGGTAATTAATAGTTGTATTTTCTACGGATAAGGATTTTTAAAAAAATTACAGTTAATTGGTGACTGTTAAAAATGTTGAAAACCCAAATTATTTCCATGTAAGATGTAAAATAATTTTAAGTTATTATTTGTACGGATCCCTATGCGAGGTTTATTGTACTCATCAATTATATTTCTACCTCCATGAAAAGCAGACCTTTATTTTTCTGTGAAAATTGTTCAATATCTATATAACTAATATATAATGGCGAAAGTTTGTGAATGTCTGTGTATGTTTGTAACCTCTTTACACTCGAACGGCTGGCCGGATTTCGATTAAAGGCACACGGATAGACTATATACGCATACTAGCTTCTGCCAACGGTTTCGCCCGTGTGAAAATAGGTTTCTCCATACAAATTTCCAACCCCCTTTTACCCCCTTAGGGATGGAGTTTCGTAAAAACCGTTCTTAGTGGATGTTTGCACCCTATAAGGAACCTACCTGCCAAATTTTAAGATTGTAGGTGTTATATTTTCTGAGATTTTGTGATTAATCAGTGAGAGGTATTTCGCTTTTATTATACGCATGATACCTTAAAAGGTATGATAAATACCTACTCGGGATAAATCCCGAGAGTATGTTTCCTTAGGATTATTTTCTACCATCACACTTGCGAAGCCGCTGGCAGCTGCTAGTGCTTGTTTTGTATAAGTCTAACTAAAAAACTTTTTACAAAAAAAATAAATAAATAACCGACGTCACTAAATAAAAAACACTAAAATGATCAAAATAACTTTAATTTCGGAAGTCGGTGTTTCTCGGTATTTTTTGTTTCATATTTACCACCGACTTCCGAAAATAAAGTTATTTTGATCCTTTTAGTGTTTTTTCAATCACCTATTGGGCCCAAACAGTTTGAAGAGTTTACCATCGAATCGAAAAGAAGAAGAACAGAAACAATGGGCCTACTGATAACGCTCATTGTAAGTGACCACGTTACCATATAGGAACCTACACATATTCACAAAATAAAATTATCTTCATCTTTCATAAACTATCTACAAATATCATGACATTAAACTGCAGTTACAATCACTTAACGAAATACTCACTCGAAATAGTTGAGTTGTAAAATATGAACCAGATGATCCCGTTAACACGCATTCTTACGGAGTTAATAGGTTAGTTCTAATTCAGTGTTAGTTTACACGAGTTACATAAATATATGCGATAATGTACATTATTTATTAAACTGCTTGTGGTTTGAACAGAGCTTTGTGTATAGACGCCTCTGCATTAGTAATTCATGGCTTGGAGATCGTTCTGTCGTGTTTACCGCAGACTTTTATGTAGTGTTTAGGGTTCCATGCCTCAGTCAACGATATAATAAAATATTTAATGTTTCATCTTTCGGATTTAGGAAGATTGAGTACTTTAACTGACATTGATGACGTTCCTTTCCACTTCCTATTTATGACTTGTGTTACACAAAATAGAAATTCAAAATTTATTTCGCTGTAGGTAAGATCAAAAATTGAAACAAAATTATTTAAGTTAAGAGTGAATAGGTTACTTCTAGGCAAGCGTGCTCCATCGTCGGCCATCAGGTGATATTGTTTTGTTTCTGCACCACCCTAAGGTTGACTGGTAGAAAATGCCTAAGGCATACGATAAATCGGTTGATTGAAGTTGAGCTTACGCAGCGACATAATATCCAATACAGGATACGATATCGGACGGAGCTGAGTTTTGGACCCTATTTCGGTGAAGTATAAACTGAAAAAAAAACATTCAGCCGAACATAGATCCTCCCCCTTTTTGAAATCGGTTAAAAACTGTGAGTACTCTTTGCAATATTGACTTTGAGAAAATTCAAGCAAATTAGAACTTTCAATACAAGAAGAAAAAGACTCAGAAAATTTAGAAGTTGTTTGGACGTAAAATAGTTTCGCAAAAAGTCAACAGACTGGGAACCCACGCCGGTTTTCCTACAGAAGTGCCAAACACTTAGAATTTTTTTATGAAAACGTTCATGAACTTTGAATTTTTTTGAGATCTGGCATTCAAGTTAATTGAAAATTTTAATTACTTAATTGAAATAATTTAAACAACACATTTAATTTAAACAAAAACTAGTAAAGATGGAAACGTATTTTAAATTCCAGAAGATACGAAAACTAAGATTCAAAAAGCCAAAGCTAATTTTAAATAATCTTATTTCGAAACTCTGCTTGAAACATTGGAAAATTATTGAACTTCGAATCGCGATACACGTAGAGTCATCGTTTCGGAATTTAATCCAAAGGAATTGGTTAAATCTGGCTATTGCACAGCTGATGCATACGGAGTAACCGAAGAACTATACACGGAATATAAAACAGAGTTATAGGATTGCTTCCTTAAGTTTAAGACATAAGGAGTGAAACAAACACAAAGAGATTTAGACGCAAATTAAAATTATATTATTTAGAAATGTTTTAAGTACATTTAAGTATGTCTAGAGAGTCACCGACCCCACAGTCAAACCATTGCAACAGTTTTGTGGGGCTTATCTTATAAATTACTTACCTTTTGGAATAAAGCTAAATAAATAAATGAATAATAATAAAGTTATATTCTAATACTATTGCAATGTCTAGTACGAAGGTTATTAAGTCAAACATCGATCAATCTTTTAGTGTTAGGTTACCCAAAATTTCCATTCCTAGTTTTAGTGGCAAATATACCGAATGTACAAGTTTTCACGATTTATTCATGTCATTAATACATAGCAAGAAAGCATAGGCTACATAACGGGTGAGGCGGAACAGCTTTTACACCATAATCCTATCAAAGCCAGTAACTAAAAAGTCTATTGAGATGAATTTGCATCACTATAATAATAAATTACATTTTTCTATTTGTATTTTGAAATGTTTCATGAATCAAAAGAACATAAATTCTTCATCCAGTGCCATTAAAGAATTACTTGATACAACAAATAAAAGTTTAAACGCCCTTAAAATTTAGACATTGATATTTTTTCATGGGATATTATTGAAATTTATATTGTTAGTTTAAAACTTGATGCTGATTCTAGAAAGTTGTAAGAAGTTCAAATCTGTAAATTCAGTGACGAATTACCTAAAATAAGTGATTTGCATGAATTCCTAGAGCAGCAATTCAGGTCTCTTGAATTTTTAGGTAGTAAAGTTAGTTACAAGTCAAATAATAGTATTCGCACGACTAAGGTTATGCATGTCACTTCAAATTCAACCCGGATTTTTCGGTATAAATAAGTACTCTGCAATGACATTCGGTAGTACATAGTTTATCAACTTTTCTTTAAGGGCATCAAAAAATTCGTCCACATCGATGTCAATGGGAAAAGTGCCCAGAACGCTGGCAGCATTGCCACGCTGGATGGCAATGCTAATTCGTTGACCGAAGAATAGCCCAGCCCTCTGGTCACGCGAAGAGTCGACCAGCTGTTTGCTGATATCCCAAACGACTCGATGAGCGCTCGGACCCCATGGCCCCAGTGTTTCAACCCCGAACGGCTCAAATATATAACCTCCGATAAGGTTATTATATTTACGCCGTTTGAGGTTTTCTGCACCTGCAGCAGCCGCCCCAGCGCAGCCCGCCGTACTTAGAAGATGGGATGGCACAAGGGTGTCGACACATGTTGCATCCCACACCAAAGGCCTATCCAATTTCCAAGGCATTATAGTCATCCCGTCTGGCCTCTTCCCATCGTCACGTGCCAAGCCATTGGGTTCTAAAACAGCTGGCACCCCGGCGGTGACAAGAGCTCGGCGGATGATGTCATTAATAGTGGCATGTCGTGCTATCCGACCAGCGCTTCTACTGCATGATAGGCCATGGTGTCCGAGGCGGTCGACTGCTTCGCCGCACTGACATCGATGTGGAGCTCCACTAGGAGCACCCAGACGCAGGCATGTAGCGATCCGGCAGGTGGTGTCACTCAGCATAGTTCCTATGTTAGGTGATGGTAGAGCCTGTAGCCAGAGGCCCGACTCCCATTCACCCACAGCCAGTAGGTGGGCGCGCTCAGCAGTATTGGTGGACGTATTAATAAGATTATTCCGTATCAACCTGCAGAGCGGCTCATCCCACTGTCTCTGGGAAGATGGATTCTCGGGCAACGCCTTGTTCGGGCAAGCCACTTTCCAGGCGTTCGCGGCGTCGGTCAAGCACGGCACCTCACAGTCAACCAGTGATGGAGTTAAGATACTTTTAACTAACTGTTGAGTGCTGTGGACCGAAGACAGAAACGCCGGTAGACTTATACTAGAAATTTTGCGGATGCCGAGCCCGCCAAAACGGATGGGTAGCGTGGCTTGTACCCACGCTCGGTCATCCAGGGTCACATTTAAGATGGACGTTAAAGCGGATCGAATGGTTTGATCAATTTTGTCCAAGAGTTGTGGCTGTTTCCATAAAGAGGAAGAGCGAAGAAAATACATAAAATTTGGAGCAAAACAGCAATATTTAATGAGGGTGAAAGCCGAATGTAAGTTAATTTTTGAAAGCCTCTCCGAAATATCGTTGAAACGTTTAATTTTATCGTCAACGAATAAAGAAAAACTGTCTTCCAAAATTGGAGAACCTAGGAGGTGCAGTGAACATTTTTCTAAAATTTTGATCTCTGGTGCTATTGTATTGAATTTCTGAAGTGTCGATTGTCAGTATTGTCAGAAACAAAAATTTCACATTTAGAATGATTGAGGTCAAGGCCTATGGATCGAAACTGTTCCTTCAGAAATTGGAAATCATTTAAAACAGTATTTACGTTACCTCCCAGGGTTCCATCATCTAAATACCACAGCTGGTCGACTCTTCGCGTGACCAGAGGGCTGGGCTATTCTTCGGTCAACGAATTAGCATTGCCATCCAGCGTGGCAATGCTGCCAGCGTTCTGGGCACTTTTCCCATTGACATCGATGTGGACGAATTTGTTGATGCCCTATGAGTTCTTTTTCTACCAGTTTGTACATAATATTAATTTCAATTTGTTTAAATATTTATTAAGTTACAATATTTATTAGTTAAGATGTATATATAATAAATAATATATTATTGTAAAAAAAAAACTTTTCTTTATAAAATTATAAACAAGGAAACCAGTTATGAAAAGCCAGTCAGAAAATCTTCAAATTTGAAGTGAGCCCTTTAAAAAAAGTGGAAAAAGAGAAATACTTTTGTCGACCTGGTAATAGAATCTAAGAACCAAATGTTCAGCAGTCGCGCTCGACCAACGAGGGAACACTCACTTAACACATTTCTCATTTACTTTTGTTTATATTTTTTTTTCTCTTCTTCCTTCGCGTTGACGTTTCTTAAGTTTTGATTTGTGGCATCCAAGTTTAGGCTCACTGACTTTTTGCAAACATAAAAGAAAAACATTTTATTTACGGCCTCTTCACAAAATTCTAATAATATTTTCTTTGAAAACTTAATGCATTCTTTGTAAAGGTAATGCTTTCTTTGAATATAGAATATTATGACGTCATCACGTTTCGATGTGGTAATACTACTTTATTTAAAATGTGTCTTTATTTAGCACAGAATAAAGACACAATCAGTTTGATAGGCTATCAATCATCGTTGGCTCTATTGTTATTTACCAATTTAATATCGAAGGCATATTTAACACGTCACGTTTCGATGAAAGGTCAAATTCATGAGAAAAAATAACGTATTATAATAAGTTATTTTTTGAATATTGGATAAATTGAAGTTAAATATTAACTTAATAATATTGTTAGAAAATAAAATGCGTATGACGAAATGAGAATTTTCATATTTTTGACGTGAAATTTTCTCCATAGTGGGAGGCAATTCAAAAAACGAATGATAATAAAATCGGGGGATACAATTTGGTGTTGCATTTACATATACATATATCATCTCTATCCAAAATTTAATTACATCACTACATAGTTAAAAGATCAAAGAATTCGGTAAAGCCTACAGACAGTAAAGTTCGCTCGGTTATTGTCTTTCTATTGTGTCTCTAATTACGCTAAAAAAGGTTAATGAAACAAGGTATTCTCTGCCAGTCAACTTACCTAGATGATGTGATATTGTACCTAGTGTAAATGCATCTGTCTAGACTGTAAACCGATTCCAATTAAGAAAAGGCTTTTAAGTCGCTGATAAGATCCAAAGCGAAATGACACAAAAGTTCTAAGTTATTTTAAAACATGAAGTAATTATTGATTTTTTGATTGATTGACCTAATGACCGAATACTGGGCCAGGCAAGGAATTTAACTAGTTTGGCCATCGATACGCTAAGATGAAGAATTGATTTGCTTACAAATTGATTGAAGTAATCGAAAATATTTGCATCGAAATAAATCGAATAATTGCTCGCAGAACGGATGGCCGTTCGGGCCGAAGGGTTCTGGAATGGCGACCACGTACCAGAAGACGTCGCGTTGGAAGGCCTCCTACAAGGTGGACTGATGACTTGTTAACGGTTGCGGGAGTCCGATGGATGCGAGACGCACAGGATCGTTCATTGTGGCGACACTTGGGGGAGGCCTATGTCCAGCAGTGGACATCTTTCGGTTGAAATGATGATGATGATGATGAATCGAAAATAAAAACAATCAAGTTCTGAATTCAAATATTATGAATCTTACCTATAGGGTGCGGTATGTATTGTTCCAAAGAGTTAACGTGACTCTAGAATGAAAAGGGTAACTGAAGGAACTCAGGTTGGTTTTATTCAGTAAAAGTCTAACATTCCCACCCAGACAGGGAAAAGCTGTTTGATGATATCCAACCTCGAAAAAAAAAGTATTTTGATAGTTGTATTTTTGTCTACCGTTAATTTGTATCAAGTTTTGCTTTTTCGACCGTTCCATAGTTTTAAACTAAACAGATCATTGAAAAATATCAATTATATTTTGAGTATTTGTCTCTCATCATCGCCTTAACTAAGCAAGTGGAGCTACAGGTAATTGTTGTCACAAAATAATCGGCTTTAGTCTATGTCTAAAATTGTAGGCACTTCGCAGGTATTTTGGAAATTAAAAAGTCAGCCCCCCTAGCCAACATACCACGTGACTGAGCGTTGAGATGACGTCAGAACAAATGAATCGGAGGCGTGGCCTACTCGAGGCGTTCGATGCAAACAAAACGATCGTAAATTGGCTAGGGGAGCAGAATCGTAGCTTGCAGTGTACCTACAGTTATATTTTTGCAGTTAAGACATTATTTAAAAATCATGTTTTTAAATTGTTAAATAAACTAGTGCTTGACTGTTCCCACATGATGTTAAGCAGTGATGCAGTCGTTGATGGCGAAGCACACTAGTTTATTAAGAGCCTATTCACTTTAGCCTTGAGGAATCATGGAGGTCAATCAACGCCTGATAGAAACCTTATAGCTAAAGTTCTTATAATCTAACAATTGCTAACTTATAAAATGTGTAATGGAGCAGACTGACGATGAATGAAAGTGACGCTTCAACAGTTCATGTGAATAGTGTATTTAAGTTCGGAGTAATGAACCTACTTAATTATTTTGTGTCACGTTGAAATATTGTTCTTTATTTTATTGTTGGGAGAAAACAATAGATAGTGTCGCTTCAATTTCATTTCGTTTAGTGAGTTTTAAGAAACGCGTTTGAAAGGTATTTTGTACATTTGAAGTTATATTGTGGATGACTAAAATGCCGTGCACGGGTCTTGTCATGCGTATATTGTACTTTGAGCTTCAGATATACTAGGGGACAAAAGGTCCTTCAATATGACGCGCAAGGCATAATCTGCAACGTTACCCAGTGTCACTCTTTATACTCCCTAGCCGATTCCGGCTATGGTGACTGGTTTCTGATTTAGTGCAACTACAAGTTAAGATCATGTGCTCTGATATGACTAATAAAGCCTATCTTTGCTGTAAACGTGCGTGCACAGTGTGGGCATGTTAAGACACCATTTTTGTATAGATATTGGATGTTGGAGGGTCGCTTATTCTTGATTATATCTCGCCTGAAGTCGAGATCTCTCTTATGTTGGTCTTCAAAGGTATAGACGTTTTGTTTAATTAAACGTCTCCAACCAAGTCTATCTTTTGCCGCCTCCTCCCAGCGAGAGGGGTCTATATTGCATTTTTTCATATGTCTTTTCTGAACGTCCTTATACCTGAAGAACTGGCCGCCTTGTTTCCGCTTACCGTCTTTGAGTTCAGAAAAGAAAACTCTCTTTATACTGTATATTTAGGAGCCCTTTTTGCAGTTATAAGAGCTATATAAGCACTTATATCGCTTATTATACAGCTTAGAGAGTACACCTGTGTCTATGTACAGCTCTTATACAGCTTGTTGTGCTACTTGGGATATAACTTGCCCCCCTACTTTTTACGATACATTCACGTGACGCGAGCCATGTTGTTGGACGGTTAGGCGTGTCATGTTGGGGGATATTTTGTCCCTAATGTATCTAGCTTATACATTTTTAGTGGTATAAAATTGGATAGTAAATAATTATCCCAAAGAAACATACTATCGAGACAAAAGTATCCTATATGCTATTCCAGGACATGGTATAGCTATGTACCTACTAAGTGTCATCGAAATCCGTTCAGCCGTTCAAGCGTGAAGAAGTAACAATCATATACACAAACTTTCATCTTTATAATATTAGTGTCGATAAAATTTAGAAAGAATGGTATGTGTTAAGTATTCTTTTGAAATACCCAGTTCAGCACAGAGCTACGAGTATTTAATTGATTTTACATAAATTAACTTGTGTAATATCTCTAATTCATGGATAATATTTTTTTTATGAGGTTTAAAATCATCCAATGACTACTCTCGCTCTAGGGGGAGTCCGTATCAGACTTTTACTGGCTAAAACCACACCTGTGTCCTTCAATTGCTTTTGCGTTTTAGGACCACGGGTTTCCTTTTCAGAAATTCCGCGGGGCCCTAGCAAAGTTCAGGTGTTTTTTTTTATTTTGTGTATTTTTCGCGAATATTTGGATGGTAGTTTGGAGGTAAGCGGAACAGAGATAAAAGTCCCACATACCTCTGTTGAAAAGGAAAGATCCTCTGACCAGATGGGTGTTATGTCTGGTGGGCAACTGCCCGATAGATGATTTTGGGTTGTTCTATGTTTCGATCGCGCGGAGAACTTTAATTGAACGGTGCAGGATTAATTCTTATGTGACGCCATAGACGTTACAGTACTTTTAGTGCCATCTAAATATTTTCCGACAAAATATTTGTGAATAACGTCACGGTTCAACTATGACTCAGACCACTCAAACTGATGAATAAATATTATTTTCCTTCTACTAAATCATTTCGTTCGACACCTACAGCTTTTGGCAATATATTGAAGAAAACCGTCCAATCTAATCCTAGGGATGATGTAGCTGTCTAAGTATTCATGTCCATATTTCACAGTTATCTCAGAAAGAAATTCTTTGTCTGAGCAATTTTGCCTTCAAAAATATTGTTATCAGAAAATTACGTTGCGTTATTATATTCTTATTTTAAGGCTCCCGTAGAACGGCGCGATGCAACTATATGAGAACCAAGAAAAAATCTTTTTTTAGAATGTTTTCCATGGATTATAAATCGTAGAATTTTTTTTGTGAATATGGTCGTTGAACCGTCATCGTCGCGTCGCGCATCTCAATTTTTTTTTCTTGTATCTTGACCACTATGATACAGGATGGTAAGCGATGATAAGGTCGACGATGAAGCATGCTTGCCTAGAAGTAAACTATTCACTTTAATAAATTGAAGACATCTATGTTGTAGTTATCGAGAAACACAAACTCCGGCAGGAAATTTCGCTTTATACACAATTAATGTATTCCACAACCGTTTTGTAAGTATGGGTGGGATGTCCATCAAACAGTGGCGTACGTCGTACGTCTAGTGGTTCGATGATGGAACGGGCATAGTGGAATTTAATTGTGAAATTCCAATGCACACTCACTAAAATAAAAACGATAGAAAACCGACATGCTGGCAACTTGGCGTCGGTGCTCAAGACTGGAGTTTTCAATGTACGAGTGCATCATTGTCGATAATCTTCTTGGCTCGCTTCTCAATCGCCTTCAGCGCATCAAGTTGGTATTTGGCAGATACAAAGATGAGAGCAATCGAAGCTTTAAAGCTGTTTTACTGTATTGAAATCAATTATTTCGAAATCAGTCTTTGGATTATATTATTATTAGTGACGTTTCTTGAAGTTTTACGCATGTGATTTAGCTTGTGTATAAAGTTTCGGTATTAATCCTGACGTGTACATTATTATTGCTCTGTGAGTAGGTGTCAAAATATATTTAACGATGGATCATTGTTTATTATGCATCAACGTGTGCAAAGTGAAAAAGTTATCTAGAATTTTGAGAGTTTCTTATGATTACAGTAAAGCTAGTTTTGAAAAAGTATTAAAAACTAGCGCCGGACTTCTTAAACAGCTCAATTGTCGTTTCGGCACAATTTTAAGATTTTTTTTTTGCGCGGATAATTTTTCTATCATAAAAGACTATATTACACTCCTTATAATATCAGTTATCAAGCAGTGAAAATCTCGTCAAAAGTGGTCCAGCCGTTTCAGAGATTAACCGTAACAAACAGATCCACAGACAGAAATTAAAAAAAATACATTATTAAACTTTCATATTCATTTATTAAATAAATATAAATAATATTTTGACATTACAAACAGTCATTCCAATTTTATTTATGGGTATTGAAATATAGATATCACAATCCACAACGTGGCAAATCTCTTTTCATGTTCAATATTATAGTTTGAAATCTTCAATAACCACTATCCGACCTCGAACTGACAACAATGCAAGCCAAGCCCATCTCAAAAATCCTTGATTCTAAAGTAACCTTCAACAGAAAACTGTAACTTACACATTTTTCGGAAACAGAATTTTATTCTACTAAAGTCTGCAATAAATATACTAGCGTTGCATATGCAGACTTTAGGAATACTACTGCAGAGTTATGAATTCTCAGCGGTGGATAGCTACCGGTTCCGCAATGTCAACCAACTACACATATTTCGTATGACTGACTTCGGTGATTTATGGACGATACATAAACTGACGTGCTTTTAAAAGTGAGCTTGTTTTAGGAGTTTTTAGTTTTAGTATCTGTAGCCATAGCTTGAAGGGACATAGTAGAATGTAGGTACTACGTTTCTTTTTTTGTCGTGTATCGTCATTAAATAATTTATGGAGCGAGGTGTATTGTGTGTGTTCCTTTAATTACCCTTTGAGTTCCAGGGCCGCGGTGATTCTAGCTTATTTTTTAATGTGACTGAAAACACTGTTGATTGCGTTTTTTCAATTTCGATTTACTTTTTTATTTAATTTTTTTTTTTATTGCACTTTTGTGTACAATGTTGACTTGACACTGTCCTTTCATACCTATTATTATTTTAATATTTAAAATATTTTTTTAAAGAGTTACTATGGCGTTTCTGGTCGGTTCTTCTCCATAGAAAACGTCCAATTTGAACCGTGCACTAGCTTCTGACGTTTTATATGTGTCCATTTAGGCTAATGTGAAAATATTTTGAATTGAACTATTTATTTATTTATTTTTATTACATTATTTAATTGAATTTATCGAAAAATCCTGCAGCTTTTCGTCGGTAGTCTGTTATTGTTTTATGGATATCAAAGTTGTTGTTATATTTTTATGTTATATTTTGAATCCCACAGAAATTATGATTTTTTCCATCATTCACAATACATACATCTAATAAAGTATTTTCTTAGAGGTAATCAAGTTCCGAAAGAAGAGCTATCACTCATTGTCGACTAATCTAGATATAATTAGATGTCTTCCTAGTATTCGGACTGGTACAGTCAACAAAAGAGATAAGTAACCAGGGTCGTTAGATAATTTTCATGGAACCGATAAATAATAGACACCCTAGCTATCTTCTTTTTTGACTGTACATCTCACGGTCTTTGAGCCTTCATTAATAAATCTTATTTATTTATTTAAACTTCATGTACAGTGGTGGTACAAAGGTGGACTTAATGCCACAAAGCATTCTCTACCAGTCAACCATTGGGTTAAAAAGACAACACTTAAATCTTCCTAGCTTTTAGTTTGGGATAGGCTATAAGTCTTACAGTATGCAGTTTTTTTAAGGTGGGAAATAGTCCAATGACTTCTCCCGCTATAGGGTGAAGTGAGTGGTATGTCAGACTTTTACTGACTAAAACCACAATAATGTTTCTTCTTTGCCAAGTCAAGGTAACTCACGGCCCCACTAGGCTTCGACCCTGCTGGGCCTCTACAGTTTGCTGACATCTCATTGAAGAGCGCGTGGATCATTACGCGCTGTCGATGACTTGGGCTCAGTCCAGACGATTACCGGACATCCGGCCGGCGAGCTATTGCTCGTCGTCCGCATATCCGCGCCTACCGTGGCTAGTAGTCGGGGTCGGGGTGGCAGCGGCTGGGGCGTGTAAATATCCGTTCCCTGACATTTCCGGCCTTCTCCTTCGCTAGCATTACTGGATTAAGGGGGCGACCGCCTGCCATTCCTTCTCGCTCCGGATTGAACCAGGGCCCGGCGCGAGACGTCACTGCAGCGAATCGCCTACACGAGAACATGGTGGTGGTCTGCCCAAGCAGGGCACACCTCCAGTATCCACTGTATGCTCCACCGTGTCCCCCGAGCGGTTCACACAATGGTGACACCCGGGAGTTTCTTCCGCCTGGATCCAATGCAAGAGTCTCCCGAACTTTCCATGTCTGGTGAGGACCTGCATCATGCGGAAGGTGAGGACGCCATGACACCTCTCTACTTCTCAAAGAGGGGACTTACCGCCATGATTTTGATGTGCCCATGATAACAAGACTGGTGAAGTGATAGCACAACTCACCGACTGTCAAAAATTTGCAAACCGAGACCAACTGCTTAACGTGCTTTCCAAGATACAGAGTAGTCTTAATTTATAATTGATGGTCACCCGAACCATCACGAACTGATCTCGGCATGCGTTATTTAACCTGCAAAATTGAGCCGTGCAGTTAATAATAACAAATTTCCACAACTGTCACACAACGCCATCTAGTCCCAAGCTAAGCAAAACTTGTGGTATAAGTACTAGACAACTGATAAATATGCTTATATATTTCTAAATACTATAGATATTATAGATAAATTACAACGAGACACAGAACAAATAATCAGGATCATCCCAACAAACATTTGTCTTGGGTGGTTATCGAAACCACGACCTCTGGCATATTTTGTCAGGGCTTCTAACCACTAGATCAACAGGCCATTCAAAAGCTGTTTTTACTCAGCCACAAGCTTCTCATTTAACCTCCGTAATGAAGGTTAAGTACTTTCTGTTAAATTGTCTAAGACAAAAGACAAGAACTGGCAAGAAAATACCTATTAATCACGTTAGTATTGTGGTCTGCCGTATAATGAAACCTTATAAAAAAACAATCTTTCAGTAAAACCTATTTTTCTCAGTAAGTCTCGGTAAGTATTATATTTATGTACTAAGTTCTGCCAGCGGCAGCGGCAGCTTCACCCGCGTGGAAATAGTTTTCTACATACAAATTTTAGACCCCCGTTTCAGCCCTTTAAGTGGATTTTTTTTTGAAAAATTCTCTCTTAGTGCTCGCCTACGTTATAAAAGGAATCTTTGTTAAAAATTTCACGTTTCAAGTCCACATTGTTTCGGCGGTGTGACAGTCAGTCAGTTTCTCCGTATATATAGATTATATTATGCCATAAGTTTCACTCGAATGAAAGTGAAACAAAAATCCAAAAGGAACACACTCCTGATAAAAAAGTATCCTACGTTTGATTTTAGGACATAGTGTACCCGTACCTAATTTTATACAAATTTGTTTGAGCTTGAAGGAGTAACAAAAAATATACACACACACACATACAGACGTTCGCTCTTGTAAAATTAGTGTGATTTATAGAAGTTTTTTTAGAAATATTTTTACGTGATAAAGTCGGATCAACAAAAGTTTTCAGACAGTTATTTTTGGTACTACTTTTGAAACTTTTAAGTCCATTCTATCATGTGTCACTTAAAGTAATTTGGCTCAGTAGCTTAGCTAGTCCCAAAAAAGCCCCTTATCAAATATTATTTAGGTTTTATTTACAACGCTTACAGAGTCAAGGTCTTATAGCACAAATATAGGAAAAAATCTGGAAACTGTTGTAGTTACGTCACGAAAAAAAACTTTTTTGCGGTTCATAAAAATCTTCGTAACTCATTTTGGTAATCGAACTGTTTTCATAAGTAAGTTTATATGGAACCCTCTGTGCGCGAGTCCGAGTCGCACTGGCTCTGTTTTTAATTTAAACTATATAAAATCTTTATTCTAATATTTTTAGTGAAAAAGTGAATGAATAACTTTTAAAATTAAAAATGTCATCGGGGTTGATTAGAATAACGATTTTATTAACCCCGATGACTTTTTGGTTAATGAATTTTTAATGAAAAAATAATAATTATTTTTTACTAAAAATATCATCGGGGTATGTTAGAATAACGATTAAATTGAAAAAGTCGACAAAAACCTCCACCACTGGGGGGCCAGAATCATGCACTGGATCCATGGTATTCGTTTGTGCGTCGATGTCAGTGACACGGTGTATATTTGACAGTTTTTTACTTGTAATCAGAAGCTAGACAATCTGACAATAGTACAGATAAGATAAGATTTTGTATTTTGAAAATATAGGTATATGTCATGGTGATACAAAATTATACTCGTAAATAAAGAGAACAGCCATATTAAGCCAATAGTAAGGCATGAAAAGTACACAGTTTACCCCACACTATATTACACATACACAATTATACATGTATTAACTTTTTTTTTACAATTGATTACAGAAAACAAATAAACTATTTCATTACTATTCAATTCAATATATATAATATATATATATATTATTTGTTATAAACTAGTGCTTTTTTTATAATAATAATAATAATAATAATAATATTTATTTATTATAAAAAGTACATGTTTGACAACAAATGTAACAACTTTGACAACAATATAATAAATTTTATACTATATATACATCTTAACTAATAAATATTATAACTTAATAAGTATTTAAACAAACTGAAAATAATATTGTGTACAAATTGGTAGAAAGAGAACTCATAGGGCATCAAAAAATTCGTCAACATCGATGTCAATGGTAAAAGTGCCCAGAACGCTGGCAGCATTGCCACGCTGGATGGCAATGCTAATTCGTTGACCGAAGAAAAGCCCAGCCCTCTGGTCACGCGAAGAGTAGACCAGCTGTTTGCTGATATCCCGAACAACTCGATGAGCGCTCGGACCCCATGGCCCCAGTGTTTCAACCCCGAACGGCTCAAATATATAACCTCCGATGAGGTTATTATATTTACGCCGTTTGAGGTTTTCTGCACCTGCAGCAGCCGCCCCAGCACAGCCCGCCATACTCAGAATATAGGATGGCGCAAGGGTGACGACACACGTTGCATCGCACACCAAAGGCCTACCCAATTTCCAAGGCATTATAGCCATCCCGTCTGGCCTCTTCCCATCGTCACGTGCCAAGCCATTGGGTTCTAAAACAGCTGGCACCCCGGCGGTGACAAGAGCTCGGCGGATGATGACATTAATACTGGCATGTCGTGCTATCCGACCAGCGGTTCTACTGCATGATAGGCCATGGTGTCCGGGGCGGTCGATTGCTTCGCCGCACTGACATCGATGCTCCTAGTGGAGCTGCACAGCTCCACTAGGAGCACCCAGACGCAGGCATCTAGCGAACTAGTGCTTGACTGTGATCCCACCATCAGGTAGGAACGGTAAGCAGTGATGCAATCGATCAATCGATTCTGATTAATCAGTCAATAATATAATAATTAAATACAATATATAAAATTGTCAAACAATGTCTTTTTTTCCAATAAAAAATCCGCAGCACTATAATACACTTTGTTTAGTAAAACGTTCCGAAGTCTTTTTTTGAATAATTTAAAATTCTTGTCTTTCCAATTATTGGATATTTTACTATATATCTTTGTGTAATTTCCTTCTTTTTTTCGAGATACAGAAAAGTCTTGGTTTGTTATGAATGGTCACCCATCTACAAACCGACCTCTCCAAGCCCTGCTTAACCTTAAATATCGATCCGTGCAGTTGTAAATACTTACCTCACGTACACTTTCACATACATACTCTACACAGCGATTAAAATTTTTCAGTATACACCCTCTGTCGGTTCTGTCAGTGAACACGGGCGTGATGACACATAAGTAAACTTGACATTAATTCAGCTTATTCATATCTTACGTGAATATTCCCATTTTTCCACCGGCTCTCGTTATATCGTATTATCTGATTACATTACGACACGTATGTGAAAGCAGAGAGGCTCGTTTACATCGGGCGAGTAAGTAGGTCAGTTAATAGTCTAGTGCAGTCGATCGCTGTTGAACTTGCATAGAGCAAAATAATCCACCTTGTGTGTTCTTTCAGTTGCTCTTTGAGTTCCAGGGCCACGGTAACTCTTTTGAAAAAGCCTTCATCCTTGGCAGACATCGGCTTTTGAGACGCGCGTGGATCACGACGCGCCGTCGACCCGAGTCTGGTACCTATCGGATGGCGAGCTACCCATTGCTCGTCATTTACAAGCCCGCGCCTACAGTGGCGGGGAATCATTCTACGACTCCTGACACCCAGGGCGTCTACTGCAGCGGCGGCTGGGGCTTTAGGATGTGCAATCCCTCACTGTTTCAGCTATTTCCTTTATTTGCATTACTGCGTCACAGAGTGAGGTGACCGTTTCTCATTCCCTCTATCTCAGGACCATGGCATGAACTAAAGCTAAGCGTGAGAGCACAAGGCAGTGTTCCGCCCAACCGGGGTAGAGTTCCAATGTATGGTCCACTTTATCCACCTGGCGATCTACACAATGATGACACCTAGGCGTCACCACCTACGTCAGGCTGAGGGGACTTACCACTGCGATTGTGGCGTGGCCACTATTCCGTTTCCTGATATCTCTTTGAGGCGCGCGAGCTACCAACTACCTACGCATTGAGTTCATGAAGTCTGATTTCTTGAAGCGTTTTTATTAATAATGGAAGAAGAAGACTAGAATACTTTCCCAATTTAAACGCTCCTCAAAGCCGTACTTTCCACGTAGACAAGTACTTAGTTTGTTGTTAGTACCGTAGTCCATATTGTGATGAAAACGTAAGTTGTTGTATAAGGTCTGTGTTCGCTGAAGAATATGAAACATGGAGCGGTGCGTTGACTGAATATATTATGCAAGGCTATATGGCTAAAGTTTCTTAGAAGGATATTGCCCTAGAAAATTGAATAATGCACAAACTGCATTTAGAATGTGATCTGTTTCCCTATGCTTTGGTTTCCTGAGTTTTATCTGGAGTAAAGTACTGTAAGGACCAGAGATAATGAAAGATTTGAGCGTTAAACTAGAGGATTCATTCCTATACAATAGAATCCCACCAAAAACATTTCATGTAAAATGTTGCCAAGATGACCACATAAGGTTTGACCTGTGAAAAAGATGTCAGATTTCATGTAGAGCCAAGCTTCTGAATATGCACGGCCTAACTCTACCGACCCTAACTTCACAAATTCTACATATCAGTAAAAAATGTATGGCTTGGCTGTTTCGTTACTTACTTCAGAAACTAAATATTCGCATCACCTCCACGACGGTAGCGGGGTTCAAAGTTTGTATTACGGAAAATTAACTTCACGCGGGTTAGGGTATTATTAATATCGTGCGGATTTCATCACACATGCGGGATTGCTCCGCCTGCGTAGCTCCCGCAAATGTCCTTTTCATACAAGTATTTATTGTAATGCGTGAAATACGCACGCGGAATGCGGGGAGTGTATTTCATCACGCATGCGGAGCAATACCGCATGCGTGATGAAAGCCGTACGTTATTAAAAACACCCTGTAACTGCTGGTAGAAGCTTGTTCACACATAAAACTAGCTGTCTCTTGCAGTTTTACCCGCGTCTTTGGTTACTGCTCTGCTTGCGTGGGTCATAGAGTGATGCTCCAATGCCTGTAATGTTAATTGTGGTGAGAGAAAGAATTATTTATAATTTATTTATTTATTACACTCTTCATGCACATAGAGGTACAGAGGCGGACTTAATGCCTTAGGCATTTTCTACCAGTCAACCTTTGGGTAAAGCAGAGAAATAAATTATCCGAGCCAATAAGAAACGAAAAAAAGATCGCTGTTTTTACAAATAAATTTAAAAAAAAACTATTACTAAGTAAATGCTATTACAGCGTTAATGAATATTTAAATGATAAATCCATACAGCTTGAAAAATATTATATATTAATTTATAATGTAATGAATGTTTAATGAAATTATTCTTAAAATAAGTTAGTTCTTAAGTAGAATAAGTATTGTATTAGTGTTCCCAACAGTGTCCACTTTTGTGTCCAATGTTTTCACCTACCACTTAATCATGTACACTGTGGAATGCAATAAATAATTGAGTATTAATTTTGGAAGACCATATTCAGGTTTCCAGCGTGATATGATAACACTCATCAAAGTTCCACAGAATGGTAGTCAGCACAAGATATAAGCAATCCCGTTGTTATTACGGCTGCATATGCATTAATACCTGCCGCCAATGTTTCCGTTGGCGCGCAGGAAGCTCACATCTGGGCCAGCGGGGCTGAACTTAAGGTGGGTTCACGTTGATAAAAGAAAAATATGGGAATTATTGTGAAGGTGAATGTTTTTATGTATGTGTATGTATATGTGAGTTTGTATGTTTGTTACTTCGTATGTTCAAACGTCTGAACGGATTGGGATGTTATGCACTTTTGACTGGCCTGTTGGTCTAGTGGTTACTGGCCCTGAATGCTATGCCGGAGGTCGTGGATTCGATTCCCACCCAGGACAAATGTTTGTGTGATGAGCACGATCATTGTTCTGTGTCTGGGTGTAATTTATCTATAATATGTATGTATTTAGAAATATATAATTATGTTTATCAGTTGTTTAATACTCATAACACAAGCTCTGCTTAGCTTGAGACTGGACGGCGTTGTGTGATAGTTGTGGAATAAAAAAAAAGATAAACTTAGAAAAGTACATTTGAATCGAAATTCATATTGGTACTTGCCCGGTTTCAAACCCACAACCTCGCGCATGAGAGGCGGGTGCCTTAACCACTGGGTCGTCATTACACTTGAAACCTCGATTATAAACTAAAATAAATTATTAATTATTTATGTCAATAATTTAACTTTTAACTACGAATGGCCTCAGGCTCAAAGCCGCTATCAATTTGAAAATCTCATGAATTACAAAATACACATCTATTTGCTTTCAACTTTAAAGTTAAGAAAATAATATCATTCATAAAATATTGCAAACAATTGTGAAGATAGAAAGTGCAATTGCTCAATGTACAAGTTCGATTGATTGAAAGTCGTCAATCATTAAGATAAAATAGATTTTGAAGATATATTTTGTATTCAATAATAGTAAAGTTTATTTATTTAACTTTTCATTGTATTGAACAATATAAGAAAATAAAAATATAAAGTACAATAGGCAAATTTATCTCAAGTTGTTTTTGTAAGATGATTTTACGGTTAAATGATAAATGATATTTATTTTGCAAATAGTTTTTAAAATCAAATATACACGTCAATTTTTTCGTCTGTATAAACTAAATGAAGCCGGTGTTTCCTAGCTGACTACCTTGAGAAGAAACATCGAAACAAACTTAGAGGTTATTTTTATTGTAATCAAAGATGTTTTTTTATTATTATTATTGATAGGCTCGCGTTTGACCACTATTTCACCAGCCAAGTTACAATCGTTTCGTTCGCGCTGAACGCCTCGAGTAGGCCTCGCCTCTAATTCCTTTGTTCTGACCACGTGACTGAGCGTTAAGATGACGTTAGAACAAGGGAATCGGAGGCGTGGCTTACTCGAGGCGTTCGGCGCGAACGATACGATTGTAACTTGGCTAGGGGATAGATGTTACGTGGTGATGGAGCACGCTTGCCTAGAAGTAACCTATTCACTCTTGACTTAAAGATAAGGTTTATTCCTTTAAATAAAGATACAAGCTCTTTTCATGAGTTTCGTTAAAGGGACCCTGGATACGGATCGCTTTCTAAACATTCATATATCATCATTATAATTTGCTTAGCTTAGCTTAGCCCTTTTGGGAGGGGGGGGGGTTATCATGTAAGGACATCCCTCGCTCTTGGGCGGAGCAAGAAGGCGTGTCATACTTTTACTGACTAAAAACCCACTCCTGTTCCTTCTTAGCCATTTTTTCAGGGCCCCGGGGATCTCTTTCGCATCATCCATGGCCCCAGTAGGCTGCTGGGCCCCTACGGTTATTGACATCTCCTTGAGGCGCGCGTAGAACACTACGCGCCGACGACGGCTTGAGCTCGGTGGGAAGAAATCGGGATCGGAATCCCAGTGGTTTAATTATGTTATGACCGTACCACACTGCATTATACCAAAGTAGTAGTAGTAGTTATTGCTAAAGTAAACCTTTTTGGCACAACCGTGATGTACACACTACAGTTTCAAAAACTACTATCTTATATTTTTTATTGCACTCTGCGCTTTAATGTTCTTTTTTGAAAATCGGTATTATTTCTTTTTCGCTCTACGTTTTTCCATTGTGCCCGCGGCCTTACTTCCTTTGCGCTGCACTGTACGCGTGCACACGCCAGCTTACTATTGCTTCATTTATTATCGCAGCCTATGTGAGCAGCTTTAAATTGCAATTACACGTGTGTGAATTCGTAGGCTCTTATAGAGTTCCTTATGATGACGTACAATGGTAAGCTTAAGTGTTTGGGTTAATGAATAATACCAGTATTTTAGAAACCTAAAGAGCTGTTTATTGGAAGATCTGATTCGAAGAAAGCTTAAAGGCACTTCCCGTATTAAGTTTTGCCACTCGAAACCCAAGCGAACGCGGCGTTCGCGCGTGATTTCGCACCATAAGCATAAGCATAATCAGCCTTTTAATGTTCCCACTGTTGGGACTCAGGCCTGCTCTCTAGAAGAGGGAATGGGCTGTAATCCACCACGCGGGCCCAGTGCGGGTTGGATTTCGCACCATTTAGGTTATGCGTTTTATTTATAGGGTATTTATCCAAGTACATAATTAAGAAGTTCTTCATAAAGTAGTCTAGTAAATATCGAAAAGAAGCAAACCTTTCCTTTATTCCCTATATACCTATAGATATACACAAATTAAAAACAAACACCTCTAATTTTTAAACAATTTGTTTATATTATTTAGACCAGTTCTAAATAATATAAACAACCGCCGCCGGGATTCCGATCCCGATTTCCGGCCACAGTAGGCGCGGGCTTGCGGACGGCGAGCAATGGGTGGCTCGCCGTCGGACCGTCGGGTAACCGTCCGGACCGAGCCCAAGTCGTCGACGGCGTGTACTGTTCCACACGCGCCTCTTTGAGATGTCAGCAAATCGTAGGGGCCCAGCAGGGTCGAAGCCTACTGGGGCCACGGGTAGTGTGAAAGCGAAACCCGGGGCCCTGGGACAAAGGCAACGAAGGAACATGAGTGGGTTTTTAGTCAGTAAAAGTCTGACACTATCTCCTGCTCCGCCCAAGAGCGGGATTTGTCATAAGATTATTTTCCCACCCAATAAAAAAAAACCCATGATAACGTATCAAACATAGTCCTCTGAAGTTTTCATATCCAAATTAATTATTCCTTTTTAAGATTTGTTTTACTGAAGTCAAAATTAAACGTTACATTTATTACACAGAGGTACAATATTATGGTAGATACATGTGTATATCTTGTAATTAACACCATGGTGTTAATTGCATTATCATATTCGTCGGATATCGATTCTAACATTGCTTACCAAATAGTTTTAGACTGTGTTGGTACAGTTTAAATTAATTCTTGTTAAACTTATGTAGAGTGATATCGTACCTTAATAATTAAATCTTAAGTTATAAAATTTATGAATGACATTGACAATTACATTTTTGCTGAACTGGACTTATTTGATGCAGACGCGAGACATAATGTTAGTTATTTTATTTTCTATGTACTTGTGCCAAATAAAATATTTTTCTTTCTTTCTTTCTTTAAATCACAAATTAAAAACAAAATAAAAAATATACAACACGAGTAACATCCACCAAACGTCAGCCTCAAAGCTGCCATTAAAATTTCTCATAAAACTTAGTTTGCAAATAATAACCAAATAACAATAAACATAAGACTAATAAAAAGAGAAACTTATTCAAAATATTGTCAGAATCAATGAAAGCCACTTTGAACAACAGGATAAAACAAATTTCATTCTGGATAACAATTTCGAGATATCAAAACACTCTTTGTTGCCTATTTTAAATTATTATTTCAGAATCCATTAAAGTTAACAAAAGAGATTTTTCTCCTTTTGTGTGAAATGGATTTGTCGTTGTAGCCGAATGAGTTTTAGAGATTACAATCATAATCGATGAAATATCGCCGTATGATATTTTGTTAAAAATAAAATCGCTTTTAATAATTCGGCTATTTTAGGTTTGAAATTGGTTCTTTATGAATGTTTTTTTTTGGAGTTGGAGAATTATCAAATTTGTTTTCCCACTCTGGGAGGAGAGAGAAGACGTATTTATATTTCAATGTCGGTAATTTCTTTTTTTTTCACACTTTTTAGTTGCGATACACTTATAACCAGAGTGCCTATTTTTCATGACAATTCCAATTAACCCAAACACTGCTAGGTTACATTGTTTTATTATGAAGTTCCTGAGTCCACCTTCCATGTTCCAGCTCCATCGTCAGATCAGTTCGATAGTAGTACCTTATAGCCAAAGTGCATCTCATGAAAATTCTAACAAGCCTAAACACGGCTAGGATACATTTATTAATTACAGAGTTCCGGTTCCATCATCATCATCAGGTCACTTCAACGATAACATTTTCAACATAACTATTCAGAACCATTTATTTATTTGTATTGTCATAGTCGCTTAACTATATTCATTGTGATATCTATGCGAGTATGAAGTACCGTTAGTCATTTCTGGTCTTTTTCATCAGTTACACTTCATCAAATGTTACTTTTAGACTGTAAATGCTTAAGTTCTCGATGAAAATACCAAAATCACCATATAGTTGCCCATAATATTTGAGGAGTTTCATCGATTCCTCATAGATCTCATCATCAGAACTGGATTTTGAAAAAAATGGGGCCAATTTTGAAGCATAACCTTTAAGAGGAATAAAAAAAAAATGCAAAGCGGTCTATTAACGACGGAGTTCTGAGGTCACACCCATAAAAAAAATACAACCGAATTGAAAACCTCTCACTTGCTATCCAGCCAGACATTTATCGATTACCAATGACCACGTAAGATATTTAATATTTTATCTTGATTATTGCTATTGGTTGTATTGATTCTGTATATGTGTCATACTGCGGCTTTTGTTTCTAAATTATGTTATACGGTATTAGAGAATACTTATTCACATTCTTTACCTCACTATTATGAAATGGACCAAGACATAAAACATAGAATTACTTGTAGATGTTATTGTGATAAACTATAATTAATGATATTGTTAAAATATGTCTATAAGATAATCTGATTAAGTTTCGAGGAGTTTCTTACTTGTCCTTCTCCCCGACGACGACCTAGTTTTGGAACAAGCAACTATAGAAGGTGCCAAATAAACGTGGAATAAAGTACATCGATCATTTCCTAATATCTCTTTGAAATTATGAATGTCAACAAATGTAGGAGGCTCAATGATCGATATTCCATATTTATCTGGCAGCTACCTTAGTTATTCATATTTCTAACAAATTCATAAAGGCTACGGCTTAGAGAATTCGTAGAACTTCTATTTGGTACTTTGTAGCAATTCTGTGAACGATTCGGTTCAAAGGACTGAGGTTTCTTCTATATTTATAGATTCTTATTGATAAGTAACCTATCGTCTACGAATAGATTGTAGTAATATCTGCTACGAAATCTCGTAGAGGTCACAGCTACGAATATTCGTAGCGGTCTTAGATACGATTTACGTAGATGGTTGGGCAACGATCGGACATTGAAATTTTTGCCTAAGATTTTTTTGTTTTGAAAATAAGTATTAAATATGGCAAGAATAATATTTATACTAAACTTAACTAGTACTAACTACGTATATATAAAATTTACTAAGGCGTTTAAGTACTCCTGCACATTTTTGTCCTTCGGAAGCGTGCCCAGAAGATTGATAGCATTGCCACGTGGAATGGTTGTGCTTATTCTTTGACTAAAGAACGAGCCAGCCCCCTTCATTGTCTGCATTGTCTGCGAGCAATCAGTCGGCGAGAAATCTGGACCCTTTTTGAAAAAAACGGAACCCTTATAGGATCACTTTGTTGTCTGTCTGTCTCGTCTGTCTGTTAACACCCTTTATCTCGGGAACGCGTGGAGATATTGAGTTGATATTAAAACTCTCTCTCTTGAAGCTGTGAAAAAATCAAACTTCTAAGTTAACGAAAAATAAAGATGCGGTCTATATCCGTTTACGTCTCAAAAAACGTATATTTCGACAATCTCGCGGAAATCAAAATTCATAGGGTACTTCCCGATGACCCAGAATCCTGACATTTTGCATAAAGTAAGGTCTTATAGTACAAGTATAGGAATAAATCTAGAAATTGTAAATTTGTTGTTACGTCACAACAAAAAAACAATTTTGCGATTCGGAAAAATCTTCGGGACTCCATTCGGGAATTGAACTGTTCACATAGGTAAGTTTGTACGGAAACCTCAGGGCGCGAGTGCGACTCTCACTTGCCCAGTATTTTTGTTGAGGACTTTGACTAGAACCAAACATATTTTCCCTCAGTTGCCCTTTGCGTTCAATGGCCACGGGTGTCCCTTTCAGAAGTCAACCCATGGCTTCAGTAGGCTTCGGCTCTGCTGGGCCTTACGATTACGCTGAGATCTCTTTGAGACGCACGTGGAACACTACGTGCCGTCGACGACTCGAACTCGGTCTGGATGGTTACCGGATGGCCAGACGGCGAGCTACCCATTGCTCGTCGTCCGTAAGCCCACTCTTGGTGACTGGAAGTCGGGGTCGTGGTCCCAGAGGCTGGGACGTGCGGACGTCCATTTCTTCACGCGTACGGTCGTCTCCTTCGATAATATTCTCTGAACCCAATAAGTTTTAACCGAATAAATTCCAACTTTATTTTCAAAGTTAGTAAATGAGAGTGCTATAGAGCTATTATAGGTTACTATTTGACGTGTTTGACACCTCCTAACGGGTTCGATTGTATTTTCAAACCATCCAGGGTAATCAAATGTACAAATTCAATCCGGTCACGCAGTTTAGAAAGAGTTAGTTAACACACACACGAACATAAAAAAATATGTAGAGAAAGACTAACTTCATCCTATTGGTTACAGCGTTGTCTCTCCCGAAATCAAATAGAATCCGTCTTCAAGTCATCTACGTACATCCTTTATAAAGCCAACAACGCCTATTCTATTCAAAACATGCTATTCAATGGCGTTTCCTATTCCTTACGGTATCTGTGATACATTTCAGCTGCATTGTTTACTCAACAATGTCTTGGTGTAGATTGCAGATGTTAACACTTAAGTAACGTGTATTCAGGACTGTATCTCCATCTTAATGTTCAGCTGGTCCGCTTGTTGCCAACGAGTAAGATGAACTTGTTTGCGGTGTCACGTACAATTTACGTGGTTAGATTTAAAAAACTAAGAAAATTAATAATAATATTTTTATTTGGAATAACTTAAGTTTATAGATTAGCGAGAAGAAATATGTAACCAAAATTTATGTAGCTCAAATTATGATTTCCATGGGTAGTGTGAAAACGAAATCCGGGGCCCTGGGACGAAGGCAACAAAAGAATAGGAGTGGATTTTTAGTCAGTAAAAGTCTGAAACTATCTCCCGCTCCGCCCAAGAGCGAGATTTGACATTAGATGATTTTGCCACCTAAAAAAAAAACTCATAATATGATTTAAAAGAGTTAGGTACATAATAAAAAAGAAGATAGAAACAAAAGTAAAATACTGTGCGCAGCAGGCTATCAACGCCCAATTCAAGACATATGCCCTGAGACAAAACAATAATTAATAATTATTTTAATATAATCAATATCATTGTGTATGTATGTGTGTATTTTGTGTAAATTTGACTGTTATATTATGGGAATCATTTCCTGAAAATAAACGATTATTATTATTATAAAAAAAAACCAGATCATAAATTACCTAAGCATAATAATAATAAGACTAAATATATACACTATGTGGTTACTAGGTTATATATATGTACAGTGGAGGTGGGGATAAGGATGTGTGTATGTGTGTTTCAACCGCAAATATGCTTTCTGTAGGTCCCTAAAGTTGAAGGGTAAAATTTACTAGTCCATAAATATATCTGTAATACTGTATGGATCAGAATGTTAGCCTGTGAAAAAGACGGAGGAAAAAGATTGTGTGTAGTGGAGATGAGAATTTTAAGACGGTTATTAGATGTGACGAGAATAAAGTTAAAAATGAGTATATTATAGGACGTTTGAATATCGCGCCATTGACAGAACAGTTGAAAGGGAATCGCTTGTCTTAGCTGCGATCATGTGAAGAAAAAGTACACATGATCGCACCATTTATAAAGACTTGTGACTTTCACCAGGCCCGTATTTTGGATTACGGTCTATTCTTTCACTAGAGAGGAGCCCTGAGTCCGAGCAGTGCGATCATTAAAAGGCCGATTATGCTTATGACTGCTTGTCTAACCACCACAAAAACGAACAAAAATCGTAATGGAGTTCGGTCATTGTTCGGCTTTTCTAATATCGACAATGAAGTAACAAGAACTCCTAATTGACATTTTTACAATTTTACTTTTTTTACGTAGATAGACTTTTGTGAAGGTTGACAGGATAGAATGGAAGAAAAAAACGTGTCGTGCCGACCCCAAATAAGATGGGACAAGGGCAGGAAGATGATGATGATGACGTAGATAGACTTTTAATCATCGATTGCGTAGCTGGTAAATAAGATATAGAGAAACAAAAAAAAAAGTAACAAAAACAACTAAACTTATATCTTATTTTAAAAATAAGTTAGTTGCTTTTGCCAGGTCACGCAAACGATTATTAAAAGTCTATATACGTAAAAAAAGTAAAATTGCGAAAATGTCAGTCAGGAGTTCTTGTCACTTCATCGTCGATATACCATGGTTAATATTTAAGTAAAGCACCTACCTGTTTTCCCCATTTTATTTCAAGCAGATCATATATAGGGCAGTGGGTCGAACCTCTTATATTTTGAGCGCATTCTTCGTCAAGCGAGCGACATTATGAGACTCTATTCACATGGCTTAAGGTGTGCGGAAAACAACATTTACGATGGGAAGGAAAGAGTATGTTGAGGTCAGGGTTATAATAGGTATCTACTTACTGGTTTTTATTGATTGAACTAGGGTTGTTTGACTACCCTTTTATATAAAAATAAATAAGAAGAAGGGATCATAAAATTGTTACAAAGGTGAACTGAAACTGGAAGAAATTTCTTTTAGAAATATGCAGCTTTGAACAATTTTTTTTAAACTGTTTCTTCCTCCAATATAATGTGTGTACAAAAATTATAAAATAATTAAATAAATAAATATTGCTTCAAGTTTCAGGCGATTTTGCACCTTCTGTCGTTAGCAAAGCAACTGATCACTGCCGTCTTGGTTTTTATATTTCTCTCTCTTTTGATGACCTTTAAAGCTATCATTTTGGTACTAAATTTTCAATGTGAATTCAGATGAAGATGTCAGGCAATAAAAACTTTTCACAAAAATAAAATAACTGACTTCACTAAAAAAAACCGGGCAAGTGCGAGTCGGACTCGCTCCCTGAGGGTTCCGTATAAACACACCTATGTAAATAGCAAATCTTATTAACAAATAAGGAGTGATTTGCTTGTCATAGCTAACCCCCATCTGTCTGTCTGTCCGGATCTTTTATCTCGGAACCGTATCGAGTTGAAATAAGAACTATGTACTCAGATCTGCGGTCACTTGAAACTGAAAAAATCAAACTTATAAGTTAAAAAATCAAACTTATAAGTTAAAAAATCAAACTTATAAGTTTTGTTTACAACCGTTATGTCGCAAAAAAAAACGTATATTTCGACACTCTCAAGAGAAACAAAATTCATATGGTACTTCTTCTTGACCCAGAATTCTGAAATTTGACATAAAGCGAGGTCTATTAATAAATCTGAAAACAGTACATTTTCTGTTACGCCAAAAAAAAGTTTTTTTTTGCGATTCGGAAAAATTTTCGAGACTTCATTTAGGAATTGAAATATTTGTTTAGGTAAGTTTGTGCGGAACCCTCGGAGCGCGAGTTGGACTCGCAATCGCCCAGTTTTTTTAGTGAAGACAGTTTTTTTTGTTAAATTTTTTTGTGGGGCCATTCAGGGCCGACGCTGCGAACCAGGGCTGCGGATTGTTCCAAAATGCTATCGCAGCTCGCAATAAAGGGCAGCTGAAGGTACACTGTGGGTTTTAGTCAGTAAAAGTCTGATACTTCTTCTGGCTCCACACAGAGCGCGAAAGTTATTTCATGATTTCCAACGTAATAAAACAAACCTTGTAGTAGTTGTATTGTACTGAATATGTGGCTAAAATTATGTTTTTTACGTTTCAGGTCCAAACGAGGCCAAGTACGACCAGACGCTGATAGATGTCCGGCAAGAAGTAGCTAATAGGATACGTGATGTGGTGCAGAATCAGTCGATTTCCCTTGTAAGTGTCTTTTGGAGATAAAAAAAGGCAATTTTAATTTAAAACTACACGTCTCAGTAATGATAATATTATAGTCAAACGGGATGGAATAGGAACGCAGGGGTGAATAGGAACAAAAGTTTGAAGGAGATCTTCGCGTTAATTAACAATTTTTCACAGCATTTAAGTACTCCTATTTATTCATTAATTGTAATAAAAACGGATGCTTTCATAGAAATCAATAATATAAATATATATCAATGTGAAAAACCTAAGCAAAGTTTTGTTCCTATTCACCCCATTTTACGGTATTCAAACATATACCGTCTTGTATTTACTTATCACACTTAATATTAGAAAGGCCAACGTCACTATGAGACGTGTGTGTGCATGTGTGTGTGCCTATATATGTTTGTAATTCCTTCGCGCTCAACTCACGGACACAACGGACTTGTATGAAACTTAGTACCAGCGTAGACCCATATCCTAAAGTGGAACAGAGGACACTTTTAATTCGGAGAATATATTCCATTACGATAATTTCCACTTTCACGCCGGCAGAAATCAGTATTAAGGTAGGTACATAAGAGTGTAAAAAAAAACTCACTAATAACTACATAGTACAAAACAAAGTCACTTCCCGCTGTCTGTCTCTATGTATTCTTAGATCTTTAAAAGAATGCAACGGATTTTGATACGGTTTTTTTTAATAGATAAAGTGATCCAAGAGGACGGTTTATATAAATATAAAACATGCATAATACAGTAGAGAAACTTTGATAATTTTAGATATTTCTAATGTGATGTCGTAAATAAACACATTTTTTTGCGCTTAAATTGCAAACGCTGCCTGAGCCCTACGAAATAGATCAAAATGATGTACTACAATATTGTACACTTTAAAAAGGTCTACAAAAAAGTCGACGATGATATTTGTCTATTTCTTAGGGATAACCCACAATAACCATATCGCTATCGCGGGTCGTTAGTTATATATTTAATTCTTCTGTGTTTGTCACCTAACTTTTCATAAACGGCTCGACAGATTTGGATGAAATTATTATGTGTATATTTTAGTGGGTCCTTAGGTGGTTTGATTGAAGATTGATTGTAGTAAAATTGAACCCAATAGATGGCGTTGCAATCGGGTGCTCAATTTTATGTCTGACAAAAAAGTGAGTAATACTGTAATAGTGAACATATAAATTGAAACAAAGTATTATGTTTAACAGTAGAAAGAAAAACACTATTAGGCACAATGCCATACGACAAAACGTGCAATTGAATGTTTATCAGCTGCTTCTGCGCCTACGCAGGTCTGCTGGAGAAAATAGGTTACTAGTGTACAAGATAGACTGTTTTTACATGTAGAGTTAATAATGAGGTGGTAACAGATTACGATTGATTGAATGTGAAACTGTGATTTGTGTATGAAGCTGTTTAGATCGAATTAGAATGTTTGTAGGGAGTTTAAATGTGATTCTTTTGATAGACATAATAGTCATAGAATTTGTTGGCAAGGGATTCTTACAAACCACAAAGATATTACATTAAAGTTTTTTTTATTGTGTCGGAAAATCATCTTATGACAAATTTCGCTCTTGGGCGGAGCGGGCGATAGTTTTGTCCGGCTGTCCTGTAACCGTCCGGAACGAGCCCAAGTCGTCGACGGCGCGTATTATTCCACGCCCGCCTCAGGGAGATGTCAGCAAATCGTAGGGGCCCAGCAGGATTGAAGCCTACTGGGGCCATGGATAGTGTGAAAACGAAATCCGGGGCCCTGGGACGAAGGCAACGAAGGAACAGGAGTGGGTTTTTAGTCAGTAAAAGTCTGACACTATCTCTCGCTCCGCTCAATAGTGAGATTTGTCATAAGATGATTTTCCCACCCAATAAAAAAATAAAAATATAAAAAAACTGTGTTCGGTGAGACCCTGCGTCATGCGGAAGGTAAGGACGCCATGAGGTCTTTCCATTCACGCCTCAAAGAGGGGACTTACCACCATAATTGTGGCGTGCCCAATTACGTTGAAGTTAAAACATTATGTTGTAATGGTAATGTTCCCGACTTACGAGTCCGAGTGCTAATGACCCCGACTTACGAGTTGTAGGTTGCAGGTTCAAACCTAGCCAGGCGCATTACTTCGTGTTATTTATTTCATCATCACGCTCTCAAAACGGGTAAGGAAAACATCGTAAGGAAACCGGCATGTCATAGAACTAAAAATTCGAAGACACGTGGATTACGGCCCATCCCCTAAAGGAGGCTTGAGTCTCAGCAGTGGGAACATTAAAAGGCTGATTATTCTAAACATTATTGAAAATACGTTTATCATTAAACAATGTCAAATCAAACAAAATAAAAGATGTCAAACCAATAAAAGTATTACAAATTAATAGACTTCAAATCATTAGAATTTGAAATACATAAATATATTATTAAATAAAAAAAAAACACGGTATATATATTTTTTTATTGATATAGGTACACTAGTGTAGCAGTAGGTAAATCCTACTGCTATCCCATCTGAGAGTAAGGAGCGAAGTAATCGTTGATAGTGAGGCGCATTAGTTTATTAAACAGCCTTTTCACTCTAGCCTTGAAGACACCTAAATTATAATTACGGTCTGTGAAAGTTCGAGTACCAAATAAAATATCATTTCGTCAAAGGAATAAATTGTGCTTGCTCTTTCAAAGAAGCTTTAAGGCTGCCCATTGTCGGGGCACCTAACATCCTTATCATCCTAAATGGGGTTAGTAGTGGAAAAGATCTTCCTGCACTGTGTTTTGCCTTTCGATGCCTCGAACATCTCACAACATCCTCTTCTAGGCATGCCTGACTTTTACCTACTCTCTTCAATAAACGCAGTATGACGTTATCACATAATCACATATTTGAAAAGCGTTTGCATGTATGTGTATGTTTTTACCTTTTCACGCTCAAAAGGCTTAATGAATTTCGATGAAATTTGACATACGGTTTGAACATATCCTGAAATAGCACTGGTACTTACTATCCCGATAGTATGTTGCCTTGGGATAATTTTCTGCTTTCAAGTAGACAAAGCCGCTAGCAGAAACTAGTATAGTAATATGATTCTCTTTTGTCACCAGAACAGCAAAGACTTCGATCTGTTTCCCTACATAGAAGACTACTTAGTGGAGTACGAGGCCAACTACACGGAGTGTATGAAACATCTCAATAGCAACAACCCTGAGAAGAAGACCTGGACCTTCTGGAACGCCATGTTCTACGCTGGCACTATTTATACTACTATAGGTAAGACAAGTTACATAGTCCAACTATATGGATTGTATGAAGGATGTCAATGATGACACTAAGAAGAAGATTTGGAACTTCTTGAGTACTACGTTCTACGACAGCACTATTTGTACCAGGTAAGTTTATTCCACACCGAAATTGCACAGAATGCATGAAGAAGACCTGGACCTTCTGGAACGCCATATTCTACGCCGGCACTATTTAAACCACTATAGGTAAGACAAGTTACATAGTCCAACATTGATTGCATGAAGGATGTCAATGATGACACTAAGAAGAAAATTTGGAACTGCTTGAGCACTACGTTCTACGACGGCACTATTTGTACCAGGTAAGTTTATTCCGCACCACAATTGCACAGAGTATATGAAGAAAACCTGGACCTTCTGGAACGCCATGTTCTACGCTGGCACTATTTATACCACTGTAGGTAAGACAAGTTACATACCCCAACTACATGGATTGCATGAAGGATGTCAATGATGACACTAAGAAGAAGTACCAGGTAAGTTTATTCCGCACCACAATTGCACAGAGTGCATGAAGAAGATTTGGACCTTCTGGAACTATTTTTACCCCTCTACGTAAGACTTTTGGTATTGTTCTGTAAGAAAGGTCGGTTGCGTAACACTAACAACCGGCATGAGAATGTGCGTGTGTCGCGTTCGGCGCTCCGATTGGCCCAGTCCTAGCTCTTAACCAATCAGAGAATCAAACTTAAGGAAACGTTTTGGTCGCATTCACTTAAAAACAACTCTTACTAGGTATCCTGATGCATGAACAGAAACGAAGCTACAGGAGTAGATATGTATGGGACCTTTCTGTAGTGTCTGCATACCGCCGTGCAAAAAGAGGTGAGGTTGTATTTAGTTAAACGCGAGTCTATAAGTAATAATAAAAAAGGTAAGTACAGTTACATAAGTAGACCTCTTCGTGTTTTGGAAATCGGAAAGCACGTTAACGGTCTCGGTTGGGAATCTTAATCAGCAGCCCAAAAGTTTGAAAAGTGGTCTAAGAAAAGAGATTATAGTGTTGCATGTAAAATACTGATACTCAGTTTCGGGCTTCATCCGATTAGACTGGAAGACAATCCTAAATGTAGTTGGATGAGGTATTATCCCAGAGCATGGCCTAAAGTAATGGATTAAAAGTTAAAAAGTTTTTAACATTGGATCAACGGTTGGGGAGTGAGGTCTAGTAGGTTCAGAAACTGTCAGAGATGGGTAAAGACGCCCATCTTTTTTAGTGCCAAATTATAGAATTTTCGAGTAATATCAGGTCTGTACCTGGAATCTGAGTAATACGCTTGTGATTTTTCCGTAATTTTATTTGAAACAGACTGTTTGGAATCAATTAATTATACAGTCGATTTGTCGTCATCTCGTTAGAGAAATCCAACATCTCGTTAATTTCTACAAAAGTCTTATTTAGGTACTAGGTATTGAGCTAGTATTTAAATATAGATTCGTAGTAAAAAAGCTAAGTGTTAAACGCCTGATATTCTGTAATAGCAGTCATTTGTAAAACGCAGCACGATAAAAAATCTTTCAGGCGCACAAACCATTCACAACTGTTTTAGCAGAAATGAATAAAAACAGAACAAAATAATGCATTGTTTCAGCTGCATTTAGTAGTTAACTGTTCAAAGCAGTCATAATTTATTTGCTTTTATAAAGGTAAACCAAAACACAGTGATGTATTTTTTATGTCGGTATAAACGAGTTACACAAAGCGGCTTAGACACAGGAAATAAATTCTTTATTCTAACTCTCTCTAGGAACGTTTTATTTCTCTTATTTTACTACCTATTCACACTTTATTTTGATAGCGTTTGTTTTCATTCAGAGTTGTTTTATCTTAGTGCTCTATTTATAAGAAGAACAAGTTTAAATTGTAAGTTTTCATTAAATTTGTTAAGTTGTAGCTTGAGCTTTTGATCAGAAGTTTTAATTCTAAGAAAAGGAAACAGTTTTTTTCTAAAGAAGCGAAATTAAATGACGAACAATTTCCAAATCAACAATAAGAGGGCAATTTATGTGAAACATCACGTACTTCTAATAAAAACTTACGTCAACAGCACCTCTGCCTATTTATATCTCAACATTTATTCTGATATATTATAAGCAATACATCGTGATTCCACTTTAAATTGACCTTTACTAATCGACGTGTTCCAACAAGTAGCTACTAGAGTTTCAGCAGAACGTGTCAAATAACGATGGTCACTCGTGTCGAGCACATTTTCTAGAGTACGACTGCAAATGCGAACTGGACTGAATTTAGGTGTAGTTGTTTTAATTTTGGAACGCTGCCCGGCTGGCTTGGCGCTCTTCCGCTCAGTAGGCGCGTCACAAACTCGCGGCGTGTATCACGAAAACTGTGACAACATTTACCATTCAAAGTTCCACATAAAAGTCTGTGAAAATCGTAATAATTGCCGGTGTATCTTCTCAGCACAAACTGTGATTATTTCTTAACGAACAATGAACTGCACTCTCTTATCAATGGACGTTTGTTTACGTCCAAAACTCTGGAGTGGCCAAAATAGATTCTTTTATTAGAAATTTGCCTCGACCCCGATAGTAAAGAAGTTTGTTGTTGGGATCGCGAACGAGAGGTAAGTTTACACTTATTGAATTCTTATCGTTGTTGGCTTGCGTGATCTTATTTGTGTCATAATTATTGGCAGGAGACATATTATTCACTGCCAAGCTTGATATCGTTCTGATTCTTTTGATCGAGTTCAATTCCCTTAGTCTATTGTGAGCGGTTGTGATATCACAACTTTATTTTTTCAGTTACGGTGTGAGTGAAAGTTGGTGGTGATGAGTGATAGCGAATCCCCAGAAAAAGACGAAGTAACATTGAAGTTATCGATTCCAACAACACAAGCTGATTTTGTATCTCAAACAGCGAGTCAACCAGTGATTAAATCGCCTGAAATAAGACTAAACGAAGAGGAGATCATGGAAGAAGACAGGCAAAATATGTCCATAAGGAAAAGACGAAACCTGTCTAAAAACAGAGGTACTGCTGCAAGACAAAGAGAAAAGACACCAGAGCCTAGTAGAACTTTAAAACCTCATGAGGATACCCCCACATCTGATGATGAAGAAACAAAACCACAGTTACCTCGCCCAAATTCTAGGGAAATTGAAGCTGATAGTACTTACGAAGAGATGAGACGTTTAGTTCAAGAAAAAGCAAATGATAAAGATCCTGTATACGACTTAGACACAGATGAAGTTCTCGAGCAAAGAGCAATGGCTGCTCAAGAGCGTAGACGCAGAAGTATTTCACCATTTGCTATACCGGAAAAAGAAGAAATAATAAATCTTTTAGAACGCAAAGGAAGCTTTATAGATCCTACTAATAAACTCTTGTCGACTAACTACGCCCTGACACCTAAAGACGAAGATAGATCTCGACGTAGTTCACTAACAATTGAACCTCCTAAAGAATTAAAACATGTTCTCTCTACTCCTTCTCCTGTCAGCAGCTCTCCAAAAGAGGCATTCCCCTTTGTTTTGCCCACAACTCCTAAAAAACTAGAAGAAGTTGTTTATCCTGATGAAAAAAAACCAGAAGAGGTTAAGACTCTGAAAACACCAGTCAAAAATGAAGAGGTATTTACGTTTGAAGATAAAGATATTAAGAAACCTGTTAAAACGACTACAGCTAAATCAGAAACACCGGGTGAACTTGTAACAAAAGTGATCCAATTAGAAAGAACGCCTAGCAGAAAACTCATACCAGAGAATAAACCTAATGTAGAAGTGAGAGAAAGGATAGTTAGAACTCCCAGCAAGAGATTGAGTACAGAAATTAAGCCGATTGTTATGAAACAGCAACCTAAACAAGTAAAAGATGAAGAAAAACGTTCGCCACCCATCAAACCGGCCCGCAGCAAATCTGCTTCAAGATTTGGGGTCAGTTTTTTCATAAAACTCTTTTTTGTACTGTTTGTCGCTTTGTTAATAGCACTCTATTTCCAATTGACATAATCCCAAGTCCTGCAATACAGTGATCACTATGTAAATAGTTTACCATAATTTTGTAGAATGAGAGAAGCAACTAATTATAATTTATCCATAATAACATTTACAGAATAAAACTAGTGAAAGTGAGATGAGTGAGGATCAACACAATGCCAAAGTAGAACCACCAAAACGTAGAGCAATGCCTGTGCCACGACGATACACGAAGAATAAAATGTCACCAAAAGTAGATCGATCGCAGTCTGTCAATCGCGCTGAAGCCGTTAAAGTGGTAGATAAAACTGGAACAGGTATGAGTCAGACCAGTCGAGAGATCATTGAGTTGATGGAAAAAGCTCGAGCGCGAAGCTTATCTATGCCCAAAGATGATCCTCGACTTCCAACAGAATACAAGGCTAACCACAAAACTTTGAAGACTCCCAATAAAACACCGGTCAACCTGAGGCAGTCTAGATCACGAGGCGTCTCCTGTCCTAAAACTATTCAGATTATAAGTGAAAAAGAAATTCTAGCTGGTTTAATGAAGAGTCAAAAAACAGAACTGGATCAACGTAGTAGGCAAAGCTCCGGGTACATTGATGCTAGCCAGTCTGAGTATACGTCCAGTTGTTATTCTTCATCCCCAAGTGAAAATGAATTTGACTTTGATTTAAAAGAGCGGACCGCGGAGTTGACGCGGAAACTTGATGTTTTGAGTCGAGAAGTTGATAGACGTGAAATGATGACGGGTATCATATTAGGAGCAGATGACAATACTGCCCCTAGAGTCGAAAAAACCGAACAAAAATCAGGGTTAAGGAAGCGATCTATAGCAGAATCTAAAAATGCAACAAGGAAAGAAAACAAGGAGCTTGCTATGGAGAAAAAGGCGAGAAAAAAATCTTTAGAAGACAAAAACAAAAAGGTTGTTAGATCAAGATGGAAATTCATAGCGAATTGGCAAGACTTTAAACAAGAACAGAGAATTCATTGCACTCAAATAAGGAATTTACGAAACAGATGCATTATTGACCTGCTCATATTGATCATAATGTGTGGTCTTGGTGGGATGATGTTTAAGACATTAGAAGGATCATTCGAAAATGCGTATAAATGTAGTACAAGAAATGTCAAAAGGGACTTTATCGAAAATCTTTGGCGAGGAAGTCATAATCTGAGGGAGGAAGATTGGAAGTCGATGGCAAGGAAGAAGTTGTTTGAATTTGAGAACCAGCTGCATACGGCACACGAGGCTGGAGTTACTTCGTACAGCGGCCAGAGATCATGGAACTTTATGAACTCATTCGTCTACTGCTTGACGTTAGTCACAACTGTCGGTAAGATTAATATAATATACACTTATCCATACACGACAAATAACTCACACGAATTCTGCTAGGTATTTTTTAGTCTTATTATTGTGTTTTATTTTTTTCCACTTCATTTGACAGTATTATTTTTATATTTTTTTTTTATATTAATAAAAATAATGAATTCGCACATTTTTTTATTTCATAATTTGTATTATATTTATTGTTTTATTCGTGTCTTCAATTAATTACTTACACTTAATTTTTTTTTTGCTTTTTTTTATATCTACTGGTTTCAATACATGTTTTAAGACTTGAAAATTGATGTATTACAGGTTATGGTCACATTGCTCCAAAGACGACTTCTGGCCGAGTAGCAACCATAGTATATGCAACCATCGGTATACCACTCTTCTTGATTCTCCTGGCAGACTTCGGTAAACTCTTCACCAGAATTATCAAATTCTTCTGGGCGTATATAAGAAGGTTCTACTACACCAGGAGTTGTCGGAAAGTTAGAAGAACCGTACCGATGCAGGTATATTATATATTTATGTAAATTTGTTAGAGAGAAAAAGTATTCTAAATTTTAGATCTTCATTAGCCATTCGATAAAAATCTCACCGCAAAGTTTATGGAATAGTGACATGCCAACCTCTTGGATCAGGTGAAACGATAGCTCACTTTGAACTTATTTCATCTACATTTTCATGGCTTTTTTTTTATTGGGTGGGAAAATCATCTTATGTATTACAAATCCCGCTCTTGGGCGGAGCGAGAGATAGTGTCAGACTTTTACTGACTAAAAACCCACTCCTGTTCCTTCGTTGCCTTCGTCCTAGGGCCCCGGGTTTCGCTTTCACACTACCCGTGGCCAGTAGGCAGTGGGCACACCTCCACCGTGTCCTCCGGGCGGTCCACACAGTGGCGACACCCGGGCGTCGTTTTCGCACGAATCCGGTTGAGGAACTTCCCGAACTTACCGTGTCCGGTGAGAACCTGCGTCATGCGGAATCATTTTCATGGCTAGTGTTTCTAGAATAGTCTAATACTATTATCTAGTACTAAGTAAGGAATGACGCATTAATGGCATGCAAGCTATTGATTGACTTGTCATAGAAAATTCTGGGCACAACATCAAAAAGAAGTTTTAAGTTTTGAATTACCTATCTATCTCATAATAATTGTGAAGTCCAATTATGAAATCAAAAATTTAGTACCTTATTGACAGACTTTGTCCTCAGACAAATCTAATAAAATTAAAACTTTCTTTTTAACACACCTCTAACCAAATATTATTGCAAAAAAAAAAATATTAATTCAGTTCGAGCACACAGTTTTCAAAAACATTCGATTTACTTACAAATAACAAAAAAAAAAAAAATAGACTACTAAATAGAAATATTGAAATTAAAAAATATGTATTGTTGTTCTTTGTTTTATAGATACCTATTAATAAATAGTTAACATATAACATTTTTTTAAAATTAGAATTGTATGAATAACTAGCTTCTGCCAGCGGCTTCGCGCGTGAAAGTTCTTCTCTGTACAAACTTTGGACCCCCGTTTTACCCCTTTAAAAGGTGAATTTTCGAAAATCCCATCTTAACGCTCGCCTGCGTCATAAAAGGAAGTCTTGTACAAAATTTCACGTTCCTCGTCCCAGTAGTTTCGTCTGTGCGTTGATATGTCAGTCAGTCAGTTACTTCTTTCTTCTGATTCTGTAGTGGAGATCACGTACCGGAAGACGCAGCGTTGGAACGCATCCTACAAGGTGGACCGATGACCTGGTAAAGGTTGCGGGAATCCGATGGATGCAAGACGCACAAGACTGTTCATTATGGCGAGACTCGGGGAGGCCTATGTCCAACAGTGGACGTCTATCTGTTGAAATGACGTACCACGGTTTCGAGCTGGCTTCATTTCTAAATTACTTACCAGATGTAAATTTTCGGCACATCGCGGAGGAATGTTAGATTTTGGCGCCGTGTTTACGATATTTTACTAAACATATTACTTATACAAGGTCTTAAAAAATTAACTTTAAGAATTTCGAGGGGACATTGTACTCTTCATTATGAACAACTTTTACTATGGGACCAAACCTGAAATAGCGAAAAAAAAATCAGTTGTTCCCTACGTTTATGTTCGCTTAACTCGTAAAAATGTATAGAGCAGCTGATTTTTTCCCTGCAGCTGGTCCCATAGTAAAAGTTGTTCATAATGAGGAGTACAATGTCCCCTCGAAATTCTTAAAGTTAATTTTTTAACACCTTATATACAGAAAATTCATATGATACTATCACATTCACATTTTAATAAACTTTGCATATTTTAGAAACAATACATTACGTTGAGAATTGTGCTTAGTAAAGTATTTTTATGCAATTAATTACGTTTGCCTTTGGTATTTTATTCAATTACATATCGTTAGAATGTCAAGAACACATTTTATGTTAATTAACATTGTAAAAAAGATTAACTGTCTGTGTTCGAACACAAATGCTGGCCACAATGGAGCGGAGAAAAATAAATATAATGGTTGATTTAATTTATTTTTATACTCTTTGTTGTACGAGTGAAAGAAAATCGCACATTATTTGAGAATTAGCACTTTTGGTTTTACTAAATCAAAACCGAGAGATATAAAAGATTATTATTTACTAGCTCCAGCCAGCGGCTTCGCCTGCGCTAAAGTAGGTTTCTCTATACAAACTTTGGACCCCCGTTTCATCCTCTTAGGGGGTGAATTTTGGAAAATCCTCTCTTAGTGCTCGCCTACGTCATAAAAAAAACCTTGTGCAAATTTTCACGCATCTAGTTCCAGTAGTTCGGCTGTGCGTTGATATGTCAGTCAGTTTATCCTTTTATATATATAGACTAGCTTCTGCCAGCGGCTTCGCCTGCGTAAAAGTAGGTTTCTCCATATTAAATAGATAAATTTTATTATACAGTGAATTAATTCTATAATGATGACTTTATAACGTAATGCTTCTTTTGACCTCAAAAAATTGACATTGTTCCAATTTTAAAATTTATTTCGTCTTTTATTGACATTTTTATGAATTTATTTTGACATTTTTATTTTCGACATGTAATTACTTATTGCGTTATTGACACTTGTATTTTTATTCCATTTAATTTGTATTATTAATTTATTTGACATTTTTTTTTATTATAATTATTTGTGTCCATGTGAACTTATAAATTTTTTGAAGAAATTAAAAAACACAAGTGATTTGCAATAAATTGAATTAAAATATGCAGTCCTTGAAATAAAATCCTTTTATTACTCGGTTTTAAAGTAAAATTACAACAAACAACGTAAATTCAATTCCCTCATACTTGCTGTTCCAATACTTGGTTTCGGCCGTAATGACGTGGTACACCGCACGCCTCGCCACCGTCTACTATGCATTACAACGTTTTAGCCGTATTATGTTTAATAAATCCTGTTACTGTAACAAACGGTACACGAGAATTTGGTGGAGTATCAAATCTGTTAATAAATGTATAAGATAAATGATATTTATTTTGCAAATAGGTTTTTTAAAAACACATTTAAACGTCAATTTCTTTTTGTCAATTTAATCTAGATGAAGCCAATGTTTCTTAGCTGACTACCCTAAGAAGAAACTTCGAAACAAACTCAGGGGTCAAAGTTTATTTTAAAGTCCATATAGCAAACATGTAATGGTCAAATCATATGAGAACCATGCACGTTAGAGTCTGAGATGGTCTTTTGAAAAAAGAACCACACAGTTCAGAGCGGACCTGTCCAGTTAGTGCAAGCATTTGTCAGTATTCGTGTAGCTCAACTCAGAACTACTAAGGAACTCAACGAATTGACGAACAATATCAAAGAAAGAAAATTTGGGTAGGCCGCAAAAAGTACTCAAAAATTACTATAATTCAATACAATGGAATGTTATAATAAAATGGTCAGTTCGCTACATTTTATTCGGGAGTTTAAAAATAATAATACAATTAGATTACATTTAAAATGAAATAACTCAATTATTTACATACTAAGACACAATATATTGACTCAAAGTCAATATGTATTGAAAAGACGGTCGGTTTGTTAATTTATTAGGTATGCATTTATCATTTTATTGAAGTCCATTGCTGGAAAAAAGTTTCCCTAATCGCATGTCAATTACCTCGATTCATGGCTGTTTTTATCCGGTTCGGTTTTACTAGATAGCTCTACATAAATAATTAATTAAAACCAATAGTACATTTTGATACAAGTGGAGAAAGTTTGTCATTGCGACCGAGACGGAATTCACTCAAGCCATAGGCGAGGGCGTTATAGAGCCGAAAGCTGCAATATTAAATTTCCACGTGTATCAAACGACGTTTTTGTAAACAGTTACGAAGAAATAAATAAACGGGGGTTGATGCGTAACTCGTGGGGGTTACTTAGCACCCAGTCTGATACGATAAATACATTAAACTGAGGCGGAGGTGAGCTCGCGTACTTTTCCACACTAATGCGAAAAAACAAAAAATTATGTGCCTAAAAGCGATAGGGATAAAAGCGGCTTTTCGAGTAAGCGTATTGAAAAATAAACTTATTTAAAATATGCTGATGACATATTTTTTGTAAAGGTTTTCCAACACACAAGTGCGCCGCAGCGATCGACGTTACCTCTAATAATGAGAATCATATAAATATAATCTTAGAGTAAAATATTTTTCATAATAACAGGACAGTCTCTGTTGTTACTAACAGAAAACAAAGCGAATGTTCTCTTTTTACACAGTAATGATTGTGCTCCGGGCTAGATGTTGTCTTACATTCTTATAAACCTTTATTTTACGTTCGCCAAATTCACGTTCAAAGTCGAGAAAATAACATGAAATTTTGTTAAATTTCAGGAAATGATGAAGGGACTAAACATCGTCTATGATGTCGTTCGTCGTCCGTCACAAATATTCACCGAAGAAGATATTGAAGAAAGTCCTGATGGCGTGCAGCCTCCACCAGTTGAGAGGAAGCCAAGTGACGTGCCTCCACCATTGCCACCAAAACCTGGTACTCTACCAAGAGAAGTCGACCTTGAGACTGACATGGAAACCCCAGCTCCATCAGTCTTCGAAATAGATGATGAGTTCAACCTGCCTATCTCTGTTGCCGTCTTCATTCTTCTCACATATATTAACATAGGTGCAGTCGTCTACAGTTTATGGGAGAAATGGAACTTCTTCGAATCCTTCTACTTCATTTTCATATCTATATCTACAATTGGGCTTGGTGATCTAGTCCCCGACCATCCTATGTTCATGATGGCTTCTATATTATACTTAGTGTTTGGATTTGCTCTTACATCTATGTTCATCAACGTCGTCCAAGTGAAGTTATCTAATACATTCAAACAGGCTAGTGCTAAGCTCGGTGCCACTATAGGTTTGAAGGTTGCTGAAGAGGACGGAAGTCTAGTTCCTATAACACCACCTGCTACAGAAATCGTCCCGGTCCATAAACCAAAAAGTGAAATAGATGAGAGCAAAAGTAAAGAGCTTGATGATAATGATACTAAAAATAGATAATTATAGTTTCACAACTCAAAAAATAATTCTCGAATTTAATGTTTTATTTAAGCCCCGTATAACGAAATGTTGGAAAGAGCTCTCGGACCTATCAGAGTCAAACAATTTATTTTATAGACTCTTATTATTATTTTCCATTACAAAAATGGAATGATTCGTGATAACGCAGTGCTGGTAACATAACGTAGTAACCATGGTATTAAGTAATATCGTTGCTGTAAGCATGTAAAAGGTGATAAATAGTTACTAATTATTAAATTTTAATTAAAATCTTAATGTGTTTGTTGCTGTGTGTGTAAATAAAGATTTTTTACATGTTGTTCTTTTTTTTTTTCGGTGGGAAAATCATTTTATGACAAATTCCGCTTTTGGGCGGGGTGGGAGATAGTGTCAGACTTTTACTGACTAAAAATCCACTCCTGTTCCTTCTTTGCCTTTCGTACCAGGGCCGAGTCTTCCTTTCAGAATCAGACCCTTGGCCTCAGTAGGCTTCGACCACTTGTTTTTCTTTTCAATTTAGGACTAGCAAAACGCAGCTATATATAGGTACTATAAACAACATGTAATATAGTGAATGCATAATCTGAAAGTAGTAAAAAAATTGGCTACTGAATCGATATCAGCTATTTTTAATTTTAAAAATTCTGAAATCGGTAGGAACAGTTAAAAAAATTCCGTTATAAAATAGATATTTTATTATCCTAAAACAATTAAGAATTATTTTAGGTAAAGAATTGCCTATTTTATTAAATTCTTGGTAAATCTTGATTGCGTCACTAGGATATAAATGAGTGCATGTGTAGTTTTAAAATTTGTATAACTACTAGACTACCAACATAGACCTTCGCGTCGATTCCCATATTATTAACCTACTATTCGGATAACTAATTTTAAAATTTAAATATTTTTTTTATTATTGAATTATGATTGTAACTTAACTTTATAATTGCGATATCGATGGCTTAGAGTGAAAACCTCTGATATACAATTTTAGGTAATTTTATTTTATTATATTTCTGAAAAGAAAAGCTCGTAACGCACAATCTTGTATCACGAAAAAGTTTTGATTCGATACTTGTAGCGCCATCAACGATGTTGAATGCATATCTTGCTCGAGTCAGTTTGGTGTGATCAACTCGCGACGGCGCCTCAAAACTCGCGGAAAAAATTAAAAAACAAGAGAAACAAGCGTTTGAAATAAATCAATAGCTTTAAATATTTGAATAAAACACGTAGAAGCTCATTACAATTACATGATAATAAAGGTCTAGTTTGGTTTTTTGTGCCTCCTGAAAAGTTACGTATTTCATAGTTACGAGGTATTCACTCTAAGCCATTGATATATATAAGGGTATGTATTATTCCTGTTACGTATTCTATAACTTAACCACGAAGATACACAAAACACTGGACTGAAGAAGTAATACCGACGGTAATGAAAAAGTAAAAAAAGAAAAATGTCGTTAAGCAAAAGTGCTGGTTTTATTATACAAAAGAGAAACGTATAAGTAATAAGCAACAATGTACCTCGACCCCATGGAGCAAGTCGAATGAAAGCTCAATATACCTATATATTTTTTGCAAGTCATTGTAATCAGAAATGGAGGCGTCGTTCGTTCAAAAGATTTGAGGAATTTAATTATGGCCGCCTTGTAATCGAGTCGGTTCGGTGGTTGCATCGTTGTAGGGAGGGATACCGTGTTTGTTTTTATCAAGGTGGTTTCTGTATATCCTTTGTTTAATTCTTAGGGGAAAACACACGTGGTAATATTTTGTTTAGGGCTTTGATAATAAAAGGATAGAGAGTATGAATTTTTTTAAGCAGGTAGGTAGCAGGTAGGTAGGGCTGTGCTGATATAATAAATTATATCAGCACAGAGTCACATAATTCTACTTACAGTTGTGTTACAGTAGCTACTGTTGCGACCATACAACCCTACTAAACGACTAAATATGTACAAAATTATTTTATAGTGACACCTTTAATATTTACTTAATTTGTTTTGTAAATTATTCAAAATTCACTGTAATTTTTGACATCTTCGTGCAAACTGAACACATTTTTCGGAAGAATCAACGTTTTCTGGGTAGGAAGTGGTTTGTATGGTTTTTTTTTGAGGTGGGAAATCATCTTATTGTGCTCTAGGGTGGAGCGCGAGGGCGTGTCAAACTTTTACTAACTACAACCACACATATTCTTCTATCTTTGAGTTCCAGGACCATGAGCTAAGCAGGCTTCGGCCCTGCTGTGCTCTTACGGTTTGCTTACATCTCTTAGAGGCGCGCGAGGAACACTACGCGTCGTCGACGACTTAGACTCGGTCCTTATAAGGACGATCTGACGGCGAGCTATCCTTTGCTCGTCGTCTGCTAGCCCTCGCCAACGGTGGCCGCGGAGATAGCTTTGCGATTCCCGACACCCGGAGCGTCTCCTCTCTGTGTTTTCAATATGGCAACTTAATCTTATCTAACCAATGTTTTAAATTCTTTCAAAAAACGTAAAACGCTACTATATTTAACTCGTGCAAAGCCGCTAGCAGAAGCTATTCGTTCATAATCTTAAAGGGGTAAATATTTACGTTTAATCAGTAGCTGTATTATTGATAATTTTGTCTTTTGTTTTTCGAAGCGTGCCGGCTTTTCGACGAAGGGCATTATACTTTGATTGATTACGCTACTGTATTGAATATTGAAACCTTTCTATAAAATGGTCCTCAGCCGATGAATAACACGGTTTGACACTTAAGAATTTTAGTGGCGAAGTGAGGTGAATTTATAGTGGATTATCTGTTTTACTATTTTAATGGTATATTTATATAACAATTGCTGCATTATTCCTAACATTAATATTAAAGTACTTAACTTGGTAAAACTATATCTATGCAACCATATTTCTAAATTAAATATGAAAATAACATATTTTTATTAAATGCATTTGAAAGTATATTCGATAGGTATCGATAGGTACTTAACTAAATTGCAAATATTAAATGGTGGTCTGTCTGTCTATTCCGACTATTCTCAGAATCGGTAGACCGATTTTGATGGGAATTTCACTGACCGATAACTGATGTTGTCAAACAACGAAATACGTCCTCAAAACGGTTGAACAAAATGAGATGGGAATTTCACTGGAATATAATGTTGTAATAAACTAATCTTGTAATGAGTAACTCTAGCGTCTTTTTATTTTCTTACTTACTGACTTATGCATGCGGAAGGACATCTCAGGAATAGATAAATAGATTTTTATGAGACTTTTACTAACATGTAACAGTTACCTTAGATATATTTTGTTATAAGGACTAAGTTAAGAGCTAGGTACCTAATGTTCTTGAATTCCACGCGAACAATGTCACGGGCATCAACTATATATAATATAAAAAATCAAAGTTTTGATTTTTTATTTAAAAGATTTGAAAATAGGTAACGTAATATTATGTATTACTAGTTATAATAGAAAAATATATAATTCCAAATTAAATTTACCGCACAATCTATTAATACTTAATTATTTTTAAGCAACTCGTCTGTTTGCCGATTTAAGAAGATTATAATAATTATTTTTATTCTTCTTTACTAACATAACAGTGTTATTAACAAATATTCTTGGCCAAAAGTTGTCTGAGCAGATGGAACATACTACACTATTAACCTTCAATTATTCATAAGTAAGTATACAAAATAGTCATCCAGCTCGGAGTTTTCTTGAGTGATCACATCAGAAATGAAGATATCCACAGGAGAACCAAGGTTGCCGACGTAGCTCGAAGAATCGCTAAACTTAAGTGGTTGTGGACAAGGCACATTGCTCGCAGAACAGATGTTCGATGGGGACGAAAGAATCTGGAGTGGCGACTACGTACCGGAAGACACAGCGTTGAAAAGCTTTCCACAAGGTGGTCCGATCACCTGGTGAAGGTCACAGAAATTCGATGGATACGAAATGCACCGACCGGTCGTTATGGCGACACTTATGAGAGATCTATGTCTAACATTGGACGTCTTTCGGCTGAAATTATGTTGGTCCTCTATAATATGGGTTTCGCTATTCCAATAGGTATCTACTATGACTATGTATAATTGTGCTTAGCAGAAATTCTTAGTGCCCCTTTTTCTTAAAAGGTTTACTAGTGCAATTCTGTAAATACTTCATTGTTTCCGAAATTTTCTTCGCTGGGACTTGTACCGTGTCATGAATGTAGCTACTGATTATAGCATCTTTGTAATATTTGGCCATAAACTTTTCCAAGCTATTTTTCAGTTTTAATAAGTTTTCAAGTGCTTTTTCACACTGTGCAAAAGTGGTTTCCAAATTCATATATGTTTTGACACTATTACATTGCTTTTTAAGTTCACGGAGATTACGAAGACATTCAATTTGTAATTCACGATTAAAAAGTTTTTCATGTTCTACGTAGACGTACGTATTTTCGAAAGCACACTTTTCATCGGTATAACCATGGTTTTGGAAAATTTCACTAAATTCTTTATATAAATATTTTTTGAAAAAATCACAATAATGCAGATTTAAATCACCTTGATCAATTCCGTTCTGAACGGTTTGTATCAACAAGAGATTCAAGACTAAACTTGGCATAGCTACAGGCAGAAGTTCACACTGAGGAGCCGTGTGAGTGTATCTTGACCAGCCCGTTAGAATGATGCCTTCGAAGTTATAAACTTTCTTTTCTCCACCAAACTTGTAACCTAGTATGAACTTCATCCAGCTTAAGTGATTCTGAAATCGTCTTCTGATATCAGGGATCGTTGCATTGTTTCCATCAGCCCCTTTAAATGCAGTAGCTATCCAGATGTTCTTGAAGTTTTTGTGTAGATTGTAGAAATATGTGTGCGAAAATTGTGGTTGAGCTCTGTAATACCACGAAACTGCTTCAACGTTGTGTAAAACATACGTTTGTGGTTTCCTAGGCTGCAACATCATATCGGCCCATATAAGAACTTTTAAGGATGGATTTAGTTCTTTTACAATAGAAGATACTTCTTTCACGTGGTCGACGAATAAGTCACTGAAATCAGAAAAAATAAGTTTTCAATGAAAATCTATTTCCATATCAAGTTTTTATCGCACAGTGTAGATTTGATAAAGATAAAGTTGTAACTCAAGACTTGTATTTACGTCTCTAAACTCAAATCTTACTCGAACGAAATTGGTATGTCTTAGACCTGAAATATCGACGAATATATATCGAAATAAGACAATTATAAAAACGGGAAATCGTATTGGGGGAAACTGAATTTTAGGTCACCAGGTCATCGTCTCTTTAAATAGCTGTGATTGCAACATTGCATCTTGATTAATCTGTACTGACCCCACCTGGTGGATTGTGGCCTATTTCTAATATTGATCATTATGCTGATGCTGTTCGGAATTAAGTATTTAGAGTTAAGAATGTGCTAAACCCAACTGCAATGTTTGTCAGGTTAAAAGGTATTGAGGCTAATGTTTTTTCAGAGTATGACAAAACGAGTATAAAGGCGAAATATATAATGTGTGTATGGGTGTTTCACGTTCTAATCGCTGAACCGATTTGAATGGCATTTAGTACACGGTTAGACTGTGTTTTGGAACAGCATATGTGATACTTTTTACTCAGATTTTTTCTTCTACTTTCACGTGGGTAAAACTGCTAGTTAGCTTTTGCCATCGTCTTCACCCTCATGATAATCTTCAATACAGAAATGGGATCCTACCCTCGAATATGTTCCCTCTCTATAATCCAAAGGTTTGCTGGGAGAAAACTCATTGCTGAGTTAAGCTCGCCTTTGTACATGAACTCTGTCTCTCCATAAATTATGTTATGTTTTTGTGTACAATAAAGAATTAAAGGAAAAAGGTATTTTTTGTTTTTTTTTTTTTGGGTGGGAACATCATCTGGCATCATCAATCAATAATGAAGCTTTTAAGTTACTTACGTCGATATCAATTTTCTTTTTTTACATTTTGGACACACGTTTAAACTTCTGACTTCGTCACAACCAACATGTATGTGTTGCAGTGGATAGATGATGGCATGCAGATCAATAACCTGAAATCAAGTCAAAATAGTTTTTTTTTTTTTATTATTGATAAGCTCTCGTTTGACCACGATCTCTCATCAGTTAGGTAACTATCTCTATTTGACTGGCCTGTTAGTAGCCCTGACTGCTACCCGGAGGTCATGGGTTCAATTCCCATTCAGGACAAATATTTGTGTCATGAGCACGACCATTTATTCCGTGTCTGGGTGCAATTTATCTATAATATGTACATGCATATTATAGATAAATTGCACCCGATTAGAAATATATAAGTATGTTTATCGGTTGTCTAATACTCATAACATAAGTTCTGCTTAGCTTGAGACTGGACGACGTTGTGTGATAGTTTTGGAATATTATTATTATTATCACAGCTATGGTAAGCGATGACATGGCCGACAACGAAGCACGCTTGCCTGGAAGTAACCTATTCACTCATGACTTAAAGATCTCTCGTTTGTAGCTATCAGGAAACACAGACTCCGGCAAGGCAGGTTGCACATCAGTAGTAATGGGACCAGTTAAGTTGGCCTCGCTTTCAGTGAATTTCGGTACTAATCTGCAGCATGCAGTATTAAGACGACACTTTAGAAAATTAATAAAGCAAAGCACTACTGCAAAGGACAGATTTTTTCTATGGATGCAGAACCACCCATTGTCATATTGGATTTTCTGTCACGGCACTCACCTAACTGGTAGGTATGTACAATTATATATGAGGGGAGAAAACATTATCAGACCAAATATGTCTAGGAGTACGATGCCTTAAAGTGTGTGGTCATCAAGATATCAGAAGTTAAAAATGTTTATTAGGAATTAACAAAATGTCATAATCATCATAATCAGCTTTTTAATGTTCCAAAAACAACTTCAACGGTCCGGACTAAGCGTTTCGCTTCGTCGTTTATACCGCGTACATCGAAGGACTGGAACAATTTGCCTGCTGCGGGTTTCCCGTCCAATTATAATTTAGGTGTCTTCAAGGCTAGAGTGAATAGGCTCTTAATAAACTAGTGCGCCTGACCATCAATGATTGCATCTCCGCTTACCATCAGGTGGGATCGCAGTCAAGCACTAGTTTACATCAATTAAAAAAAAAAATACTGGGACTCAGGCCTCCTAATATACCACGCTGGCCCGGTGCAGGTTGGTGGATGTCACATATCTTCGAATTTTTGATTCTAGGACATGCTGGTTTCCTCACGATGTTTTCCTTTACCGTTTTGAGAGAAGTGGTGATGAAATAAATTACACAAAGTAATGCACCTGGTTGGGTTCGAAACCGCGACCTATATCTCGTCGTGGCCGTTACCATTGAGCCGCCACTGTGCTCTTAATAAAATATTATTGTTATCAAATTTCACCGAAACGGTTTGACCGATTTTTAAGATTATTTTTGTGTATATTTGGTAGGTCTGTTGTTGGGTTATGGGTTATTTTTTACTCTCCGACCTCAAACCCCATTTTCGGCTTTGATAATGAATATATAGAAGAGGCAGAACAACGTTTGTCGGGGTAGCTAGGGTATACATACACTGCATACACTAGCTACACATATAGTAGCTACATTTATAATTATACATATACACCACTAATTTTTAATTAGTATAAATTCTTAAAGGGCTTGTTACAAAAGGTCTTGTTATTATTTAAGTAAAGTCTCAATAAATAATATTCATGAACAGCAACTTTGCTGTTTATGAATATCATTTTGGGACGTAAACTAACCCTAATAACTTTATTAGCGTTTGTTTACGTCCCAAAATGACACTAAATTCATGGAAATATTGCACAGGCTGTTTATTATGAATGAATAAATGACGATCAAAATGTAAAAACACTGCGCGTAGTTTTCTAGTAGCAATTATCATGAATGATTGATTCTATTGATTCTATAACATTGGTGAAATAAAGTTATTCTTATCAAAAATTTACCAATTGTATTTTTTTTTTAAATTAAATATGTATATCGTTTTTTTTTACTTTTAAATACAATAATATGATCAGTAACGGGAACGGATAGAACCCATTTTTTTATTTAATAAAAAAATAGGGGTGTATAAATTACTTCAATGTTAGCTAACTCTGTGTATAATGTACCTATATATAAAACCCTCCACACACATACGCACACATTATACTTACACACACCACACCACTTAGGACACACCGCTACGAAAACGTGCTAAGATGACAAATATAATATACTAATTATTTAGACAAAAAACGAGCCAATTCTCTAGTCACGCAGGTAAACCGGTAAAGGTATGTATGAAACCTTTTTTGTACTTTTTATAAAAAAAAAACATCACTCACTTGTTTCAACATAGTAGTAATTAGTTTTTGGCTCTCTGGGTTGCTGGGGCATATATCCTTGGGACTTTTTGGTTGTTCCCTCAGGTGAGCGAATTCTTTCAATTTCAAGACATACTCCATGTGACCGAATGTTTGTATCAGGGGTATTATTTCCATTTTTAGATTTTTGGCACTATTTATAAACATTAGGAGCTGAAAAAAAAAAATTAAAACTTCATTACAACACAAATGTACAAAGGCATACGTTTGGCAGATATATATGCAGGGGTATATTACTTATTGTAATTGTCTAAAATTTATATGTAGAAAGTTTCCATCAAAAGGTTCATCCTTTTGATGTAAACTTTCTTCGCTTCAATTGAATCAGTCGCCGTGACAACAAAAAAAAACCACGATAAGTAACAATGATTTTTTATTTTATTTCCCAACTACATATGTACTTAATTTATATTGCTACATAACGAAAACCTCTCAGAGTTTATCTGTCTGCTGGTGAGCCGTGATATTATTTTATCATCATCATCATCATCATTTCAGCCAATAGACGTCCACTGCTGGACATAGGCCTCCCCCAAATGTCGCCACAAAGAACGGTCCTGTGCGTCTCGCATCCATTGGATTCCCGCAACCTTCACCAGGTCATCGGTCCACTTTGTAGAGAGCCTTCTAACACTGCGTATTATTTTGTAATAATTATAATCACCATTTAATAATTATAACTTACCTCAGTCCTTTTATAAGCATTGGCAGAGCTGATGTTTGCTATACTATCCACATAAGGAAACATATCTTCATATTCCATAAGAATTGCATTAACTCCGTAAATACTGAGAATAGGCAAAAGAGATACCAAGTAAGTTATTTTCGGAGGAGACCCCTTCAAATCGAAATGTACAGCAACATAGCGTAAATTCACAGAAGACTTCGATTTTTCAGCATTCAGACCAATCAGTCGTGTCATTATGACATAAATAAAAAACAATGTACTGAAATAAATAAAATAATATTTGAATTTCCGCCACACATTAAAAAACCACATTTTTAATAGACGATACATTCTAGTATTTTAAATTTTAATTAATCCATTATCAATTTTTTTATTGGTCGTAATACAGACGATAATTATGAAAGTTTTATGAGCCAAGCAAGTAGCCGCTATGAACTGTGAAAGAAACTGAAGTAAGAACGTTTAGCATATGTAAGGATTCAGTGTGTGCGGTAATTTAATTTAAAGTATTCGTATTTTGATGAATACACTGTGTTAGATGTATGATTTTGGAAAGAGGAATTTTTCAGGGTTGCGGGATAGTACCAAAGAGTTACCATGGCCCTGAAACACTTGAGCAACTGAAAAAACACATAATAATAATAATATATTTTTATTTTTTATTGGTATATTTAAAAATATAATTTATGTGTATGTATATATATATGGACAAACGGAATAATAATAATTTTCCACAACGCCGTTTCCAAGTTCCAAGCTAAGCAGAGCTTATGGTATGAGTACTACACAACTGATAAACATAAATCGGTTTCTCCATACAAACTTTGGACCCCCATTTCATCCCCTTATGGATTGAATTTCGGAAAATCCGTTCTAAGCGGATATCAACTAAATTTTAAGTTTGTTGGTGTTTAGAGTTTATGAGATTACGTGATTAATCAGAGTGATATTTCGCTTTAATATATTTATATAGATTTTTTTGGGTATCCGCCTTTATGTTGTTGAAACTTCAACGGATCCGGACTTAGCGTTTCGCTTCGTCGTTTATACCGCGTATATCGAAGGACTGGAACAATTTGCCTGCTGCGGTCTTCCCGTCCAACCATAATTTAAGTGTCTTCAAGGCTAGAGTGAATAGGCTCTTTTAATAAACTAGTGCGCCTCACCATCAATGATTGCATCACTGCTTACTATTAGGTGGGATCGCAGTCAAGCACTGGTTTATATCAATTAAAAAAAAAACCAAATTCAAGACTACGTAGTCATGCGGGATTGTTCGAAAGTTACCGTGTTTTTGGAATGCCAATGCCATGGGTGGGTTTTTGTTAAAGTCTGACGCTCACTCTCGCTCCACTCTGGGTGCGCGAAAAAATTCGAAATTCGTATTTTTTTTTTCACCTCATTGACAGAAGACTAGACCGTAGTTAGCGCCAGTTTTTTATAAAAGCTTTTACACCTTGGATAGAGGATATGCATTGCCATACAGCGTGGCAAAGCCGTCAGTCTTTTGGGCCAGTCGACAGCGACGTGGAGGAGTTTAACGACGCCATATTTTAGTTTGTTTTAGTTAGTTTTAATTTAGGAATTAGTTTCGAGTTTTTTTTTGTGTATTTTACTGCAGTTGTAGTTAGTTAAGTATTTTTAAAATGTTACTATATAGTATTATAAGTTCAATTTATAATGGATATTATTAGTTTTCGGTACCTACAATGTTTTCTTTAATTTGACCTTTTTTTTAAGGTGGAAATCATGTGGAAATCATCCAATGACGGCTCCTGTCCTTTACGTGTCAGACTTTTACTGACTAAAACCCACTCTTGATCCTTCTTTACCCTCGTTCCAGAGCCCCGGGGTTCTCTTTCACGTCACCCATGGCCCCAGTACGCTTCGACCCTGCTGTTTCCCTACGATTGCTGACATCTTCTTGAGGTGTGGAACACTACGCGCCGTCAAGGACTTGGGGTCTGTCTAGACGGTTACCGGACGGTCGGACGGCGAGCTACTCATTGCTCGCCGTCCACAAGCCCACGCCTACGGTGGTCAGAAATCGGAATCGAAATCCCAGCGGCTGGGGCGTGAGGGCCATTGCATTGCGCGAGCGGCCGCCTCCTTTACTAGCATTACTGCTTCGCAGAAGGAGGCGGCCGCCTGCGTCTTCTCCTCACTCTGGATCATGGCCTGTACCAAGGCCCGGCGCGAGAGATCGCTACGACCGAGCGCTTCCACGAGGACACGGCGGTGCTCTGAACAGGCGGGGCACACCTACATCGTATGCTCCACCGTGTTCAATTTCCCATGGGTAGTGTGAAAATGAAACCCGGGGCCCTGGGACGAAGGCAACGAAGGAACAGGAGTGGGTTTTTTAGTCAGTAAAAGTCTGACACTATCTCCCGCTCCGCTCAAGACCGCTTCAATTTGACCCTGAAAATCAAAAACTTTATAATATAATGGCCAGTAATAATGGAAAAGCAGAAAATAACATCTCACCAACGCGGATGATATCTGAATTTGGACTTGAACCTTTTTGGCACAGTGCCAGAATTTCTCAAAGGAAAATTTGGCAGAACACAGTATGACCGCATTACCCCGGCCTTGAACTTAAGTCTTTATGGTTAAAGCTTTCACAATTTTAAGACCGCGAACGTATCCTAACGACTCATGTAATGCGGTTGTAACTGAAACTGTTTTAGCAAAGAGGCTGCATTCAGTTTGAATGGGATTTGGAGAGTATTATATCGGACTGTGATTTTAAAGACCATGCATTTTCATAAAAGCTAATGCATGGTAACATATAAAGCGCAAATAGTACGAGTGCATTACGTCGTGTTTGGAAAGCATATGTATTTTGGCGTTTATTTTCTTGACTAGTATTTACACAGTTACCGCCAAAAGGTGTAGTCTATACATTCATGTGCAATTAATTGCAAAAAGCAAAGGAGGAGATGGTGGGTGAAGCGAGACTGACACTGTTTGTACTAAAACCTCCCTGTATTTTTTCAGTTGCCTTTTGCATTTCAGGGCCGCGGTAATTTTTTCGAACAATACCGCAAGGAGATAGTTTTTTAAGCTGTTTTTTTTTGTCTTGAGTGCTCAATCATCTCTTTGTCTCTGGTAGAGTTCAGTCTAGAATAAAATAAAAGAGGCTATCGTTTACTCTTGTTTGCAATTTGAATTAGTAATAATAAACAATTTACAGAAAGGAGAATGAAACTTTTGCGGTACATAGCTGGCATATAATTTTTTATCTTTTCGCCAGAAGTGAAACGTAGGCCATATTTTAAAGCACTGTGTGAGAAATCAATAGCAAAAAGAATTATGTCTTCCAACCGTAACCAAACGAAATTGGAGAGACTATTGTTTTTTATTGGGCGTTATTTTTCTTAAATAAAAATACTCTAGGTCTGATATTTTAAGTTTCGAATTGTTAAATATACTTTATAGCAACTCTAATGAGTTGTTCAAGTAAAAATATAACAGTCATAACCAACTTAATCTGTTTTATCTAAAGAAACCTCAAAATATTATGTATTTTATTTCCATTTCATTATATTAGGTAAAGCCTGACAATAATGCAAGATAATAAAATAGCAATACTTCAATAAGTATTTTCATTTGGTTACGGTTTAAAGACTTGTTTCTTTTTTGGGTTTAAACCTAGGTTTATTTTCTGACGAAAAGAAAAAAGTAAATCATGCCAATAGTTTGCATTGACTTTTTCTTTGATAATTGGTTTTGTGGAAAGAAAATTTCTAGGACTTTCGTTGCTGGTATTGGTTGAATAAAAAAACCACGCAAGTGCGATTCAGACTCACGCATTGAAGGTTCCGTACAAACTTACCTATGAAAATAGTTCAATACCCGAATTGAGTTACGAAGATTTTTCCGAATCACAAAAAATAAAATTAGCAACATAAACGGCCGTATCTTTTTTTTCATTAACTCAGAAATTTGATTTTTTCACAACTTCAAGGGTCTGTAGACCTGAGTACATGGTTTGTACTCAGGTATGTATAATTTCAACTCGATGCCTTCACGCGTTCCTTAGAGAAAGGGTCTTGACAGACAGACAGACGGAAGGACAAAAAGTGATCTTATAAGGGCTCCGTTTTTTCCTTTTGAGGGTACGGAGCCCTAAAAAGTGATAGCGGCCAAATGTATCGTTAATTATGTTCAAGACGGTGCGGGAGAAGAATGTCTGGAAGAACTTGGCTCAGGCTTTTACCCGGCAGTTGGGCAGTTACGGCTAGAATAATAATGTATCATTTGATATTCGTTTATTTTTTGATTTGTCAAAAATCCTATCTAAAATCTAGATATTATGACTGGAAAAGCATAAAGACAATCTCTTGTCAATGCAATACAAACTACGTGCAATAGTCCGGTTATTTTATGCCACAGGACATTTACGAGTACAATAATTGAATTGTGACCACACTCAAATTTCCCCCGATACCATGGCGCGCAGTAGCACTAACATACAGCATTGAATTTGTAGCTGGTCACATTGCAATTTTATTTTATTTCACGTCATATATGGCTCCCCCAGGAGATTAGGATGGCAACAAATCGATTAACATTCGAAACCAAAGTTCGCAAGTTAATTCGTAAGAAGTTGGCAGTAGTGTCATCACAGCGTTAATGTTTTCAAATTGACGATTTAAACCAATTGTTTGACTTTATTAGTGTAGATATATATGTAGATAGTTTATTAATTTGTGTATGTATTGTATAATTGTATGATATTTAAGGTTCATTTATTTTATTGTTTACTCAAATATATGCTGGTAGGTATTTTTTTAGAGTATATAATAAAAAAGGCTTATTCGCGTATTCATGTAGGTTTTATTCCTGTATATATTAGGTACTCTTTTACCTTATTGTAAAAAAACACTGGCACCTTTCGGCTTGACAGCCTTGGAATTCTCATCTGATATTTTTTTTGGCTTCTTAAGTGACTGTCGTTTGTGAATTTAACCAGTATCAAGTTTAAAGTGGGTTTAGTTTTTAGAATACGAGTATAACATATTGTAATATTTTTTCTGGGTCTGGTCTGGAAAAAAAAATCGTGATTCGAATGAAAATCGTGAACTATGTTTTTTTTATAAAAATAAAATCGCTGTTACGAGGCCGCGCAGTCGACATAGACCCAATTTTTTACAATTTCTAAAAAAATCTCTCTTTTATTTTTATGGTGATTACTTCAACATATCCAAAATGCGATTATGATTAAAAGGGTGTGAGCCTGGAGATCTGTCATACAGGTCTCGAACCTAGTTCAGACTCAGCTCTCACAAAGGTTTTTAGCCTTCAGGCAAAATTTGTAAAATATACTTGTTACAATGTACCTTTATGAGAGAAATAGATGATATTTATTATGATATTTATTTATTATATCCGATGTCTACATACGAGTAGTTCCGAAGCACATACTATTTAGTCGTCCTAAGTGCAATACATGTAGGTACCTTGTAGGTAGTTGTAGCCTGGAGGAATGTGCAGAGGATGCACTTAGCGACAGTAACTCAAGTTGAGCGGCGGTGGTCACTACTAGCCAAGTGACTACGTTTTATGTTAAGGCCAAGTTATAATTTGATCCTACGATTTCTTGTTAAAATTGTGAATTATGAAGTGTCTTTATGTCTCTTACTCAATCATTATTAACAGATTTTTATGAAAGACTATTTTCTACTAGCAGCTTGGCCTGCGTAAAAATAGAAAATTGTCCCAAGGGAACAAATTTCCTATATAAAAATTATTCTATGTGCTATTTCAAGATATGGTCTAGTTGTGTGCCAAATTTTATTTAAATCCGTTCAGCCGTTCGTACATGAAGAAGTGGCAAACATACACACTCAAGCGGTGAGTCTCTTGCCAGCCATTCACCATGGGATTTGCCCCCCTAGCCATGTTACAACTGTTTCGTTTCGATTTTCTTTTCGTTGATTACCTCGAGTCGGCCACGCCTAATATTTCTTTGTTCTGACCACTTGACTGAGCGTCGAGATGACGTCAGAACAATGGGATCGGAGGCGTGTCCGACTCGAGGCGATCGACGAAAAGAGAATCGAAATGAAAAGGTTATAACTTAACTAGGGGGGGCTGGAAGCAACTGCAGTCCTTGCACGCATGCACGATCTGCGCATGAAGATGCAACGCCACGCTGTCCCAGTGCGGATTGGTGGGTATTACATGTCTTAGAATTTTTGTGATTTTGAGACATACCGATTTCCTCACGATGTTTTCCTTCACCGTTTTGTGAGCAATGGCGATTAAATAAATTACAAACAGTAATGCGCCTGGCTGGATTTGTAGTAGATTATAAAATGGCTTAGTTGCAAAATTAAGTTTTCACAAACCCTCGTTATTTCAGTACTGCCGTCATAAGAAAGAATGGCGTAACTGACAATTTTATCAGAAATGAGATTAAGATGGCATTTTCTTTGCTGATTCCGAATGTGTTAATAACTCATTTTTAACAAAAGTGTCAGTTACGGCCTTCTTTCTTATGACGGCAGAGTACTAATCACCAGTAACTACAAACGGCCATAACAAGTTAGTTAAACTGAAGCACATTTAGGCGAAACAATACAAATAATTATCCTTAAGTTTGATGTTTAGACGCTATTTATCTTAAGAACAAGTTTGCGTTCAAAGTTTTAATTAACCTTATTGTTGGAACGAATTTTCTTTGTTTATTACACGTGAATAAATTCTACTAGAACAAAATATAATTTATCTACTTGCTCAAACTCCTTCGCACTAAGAATGTTCATTTTCTGGAGGAAACAAATCTATATGATGATTTCTAATATGGTGAGCGCAGTGGTTGAACGATTGGCTACTGCGCTGTGGGTCGCGGGTTTCATCCCCGCACGTAAAAAACATTTGTATGATCTACAGATCGGTGTTCCGGGTCTTAAGTGTTTTGTGTATGTGAGTTGACATGCTTGTGAACGCACCCACGATTCTTGTTGTCGAAGCCTACTGGGGCCATGGGTGATGCGAAAGAGATCCCCGGGGCCCTGGAAAAATGGCAAAGAAGGAACCGGAGCGGGTTTTTAGTCAGTAAAAGGCTGACACTATACCTCGCTCCACCCAAAAGCGGGGGATTCCATGGGAAAATCATCGATGGGGGACGATTTTCCCACCCAAAAAAAAAACCCACAATACTTGTTACTGAGTTATTCCTAAACTCCATATGTTTAGGTAGTTAACCAAACGTAAACAATCTTGATAAGCCTTTTTATTAAAAAAATTGTATAAATGTCATACAAAGATCAATTAAATTTAGTTAATTACCAAACATCGGTATAGGTCGGTAAGTCTCCTCTTTGAGGCGTGGTTGGAAAGACCTCACGGCGTCCTCACATTCCGCATGACGCGGGTTCTCACCGGACACAAAACTAAAATGGCAAATTAAAAAAACAACTTCTCTAAACAAATTGCGTCGTCATTGTCAGAGAAAGTATTTCTTCATAAGTGTACTGAGAAACGTCGGTTGATACACGTGGAAATTTGTCTCTGCAGCATTCGGTTTCATAACGCCATCGCCTGCGGCTCATGCGAAATTCACCTCGGTTACAATGACAAGCAACCGAGACGAAATTTGCACGTTTCTCTGCTTGAATCTAGAACAATAAAAACACATGTGTTTTTATAAAAGAGCATGGTTTTTCATATTCTTTTATTTTTTTATTAATTCTCGTTGAAACCTTGGATTCTTAAAAATATGTACACATAGAAGCCAATTATAATACAAAAATACCTTAATAACATTGGCAGAAATATATAATAGGTACTAAAATATTCCAAAAGAAACGAGGAAAATGCTCTGAAGCACTCTAAATGAAAGTTACAAAAATAGCTAATTGGTGTAATTGTTTTTAAAGTCTGGAAGAATATTTAAATAAAGAAGTATCAGACCTAAGTATTGATTTCTTCATTTTTTTCTGTCTTATTAAATAATATTAAAATATAGTTTGTTAAGATTTATTAACAAGTACGAAAGAGTTTTAATAATCGAAGTTCTAATTATATTTTATATTAATTAAAATGTCAGTTGTTATTAGTAGTAGTAGTTGTTTTACCTTTATTCATTTATTGTTTTAAATATTTAACAAGACCTTTTAAATTTATCATGTTTTTATGCAAATTAAAAATTCCTATTTATATGTAGGTCATTGAATCCGGATTTATTTCTGTTATCTTATTTTTTACTGACCCTAAGAAAATATAATTTCTTACGATACGACACTATTAGTAATTACGTAAATTATAACTTAGTTCAAATATATCGTCAGTAGCTCGAAGGGCTGGAACGATTTGCCTGCTATAGTCTTTTCATTCGATTATAATTTAGGTGACATCAAGGCTAGAGTAAATAGGCTCTTAATAAACTAGTGCACTTCACCATTATTTTACTGCCACAATTTTTACTGCTTACTTTCAGGCGGAATCGCAGTCAAGCACTAGTTTATATCATTTAAAAAATACATGTAAACAAGCTGACCCGGCGATCTTCGTACCACCTAATAGTAAGGATATCGCCATCTACTGGCATTACCAGAACAACATAATTTATTTTATAATGACATTTTAATTACACATTCTGTTTTTTTTCGTGATTTTTTCCATTTTTCTCAATCATTTGTTTTCAATCTTCCCTGGATTATCACAAATATTTCAAGACCAAAATTAGCCGAATTGGTCCATCCGTTCTCGAGTTTTAGAGAGACTACCGAACAGCTCTTCATTTTTATATAGGTTTCTCCATACAAACTTAGGACCCCCGTTTCATCGTCTTCGGGAGTGAATTTTGGAAAATCCTCTCTTAGTGCTCGCCTACGTCATAAAAGAAAACCTTGTGCAAATTTTCACGCTCCTAGTCCCAGTAGTTTCGGCTGTGCGTTGATATGTCAGTCAGTTTCTCCTTTTATATACATATATATAAATTAATGATTTTTCTTGAAAAAGTTAGAACAGCTTGACTTCTCCTTAACATATCATTTACCGGTCAAGATTAGAGCGAACAAGCCGCAAGCTCTAAAATTTACTGCTTGTATCATCCCCCAACACATTAAATTAAGGTCTAGATTAGTTCTGGTACTAACTGCTACTTACTTGAACTTCATTGATATGTTTTCTTTAGTAGGTTCGTACCTATAACTGTGAGGTAGAGTGCGTCTCTCTACGATTGATCTCAGTAAAGAATAGAATAACACTTTATTGTACACCAAAATAGTACCAAAAACTTCAAAAATTTAAATAAAAAAATAATAAATAAAAAAATATATAATTAATAATTCATCATCATTTCAGCCGAAAGACGTCCACTGTTGGACATAGGCCTCCGCCAAATGTCGCCACAATGACCGGTCCTGTGCGTTTCGCATCCATCGGATTCCCGCGACCCTCACCAGGTCATCGGTCCAATGAATAATTAATTAATTTAATAATAATAATAATTTTGATTAATTTTTTTTTCGAAACTTTATTTTTGTTAAGGTCAATCAAGGGAGCAGTGGTGGCACAGTGGCAACGGCCCCGACTTACGAGTTGTAGGTTGCGTGTTCGAGCACAGCCAAGTTTATTAATTTGTGTAATTTATTTCATCACCATTTCTTTCAAAATGGTGAAGGAAAACTTCGTGAGGAAACCCAATGTACGTCCTGGAACTAAAAGTTCGAAGACATGTGATATCCACTAATCCGCTCCGGCCCCGTGTAGCTGGTGGATTACGGCCCGTTTCTTGTTCTAGAGAGGAGGCCCACATCCAAGCAGTGGGAGCATTATAAGGCTGATTATGCTTATGCTAAGGTCAATCTACCTAAATACCGCCTATATACCTTTAGTGGCGATAAAGTTTAATTAAATAAATAATTATAAAATACTATCTGTCAAACTACGACAGTTTCCAGCCAATTGTAAGTTTTGATGCAAGGGGAAGCCGGGATTGCAATTTTTTTTTAATTATTGACGATTTGATGACGTATTAAACAAATAAATTTTGACATTAAATAGTTCAGAACTTTGCCGTTAATTATTGTTTTACTAGCTGTTGCCCGCGACTTCGTCCGCGTTAAGTTCGTAAAACTGTACAATCACTCTGTGCTTGCAATTCATTCCGAAAGCATCGCAATAATTTATTGTAACATAAAACGGTTAAAGGTAAAAATATCCGAATTGAGAACCTCCTCCTTTTTTAGAAGTCGGTTAAAAACGCAAATTACCTTCAGGAAACATGTTATGTACTCGTCCAGATCCAGATGTATGACCGTCACTGAATAGAAAGAGCATGTATGGGTCGTAGCAGTTGTCATTTCGGCCTACCCCAAGGGAAAAGGCATATGTTTGCATGGGCATATGTATGTTTCTGGATTATGTTCTGGTAAAACAACATTGTATGATTTTAACCTCTCGCCACAGTGAGCACGCCACAATCAAATCGCAGCGGTAATGCCTGTCTTTGAGAAGTGTCTACAGAAGCGTCACGGCATCCTCTTTTTGTGCAGGACTCACCGGTTGTGGGTGTTTCGGAAGGTATCTGTGTCGAATTCAGCAGGAAGAAACACTCGGGTCTCACCATTGTGCGAATCGCCCGGAGAATACGATGGAGCATACGGTGGAAGTCAGTCCCGCTTGGTCGTAGCGCCGGCGCCGCCTTGTCCTTATGGGGGCGATTGGTGGAGAAAATGACTATATACTAGGGCCGATGTCTGCTAGGGCTGCAAGATTGATCGAAAGAGTTATATCCCATAACAATTTTCGCCTCAATAACTTTTCACTGAAGAGTTTAAGCAGTTAGACAGCTTTGATAGAGGTAAACGAAGGAGCATAATCGGGACACCGACCTTCAGCTGGATAACGTGCACTGATAGTGAAAAGCCTTAAGTGAATCCAAAAACTACCATCATCATCCGGCAGGCATTAAGTCCGCCGCTGTACATTTGTGCATAAAGGATTAAATAAATAAATCATCAACTATCTTCTTCCACAACAGTACTTATGAAGAATTTGCGAGAGCATGCTTGCATTGATTGTTGCAGTTTGATCATTTTAGGCGTTTTTTTTTTTTTATTGGGTGGGAAAATCATCCTAATGACATCCCCGCTCTTGGGCGGAGCGGGAGATAGTGTCAGACTCTTACTGACTAAAAACCCACCCCTGTTCCTTCGTTGCCTTCGTCCCAGGGCCCCGGGTTCCGCTTTCACACATTTTAGGCGTTAGAATTACTTGTTCATTTACTTAGGATATTTTGGTGTGTATTTAATTGACATCCCCGTATATAAGACAAATGTTTTTTTCCATAGTGGGAACTACCTTATGAAGAGTCTCCAACTTATGAATGAACTACGACGAAACCTTGTGCGCGTGTATCCCCGTTCAATCGAACTCGCATATTGATAGCCAAACCGAGAAGTTACTGACACCGATTGCCTCTATGAGGACACGGCGGTTCACTCAAGATGGATAGACCTCCACCACATGCTACACCGAGTCCTCCAGGCGATTCACAAAATGGTAATTTCAGGGTACTTTCAACCGAACCCAGAACAGAAACCGTTCGAAACACCCACAACAGTCCTGAGCTTATCCATAAAACAATGAAATTACGGTTAACAAATGTAGCAGCCGATAAGTGTTATCCCTGAGACTGGCCTCCCTTAGAGGGTTCTTCCAGTGTTGGTCATCACTCATTGCAAAGAGGTAACGTCCAGATATCGACGTAAGGCTGCAAGGAATCTGAGATACATTATACGTTGTCGAACTGTGATCAGAAAAACACATTCGATTCCGTTTTATATGAAGCAGTGACTGCAAATAATAAAACACACCATTATTAATCCGCAAGGTGCCATCATGCCAGAGGACACAGTGGAGATGTGCCCTGCAAGGGCGGAGCACCGCCGTGTCCTCGTGGAGGTAATCGGTGTCAGTGACCTCTCGCGCCGGGCTCTGATCCAGAGCGAGGAGTAATGGCAGGCGGTCGCCTCCTTCTGCAAAGCCGTTATGCTAGCGAAGGCGGAGGCCGCATGCGTTAGGGAACGAACGGCCTCACGCCGAGCCGAGATTCCCACCCCGACTACCAATCACGGTAGACGCGGGCTTCCGGACTTCGAGCTACCCATTGCTCGCCGTCCTGTAGTTGACCGGATCGAGCCCAATCCTCAACAGCGCGTAGTGATAGACACAGGTGTAGTTTTAGTCAGTAAAAGATTGACACGTCCTCCCGCTCCAACCAGAGCGGGAGAAGTCATTGGATGATTTCCACCCTTAAAAAAAGAAAAAAAGGTGCCATCATCATCATTTTTATTTCAGCCGAAAGACGTCCACTGCTGGACATAGACCTCTCCAAGTGTCGCTATAATGACCGGTCCTGTGAGTCTTTCATCCATCGGATTCCCGCGACCCTCACCAGGTCATCGGTCCACCTGGGGACCATCCAATGCAAGGTACCCTGTAACCAACCCCTTCCGAAAATGTGGCCGTGTTATTTTAAAGTGAATAATTAAATACATATAGGTATTTACTTTTATCGTCTTTGGATGGTATCCCTTGAATAATCACGGTCAATTAGCTTGCTACAATAATGGGAAAAAAATAATAAAAATAAGCAGTAGGATTGTTAAAAATGCCTCCGTCTTACACCAGTTTAAACATAACTGTAAACGTGGGCGATTGCCATTCTTCTGCCACAATTACGTAAAATACGCAATGCCATCTATCAAATTTAATATGAAGTTCAACCGTCATTGTCATCATTATTTCTACTTTGAGTCTTTAGATGGCGTTGCGAGTATCTGAATTGCTTATGGTGTCATATTTTACTTCTCGAAAACTTTGATTTCATACCGTTTGCCTTTCATATGCTTTGTTTCATTGCGATGAAACAAAGCTTAAGTAAGATAATTATCAAGTTCCACACAATTTAAATGTATAGAAGTTATCTACATCGATTTCTAACATTAATAATACGCACTTCACTAAAAATTTCTACAGATATATTATATATGTAGATATATAAAATAAAAAATTGTAAGCTTGCAAAAATATATAAAGAAATCTTATTCACGATGACAAAATAGCAAAAATTCTCCTAAAAGAGCCGTATGGGATTTGAACCACCTTCACATTACACGAAAGTCTAGATACGAAACCACTGCGCTGCGGTCTTCGATGAATAAACTATAAAATAGACGTTCTTATATAAACGTCATAATTGACTGGTTGGCTCCCTAACGATGATAGCGTGATGATTTTCGTTTTAGAAGTTAAATTTGCAGCTAAATGGAATAATGTAACATTATAGTACGTGATTTTACTCGTCGCTTTGATTTTATTACGTGTTTTGATTAGTTTTTACAAAATATTTAGAAGATATCGAATAGAAATGTCAATTTTATTTTGAAAAAATGGTAAAAGTTATTTTAATACAAAAAAATAAGACAAAATAATGTCAAAGTTTTTAACTGTAGCTAGGAATTGAACTCGCGACAAATGTCGTTCAATACCTACATTTTGGATTATTGCTCACCCCCCATACCAAATAGCGTGATAGTTTATAGCCTATCAGTTGCCCTGACCTATAAGGATTATGTCTGCAAAATTTGAACAGGATCGGTTCAGTAGTTTTTGCGCCAATTAATACCATCGCAAAAGAATTTTACTGTTTTATTATACGTATAGAAGATAGATGTAATGCATGTACATAATTTTATGTTATTTATTTTCACTCAATTATATTTTGTACACCATTAAGGCAAAACATGACAGTGATTCAACTGAACTGTATGTAACATCTTGCATTTATATGTATACCCATGTTTTGTCAAAATAAATAATCTTGTATCTTGTAATAGCTCACATGCGTGAAACAGCGTTGATAAACTTGTTCGGAAGTGAAATTTCATAAACGTAATAAACGAAGGCAAGAGCTTTAATCCTGTCTCAATACCATTGACGAACTATGCATGCATGCTAACTTGCATGACGTAAGGTTCCTTTTACAGTGGCTACATTGCATGTCGTTAAAAGATGAAGATGTTTCATAAACTCGTATTAGAAAAGTTTTAGTTGAAAGCGGTGGTTAAAGTTGTGTGTATTGAAAGCCTTTTCGTTGAGTTATTAAGAAGATACTTTTTACTTTGGCAGATTTATCTTCAAAGGAGAAGCTTATCGTGTGCTTCAGTTTACCAATAAAAATATTGGTCCTATTAGAAGTATGGTCCTATTAGCACATACTGGTTTCTTTAAAGTAGATTTTTGCCAGACTGAATATTAAGTATGCATTTAAATAAACATTACAAGCTTTCTAAATAAAACTCAATCAAATATTTAATCATTTAATTTATAGCAACTTAATTTTTTTATGTCATTGCATTAAATCATCATTATCATCATTTCAGCCAAAAGACGTCTGTAGACGCCGGGGTACTGAGCTTCACGTGGTTTATAACGGGGTGGAAAAAAGTACTAATTTTTTGAAACAACTGGTATAATGACCAAAAAGAGGTTACAAAAATAGAAAAATTAAAATATGTAGGTAAGCTTAAGGCGGTTCAACGATATATGGGCGAGTGATGTGACTTCGTCGCTTGCGGCTTTTATGTTGTCGTGTCGTATGCGTGTGTGCGTGAGATGTTGGTGAGTGCACACATGCTAGGCGTTAACAACGTCCACTGTTATCCAACAGTGTTACTTTGTTAAATCTATAAAGGCCTTCGATATATTTCAAACTTTGAGTCAAATATTTCCTACTGCATTTAGCAGAGAATTCAACCGTCTAAGTTCCAAAATTATGTGGTGGAATACAGATAGGGTTGCTACGGTTCAAAACAGCCAAGAAAACATATTGTATATTCTTAAGTACTCCGTACAATACATACAACATTGGTCCATTTTATTGTACAATTTATTTAACTAGACTTTCAACTCGATTAAGTTGATTGTCAAGGTAGTTATGGAACCCCCAGCCCTTACGAATAATATGTGTATAAGTACTTTTGCCCAGCACAATCTGGATCGTCGGCTTACTGCAAGAACTCATTAACTGACAAATACAAAACTTTGAATAAAATTACTTTTAGTAACTAAAATTGGCTTTACTCAAAGTTTTGTATTTGTTAGTTAGTGAGTAAGTAATTGGCAGCCAAAGATATATACGTCAAACCTTGAATAAAGAAACTTTTAGTTACTAAAAGTGACTGTATTCAATGTTTTTTATTTGTCAGTTAATGAGTTCTTGCAGTAAGCCGACGGTATAGTCGCTGAGCTTGCATTTTTCAAAGATAATGTTTGTATAGTCTAAGTCTTAGCGAGTAGGCCATTCGTGACTTGCATCTGAATTTGTAACGTCTCAATTAAAGTAGAATTAATTAAATCATTAATTTAATTTTTGGGTGGCTTGGTTATTCGAGATTCCATGACTGTGGGCGTTAGGTTTTTCATAGCCGCGTGCATTCGTTGTGAAGAGTTTCCTATTAGTAAGCATACGGGGACGTGTTATTCGATATTACAGTTCTCTGAATCATGTTATTCGAGATCGCATGGCTACAGCGTTAAGTTATTCGTGGTAACGTGTATTCGTTGTTAAGTGTTTCGGATTAGTGAACTTACAGGAACGTGTTATTCGAGGTTACACTTTTACGAATGATGTAACACACCCCTCGATTATGCGTCATGGTGTTTATCATCGCGTCGCGCGCCGGTGATGTTTTTTAATGGAGTATTGTGGGTACCAAGTAATTTTATAGTTTTATCCAATGTGGTACAAATTTTATTTTATAATATTGTGTTGTTATTTATCAAATGGTTATTTATGTATTTTATTTCAATAAAATAATACTCCAGTAGGTACACGACTTCAATATTTATTTCAATTACATACGAGTATTATTTATATGTTTACCCTAGTCCGTGCGTCACTGCGGGGTGCTAACTGAAAACCAGCGCTGGGTGTCTAACGCCTAGGAATTGCTGAGGTGGTCACCCTTTCGGTGTGGGCACGCTCGGCGCACTTTGTAATTTTAATCTTTTTTTACTTTGTGTTTTTTTTTAATGGATATAAACCAGTGCTTGACTGCGATCCCACCTGATGGTAAGCGGAAATGCAATCATTGATGGTCAGGCGCACTAGTTTATTAAGAGCCTATTCACTCTAGCCTTGAAGACACCTAAATTATAGTTGGACGGGAAGACCGCAGCAGGCAAATTGTTCCAGTCCTTCGATGTACGCGGTATAAACGACGAAGCGAAACGCTTAGTCCGGACCGTTGAAGATTCAACAACGTAAGGGTGGATACACGCTGTTCGTCGGTTATAACGGTTGTGCTGTATCTGTCCCGAATAAAAGTATTTTTATTCTATTCTTAAGTGTCACTATAGGTGGGCGGTTGCAGTTACCTCTGCCGCTGGCAACTTGCCGCTTATATGTATGAGCTTTTACATAGTTTTTTTTTTTACGATACATGATTACATAGATCATTCACGTCTACCGAGCGTCACGTTATGGTCAACGTTTTGAGTTGAGAGTCTTCAAATAAGCATTATTTAGACAGTACGGTTGGCACAACGGTTGAGTTATGCTCAGGCTGCTGCACTACGTGTCGCGGGTTCGATCCCCGCACGGAACAAATATTTTTATGGCGTGCAGATATTTTTTCCGGGTCTGGGTGTCTTGTATATATGAATTTACATGTTTGTGAACGCGCACATGATACAGGGGCATTTGCTAGTTTATAAAATCAATTTTTCCTCTTTGGGTGGAGCAAGAGGAAGTGTCAGACTTTGCTGTCTAAAACCACCTGAATTCCTTCACTCTTCCAGTGATCGGCCATTTCGTTCTTTGGCCGCGGTTACTCGGCCAGTGGCTTTATTATACTAAGGGAACATATTCCCGGAATAAAAACTATCCTTCATTTCAAAACATTCTACCCATATACCTAAATTAATCAAATTCCATTTAGCTGGTCGAGGCTGAAGGAATGACACAAACACATATACTGTACACACAGACTTTCGGCTTTCTAAACTAATATTATAAAAAGGAAAGATTTGTATTTTTGTTTGTAATTAATAAGCTCAAAAAATACTGGACCTATTTTAAAAATTCGTTCTCAAATAGAATACTACTTTATTACTGCACTAGCTGTTGCCCGCGACTTCGTCTGCGTTAAGTTCGTAAAACTGTACAATCACTCTGTGCTTGCAATTAATTCCGAAAGCATCGCAATAATTTATTGTACTTTAACATAAAACGGTTAAAGGTAAAAATATCCGAATTGAGAACCTCCTCCTTTTTTAGAAGTCGGTTAAAAACACAAATTACCTTCAGGAAACATGTTATGTACTCGTCCAGATCCAGATGTATGAACGTCAATGAATAGAAAGAGTATGGGTCGTAGCAGTTGGCATTTCTGCCTACCCCAAGGGAAAAGTCATTAGTTTATGTATGTTTCTGGTTTATGTTCTGGTAAAACAACATTGTATGATTTTAACCCCTCGCCACAGTGAGCACGCCACAATCAAATTGCAGCGGTAATGCCTGTCTTTGAGAAGTGTCTACAGAGGCGTCACGGCATCCTCTTTTTGTGCAGGACTCACCGGTTGTGGGTGTTTCGGAAGGTATCTGTGTCGAATTCAGCGGGAAGAAACACTCGGGTCTCACCATTGTGCGAATCACACGGAGAATACGATGGAGCATACGGTGGAAGTCAGTCCCGCTTGGTCGGAGAGCCGGCGCCGCCTTGTCCTTATGGAGGCGATTGGTGGAGAAAATGACAACCAGTAGCCTCCTTCAGTGACGCACTACGATCAAAGAAGGTGGCTGAAACTATGAGGGATAGGACATCCTGACTCCTCAGCGGTCGCTGCAAGGGACGCTCCGGGTGTTGGAAGCCGCAAGGCAATTCCCAGCCATTGCAAACACGGGGTTGCGGTGGTGCTGTCCGGCCGTCTGGTCAAAGCAGTCCTGAATCGACGGCGCGTAGTATTCTACGCGCGACTCAAAGAGATTTCAGCAAATGGATAGGGCCCTCTAGGGCCGATGTCTGCTAGGGCTGCAAGATTGATCGAAAGAGTTATTTCCCATAACAATTTTCGCCTCAATAACTTTTCACTGAAGAGTTTAAGCAGTTAGACAGCTTTGATAGAGGTAAACGAAGGAGCATAATCGGGACACCGACCTTCAGCTGGATAACGTGCACTGATAGTGAAAAGCCTTAAGTGAATCCCAAAACTACCATCATCATCCGGCAGGCATTAAGTCTGCCGCTGTACATTTGTGCATAAAGGATTAAATAAATAAATAAATAAATCATCAACTATCTTCTTCCACAACAGTACTTATGAAGAATTTGCGAGAGCATGCTTGCATTGATTATTGCAGTTTGATCATTTAAGCGTTAGAATTACTTGTTCATTTACCTAGGATATTTTGGTGTGTATTTAATTGATATCCCCGTATATAAGACAAATGATTTTTCCATAGTGGGAACTACCTAAGAATCTCCAACTTATGAATGAACTACGGCGAAAACTTGTGCGCGTGTATCCCCGTTCAATCGAACTCGCATATTGATGGCCAAACCGAGAAATTACTGACACCGATTGCCTCTATGAGGACACGGCAGTTCACTCAAGATGGATAGACCTCCACCGCATGCTCCACCGAGTCCTCCAGGCGATTCACAAAATGGTAATATCAGGGTACTTTCAACCGCACCCAGAACAGAAACCGTTCGAAACACCCACAACAGTCCTGAGCTTATCCATAAAACAATGAAATTACGGTTAACAAATGTAGCAGCCGATAAGTGTTATCCCTGAGACTGGCCTCCCTTAGAGGGTTGTTCCAGTGTTGGTCACCACTCATTACAAAGAGGTAACGTCCAGATATCGACGTAAGGCAGCAAGGAATCTGAGATACATTATACGTTGTCGAACTGTGATCAGAAAAACACATTCGATCCCGTTTTATATGAAGCAGTGACTGTAAATAATAAAACACACCATTATTAATCCGCAAGGTGCCATCATGCCGGAGGACACAGTGGAGATGTGCCCTGCAAGGGCGGAGCACCGCCGTGTCCTCGTGGAGGTAATCGGCGTCAGTGACCTCTCGCGCCGGGCTCTGATCCAGAGCGAGGAGTAATGGCAGGCGTTCGCCTCCTTCTGCAAAGCCTTAATGCTAGCGAAGGCGGAGGCCGCACGCGTTAGGGAACGAACGGCCTCACGCCGAGCCGAGATTCCGACCCCGACTACCAATCACGGTAGACGCGGGCTTCCGGACGTCGAGCAATAGGTAGCTAGCCGTCCTGTAGTTGACCGGATCGAGCCCAATCCTCAACAGCGCGTAGTGATAGACACAGGTGTAGTTTTAGTCAGTAAAAGATTCTGACACTATCTCCCGCCCCGCCCAAGAGCGGGGGATGTCATAAGATGATTTTCCCACCGGAAAAAAAAAAGTCAGTAAAAGATTGACTCGTCCTCCCGCTCCAACCAGAGCGGGAGAAGTCATTGGATGATTTCCACCCTTAAAAAAAGAAAAAAGTTGCCATCATCATCATTATTATTTCAGCCGAAAGACGTCCACTGCTGGACATAAACCTCCCCAAGTGTCGCTATAATGACCGGTCCTGTGAGCCTCTCATCCATCGGATTCCCGCGACCCTCACCAGGTCATCGGTCCACCTGGGGACCATCCAACGCAAGGTACCCTGTAACCCCTTCCGAAAATGTGGCCGTGTTATTTTAAAGTGAATAATTAAATACATATAGGTATTTACTTTTATCGTCTTTGGATGGTATCCCTTGAATAATCACGGTCAATTAGCTTGCTACAATAATGGGAAAAAAATAATAAAAATAAGCAGTAGGATTGTTAAAAATGACTTCGTCTTACACCAGTTTAACCATAACTGTAAACGTGGGCGATGGCCATTCTTCTGCCACTCAGAAAATTACGTAAAATACGCAATGCCATCTATCAAATTTAATATGAAGTTCAACCGTCATTGTCATCATTATTTCTACTTTGAGTCTTTAGGTGGCGTTGCGAGTATCTGAATAGCTTATGGTGTCATATTTTACTTCTCGAAAACTTTGATTTCATACCGTTTGTCTTTCATATGCTTTGTTTCATTGCGATGAAATAAAGCCTAAGTAAGACAATTATCAAGTTCCAATTCCAATAATTTAAATGTATAAAAGTTATCTACATCGATTTCTAAAATTAATAATACGCACTTCACTAAAAAATTGTACAGATATATTATATACGTAGATTTATAAAAAAAAAATTGTAAGCATGCAAAAATATATAAAAAAATCTTATTCACGATGACAAAATAGAACAAAAATTTCTCCTAAGAGAGCCGTATGGGATTTGAACCACCTTCACATTACATGAAAATCTAGTTACGAAACCACTGTGCTGCGGTCTTCGATGAATAAACTATAAAATAGACGTTCTTATATAAACGTCATAATTGACTGGTTGGCTCCCTAACGATGATAGCGTGATGATTTTCGTTTTAGAAGTTAAATTTGCAGCTAAATGGAATAATGTAACATTATAGTACGTGATTTTACTCGTCGCTTTGATTTTATTATGTGTTTTGATTAGTTTTTACAAAATATTTTGAAGATATCGAATAGAAATGTCAATTTTGTTTTGAAAAAATGGTAAAAGTTATTTTAATACAAAAAAATAAGACAAAATAATGTCAAAATTTTTAACTGTAGCTGGGAATTGAACTCGCGGCAAATGTCGTTCAATACCTACATTTTGGATTATTGCTCACCCCACATAGCAAATAGCGTGATAGTTTATAGCCTATCAGTTGCCCTGACCTATAAGGATTGTGTATGCAAAATTTGAACAGGATCGGTTCAGTAGTTTTTGCGCCAACTAATACCATCACAAAAGAATTTTACTGTTTTATTATATGTATAGATAACCTAGAGATGAGGCTGAAGCTGCCGGCAGACGCTAGTGTGTGATAAAATCAAGAAGTAAATTGTTGGTTTGTTCAAACTCTAGAAGTAATATTAGATCATGAATATTCTTTCACTAGTACACTGTTCCGGATAGACTAATAAATCCTGGAAAAGTAAGTAGTACTTACTCGTGGGATTGACCACGCAAGTGAGGCCGCGCAAAAAGCCTAGTATTAGAGACTTCATTTCATCAGTCTTATATAAACCCAAGAAGATAAAAAAGACCCTTTTCAGCACATTATTCCGACCCCGCTGTAAGAGATTGACATGTAAAAATGTTCTTTGTGGCCATTAGAATACTTCAGACGCCTCAATGTCTTTTCAAATTCAAATATTATTTGTGTTAGAATAAATCTCCATAGCTACACTTTTTTCGCGAGGGTTTTGTGGAACAAATGAAAAACCGTCAAACTGAAGGGTCACCGCACACGGGCCACCGGTCACAACCACAAAACGCCGCCTCCAGTGTATTTACTACAGTTTTCATATATTTTTTTTTTATTCTTGATAGGTTCGCGCTTGACCGCTATCTCACCTGATGGAAAGCGACGATGCGGTCGACGATGGAGCGCGCTTACCTAGAAGTAACCTATTCACTCTTGACTTAAAGATTCCCGGGTCGTATTTTATATAGATTCGGCGCACACGGTTGGCACCGGTGGCCGCCACATAATACAAATCGCCACCGCTCGCTCCTTGTGGCCTGCATCGGCCACTAAATGACACACCAAACATTGCCGCACGCCATTTGCGCATTGAAACCTTCTTCAACGGAATTCATTATGGTACTGCGTGCATCGGTTAAAAACAGTAACAGCCACCGGCCACAAGTAGCTATCGTGCGCTTAGGTTTCCTTTGTGGCCGCTTCTGGCTTCTCATGGCTGCATTTGTGGCTGTAACATGTGACCCGTGTGCGGCGACTCTTATCATTCGAAGAAAGAACAAATTATTTCTTCTGTCAACGCTTTTCTTAAAACAATATGAAGAAACTACCGGAGGGTATGGGAGAACCAAGGTTACCGACATAACCCAAAGTATCGCTAAACTTAAATGGGCAGTGCACATTGGTCGCAGAACAGATGGTCGATGGGGCTGAAAGGTATTGGCGACCGCATACCAAAAGACGAAGCGTTGGAAGGCCTCCTACAAGGTGGAGCGATGACCCGGCGAGGGTCGCAGAAATTTGATGAATGCGAGACGCATAGAACCGGTCTTGTAGTGACACTTGGAGGAAACCTATGTTGGGTGTAGGTTTCCTCCAAGTTTTAAGTGTCCCAGTCTTTTGATGTGCACGATATAAACGAAGAGGCGAAACGCTTAGTTCGAACCGTAGACTTGTTAACAATACTCTCACGTAATTCAGGTTACAAGATGGTAAAAAAGAAAAATAACTGATCAGATGCTCATAGCTGTTCACCACCATTTTTTAGATTAAAAAATGGATAGTAATTACTTCTCGGTAAGTTTTTCAGAATTTCTTTTAGACAGATCAGCGAGAAAATACATGCTTTATCTGTTCATAACTAAAGATTACGTAAAAAATATAACTATTAGCTAGTATACTAAAATAAATATCGTTTCATACAACAGTATGGTAGACGTGATGTTACGGAATCTGATCAGCTTATTGCAACTCCAAGTTTCTGCATTATGCTACACTAGCTTCTGCTACCGGCTTCATCGGAACATATTCCGGTTATAACAATCCTATTTGTTATTCCAGGTATTTCCTGGAACAGCACATAGGATATTATTTCATCGAATTGGATCTCGATTGAATTAATTGGATTTTTTTTTGTTTGCATGTTATTGTATAATGTAATAAACTGTTTATTTTTCTTATGTATATTATTTAAACCACAGCCACCACATTTTCACAAGTAATTTATTATTGTAAACATCAATAGGTGTATTTTTATTTTTGTATAGCATTTTTTTATAATGTGAATGTGCGAACACTGTAGACTCCGCGGATTAATGGATTACAATTTTTATTGTGCTTTTGGGTACAAAACTAACCAGTGTACATTGTCGTCTCATATTTATATATTTTAATATGGAAATATTATAGAAATCAACCATTTTTAGGGTTCCGTACCTCAAACGGAAAAAAACGGAACCCTTATAGGATCACTTAGTTGTCCGTCTGTCTGTCAACGGCTGAGTGCGAGTTGTTTTCACATTAATGCTATCGAAACGTTTACCGCGTTTGACTCTCTGATTGGTTAAGAACTTGGAGCGGGCCAATCGGAGCGCCGAACGTCATAATCGTGTCGATTGCGTTAACGCAAATCAAATTTGCACTAGAAAAAAATTTTTACTAAGCACTCTGATGAGTGATTTATCTTTTTTACCATCGAATAACCTGACGTACGTGCGAGTATTGTTAACATGTCTGCGGTCCAGAGTAAGCGTTTCGCCTCGCCTTTTATACCACGTACATCGAAAGACTGGGTGACTTGACACTTGGAGGAAGCCTATATCCAACATAGGCTTCCTCCAACTATAATTCAGAAATAGTTGCGCAACTATGTAGGTAAATGTGAAGTTCACTTCAAAGGAAGTCAGTATCAAGTTCACTCCAAAGAAAAGCTTTCTCCGTGTCACAGAATGGATTGTGGAAGGATAAAACAGGCAACACTTATCCATTCAGTCTTCAACACAATTGCTGAGATTCACTCGCGTACTAACACACTCCTTATGCGAATCCAGACCACAACCTAGCATAGCATAGCATAGTCGGCTTTATAACGATCCCACAGTTGGGACTTAAGCCTCCTCTCTAGGAGAGGGAATGGGCCGTAATCCACCACGCGGGCCCAGTGCGGCTTGGTGGATGTCACATGTCTTCGAATTTTTGATTTTAGGACATGCCGGTTTCCTCACGATGTTTTCCTTCACCGTTTTGAGAGCAGTGGTGATGAAATACCACAACCTGCACCATCCATTCGTACTCCAACTAACACACACAGATCTGTATTATAAATATTAAACAAGCCTAAACTGGACTCAGTCCATCTGTATCTACTAATGTATCACAATACTAGCACTCCCAAGAATTACAACAGGACATAGCCCTATGATATCTACCGAGCCAGCTAGCTGAGCCAGCTGCTCTTGGACATCCAACTCCTAACCGGCCTTGAAGCTTAGTCCCTTCTCGTCGCCGAGTCAACTCTCTTGTTCCCCGACTTGTCTAGCTCACACTTGTTGTAGCTCTTTTTTGTACTGCTATTAGAAATCGCATAAGTTACTCGTTTCTGTAGAATTCTTTCGGTCCTTTCATTAAAAGGACAATTTATGAGTGTAGAAATGGCCCATAGCACCGGTCGTGGTGTTAAAAGAAAAAAGTGTGTTGTTAAAGACATACACAAGCGTGGTGTTAAAGACAAATATAATATTTGGTTATTAGTTTGGAGTAGTGATAGACATACTCATCAGAAGGCTCAAAGTCACTCAAAGGGCAATGGAAAGGGCTATGCTCGGAGTTTCCTTGCGTGATCGAATCAGAAAGGAAGATATCCGCAGGAGAACCAAGGTTGCCGACATAGCACGAAGAATCGCCAAACTTAAGTGGCAATGGGCAGGGCACATTGCTCGCAGAACAGATGGCCGTTGGGGCCGAAAGGTTCAGGAGTGGCGACCGCGTACCGGAAGACGCAGTGTTGGAAGGCCCCCTACAAGGTGGACCGATGACCTGGTGAAGGTTGCGGGAATCCGATGGGTGCAAGACGCACAGGACCGGTCTTTGTGGCGACATTTGGGGGAGGCCTATGTCCAGCAGTGGACGTCTATTGGCTGAAATGATGATGATTATGAGTGATAGACAGGCACAATAGCTAAGTCTTGAAAGGCTTAGTTTGATTAACTAACTAAGCAAGTACAGCTTCAAGCCACTCAAGACCTCTATTGTTTTGATTCAGGTGCAATCACAGGTCAATATCGAAGCATTGATCCGAGTTAACTAATAACGATATCATCTTATTGTTCGCCTTAATAGGTCGGTGTGCACCTGGCAGTACATCTCGGATGACAAGGCGGAGCATACAGTGGAGATGTCATTGGATGATTTCCATAAGTAAAAAAATCAGTCTAATATAGTGTGATATGATTGACTACCTCATTTGCTGCCACATAATATAAAAATATTAAATTGTGTTACCGCAATCTAATGGAAAACAAAGTGACTGTATTCTATAAAAAAATCTAAAAGTGACACTGGCTATATGCACAAATTGTGCGAAGCCAAAAGAAAAAAAAAACGAAAATAAAAGTAAACATTTTGAAAAAAAAACTCTGGCATGAAACAATGCAACGCCGAGTATTTTAAAAGATCTAGTTGCCAAGCGCTTTGAGTGCAAATTCTGACAGCTAGCCGTTTAAAAATGGAATACGACTAATTTTGTGCACTCGTATTTAAAAATGAGAAAATAATTGGCAAATACTTCTTCGTTTCTGGAAATGTTGCCAAGTAATATGACGAGAAAGTGAAAAAATATACTAAAGTTATACTATAAATAATTTCACTACATTGAATTTTAATTTGAAATTAATTTTAGTTTATTGAATTTTGTTTATTGGATTTTTATTGTATTTTTTGGAATTATTATTTATCGAATATTGGGATTTTAATTTTTTGAATGCACATAATGAATTTTATAGTTCTATTTTTTTGTAATAATAATGTAAAACTGTAAGTAACTTTGTAATGAAATGTTTTAATTTATTGAACTTTGTATTTTAAGCTAATTATTTGATATGTATGCTTTCTAATACGTATGGGTTTTTACCTGAAATAAATGAATTTTATTTATAAGAAAAGGTAGTGAAAAAGGACAACAAATTTTGCACAGTGACGTTTTAATTTTACGCCTACTAGTTAAAATATCCGAAGATTTAAGTTTATGGATTTTTCCCTTGTGATGTAAGACATTGTTTCTCGTCAAACTTTATGATTCTAGGTTAACGAGAAGTACCCAATAGGATGTTATAGCCTTGCGAGTGTCGAAATATGCGACAGAAAAGACCGTATCATTTGATTGCATTAAGTTAGACGTTTCATTTTTTTACAGCTACAAAGGATTGCAGACTTAAGATTTGATGTTAATTCTAACTTGCTACTTTGCTCTCCACAGCAAAATGATCTCGACACACAGAAAAATAACGATATTTTTTTAATACTCATTTGTCAATCCAGTTTGAAAATCTGTCAAACTTGGGCACTAAAGTATGACTGGACGCGTGCTTAAGTCAAAATATTCAATTCAAAAACAAAAATTATTTGAAAACTATGGCCGGTAATTGAAAAAATTGAAACTATGGTCGGTAACTAGACTTCTATTCTGCATTTTTGAATTCACTCTTAGAAAACTATAGTCGGTAACCAGATTTCTATTCTGCTTTTTTGAATTCACTCTTAGGAAATTATGGTCGGTAACTAGACCTCTATTCTGCATTTTTTAATACACTTTTAGACAACTATGGTCGGTAACTAGACTTCTATTCTGGACTTTTAAATTTGCTCTTAAAAAACTGTGGCCGGTAACTAGAGTTCTATTCTAAACTTTTAGATTCGCTTTTAGAAAACTTTTGCCGGTAAGCAGAATTTGTTCAGGATTTTTTAATTCACTGTTAGAAAACTCTGGCCGATAACTACACTTCTATTCTGCATTTTTGAATTCGCACTTAGAAAACTATGATTGGTAACTAAACTTCTATTCTGCATTTTTGAATTCACTCTTAAAAAACTACGCCCGTTAGCTAGAGTTCTATTCCCGGCCTTTTAATTTCTGACAATTTTCGTCTAAAAAACTATATCTATGAAGTCCGCTGCGTTGCTCACGTAACCTTGTATATTTTGAATCTGCAGTAAGTAATGGAAGTGTTTATTCGTGTAAACTGCTAATGATGACAATTTGAATTTAGAATGATGTACTTACTGTCCAAAATGAAAACGAAAATAATTTTCTCTTTCGATTTAGAAAAATTAAAAAAAAAAGCTTAGAACTTTTGATTTATGTTTGTCCATCAACTTCTTAGATCCAGCTGTTAGTTAGTTGTCTGTCATTTAGTTTTCTATGTGTCGTGTAAGAACTATGAACATAGTGTCTTGTCTGTGTCTGTCTTGTGTGAGTTCATTTATCCGGATGAAAATTACGATAACTTTTACACAGTTGGTGATGTAAAAAGCATTTGTTGTCTTATATCCAGAATAAGGTAGGCTAGCTAGGTACCGGTGAAGCTTCATTCAAATCCGTTATCTGTTTATATGGACTAAATATATTCAAATGTAAGAAAAAACTGAATCAATGGCTCACAATTCTTACTTCTAAGGAGGTTCAGAAGCTATTAGCAAAGCTGTTTTTAGTCAGTATATGTATACATCACACACACAACCCATATACATTTGAATTTAATGGATTCATTGTTTGATTAGATTAATTGAATTGAATGATTGTAATTAATCATTGTATAAGATAAATAATTTGATTGAAAATTGAACTTACTGAATTGGATAACTAAATTGAATAACTGAACTTGTTTGCATAAATTGGAAATATTATTAATGCCTTATCTTCTCGTCTGACATATTACAATATCTCAAGACAAAAGTCTTTCACTAGTGCATGTTACCAGTGCTCGCCTCGGTGACGGCTCTGAAACTTGGTCGTTCATAATGGGCCTAATGGTTCAGAAGGCTTAAAATTCACCCAAAGGGCTATTGAGAGAGCTACTATACTCGGAGTTTTCTTGCGTGATCTGATCAGAAATGATATCCCGAAGAATCACCATACTTAAGTGGTAGTGGGCAGGGCACATTGCTCGCAAAACAGATGGTCGATGGCGCCGATAGGTTCTAGAATAGCGACCACGTACCAGAAGACGTAGTGTTGTAAGGGTTCCCATAAGGCGGAGAGATGACTTAGTGAGGGTCGCGGGAATTCGATGGATGCGAGGCGCATATCACCGGTCATTGTGGCGACACTTGGAGAGGGCTTTGTCAAACAGTGGACGTCTTTCGGCTGAAATGGTGTTGATGATGAATGGGGAGAGTTCTGGCAACCATAACCATAATAAGTTCAAGATTTAGATAGTAAATATATTATTATTTATTTATTTGTCAAAGCGTCATTCATTTACGATTCATTTTCGTTTTATTGTATGTTTATTCGGGCAGAATAAACATGTTTTCTTTTTACTTTTCATTCTAATTATAAACTTTTAACTTTGACATTTTCAGATACGGAATATTACTAAGATTTCTTAGAATTCTACACTAAACCTATTTTAGTAGAATTTTTATGATAAATAAAATTAGTTTTAACAAAATAATACTAAAAGAAAAAGCCACTGATACATTTAAACCAATTTTTTGTTCCCATTATTGCTTATCATGAAGCCGCTGCCACAAGGTCATATCATCCCATTCAAGTCATGGATTGAGGAAAATTCTAACGCGTTAATCCTAATTGCCCACGATCAAGGTCATTTCGCGAGGCCATCAGTTTGAGTGCTTTCTCCACAGAGTCTGGAATACTGGACACACTACTATGCTATATACTTGGATTGGACAAAATTGAACTGAAGACCAATTGTCGTATTTAAAAAAAACTTTTTACAAAAAGAAAATATATTTTTTTTAGTAAAGTCGGTTATTTTTTTTTTAAGTTTCTATTTCACACTTTTTAGTTGCTACACACTTATAAACAGAGTGCCTATTTCTCATAACAATTCCAATGAACCCAAACTCTGCTAGGATGCATTGTTTTATTATGAAGTTCCCATGTCTCCCTTCCACCTTCCGGCTCCATCATCATCATCAGGTTACTTCGATGATACCATTTTCAACACAATATTCAAAACAATTTATTTATTTGTATTGTCATAGTTTCTTAACTATCTGCATTGTGATATGTATGTTCATTTCTGGTCTTCTTTATCAGTTCCACTTCATCAAATGTTACTTTTTGACTGTAAATACTTAAGTTCTCGACGAAAATACTAAAATCACTATATGTTTGCCTATAGTATTTGAGGAATTCCTGCGATTCCTCATAGATCCCATCATCAGAACTGGCAGTTGTAGTGTAGGTGGAGTGAGTGGAGGTGTCTTTGCGCTGACTAAAACCCACCCGTATTTCTTAAGTTGCCCTTTGAGTTCCAAGACCGCGATAACTCTTGAACAATCCCGCAGAATGAGATGGTTAAGTTCTTTTTCGATAAGGAGAAGAAAGATAAGAAAATTGACTTCCTTTAGCAACTTATAATCGTTTTCTCTCTTTGTCTGTCTCACTAAATATTGTACTTTCAATGTAGACGTCTAGACGTCTCAGCGCTCTGTGGCCTCTTTAACAATAGACGGGTGTTGACCTCCGATACGTCAAATAATATCTAACGACTCGAGACTGACACGGATTTGGTTGAAAAGTGAGACTTTGTGGAACAATTCCAATTTGGCAAACGTTCTGCGATTGTGTTGAAGGCGACTGTTGCATTGTTGTAGAGTTTGGATGATCATTATTATGTAAAGCGATCTTTCATTATTGGTAGGAAATGGGGATCGCGTTAAAATTCGTTTTTGTTATCGAGAAAATATTCTCTCGACTAAATTTTCGATACTGTGATATCGAGGGAGATCACATGGGTTATTTTTCTTATTACCTAGCGGACTGGACGTAAATATACATATACATACATAACATAGTTGTTTTTGTTTTAGAAATGATGTGATTTTTAGGGTTCCGTAGCCAAATGGCAAAAAACGGAATCCTTATAGATTCATCATGTCTGCCTATCTGTCCGTCCGTATGTCACAGCCACTTTTTTCCGAAACCAACACAACAGGAACAGGTTGCAACTTGGTAAGTAGATGTATTCTGTGAACCGCATTAAGATTTACACACAAAAATTGAAAAAAAAAACAATAAAATTTGGGGGTTCCCTATACTTAGAACTGAAACTCAAAAAAAATTTTTTCGTCAATCCCGTACGTGTGGGATATCTATGAATAGGTCTTCAAAAATGATATTGAGGTTTCTAATATAATTTTTTTCTAAACGGAATAGTTTGCGCGAGAGACACTTCTAAAGTGGTAAAATGTGTGTCACCCCCCTGTAACTTCTAAAATAAGAGAATGATAAAACTAAATAAAATATATGATGTACATTACCATGAAAACTTCCACCGCAAATTGGTTTGAACGAGATCTAGTAAGTAGTTTTTTTTAATACGTCATAAATCGTAAACAGCAATTTACCTTTCAAGTTTGTACGGAACCCTCAGTGCGCTAGTCCGGCTCGCATTTGCCCAGATTTTGGTTGATAATTTAATTATTTTGAGGACAAAAAAACATACATTATTACGACGAAGTTTAGTTTGATTTATACGAGAACACTTCCCGGGAACCAAGGCCTACCTATTAGAGCACGTTTCCCACAATACCTAGGTAAAGCAAAGTTTTGTATGGTCTCAAACAAGAAATTCTCTATAGCAACTCAGGGTATGTATTTACTTGTGGTAAGACACAGTAGGTTTAACATTTTACACGGAATTTAACTAGCTTCTGCTAGCGGCTTCGTCTGCGTGAAGTTAAAAAATATCCTAAATGAATATGGCCCTGTAATGATTTTTAAAGAAAATATTCACAAATCGTTCGACTTCCATCTATAAATGATAGATGGCGCTAGTGGTTACGTGAATTGTTGGCATTCGCTGTAGACAAATTTATAGTAGTAGAGTTTATGCATTTGTTTTGTATAATATATCATAATTGTTAAAATGCAATATATACTTGCAATTAATTATAAATAAATCCTCATGTACATTAGTTAGTCAATTGATGTTACGTACTGTTTACTCTGCTCTGATTGGTCGGTTAATCGACCGAGTATTTGTAAAAGTTTGTGATGGGGAAACATTGAGTTTGTAACTGTTATTTTGGACAGAGTCAGTCTCAAAGAGTGAGATTAATCATAAACTTCAAGCTTCAGTTATATAAACATTTTATTCACTTTGATCAACACAATTTCATATTTATCATTCTATTAACAATCATTGACAATTATATGGATTGATAGGACATGTACAATGTTCAACAACTTAAAGCAGACTGATTTTATAAAGTCCAAATTGACGTGAAAAAAAAAATGGACAACGAGACATCGCTGCTCATTCCAAAAGTTAAATCGTATGGAGTAGGATTCTTCGGGAATTCAGAATACTTAAGATCTTTATGTAAAATATCATAAAATCGATCTCGTTATTTGCAAGAAAATTTAATATGGTATTTGTATCTACAAGTCATTTCCGTTAATCAACAAAAGAGCTAGCGACATAATATCTCAGTGGAGGACTGCCCGTATAGCCATCCTTTTGTTATTTAAAACAATCTGCAAATGTATGATAACAAGTATAGAATAACAAAACGAACGCAACTTGATAATTACAAAGAACTCTGTATTTTCTGTATTTAATTTATCAAATGTTTTTGTATGTTCATATTTAAAAGAGAAATTTCTCAGTTTTCAAGCTTTGTGTTTGTGTAATTGTTGTTTTGATAAGGCAGTCACTGGATGTAAAATATTATACATATTACATTAAAAAAATAAAAACAATAAAATAAGCAATAAATAGGTCCACTTCTACCTATAGACAGTCCACCTATAGGTACACCTCTTTAGATATTACATTAATCTTAATTTTAACTAAGAGATAAAAATACTTATTTGCATTTTTTTATTTATTATTTATAGTGATGACGATGTGGTCGACGATGAAGCACGCTTGCCTCTAGACGTAACCTATTCTACCCTACGCCTCCTGCCGGAGGCTCTACGCGGGGATCGTTCGGTCCATGGCCCTTTATGGTGCACCGGTGTGGGCGCCGGCGCTGCGGAAGCATTCGGCAGCCCGGCTGAACGCGTGCCAGAGGGTAACCATACGGATGGTGCGAGGATACCGGACGATTTCCCGCGAAGCGGCGAGCCTCCTTGCTGGCCAGTCACCATGCGAGCTGGAGGCAACAGTCCTTGCACACATGCACGATCTGCGCATGGAGATGCAACGCCGGGGCGAAACTCCGCTGCCGCGACAAGTCGCAGCATGGCGGACAGAGCTCCGGAAAGTTCTCATGGAGAAATGGCGACAGCGACTGTCGCGACCCAGTGCCGGGCACGCCACAATTATGCCGGTGAGTCCCCTCTTTGAGGCGTGGTTGAAAAGACCTCATGGCGTCCTCACCTTCCGCATGACGCAGGTTCTCACCGGACACGGTAAATTCGGGAAGTTCCTGCACCGGATTCGTGCGGAAACGACGCCCGAGTGCCGCCACTGTGTGGACCGCCCGGAGGACCCGGTAGAGCACACGGTGGAGGTGTGCCCCGCTTGGGCAGAGCAACGCCGTGTCCTCGTGGGGGCAATCGGCGGCGGCAATCTTTCGCGCCGAGCCTTGGTTCAGGCCATGGTCCGGAGCGAGGTGGAGTGGCAGGCGGCCGCCTCCTTTTGCGAAGCAGTAATGTTAGCAAAGGAGGCGGCCGATCGCGTGAGGCAACGGTCTTTACGCTCCAACCACCGCCGGGAATCCGATCCCGATTTCCGGCCACCGTAGGCGCGGGCTTGCGGACGGCGAGCAATGAGTGGCTCGCCGTCAGCAGTTTCCCATATCCAATAGGATATGGGAAACTTTCAGAGTGGGCAGTATCAAACTCCCCCACGCTGACTCTCATTCCACTCAGAGCGAGCGAAGTTACTTATAGATTTCCCACCTAAAAAAGGGCTAGTTTGGATCATTGGTAATTAATTTTGTTTAGCTCATGTTGCTATACCGCCTTTTGGCCTTCCCTTTGATTTTTAATAGGACCCGCGGAAAAAACGTCCAGCTCAGTTTTAAATTACAAATCAAACTAAATACAAAGAAAATTGAAATATACTCTATGATAATATACCTCTTTCTTATTTCCTACACTGGAATAAATTTTAAGTTTTCAATTAAGTATTTTTAAAACCTTCATAATTATGCAGTTGGTAGTAAAACTTAATGCAAATGCAAACTAAGAATGGAAATTCTTTACTTTGTTATTAAAAGCACGTACCAGTACTAAACCGTTCCATTAGAGTACCGGTACAAAAAAACTACCAAAGACAGAATGAAAATAATGAAGCCAGATGACGCAATCAAAGTTGCTTCTGAGTTCCCAATATGCACAAAATTTGCTTAGAGTGACTGTAACAGATATTCAATCAAATGGGCCTCATCAGGAGGCTTAAAGTGACCCAAAGGGCTGTGCTTGAAGTTTCCTCGCGTGATCACATCAGGAATTAAGATATCCGCAAGAGAACTAAGGTTGCTGACATGGCCCGAGAAATCGCCAAAGTGGCAGTGGACTGAGCACATTACTCACAGGACAGATGGTGGATTAGGTCAAAAGATTCTGAAGTGGCAACTGCGCACCCGAAGATGCAGCGTTGGAAGGCCGATGACCTGGAGAGAGTTGTGGGAATCCGATAGATGCGAGACGCACAGGAACTCGTTGTGGCAACGCTTGGGAGAGGTCCAACAGTGGACGTCTTTTGGCTGACAAGATGATGATGAACAGATATTCAAACCAAATTACTATTTTTCATTCTAATCACAGTTTCAATTTGTCTAAAAAATCTCACATTTTTCTACATTTGTAATTTTTTTTGACATTTACGATCGCTGAAGGCTGATTGCAATTTTAATCAAAACTTCTACCTGTCTACCTCAGAAAAAGTGTTTTTAGGCAGTATATATTTAATCATGTATGTATTTCTATGGCACGACCTGTAAACTAAACGGCTGGAAGGATTGTACTACTAGAGGTATCATTAGATTGGACTTGACTACCGAAGTGTCACAGGTTACTTCTTTCCTTCTTCAGATATTGATTCTGACGCACTCATCGCATTCAGACGTGCTCATCAATGCAATAAATATCTAATAAATTAATATTCGCGTAAATAGTGATCTAGTTTTTTTGGTTTACTGGCGTTTCATACAGATACGTTTTAAAATTGCTGACAAATTAAGAAACATGAATTGACTGAATTATTGTACTATAACGCGACGCAACTCTTCCCCAACAGCTACACCAATGTAGCCGCAGCAACCTAGACGTGAACGAACTCAGGAAGAAGAGAAAATGAAGATAGTTTCGAACCCTGAGATCCAAAACTGGTTGGGTTCTATTGAGCAGCACTTGAACGAGGTATGCGTTATCTCTTCTGAAGGAAAACTAAACTCGGATCAGAAGAAGTTAAAAATAAGTAATCTTTGCCGAAAAGTTAGTTAGGAAGTTTCGCAACTGGCTGTTCAATACCAGTTGTTGAAACATAATGCTGTGAAGACCCACTCGCTGAAAATGTTAACCGAAGACCGAAACCTAAAGGATTGTGTTGGAAAGGAACCGGACGATTAAAGAAACGTGTGGAATCCGGGGAGCACCCACCGCATCTCTTGCAGATATATACAAAGCTGTTGGACCCTTTTTTCACGAAAGGGTCCAATAGCTTTGTTCGCTCAAATACTTTTAGCTACGTGGCGATTTATCCCCGGGACATTACGAAAACCAGTGACGAAACGAAAAAAATTGTCAGGAAAATTATATGCCCTGGTTATATGAAGCTTAAAGTTTGAGGAGTACGTAAGATAGGGAAAGGAGGACTAATAATTGATGGATTTTGTATAAAAAAATGACGGCTTCTATTAGGTAAGTGTAGTTAATTTTTTTTGTCTTGATATGTAGGATGTCAAAGAGAAGTGCTCGATTAGATGTTTCCAAAAACATAAATGACCAAAAACTCGCTAAAAGTTGCTTTTTGGAAAACAACTTTCAGTTATTGTTTTTTTTTTTTAAGTATTACAAAAATTGGCTTTCAATTGTATTTCTGGTTTTAACAATTATTAGTTCCTTTATTTGTTTTATTTATTTTTTGTGTTTTTACGTTTTTGAATTTAATCTCTTAAAAAAAAACTTTAAATATTTCTTAAAAAATTATTATTGTTGTTATATCTAGCCTATACTGTCGTACAGTTGGGGAAAGGCCTTCTTCTATTCCTTTCATTATTCCCGGCTGTTCTATATTCGTCTTGCTAATTATTATGGATTTTTTCAACGTTGTACGAATGTCCAAAAAAGTAGAGCTTAAGAAAACGTTTACTGCTCCAATTTGAATAAATATTAATATTTTTTCTCTTGATTATAACCTATATCTATTTCCTTTAAAAACTGCACCTATAATTTCTATTCAACAATATTGTCAGATCTCCCTTCATTCGTAGTCCATGTATCTTCCCACAGCCTCGTTAACAGGGCGAGAGCGGGACATTAATCAGGCACTCGTTTCTGCTCGTCTAGGATTTTACACATTATTCATAGGGACACTGATTTCGGTCTCATCTGTTTTTCTGACGGTTATATAAGTCATCTTGGCGTGGTTGTTATGATGTGACTTTTAGGCACTGAGATCTTTTGATTTTTAATGATTTCTATGATAAGATTGTGAAGGTCTTGACTGGGACTTTAAATAACTGACAAACGTATATCCAAAGGAATTGTACTGAATTATAAATATAATGCGCGCATGTGTCTTTGGTTGGTGTGTAGTGGGCCCGCAGCACCCATTGTAAAGCCGCGCCGTCGCCCGCGCAGCAGCCCGATGCTTGACGAAGGTAGCCGACGGCGCCCGAACAAGAATAATTTTGGATTTTTTTCAGAGTAGTTTAATGCGGATTTAAAAGTTATTAATCTTGAATAGCGATTTTTAGATTCTATTGCGCGTACAATATAATAATGCATTCAGGGTGTTGATGGGGCTGCCCCGATTCTGTAACGCATCAGGGATGTTCGCCAAGTCAGGAGTAGACTGTTTCTATTCTACTATGCGAAAACGGTGCATATCCCTGGTGCGCAAGGTTAGGGCTAACGTCAACAGCATCCTGAGAGCATTCGCGCAGGGGTTAGACTGCCAGTACCTGAACTAATGCTGTATGGTTCACTTACTGAGCAATTGGAATCTGTAAATACATGTTACGTGTTTTATTTCATTTATGTATGTGGTCTTTGTGTGCTATGATCCTGTGATGTTCGAAATAAACTAATGATATTATTATTATTGCTGTACTAGCTTTTGTTGGCAGCTTTGTTCCTATGTAACAAATTAATCCACAGTAGCCTTATATCGACGACCATGTACCTATCTGGTGTCATTGTCCAGATTATAGCCTAACCTTGTGCCAAGTTTCATTCAAATTAGTTCACCCATTGAAGCATGATAAATTGTTTTTTAGTAACATTTTTCATTATTTATTTATAGTAACATAACAACAATTTTCATTATTTATTTATAGTAACATTTATTTTAGTAGCATAATAATATTAAATAATACGATAGAACACATAGCATATGTAGCATAATCAGGCTTTTAATGTTCCCACTGCTGGGACTCAGGCTTCCTCTCTAGGAGAGGGAATGGGTCGTAATCCACCACGCGGGCCCAATGCGGTTTGGTGAATGTCACATGTCTTTGAATTTTCGGTTCTAGGACATGCCAGTTTCCTCACGATGTTTTCCTTCACCGTTTTGAGAGCAGTGGTGATGAAATAAATTACACAAAGTAATTCACCTGGTTGGGTTTGAACCCGCGACGTACAACTCGTAAGTCGGGGCCATTACCACTCGGCCACCACTGCTCTCTCTCGTAAGTTCGATACGATAAAACATGTAAAATAATTATTTATTCGAGTCCAAATGAAGGATGATAAGGTTTTACTGAAGACTAATTAAAATATAGTCATATGTATACGGGAGTGAAATATGATTCGCCAGTTTTTGACAGGCATTATTCGGCACGATGCCGATATAATGCCGATGCACCGGTATTCGTTCTCAAAATACATTCGATATCCAATAGCTGACGGACACCAGATATATTCCATTTGGAGAGAATTGAGAGTTCGGAAACAATATGTGAAAATATTTGAAGAGCTGGTAGTTATTGCGTTTGTTGTTTGAATACTTTCGTGATATTTCCGGGCTGTTGAATTTTATTTATTGACGTTTAGCGATCAACGTGTGTTTTAAGACACATTTATTTATTTACTATTGCGACTGTTTCTAGGTAAACTATTGTATCTGAAAATTAGTTTTTTATTTTTTTTTTTGTTTTAACCTTTATAAAAACTAGCTAGCTAAATAAAAAACATTTTTGTGTAATGATTCTTAGACCCAACCTATCATCATCATCATCATCTTCCTGCCCTTGTCCCGTGTTATTTTTGGTCGGCGCAACACGTCTTTTTCTTCCACTCTGCCCTGTTACTCGTTGCTATCACTAACTTCCTTTTCTTTCATATCACTCTTCACACAATCCATCCATCTTTAGACCAATCCATCCATCCATCTTTAGACCCAACCATATATGAAACCAAATTTATATACAGATATAATCATTAATGACAAGGTTAGCCATAAAATAAACGTCAAATCGCTCTCCTGTAATGTAAACTTTATCACTTACGATAGTTTACCTAGGAACATTCGATTGGCTTACCGATGTGAAGTGAGATAGTAGTCAACTGCGAGCCTACTATAAAAACGAACAACAGTACATACAAAGCTTTTTATAATTTTAGAACAACTAGATGACTCAGCAAACGTTGTTTTGTCAATGAATGATCAAAGAAAAAATGGGGAGTAGAGGTAAGAGGGTAAAAATAACCTACGGCTTATTCTCAGATCTACCAAATATACACTAAAAAATTATTAAAAACTCAGTCAAGCCGTTCCGGAGGAGTTCGCTAACAAACACTGTGACACGAGATTTTTATACATAAAATATGTACTAAAATATGGTTACTGATTACAGATATACACGGCTTACATATTAGAACACATAGCATATATAGCATAATCATAACATATAGCATATATAGCATAATCAGCTTTTTAATGTTCCCACTGCTGGGACTCGGGCCTCCTCTTTAGGAGAGGGAATGGGCCATAATCCACCACCCGGCACAGTGCAGATGGCTAAATGTCACATGTCTTCGAATTTTTGGTTCTAGGACATGCCGGTTTCCTCACGATGTTTTTCTTCACCGTTTTGAGAGCAGTGGTGATGAAATAAATTACACAAAGTAATGCGCCTGGCTAAATTTGAACTCGCAACCTACAACTCGTAAGTCGGAGCCACCAATACCACTCGGTATTGGTATTCGGTCACTATTCGGGGCCGTAAGGTAAGTCATTTATTATATTATTATTATTATTTATTATTATAAGAAACAAAAATGGGCCAAGAATTGAGCCTTGAGCCCTGGAGGACATCCATTTTTACTACAGATCCGGGAGATCTTTTTCCGTTTACATCAACTCTCTGAATCCTCTCACTCAGATAAGATGTAAGAAGATCCAGGGAGGAGTTCCGGATTCCGTAATGGTGTAGTTTCCTGATTAATGTTTCATGGAGAACGCAATCGAAGGTCTTAGAAAAATCGCAAAAAATGCTCAAGACATCGCATTATTTTTCTCATGCATTATAAATATTTCCTAAAAGTTCAATACGATTCAAGAGCTGGTGCTATAAGACTTTGTTTCATGACAAATTTCAGGATTCTAGGTCAACGAGAAGTATTCTATAAATTTTGATTCTCTTGAGAGTGTCGAAATGTACGTTTTTTTGCGACATAAATGACCGTATCTTTTTTTTTCGTTAACTCAGAAGTTTGATTTTTTTACAGCTTCAAGGAAGCGCAGACTTGAGTATATGGGTTTAATTTCAACTCTATAAATCCACGTATTCCCGAGATAAAGGGTCTTGACAGACAGACGGATAGACAGACAGACGGACAACAAAGTGATCTTATAGGGGTTCCGTTTTTTTCTTTTGAGGTACGGAACCCTAAAAACATATTCCGTGCGTGTGTTTGTTCTACCATGCACTCAGCTGGCTTTGCATTTTTTTGTATATGAGAAATTATCAAATATCTTCTCCTGCGTTACTCTTACAACTAAGACGAAATAACGATACCTCTCAAGCTAAAATACAATAAACCATTTAGGCTCTAGGATGTGCCAAAGCCCGCCTTCTGGCGCAGTCGGGTAAATAAAACACGATACCAAGGAAACAGTCTAACGCAAAAACTATACATGCGTTATAAAATAAAGATATGGTCATGATTTTTTACTCCTGTATTTACCATTCCTGTGTGCAGTGCTATACATATGTAGAACTTTGATGAGATGCCAAGTGACCGGCCGGCAAATATTCCAATAATGCTAATATAGCGCTTGCGATGACAGTTCGCAGACAGTAAACTGTAGTGCAGAGTATTGAAGAATTCATTTATTTATTTAGCTTTTCCGGGACTTTTTTCTGGCGTGGTCACGGAACGCTCATAAGAGAAAATATCAGCCATATAGGTACAGCCGGTAGCTTTTAATACGTTATTGTCCATCTTCTTGAGACAAGTTTTATTTGGTTTAGATAAAAGAAATGTTTTTTTTTAGGAAATACGGGGAATGAGTCATATATAATGGAAGCGTTCACAAACATTTAAAATTACATATAAGACACACAATAACAGCTAAGGACAGCTACGTACAGCTAAGGAGTGGAATTCCCTGCCAGATTCTGTGTTTCCTGATAGTTACAACCTGGGGGTCTTTAAGTTAAGAGTGAATAGGTTACTTCTAGTCAAGCGTGCTCTATCTTCGGTCACATCATCGCTTACCATCAGGTAAAATAGTGGTCAAACGCAAGCTAATCAATAATAAAAAAAAAGACACTCAGACCCGAAACAACTATCTGAAGCCCATTCAAATATTTGTCTCATGCGGGAATCTAGCCCATGACACAAAGCGCAGCAGTCAATTGCTCAGCCACTGCTTCAACCGTACCGGTATTTTTCAGAAGTTACCTTTTTTTTGGGTGGATTTAATATTTTTCTGAATAGCTTACTCTGGGTGAAACAAGGGGGAGTGTCAGACTTTTACTGACTATTACCCACCTGGGTAATGAACATAACATTTAACACTGACCTGCAAAACGCAAAAAAACAACAAACGACTGGATGGTTAGTGACCCTGACTGTTATGTTGGAGGTTGTAGGTTTGATTACCACCCAGGACAAATGTTTGTGTGATAAGCACAATCATTTGTTCTGTGTCTGGGTGTAATGTATCTATAATTTGTATGTATTTAGAAATATTTAAGTATGTTTATCATTTTTCTAGTACTGATAACACAAGCTCTGCTTAGCTTGGGAATAGACGGCGTTGTGTGTTAGTTGTGTGAATCTTATTATTTTTATTATATTACCGACACAGCACGAAGAATCGCCAAATTTAAGTGGCAATGGACAGGGCACATTGCTCTCTGAACAGATGTCCGTTGGGGCCGAAAAGTTCTAGAGTGGCGACCGCGTACCGGAAAACGTAGCGTTGGAAGGCCTCAAGGCAAGGTGGACCGATGAGCTGATAAAGGTTGCGGGAATCCGATGGATGCGAGACGCACGGGACCGTTCTTTATGGCGATGCTTGAGGGAGGCCTATGTCCAACAGTGGACGTCTATCGACTGAAATGATGATGATGATGATGACATAATTCAATTTGAGTTACTCTGTCAATTTCACCTTAAACACCTCTCGAAGCAAGCTACATCAAGAAACACAATAATTTCTCTCAAATATACATCAGAAACAAAAATCCGGCACGGTATCAAATCACGGACCATTCTATTAATAGAAACGGCGGTAATGATGGAGCTCCTCCGAACCTGAGACCCCTCGTAACGTGAGCGCTGCAGAAAAACCAGTGGTAAGATCTTGTATGTATTTATTTGATTTTGAATTTATGTTTAAGAATTTTGCTTAGGATTATTGTGAAAGTTAAGTACTTCTATTTAAGTGATGTAGTCTTGTAGATACCTATAGTGAGCATTCATAGCTTAAATAACATGGTCGAGGAAATTGATTAAAAAAATTTAATAGTCATGTGGCCTAATGATATATACCATAAAGAACACAACATTATGACATTTCCAATTATTATCCGGCCTAATAACAATAATATACTGTAGAAGCTTTGGGCCCGGGCCCCGGGAGCAATGACTGAAAAGTTGAAAGGAAACCATTTGTCTTGGTATGGTCATGTGAAGAGGAGAGATGTAACGTATGTTACTAAAAGAGTTATGAGTTTACGTGTGGATGGATGGAGAGGGAGAGGGAGACCAAAGAAAAGATGGATGGATTGTGTGAAGAGTGATATGAAAGAAAAGGAAGTTAGTGATAGCATGACGAGTGACAGGGCAGAATGGAAGAAAAAAGCGTGTTGCGCCGACCCCAAATAACACGGGACAAGGGCAGGAAGATGATGAGAAACCCCGAGCGTCGAGAATCACAGAGAAAGGGCGCGGCTTGCAGACGACTAGCAATGGGTAGCTTACCGTCCGCTCATCTTATTAGGACCGAGCCTGAGTCGTCGACAGCCCGTATTAGTCCACGCGCGCCTCAAAGAGAGGTCAGAAAAATCATAGAGGCCCAGTGGGGCCGATGTCTGCTAAGGCCATAGATAGGCTTTTGAAAACGATACTCGTGATTCTAGAACGCAAAAGGTAAATGAAGTTATATAGGTACGGTTTTAGTCAGTAAAAGTCTGACACGCCCTTTCACTTCACCTTGGAGCGGCAGAAATAATTGCCAAAAAAAAGCCAAATTCCATCCAAATCGGTTCAGTCGTTTGAGCATAAGGGAATAATAAACAGACATACACACTTTCACGTTTATAATACTATCATTGATTCAATTATACCTAACCATCAGATAGTACCTATCCATCAGTATTTTTCACTACAAAATGATATAAATAAATTGTACAAACCACATTTGAGTGCTATTTATTATCACAATATTCTTTAAAGCCCTTATTAAAACTAACAAGCTCGGCTATGTTTCCACACTTTCCACCTGCGACCGCAGCCACCGCTGACAGCTTCAAATGTTGAAAATAACATTGCAGTGATAAATGCTGACTGTAAATTAGAGCTGTGTTAATAAATGATATTTATTTTACACATCAAACGCACAAAGCGTTTTGAGAACACATTTATTATGCGTACAGCCAAGGACTCACTTTGACTGGCATGTTGGTCTAGTGGTTAGTGGCCCTGACTGCTATGCCAGAGGTCGTGGATTCGAGTCCCACCCAGGACAAATGTTTGTGTGATGAGCACAATCATTTGTACAGAACAAATCTCTGGGTGTAATTTATCTATAATATCATTTATAATATTTTTTATTTATTTAGAAATATTCAAGTATGTTTATCAGTTGCCTAGTACTCGTAACACAAGCTCTGCTTAACTTGAGACTGGACGGCGTTGTGTGATAGTTGTGTGAGTATTATTTTTATTATTAAGGAGTGGAATTCCTTGCCGGAGTCTGTTTCTTGATAGCTACAACTTAGAGGTCTTTAAATCAAGAGTGAATAGGTTACTTCTAGGCAAGCGTGCTCCATCGTCGACCACATCATCGCTTACCATCAGGTGAGATGGTTGTCAAATGCGAGCCTATCATTAATAAAAATGAAAATACTAGATTAGGCTGGTGTTTCCTAGCTGACTAGTTTAATTTGGATATGTAATTTATAAAAAGCAAGCGGCTCCATCCGCGTAAATATAGATTTCTCTATACAAACTTTGGACCCCCGTTTCCATTCTTTTCAGGGTAGTATTTTGAAAAACCCTTTCTTAATATTGGTATTTACTTTAAAAGAAACCTCTGTACCAAGTTTCAGTGAAATATGTCTAAGTTATTATGTGTTCGGGCTGGACGTTCATGATTCAGTGAGTCAGGACTTTGCCACTTATGTATACAAATATTTAAGTAGATATAGATATTATCAAAAATAGAACTGACTTCCAAAAATAGACTAAAACTGCAAAATAAATTTCTGAAATTGGTGTTTCTAGCGTAATTTCTGTTTTTTGACAGTTATGTTTCCTGTTTGTTATAGTTTCTTACAATTGCAACTAACTAACTAGTTCTACGATAAGATACCTATAAGAATGAAAAAAAGAGCACTTTTTTATTTTTAGTGTTGCGTACCTCAGTCGGCAAAAACGGAACCCTTATAGGATCACTTTGCTGTGGTAACAAGGTTAAATTAATATCAAATACTCAGGGGTCTACTATCTCTCGGAGCAGTGAAAAAAAAATCTAAGTCAACACAATCTAACGTTGCTTCGTTTAGAGTCGCCGCACTCGGACCACGGCAACAACCACAAAACGCCGCCATCGGCATATTTCTTGCAGTTTTCATACATTTTATATGGACTGGCCACACATGCTAAAAATCGCCACTGCTCACTTCTCGTGGCCCGCACCGGCCACTAAGCACCGATACAAAACGCCGCCACACGCCATGGCGCATTTAAACCTTTTTCGACAGAGTCCATTATGATACTGCGCGCATGGGTTAAAAAAAGTAGCAGCCACCGGCCGCAAGTGGCTGTCGCGCGCTTCAGCTTCCTTTGTAGCCGCTTCTAGCTTCTGGTGGTGGCATTTGTCACTGTGGCATGTGGCCCATTTGCGGCGACACTTAGGAAAAATATTTTGACACTCACAAAAAAATCAAAAATTTACTATTCCCGTTGAGCTAGAATCTTGAAATTTGGCAAAAAGCAAAGTCTCGTAGCACAAGTACAAGAGAAAATCTGATAACCGTCAAGCACTTAGTGCGCGAGTCCAACTCGCACTGGTATGTTTTTTTAGGTAGATTTGGGTAGTCATCAAATACATTCCCCCACTCAAGGTGAAGCGAGAGGTCGTATCAGACTTTTACTGAATGAAACCCGCCTTTGTCCCTCCAGATTCCCATTGTTGCATTCTGAAGATAAGAGCGAGTTACATTAAAAAAGTAAACTAACTCGACAATTTTTTTTGTATTCCAAACCAATTTCACAATTTGTAGTCCACACACGCACATTTCACACTACATCACACTTTGACGGTCAAAAACAGTAATGACATAGGTATTTTTTATCCCGAAACGATCGAGTTATTTCTTTGGACGACAAGTGATTTGTCTCTGTCCACTGTGACGGGTACTTCGGTTAACATTGCTTATGTTGGCTATGCGTGGTAAGTTCGATCTTCAGTTTTGCTTCCATCAGTCCGATTCATAAGCTCTGCCGCTATGTTGGTATAGTAAATTCCACGACATCGTATATTATGTCAATTCGGGTTTTTTTTAGGTGGGAAAATCATCTAATGAAAAATCTCGCTCTTGGGCGGAGCGGGAGATAGTGCCAGATCCTTACTGACTAAAAACCCAATCCTGTTCTTTCTTTGCCTTCATCCCGGGGCCCCGGGCTACACTACCCGTGGCCCCAGTAGGCTTCGACCCTGCTGGGCCCCTATAGTTGCTGATATCTCCTTGAGGCGCGCGTGGAACAATACGTGCCGTCGACGACTTGGGCTCGGTCCGGACGGTTACCGGACGGTCGGACGGATGTCAATTCGGGTATAGGTAGATTTGTGATTATGTGTTTACCATTATGTGCGTATACAACCCGTACCTATTCCAACTACTCTAACACACGATGAATAGTAACTTTTTGATTTCATTTTTTTCAACTCCAAATTCTTAAGTAGGTATGCTGGAAAAGATTTCTTTAGAAATGAGCATCACCTTTGCACCTTTAATTTTTCTTTAACTTTCTACTTATGATTGTATATTAATTATACAATATATCCACATATTTAAAAATTTCAGAGACTACGCTAACTTATCAGCATCGTCCTGTTTTTTATTTATTTATTTATTTATTAAAACTTTATGCTCGAGTAATAAACACAAAGGCGTACAAAGGCGGACTTGATGCCTTAGGCATTTTTCTACCAGTCGACCTTAGGGTGAGGGGGGGTGGTGGTGGGTTAGGCAGATGGGGGTTGGGGTTTTTTCTACGTTACTTGGGATCAAGACGAGAGAGAGATCTTACACATTGCTTCGTCAACTTACTGTCATGCTATGATCATTGCCTCTTTTTTTTAACTTCTAACAAAATTCGTCAATCTTATCTTTAGTGACAGCTACCTACTCACCTGACGCAATAATTTTAAAACTAAAAGGGGGACTCTTTTTGTCTATTGTTCACAGATCAGATCAGTTAATATCATAGAGCAAAACTGACCCAAATAACTGACGCAGTTTGTCTGTTCAAATTATCATTTCCGTTTTTGGCAGCCTTAAGCCCATATCATAGATCGCTTGTCCAGTAAATAGGAGTATTTCACACGATATATGATACTTCCGTGACACATACTACATTTCTCATATATTTTGGAACGGATGTGGATGTCAAATGAATATTTGAATAGATTGAGGAATGGTCGTTTATTTTCTGGTTTTCAGAAAGCGTTATGAGTCAACTATGAATCATTTTTATAGTCATAAAATTACGCTTATATATTTCACTAGCTTTTTCTCGGGACTTCACCCGCGTACATAAAATATAGCCTATTTCGATCAGGAATAAAGCAGCTTTCGATCGATGAAAAAATTTCAGCAAACGGAACTAATTTCATCTAATGACTTCTTTCGAATAAAAATACTGTATGTCTGATATTCTAAGTTTCCCATTGTTAAATATAGTTTTAGTTTTGGTTTTTATGGTGAGTACGCATTAAATAGTGTCAATCACTATGACAACGGTAACGCATAACTTTTCTATTCATTTATCACTTTTTTTTTACTAATTTTAGTGATGAAAAACTGCGAGAGAAAAAAAAACAGTAATAACCAATTTAATCTATTTTATCAATGCAAACCTCAAAATATCACGTATTATATTTCCAATTCATTATAATATAACGAAAATAGGTAACGCCTGACAAAAATATACTAGCAATGCTTCTATAGGTATCTTCGTTCGGTTAGGGTTAAGACCTGGTTCTTTTTGCTATTGCCTGATTCTTCGTATTGTCCTCTAACATATGACCTAGGTATCATTACAGACGAAAAGAAAAAAAATAATCATGTGAATAGTTTGCATTGGACTTTATTTACCTTTCAGTAAATCTACATTATTTAACAATGTAGTTAAAACCCGTGCTCTGATTAGTAGTGTTGTAGCTAAAATCAAGCTATGTAATTGGTTACCCTTTCCGCTTTATATTCATAAGCCTGGTCACCTCTATCAGAGTGTAGATTGGATACTGCAACACCACTACTCCGGTTCGTGTCTCCGTTTTTTTATAAGTTAGGTTTTAAACTTTTGAAGTAATGAGGTCTTTTCTTTTATTTATCTGAAAGAAACATTTTAATTACGTTACATTTTAATTTTGCAAAAAAAATATAGCTCATTTCATCACGGGCAAATATAAAATAAAAATTGACACAAAAAATATCCTATCAGACTTGGGCCACACTTGGAGGAGGTCTATGTCTAAGGCCGCTTCTCACACGTCTGCGCAGCGCCAACGTTGCTCAGACGTAACGTTGACGTCGCGGGTTTCTAGTGGTAACGCCAAAGTTGAGCAGACGCAACTTTAACGCCGTAAGTTTTTTGCGTGCACCTAAAACCGCGAAGTTAACGTCGCGTCTGAACAACGTTGGCGTTTTATCACTAAAAACTCGCAACGTTAACGTCACGTCTGCGTGACGTTGGTGCTGCGCAGCCATTGGAGAAGCGCCAACGCTCGTAAAACGCCAGTGGGATTGCAGCCTAAGAGCCGACGCTGTGTTAAGCGGGCGCCCGCGAGGTCACATACAAAACTGCTCCGTCACAGTGACTTGCGCGGGCATCCATCGCGGGAAACCGCGCCCCGCACCCATTTTGCTACGTAGTTCTCCACCAACACGACTACATGCACACCGTTAAAGTTGAAAAAGCTACACTGCGCAGGTAATAATCCGGTTTCCGCTATGGGGACCCGTGCACACGAAACACGCACATATTCACGTGTGCGCCCGCTTAACGCAGCGTTGGTCCTAAAAGTGGACGCGTCTTTCGGCTGAAATGATAATGATGACGAACATAAACATAAACTAACGTACCGTGTCTTCAGTTCATATCATCTTGAATTGAAAGGATCAGCCTCCTTTTTCATCTATCTGCAATATATTGATTTTTGACTGGCCTGTTGGTCTAGTGGTTAGTGGCCCTAACTGATATGCCGAAGGCCATGAGTCCGATTCCCACACGAGACTAATGTTTGTGTGATGAGTACGATCATTTGTCCTGTGTCTAGGTGTAATTTATCTATAATATATTATGAATTTAGATATATATAAGTAGGTTTATCAGTTGTCTAGTACTCATACTACAAGCTCTGCTTAGTTTGGGATTAGATGGCGTTGTGTGAAAGTTGTGGAATATTATTATCATTGATGAAAACCGTTTGCGAAGTACTGGAAAACTGAGTTTTTAATGATTAAACTCTACAAAATATCTTGCCACTTTTATAGTGAGATTGAAATCTCCACACCAATTTTTCCTACAACGAACTATATCATCATTATCATAAATTCAGTCGAAAAATGTCTACTGTTGGACATAGGCCTTTCCCAAGTGTCGCCACATCGAACGGTCCTGTGCTGTATGAAATGTTTTTATTTAGGTGAAAATATGTGTGTGAAAACAGTAGTAGGAGTCTCCAACTACTGCACAGCGAAATGCTATAGTATAGCACCCTAAAGACTGTCCGAGATGGCGTCCTCAAAATATACGCCACATCTAAATTTATAAATTCAAATAATATTTCCCGGAAATAACGTCGTAAGCAAGTGTGGTCTCTATTTATATTTCATTTCTAGCTATTGGAATTTTTCACTAGAAATCTTTGGTAGATTGAGTCCTGACTCTAGTCCATCGAAAGACTCCATAAATCTACTTTGCGATCAGTTTACTGCAACGAGTTCGCCACTATTGCCTGGAGTTTTTTTTAGGAGGGAAATAATCCAATGACGAGAAGGACGGCGTGTCAGACTGTTACCGACTTCTTTGCCTTGCGTTTCAGAACCCCAGTTTTACCCCAGAGTAAGCTTTGGGTCGTTGGGCCCCTTCGGGTTTGGTTGACATCTCTTTGAGGCGTGCGTGAAAGACTACGCGCCGTCAAAGATTCGTGCTCGATCTGGACAGTTACTTGACGGCCAGACTGCGAATTCCCCACTGCTCGTTATCCATATGCGCACGACTACGGTGCGGTGGTTGGAAATCGGGGTCGGGGTCCCGGTAGCTGGGGCGTAAGGAAGTCCGTTCTCTTACGCGGCCGTCTTTCGCTAGCATTACTGCTTCCTGCCATTCCTCCTCGCGCCGGTCCTTGGCCTGTACCAGGGCCCGGCAGAAATCTTCCGGTAGACTCTAGTCTATCAAAAAATTCGACAAGTCCAGCTTGTGGTAAATACACTGCAGAAGGTTCACCGCTATCACTTGGAGCTGTGGTGCTCCAGTTGTAACGATTGCAAGTCGTGGCTTCCACACCAGCCAGGCGCTTTTCTTTGTGTGGCTTCCACACAAGCCAGGCGCTTTTCTTTGTGTGGCTTCCATACCAGCCAGGCGCTTTTCTTTGTGTGGCTTCCACATCAGCCAGGCGCTTTTCTTTGTGTTATTTATTTCATCACCACTGCTCTCAAAACCGTGACGGAAAACATCGTGAGACAACCATGCAGGTTTTCTCACGATATTTTTCTTCACGGTTCTTTGGTCCTTGAACCAAAAATTCGAAGACGTGTGACATCCACTAAACCGCATTGGGCCTGCGGGGTGGATAACGGTTCTGTTCCTCTTCTAATAAAAAGGAGCTGTGAGTCCCAGCAGTCAATATATTATAAGGTTGAATATGTTTATGTATTATTGATGAAATGTGGTCTGTATACTATACATAAAACTACACAACAATACAAGAACAACTACAATTTTGTACTACTTGATACTTCATTATATTTCAAACATCTTTCATTTATTTATTGTGCACATTTCCCACAGCATTGCCTTTTTAACCCAAAGGTTGATTGGTAGAGAACGCTTTTTTTGCATTTAATCCGCTTATTTACCACTACTGTACATAAAATTTAAATAAATAAATATATCAGAGAGTAGAGACTTGTTGTTTTGTTTATGTTGTTGGGGTTTATGTTTACGAATTTCTCCGTAACAGCCTGAAAATCCCGATTAGTGTTCAGTTTACAAGCTTAGATTCACATCTATTCCATGGAAGTTATAGACAACTGGTGAAAATTGTGTTTATTTTGTAAACTGGTGTAATTTTAACAAATTAATATTCCTGTTTATATTATTGTACACATCTGCTCAGCCCTTTCTGGAATATACTCATATTTTTTTTTTTTGTATCACAGGTATTATTTTCCTTTTATTTATTTATCGAAATAACTTTTGCGAGTGGCTTCGCCCGCGTGTAAATAGAAAATAATTACAAGGAAATATACTTCTGCTGAAAAAAATGTCCTATGTGCTTGAGATATGCTATCGAGATGTCAGGGATGTGATGCTCCAGGGCAGGGTCATCATGTGTGTAAGTTTACTATGCTTATTTCCACAGTCTTATGACATTTTACTGTGGGGATCTGCAGCTGATGTAGACTCAGTTTTCATATTGCAAAAGAAAGCAATCCGGCCTATTTATAAAATGGGTCCTCGCGATACTACTGACTATAGCAGAGTCAGTATTATACATATATATATAATACTGACTCTGCCTTCTCTTTATATCTTAGAAAGTATTTTGTATTTTCGTAAAAACTTTTCGTAAAACGTGATTCTCTTTAAGATTAGAAGAAAGGAGATGTGGAGATCGGTGAGAGTTCTGTTCGGGGACAGATAGACGCCTAATACTGCAATGTTCCCGAATCGTGCTGCCACGCAACCCCGTCTCCTTGTAACGGCCTCGAGGGACGGGGTACCAGCGGTGACCGACGAAATTAGAATCACCGAGCCGTTTAGGTCCTGCATCTAGTCTACCCTGGGCAGGACATAATACGGTTTGGCGACCACTGCGATGTTGATCGACTACTGCGCCATGCTCTGAAGTAACACATCCTGAGCGTGGGCGCTGTGGTTGATATTCGCCCGGAGGAAACGTAATGGAGTCGTTATTGACAATCAATCCATTACAGTCTCCTCCCGAACCCCCCGTGAGGGCCATGCCGTAAGAGCAGTTATATAAAAAATTATATCGAATTGCATCCTCCTAAAGTTCGAATTGTTTTCCTTTACATGTAATAGTGTACTCATTACTGAAAAACCAAATAAAATAAAAAAAATAAGTAAAGATGATTTCTCACCTTAAAGAAACCAAAGATTTCATTTTACCACCACCATAACACATTTACCTTTCTTTACTAGTGCGGGCATTAGTACTTGTAAATAACATCCAAAGTGTTCCAAAGAAATAAAATAATAAAAAAACATGACTTCTTAAAAAAATCTATAATCTGTAAGTTTTTTTACCATTCTTTCGGCCACTCAGAACTCATAAAAATTAAATCTTTAAACCGCCAAAATTTGTTAGATTTATTATATCACACTTTTAAAACATTAGCTTTTAAAAAATATAATGCTTACATTTTTTAAAACATAATTTAACGTTTATATTTTGAGAAATAGCCCTACAACAGGGGAAAGAGTGTATAAAAACCTTTGGTCTGTAGAAAAAAACCAAGTTAAAAATAAAACCAAATATGTAATATAGCATAATCAACTTTATAATGTTCCCACTGCTAGGACTCAAGCCTCCTCTTTAAGAGAGGGAATGGGCCGTAATTCACCACGCGGGCCCAGTGCGGGTTGCTTCGTGAATGTCACATGTCTTCGAATTTTTAGTTCTAGGACAGGCCGGTTTCATCACGACGTTTTCCTTTTTTTTAAATTATATATAAGCTAGTGCTTGACTGCGATCCCACCTGATGATAAGCAGTGAAGCAATCGTTGATGGTGAGGCGCACTAGTTCATTAAGAGCCTATTCACCGTTCCTTCACCGTTTTGAGAGCAGTGTTGATGAAATAAGTTAATCAAATTAATTTGCCTGGCTTGGTTTGAACTCGCAACCTAACAACTCGTAAGTCGGGGTCGTTACCACTCGGCCATATAGAAGTTTACATATTTATATCAGAGAGCTCTCTGATATAAATATGTAAACTTCTATCAAAAAAAGAGTCGAAGACTATTTCAACGAAACAATACCGCAACAACAAAATGATTCAGAATTACAAAGAAGTTAAAATAGATCTATAAACAGAAATACTTTCTCAAACACTTAAACCGACCATTAGAACAGAAATATTCACTGAAAGCGTTTTTACTTGAGCTATTTGTCTGTCAAGTAAATTAACATTTACTGTTTCTTGCAAGGTTGCGTAGGCTGCGGTTTTCTTGAGCCAATTTTAAGGTATCAGGGCTTTTTTTTAGTCAGGATTTAACCCAATATTAAGACACATTATGGAAAGCGGTTGACAAAACATTTTAATAGGATTTTAGGGAGTTCCGGAGTTTCCTTTTGTGATCGAATCGGGAATGAGGAGATCCGCAGGAAAACCAAGGTCACCGATATTGCACGAAGAATCGCCAAACTTAAGTGGCAATGGGCAGGGCACATTGCTCACAGAAAGGGTGGCCGTTCTGGAATGGCAGCCACGTACCGAAAGACGTAGTGTTGGAAGGCCTCCTTCAAGGTGGACCAATGACCTGGTGACGGTTGTGGGAGTCCGACGGATGCGAGACGCACAGGACCGTTCATTGTGGCGGCACTTGGGGGAGGCCTATGTCCAGCAGTGGATGTCTTTCGGCTGAAATGATGATGATGATGATCATTTTAGGGCACACTGCACTTTTCATAGTAATTTACCTCCATCTGAAAACTACTATTATAGAAAATATGTCAAACAGCAATATTCATCACTAAAATAATATTTAACTATTAATGTGAAAATTCAGTCCTTTAGCCATATTTTACATAGGTTTTACTACCATTTAACAGTAATTTATTCCCTTGTGAAAAATCATCCGACTATCGAAAAATCGACCCAAACTAAATTATTTTAGTACCATATTACACCAAGCGATCAACTTCAGCATGCGTTTAGCTTTCATCACTCACACGAGTCAGAATTAAGTAAGTTTTACATCGTTTCTGTATTCACTTTTCATGCAAAGTCTACAAAGTCTAGAGCTTATTAAATAAGTCTCAAGAAATTTCTGTGTAAATTCATACTCGACATGCATGCAAATATTATGTTCGTGTATTCATGCATACTATGCAACATTCAACACTTTCCTGTGTGCCTTTATTTAAAACATTGCGGTATGAATCAAATAAGTGCTGGTGTTAAACCACAGAGCAGGACACGAATGGAGTGTTAAGTTGGGTAAAAGAGGCTTAGACAAGTGTTCAATTAATATACCTATCGGTTATCAATCAAACCAGTATTTTACGTGAAGCCTATATGACTTTCTTAACCCTGGGTATCCCGACACCCCCTTGGAAACATTGGTGTTACATTTTCCGATTTTTAATTACTTGTAAAAACTAGTTATCGAAGATCTACAAATGCCATGATGAAATCTCGGTATGTTAAGATGGTCACCGAGTTTTTCGTGGTTTAGATAAGTGTTGTGGGACGAAATTTCATACATATTATATCACATTCCGTCTGTATGCTCTAAATGGTTAAACAAAAGTGTATCACTGAAATAGACAAACAATAAACCCACATTTCGCCAGATATGTTGAAGTCCCGCGTCAGAGTTTGGGCTGATTGTCATTAATTAGGCTCACATTCAGATAATGTATTGCTACTAGAATATTTCAGAACCTAATAATACTTTATCTGAACCAAGAACCAGACTCAACTTTGATGTTGCCAGCCCTAGATTAATGAGACAGTCACTCACTTTAAATTCTGCCATTCAATTTCAAACCTGATGAACTCAAAACAAATACATCAGGACAAGTACAACAATGTAGATCAGGTCATTTGAAATCTGTGGTCCGCAAGAATTAAAACATGGAAAACTTAAGTTTTTTTTTTTGTCCAGCTGAAAAGTAATATGAGGAGAGCCGATTTTAATCAGAGCTAAAAGAAAAAAAAGAAGCTAGCGTTGTCATAAAAATCCAATTTTATGACAACGCTAGCTTCTTTTATTTCTAAAGAATTCATAGGTGTGGTAAACGTTTTGAATTATGATTAATAAAGTTTTTTAGAATAGCTATAGTTCATTTTTTTCCGAACCACTGATATGGTATGCCATGTAAGTGCTTTTTTTAGGTGGGAAGATCATCCGATGACATTTTTCAATGTTGGGTGGGGCGGGAGGGAAGACTTTAACTGGTTAACTTTAAAAACCCACTCCTGTTCCTTAGTTGCCTTTCATTCCAGGGCTGAGTTTTCTTTTCAGAAACAAACCCTTGGCCCCAGTAGGCTTCGCCCCTGCTAACGTTCAGTGGTCGGTCAAAGTTTTTAATTTATCTATTTATAATATATTTTGATACTTGTATTATTATTATCAACGGTTCAAATCGAATAAGTAAGAAAGAATATTTAATTATTGGAGTGAGCAATCCATTAACTAAACAACTCCTTGTTTCAATCCTAACTTGTGACGCCTGTACGGAATGTTACTTCTTGAGTTGAAGTCAGATTAAATTAGCGTGTGTTTCACTACTTAAGTAAACGTTTTGTTTTGTTAGTCAAAGGAAAGTTGTTTGTTTGAAGGCTTTCGTGTTGATTTTGACACATTCCTTGAACATTAAATAAATAAGAGAAAATAACATACAGCATTTTTTTTTTCTTATTCTAAAGATTTTTTTTTGTTTTTTTATTCTGGCCTTTGACTACTATCTCACCTGATAGTAGACCTGATCGTCACCTGGTATTGATATGGTTGACGTTAGAGCTCGCTTGCCTTGAAGTTACATATTCACTCTTAACCTAAAGACCTCCAGGTTTCATTTCACTTCTTGGCTGGCACAATGGATGGGTTCGCAAAGCGTTTTATGTGTATGGATGGAATATCCATCAAGGAGGCACATAGTCTTACGTTTAATAGTCCGATGATTGAACGAGCTTGGCAAAATTAAACTATGCAATTTCGATTTTCGATTTCATATTTTCTGGATAAGTGGTATTGTGTTTAGACTTCTTAGTAGTAATCTGGAGCAGAATTTGTGTACATTTGTATATTTATAGCTGTGGTAATGGCCTCGACTTACGAACGCCTTATTTTGTGTATTTTCATCACCACTGCTCTCAGTACAGTGAAGGAAAACATCGTGAGGAAACCGGTATGTCCTGGAGCCAAAAATTTGAAAGCATGTGACATCCTCCAATTCGAATTGGGCCCGCATGGTGGATTACGGCCCATTCACTCTCCTTGACAGGAGGTCTGATTCCCTGAACTAAGAATATTATAGGACTCATTATGATGATGACATAGCAACATTTATGGTGTATTTTAAGTACTCCTGTGCCAAACCCGTAAAACAGAGCCGTGATGTTGTGTTACCTCAAAAGGAAAAAGCGGAATCTTTATAGGATCACTTTTTTGTCCATCTGCCTGTCTGTCAAGGCCCGTTATCTTAGGAACGCGTGGAGCTATCGAGTTGAAATTTAAATCATATACTCAGGTCTGTGGTTCGGAAGTTGTGAAAAAAGCAAACTTCTAAGTTAACAAAAAAAAAAACTTACGGCCGCTTATGTCGCAAAAAACGTATTCAAAATTTATAGGGTAGATAGATTTATAGGGTGGATTTATAGGGGTTTATAGGGGAGATATTCTTTATTGTACACCAAAAAAAAAATTATATTTTAGGAACTTAAAATTAATAGGGTGTCACAATCGCTAAAAGCGATTTTTTACAGACAACCTTTCACCTTTAGGGTACCTATTTCCCGTTGACCCAGAACACTGAAATTTAGCATAAAGCACGGGTTTTAAAGCACAAAAATAGGAATAAATCTGAAAACAGTAAATTGTTGTTAGGTCACAAAAAAAAAACTTTTTTTGCGTTTCGTAAAAATCTTCGAGACTCCATTCGGGAATTGAACTATTTACGTGAGTGCGCGGGTCCGACTCGCACATGCTCATTTTTTTTTTTAGGATTGTGTTTTTATCTCGCTTGCTTTCTTCAAAGTTGCGCCATATTCATTGCCTATTACTCCTCAATACATCTTTACATCCTAAGTGAGCTACGACACCACACCGTCATCTATCTTCATATTCAGTTTTATCTTTGAACTTTCTACGTTAAGTCGTTCAATACTTTTCAGCATATCTCCCTCCCAGTTTTCACCTTCACAAGCTCTTTTACGGTAATGATTAATAACATCCATACTTCTGATATTTTATCAGCGTCAATAAACTACGTGTCAGCTTTCTTTTATAATGTCGTGCAACTCTATAGGAATTTATGGCAGGATTGGGTAAGTGTATTTTTTTGTTCTTGTGATATTTACTATACTCTTTATTGTACACCTCATCCGTTAGGGCCACGGGGAATTTCTGAAAAGGAAACTAGTGGTCCTAGAACGCAAAGAGCAATTGTAAGAACATAAACGTGTGGTTTTTTGAGTCTATAAAAGTCTGGCACGCCCTCTCGCTCCACCCTAGGGCGGGAGCGCCGCATCCACCCGCCGGATGCGGAGGCTAGAGAGGCGGAGCTGTACGAGGGATACAGAGCGGCGAAGCGCACCCTCCGAGCGGAGATAAAGCGGGCCAAGCTGGAGGCCCGCAATGTGTGGCTGGGGACTCTGAACGGAGACCCGTGGGGACGCCCGTATAAGTTGGTGCGAGACAAGCTCCGCCCCTGGGCTCCCCCGCTGACGCACAGCTTGTAGAGGGTGTGGTGAGCTCTCTGTTCCCCGCGAGAGGGGAACACTCTCCCCCGCCCATGGCTCCGCCACCTGCGGTGTCCGACGTGGACTACGACGGCGACGACGACGAGAACGTTCCAGAGGTGACCGAGGTAGAGATGAGTGTGGCGGTACGAAGGCTCAATGCCAAAAATACCGCCCCAGGACCCGACGGCTTGCCTGGAAAAGCCTGGGTCCTGGCCATGGAGGAACTCGGACCTCGACTAAGGGGGCTCTTAAGCGCATGCTTGGAGAGGGGCCAGTTCTCACTTCGCTGGAAGACGGGGAAGCTGGTACTTATCGCGAAACAGGGGCGCCCCGCGGACTCACCGTCCGCGTACCGCCCCATCGTGCTGCTCGATGAGGTGGGCAAGCTCTTTGAAAGAGTAATTGCAGACCGCCTCGTCGCGCACCTAACACGGGTGGGGCCAGATCTTGCAGACGGTCAGTTCGGCTTTCGCAGGGGACGCTCCACGGTGGACGCTATCATGCGCGTGAGAGCCCTCACGACGGGGAACGCGGTATCCCAGGGCAGGTGTGTCTTGGCGGTGTCTTTGGACATCGCCAACGCCTTCAATTCCCTGCCCTGGAGCAGCATTAGGAGGGCACTCCAGTATCACCGGGTGCCCGACTACCTCTGTCGTGTGATCGAGGCCTTCCTAACGGACAGGTTCATCATCTACCCCGGTTACCAGGGAGAGTGGAAACGGCGAGAGATGTCGTGCGGTGTTCCGCAGGGATCGGTACTAGGACCGCCCTTGTGGAACATCGGGTACGATTACGTGCTACGCGGCGACCTCCCTGACGGGGTCAGCGTGGTGTGTTACGCAGACGACACGCTGGTTCTGTCGGAGAGTCATACCAGGCGGCGGTCGAACTAGCGACACGCGGGGTTGCGATAGTCGTGGAGAGGATCCAGCGGTTGGGACTCGAGGTGGCACTGCACAAGTCCGAGGCCATGTGCTTTCACGGCCCTCGGAATGCGCCATCACCGGGTTCCCAAATAACGGTAGGAGGAGTTCACATCGGCGTCGGGTCGACGATGAAGTACCTGGGACTCGTCCTCGACAGCCGATGGAATTTCGAGGAGCACTTCCGACGTCTGGCTCCCAAACTGGATCGGACTGGGGCTGCCCTCAAGCGGCTTCTGCCCAACCTAGGGGGTCCAGACGCCTCCTGCCGGAGGCTCTACGCAGGAATCGTTAGGTCCATGGCCCTTTATGGGGCACAGGTATGGGCGCCGTCGCTGCGAAAGCGACCGGCGGCCAAGCTGAATGCATGGCAGAGGGTCATGGCCATCCGTATGGTGCGGGGATACCGGACGATTTCCCGTGAAGCGGCGAGCCTCCTTGCTGGCCAGCCACCATGGTATCTGGAGGCAACAGTCCTTGCACGCATGCACGATCTGCGCGTGGAGATGCAACGCCGGGGTGAAACTCCGCTGCCGCGCCAAGTCGCGGCATGGCGGGAAGAGCTCCGGCGGGATCTCATGGTGGAATGGCGACAACAACTATCGCAACCCAGTGCTGGGCACGCCATAATCATGGCGGTACTTCCCCTCTTTGAGGAGTGGCTGGAAAGGCAACACGGCGTCCTTACCTTCCGCATAACGCAGGTCCTCACCAGACATGGTAAGTTCGGGAGGTTCCTGCACCGGATTCGTGCGGAAGAAACTCCTGGGTGCCGCCACTGTGTGGACCGTCCGAAGGACACAGTGGAGCTTACGGTGGAGGTGTGCCCCGCCTGGGCAGAGCACCGCCGTGTCCTCGTGGGGGCGATCGGCGGCAGTGATCTCTCGCGCCGGGCATTGGTACAGGCCATGGTCCAGAGTGAGGAGGAGTGGCAGGCGGTCGCCTCCTTCTGCGAAGCAGTAATGCTAGCAAAGGAGGCGGCCGATCGCGTAAGACAGCGGCCCTCACGCCCTAACCGCCGCCGGGATTCTGATCCCGATTTCCGGCCACCGTAGGCGCGGGCTTGCGGACGGCGAGTAATGGGTGGCTCGCCGTCCGACCGTCCGGTAACCAAGCCCAAGTCGTCGACGGCGCGTGCTGTTCCACGCGCGCCTCATGGAGATGTCAGCAACTGTAGGGGCCCAGTAGGGCCGAAGCCTACTGGGGCCACGGGTAGTGTGAAAGCGAAGCCCGGGGCCACGGGATGAAGGCAAAGAAGGAACAGGAGTTGGTTTTTAGTCAGTAAAAGTCTGACACTATCTCCCGCTTCGTCCAAGGGCGGGATTTGTCATTAGATGATTTTCCCACCTAAAAAAAAAAAAAAACCCTAGAGCGGGAGAAGTCATAAGATATAAATTGTTATATATTTGCATGATCTAAATATTTTTAAGCAAATACTATAAAAAAGTATAACTAATAAAAATGTATTCTTAATTGCAATTTTGTTATTCAGATATGAAATATGAAATGTTTGATCAACTTTTTTTTTTATTTTGAGCTAGCTTTGTAGTGTCTAATATATTTGTCTACGACGATAAAGTCTATATCGGCTTGTTTGGTGAAATAAAACTTTATAATACGTCTTCACTAAAAGGGTATTTATTGCACACTGCTTTCTTTACAATTTAATTTTAGATGAGTGGACTGTATGAACGTCATTTGAGTGTGTGAAGTATGACTGTGTGCGTGAAAGGTTGCTACTAACGTAATGTGAACTTAATCTATTTAGACATACCGCCCACCAAAGGACGTAGTACTTTATAAACTTAAAAAAAAAAAAAAAAAACGATATACAAAACACAAAAAAGCCTGAGAACATAAATTAAAGATCCAGAACACATCAAAGTGTACATTGTGAGTACCTACTTATGTCTAACAATCTTTGTATGTGTACCTATTAGTAATACTGGTATGTACTTAAATGCTATACTTAAAAATAACATGCATATAAAATATATGTCTTTAAAATTTTAAAATGTTAACGTTTTTACAATGATGAGAGAACTCCGCCCACCGTGATACAAAAGACAATATTTAAGCGACAAAATGCTAATGATTTAGCAAACAAAACCTTGCATAGAAATGTAACAAAGAAGACATAACATTTGCAGTATGAAAGTTATTATACATTTTGTATATTTTAAGTATTTTACATTTACGGTTCTTGATAACTGGTAAGAAGGGACAAGGTACACAGATATCTATTATTGTAACATCATAGTTAAGTTGTTAAGTTAACATTATAATAGTGAGTAAACAATAAAATTCACTTAGGTAATGAACATAATTTACTAATGGGATGTTTAAATTCGCCATTCTTACATTTAACAGATACAACTCGTGCAATATTGTCTGGCCCTAAATATTTTTTGGTTATTTTCCCTAAAATCCATTTAGCAGGTGGGATATTATCATCTCTTAAAATTACAACATCACCAACATCGGGTTCAGATTTTTTAGTGTTCCATTTGTATCGCTGATTAAGATTAACCAAGTACTCCCTATACCAACGTTTCCAAAAGTTATTTACTATTTTTTGTGTTAAACGCCATCTATCCAAACCTACAATGTTATGATTAGAATTATCTTCATCGGGAATACTTATCAACGGTTCACCTATGAGGAAATGTCCCGGTGTTAGAGCTTGAGGTTCGTTAGGATCATCACTCATTACTGTGATTGGTCGAGAATTAAGACAGGCTTCGACCTGTGCTAAAACAGTAGATAACTCCTCATATGTGAGTGTGCTATCTCCGATCACCTTAAATAAATGTGTTTTAACGCTGCGAACTCCAGCCTCCCACAGACCACCAAAATTAGGGGAATGTGGAGGTATGAAGTGCCATGTTGTGTGCTCTAAGCTCAATAACTCCTCAATTTCACGTGGCACAGTTGACTTAGCTCGATCGAACATCTCACGAAGCTGTCTGTTGGCACCAACAAAATTAGTGCAGTTGTCGCTATATAAATCTTGACAATGACCTCTTCGTGCTGTGAAACGCTTAAACGCTGCAATGAATGCCTTTGATGACAGATCTGTTACTACCTCTAAATGAATGGCTCGTGTAACCATACAAATAAACAAACAAATATATCCTTTATAGGATTTCGACCCTCTACCGGGTGAAAATCTCACGCTAATAGGCCCCATATAGTCACAACCAGATGATTTAAAAGGTCTGGTTGGTTTCAACCTAACATCTGGGATTTGACCCATCAGTTGGGTGCTTTTAGGCCTAGAATATCTTAAACATTTTACACAGAATCTGTAGTGACTTTTAACTATCTCTTTTGCTCGTAATATCCAATATTTCGTTTTTAAATAGCACAACATAGCTTGTGGTCCACCATGATAGGTTTTGAGATGAGCATGACTAACTATAAGACTGGTAAGATGGCTCTTAGCAGGCATAACTATGGGATGCTTCGTATCATAAGTTACTTCTGACTCATCAATACGACCGCCAACTCTTAGTATCCCATTTTCATCAAAAAAGGGATAAAGAGTGCGAAGCTTACTTTTTTTGGGGACTGACTTCTTCAACTTTAACTGTTTTATCTCTTCACTAAAATTCTCTCTTTGAACCTGTTTGATGCATATAATTAAACTCCTATCTTTCTCTGCCGGTGTAATAATATTCGCATATAATTTTCGTTTTTCCTTTGGTACTCTTAAATTCTGTAAAACTCTTCTCCAATACGAAATAGCCTTTAAGGTTTTGGCAAGTGATGAAAACATAGTCCAGATGAATTTATTTTCCAATACAGGTAAAGCAGTTAAAGATGTATGTTTTTCTTCTTCATGAGTGTCCTCGATAATATCAGCGTTATCAAACTCTGTACTTCCTTGTGAAAGCCAAGAAGGTCCTGACCACCATAATGAATTTTGAAGTAAATCTTGTGTAGCGATGCCTCTCGACACACAGTCAGCTGGATTCGAATCAGTTGTAACATGCTTCCATTGTCTGTAGTCTAAAATATTTAAAATTTCTGACACACGATTGCTCACAAAAGTAGTCCAGCGGCTAGACCCTCCTCTCAGCCAGGCTAGAACTATTGTTGAGTCGGACCACGCAAACAAGTTCTCTTTCGGAATGTTCATTATTTGTGAAACCTCAAATACTAATTTTGCTGCTAGAGCTGCACCGCATAGTTCTAGTCTAGGAATTGATATCTCCTTCTCAATAGGAGCAACTTTGCTTTTTGCTGATACCAAACTTACAAATGTTTCGTTGTTATTATTAATAACACGAATGTATACAGCAGCCCCATACGCTACCTTTGAAGCATCAGCAAATGCATGCAACTCAACCTTTGACCCTGGACTAAAACAATACCATCGTGGTATGTTTATCTTATGTAAATATATCAAACTTTCTCTAAACTGTAACCATTCACTCGCTAAATCTGCAGTCAGTACATCATCCCAATCAAGCTTCGACCTCCACAGTTTTTGGATAAATATTTTTGCCTTGATTATCACGGGCGCAATCCATCCTAACGGGTCATATAGTCGGGCCACATCCGACAATACTTGCCGTTTAGTAATAGGTTGTTTGATGCCGGGTAAGTCGAGTGAATACTGAAAGCAATCCATATTCTTATTCCATTTTAAGCCTAATACCTTCATGACAGTAGTTGATTTTAATCTTAATGAATCGGCACTACTGTGATTATCCTCTCCTATATGTGTCAATAAGTCTTGATTATTGCTACTAAACTTTTGCAGTTCGAAGCCACCACTGTTCATCAACTTGTTCATTTCGTTATATATGTGTATAGCCTCTGGTAGTGTCTCACAGCCCGTCAGGAGATCGACAATATAAAAATCCTTCTTTGTTATGCTTGATGCAGTAGGAAACCTTGCATGTTCTACATCAGCTAATCTTTGAAGGGTTTTCACGGCCAAATAAGGAGCACATGCAGTACCGAAGGTCACACGCAATAATTTAAAATGTTGTAGCGGCTCGTTTGTTTGTGGTCTCCATACAATTCTTTGGAAGTCTGAGTCCTCGGAATCGACTTTCACCATTCTGAACATCTTAATGATATCAGCTACTATGCAAATCCTGTGGCTTCTCCAACGCATCAGGATGTGTCTCAAATCCTGTTGTAACTTGGGACCCACCATCAGATTATCATTAAGTGAAAAGTTGTTCAATCCTTTACATGACCCATCGAAAACAACTCGTACTTTTGTGGTGTCTTTATCTTCTCTAACCACAGCGTGGTGCGGGAGATAAACCGCCTTAGGATTATCTATGTCTTCTTTATTTATTGGTATCATGAGATTCATTGTAAGATATTCTTGTAGAACATTGTTATATGTTTCCTTTAAGGTAGGACCCTTCTGCAGTCTATTTTCTAAATACTTATATCTTCTTGTAGCTATAACTACTGATTTTCCATATTGACACTCTGGATCTTCTTTATCAAAAGGTAGCTTAACTATAAATCTTCCTTCTTTATCTCGTGTAGTTGTCCTGTCATAAAATTCTTCACATCGTTGTTCTATGTCTGTCATCTTCTTCTGTATTAAGTTGGGCTCATTTTCCATTTCCCAAAATTTCCTAAGCAGTTCTTCTCCACTTAGGTGTAAATGCATGGTGATTATTCCATTGTTAGCAGAAGTTGAATTTTTTGACACCCTTCCTGATAATACCCAACCTAGGGTAGTGTTTTGTGCCAATATTTTATTGTGACGTATGATACCATCCAATAAAATCTCACTATATACCTCTGCTCCAAGAAGAATATCTATTTTACTAGGTGTGGCGTAACCTGGATCGGCTAGTGGTATTTTATCAAAATGTAGCCATTCAGGTGTATGTAACTCGGTTGAAGGAAGCAATGACGTAACAGATCGCAAAACGTATGCATTTACTTGGATTGAAACCTCAGGGTTATGACGTGATACCACTCGAAGAGAAACCATGTGCTTCACACTAGTGTGGCCATTACCGCCTATCCCGGAAACTGTACCGCTAACATGTTTACGTGAAAGTCCAAGTAATTGAACAACTGACTCGCTAACAAAGGACGCTTGCGACCCTTGATCTAATAATCCTCTCAACTGTTGTTTGTATCCATGCTCACTGTATGCCCAAATAGATACAGTAGCTAACAAAACTCGACTCGGTTCTAAACCTCTACTCGAAAAATTAGTTGAAATAGATGTACTCACGGATTTGTCCGACTCACTCTGCACCAAAACGTCCTCACTCGTTGATTCGCTGCTCACCTCCTTTTCAAAATGTAATAATGAATGGTGCCTCCTGCCACATCGCTTGCAACTCGCTGAATTACGACATTTAAAAACTGGATGAGATGGAGAGAAACAATTAAAACACAAGTTATTATTTTTAACATAATCTTGCCTTTCCTTGACACTAAGTTGACTAAACTCCTTGCAATTGTATAAATAGTGTTCACCTTTACACTTAGAACATTTAGGTATATTAGAATTATTCTTTTTACTTTCTATGGACCCATGAAAAGACTTCGACTTTGTGTTGGTATTGTTACGTACCTTATTCGAGTCTATCATCTCCAACGACCTATCATTTCGATTCCAAAAACTCAGATAATTGTGTCCATGTCGGTAAATCGTTACTAAGTACGCCCAACTGATATTCCCACTGCTTAATGGATTCAGGATCTAATTTAGAAACCACTAAATAAATAACAAACGCATCGTTAATTGACTCAGGACTAATATCCATATTACGCAAAGATTGTAAACAAGTTGTAGTTGTATCTAATAAATGCTTAATGGCACTAGGAGATTCGCTAGTAACCGGTTTTTGCGTAAACAATAATCTCATAAGTGCATTACAATTATACCGCTTATTATCATAACGTTTAAGTAACTGTTTCCAAGCCTCGTCATAATTCTCATTAGTTATAGAAAAATTACGTAACAAAGTTTCCGGCTCACCTGACAGGTTACTTTTAAGATAATGCAATTTTTGCACTGGAGACAAATTCTTATTAGAATGCACAAGCGAATTAAACATATCATAAAACGACTGCCATTCAACGTATTTACCACTAAACGTAGGTAACTGCACACGTGGTAATTTAACCTCGCACTCACTGACTGTTTGTTCAGCACTTATTTTCGGTGTTACGGACGAAGTTCCACTTGATGACGCGAGATAGGGCTGCAGGGTTTCTTTCAATAAAGTTTTGTATGATACATATAATTCCTCAAACTCCTCATACATATCCTCAGTGAAGTATGTGTCCTGTTTGTCCTTCAAGGTGACCTTGCCTATGAGAGACTTGTGTCCATCTTTAAACGTTATCCACAGCTGCTCCAAATTGTCTAATCTGGTTTCTAAGTAAGGTTTCTTTAACCGATCTTTAGGTGTCTTTTTATAGTTTTTCTCCGACTTCTTCAGGTTATCCAGCACTTCCTTTTGATATGCCAGAAGCGCTTCCATGGTGTACAAATGTGTAGACGTTGAAACTCCAAAATCCAAACAATATTGATATAGATTTGAATGATTATTTTGCTAATGATGTATTATTTACTCGCACGATTTAGCAAAGATAAATTCTGGAATGCTATTGTTCTCGCGGTGTCGCGACGGCGCACGCGGTCACTAGATTTTTTATCTATAAATCCGTCTCGATTTGGACCATATGTCTACGACGATAAAGTCTATATCGGCTTGTTTGGTGAAATAAAACTTTATAATACGTCTTTACTAAAAGGGTATTTATTGCACACTGCTTTCTTTACAATTTAATTTTAGATGAGTGGACTGTATGAACGTCATTTGAGTGTGTGAAGTATGACTGTGTGCGTGAAAGGTTGCTACTAACGTAATGTGAACTTAATCTATTTAGACAATATTTATTGTTAAATAATGTCCATCTAGTGACAATCAATGTTTAATAACTGTGGATAATGCAGTGGCTGCAAAACCATTTATTAAATGTTATTTCTATGCAAAGTTTTGTTGTTTTTTTATTCCTCAATAAAAATAAAAAAAAGATTTCCCATATCAAAAACTGGGCAAGTCCAAGTCGGATTCGTACACTGAGGGTTTGGTACAAATTAACTTATGAAATAGTTCAATTCTCGAATCGAATCTCGAGGATTTCCCGAAAAGAAAAAATGTTTTTTTTTGTGTTTTACCTACAAATTTTCTGTCAAATTTATTCCTATACTTGAGAGTGTCAAAATATACGGTTTTTGCGACCTAAAACGGCAGTTTCTTTTTTTTTTTTGTTAGCTTAGAAGTTTGATTACTTCACAGCTTCAAGGTACTGCAGACCTGAGTATGGTTTTAACTTCAACTAGATACCTCTACGCGTTCTCGAGTTAAATGGTCTTGACAGAAAGACAGACAGATGGACGGACCAAAAAATGATCCTATAAGTGTTCCGTTTTTCCTTTTCAGGTACGGAACCCTACAAAAACCATAGATTACGTTTTATTTACGTTTTATTATATACTTTATTGTACACCTCATAATTTGTGTTTGGTCCTAGAAAATGCCTGTTTCTTATAGGTAGACACAAAAAAAACCTGTGTTACCATTCCATTCCAGCCAATCACAGCAGCACAATTTGCTAACGGTGAAATAAAAATACTAGTTATTTTTCGTATCCATTTTTTTTACCCATATGTTACATGAATAATAAAAGCGACAACAAAACAAAATAAATACTCGCAGAAACGTTTAAAATTCTATTCATTTTTATTTTATACGCTACACGTTGAGAATAACTTTAGCAAACGTCGCCGGTTGATTCATAGACTAAAATTCAATATATTGTAGCCATTTCTTATTTTAAAAAATAAGACAGATATTCCTTTAAGGGAATATCTGAAACGAATAAAGCAACAATAATTTGATCTTGTGTGGGTAAAAAAGTAAAACGTCTGAAAAATATTCGTAAAAAACCGGGCAAGTGTGAGTCGGCCTCGCGCACTGAGGCTTCCGTACAAATTTACCTATGAAAACAGTTCAGTTCCCGAATTGAGTTATGAAGATTTTTCCGAACCGCAAAAAAAGTTTCTTTTGTGACTTAACTACAAATTTACAGTTTTTAGATTTTTTCCTATACTTGTGCTATAGGATTTTCCTTCATGCCAATTTTCAGGATTCTAGGTCAACGGTAAGTACCCTATGAATTTTGATTCCCTTGAAAGTGTCAAAATGTACGTTTTTTGCGACAGAAACGGCCGTATCTTTTTTCATTTTCATATAATATATATAGGTTAATTATCACTACTACGAATAATTATATTTTGAAAATTGAGATTCAGGTGTAATTAACACTTTAAATATATAACATATCTCGCTATTGCTCGTAAAACAACAATAAAACAAAAAGTATTCCATTTTGTAATAAATACTGTTACAATTATGATAAAATAAATGAAGTAAAATATGATTACTCGTTAACAAACACTAAATTAACTGATATCAATCAATTCCAATAATTACATTCAGTAATGAAACTTTATCCAATTAATTTCGAACGTAATAATTTAAAATAACTGCAAAATTAACAAATGAGGCAAATAAATCGTTGTTCATTTGTTTTAAGCTAGAGCACAGATTACATAATACAGGCAAACCTGGAGCACATAATAGTACAGAAGGTCAGATTCCATAAAATGACTGATCATCATCACGTCTTTTGACTGAAATGATGATGTTCAGTCAAAAGACGTTCACTTCTGGATATATTTCCCTAAGTGTCGTCATATCAATTGGCCCTATGCGTCTCGCACCTAAAGAATTCCCGTGGATCTTACTAGATCATTGGTTCACCTTGACTGAGGACTTACGACACTGCGATTTTCCGTACGCGGTCATCACTTCAACATCAGTATCATTGGCCATCCGTTCTACGTGCAATGCACCGTGGGTTATCAAAGGGACGGCGATCTCAAAAAATGCTGATCGTGAGTATGATTACAGTTTGCTGTACGAAAAAGAAAGATGTTTATTTTTGTCTCATACAATTACAACCTCAGATACATTAGGGAACAAATGTTCCCCAACATGATACACAAGGCTCAATCTACGTGACGCTGCAACGTTGCCCAATGTCCCGCAACTTGTCCCCCAACATTTTACAACGCACTCATGTGGCACGGGACATATATGAGACATGGGGACATTTAGTCCCCTAATGTTTCTGTGGTTTTATTTAAACTGAACATACACACGAAATAAAAATAAGTAAAAAAAACTGTGCGATGCCAGCATATCCAGCGTTTTCTGTTAAAATGTCTTAAGCGACAATTTGCGTTTTTTGCAGGAATGGATTTTCTCTTCCGTAATTAAAAAGTATGAAACTTGTTGATAGCAATTATTCTATTAGATCAGTATAAATAATATGTTATATTGTTTTCAGAATGATTATACTAAAAAATAAATGCGATACTTTGTGAACGTGTCTGTATGTTTGTTACTTCTTCAAGCTTGAACGGCTGACCATTCGTCGTTCAAGCGTGGATTTGGATGAAAAGTAGCATACGGCTAGACCATGTCTTGGAGTAGCACATAGGATGCTTTTTATCCCGGGTGAAGCCGCTGTCAGCAGCTAGTATTATAAAATAAATACTTTTAATAATGGAAGAGAAAACACAGTATTGCAGAATACTTAAACTGGCGCTTACGACTTTCTTCCAACAAGGAGGTTCATATAGCTAGAAGCTTATGCATGCGTTCATTCGCATTCATTGTTAGTTGACTTTCTGATCAATTTCTACCTGTAGTAGATGTCAATAGCATTCATTATCACTTATCTGATTAATGCTGGCTAATTATTTTGTCCTGCACAATTGTTCGCGGATTAATTGGTGTTAACTTTGTTAGTGTAAACATAGTTTTAGTAATTAAAAAGGGATTCGAAAATTATGCCTCTGTAGTGAAAAGTAAATATAAATTATTATTTATGCATTCATTTCAATATACAATACATATAATTTTGTTTACAAATATTTAAAAAAAAATATATATATATATAAAACAGTATCCCACCAGTATCGAGAACGGGGTCCCAGCTACTGGCGGTCAGGGCTCCGGAGAAAGCAGAAAGCAACCTCCTATGAATACGAGCCGTGTCCGAAACTACTGCTTATGAATCAAGTCCAGTTTGATTGATCCAGTCGCCTAACGAGAGCCTCCAAAGGTTTTGGTCGAAGCTCCTGGCTATTAAGCTATTGGCTGACACGATAATCGGTACAATGATCGCCGAGTCCACATCCCATAATGTCGACGACCTCGCGAGCCAAGTCAATATACAAATTATTATTATTATTATATCAAGCTTATACTAACCCACTGCTGGGCAAACGCCTCCCTACATTCGTACCAAAAGAAAAACATACATTTTCCAATTATTGTATCTCATCGAAATCAATTAAATTGTAGTGATTATGATTTGATTACAAAAAAGAAATATTCTGATCTTCTGTAATAAATATGCGTAACTGTTACTGAAAAATATTTGAAGTAGACGCCTTTTATCGTTATTATTGCATTATAATTAATAACTAACTAATTTGCACTGGGAGGAGAAAAGCTAACATTATGAAACCGATATCTCTTCAGACCAAAAAAAGAAAACTCATCTCAAACATTTTATCACATTTTCACTATTTCAACTTTAACATTGAATTTTCAGACTAACATCTGTTACCTTACATAAAAAAAAGGCTTTTTACCCAACACTTATAACTATTACCCTTAACCGGCTACGAAAGTAGGAGTGATGTTTAGAAACAAAGAACAAACAACGCTTAATGATGTGCCTAGTCTTATTAATAATTCCAAGGGTCTGACTAACGGTTTCACTAAGTGTCGGAGTTTTCGACGCCATCCTGAATTATTTACGTATACACTGTACGTAAAACTAATGGATGGGAGAGTGTTAACACTATTTTAGTGATTTAAGTAGAACTAGGATTTTGAACTTTGTTTTGTGTTAGTTAAGGTGGGTTTTCAGTGTGCTAGCTGTTAAGGGTAAGTCATAATTTTATGGAACGTTTGCTAACTTTGTCTGTCTTCAATGTAGTCTTCCTTTGTTGTGGGGTAGTGTGGTTTTACTACCAGACAAGATTTTTTAATTTTAACGTCCGTGAAAATTTTAATAACTGTTCCACTGTATTAGAGCTCAATGAAATAAAATTTAAATCTTGTATTAGACGCACACTATGTAGGCAAGCATATTATAATTTGGAGGATTATATTCAAGATAAAAATGCTTGGCTCAATGCTACTCCAACTCTCCTACCACTAGGGTGTACAAATTGATTAGTTTGAAAAGTTAAATTTGAAAATATTATAGTGTTGTATAATGTAGAAGCATTTTTTTTTTCAGATTGTAAATGTGAGTACCACGGTGCTATTTATTGTTTTTAAGTTATTACTGGACTTGTTTGATATAAATATAAATAAGCATGGCAGTTGAGAGCTTGTCATGCTCACTCAAATGTCTCACTGATGGTGGCGCGTGTGTTGAAGCATTCGCTTTGGAACGAGAAAAGTCATTGGAAGAAAAACTTGTTGTGGTTGCGGATAATATTTCTAAAGCCCGTTTCAAAAACGTGTTTAGCAAAGTTATAAAGCGAAAGTTTGAACTTTCTTTAATAATGTTGACTTTCATAAAGTAAAAAAGTACTTGGTAAGTTCTGCAGAAGATATAAGGTATTTTTCCTCCTAAGTTTTAGACAAAAAGCTTTTTTAAGTTCCTTGTAAAAAAGTCGTAATAATCTTCTTCAACATATCTACTTAAATTGCACAACAACAAAATATTCCGGCTGTCGGCCCTACGGACGCACGCGCTGCCTAAGCCGCCGCGCGCCTCCAGTCCGTCGAAAAGCTTGGTACAGACTACTGTAACGTATCATGCAATGTAACACGCAATGAAAAAAATTGCCGTCCACATTGTCGTAATGTATGCAATGTAACAAAATCCCTACAGTGACACCTTGCGCGCGCGAACATCTCAACTATGTAAGTAGGTACATATTCGGTTCGTGCGGCCGCTGTGTCCGTTGCACGTCATGCTTTCATGTTACGTTACAAAAGTCTGTATCCGGCTTTAGGATGTCTTGTATAGATAATGCTATTTAGGTATATGTACTTACATAGTAAGACATCTCTTCTACATCTCTGGTGGTATCTGCATCTCTTTATTTTCAAATCTTCTTTCACAGGTATGCTGGATGAGATTTCTTTAGTAATAAGCATCAACTTTGTACCTATTTTGCTGTTTGCTTCTTCTTGTCTTTATTTCTTATGTATGTGTGTATATAAAAATTGTTAAATAAACTAATAAGATTTTTCGCTTGTGAATTACTATTGAAATGTAAATTGACAGACAAAAACTGTATTTAGAAAAACGAAATCACTTCTAGTTTAAATACATCTGTTTATATTTAGCTTTTAGTATTAATTTAAAAATAAAACACCGAGAAATGAAAACAATTGAATAAAGGAATATCCAGTATAACATGAGATTGAATGGTGGCGCTGCTTGCTTAAAAAAAAACGAACAATGACTTAAATTCAGAGCTTGTAAATTAGTTCCCAATTCTGCCATAGACCAAGTACAACTGGCCATCTGTAAGCTCGAAGTATCGTTAATCATAAGTCATTTAACTAGAATGACTGTCGACTTCTCATTCATTTGAAGCGAAATGAAAAATTGATGAATCATTTTGAATAACGAAAATAAATCATATTTTTAAGCGGGCATCGAACACTTTCGCTTTTAAGGGCTTTGACATACAAAGGTATTTTATAAAGTGTAGAACTTGATTTATTTATTTTTCTATTTAACATTTTATACACACAAAAATCTATTTCAGTGGTTCCTAACCTTTTCGATCTTGTCACCATTCTGATTTAGCTTGGGAAACTGATTTACCCCCCTCACCCTTCCTCTCTCACAGGCTACCAATTAATATAGTACGTCATATAAATACAAATAGACTTAATTGGAATTGGATATAAAAATTGCGTAATATTGAGTAAGATCTTAGAATCACATTACCTTACATACCTCTTTACATTAATAAACTTTAAAGACTTCACTAAACGTAATATTATAATTAACCCCCGAAAAATATTAGTTTTACCCCCGCCGGGGTAATTACCTCCAGGTTAGGGACCCTGGGTTTTTTTTTGAACCCTGGGTTTACGTAAATAAAAATATCTTCACACATCAAAGTATAGATGCTAATTTATTTAGTTCTTTATTTAACACATTATGCACACTAAAGTACAGAGGCGCACTTAATGCCTCTATGATTTTGTTTCACTTCAATCGTGTACTACATAGATAACAAGTTAATAAAGTTAAATTATACTTTGTTATATAAGTAACCATGTCTTGAAAAATAACATTTAATTGTCTTGAGTTCAAGAATTTTTATAATTTATCTTAAAAACATTAATTTGTCTTAATTTTTGTAGAGATTTTGGTACTTACTTTTAGCACATTTTATGAAATTGTTTCATGTTCTGCAAACTATAATTGTTACTCTTCGGTTTTTAGCGTTGACATGCTTATTTTGATTAATTTTAATTTTGACTTTACTTTTATAAATACAGCTTTCAATATTTTTTTTTAGTCATATCGCATGCCAATTACTTTTAATTTGCATATTTTACATAATTATTTAGAGCCGTGTATACTCATGCATTAGCGTGGGTGCCTATAATGAGTTTGCATTTTATAATGATGATATGCTTATACCAATATTTATTTCTGTAAGGTTTATTATTTTGTAACACTCGTTGGTGATCCTTAAATTAAAAACTTTTGTACCGCATTTATTGCAAATAAATAACTTTGACTATAATTTCTGCGAAGGCTGCGGGGTTGTCTGAAAGAGTCACCCGGGGAGCCCATGAGTGGTACATTGGGTGACCTGGTTTTGACCTTTCGGCCTAAACTGACCGATATAAAGCTTGTCGTGTACCTATCTACACACAGCTGTGACCTGCCATCCCTGAGAGATTTGATAAAACGTTTGTTTAGTTCTGTAATAAATAATACAAGTTAGTTTACTCAAAACTTGAAAAAGGTCAATGTACGGTTAACTCCACATCCTGGAGGGATTGTTCGAAAGAGTTACTGTGACCTAAAGGACAACTGAAGGAATACAGGTAGGTTTTAGCCAGTAAAAGTCCGCCATTCCTTCTTGCTCCACCCAGAACGGGATAAGTCATTTGATGTCAATCCACCCCTTTAAAAAAAATTGGGCAAGTGCGACTCTGACTCGCGCACTGAAGATTCCGTACAAACTTCCCAATGAAAACAGTCCAATTCCCAATTGAGTTGCAAAGATTTTTTCGAAACGCAAAGTATTTTTTTTTGGGACGTCACTACAAATTTACAGTTTTCTGATTTTTTCCTATATTTGTGTTATGAGACCTTGTTTCATGCTAAATTTTAGGATTCTGGGTTAACGGGAAGTACCCTATCAATTTAAATTCCCTTGAGAGTGTCAAAATTTATGTTTTTTGTGACATAAACGGTCTTTTGTTTTTCGTTAATTTAGAAGTCTGATTTTTTTCACAGCTTCAAGGAACACACGTTCCCGAGATAAAGGGTCTTCACAGACAGACCGACAGACAGACAGACGGACAACCAAGTGATCCCGAAAGGGTTCCGTTTTTCCTTTTGAGGTACGGAACCCTAAAAAGTATAGATAATGCTGCAAAACGTCAACTTGGAAGATACGTGTGACGACAGAACTAGAAACTCATTTACATATGTAATTTGGTGACTGTGGTACTTGCCCCTTTTTTAGTAATTCATTGTCATTATTATTTCAGCCGAAAGACGTTCACTGTTGGACTTAGGTCTCCAGAAGTATTGCCAAAGCGAATAATCTTGTGCGGGCCTTATTAATTATTATACTGAAAGTTCTTTAAATTTTTTATTATTATTATTTGTATATAATTAAATACGATTGATCGACGACCTGGTGAGAGTCGCGGGAGTGTAGTGGATGCGAGACGCACAAGATTGGTCGTTATGGTGACGCTTGGGGGAGGCCTATTTCCAACATTGAACGTCATTCGGCTGAAATGATGATGATGATGATATAATAAAATAGGAGTTTCAATTGCAATTTTTATTTTATTTTTATAATTGATAGGATCGTGCTTGACCATTCTCACCTGATCGTAAGTAATGATGTGGTTGGTCGAAAATCGGTCCAGCCGCGTCGGAGATTAGGTACCCGGAATAAACAGACTGAAAAGATACATATATATTTTTGAAATCGGATTTTTTGATCATCATAAGCAATTGATAAAAAAACTGTTATTACAAACAGACATTTCAACTATATTTATGTATGTATACAGTATATAGTGATAGATTGTACAGGCTAGTGTTTATTTATTTTTTCTCGGTTGAAAGATTATTCAAATTCATAGTTGGATTTTTTTTTCGATGCGAAAATCATCCAATGACATCCCCCGCTCTTGAGCAGAGCAGGAGGGTCAGACTTTTATTGACTAAAATCCCAATCCTGTTTCATCGTTGCCTTTCATACCAGGGCCGAGTCTTCCTTTCAGAAGCAGACCCTTTCCAAAGTTGGCTTCGACCCTGCCCCTACGGTTTGCTGACATCTCCTTGAAGCGCGCGTCCCGTCGTCGACTTGGGGCTCGGTCCGGACAGTTACTGGACGGCCAAGCAAGACTGCGCCTACAGTGGCCGGAAAATAGGATCGGAATCTCAGCAGCTGGGTTTGAGGGCCGTTCCCTTGTGTGTCACTCTTTTGCTAACATTATTGCTTCGCAGAAGGAAATTAGTTAAATAGGGACCCGATAGGTTTTTATCGAAATATAATGCTACATTTCATAAAAACATAAATATTACTTATGGACTAGTTCTGTCATTTCTCTGCGTGAACCAATCTAGCAAGACCGAGGGTTGTCAGGCGATATAACATGCCTGGTTGAAGATCCTATATTTACGTCAACAGAATTTCATGCCCCGTTTCTTAAGATCTGAATAAAAATGAATCTTCTAAACGAATATTTCGACCAGATATAATTTATAGATATGTATAGATACATACTATGTTAATAAATATGGATTAGAATCAAATAAGTGAAAATAAAATTATATATATATATTTTTTGAAATTGCCCTTTGCAATAAGACCGCCTATTGTACACTTGTTTTTTTTAAATGTCTGTCCTGTAATAAGTTAAGGTATGCAATAAAAAAAAAAAAAATTCAAGGATACTTCAGTACCTACAAGCATGGCACAATCACGACGATAAGTCCCCTTTTTGAGGAGTGCATCCTCACTTTCCGCTAGTCTAACTGGATGTGGCTGAATAATTGTGTTTTATATGGACCGACTGCCTATCAGAGTTCCACAACCCAGTTACTCCATAGATAGTCCATGGACAGATTGATGGTCAGACTTTCTGGCGTCTGACTACGTGTAACGACTGTCAAAGATCTTCGATTCACAACCGGGACCAACGGCTTTACGTGCTTTCCGTGGCACGGGGTGTCATTAATGTCTTAGATAAATCTAGAAAAGTATGTAAGGATTGACAAATTCAAATTGGTACTAGCCCGGTTTTGATCCCGCATCCTCGGGCATGAGCGGCCAGTACCTAAATCACTGGGCCATCACGACGATGGTTTTGACTAATATAAGGAGCAAAACAGGAGGATGGCTCACTTATATGATTTATAGTCGTGTAAAGCCGCAGTGGGCCACTATTTTATGATTTATACAAAGCCGAAGTTGGCCATTATTTTATGATTAATGCCCATGCAAAGTCGAAGTGGGCTACTATTCTATGATATATACCCGTGCAAAGCCGACGTGGGCCACTATTTTATGATTTATACAAAGCCGAAGTTGGCCATTATTTTGTGATTTATACCAGTGCAAAGTTGAAGTGGGCCACTATTCTATGATACCCGTGCAAAAACGGGTCGCTAGCCTTTCGAGTAGCGTAATTTGAGATACAATAGAAAGACAATGACTGAGCGAACGCCGGCGTTCGCGCGGGGTTTAATGAACTAATTTAAAAGTGTTTCTTTAAACAGGCTTACAGAAATGAATTCTCTCAATTTCATATACAGTTATTTAATATTACATTTTATTATACTAGTATGAGGTTTTTTTTTTTTTTTTTTTGGGTGGGAAAATCATCCTAATGACATCCCCGCTCTTGGGCGGAACGGGAGATAGTGTCAGACTCTTACTGACTAAAAACCCACTCCTGTTCCTTCGTTGCCTTCGTCCTAGGGCCCCGGGTTTCGCTTTCACACTACCCAGGGCCCCAGTAGGCTTCGACCCTGCTGGGCCCCTACGATTTGCTGACATCTCCTTGAGGCGCGCGTGGAACAAAACGCGCCGTCGACGACTTGGGCTCGGTCCGGACGGTTACCGGACGGTCAGACGGCGAGCCACCCATTGCTCGGCGTCTGCAAGCCCGCGCCTACGGTGGCCGGAAATCGGGATCGGAATCCCGGCGGCGATTGGGGCGTGAGGACCTTTGCCTCACGCGATCGGCCGCCTCCTTTGCTAGCATTACTGCTTCGCAGAAGGAGGCAACCGCCTGCCACTCCTCCTCGCTCCGGACCATGGCCTGTACCAAGGCCCGGCGCGAGAGATCGCTGCCGCCGATCGCCCCCGCGAGGACACGGCGGTGCTCTGCCCAGGCGGGGCACACCTCTACCGTATGCTCCACCGTGTCCTCCGGGCGGTCCACACAATGGCGGCACCCGGGCGTTTCTTCCGCACGAATCCGGTGCAGGAACCTCCCGAACTTGCCATGTCCGGTGAGGACCTGCGTCATGCGGAAGGTGAGGACGCCGTGAGGTCTTTCCAGCCACTCCTCAAAGAGGGGTCTTATCGCCATAATTATGGCGTGCCCAGCACTGGGTTGCGACAGTCGCTGTTGCCATTCCACCATGAGATCCCGCCGGATACTAGTATGAGGTGAGGATGGATGGAGAGGAAGAGGGAGACCAAAGAAAAGATGGATGGATTGTGTGAAGAGTGATATGAAAGAAAAGGAAGTTAGTGATAGCATGACGAGTAACAGGGCAGAGTGGAAGAAAAAAACGTGTTGCGCCGACCCCAAATAATACGGGATAAGGGCAGGAAGATGATGATGATGAGGTGAGGATGGCGGAAATCCGATGGAAGCGAAAGGCACAGGATCAGTCGTTATGGCGATACTTGGGTGAGGCTTATATCCAACAGTAGACGTCTTTCGGCTGAAATGATGATGATAATATAGATGATAAATATTGTGTTTTAAGTTGCTCTGCTGGAAGAAATTTCATTTGAAATAAGCAATACCTTTGTGTTGATCTATAGGTATGTTTTTATTCTTTTCGTTTTTAAGTATTTGTGTGTACTTAAATAAATAAACATTCTTTTTTATGAATCGTGTCTGTGTACATCTAGCTTAATCTTTTAAAGACATTGACATGATATAAAGCTTCGATATGACAACGGAATAATAAATTGTGTTAAGTTACAATGATATTTTATTTGTTGTTTGAATGAGGATTAATATGTAAATTGGAAAAGGTTTCAAAATATCGTTTTGAAATGTTCAAAGACAAGGTAGGATTAGATTTGATTTATTATTTTATTTTAATAATAACAAACATTCCTCTCAACCGATTTTCGATTACGGTGGTCAGTCTCAACCGAGACTGTTTTTGTTCGTCCGGACGGCTAGACGGCGAGCTACTACTCGTTCCCGTCGTCTGCAAACCAGGACCCGACGCGAGAGGTGACAGCCGTCAATCGCCCCCACGAGGACATAGAGACCTCAGTGGGGCACACCTCCACAGTGCACCGTATGTTCCACCGTGGCCTCCGGATATACAGGGTGTAATGATCTACAAAACCGTGTCTAAAAACTTTTACCTAAGTAGAATACTAATTTAAGAACTGAGTAACAGAGACTATAATTATATTTTCTACTCTCACGCTGCCACTCGTAGAAGCTAGTTGGTTTTTAACAAAACTTAAAATAATAACATGTACATGCGTGAATAAAAAAAAAATTCATTCGGCATCGAAAAATTCATTCACATTTTGGTCAATGAGAAAAGTGTTCAGAACGCTCGCTGGCAATATTGCCATGTTGAATAGCAATACCAATTCATTGGCCAAAGAAAAACCTAGCTCTCTGGTCACGTGAATAATCGACTAGCTATTTGCCGATATCCCAAATAACTCAATGAACTCTTGAATTCGATGGCCCTAGTGTTTCTGTTGAAAACAATTCATATTAACGCGACTGTGAAATTCGTACGTAGGGTATATACTCTCCCTCTCACGTCTAACAGCTAATGTTGATTTCATGTGCTCTGCATCCCTAGCCAAGTTGATAACCTGCAATCGTTAACGCTAGTCGAAAACTAATTAAATGTATGGGAAGGACATCAAGGACATCTCATCGATAAGTCACGTGGTGGATAGAATGTATTGTTCTCGTTTCTACAATGTTCAACGCTACATCCTTAGTTACTGTAGAACGACTTTGTAGAACGAGTAGCCGACTCAGGCACGTCAATATGGCTACCAACTTATCGTTTTCTACAATTGCTGACACCGAGGCGTTACCGATTGGAGAACGGAATTCGACACGAAACAATTGTAACTTTGCTAGGGGGGCTGTAGTATTTTACCCATAAACCCCATACTACCCCATATTTTATAAATATTTTAAATAGTTTTTCAATCCCTTGCTTTAGGTATTCCATCAGTTTCAACTCTAAACGGCTTAAACATAGAACATAATCTAAAACTGGAATTAGTTCAATCTTATCCTAGATACGGCAAGGCCATAACGGTTGGGTGCCTTGCTACATACCCTAACACTACTAGTTCACATCCGGTACAACACAAAGGGAGGAAAAACCGCTTTCATTTTTATTGTTCTTTGTTGCCTATCCTACCTTGCCGTTATTACGCATAAGAGAAAATTATATCGATAAAGTGTTTGAAAATAAAAAAGTATGCTGTATACATAAAAATAAATGAATATTGAAACATTGCAAACATTGCCAAACTAAAGTGGCAGTGGGCAGGGCACATTGCTCGTAGAACGGATGGTCGATGGGGCCGAAAGGTTCTAGAGTGGCGACCGCGCACCGGAAAACGTAGCGTTGGAAGGCCTCTTACAAGGTGGACCGATGCGACGACCTGGTGAGAGTCGCGGGAGTGCGTTGGATGCGAGACACACAGAATCGGTCCTTGTGGCGTCGCTTGGGGGAAGCCTATGTCCAACAGTGGAGATCTTTCGGCTGAAATGATGATGATGATGATGATGATGGTGACTGAAACATCACATTAATATTATAGACGTGAAAGTTGATATGCTTGTGTGCTGTAGAGTTTTGTACACAATTTATTACACGTGTAGACTAGGTCTTGAAATAGAATACATTACACTGATACAAGCTAGTAACATATTAAAAACTAGAGAGGCGTATATCCCAAGGAGGAACAAATAGATTTAATTAATTATATTTAAGTCATATATAATAGAGGCAGGCCTATTGTCATTAACCAAGCACTCATCTCATATAAACTTCAGATTAAGAAATTCCAGATACTCAAAAACACTTCAGACACCAATAAATATATAAGAATGCTCCTTTTAGGCCTCAAGCTAAGATTTCAAAGCCATACAATATCACTAGATCAATCTTCCTACCATTCATCGGACGACAGGACACGAACAATACAACAGAGCTCAGTGACAGCGGTCAGGTGAATGTAATACGACGCGTAGCACGCGCGGGGCGACGTGGGACACGTGTGAGAGCGTGACTACGTGTGCGAAGCATTGCTTCATGTGCTGGAGCTAGGAAAATGTGGAGAAAGTAGATTTAAATGAGAATGCCACTGGGAACACATAGCGGTCAGATGAATGTAGTGCGACGTGTAGTGCGTGTGGAGACACTTGCATGATTGTGACGACGTGTGTAAAGCTCTGCTTCGTGTGCATGGAGCTACGAGTAGAGCCCAGTGAGACGGCAGCGGTCAGCGGTTGTAGTTTAAGACATGTGCATGACGTCGACGACGTGTGCGAAGCACTGCTTCTGTACACAGAGCTAGGAATAAATGATAGCCTATAAGACTTAAAGTCTAAATCTCTGTCTGAAATCCTAACATAATATTTTGTATTCTCTATGTTGTTTTTTTTTTTAATTTTATGAATACGTGTTGAAAAATATGCACATTATTAAAAACTTACTATACACACACACTTAGAGTTTTAATTCAATATTTTAATAAATAATAATTTAATTAATGTTATTTTACCAAAACTATAACTAAGAATTACATAAATTTACAGACTAGTACTTAAGCCTATGTTATAACATAGGAGCATCCGTAACCGAACTAGGACGAGTCCTGGGACCTTACCATGACGTGGTAAAATGTCAAGCGTGCGAGCGAGTAAAGAGGGATGGAGCTACTTATATAGCTCCATCTCTATAACGGTTTAGTTAAGGTTATCAAATGGATCACGTTAAAAGCTTGTAATAGGGCTTCTGTAGCTCGCTAAACAGCGCCAAACCCTCGAAACTACAAAAACATTTAGCCCAATTGACCAAAACATTTAGCCTAATTGACAAAAACATTTAGCCCATTTGACAAAAACATTTAGCCTCATTGAAAAAAACATTTAGCCCAATTGACAAAAACATTTAGCCTCATTGAAAAAAACATTTAGCCCAATTGACTAGAACATTTAGATCATTTGACAAAAATACAGAATGTAACAACAATTAATAAAAAACTAACAAGGCGTAAAAAAAATTCCTCCGTATCATCCGCTGTCCGCCGGAAGTGTAATTTAAAAAACTATATATATAAAACATAATAATATTACAATTAAATTAATGATAGCCTTCCAGAAAAAATAATGTGAGTCGGAAGATTATAATTAAGGTATATTGTAATAATATTATGTTTTTAAAATTATAATTGCGTAATTACAATTAATAACGATTACGTATAGTTTGTTTTATTGTCTTTTTCTGGCTTTACATAAAAGATTTAAAGATAAAATGGTTTTTATTACATAAATATTATGTAGTTATTTATAGCTTCAACTCTAAAATAAATCTTTGAAATAATCTGATTAAGAAGTATCTTTTTATTTATTTAATGATTCTTTTGGTTAAGTTTTTGTTTTTTATAGAGATGGACGCTCTGGATTTTTCTTATATTTTATTACATTTATGTTCACGTTTGTACACTATTTCACCTGATGGTAAGCGATGATGTAGCTGACAAAGTAGCACGCTTGCCTAGAATAACTTATTCACTTTTGGCTCAAAGTTTACCCTAGGTTGTAGCTATCAGGAAACACAGAAATTCAGCAGGGAATTCCTCTCCTAAGCTGAATATGCAATTAACAGCATTTTTCTGATTTACAGACTTCTTGAAGTGCCTGTAAATAGTTTATTTGAAAAAAAATGCTTTGATTCTTAATTCTAATAATGATTTTGTAAAATCAGAAAAATCAACGCCGAATTAATTCTTGTTCTACATTATTTCGTAGCTCCTGAAGTGAATAACCCTAGCACCTAGTGGTGTGAACTGGGTCGTGGGTAATATACAATACTATCGGCGATCTATAGCAGTTAGATCATATCTATGTGCTAAGCGTCTGCCTATTGAAATTCTAAAAGCGTTTCTCTGTAATGAATGCCTTTCGAGGAAGTTGTGGAACATGCAAAGGGAATCGGGTATGTTAGGTAATGATTTGGTGGGAAGTAGATAGTGTGTTTCCGAAGGAGATCGTATAAAATAGTTCTTATTAATTTGCTGACTGGTTAGACTAATTTACTTTAAAAAAAGAATTATTTAAATTTAGAATGGGTGTTTGAATTTGATTAAAAAAAAGGAATAGTTTTTGAAGTTGAAGAAAGTCAAGCCGTTATGCGGGTTTAATTTTGTCATCATCATCATCATTTTAGTTGAAATCTACGAAAAACTGTTGTATACAAAATAAAATAATAAAAAAAAAATATCACTCATTCGTTCATTCATTTTTTCATTTTCATTCATCATCCCATTTTCTAGGAATAAATCTGGACAGACTACCATAATAACAAGAAATAGCATCACGCTAGTGTAGGTATAGATGGTAAGTAGAGCAAGATGTCTTGTACCCAGTTTCGAAAACAATAATTATAAATAGTCAAGTGGCTCAGACATATTTCAGACATCAATGGGCTCAGTGGCAACGGCCCCAATTTAAAAGTTGTACGTTGCGGGTTCTAACCCAGACAGGCACCTTATTTTGTGTAATTCATTTCATCATCACTGCTATCACAGATTTCATGGAAGGCAAATGTATGGCTATCAACAGGGTCCAGCAGACTCAAGGCTGCTACAAAGAAATTGTTAATAGGAATAATACAAACACAAAACAAGCTTTTTACATCTAAACAAGCATCTGTAGATTCGTCTGCGTGAATGTTGGTTATTGCGGACGTAAAAGTGAAGTCGAATTACGGATAAGAAGTAGCTTATGTGCCATATTAATTTCTTTAAAATTGGTTCAGTAGTTTAACTGTGAATGCGTAACAGACAGACAGAAAGAATTACTTTCACGATTGGCTGCTGCGCCACATGCTGTAGGATTGATTTACGTGCGAAACAAACATTTGTATGTCTTGGAAATAGTTGGAACAAACATTTGTATGTCATACAGCTAGTTGGAACAAACATTTGTATGTCCTACAGATAGTTGGAACAAACATTTGTATGTCCTACAGATAGTTGGGACAAACATTTGTATGTCCTACAGATAGTTCGAACAAAAATTTTAATTCCTACAGATAGTTGGGACAAACATTTGTATGTCCTACAGATAGTTGGGACAAACATTTGTATGTCCTACAGATAGTCGGAACAAACATTTGTATGTCCTACAGATAGTTGGGACAAACATTTGTATGTCCCACAGATAGTTGGAACAAACATTTGTATGTCCTACAGATAGTTGGAACAAACATTTGTATGTCCTACAGATAGTTGGGACAAACATTTGTATGTCCTACAGATAGTTGGACAGACATTGTATGTCCTACAGATAGTTGGAACAAAAATTTTAATTCGTACAGATAGTTGGGACAAACATTTGTATGTCCTACAGATAGTTGGGAAAAACATTTGTATGTCCTACAGGTAGTCGGAACAAACATTTGTATGTCCTACAGATAGTTGGGACAAACATTTGTATGTCCCACAGATAGTTGTAACAAACATTTGTATGTCCTACAGATAGTTGGGACAGACATTTGTATGTCCTACAGATAGTTGGGACAAACATTTGTATGCCCTACAGATAGTTGGGACAAACATTTGTATGTCCTACAGATAGTTGGGACAAACATTATTAAATTTGTATGTCCTACAGATAGTTGGGACAAACATTTGTATGTCCTACAGATAGTAGGGACAAACATTTGTATGTCCCACAGATAGTTGGGACAAACATTTGTATGTCCTACAGATAGTTGGGACAAACATTTGTATGTCCTACAGATAGTTGTAACAAACATTTGTATGTCCTACAGATAGTTGGAACAAACATTTGTATGTCCTACAGATAGTTGGGACAAACATTTGTATGTCCTACAGATAGTTGGAACAAACATTATTAAATTTGTATGTCTTACTGATAGTTGTTCCGTGTCTGGGTGTATTGTGTAAGTCATTTAAATTTTTGAGAACGCACGCACGATACTGAAAAGGAAGCCCGTGGTCCTAGAACGTATAGGGCAACTGAAGGACATAGGTGTTGTTTTAGTAAGTAAAAGTCTAACACTCTCCAACACACTCCTACTTCGCACCATAAAGCGAGAGAAGTCATTGGATAATCGTCCAAAGGTGGTCATTTTTTTGAGGTGATAAATTTTCCACCTCCGAAAATCCCACAATACTGAAGTGGTTCCTCGATTTGAGATATAAGCACTAAATGAACATTAAAAACAATCACTTTCAAAAAATCAAATTCGAAATCCAAGATGGCCGCTTTCCGCACGTTATCTTGCCGCGCCGCTTGGCACATTGTGAAGTTTGAGGCTCTATGCCTCGAGCCAAGGAGTTTCTTCATCAACCTAATTACGTACCTGTCTTATGCATTGAGGTTCACCGACCTGTATAGCTTTGCACAAACTAGTAATTCTCTTTCCTCACAAAGCATGACAATAAGGGAAAGATAATATTTAAATTAAGCTTTGCAAAGGAGATTTACCTTTGAATTCAAAATGGCGGTCCTTGTGAATTTAGAATTGTAAATCATTTGCATATTTTTATTGTATGAATGAAATAATTGGTGAATCAGACATAGGTGAAGTTAGACTCACTGTAGCGTAAATAGCCTCTAAATTAATAGGCGTTCTCTTTGTGAATAGATGTTATTTTCTATTTTGAAGTTATTTATTTATTTATGTACACATAAAAACTGGGCAAGTGCGACGAACTCGCGCACTGATGGTTCCGTACAGACTTATGTATGTAAATAGTTCAATTTCCGAATGGAGTCTCCAAGATTTTTCCGAATCGCAAAATATATCTTTTTTGTGACGTAATAAAAAATTTACTGTTTTCAGATTTATTTCTATACTTGTGCTATAAGACCTTACTTTATGCCAAATTTCAGGATTATGGGTCAACGAGAAGTACCCTATAAATTTTGATTCTCTTGAGAGTGTCGAAATGTACGTTTTTTTTTCGACATAAACGGCCGTATTTTTGTTTTCGTCAGCTTAGAACTTCAATTTTTTCATAGCTTTAAGGGACCACAGACTTGATTGAGTACATGGTTTTAATTTCAACTCGATACCTCCACGCGTTCCTGAGATAAAGGGTCTTGACAGATAGACAGATAGACAGACGGACAACAAAATGATCCTATAAGGATCCCGTTTTATCCCTTTGATGTACGGAACCCTAAAAACGAAAAGAACAAATACCGACAATAGATAGATATTTTCCTATGCGACAGTTGTTCCTTTCAACTTCATAAACCTAACATACATTCCCAACACGTTTCGCAAAGCGAATTCAAAAGAATGAATCCAGCAATCCGTTGTTTCAAATTCAACTTATATTTCAAAGAGCAAAATCGATTTGGGTTGCATCTAAAATTTTCTACCGAAACTCGTTGGTGTTGGGTAGAAACAGTGAATTTTTATGCAGGGACTTGCAATCTGCTATGCGTATCTCTTATAATGGGAAGCCTTGGGAGTAGGGTTGTCATGTACATGGAATTAATATAGTGGCGAAAATGTTAAGGGTCTGGTGAGTATTAAAATGTATTGTATTTTATTTTATTTATTTAAAGAACCCAAGAACGAAAAATTCGAAGACATGTGATATCCACCAACCCACACTGGGTCCGCGTGGTGGATTATGGTCCATTCCTTCTTCTAGAAAGGAGGCCTGAGTCCCAACAGTGTGAACATTATAAGGCCGACTATGCTATGCTGAAGGCTACCATATAGAATATTTGCTTAAACAAAAATGCCACCAAATCGGTATTATTATGTAGGTGCACATTATTAAGTCATTCCTCTTTAAAAAAGCTAAGCTAATTACAGACGACTGTCAGTTAGAAAACCTCACCAGAAAGATCACTAAAATAGATCAGACAAAGAGTTATTTTTTTTGAGAATTTTAGTTTTTAGTTGTACCGTAATATTGGTATACAATAAAAAATATACCTACAACTGACATACATATTTTCTATATATTATAGATAAATTACACCTGTGGTGGGGTTTGAAAAACACTACTACAATATCGTGACTAGTAACCCTGCCCTTAACGTACGTACTACGGTCGAAATGGATGGATGCAACTAATGTTTTCCTTTACGTTTGAACGCTGATGGATATTTCCTGTTATTATGCTAATTTGATTCCATCGCTGCTGTATAGAGGGATTATAAGAAGATTCAAACAGGATGGGAAATTCTCGTTTCGTTCCGGATAAATGCACAATAAAAATCTTCGATCTACAAATAATCGTCTTCTACGATGTCCGACGCACCGCTCTGGGTTTGTCCATTTCTCTTTCTTTGTTCAGGCGATCTCCCTTTGGAATGCGCTCCCTCTGAACATCAGGTCGGCAACCAGTCAGTTGTTCTTTAAAGTGAAAGCGCTCTTGATTTGTTGTATTCGTTTTTCTCTCAATATCATTCTTTATTTGTATGTATGTATCTAAGTATATATTTATTATTGTTCTTATTTCCTTTCTGTCAGTCTTCTATTAAGCTGCACCTGCCATGTTATATCTCTGCACCACCATAAGGTCGACTGGTAGCAAATGCCTAAGGCATAAAGTCCGCCTTTGTACAATTTTTCATTAGTGCATAAAGTTATAAATAAATGAATAAATGGTGGTACACATTAGTAGAGTCTCGTCGGTGATATTACAGTTACTAAAAACTCACTTGGTCTAAAAACTGTCCTAAAGGGTGTAACGGTTGATATAATACTAGCTTAGGAACCATATTTCTTTTGATCGGGACCCTTTCAGCACTTACGTTGAATTAATCTGACAAATATTTTCATGTCCATTTCGCCAGGGTTGTAAGCTCTTCTGTCACCTGTAAGAATTGAAGAGTTAAACAGGATAGAGTATAAGTGGTCGTAAATATTCGACTCCCACCTTGTTGGAAGGCCTTCCGCCTTCCAACGCTGCGTCTTCCGAAAAGGTAAAAGGTTAATTAATATTTAAGCAGTTATGTGTATTATTTATATATTAGATATCTCTGATTTTTTGCCTTTTTAGGGTTCCGTTCCTCAAAAGGGAAAACAAAACCCTTTTAGGATCACTTTGTTGTCCGTTTGTCTGTCTGTCTGTCTGTTCGTCAAGACCCTTTATCTTGGGAAAGTATGGAGGTATCGAGTTGAAATTAAAACCATATACTTAGGTTTGCGGTCCCTGGAAATAGTGAAATAAATCAAATCTTAGTTAACGAAAAAAGGATACGGCCGTTTCTGACGCAAAAAAAGTGTATTTCGACACTCCCAACGCAATCAAAATTTATATTTCTCATTGATCTAGAATCTTGAAATTTGGCATGAAGCAAGGTCTTATGGCACAATTATGGGAAAAAATCAGAAAACTGTAAAGTTGTAGTTACATCACGAAAAATAAAAAATTAAAATTTTGCGATTCGAAAAAATCTTCGTAACTCAATTCGGGAATTGAACTGTTTTCACAGGTAAGGTTTGTACGGAACACTCAGTGTGCGAGAACAACTCGCACTTGCGAAGTTTTTTTGAAAGGATTAATACTTTTTCTCTATTTTGCCTTGAATGACACGAAATTTCGAACATTAACATTTTGGGGTGCTACGACAGAAAACCTCCACGAGTGCCCGCAGGCTGTAGTTCCCTTGCGGATACGTCCGAGGTGAAGGCCAGTCTGCGGGACGGTGCACCCTGGGAGGCGGCCAACGACTCCCCTTGGGTACTTCTGCCTAAGTGGTCTTGATGTCCGCCTGCGAATGTTCTGTCTGAAGGATCACTTCAACGCGTGTCCCTCTGCTATAGCAGAGGGCACAGTGGCGAAGTAAGAGCGGGCTCGGTGCGCACTCACCCTGCCACCGAGCAGGCAGGAGGAAGACTTGTTCCTCCTCTGCCACCGTTAGTCTCGTAGCCCCAGAGATTGTCCAAGGTCATGTTTCTGACTTTTGATGGGGGTCGAGGGTCTTGGCTTAACCGCCTGGGCCGCGAGGAAGACAACCTCTATAAAAAATTACCCCAAACCTCCAAGCGGCGGCGCACCGTGAGGGAGGTTGTTAGCTTGACTAATGGGTAGCTAAATTAGTCTCTAGTGCGAACCACTGATATTGAGCAAGTGCAGAATGTAAAATACTCGTGGGAACAGCAATGGAATCCAAATTTTATAAAAAACCCATGGAGAGTGATGCGCGGTCGGAGTCCGACGCGGCATCCGAAAGGAGCTCGGAGGGCTCGGAGGTAGAGGAGGTAGTCGGCGACTCGGCTGGGGACTTGCGCCCCTACCTGAAGCGCTCCAAATCGGGGGACGTATCGTCCTCCGATGCGGAGATGAGCTCGGCCCGAAAAATCCCCGCCAATGGGCGAGGTGCGGGTCGGGCGCGAGGCAAGGGGAGAGGGCTCACCGCTCAAGAGTCCCTTCAGCGAGCTGACAGGCTCGCCGTGGAGGGGCGTCACCCTGGAGCGGCCAGAGCTGGAACGGACCTCTCGGGGCCGTCCGGCAGTGATCCGGACACCGCCATCGACGAGGCACTCGACCGACTGGAGTCGGTCCTGGCATCCGCTCTGAATGGCGTGGCCAACAAAAGGGAGAGGTCCTCCAAGAGGAGCGCGATCTCCCAGGCCAGGACGTCTCTTCAGGAGGTGGTGGACCCCATCCGCAGGGGGCTCACCAAACTTCGGGCCGACAATGCTCGGCTTCGAAAGGTCTCGGCCCAGCAAGAGCTGCCAAAGAGCAACTCTTCCGAACAGGCAGGAGGACGCGAGCAGGGGCAAGGGCCAAGTCAGCCCAAGCCCCAGCCCGAGCCGGAGAACCAGCTGTTGATGCTGGTGCGGCAGGAGCTGGCTGCCTTCCGGCAGCAGCAGCAGCAACAACAGGAGCAGTTCCAGCAAAGGATGCAGCAGCAGCTCTCCGTGCTGGAGGGCATCGTGCTGCGTCCTCCGCTGGCGGCCCCTGGCCAGCGAAAGGTGGCGTCCTATGCTGCCGCCGCAGCCACAGCAGGCCCGTCGGGACAAACCAGACGTGGGGCCGTGGCGTCGGAGCCTGCGAGACCGGCTCCGCCGGCCAAGCAGCAGCGGCAGCAGAAGGGCAGGGCGGCGCCTGCCGCTAAATCGGCGGCACCTCCTACTGCGGTGGCGACCAGGCCGCGCCCGCCGCCGCCTTCCCTGCATGAAGAATCCTCGGCTGGCGCCGAATGGACGGTTGTCGGCGCCAAGAGGAAGGCGGGCAAAGCGGGCAGGGCGGCAAAAAAGCGCGTGCGGCGACAGCAGCGCAAAAAGCGGGCCATGGCGGCAAGACTTCGCGCCCCGAAATCCGAGGCTGTAGTCATAACACTACAGCCAGATGCGGTAAAGAAGGGCGTGACATACGACGCCGTCATGGAGAAGGCAAAGAAGGCGGTGTTGCCCCACCTTGACGAGCTCGGAGCCTCTGGGGGCTTCCGTATGAGGCGCACCGTAACCGGGGCCCGAATACTGGAGGTCCCTGGTGCGGCCAGTGGCCCCGCCGCGGATGCCCTGGCCGCCAGGATCAGGGCGTCCCTGGATGCGGAAGAGGCCCGAGTGTCCAGGCCCACCAAGTGCATCGATATGCGCATCATGGGCTTGGACGACTCCGTCAAGGTGGACGAGGTGGTGGCCGCCATCGTCAGGGCGGGTGGGTGCACTACCGAGCAGGTTCGGGCGGGCACTATCCGCGCTGACAGCACGGGCATGCGAGCCATGACGGTAAGCTGCCCCGTGTCGGCGGCCAAGACCATCACCGGGGAGGGCCGACGGCTTTTGGTGGGCTGGGTCTCCGCCCAAGTGAAACTGTTGGAGCCCAGACCTCTGCGGTGCTATCGCTGCCACGTGGGGCACCACGTGGGGGCCAGTTGTGCCGCGGAGGTGGACCGCAGCGACCGCTGCTTCCAGTGCGGTCAGCCTGGTCACAGGGCGGTTGAATGCAGAGCAACGCCGCACTGCTACGCATGTGCGGCGGCAGGCAAGCCGGCCGACCACCGGGCTGGGAGCAGGTCCTGCGACCCCCCCACCAAGGCTAAAGGCAAGGTCAGGAGGCCCATCCCCGCCGATGTCCTCACCACCGCTGCCTCCTCTTTGGCCGCTGCTGCTGTCGCCGCCGCAACCATCGCGGCAGGGCCCTCACGGGGGGCTCGAGAGGAGACTGTGATGGACTGCCAATAACGGCTCCATTACGTCTCCTCCAGGCGAACATCAACCACTGCGCCCCCGCTCAGGATCTGTTGCTCCAGAGCATGGCGCAGTGGTCGATCAATATCGCCGTGGTCTCCGAGCCGTACAATGTCCTGCCCAGGGGAGACTGGGTGCGGGACCTGGACGGCTCGGTGAGCCTAATTTCGTCGGCCGCCGCCGGCACCCCGACCCTCGAGGCCGTCACGAGGGGACGGGGTTGCGTGGCAGCACGGTTCGGGGACATTGCAGTGGTAGGCGTCTACCTGTCCCCGAGCAGATCTCTCGGCGATCTCCACATCTCCCTAATGGAGCTGAAAGCCGTCGTCGCTGGGTTTGGTTCCCTCCCCGTGGTCGTTTGCGGGGACTTCAATGCCAAGAACTTGGCTTGGGGTTCCCGGCTCACGAACCAGCGGGGTCGGATGGTGGAGGACTGGGCTCTGGAGACAGGCCTGGTCGTCCTAAACCGGGGTTCTGTCCCCACGTGTGTGCGGATGCGGGGTGACTCAGTGGTGGACATCTCGTTCGCCAGCCCCGCTCTGTCGCCGCGTGTCGTCGACTGGCGCGTTATGGAGGGGGTGGAGACGTTTTCAGACCACCGGTACATCCGGTTCGACGTCTCCGCCCAAACCTCGATTGCGCCGGTCCGACAGAACCCTTGTGGTCCGCGGTGGGCGCTGAGGCAGATGGACCGGGAGCTCCTCCTGGAAGCCGCGACGGTACAGGCCTGGGTGCAAGCACCGGACAGGCCTGTCGACATAGACGTCGAGGCAGAGTGGTTCCGGGAGGCCATGTCGCAAATTTGCGACGCGGCAATGCCCCGAGTCCCTCCAGGACGTGCTCAGCGCCAGGTATACTGGTGGTCGCCGGAGATTGCGGCACTGCGCAACGCGTGCAATGCCGCGCGACGCCGGTATGCCAGATACCGCAGGCGCCGCATCCGTCCACCGGATGCGGAGGCCAGAGAGGCGGAGCTGTACGAGGGGTACAGAGCGGCAAAGCGCACCCTCCGAGCGGAGATAAGGCGGGCCAAACTTGAGGCCCGCAACGTGTGGCTGGGGACTCTGAATGGGGACCCATGGGGACGCCCGTACAAGTTGGTACGGGACAAACTCCGCCCCTGGGCTCCCCCGCTGACGCAGAGTCTCCGGCCCCAGCTCGTGGAGGGTGTGGTGAGCACTCTGTTCCCCACGCGAGGGGAACACTCTCCCCCGCCCATGGCTCCGCCACCAGTGGTGTCCGACGCGGACCACGATGGCGACGACGACGACAACGCTCCAGAGGTGACCGAGGTAGAGATGAGAGTGGCGGTACGAAGGCTGAGTGCCAAGAATACCGCCCCAGGACCCGACGGCTTGCCTGGGAAGGCATGGGTCCTGGCCATGGAGGCTCTCGGGCCTCGACTAAGAGGGCTCTTCAGCGCATGCTTGGAGAGGGGCCAGTTTCCACTTCGCTGGAAGACGGGGAAACTGGTCCTCATCGCGAAGCCGGGGCGCCCCGCGGACTCTCCGTCCGCGTACCGGCCCATTGTGCTGCTCGACGAGGTGGGCAAGCTCTTTGAAAGAGTAATTGCAGACCGCCTCGTCGCACACCTAACACGAGTGGGGCCGGATCTGGCGGACGGCCAGTTCGGCTTTCGCAGGAGGCGCTCCACGGTGGACGCCATCATGTGCGTGCGAGCTCTCACGACGGGGGATGCAGTGGCCCAGGGCAGGTGTGTCGTGGCGGTGTCTTTGGACATCGCCAACGCCTTCAACTCCCTGCCTTGGAGTAGCATTGGGAGGGCACTCCGGTATCACCGGATGCCCGACTACCTCTGTCGTGTGGTCAAGGCGTACCTGTCTGACAGGTACATAACCTACCCTGGTCACCAGGGGGAGTGGGAACGTCGAGAGATGTCGTGCGGTGTTCCGCAGGGATCGGTACTAGGGCCGCCCTTGTGGAACATCGGATACGACTACGTGCTGCGCGGCGACCTCCCTGGCGGGGTCAGCGTGGTCTGCTACGCAGACGACACGCTGGTCCTGGCGCAGGGAGAGTCGTACCAGGCGGCGGTCGAACTAGCGACACGCGGGGTTGCGACAGTCGTTGGCAGGATCCAGGAGCTGGGACTCGAGGTGGCATTGCACAAGTCCGAGGCCATGTGCTTTCACGGCCCTCGGAACGCGCCACCACCGGGTTCCCAGCTAACGGTGGGAGGAGTCCACATCGGCGTCGGGTCAACGATGAAGTACCTGGGACTCGTTCTCGACAGCCGATGGGATTTCGACGAGCACTTCCGACGTCTGGCTCCCAAACTAAATCGGACTGGGGCTGCCCTCGGGCGGCTCCTGCCCAACCTTGGGGGTCCAGACGCCTCCTGCCGGAGGCTCTACGCGGGGATCGTTCGGTCCATGGCCCTTTATGGCGCGCCGGTGTGGGCGCCGGGGCTGCGGAAGCAGCCGGCGGCCCGGCTGAACGCGTGCCAGAGGGTCATGGCCATACGGATGGTGCGAGGATACCGGACGATTTCCCGCGAAGCGGCGAGCCTCCTTGCTGGCCAGCGACCATGGGATCTGGAGGCAACAGTCCTTGCACTCATGCACGAACGGCGCATGGAGATGCAACGCCGGGGCGAAACTCCGCTGCCGCAACAAGTCGCGGCATGGCGGACAGAGTTCCGGCGAGTTCTCATGGAGAAATGGCGACAGCGACTGTCGCGACCCCGTGCTGGGCACGCCACAATTATGGCGGTAAGTCCCCTCTTTGAGGCGTGGTTGGAAAGACCTCACGGCGTCCTCACATTCCGCATGACGCAGGTCCTCACCGGACACGGTAAGTTCGGGAGGTTCCTGCACCGGATTCGTGCGGAAACGACGCCCGGGTGTCGCCACTGTGTGGCCCACCCGGAGGACACGGTGGAGCACACGGTGGAGGTGTGCCCCGCTTGGGCAGAGCAACGCCGTGACCTCGTGAGGGCAATCGGCGGCGGTGATCTCTCGCGCCGGGCCTTGGTACAGGCCATGCTCCGGAGCGAGGAGGAGTGGCAGGCGGTCGCCTCTTTCTGCGAAGCAGTAATGCTAGCTAAGGAGGCGGCCGATCGCGTGAGGCAACGGTCCTTACGCTCCAACCGCCGCCGGGATTCCGATCCCGATTTCCGGCCACCGTAGGCGCGGGCTTGCAGACGGCGAGCAATGGGTGGCTCGCCGTCTGACCGTCCGGTAACCGTCCGGACCAAGCCCAAGTCGTCGACGGCGCGTTTTGTTCCACGCGCGCCTCAAGGAGATGTCAGCAAATCGTAGGGGCCCAGCAGGGTCGAAGCCTACTGGGGCCACGGGTAGTGTGAAAGCGGAACCCGGGGCCCTGGGACGAAGGCAACGAAGGAACAGGAGTGGGTTTTTAGTCAGTAAGAGTCTGACACTATCTCCCGCTCCGCCCAAGAGCGGGGATGTCATTAGGATGATTTTCCCACACAATAAAAAAAAAAAAAAAAAAAACATTAACATTTTTCAGACTTGAATTCCCATGGAACTTGGCATTTGAACAATTGTTTCGTTATTACTTCATCATTTTTACCTTTTTCTTGTTTGCAAGCAAATATAATCTTCCGTCAACGCGTTGGGATTCAAAGTTTATATTGGGCTAGATTGAGAAAATAATATTATCCTTCTTTCAGGCAAAAATGTAATTACATTGTATTTTTTGGACTGGGCTAAAATAAATGCGAGCTGGGAATTGTGGCTTGATTTAGAATTTTATGTGAGGCAGTTTTTAAAAACAAAACTCTTTTCACTATTGTAGGTACGTTTAATTTTTTAGAAGGACGCAACCGCCTGTCATTCCTCCTCGCTCCGGACCATGACCAGGGCTAGGCGACTAAAATTGACCCTTGTTCCATTAGTTGCCTTTTGCGTTTCAGGTCCGCCTTAATTCGAACAATACCGCAGGCTTACCAACTATTTCCATAAGTAGACTGAAAGGGAACCCCAAGGTCCTGGAACGTTTTTTTTAATCAGTAAAAGTCTGTCACGCTCTCCTACTCCACCCTAAAGCAAGAGAAGTCATTGAATGATTTTCAACCTTAAGAAGGCTTCCCAACTATTTGGGGTAAGATTCCAGTCAAACCAGTATTTACCATCAAGTTATTACCTATCTGACCATCAAAATCCTATGACGGGTTCACACGGTAGCTAATAATAAGCCTGGTGTTCAGACTTTCAAGCTAGTGACTGCCCATAATGACTGTCAAAAACCTACAATGACGGACCGGACCAAAGGATTTTCAAGAACAATATTATATGGATTATAACAGTGATTCCCAACCTTTGATCCGCAGACCACTGGTAGTCTGTTAAAGTTAAAATATAGTCTATGACATGTTTCTAAATTCAAACAACAGAAGTTATATTGAAGCGAACTATTAAAAGAAAGAAAGATTATTTTCTGTTTAAAACAGCTTCGTGTGGTGTAAGTTGTTAATTTATAATATAATTTTCTTTTAGATTAGCGCTGTCAAATTTTCTTTAAGACTTCTGGTCTCTACTAAAAACAAAGAAACCAAAATGGACCCAGATAGAATAAAAGGTTAAAAAAACCGCTGGATTATAAAAAAAAAACTTATGCTAGTTATAAACTAACACTATTTTAAACTTTAAACGAATCGTTAATTTCCTTAGAGATGTAGAAAGAGGAACAATTTCTCACAAAGATACATTACTTTCACCTGGTCGCTTACATTTTTCTTATAAATTGCCTGAACTCAGCTTGGAGCGTTCAAGTTAAATTATCTCTGGAATTATCATCTGATTTTCTTTCTGTTCTTTGTTGGACGTGAAAGAATTCTTGCATGGGTGAATGCTAATTTGAAAATTACGTAGAATCTACGTACAGGAACTGTTATACATAATGAAAGATGCAACTGTTGCAATACTGGTTGGTCTCCCCGTCCGATTATAATTTGGGTGTCTTCAAGGCTAGAGTGAATAGGCTCTTAATAAACTAGTGCGCCTTACCATCAACGATTGCATCACTGCTTACCATCAGGTGGGATCGCAGTCAAGTGTTTATAACAAATTTAAAAAAATACATTCTCTAGATTATATCAAAAATATATTTGATAATGGACAATCGGGAATTTAAGATAATTACAATGTCAGGTAGTGTTTAATTTAAAAGTGTATTTTTTTTAATGATATTAATTAAGTGCTTGACTGCGATCCCACCTGATGCAATCATTGATGGTGAATTGCACTAGTTTATTAAGAGCCAATTCACTTGAAGTCACCTAAATCATAATCAGATATGAAGATCGCTGCAGGTAAATTGAGGCGAAACGCTAAGCAGACCGTGGTCCGGTAATGGCGGAATCAAGTCATTTCATTCCTGCACACCAAAATGCATCCTGTAAATATCAAAAGGCTGGCAACGGTCCTTACGCTCCAACCGCCGCCGGGATTCCGATCCCGATTTCCGGCCACCGTAGGCGCGGGCTTGCAGACGCCGAGCAATGGGTGGCTCGCCGTCTGACCGTCCGGTAACCGTCCGGACCGAGCCCAAGTCGTCGACGGCGCGTTTTGTTCCACGCGCGCCTCAAGGAGATGTCAGCAAATCGTAGGGGCCTAGCAGGGTCGAAGCCTACTGGGGCCACGGGTAGTGTGAAAGCGGAACCCGGGGCTCTGGGACGAAGGCAACGAAGGAACAGGAGTGGGTTTTTAGTCAGTAAGAGTCTGACACTATCTCCCGTTCCGCCCAAGAGCGGGGATGTCATTAGGATGATTTTCCCACCCAATAAAAAAAAAAAAGGCTGACTACTCTACGCCTGTACTTTGAAGATCGTATATAATTTTTTCAAAGAAGCCAAACCAAAGTTACTGACATAGTCCGAAAAATCAAATTTGAGTGGCAGTGGCCAGGGCACATGTTTGCAGGACTGATGGGCGATGGGGCTGAAAAGTATGGGAAGGCCTTCGACAAGGTGGAAGTATAACCTGGTGAGGGTTGCACAGGACCGGTTGTAGTGGTGACACTTGAGGGAGGCTTATGTGCAACATTGGACGTCTTTCAGCTGAAATTATGATATAAGTTTTGTTATGCCAGCTTTACTCCTAAAATGTGATTTCTGTATTTATATATATGAATGTTGTTGACATTCATGTTTGAATCTGTTTCAATCTGGCAAAAACTTTTATATATTATTACTTTTAGGCTTGAATTTGTACGTTTTTTGCGTAAAAGATTTGGCCTCTTGCCCCGGAAGCACAATAAGATACGGATATTTAGGACGCAACCTGTGTCGACACCCTTGCGCCATCCCGTGTTCCAAGTACGGCGGGCTGTGTTGGCGCTGCCGCTGCGGCTGCTAAGACCCTCAAATACTGTAACCTTATTGGTAATTACAGTTTTGAGCCGTTTGGGGTCGAAACGCTTTGGTCATGGGGTTCGAGTGCACGTCTCCTTTTTAAAGAAATTTCACGCCGATTGATCGAAACTTTGCGTGACCAGAGACTGGGCTTGTTCTTCACCCGAAGAATTCGCATTGCCATTCAACGTGGCAATGCTACCAGTCTTCTGGGCTCATTTCCGGATGACAGCGATGTGGAGGAGTATTTCGACTCCTGAGTGTACTTTGTGTTATTGTATTGTATTTATGTACATAGTTAGGTTTTAGTATAGTTTAGTTAATAATTAAGTTTTTTATGTAAGAGAATGTTTACAATTTGTATGAAGGATTCTTATTTCTTGGGTTGAACTTGAACCTTTTGAGACTAGTTTTTTGATGATTGTACGTGCGGATTTCAGAATACCTACCAAAATCTCTATTCTGATTCACGAATTGCAGAGGTTTCATATGAATCTTCTGCACGTGCGCAAGAGCGCTCATAAACACAACAAACATGTGTAAACTGTTACTCAATTGACTTCATCATCATTATCATCATTTCAGCTGAAAGACGTCCACTGCTGGCCATAGGCCTCCCCCAAGCGACGCCACAACGACCGATCTTGTGCGTCTCGCATTCACCGCACTCCCGCGACTCTCACCAGGTCGTCGGTGAGAGTCGCGGGAGTGCGGTGGGATACCTTGTGGGAGGCCTTCCAACGCTGCGTTTTCCGTTACGTGTTCGCCACTCAATTGACTTTGGTCGAATTTATTCACTCTTTACCCTTGGGAAGTATGACAAGATTTATAGTATCATTGCCAACTGTCACTGAACTTAGGAACAATCAATGTCATCTGAACTATTTGTGACTGTCATCGCAAAGTTTTAGACATTTGAACAAATGGTTGATTCCCTTGATATCTAGAACTTGAACAGTCTCTAAGATATATTACTTTTACCTGGATGCTTGCATTTATCAAACAAGTTGTTAGAAGTTGGTGATAAATTTTAATCATGACTGCTTTTTGAAGTTTTTGAGTTTAAAGAAAAGGAATAGTTTATTGGTCACTGTTACAACTTATATTACTACTTTGTCACAGTTTACTTACAATATAATTCTTCTGTAACTACTTAGCTTATCTAGCAATTTGGAACCGAGCACTAGCTTCTAACGTTTTATAAGTGCCCATGTACGCCTATGTGAAATAAAAACCTTTTGACTTTGACTTTATTGCCTTAGCTTCTGCCAGCGGTTACGCCTGTGAAAAAGTAAAAAATAGTTCCAAGAGAGCAAACTCCCGGGACCAAAAGTATTTATAAGCTAACCCAGGACATGGTTTAACCATGTGCAAAACTTTGTTCACTCGTTTGAGCGTGAAGGAGCAACAAACATACACACACGCACACCCCACACAATTATTGCCTTTATAATATTCACAGATCAAATAAAGCAGTATTAATATTAGTGTGATCTGGCGAATGCAAGTATTAACCTACTTAATGAAATAACATTAAGGTTAAAAAAGGTTCTAAAGTAACTACGTCAATGCTTTAGTCTACACAACAGTGTTTTTCTTTATTTTCTACTCATTGTTAGCCATTGATGAAATTGAGAAATTAGATCCATCGGTGTACCATATTCTGCGATGTCTACTAGAGCTGCGAGATTATTCAAAAAAGTCATCGTGGCCCGTGTAAAGGCCAACTGAAGGAAAACAGGTGAGTTTCAAGTGAGACTTTTCCTTCCGCTCCACCCAGAGCGGCAGAACTAATTTGATGTTTTCTCAACCAAAACAAGAAAGGTGTACTTGATTATTACTGTAATAGAAAACAGTTTTACTGCTCAAATATTCAAAAGCTGAAATCACTTCATCAACTTACAACCTTCATTAAAAATCATGTTACAACCAACTCTCGCATCCAATACAAAGCATTTAAAGAGTTTCAAAAATATTCAGCGGGGAGCCCGTTGAGTCGTAAAGGAGATAGATAAAACGTATAATTTACGAGGCTTTCAGTGCTAATGGCCAAAGGCTTTATTGCTTTCGTCATAAAGTTAAACAGAAGGTGCTACTCAAGTGGCATATCTCGGGAAACGTAAACTGGGTATCGTTTACGGCTCGAGAAACTGTAGTGAAGTTATGGTTTGGTGATATAGATCATGGGTTGATAGGAATGGTCGAGGAGTTGACTTTGATGAGGTTATTTTTTAGGCGCCATCTTGAAATAGGTAGATAGTCTCACAGCTTACATTCAAAACTATGAAATGCTATCGACGAAGCTGCAACGATACGACTTTGCCGTAAACTTCACACAGGCGTACACCAAGCGTATACTGAAGAATACGCGTCTATGAAGCTACGCGTCCGTGGACAGTACGCCTAAAGCTAAACTATTTTTTATTTGTTTATCATCATTTCAGCAGAAAGGCGTCCTCTGCTGGGCCTCAAGTTTGCTATTACAATAGTATCAGACTGGTCTATCATTGATTTTATAATTGTTGATTTTGACAAGTTTGGTAATCTACTAATTTAATGGCGTCATTATGACTTTCCAATGGTCAACCATAGATATTCCATTGAAAGAAGTGGCATAGAATGGTAATCTCGTAAATATTGACGAATGAGTATCTGACGTATGTGGTAATCTGCTAAATTTTTTTCAGTTATTTGGATTATTTACCTACACTTAAAACGTCATTGTGCAGTTATTGCTTTTTAACCGACTTCTAAAAAAGGAGGAGGTTCTCAATTCGGATGTTTGTATTTTTTTTTATGTTTGTTCGCGCATAACTTCGTCGCTTGCCAACCGATTTGAAAAATTATTACTTTGTTAGAAAGGGTATACTTTCCAAATGGTTCCATAGTCACCAAGTTAGGATCTGATGATGGAATCTTGGCGAAATCGAGGAAACTCCTCAAATATTATAGGCAAATGTATAGTGATTTTGGTATTTTCATCGATCACTTAAGCATTTACAGTCAAAAAGTAACATTTGATGAAGTGGAACTGATGAAGAAGATCAGAAATGGTCAACGGAACTTCATACCCGCATAGATATCACAATGAAGATATTTAAGCGACTATGATAATACAAATAAATTAATGCTTCTGAATAGTTCCGTTGAAAATGGTATCATCAAATTGATCTGATGATGATGATGGAGCCAGAAGGTAGGCACTGGAACTCCGTCATTAATCAATGTAACCTAGCAGTGTTTGGGCTTATTAGAATTGTCATGAGATGCACTTTGGCTATAACGTACTATCAAACTGATCTGATGATGGAGCCGGAAGGTGGAAGGTAGACACAGGAAATTCATAATAAAACAATGTAACCTAGTAGTGTTTGAATTAATAGGAATTATCATGAGAAATAGGCACTCTGTTTATAAGTGTATCCCAACTAAAAAGTGTGAAATAAAAAACTTTTTACAAAAAAAGATAACCGACTTCACTAAAAAACACTTAAAGGATCAAAATAACTTTAATTTCGGAAGTCGGTTTTAAATAAGATACAAATAATACCGAAAAACACCGACTTCCGAAATTAAAGTTATTTTGATCCTTTAAGTGTTTTTTTAGTGAAGTCGGTTATCTTTTTTTGTAAAAAGTTTTTTATAATAAGCTCGATGTCCTTTCACCACAACTTTATTACGAGACCATTGGACGATCAATGATCGATCATTATGAATTAGCAGATTACGAACATTCAGCACAATGACAATGGTATCGTGTTGGAATGACGAATTTATAAAAAAAGCAGAATTGGGCCCCTGGACATAGGCCTCTCCCAAGTGTCAGCATACCAAACGGTCCTGTGGCGTCTCGAATCCATCGGATTGTCGTCCACGGGTAGTGTGAAAGTGAAACCCGGTGCCCTGGGACGAAGGCAATGAAGGGACAGGAGTAGGTTTTTAGTAAGTAAAAACCTGACACACCCTTTCTAAAAAAAAACAGGTCGTCGTCGTTATTTGTTGTTCACTAAGAATTATTCGTGTCGTGAGTGCGTTCACAAATATGTTTTTTTTTTTTAATTTGAATTTATTCAAAATTTGCTTTCGTTACAAAATAAATTCTACTATACTGTAAAACTGTTGGTCAGCTGATGTACTCTCACATATACTTGCACAAAACGCCCAGACCTGAAACAAATATAGGCCACATGAATATTAGTATCATGCGAGAATCAAACCTGCAACGCATGCAACAATCACACACGCTTAACTACATACTTCGCCAATTGTGCTGTCGAAAGTTGAAACTGAAGTAGTGAATAATTTGAATTTTTTCCTGTTTATTATAACTGTCGTCAAATTTCTATGTTAAGGTTATCAAGCTGTTATGTAGCTAGATAACAGTATTTTATATGGAGCAACAACAACAACGTGACATTATTTGGCAAGGCTGGTGACTGATGACATTGTTGAAGGTAAAGCGCACTAGTTTATTAAGTGCCTATTCATTCTAGCCTTGCAGTTGTTTTTATTAAGCCACAATGTCCTCATGAAGTATCTACACATACCCGTACATTTTATATTTATCAACACTATACAACAAGTAATCAAAATAATGCACACCCTTATTAAACACTCCCATTAGAAATTAAGTTACAATCATAATGCAGGTGTTTTTTAGGTTCCGTACCTAAAAAGGAAAAAACTGGAACCCTTATAGGATTACCTTGTTGCTCGTGTGTCTGTCTGTCAAGACCCTTTATCTCGGAAATGCGTAGAAGTATCGAGTTGAAATTAAAACGATATACTCAAGTCTGTGGTTTCTTAAAGCTGTAAAAAAATCAAACTTCTAAGTTAACAAGAAAAAAAGATACGGCCGTTTATGTTGCAAATAACGTATATTTCGAAAGTGTCAAGGGAATCAAAATTCATTGGGTGCTTCCCGTTGACTTAGAATCCCAAAATTTGGCATGCTAGCTTGTTTGGCATAAACCTCGATCTCATAGCACAAGTTTAGGAAAAAATCTGACAAGAGTAAATATGTAGTTATTTCACCAAAAATAAAATACTTTTGTTTGCGATTCGGAAAAAAAATTGAGATTCCATTCGGGAACTGAATTGTTTACTTAGGTAAGTTTGTACGAAACCCTCAGTGTGTGATTCCGACAATTAATCCAGTTTTTTTTTTTAAGAAATTTTACATCCTAATTCTAAAATTAGGATAACTAATTTCGTTTAATTAGTAAACAGCGTCAATTATTTACCTACGTAAATAATATGAAAATTGACGTAATACGTTGGTAACGCATCAGTATTTGTATCTACGAACGCATACACAAATACGCTAGTAACGCGATCTAAATTTATCAAGAATTTATCAAATTAAGACTAAGTCATTTTTTGACCCTAAATAATTTCTAATTATTTACCTATTTTAAAAATATAATCGATTTACTAACCTTATAAATATAATAATAAGATAAAATTGTCCCAAGGAAATATATACCCGAAATAAAATCTTATGTCCTTTTTTTTCTATACCGTAGGCACGGGCTTGTGGACGGCGAGTAATGGGTAGCTTGCCATCCGACCTTCCAGTAACCGTCTGGATCGAGCCCAAGTCCACGCGCGCCTCAAGAAGATGTCAGCAAATCGTAGGGGCCCAGCAGGGTCGAAGCCTACTGGGGCCACGGGTAGTGTGAAAGCGAAGCCCGGGGCCCCGGTATAAAGGCAAAGAAGGAACAGGAGTGGGTTTTTAGTCAGTAAAAGTCTGACACTATTTCTCGCTCCGCCCAAGAGCCCGGGATTTGTCATAGGATGATTTTCCCACCTAAAAAAAACGACTTTCAGGATATGCGTACATTATATTATGTACATCTTGTATCAGCTATAGGTATACGACGGTCACTATTCTCGGTCCAAATACAACGACTGTAACTCATATAACATCCTTCCGTTCTTTGGGTATTCCCGGCACGTCACGGCGGCTGTCAGATCAATCACTCGTTCTGATCCATCCACGGTACATTTCCGCCAGAGTGTGGCTTTTGTTTACACGTTTTGATACTCTTTGCTGAACTATAGGAAATGAATGTAGATATGGTCGGTTTTCGAAATTCAAACTAGTTCTGTTCTTAAGAATACTGTGATGTATAAGGAGATCACATTACCGAAGTACCTTTCTTTTTTGTTAATTTTAGGCTTTGCACGGTTTGTGCATTTAGCCAGTGTCTAGTTTAGAAAGTATTACTTTTTCAGTCACTTTATGTGATCTGATCCACAGTCAGTATTTGGCAGCAAATGTATCGGGTTAGTCTTCTCGGTAAGCTTCACTGTGGTAGTCAATACTACAATAATTCTCAGTTCTCTATTTCGCAATTATCCAGTTGCACACTTGAAATACCAAACTACACTAATTTTACATCACAATATCCACTAGGAATCAATTTACCAACAACTACTAAATTATATTCAATATACACAACATATACTACAAAATATACTCTTTATCTTTCAGAACCTATAATGCTTTCAGAATACAATGAATCAATGCATCAAATTATCTCAGATTTCAAGAAAGGTAATAAAGTTACGAACAATATCTACCACAGTAGAACCAGCAATATTTCGAAGTAAAATTTATCTCAATTTAGAAGAAAAGTGAAACAAGTAACTTCCGAATAAAATGCAGTGCTTCGGGCCTTTCGATGTTGTAAACATTTTGTGAATCGCACAAATAGAATATGTTCTTGTTTTTACCGTACGAGGTCTTTTGCAAATTACACAAAACAAACATTACGTTGTTGACCCCTGGAGGTATTTGCTTGACGGCACTTTTTGTTTTATTTAGTAAATACGGTCGGTGGGCAAATTAACTTTTGTATCTTTCTCTTTTTTGTTACACAAGGCAATGGAAGATAAAATGTTGCTTTACTGGCTACTAAACACTAGCCGTAACTCGCTTATATAACAGCTTTCGCAAAAACAACCCTGATGAATGGGTAAACATTTTTTCACAGGATGCTGAAAACATTTTGAAACAAATTTATGTCCTGTGATTTTATTCACTTTCTTTTTCTTTTAGAGATATTTAAGTGATTTATTATTTGGTATAGAATTATTTCTAGAATAGATTTATTAGACATATTTTTAAAGGTTGATCATTATATATTCATCGTCATCATTTTAGCTGAAATATGTCCACTGTTGGACTCAGGCCTCCCCTTAAGTATCGCCATAAAGACCGGGCTTGTGTATCTCGCATCCTTTGGATTCCCGCGACCCTCACGAGGTTATCGGTCGACCTTGTGGAAGGACTTCCAAACCACGTATTACGGTTTTATATATGTATTTCATTATTAAGTATTAACAAATGGACCACGATATAAGGTACAAAGTCACCTAAAGGCTAATAGAGAGGTGGTACATGCTCGAAGTTTCTAGTGTGTGATCAAATCAGGAATGAAGATATGGCAGAGAACCAAAGTTACCAACATAGCCCGAAGAATCTCCAACCTTAGTTAGTAATGGGCAGGAACATTGCTCGCAGAACAAATGGTCGACAGGGTCGTGTTGGAAAGGCGCAGTGTCGGAAGGTCTACCATAATGGTGTGTTCAGACCTGGCGAAGGCGCCACTCGCAAGCCGCTTGCGAACGGCGCGCGTGCATTTCACACACGGCTCGTTCGTACGAAGCCCCTGCGCCGCGCGCGCTTCCTTAGCTTAGCTTAGTCGACCTTATAATATTGCCACTGTTAGGACTCAGGCCTCTTCAGGCCAGGGAATGGTCCGTAATCCACCACGCGGGCCCAGTGCGGGTTGGTGGATGTCACATGTCTTCGAATTTTTGGTTCTAGGACATGCTGGTTTCCTCACGATGTTTTCCTTCACCGTTTTGAGAGCAGTGAATTGATGAAATAAATTACACAAAGTAATGCGCCTGGCTGGGTTTGAACCCGCGACCTACAACTTGTAAGTCGGGGCCGTTACCATTCGGCCACCACTGCTTCGCGCGCTTCCTACGAAAATAAAATGCACGCGCACAATTCACAAGTGGCTCGCGAACGGCTGGTGAGCGGCGCTTTCTCTTGATCTGGATGCACCATAAGGTGGACCGATAGTCTGGTAATTTTGGCAAGATTTGGGTGAGGCCTATGTACAGCATTGAACCTCTTTCGGCTGGAACGATGACGATTAACAATATTATGCACTTCAGAAACCTAAAAGTTAGCATAGTAATTATACTAAAATCTATTCAAATACAAATACGCAAAAACAAAACACTCCGGCATCGAAGTACGAGTACTACTCCATTTCAATTAAATAGTGTATAGTGTAAATTTAATTCCGTAATGGCACAGTCCTGTTCAATCAAAACTAAAAAAAGAAACAGACTAGTGCGAGTCGGAATTGCGCACCGTGGTTTTCATAAACAAAATTTATTTATTTATTTAAACTTCATGTACAGTAATGGTACATAGGCGGACTTAATGCAACAAAAAATTCTCTTCCAGTCAACCTTTGGGTTAAAAAAGACAACACTGTTGTTTTTTTTTTTTTCGGTGCGAAAATCATCTTATGACATCCCCCGCTCTTGGGCGGGGCGGGAGATAGTATCAGACTTTTACTGACTAAAAACCCACTCCTGTTCCTTCGTTGCCTTTCGTACCGGGACCGAGTCTTCCTTTCAGAATCAGACCCTTGGCCCCAGTAGGCTTCGACCCTGCTGGGCCTCTACGTTTGCTGACATCTCCTTGAGGCACGCGTGGAACAGTACACGCCGTCGACGACTTGAGCTCGGTCCGGTCACCGGACGGTTGGACGGCGAGCCACCCATTGCTAGCCGTCCGCAAGCCCGCGCCTACGGTGGCCGGAAATCGGGATCGGGATCCAGGTGGCTGGGTCCTGAAGGCCGACCCTCGCGCGTGCACGTGCGGCCTCCTCACTTTTTAGTATTACTGCTTCGCAGAAGGAGGTGACCGCCTGCCACTCCTTGCTTCGGAACATTGCCTGTACCAAGGCCCAGTGCCACAGATCGTTGCCACCGATCTCCCCCACGAGGGTACGGCGGCTCTCTGCCTAGGCGAGGCACACCTCTACCGTGTGCTCCACGGTATCATCGCCTTCGGTACATAGACATAATCATGCATTCCTGTGGAAACGGGTCAGACGAACAGACGGACAACAAAGTGATCCTATAAGGGTTCTCCGACTGAAGTACAGAACGCTAAAAATGAAAAAAATAACTGTATGTTATTCCCTTTCATTGAGCTGGATAGCAAACTACATAGATTCATCTTCATTAGTCTATCAGTGCTGCAATCAAAGCCGTTTCTTTGAATACAAAAAAAAACTAACGCAGTGAAATAGAATTTGTGATATTTTTCACTAGTTATCTTCAATGATGACTATTTGTTGCTTGACAGATAATATACATTATAATGCAAATCTTTTGTATTTTTGGCTTTGAAATGAAAGCTGAATTTTGCGTGTAATTTTTTGTTGCATTTTTGAGTAGACAGTGAGCTTTTTGTTGTTGATATTAAGTTTTATTAATGATCTGAGTCTTTTGGTTGGTTTGTTCAACTTTTGGGATTTTTAGACCCAATTAGATCACACTAATATTTTTAACAAATATGTTTATTGTTTTTTTTTTATCTAGTTTGTCTGTCTCTTGGTAATTAGTTCCTCCAATAAAATATAGTCCAGGTTTTTCCAGCTGTTTTGACCAAATCATCATCTCACCTCCTGAATGGTCCTTTTCTTTTTAACCGACTTCAAAAAAAGGAGGTGGTAATCGATTCAGTTGATTTTTTTTATGTGTTTTACCTCAGAACTCCGTCGTTTATGGATCTCTTTGCAATTTTTTTTCCTCCTAAGGGATAATTATGGTCTAAAATTAGTCCCATTTTTTCAAAATCCAGTTTTGATGATGGGATCCATAAGGAATCGTGGGAACTCCTCAAATATTATAGGCAACCGTATAGTGATTTTGTTATTTACATCCAGATTACATTTACAGTCAAAAAGTAACATTTGATAAAGCGGAACCAATGAAGAAGACCAGAAATGGCCAACAGAACTTCATACTCACATATATATCACAATGAAAATAGTTAAACGACTATGACAATACAAATAAATAGGTTCTGAATAGTTATGTTGAAAATGCATATGCATCCACTAAGACTAAGCGTTTCGCTTCGTCGTTTATACCGCGTACATCGAAGGAACTTTTGCCTGCTGCGGTCTTCCCGTCCAACTATAATTTAGGTGTCTTCAAGGCTAGAGTGAATAGGCTCTTAATAAACTAGTGCGCCTGACCATCAATGATTGCATCTCCGCTTGCCATCAGGTGGGATCGCAGTCAAGCACTGGTTTATATCAATAAAAAAAAAATCCAAGTCAGGTTAACCGTTTGAGCAAGAAAGAGTAACACATGAGTGTTACAAAATTATCACAGAGAACATACTCTCGGGAAAAAAGTATTTTATGTATTCCAGGACATGATCTACAGGTGTACCCATCCAAGTCCGATTAACCGTTTGAGCAAGAAAGAGTAACAAAGTGTGTGTGTTACAAAGCGATGGTAAAAAATATGTTTATGTCATACCTATTTATGAACTTTCGTCTTTATGTTATTACTAGCTGCTGCTGCGGCTTTCCCGCGTAAAATTAAAAAAATTTCCAAGTAAATTCACTTCTAGGATAAAACACATCCTGTGTACTATTTCAGGACATGATCTACCCGTGTACCAAAAATTCGAATTATTTTAAGTTTAAGCGAAAAAAAGTAACAAACATTCACACACACATACACACTCACAATCTTTCATCTTTATAATATTAGTTTGATTTATTTATGAAAGCTGCTATAATTTAGATGTCGTTGGCGGTGCTTTTTTAATAAATTCCGTTTGACGTTCGTTCCTCTCTATTTAAATATATTCATACTCGCACACCACTTTCTTTAATCTCATATTAGATTCCTGGATAAACAATTTATTTATTCACCAAAATATTCCACCAATATTTTTCACTTAAACTAAAATAAACCTAGGTATTTTAACGATAAAAATATATCAAAATAAAATCATGATAGAATAGAATAGAACAAACTTTATTGTACACCAAAAAAGTGACACAACTAACGACGTAACGACGTATGTACGTAATGTCTAGTTATATTGTATTTTCTATATGTGCACCTCCACACTCCACAGGGGGGCTGTGCATTTTATTGAGAAAAACGTTGAAAGCAAGGAAAAAAATCTATCATACCATTAAAAAAACTAGTTAGAAGTTTTTATTAGTAATTTTTTGCTCTCTGGTTTTTGATACAAGTTAATTTTGTGAAAATTAAACAGCAATGGTTTAGTTCAAGATTTTTTCGTAATCAGAGAAGTATTAGTATCTTTGAATGTTGTGGACACACACTAAACGTTTAGGTAACAATCAATAAATTGTGAATACAGCTAAAAAGTGAATTCCTGTCGAAGTCTATGTTTCTTGATAGTTACAACCTGGAGGTCTTTTAATCAAGAATAAATAGTTTACTTCTAGGCATGTGTGCTCCATAGTTGACTTTATCATCACATACCATTAGGTAAGACAGGTCAAGCGCGAGCTTATGAATCATAAAAAATGGGTAAAGCTGGTATTCGCATTTTAGTCGCAAACTGTCAAAAATTCCTTAAATTTTCTAACTTCTTGACAAATTTTTAACATAGATTGTCGTAGAGATGAGTTTGCGCCTTGACTATGAACCATTCTTAAGGAGGGCGGCGACGAGCAATTTAGTTGCCCGGCAAATTGTTTTTGTTTCGGTTGCACTTTCATACAAACCCGTAACTTGATGTGAGAAACAAATTAGTAACGGAAAAAGAAGTTGCTGGCGTGCGCTATCTCTTAAGTACAAAAATTGATTTTCACCTCAGTACTTCCAGACATTACTTATGTTTCTCGTATTCACATTTCAGTCGCAAACTGTCAAACATTCCTGAAATTTTCTAATTTCTTGACAAATTTTTGACACAGATTGTCGTAGAGTTTAGTTCACTACAGTACTTCCAGACATTACTTATATTTTACAAAGATTAAAACATACAATTCTATCTACCAACAGTATTTAGTAATTTAGTTTTAAATATTTTATTAGATAGTCACGAAAATACAAAGAATCTACCACTGACACCAAATCTCGAACCACCTAAATTCCCGAAGTCCAAAACAAGCCATTTTAGTCTATAAATATTGCGAGCATTCAGGTCAACTGAATTGGGGCTCAGAGCGACGTGTAGCTCAATTTTAGTGCTGCACCCCTGTTGCATTTTAATTATAGACACGGAGTGGCCATCCATGTAGTTACGTTGGGACTTATATAAACTATTGTTTTACCTATATTACTTTACTTCAAATGAAATAACTTTGGTCAGGAACAAAGACCATGACCTGTACCATGACGTTTAAAGTAAGATTGTTTCATTCTCACTTCCAGTGTGGGTAAGAGATGGCACTAGATAACCTGTATAGCTCTGTCACTTACTCACACTGAAATAAGAATGAAACAATCTTACTTTGAACGTCATGGTAACCCCGCAGATTAATACAAATCACAATGACTGTCTTAAAAATTTTAGTTCGGATAATGTGGATATTTGATGAAAGCACTAGTTTTGCTAAAGTGCCCTTACTCCTTCAGTCAAGAAGTTATCGGATGTTTATTTTGTCTGGGCTTGGGGTATCGCAGCGTGAGCACTTGAACGTCGCCATCGATCACCATGCGGAACCCGTGACGTTACCCAGCACTCCAACGCGCCGCCGCCGTGCATCATGCCGATTATCTTTAGCCTTGCTAAGAGAGCACAGCGATCGCTAACACTTTGATGCAGTTTCTTGGAAATGTTTTGTGATTGAACGTTGACGCTGTCGTGGTGGCTTACAGACACATAAATACAACAGTATTGACGCAACACGCTATTTCATTGAATCTTCTGTCTAGGAACTGAATTTTAATGTTCTGTGAAACTTATAAAGAAGAATATAATATATGCTAGTCCGAAAATTATAGTCTAAAGCATTTTCTTGAAAAGTAAGCGAGTATTTTGAGCTTACTATAGAAATTGAAAAAAAAAAAATTACGAATTTTTTAGTAGTTTTCTTATTTCTATGTATTAAAATCGATTTAATTATTTCCAGGATTTTGGACTTGAAATTTTGTTTAATAATATGTTGTGTAAACGCTTTTAAGTTTAAATGCAATAATTACAAGTGTATTTAATATCCGACTTGGCTGGGCAGCTTTCGGGAAGCTGTGCGATGTCTTCTCGTCCAATATACCACAGTGTCTCAAGACAAAAGTGTGTTGCCAGTGATGACATATGGCTCCGAAACGTGGTCGCTTACAATGGGCCTCATCAGAAGGCTTAAAGTTACTCAAAGGGCAATGGAAAGGGCTATGCTCGGAGTTTCCTTGCGTGATCGCGTCAGAAATGAGGATATCCGCAGGAGAACCAAGGTTACGGACATAGCCCGAAGAATCGCCAAACTTAAGTGCCAGTGGGCAGGGCATATTGCTCGCAGAACAGATGGTCGATGGGGACGAAAGGTTCTGGAATGGCGACCACGTACCGGAAAACGCAGCGTTGGAAGGCCTCCCACAAGGTGGACCGATGACCTGGTGAGGGTCGCGGGAATTCGATGGATGCGAGACGCACAGGACCAGTCATTGTGGCGGCATTTAGGGGAGGCCTATGTCCAACAGTGGACGTCTTTCGGCTGAAATGATGATGATGATGATGATGTATTTAATATTCGGGCGATGTTATTGTTTTAATTTTGACTAACTCTTGAACGTTATTTAACTTAAAAGTTGTCAATTAGGTACTTATTCCTATAACTTAGTACGTTTCTAAGTACTTAGTACGTATGGCTCCCAATATTCCATTCAAAAACATAAATTTCACAAATTAAATTCAAACTTTTTGATTTAATAAGTAAGTCTCCTTGTAAGTAATAAGTATGAACTCATAAACACAGACTTAACTGTTCTTCAAACAAAATATAAACTTGCAATTTATAAGCCGCATTGTTAACAAAAACTCAAGCGTGTTCAGCTAATTGAAAACTGTCAAAAGTGTGTCGGTCAAAACTTTATGGTTCATTAAAGATACCGTCCGGAGGACACGGCGGAGCACACGTGGGTGTGCTTCGCTTGGGCGAAGCACCAGATGCGTCGTGTCCTCGTTGGGCGATCGGTGGCGGCGAACTCTCACACCGGACCCTGATACAAACCATGGTCTGGAGCGAGAGGAAATGGGTGGCGGTCACCTCCTTCAGTGAAGCAGTAATGCTAGCAAAGAAGATGGCTTTATTCGTAAGGGGACGAACATCCTCACGCTCCAGCCACCGAGACCCCGACGCCGACTACCAGCCAACGTAAGTGAGGCCTTGCGGACGACGAGTAATGGGTAGCTCGCTGTCCGGCCGTCGGATAATCGACGTATAGTAAAAATCACCTGAATTCCAGCGATAATCGGGAATCTATCTAGAAACATTACGGTTATCTGCGATTCGTGGATAATGGGTTTTGAAAACCCCATTGAAGGATTTGAAGTTAAGTAATTTTCGAACTCTAAGCTGAAAACCATTAAAGTAGGGTTTGACATGTGCTTAACCCAAAATATTTAATTCAGAAACCCACCCTTTTAGATTATAAATTTTAATAAAATATCAATAAAATCAAGTGTATAAAATATTATCTATAAAGCAATTCATAAATATTCTATAAGCAGAAATAAGGAAATCTTTAAGTCAACAGTAAATAGGTTACTTCTAGGTAAGCGCGTTCCATCGTCGACCGCATCGTCGCTTTCCATCAGGTGAGATGGCGGTCAAGCGCGAACCTACCAAGCATAAAAAAAAGCAGAAAACGTGAACAATAGGTAGTAAGTACTTATGGTGCTCGCTGATCGGTTATCGAAGACTGGATGCTTTTGTGTACAAACGTCTTTACTAGCTATCATCTAGAGCTTTCTTTGACTCCGTAAGTACTTACAACTTCTTACAAATAAGGAACTATCTTGAATTTAAACCTACTAGATTTCTATTTAATTAGTATTACCAATTTGCTGGCAATTGTATATATTTAGTAGTTGTAAATATAAAATAGTGCGCAGTATTTTTTCTTCTTTTTTGGGGCCAGAAATCATCAAATGGCTTCTTCCGCGCTTGGAGCGAGAGGGCGTGTCAGACTTTTACCGACTAAAACCCACTTGAGTCATTCAGTTGTCCTTTGCGGTTCAGGGCCACGGTAACTTCTTCAAACGTTCCCGCAGCCCTAGTGGGCACCGGCTTTACTGGGCTCCTTCGGTACTCCAGCCGAAGGGACCCGGTTTTGATGACATCTCTAGTAATGCCTGGAAACAGATTAAAGTTATGTAACACAAACTGCTACACCATGGCGGTGAAAATTTAAAATAAACTACCTGAAAAAATTAGAAACATGAATGACTTAGAAATTAATAGACTTTTTACCAATTGGCTTTGTAACAGATGTTTTTATTCAATAGATGATTGTTTGAATTTTAAACAGACGTAATGTATTGCTATATGACATACGAACATTTATTTAAAGTATAACTATTGACATTATTTACAAATCTTCTAATCAGTAAATTTTACACTCTTTTAATATATTTTATAATGTCATGTGCACAATATTATTATTGACTGTTTTTATTATGTTTGACTAATGTGACTAACAACAGTGATAACATTTCATGATATTATTATTATTTGCATATTCTAAAAATATTTGCACGACTGATAGGTCGAATATAGCGAGTCTAAAAAATATTTCAACGTGTTTTTATATGTACTGTCACACTCTGCGACGGTTTGATTGGAGGGTCCTATTTTTACTTGAATGAAACATGCTTGATATCGTGTAAGATCTTTGTATTATTCTTCATTAATTCAATAAAAGCACATTTTGTTGCAATAGTTTTGTCAGATTTCCATTTTTTACTTAATTTTTAAACCTATTCTAGAACAACAAAACCCTTACAAGTATATTTTACAAGCCAGTTCTTTAATCTAACTCATGCGATCTCCTTTCGATATCACAGTACCTATATTCTAGCAAATAAATATATTTATTTTCATTTCTATGAGGCGTACGTGGAACACCACGCGCGGATGACTCGGGCTAATCACTATTTACTTAGGTTCTGAAGATGATACCATGTACTGGCAGATGAAGCGTTAGAAGACCTCCCATAAGGTGGACCGATGACCTAATTAGGGTGCAGGAATCTGATGAATGCGGAACGCACTGGTCAGGGTTGTAGTGGCAACACTTTGGGAAGACACCTGTCCAATAGTGGACGTCTTTTGGCTGAAATAATGGTGATGTTTAATCGCTATCACTGTTACTGTCCTGTTCAGAATTATAAACAAAAATGTGGAAAAAATACAACAATATTTTTTAATTAGACAAAAAAAATGGGGACCAATCCAATGGACCTATCCATACCTGTTACTGATCATATTTCTGTAGTCAAAAGTAAAAAAAAATCATCCCAAAATTATCCACGAAAATTTGTCATAGTTGGTAAGTTCATAATTTGAATCAATCATTCAAAACAATTGCTGTTAGAAAATACTATGCGCAGTGTTTTTCATTTTGATTGCCATTCATTCATTTATAATCAATGGTCTGTACAATATTTCCATAAATTGAGTGACATTTTGAGACATAAACCAACGCTAATTTTGCTGTTTATGAATATTATTTATTGAGACTTTACTTTAATAAAAAGCCTTTTAAGTATTAATACTGATTGAAAATTGTTGGTGTGTATGTTATCTGCAATCTGTATAATCCGGTACTCTATACAATACCGAAGCAATGTATACAATACTGTCGCACTCTGCGACGTGTTTCTTCGGGGACCGGGACTTATCTACAATGAAATGCTTTAAAAGCTTTATACTTCTATAACACTTTTCTTCAAGAATTCAAAATAAGTACATCGCGCTACAATGGTTATGTCCGAACTGAAAAAACTAGACATTTCTTTGTTCTATTCAATTTTTAAACCTATTCTAGAACAACAAAATCCTTAAAAGTATATTTTACTTATCAGTTCGTTAACCTAACTCATGCGATCTCCTTTCGATATCACAATACCTTAAACCACCAGCTAACCAGCTTGTACTCTAGTACCTGATAAATTGTATAGATACAATCCCTAGGAATTGTATACATTACCTAGGTAAAGTATGTAATGGACAGTAATATTTCATACATTGCCTGAACGCCCCAGGTATTCTTTGCATTGCCTAGGTATTGTTTAGAATACCTGAATTATACAGACTGGCGGTAACATATAAGTTATGCAAACATTTGCTGAGAGAAACGATACCGCGGTACTAAGAATAATAAGGATTCTTTTTGTAACGGAACCCGACTGTACAGTTTGCCCCAATAACTCTAGATTACATTGCACCACTGGGTTTTCTTGCAAAACTTTCGTATTAGCCGCTTAGATTTACTTCGCTCTGGAGAAGTTTTCACTCACGGGAATGTTCTAAGCGGCTAGTTTATAGAACACCTAAAGTGAAACGTCTTCTTGACTCGCAAACAAATATGGCGAACCGACGTTTCAATTTGTAGAGAATGGAAGAGCTTAAATGGTCGAGCAGTTTAAAACGTACTTAAGATGTTTTTGTACCGATCAGTATCATAAATTTTTTCGGAAGCGTGTTTCGTGCACCCCTTTGAGTAAAATAAAAATAAAATGTTTTCATCCAATTTAAAGCCCTTGAAAATAATAGAATGTATTTTACTAAGAACCGTAAAATAAAAGAGAATTCAGAAATGCATATATTTTTCATTTTTTAGTTGTATATCCTAAAACCTGGTCACTCAGCGACTTACAAAAGTTTCGCCTTGAGTTTTGGTTCCAGAGAGCAATGGAGCGCAGCATTCTGGGTGTAAAAGTACACGCTAGTATACAGACATGCAATTACAGTAGCCCCGCAAGATTTGCAATCATTATTGAAGTGTTACATGGTCTCTCTAAAGTTCTTCAATAGGTCTTCTCCAAATTTAAATGACACCATCTGGCAAATAAACTCTACGAAACAAAAACAACGAATCTTCAAAATTGGTTCACATTTGGCGAAGATATCGATTATCAAGATAAAAAATACAAAAAAAAAAACTTTCTGACGAATTGAGAACTTCCTCTTTTTTTGAAGTCAGTTAAAATTTCAAGCTAATATACATGCGTTATTTACATTATTTTTTGGGCACAAGCGATTTTAACAAACCAAAAATGTATGACATATGGATAAATGGAAATGCTTGTGACTTTACATACAATGTCAAGAGAATGCATCATCTAGTTATTTTAATATTCATAGTGCTATTTTATTAGAGGAATAAATTATCAAAACTTTATAGTAAGATGCTCATGAATTGAGGTAGCAATAAGCTTTGTATTGCAAGTGTGTTCTGTGTAGAAGATTTACTGGTTGATACGTCATTGTTCTAATTTTATCATCTACTAAGGTCAAGATCTTATTACGATGGTGAGCAAGAATAGATGGAAGACCTTTGAGTAACGTAATTACAAACATGAATGAAAGGCGTAATTCAGTGTTTATAGTACACTGAGCAGGTATATTTTAAGCTTAATGTAAAATACATATCTCACTGCCAAACAAGATGGCTAGATGTTACCACCACGCTACCACTTTTTCTCGTACCAAATTTTTTAATGCTAAATTATTTAAAATTTTGATACCTTTTTAACAACAAATGATGCCTATTATTAGAAAAATACTTTTTTTTACCATTATTTGTTGTTAAGTAAAAAATATTATACCTAAAGTAACATTAAATCATCGTCATTTCAGCTTTCAGATGTCTACTGATGAACTAGGACTCTCCTAGTTGTCACCACATAAACAGTCTACTTTTGACCCTCGCCAGGTCATCGTTTCACCTTGTGGGCGGCCTACCAACGCTGCGTCTTTCAGTGCGCGGTAGTCACTCCAGAACCTCTTAGCTCCATCGACCATCTGTTCTGTGAGCAATGCGATGTGCCCACTGCCACTTAAGTTTAGTGATTTTTCAGGCTATGTCAGTAACCAGTGTTGGTATCAATAAAAAGCATATGATAATACCCAATGTGTCGAGTGAAAAAGACATTACAATAACGTTACTACTCAAATATCCATACCATTCCAGTTCCTTAACTTGCTGAAGATGTCAGATGACAATGCCATAAATAGATGATTTGGAAACTCAAACAAAGGACACTAAAGACGTTACGGTACACGCCATTCCCACAGTAAAACAATACTGAAACTGCTTTTATTACAATACTAAAGTACAAACACTAACCTATTACATTTGAAATGTGTCTGAAAACCTTATTCAAATTCCTACCCTTACGCTTCAAACATAGAGTTCGAAATTCGTTGAATGGTCATGTTTTAAGTCTTGGATATTATGCTGTCAACGACGATGCAGGTAGTTTCGGGGGTGATAATAACATCAGGTTGGATGGTGGTAGACAGACATAAAGGATGTGGTGTTTGGAACGGACATTGCCTTTCAAGAGTTGGCTGTAACTGAGCGATGATCGTTTTGCATGGAATACAGAATATGAAAGGAACAACTTTCATGTTTTCCACGTACTATGTTGTTAGATACCCCATCTATCATCTGCACTTAGTTGATACTAGCTTCTACTAGCGGCTTTGCGCTGGTGTGAAAGTAATAATCCCAAGGAAATATGTTCCCGGGATATTTTTTTTATTTTTCTTCTTGATAGGTTCGCGCTTACACTGCCGCTATCTCACCTGATGGAAAGCGACGATGTGGTCGACGATGGGGCGAGCTTACCTAGAAGTAACCTATTCACTCTTGACTTAAAGATTCCTTGGTTGTAGCCATCAGGAAACACAGATTCCGGCAAGGAATTCCACTCCTTAGCTGTACGCACAATGAATGTGTTCCCAAAACGTTTTGTGCGTATAGGTGGGATGTCCACCATGTACCGGTTGCGCATTGCCGTACGCCTGGTGGTCTGATGATGGAACGACGATGTTTATGTATATATGTACACACAAAAACTTAAAAGCGAAAACAATGCAGATAGAAGAGCATTGTGTCAGATGATTCCATCCAGGCAGACCATTGGCTTACCTGCATGCTAAACACTCAAATCCCCGTTTGAGTGTGAAGAAGTGACAAACATACGCACATATATATACAAACTTTAGAACATTAGTGTGATTAATAATAATACATCACAAAAGATCCAAATATTAAAAAAAAAAAACTTAGCTAATAATATCTTTAGTAACTAGACTAGGCTGACACGTAATCTCGTTACTTTTATTGCCTCTTTTTCACTATCATCATCATCTCATGATGATTGCCTCTTTTTCACTATATGTAGTAAAAATACAAAACAAATTATTTTCAATAAAAACTAAAAAAAAAATAAAGACCTTAATTTTTTACTTTTAAATAAACTAGTGTTTAACTGTGATCCTACCTGATGTTAAGCAGTGATACAATCGTTGATGATGAAGCGCACTTTATTAAGAGCCTATTTCACTCTAGCCTTGAAGACACCTAAGTTATAATCGAACAAAAACTTTGGAATGTTTACCTTACTATTCGAATAGAAGTACGGCATTGCGCCACTGGTAAACAAATCGGCATCCTATCCATTGATACGTTACCGCCGTGTCCTCGGGCCACGGGTAGAATGAAAGTGAAACCCGGGGCCCTGGGACGAAGGCAAAGAAGGAACAGGAGTGGGTTTTTAGTCAGCAAAAGTCTGACTTTATCTCTCGCTCCGCCCAAGAGCGGGTTTGTCATTAGATGATTTTCCCACCTAAAAAAAAAAAACATTGAAACGTAAAAAACCGTTTTCGGAACACATTTGTTGTCACAGACTCCAACGTCTGTGTCCCTTTATACAACCCACCACTAGGCAACTCAAATTGCTATGGGAGTCAACCTGGGGGTCTTTACGTCAAGAGTTAACTTATAGGCGAGCGTGCTCCATCGCCGACCATATCATTGCTTACCAACAAGAGAGATAGTCTTTACACAATAAAAAAACCGGGAAAGTGGAAGTCGGACTCGTGCACTGATTTCAGGTACAAACTTACCTATTTCAATACAATTCCCGAATTGAGTTATGAAGATTTTTCCGAATCGCAAAAAGTTTTTTTTCTATGACGTAACTACAAATATACAGTTTTCAGATTTTTTCCTATACTTGTGCTATGAGACCTTACTTCATACCAAATATATGAATTTTGATTCCCTTTAGAGTGTCGAAATATGCGTTTTTTGCGACATAAAGGACCATAGGTATATATTTTTTTCGTTTTTAGGGGCCACAGCTTTAAGGGGCCGCAGACTTGAGTATATACTTATAATTTCAGCTCGATACTTTAGTAGTCTCCCTACACAATGTAAAGGTATATGTCCAAATCTACCCAGAAATCTATTGAGCATCTACTACACAATACATCTATCGTATACCACTCACGCGGTACGTACACACATGTTATAAAGAATCTAAGATGGAGAATTTTCTCCCTTATTTGCATATCGATTCAATTTGGACCACCCGTGGAATTTTCCCGTATTCTCCTTAAATAGCTTGAGGGTGTAAAGAAATGGAATTTGCATAAACAGTAGGTACGTTTATTTAAGCTGTTTTTAATTCATTATACTTGGCTATGGTTGTGTTGAATTTGGTTCTTGGAATCAGGGACCATTTTGGTTACCCATTGAAGGGGTTTTCGACAGGGTTTTTCTAAGCAGTTAATGAAAAACCCATAAGATATAGGTAACCCTTTTGAATGGCTTAAAGGACCATTTTGGTTATTTATAGAAAGGGTTTTCGATAGGGTTTTTCTAAGCAGTTAATCTAAAACCCATACGATGTAGGTAACCTTTTAAATGGCTTAATGGACCATTTTGGTTTAAACAAAAACCCATACGATATGGGTAACACTTTTGAACGGCTTAAATTAAGTCGTTGAAAAGGGTTCCTTACGTTTTCAACTCTTTTGAAAACGATAACAGCGTAACATTCCAATTCGGAGGAATGTAATATGATCTCTCGATGGTAGGCATACGTTGCAAAATGGCATAGCAAGCGTTAAGCATCAGCGGCGGCGCCTTTGTGGTTACTTTCCGAGAGCCTTGCAAACAGGGATTTATGATCAATAATGCATGTAATATAAAGTTCTTTTTAGCATTGCTGGCCGAATATCGAAATGACTTATTATTATGATTTTTTTATGTCTGTACTTGTTTACTATTTTATTGTCATTTTTGTTGTTTGAGTTTTTGCTTCTGCGATTTTAGTTTTATTATTTTGAACAATTAATATTGAAAACTGCCAAAAATGAAACGAGACGCTGTACATTGCTATTATTTCTACGATGCATGACATCTAATAATACAAGTAAATGTACTTTATGTAGAAATTTCTTAAAGGTCAGGTTATGTTCTAATACCGCAGCCATGGGTGTCGGTTTCATGGTTTTCGAGGGTTTTAAATCCGATAGTGATGTCAAAATGGAAATCCAAGATGGCGGCTGGAAAAAAAATCATTTTTTTGTCATGGGTGTCGTTTTCGCGGTTTTCGAGAGTGTTGAAACCGATAGTGCTGTCAAAATGTATATCCAAGATGGCGGATGCAACAAATTATCAACTTTTTCAAAAAAGACAAAAAAGACAGAGACAAAAAAGTTGGTAATTTGTTGCATCCGCCGATGCAACAAATTACCAACTTTTTCATTATGGGTGTCGTTTTCATGGTTTTCGAGGGTGTTGAATCCGATAGTGGTGTCAAAATAGAAATCCAAAATGGCGGCTGCAAAAAATTATCAACTTTTTCGTCATGGGCGTCGTTTTCGCGGTTTTCGAGAGTGTTGAAACCGATAGTGCTGTCAAAATGTATATCCAAGATGGCGGATTCAACAAATTATCAACTTTTTCATTATGGGTGTCGTTTTCATGGTTTTCGAGGTTGTTAAATCCGATAGTGATGTCAAAATGGGAATCCAAGATGGCGGCTGCAAAAAATTATCAACTTTTTTGTCATGGGTGTCGTTTTCGCGGTTTTCGAGAGTGTTAAAAAGGAGTTAACAATAAAACTTCTGAAATACTTCTGAATTTGCTTTTATGGCGGGCTGTGATATGGTCGTCTTTTGCTCAGGTTAACTGATGTCATAAGATTACGTATTTAAATTTTATTTGTAAACTAGTTATTTCTGTTCGATTGAATGATCACTACAAAACACATTTTTTTTTCATAAAAATAAACAATATCAAAAACATTAAGTAACAGTGACAACCCTATTGCTTTAATGGAGTGTAGGTATTTATTTTATCAACTAGGCTTAGTTTCTATACTGTTCCATATTTATACTGTGCTAATACTTAGTTATCCTGACCACTTACATAATTATTTGTTATTTATTTTATTTTAGCTATATGTTAATGCCTTCACTGTAAAGCCTTACAATAGTCAGGTACTTATGTTACGTAATTTATCAATCTAAACTCAAAAGAGCAATAAGGTTTTTTTATTTTTTCGGTGGGAAAATTATCTTATGGCAAATCGCGCTCTTGGGCGGAGCCGGCGATAGTGTCAGACTTTTACTGACTAAAAACCCACTCCTGTTCCTTCGTTGCCTTTCGTACCAGGGCCGAATCTTCCTTTCAGAATCCTTCAATCCAGATCCTTGGCCCCAGTAGGCTTCGACCGTGCTGGTCTCTATAGTTACTGACATCTCCCTGAGACGCGCGTAGAAGAGTGCGCGCCGTCGACGACTTGAGCTCGGTCCGGACGGTTACCGGACGGTCGGACGGCGGGCTACCCATTGCTCGCCGTCCGCAAGCCCGCGCCTACGGTGGCCGGTAATCGGGATCGGAATCCCGGCGGCGGTTGGGGCGTATGGACCGTTGCTTCACGCGATCGGCCACCTCCTTTGCTAGCATTACTGCTACGCAGTAGGAGGCGACCGCCTGCCACTCCTCCTCGCTCCGGACCATAGCCTGTACTAAGGCCTGGCGTGAGAGATCGCCGCCGCCGATCGCCCCCACGAGGGCACGGCGATATTCTTCCCAAACGGGGCATACCTCCACCGTGTACTCTACCGTGTCCTCCGGGCGGTCCACGCAATGGTGACACCCGGGCGTTTTTTCCGCACGAATCCGGTGAAGAAACCTCCCAAACTTACCATATCCGGTGAGGACCTGCGTCATGCGGAAGGTAAAGATGTTGCCTTTCCAGCCACTCCTCAAAGAGATGACTTACCGCCATAATTATGGCGTGCCCAGCACTGGGTTGCGATAATCGCTGTCGCCATTCCGCCATCGGATCCCGCCAGAACTCTTTCCGTCATGCCACGACTTATTGTGGCAGCAGAGTTTCGCCCCGGCGTTACATCTCCTCGCGCAAATTGTGCATGCGTGCAAGGACTGTTGCCTCCAGATCCCATTGTGGCTGGCCAGCAAGGAGGCTCGCCACTTCGCGGGAAATCATGCGGTATCTCCGTACCATCCGTATGGCCATGACCCTCTGGCACGCGTTCAGCTGGGCCGCCGGTCGCTTTCGCAGTGTCGGCGCCCACACTGGCGCCCCATAAAGGGCCATGGACTGGACAATGCCTGCGTAAAGCCACCGGAAGGAGGCGTGTGGATCCCCGAGGTTGTGCAGGAGCCGCTTGAGGGCAGCCCCAATCCGATTCAGTTTGGGAACCAGACGTCGGAAGTGCTCTTCGAAATTCCACCGGCTATCGAGGACGAGTCCCAGGTACTTCAATGTCGACCCGACGCCGATATGAATTCCTCCTACCGTTAGTTGGGAACGCTGAGGCGGCGCGTTCCGAGGGCCGTGAAAACACATAGCCTCGGACTTGTGCAGCGCCACCTCGAGTCCCAACAGCTGGATCCTATCAACGACTGTCGCAACCTCGCGTGTCGCTAATTCAACCGCCGCTTGGTACGACTCTCCCTGCGCGAGGACCAGTGTGTCGTCTGCGTAGCAAACCACGCTGACCCCGTCAGGGAGGTTGCCGCGCAGCACGTGGTTGTACCCGATGTTCACAAGGGCGGTCCTAGTACCGATCCCTGCGGAACACCGCACGACATCTCTCGCCGTTTCCGCTCTCCCTGGTGACCAGGGTAGATGATGTACCTATCCGACAGGTAGGCCTCGATCACACGACAGAGGTAGTCGGGCACCCGGCGATACCGGAGTGCCCTCCTGCGCTACTCCAGGGCAGGGAGTTGAAGGCATTGGCGATGTCCAAAGACACCACCACGACACACCTGCCCTGGGACACCGCCTGCCCCGTCGTGAGCATGATGGCGTCCACCGTGGAGCGCCCCCTGCGAAAGCTGAACTAGCCGTCCGCAAGGTTCGGTCCCGTTCGTGCTAGGTGTGCGACGAGGCGGTCTGCAACTCTTTCAAAGAGCTTGCCCACCTCGTCGAGCAGCACAATGGGCCGATACGCGGACGGAGAGTCCACTGGGCGCCCCGGCTTCGCCATGAGGACCAGTTTCCCCGTCTTTCAGTGAAGTGGGAACGGGCCCCTCTCCATACATGCGCTGAAGAGCCCTCTTAATCGAGACCCGAGAGCCTCCATGGCCAGGACCCAGGCTTTCTCAGGCAAGCCGTCGGATCCTGGGACGGTATTCTTGGCACTCAGCCTTCGTACCGCCACACTCAACTCTATCTCGTTCACCTCTGGAGCATTGTCATCGTCGTCGCCATCGTGATCCGCGTTAGACACCGCTGGTGGTGGAACCATGAGCGGGGAGAGTGTTCCCCTCGCGCAGGGAACAGAGTGTTCACCACACCCTCCACAATCTGGGGCCGGAGACTCTGCGTGAGTGGTGGAGTCCCACGGGTCTCCGTTCAGAGTCCCCAGCCACACGTTGCGGGCCTCTAACTTGGCCCGCTTTATTTCTGCTCGGAGGGTGCTCTTCGCCACTCTGTACCCTTCGTACAGCTCCGCCTCTCTGGCCTCCGCATCCGGCGGGCGGATGCGGCGACTGCAGTGTTTGGCGTACCGGCGCCGCGCGGCATTGCACGCATTGCACAGTGCCGCAATTTCCGGCGACCACCAGTACACCTGGCGCCGGGCAAGTCCTGGCCGGACTCGAGGCATTGCCACGTCGCAGATTTGCGACATAACCTCCCGGAACCACTCTACCTCGATGTCGATGTCGACAGGCCTGTCTGGTGCTTGCACCTAGGCCTGTACTATTGCGGCTTCCAGAAGCTCACGGTCTAGCTGTTTCAGCGTCCAACGCGGACCACACGGGGTCTGTTGGACCGGCGCGGTTGAGGTCTGGGCGGAGATGTCAAACCGGATGTACTGGTGGTCTGAGTATGTCTCCACTCCCTCCATGACGCGCCAGTCGACGACACCCGGTGACAGACCAGGGCTGGCAAACGATATGTCCACCACTGACTCGCCCTGCATCTGCACGCATGTGGGGACAGAACCCCGGTTTAGGACGATCAGGCCTGTCTCCAGAGCCCAGTCCTCCACCATTCGACCCCACTGGTTCGTGTACCGGGAGCCCCAAGTCAAGTTCTTGGCATTGAAATCCCCGCAAACGACCACGGGGAGGGAACTAAACCCAGCGACGACGGCATTCAGCTCCATAAGGGAGATGTGGAGATCGGCGAAAGTTCTGTTCAGGTTGTGGGACAGGTAGACGACTACCACTGCAATGTCCCCGAACCGTGCTGCCACGCAACCCCGTCCTCTCAAGACGGCATCGAAGGACGGAGTACCGGCGGCAGCTGAAGAAATTTGGGTTACCAAGCCGTTCAGGTCCTGCACCCAGTCTCCCCTGGGCAGGACATAGTACGGCTCGGAGACCACGGCGATGTTGATCGACCACTGCGCCATGCTCTGGAGCAATAGATCCTGAGCGGGGGCGCAGTGGTTGATATTCGCCTGGAGGAGACGTAATGGAGCCGTTATTGACAGTTCATTACAGTCTCCTCCCGAGCACCACGTGAGGGCCCTGCCGCGGGGGTTGCAGCGGCGATAGCGGCGGCAGCTAAAGACGAGGCTGCGGTGGTGAGGACATCAGGGTGGATGGGTCTCTGGACCTTGCCCTTGGCCTTGGCGGGGGGATCGCAGGACCTGCTCCCAGCCCGGTGGTCGGCCGGCTTGCTTGCCGCCGCACATGCGTAACAGTGCGGCGTTGCACGGCACTCAACCGCCTTGTGACCGGGCTGACCGTACTGGAAGCAGCGGTCACTGCGGTTCACCTCCGCGGCGCAACAGGCCCCCACGTGGCAGCGATAGCACCGCAGAGGTCTGGGCTCCAGTAGTTTTATCTGCGCGGAGATCCAGCCTACTAGGAGCCGTCGGCCTTCCCCAGTGATGGTTTTGGCCGCCGGCACGGGACAACTTACCGTCACGGCTCGCATGCCCGTGCTGTCAGCGTGGATGCCCGCCCGAAGCTGTTCGGCAGTGCAGCCTCCCGCCTTGACGATTGCGGCCACCACCTCGTCCACCTTGACGGAGTCATCCAAGCCCATGATGGGCATATCAATGCACTTGGTGGGCCTGGACACTCGGGCCTCTTCCGCGTCCAGGGTCGCCCTGATCCTTGCGGCCAAGGCATCCGCGGCAGGGCCACTGGCCGCACCAGGAACCTCGATCATTCGTGCCCCGGTTACGGTGCCCCTCATGCGGAAGCCCCCAGAGGCTCCGAGCTCGCCAAGGTAGCAATAGGTAGGTAGGTATATATATGATAGACTTATAAATAAGAAAGTTCTATAATGTAGCTATGAATTCGAAACGAACATTCAGATAATGGTTTTTAGTAGGTAAGTAGTAGTAATTTAGTTAAGGGGTGGCCAGACAGTTGTAAACCGACGTTCCAACCGAGGTGACCTTATTCGTTTCAATCCGTGTAAACAGCAGTTTTGTAATCCATGACCTTCAAAGCCCTTGGTCAGAAGACGCGTTTTCCCAACCACCAAACGTGTTGGCGCGTGGTTTACATCCATGTAGCCGCAACACAAACCAAACATATAAACCAAGGTCACCTTGGTTGGAACGCTAGTTTGCAACCGTCCGGTCATCCCTTAAATTGGCAAGTAGGTAGGTTATAGATGCTCCGTACAATGCGCAACAATTTACGTAGGTATGATAATATACCTTCACTTGATTATTGACTGATTGATCATTTGTGATTTGTGTCACAGATAGAATATTGGTCACTAAACGTAAAAATTGTTCATTCAATTGACTACAATAACACTGCCAAAACAGGTCACACAAGACAACAATTGTCGCAAATACGGGAGATCAAGACACACACCTTAATATGAGAGTATCTAAAATCTAAATATTATAGGTAACACGTGTTTCGTCTACAAATCTGCAATGTCTAGTGAAATAAAGTCAGTACGCTAGCGATAGTGTGTGTGTTCATCCAGCACCTACTTAGCACAAGGTTATTGAATAACCATAATAATATGATAACCCGAAAAAACCCTTAAATAAAGGTATCTTTATGTAAGGGTAACCCTCTCACTGGGTTTCAAATATAGAACCCATTCAATGGGTTATCATAATGTTGATGTAACCCTTTCACTGGGTTTTAAGTATAGAACCCATTCAATGGGTTATCCATATTGAAGAGATAACCCTTTTAATGGGTTCAAGCCTAAAACCCATTCATGGAGTTACATCATGATAAAGGTAACCTCATAAAAGGCTTACCCTTTCAAAGACTTAACTCTTAATCGGGGTTGTACGGTCCCTGCTTGGAATACGCTCGAGGAAGACAGTTTGGGTGCAAATTTGTTGATTAAAATTTCCTGTTTTGTCATTTTCAGTCAGTTGTCAGTCTTGTGCTCCATACCCAGTGACTGGCCCACTGCCTAAAAATGTCCCAGAGGGTCGCAGCCATCCGAATGGTGCGCGGATGCCGAACAGTCTCCGTCTCCGTCAGTCGCAAGGCGGCGAGCCTCCTTGGCAGCTTGCCACCGTTCACACACGCAGCGCCTTGTCCTCGTAGAGACAATTGACGGCGACGACCTCTCGTGGTTTATACGACCAGTAGTTGATCGAGAGCGAGAGGGAATGGGAAGCAGTCACCTAAGGAGGTGGTTCAGTTTTCTGTAAAGCTGTAACGTGAGCGAAGGAGCTGGTGGAAAGGATGAGGGGAAGGGCATCGGGTGTCGGGAGTCGTAGGGCGAAAGACAAGCAATGGGTGGCTTGGCGTCGGGTAAGAACCAAGCTAGAGGCGCCGGCCGGCACGTTGTTTTCCACGCGTCCCTCAAAGAGATTTTAGCTCAATACACGGGATTCACTAGGGCCAATACTTGCTTAGGTTACAGGATGGTTCAAGAGAGTCACCGCAGCCCAGGAACGCAAAAGGCAACTGAAGGAGCACAGGTGGATTTTAGTCGATAAATGTCTGATACGCCATATCTTTCCACCCAAGCGGGGTAAAATATTTGATAATATCCCACTTCAAAAAAAAGGGTTCTGTATCTTTTTATTAGTGAGGAACCCTTCGTATTCCGACGTATAACTTGATAAAAAAAAAAAAATTAAATTCAGAACGATTTTTATTTTTTTCTTTAAATGGTGCGGGATCCGGTAAAATAAAATTCAAGTTTAGAATTTTTCATACTAAGTGGAGACCTGTTGCTTTACATTTGGACGAAATCCAGAGTTCTACAAAGTTTTCGAGGTTTTTAAATAAAATGATTAATCCTTATTTCCACACCTGCGAGATTTCTCACAGCTATTGCTTTTTTGTTTTGCACCAAACGCAGTTTTGTTTTCTTTTTGTACACTCCTATTTTTTTTTTTTTTTATGAGCGGTGGTGGCAGTGGTAACGGCCCCAACATACGAGTTGTAGGTCGCGGGTTCAAACCCAGCCAGGCGCATTACTTTGTGTAATTTATTTCATCACCACCGCTCTCAAAACGGTGAAGGAAAAAATCGTGAGGAAACCGGCATGTCCTAGAACCAAAAATTCGAAGACATGTGACATCCACCAACCCGCACTGGGCCCGCGTGGTAGATTACGACCCATTCCCTCTCCTAGAGAGGAGGCCTGAGTCCTAGCAGTGGGAACATTATAAGGCTGACTATGCTATTTTTTTATAAGTACAAAAAAATGGGGCTCAAAAGTAAAAAAAACTAGTTCTAAAATTATCGACGATTATATGTTGTAATTGGTTAATTCATAATTTATTCAATCATTCATAATAATTGCTACTAGGAAATACTACACGCAGTGTTTTTCTATTTTGATCGCCATTTATTCATTCATAAATAGCTTGTACAATATTATTACGTTTTTAAAAGTACGTTAAAAAAGCTTTTAATTTCTAAAGCCTATTACAGTGTCATTGAATATTTAGAGGACAAAATATAATTATGTAGTGGATTTTGACATTGCACTTATTTAATATTGTGACACTCAAATTATAATTTTATGTGCTGTAATAATTAATAATTTTATTGACATTGAGTAATAATAATTAATTAATCTAAATTATCCAATGTCTAATTGTGATACAAATTTGTATGCTATTATTAGCTAACATAGCGTTAAAAATTTTTTATTTAAGATCTTAAAACCTATCTTAAACCTATGTTTACAAATTAATAAATGAATGAATGAATATTTCCATAATTTGAGTGACATTTTGGGATATAAACAAACGCTAATAACTTTGCTGTTTATGAATATTATTTATTGAGACTTTACTTAAATAATATCAAGACCTTTTCTAACAAGCTCTTTAAGTATTTGTACTAATTAAAAAATAGTGATGTATATTACTTTTCTGACGTATTTTTTTTTTGCAGTGGAAAATCACTTTTCCCATTCAGAGTGGTGAGTGTCAGACTTTTACTTACTAAAAGGACTGAAGAAGCCTTACCGTGTTCCTTCATTTGGCCTTTGCGTTCCAGGATCGTGGTAACTGTTTTTCTATTTTCTCAACAAATATGTCGTTAAATGATAAATGATATTTATTTTGCAAATAGAATTTTAAAAACACTTTTATACGTCAATTTTTTGTCAATTTAAACTAGATGAAGTCGGTATTTCCCAGCTGACTGCCCTGAAAAGAAACACCGAAAAAAACTCAGGGGTCAAATGTAATGGAAGTAGTACGAAAGTGTCGGCGAATTCAATAGTACGGCTAGTAAGCTTGCGAACAACGAGTGTACGTGTCGTAATGATGCCGATAACACACGTCACTTTGACAGAAGCTGGGCTGGCGTTCGCGCCAAACAGATAAAATTTCCGACCGCAGAGACGCGCGGCTTTCTGCTTGTCGGCAGCCATGTAAACAACAACTAGGGACTGTCTCACGGTTCATAGTGAAGTCAATACCTTAAGCCTACATAATTATAATTATATGTTGGTTATTTAGTTTTTTTTCTTCTTCTTCAATGTGTATGGATTTGTTATTAGGGTATTATTGTTTTTATTAAATTTATTTTTTTTAGTTTGAAAGTTTCTACTGTACAACGCCTTGGACATTATCTGTAACATTGTACAAGTACTTGTAAATAAATAAATAAATTAATAATAACAAATCACTTTTATAGTCTAGAATAGTTTGTTACCCACTCATCGCCGATAAAATAGGGTTGATTGATGCTGAATTGACAAATATATTATTTGCTTAGAACTATGATGTGCTGTGGAGCATGAGATCCTGGGTTCAACTCTTGGAACTGTGTAGCAGCTCCTGAGTGTTCGGAAAAAAAAGACAAGACAAGACATGACAAGACAAGACAAGACAACAACACAACAACACAAGACAAGAGAGACAAGAGAGGTCTGTTGCCTGCTTATGCGCAGCAGATTTAAGAAAAAAAAAATAGTACCATAATGCAGTTTATTACGTTCATAAAAATATTTACGAGTACAAATTATTGATGACCGATTTATTTGGTGTTGTTACATTTCTTTTATTTATTGCTCTGTTGCATTTGGTACAGATAACTTTAATAGCATGTAAGCTGTTGTTTTCTTTTTGATAAAAATGCAAAAGTGCGGCATTTATTGCTATATTAAGTTCGACCATCAGTTTCTTTTAAGTGAAAATAGAAAAATATACCAAGAATGGAATCTCGGGAAAAAAGTATCCTATGTGCTATACCAGGAAATGATCTACCCTTGTGCTAAATTTTATCCAAATCCGTTCAGCTGTTTGTACATGAAGGAGTAACAAACATGAATACACGCATCCACAAACTTTCACATTGATAATATTAGTATAATAAACCACCCAAAAACATCTCCCGCCTGGACGTGAATTGCAGTGGTTGGTATGGAAAGCACTAAATCGGTTGCGCACCCAGGTAGGTCGCTGTTAACACAACTTATCGAAATGGGGTTTTATAGATCCGTCGGATATTCAATGTGAGTGCGGTGCCCCTGTTCAAAACATGAGCCACGTGTTAGAGTGCCCTAAGTGCCCATACACCGGCACTATGGAGGATTTAATTAATGCCACTGATGCTGCAGTTAACGTAGTAGCCACCTACTAGTCACCAACGGTTTAACAAGTTTGTCCATCGATTCGAAAAGAAGAAGATATTAGTATGATATTAATGTGAAAATGTAATAGCAATTGGGATATGCGTTCACATAAAAAAGTACCTACAAGTTGTAGGTACTTTTTTATTATCTTCGGAAGCCACCAACGTATCTTATCATCAGTCTGTCTTCTTATCAGCTAAGCTTGGGTTTATTGTTTTTTTACGAGTCGTAATCCCCTACCTTTTACTGTTGGTAAGATAATGGTCTGGCCGGCTACGTGCTTATCACAAAAATAGATACTGAAGAGTCACACCGTTGTACATAAATTAAAATCATTGCCTTGTTGGTCTACCAAAGGGTCTATGCAACTTATGAGCTTGACCTCGCTGTGTTCTGGATTCGAACCAGTTTGATTCGATTCAATTGAAAAAGCTTCGTGATTTTAAATACTTAAATTGATATTGTATGTAGCGCTTTATTATATATTTTAATAAAAAAAACTACGTCCAGACTTTTATTGACATCTCCAATTCTTCTTCTTCATAGCGTATCGATGGCAAAACCAGTTAAATTCCTTGTATGGCCCAGTATTCGGCCAATTTATCTTTATTCAAATATGAACTACAACTACAACTTCTTTTAAATGTTGAATCTATCAGTCCATCTTGACTGAACTGTGGGACTTCAATCATCAGCTGAACTAATAGTGTCAATTAGACACCCTTTGAGAAGGCTATGCCTTATCAGCAAAGTCGGTATCAGCATTGACTGACACAGTTCAGTCAAGATGGACTTTTCCTTTCGGTTTCCCCAAATACCTGTTCTGTGAGTAATGTGCCCTGCTTACTGGCACTTAAGATTTGATTAATAGCAGTTTCTCTTATAATGAGACCCAGTTTTTTTTTAATTGGCGTCCAGCGTGTGCTAGTATACTAAGTATATAATTGTATGTATACTAGTACCTAATCCTACTATACACCAGTAAGTTTTATAGTGCCATTTTCTAAACGGGACACGATGGAAATCTTCGGTGTAGAAAACTTGATGTGAGCTGTTATGATCCCTAGTATGGATTTACAGCACACTTAACCTAATAACTGGTTTACATAGCGCGAGCTGCTGACTAGACAGTAAACTGCTACTCGCATTATGACCTTGTACAGTCAGGGGTCAAAAGTGCAGTTGCACTCCAAAAATGCTAAAGAGTCTAAAATGTCTTTGTAGACGAGGGTCAATGGTTCATGCCTGATTTGATTTGAAGCATAGAATCTATAGTATTGATTAGACTATGAAACTTTTATTACAAAGAAATTTTAGATACTTTAGCATTGGTAGAGTGCAACAGCAATTTTGACCCCTGACTGTGCGTCAATAATTTAGCTTGCCTTGGCTGATCTTATGATGATGAGATAAGAGTAGCTGCCTTTCCATCTGCGTGTTGTGTGCTAGATTAGCACTGAGATCTTACAATGTGACGTAAACATGATTTCATAAAAACGATGAAGATCATCGAAATAATGTACCCATCAACCTGCAGGATTCTCTCGTGGTTGACTGGCCTGACTCACTGACTGGCGTTTGAACAATGCGAATGATATGAAAGCTTTTGACAAGCGACTGACGGTGGAAAGCGAGTAGCTAAGTGAAAACAAACACTGTTGAATTTACTCGGATGCAAGGGACAATCCGACTCGCAAATATGAGAAACTCCTATGAAATGTCCACACAGTATGTATTTCGGCATTGCTGTACTCTGTACACTTCTACATACGCTACATCAATGTAAAGTATAATTAGCAGACGACCTAAGATCAGTGAAACATAATAGCAATATTGCAGGCTTTATTTATTTTATTTATTTCAATAATTCTTACAACCCAAGAAATAATATCCTGGCGAGATTAGTGAGGAGACCCGACTAATGATGACTGACCTCGAATAATGGAAACAGGAGCGGAAAAAGAAGATTTATTTCAATTAATCGCCGCACTTATAGTTTAAACCGACACGTTCTAATATTTAAGAATTGTATTTATTCTTAAAAAGCACAGTCGAAAATTAATTTATAAACAACAAAAAAATGTAAAATTAAGCAAAGCAAAAAACAAAACCGAAATAAAAAAGACATTTGATCACAAATAAACAAAATGACAATAAAAAAATTGTCATGGGCATATTGCTCACAGAACGGATGGCCGTTGGGGCCGAAAGGTTCTGGAATGGCGACCACGTACCGGAAGACGTAGCGTTGGAAGGCCTCCTACAAGATGGACCGATGACCTGGTAAGGGTTGCGGGAATCTTCGCTCAGGACCGTTCATTGTGGCGACACTTGGGGTGGCCTGTCTCCAACAGTAGACGTCTTTCGGCTAAAATGATGATGATGAGGACGACATTAAAAATATATTTTAGATCTATTCATCAATATTTTAATTGAAACAGAAATTATAAAGTTTTCTAGGTAAAAATGTTTTACAGAAATAAAATGGCGGTCGTGGCGCATGAGAATGTCACCAGCACAGATAACAGTGACAAATGGCGACCTGTAATGATTTACATTACGTGAAATGACGCAAATGTTCCAAATGCTGAAACTTGCCAAAATGGGAACGTTTTTGCTTTCGACATTTTTGTGAATAAATTGAGGGCACTTAGATGTTTTCGGATTTTGCAGAATTCAAAATAATACTCGCTTTTATCCTGCTCATTAAATCGGACTATATTCATATTCGTATTATCTATTTCAGTATAATAAACAATCTCACATTATAAGAAGTTAGTCACTTGATTCTGCATATTTTGAACCTTACGTTTATTTACAATACAGCAGTTTAAAATGTACCAAATTATGTATTTTTAAATCATAAGTCTGTAGTAGACAAAAATACAATAATCATGATCGCTTTTTTTCTTTTATTACACAAAAAATGAAAACATTAGGAAGAAATATAGACATTAACTTGACATTTACTCTCATATAATTCACTTTAATGTTTTATCTAACAATAATGCATTTAAATATAATCCTCAATAATGAAGTTAAATCCATTACTCATCAGGCAGACATTTAAATATCCATGTTTTATTCAACATACATCTCATTTGAGTAACACACGCAAATAATTACTGAACACGCTATAAATACATCTCCAGAACTCAAATAGCTATGACAAATGTGCCCGAGAACGATTTACGTACAAAAAACTTGGCAAAATACGTGCATTGCACATCAACGCTATATATCACAGTCTAAAATTTACGTAATTATTCAAGTAAACATATAAATTATATTCAGATTTTTTGCTTTGTCCACAGTCAAAATATTGCTAAGTAAATTAAGTGGGAGAATTAAAAATTGTTGTGGTATTAAACACACAATTAATTTTAAAGACGTTGTAATTTATATCTCGTTGGTGAGACAAAACAATGATTAAATTATTTTTATAGACAAAGCTAATTGTTAGTTTTCTGTACCTACTGTGTTGGTGCTGCCATCGTAGGTGGAAAACCTCATGTCACAAAAATATAAGAACTCTATTGGTCGTTATATTTTTGAGCCGTTTGGGGTTGAGATTCTCGGATCGTGGGGATCGAGTGCTCGCAAATTATATAAAGTCCTGTACAAGCGTCTCGTTGACACTTCGCGTGATCCAAAAGATCAAAAGACAAGCGCTGCCATAGCGCAGCGTGACAAGTTTTTCGATGAAATATTTTAGATTGTTTTTAGTGAGTTTTTTTTTTAATAGTATAAAGTTAAGTTTTTTCTTTTAATAGGTCCATAATGTGTAATAATTGTTAAATAAAATATAAATAATTATAAAATAGTAGCTTCTACCAGCAGCTTCGTCAGCGTGAGAGAAGATTTCTCCATACAAACTTTGGACCTACGTTTCATCTTCTTAGTGAGAGGATTTTGGAAAATTCTCTCTTAGTGCTCACCTAGGTCATAAAAAGAAACCTTATGCAAAATTTCACGCTCCTAGTCCCTGTAGTTTCGGCTGCAAGTTGATATGCCAGTCAGTCGATTCTTCTTATATATATATATATATATAGATAAAAATTATACATATATATTTTTTCAACATAATACAATTATTTCAGGAATTAGGTATGATCAAAAACATGATTCAAATCAGCTGTTGCCTATACTTTGTCTAGTAACACTAAGAAAAACATACTGAAGGGCAGTTTTCTTTATTTTGATAAAAAATTTCGCCCGACAAACCACGCCTTATTACAAATCGCATTTCGAGGTTACAGATTCGATCAACATTGCTGATTGGGCTCAAAAGCCTTTATATTTATTTTTTGTTACGTTTTTAACGAACACGAAGAAAAATATCCAGAAATAAACAAAACGTAATTGGTCAATTTATAAATGGATATGAAATTACTTGTTAACAAGCAATAAACGCATTGTATTTTTATATAGAATATGTTTGCCCGGAAATAACGCTATGAGAGACATGAAAAGTGTATTTGCAGCCAATAAAACTGTTTAAAAAATTCATAGGCTTTGCTTTAAAAATTAAAAAAAGTTTCTCATTTAGGATATTTTCACAATGTCCACAAGATTTCAACAATACTAGAACATTAATAAAATTGGTGAATAATAAAACTTATATAATAATACCATGTATAAAAGAGGCCTACACAGATACCCGGGGTCCAGAATTGTTACCTAATTTACGGGATTGTTTAAAAGAGTTCAGTGGTTCGGAAAGCAGAAGACTACTGAAGGAACACAAGTGGAATTTAGTCACTAAAAATCTAACACTCCATCTCGCCCCATCAAGAGCGGGTATAGTGATTTGAAACACATTCCTTTGGGATAATTAAAGACTATCACACGGGCGAAGCTGCTGGGACAAGCTAGTACTCGTATTATCGTAAAAAGAAAAGTTTTATTTTCACTCCCTTCATCCAGTTAATTTTCCCTACAAAATCTACCACACACACCACAAACCCTTGTAACTATTGCAGAGTGTAATGAAATTTAACTTTCCGTTCTGCCATCAATCTTGTCCCATGTGATTAGGGCAGGGAGACGAATCGTCGCGGTCAGACAAGCTCGCGCACAGAGCACTGAAGTGAATCAGTGGCCACTGCTTCAGATGTCAGACTGTATTTTTCTTAAATTGAATGTCTCAAAATCCACAGAAAAGATAAGATAAAAATGATGATTGAAAACTGAAAATTTAAATATAGTAATATAAACAAAGGTTGGACCGTTAAACCATGATATCCAAAATAAAAAATTGAATTTGAATTAAAGGTAAACTACACTGACACTGTGTCTTCACGCCATTCAGTACAAATGACACACGTTTCGTCATTTGTTTCTAAATATTTTTACTCAATATGACATTCTAGAGTTAAATTTTATTATTCATGTATTTATTATTCATTTATTTCAAGTAATAAATTACATACTTGCATTAACATTTAGACAAATAACAAGACACAAAATTTAAATTATTAAAATTAAATTGCAGGAGAACTAATGTCACAGACACAGCCCAAAGAACTGCCAAATTTAAGTGGCAGTGGGCAGAGCATATTGCTCGCAGAACAGATGGTCGATGGGGATGAAAGGTTCTGGAGACGGAAGACGCATCGTTGGAAGGCGTCCTATAAGGTGGACCGATGACCTAGTGAGGGTTGCGGGAATCCGATGGATGCAAGACGCACAGAATTGGTCATTATGGCGATACTTAGGGGGCGGCTTATGTCCAACAGCGGACGTCTTTTAGCTGAAATGATGATGATGATGGTGACGATTATGATGAAAATTAAATTATATATATATATATATATATATATTTTAAATGATTTGACGTAATGACAAGCTATAATGTTTTTTTATTTGCTTTATTTTAGAAATATTTGTATGCTATTGTCCAAGGCAAACATGACTTGTTTTGTATTATAAAATCTTTTGCATGCTGATAATTTATTTTGTGATTTATCTTTTTTTAAGGTTTTGTTTAACAAGCTCGTTATGTCTCACGGCTGGGCAAAGGCTTTCCTGTCTCTCTTCCATACACTTCTATCTTCAGCTATTGCGGGCTCTTCGGATACAAATTCATCTTACCACCTTCGTCTTGATCTGCCATGGTTTCGCCTAGCATTTAATGGGAATGAGTCAGTGATAGCGTGACATCTAACAGGATAGAATGGAAGAAAAAAGCGTGTTACGCCTTCACCAAGTTAAATGAGACAAGGGCAGAAAGATGATGGCCTTCTTAGTCACTGCCCGGCAGGGCAATTCCGTGTTCTATGAACCAGCAGATAAATGCGTCGTGGACCACGAACGTCTCGAGGTATATTTGTCCATGATTTACGTGGTTATTTTGTAATCTTAGTATTGTTACGGACAATTTTCCACTTAGTTTCAAACGATTTACTCTGGTTGACGGATGGTTTCTAATTAATTTAAAGTTTAAACATTTACAATTGTTTTTTTTTTTAATGGTAACACAGTCTGTTAATCTATTAATGTTTTCTACGCATTCTAATAATATGTAGGCCAGTCATTGTAGAATAGGTCTATTGTATACTTTATTGTAAACCAAAATAGTAATAAAACTTTTAAATCTATGGGCACAATGGCGGTAACATTATAGAGTCTAGATAGACACAGACAGATTAAACGCATTAGGTCATAAATGATCATAATGTAGTGATGTTTTCGGATGTTGTCAGGATACATACCAATAGTAAGTGTAAAACCAAGCAGACAGCTTTGAAAGGCCTGAGCTAACTGCGTATTTGATAAATCACAAAATTATCTTGTTTACAACTTATAAACGATTTCCCACGCGGAAAAAATAAATCAATCTCGAGATATAACACTACTCGCTCTCTGCGCGATGACTTTTGTACATGACAGTGACGGTACTCTAACATGCATGTTGCATTAGTCTATTTTGAGGATGTCTACAAATGTAGTTAGTGATGCTACTCCTGAATCACGTGGTTTTTTTTTGACATTAAAAGCGAAAATTTTACTTCGGTTTCGATTACGTCACCTCTTTCGGTCATTTACACCAATCGGATGTAAAGTTCCAAATAAAATTTGTGTTTGTCAAAGGTTTTTTCTTGAATTTTTTTTTTTAATGTTATGCATGGTGGTTAAGATGCTAAATAACCGCAAAACGGATAAGGCCACCAATGCCAAGGCTGCAGAATTGTTCAAAAAAACTACCGTGGTCCTATAACGCAAAGACTAATTGAAACAACTCACTCCATATAGAAATTAATAAAAGCCCTTTAATACATTTCTACTAAAGAAAACCAGGTAAGTGCGAGTCGGACTCGCGCACTGAGGGTTCCGTATAAACTTACCTGTGAAAACAGTTTAATTCCGGATTTGAGTTACGAAAACTTTTCCGAATCGCAAAAAAGTTATTTTTTTGTGTTGTAACTACAAATTTCAGATTTTTTCCCATACTTGTGCTGTGAGATCTCACTTCATGCCAAATTTCAGTATTCTAGATAAACGGGAAGTATCCTATGAATTTTAACTCTCTTGAGAGTGTCGAAACACATGTTTTTTGAAACATGAACGGCCGTATCTTTTTTTCGTTCTCTTAGAAGTTTGAATTTATTACACCTTTAAGGAACTGCCGACCTGAATATATGGTTTTAATTTCAACTCGATACCTCTACGCGTTTCTGAGATAAAGGGTCTTGACAGTCAGATAGACAAATACACAGACGGACAACAAAGTGATCCTATAAGTGTTCCGTTTTTTCCTTTTAAGGTACGGAACCCTAAAAGGGGTATTAAAAGGTCCTTAACTTTGGTGTTTGATCTTAATAACCCGAATTATTAACTTCAAACGAAATATCAATTGGAAAAACGATAATGAAATGAAATAATTAACGGCTTCCATTATTTTTGGAATAAGGCTACGCAGATGTTACGAATAACTTTTAAGTCTAGCAATATTTATTTTCTCAATATTCTATCTTTTAAACCTCACTTATTTCCTGGAATTGCAAGACAGTATGGATCTTTAGCTTATACTGGATTTTTACGAAGTTTCTAACGCTGTCGGGAAGCAAAATGAAGTTAGCTCAGTTTTTAAGTGAGGATTTTATTTCTGCGCTTTGGAAAGAAAACGAAGGTAGACAAAACAAAAGGGTTCATACAGCAATGCTTTGTTTTGATTGAAATTTTAAGTTTTAGCTATGAAGGTGTCTTTGAAGTAGAATGTTTAAGAATAAAGTAAAATTTTGATTGTCAATTCCAATTGCATTTTTGGTTTCAATAGAAGGTATGTTCATAATTTTCAATGAGTCATTTAAGTTCATTATCATCACCATCATTAATTAATTATTTCAAGGCTAGAGTGAATAGGCTCTTAATAAACTAGTGCGCCTCACCATCAACGATTGCATTACTACTTACCATCAGGTGGGATCGCAGTCAAAAACTAGATTATAACAATTAAAAAAAGAAACTTCAATTCAGCCGATGGACGTCCACTGTTGGACATAGGCCTCCCCCAAGTGTCACCACAATTAACGGTCCTGTGCGTCTCGCATCCATCGGAATCCCGCAACCTTTATCAGGTCATCGCACCACCTTATAGGAGGCCTTCAACCCCTCAAGGACTCAAGAACCTTTCAGCCCCGACGCCCATCTGTTCTGCGAGCAATGTGCCCTGCCCATTGCCACTTAAGTTTGCGGATTCTTTGTGCTATGTCGGCAACCTTGGTTCTCCTGTCCCATCTTCATTTCTGATTCCATCTCGCAAGGAAACTCCGAGCAAAGCCTTTTCCATTGCCCTTTGGGTGACATCAAGCCTTCTGATGAGGCCCATTGTGAGCGACTACGTTTCGGAACCATATTTCATCACTGCACACGCAACACGCACTGGCCATAGACTTTCATTTTGAGATATGGTGGTATCTTGGACGAGAAGATACCGCGCAGCTTCCCGAACGCTGCCCAGCCGAGTCGGATTCGACGGATGATCTCTTTCTCGAAATTAAGTCTAGCCAACTGGACGGTCTGTCCGAGGTAGACGTAATCGTCCACAACTTCGAGAATAGTTTCTGATCTTGATAGGAGTGGGTGCTACATGGTTGTTTTTTTTTTTTTTCTTTTTATAATCATTTAATCTACCTTGTTATATTATTATACATAGAAGTATTGCCTTAGTTTAATACTATCAATTAAACGGTTTAATTTCGTTTTCTTCCGTGGCGTAAGTAAATATTTCAGGAAATAAATGTTTTTCTCAAAAGACGTCTACGAAATTAGACTTGTTTAAAAATATATATTATACTTCTTAGTGCAATGTAAAGTTTATAAAATAAGTATAATATTTTGATTCTTCTTCTTTTTTTTGTATCTCTGTATTTTGACGTGCCATGTAGCACTAACAGGTCACGTCAAATTGTGAACTATGTGTAATGTTTGGGTTACCAAGATACAGACTACGCCTGGTTTTGTTTTCTTTCAAGTTGATGCTGTTATTTGTAAACTGTGTTCGCTATATAAATTATTATTATTACTATAATAGAGCATTTGTTTTGTTGAAAATATGTTAGACTTTTTCATCACCTTTTGAATTTAATTTCGTATGATAATAAATTACAATAAATTAATGATACCCTGTACCGATAAATCACCAGCTTGTTAACATCGACCAATAATATAAAGCCCACATCATCCCACTATGCTATCCCAATTAATTCACACATTTTCCTCAATTTATCACGTTGAAATATATAAGTAAAATATAAACTAACTATTGCTAGCAGCTTCATCTGCGTCCAAATCCATTTTGCTGTTGAAATATGTGATTTATTAACAAACATCTGCACTGTTAAGTCTGTTTCTTTTACATCCATCTAAATACTCGTATAAAACCCTCGTGTCACGATGTTTGTGGTTGCACATCTTCTAAACGGCTCCATCGATTTTAATAAATCTTTTTGCATATTAGGTAGTTAATAGAATAAGTCCTAAAGTATTTTTTTTCATCCTGTCATCCACATCCTCAACGATTCGGGTTCGGTCCTTATCGGACGGCCGGATTGCGAGCTAGTTATTGCTCGTCGTCCACAAGTCCGTTGGCCGGAGATCGCTCTATGAGTCCCGTGTGGCCGTATGTGGGGAGTGAGGATGATTTTTCCTTCACGGTTGCGGCCATTTCCTTAGCAATACTATTTTGCAGAAGGAGGTGACTTCTTTCCATTTCCAGGGAACCAGGGCCGGGCCGCCACTGATCGCTTCCACGAAGACACGACGGTGCTCCGCCCAAGCAGGGTACACCTTCACCATATCCTAATATACTTTCTGTGGGACGTAGAAATCTTAGTAGGTAAGGAATGGTCAGCCATTTACAGAAAGACCTTGGCAAGCCTAGCTGAAGACTTGCTTTTTTACAATGTAAATTCATCAAACCACTCTTTTCGCTCTAGGTAAAGCGTGAGGAAGTGTCAAACTTTTACTGACTAAAATTAACATATGTTCTTTAGTTGCTTTCGCTTTTCAGGCCCATGGTAACTCTTTCGGACAAACCCGCAGCAAAGATCGACCCTAAGTCGCGAGCCCTTTGAAAATAAGGATAATTTCATACATGTGTGACAATATTTCAGTCCGCCAAGTCGTTGTCCGAAGCCCTAACTTGCCTGATTGTAAACATTTCGCGTCGACTCATGCGTTACAACGTCCAGAGCAAGATACAGGAGGTAGCGGAGTTATTTTATAAGTTGCACTTTTTTTTATTAAGTCAAAGCAGTTTATTTTTTCAGAAATACAATAGATATTTAAAATTAAACAGACTGATTTTCGTAATCATTAGTGTTGTTCTAATGGAGAAAGTAAGCAGGTAGTAGTCAAACCACTACGTCATACAGTAACGCTCCGATCCACTGAAGTCGTTGTGGCTGTATTGTACTGCTTATTGGAGTATTTTACGGTTCACCAATGACACGGCACAGCTATATTTGCACCATGAACTGCTCCGGTTAACCGTCCGATCTCGATGAACAGGTGTCAAATACATCATACCACTGACGCTTGAAACAACCAACCATGCGAACCGAATTGCGACAAAAGCGATGATATCGCAAATCCGACCAATGCGCAACGTCACAATTATTACTTAATAATAATAAAGTTTTTTTCGGACAAATATCCATATTTTGTTAGTAGTACAAATTGCTTAAAAACCTATGTTAGTAAATACCATTAACGAATAACCCTTATGTTTTGTGTCTATTAAATTTGGTCGTATTCGTGAAATAATCACTTTCGTCGCAATTCGGAACACCGGGCAGCCATGTTAAATATCTATTGTCAATTACAGGTACTTTTTTTATTGGGTGGGAAAATCATCTTATGACAAATCTCGCTCTTGGGCGGAGCGAAAGATAGTGTCAGACTTTTACTAACTAAAAACCCACCCCTGTTCCTTCTTCGCCTTCGTCCCAGGGCCCCGGGTTTCACTTTACACTACCAGTGGAATTACAGATAGTTACGTTTTCACTAGTCTTTTATTTATTTATTATTTATTTAAACTTCATGTACAGTGGTGGTACATAGGCGGACTTAATGCCGCAAAGCATTCTCTACCAGTCAACCATTGGGTTAAAAAGACAACACTGTGGTAGGTGTGCACAATAAATAAATAACAAATATTTTTGAAATAGAATGTTGTATCGTTAAATTAAGTGGCTTATAATAATAAAATACGTATATATGCTAATATAATAAACTAATAAATACTATGATAAATAAGAAATCATTTTATTTAAGAGAACTTAAAATATAACAATTATGACAAAGACCGAACTAAGATTGAGAGAACTTCAAGTAGTAGTTCCGAATTTTACGCTTGAAGGAAAATTTACTTTCAGCTTCTACGTGTTTACACGGCTCTCATAATCCGCTACAACTCCTAAATTAGGGCATACAATAGCAACACGGGCATAATTCAGCTTACACGATTAACTCCGTCGGGAACAGATGCAAACGAGGCTTCAATGTTTGAACTTAATTACGCAATTGCCATGTCAGTCGGTACAACACTACGTCAGTGAGTACAACTCAACATGCGGTGTGACGGTAGCTGTAATTTTACGTGATTAGCTCCTGTTTGTGAATGAAAGGTAATTAAGATGTTAAAGCTATGCGGAATGTTGATTTGAAGATTAACCTAATTTATAAAAATGTAGTCGTCGTCACAATGTTTGTTATCCAACTCCTCTATAACAGCTTGAATAATTTTTAAATTTAAATTTTGTTGAGTAAAATTATTTGGTAGGTCTGAGAATAGGCTATTTTACCCTCCTAACCCCCAAGTCGTCGACGGCGCGTGGTGTTCCACGCGCGCTTCAAGAGATGTCAGTAACCGTAGGGGCCCAGCATGGTTGAAGCCTACTGGGGCCATGGGTGAAGCGAAAGAGATCCCCGGGGCCCTGCAAAAATGGCAAAGAAGGAACAGAAGTAGGTTTTTAGTCAGTAAAAGTCTGACAATATCACTCGCTCTACCCAAGAGCGGGGATGTCATCAGATGATTTTTCCACGTGAAAAAAAACCCTCCTAACCCCGACCCCCATTATTTTCTTTGATAATTCATGAGGCAGAACAGCATTCGCCAGGTCAGCTAGTTATATATGTCGTGGCTAGATCTTATAATTGATCACTTGATGATATGGCCAACTAAAACTGGCCAGATCGTTTAAACGTTAACATGTGATGATACATCAATCCTCGTTACCTTTGCAGGCGTCCATGGACTGGAAGTAGAAATGTTGGTCAAGTGACAGCAAGATGGACTGAGGAAATTCTTGCCATCACAGGCAAAATACGAATGAGGGTGACGGATAGAAACGTAGGGATTGTCACAAAATACGAAATAAATGATAATGATAAATTATATTTATTTTGCAAACAGGTTTTTTAAGAACACTTTCACACGTCAAGTTTCGCCCATTATTTTGTATCAATTATTTATTTCTTTAAACTTTATTTATAGAAGAGGTACATAGGTGGAGTTCACAGTTTCTCTCAAAACGATGAAGAAATAAAGAAGAAGAAAAATATAGATTCGAAAACGTGTAACATCCACCAACTCACATAGGGTTCGTGTACTGATTTACGGGCCATCACTTCTCATAGTGAGACGGCCTGAGTCCCAGCAGTGAATACATTGTAGTTAAAACTGATTTTGCTATGCTTATGCTAATAATTCTACTAAAGAGCATTTTTCTCTCATTCATCGCTCAAGAAGAAGAGAAAACAAAACAAAATACAAACATTAGTATCCAGAACTGCAACCACTATCAGCTATCTTCGTAAATGGACTCTATTAAGGCACAAAGCTCTAACTAAGTTGATACTAAAGTGCTGAATAGATGTGAGAAGCTCAGTCGAGGTAGTTCCGGAGGTGCGATGGAGTCTAAACTTTCACTCCTGAAGTTTGAAACTGAAGATTAGCTCGTATAGACACCTACCGGTAAACAGACTGGATACCTAGACAGGTATCGTCTTGGGAAATTGCTTCAATTTATTTCATAGCAATTATAAATTAGCCAAGTGCGAGTCGCACACTAAGGGTTTCGTGTCATAAACAAAAAATATTAAGTTTCTTGTAATTTTTATTACTTATAGTTGTCGAGGTGCTGAAGTGTTTGTACGAAAAAGTCACTACGTCAGTCCGACTTCAGGACCTGCCTGGAAACCTATCCTCCTGCAGCGGGATGTGTGGCAGGGAAAATTCATTTCTCCGAAATTGTTCACGGCCTTAATGGACGATGTCTTCATGGTTTTGGACTGATGTGAACTAATGTGGCATTAATGTCAATGACGAGTACATCACTCACCTTCGGTTTGCAGATGAGGGCAATCAGAAATGAAGATATCCGCAGGAGAACCAATGTTGCTGACGTAGCACGAAGGATCGCCAAACTTAAGTGGCAATGGGCAGACCACATTGTTCGCAGAACAGATGCCCATTGGGGTCGAAAGGTTCTGTAGTGGCGACCACGTACCGGAAGACGCAGTGTTGGAATGCCCCCTATAAGTGGACCGATGACCTGGTAAAAGTTGCGGAAATACGAAGGATGCGAAAAGCACAGGACCGTTAATTGTGGCGAAACTTGGGGGACGCCTGTGTCCAACAGTGGACGTTTATCGGCTAAAATGATGATTATGATTGTTACAACACCAATGAAAACACACAGTTTCTGATATTTTCAACTGTCTACATATCATGGTTCATGAGACAGAGCCCGCTGACAGATAGACGGATTAGCGGACAGTGGAGTCTAAAAAATAGGGCTCCTTTGGTTACCCATTGGGTACGGAATGCTAAAACTGTGCAGGGCTGATTAAATTAAGCAGGTTATATGGTTCATTCAGCAACCACTTTAACTATAAATTAAGTTGGTAAAGGAAGTAAAATTGATTGTTTCATTATTTTTCAACCGACTTCAAAAAGAGGAGGTTCTATGTTCGGCTGAATGTATTTTTTTATGTATGTTCATCGATGTGTCGGTCAATTGTGAACCGATTTTGAAAATATTTTTTTTTTGGTTTGAATGTTATGTTTCCAAGTTGGCCCGATAGAAATATTGTTATGATTTGATCATCAACTTTGAAGATATGGACATAACTCCTCATAGGATCACAGCAGAATTGTCGTTATCTAACCGTGTTTAGGATTAATACAATTGTTATGAGATACACTCTGGCTATAAGGTGCTTAAATTTGACTGAAGGGTACTTTTTAGTAGTGGCACCATAACTGAAAGAGTAAAATAAAAAACTTTTTACAAAAAAAAAATACAACTGACTTCAACGTAAAAAAAAAACACAAAAAATTACAAAATAAATTTAATGTCGGAAGTCAGTGTTAAATAACGAAGAGACAAAACTATTATCGAAACACCGACTTCCGAAATTAAAGTTATTTAGTATTTTTTGTGTTTTTTTTCTTACATTAAAGTCGGCTGTATTTTTTTTTAAATAAAAATGTTGCCCTTTGCCAAGAATCACTCTTGCATCGTTGGTGCTTTAGATAAACATGTAAACTCACATACACAATACATTCAAACCCAGAACAACTATACGTAGGCTATACAAATGTTTGATCCGTACGGAAATCAAACTCCCGACCTGCAGTGCAGCAACCAATCTGTCATCCACTGCGCCAACCTTTTTCCGTTTTGTATGTATGTAATCTTTGAAATTGCTGAACCGATTATGACAATTATTTCACGGATGAAAAGTCTATCGCTGAGTATCATTGGTAGTCTGCTATTTACATACATTGAAAAAAAAAAAGAACGGTTTCTTTAGGATAAGCCGAAAGAGCGATACCTCTGAAAAAGTTGGTAATATGATATGTTTATGTTTGTAAACTCGTTTTATGTAAGATTAAATTATTAATTAGATTTTAAAGAAATACTTTGATTTCATATATTAGGTTGATTCCATTTTCATAAAACTGCACTGTTGCCAATAATGGACGTCTTACGTCTAGCGTAAGTATTTTTATCCCTTCAAACTAAATTGATTGCATTACGGAGCACTTGTGGTGCAAATATGATTAATTTTCGTTTCGAAATTGCATTTTTATCGAACCGTTGTTTTTGGTACTAATGATCACCTAGTGATAAGATATGCTATTCATTTATTTATTTATCTCAGGAAGGCTTACGAGGAGCCGAAGCAAACTCGCAGAGACCCATTTGACACATTTCATGGAACTTGGTAACAACCTACGATTGCCCCTGTGCGTGTTATACTAGTACCCCCAAAGACAACCCCCGGTTGGGAACCTATTGACATGTGTGAGAAAGAAAGATGTAGACTGGTTAACTACAAATTTACAGTTTTCAGATTTTTTCCTATACTTGGGCTATGAAATCTTGTTTCATACCAAATTTCAGAATTTTAGGTCAACGGGAAGTACCCTATAAATTTTGATTCCCTTGAGAGTGTCTAAATATACGTTTTTAGCGACATAAACGGCCGCATTTTTTTTTCGTTACCTCAGTAGCTTGATTTTTTTTACAGCTTCAAGGCTATATACTCAGATATATGGTATAAATTTCAACCCGACATCTCCACGAGTTCCCGAGATAAAGGGTCTTGACAGATAGACAGACAGACTGACAGACGGACAGACAGACAGACGGAAGGACGGACAACAAAGTGATCCTATAAGGGCTCCGCTTTTTTCTTTTGACTTACAGAACCCTAAAAATAACTATGACATACTATTTTTTTTATTTGCAAAATCATTAAATAACTTCTCCCATTCTATACGAAGAATAAAAATATATCAGAAGTCATGTAGACATAAAAACGGAGAATTTTATTCGACACCAAAAAAACTATATTCGACATCCAACTCAAATTTATTTGGCAATAGTCGCGCATAACTGAAAACTGCGGAAGTACAAACACAATTGTATCTTTTGACAGCTGGCAGTCTCGCCATTTATTTTATTTTAACCAATACTGAATATTTCAGTTTTACATAAATCTTCTCTCATAGCATGTGAATAGAATTTAAATGGAATATTCGAATTTTATATTGAACTAGCTTATAAAAGCAGCTTCGCTCACGTTAAAAGTGATTTATAATTCCGGGATAAAAATATTTCCTGTCTTAACCCAATTCGTGGTTTATTCGCAAATTTTGTGTGTACAAATATATTAGTAGAAACTTTGTTTTTGGAAGAAGGATCAAATATAACTTTTCCCTTGCTCAGGATTAAGCAATAATGTCAGAGTTTTACTGACTACAGGTGGGTTACCTGTGTTTTTTTAGATGCCCTTGGTGTGTCAGAGCCGTGGTGACTATTTCAAATAATTCCGCAGCCCAATCCACTCGGTCTTTAAGGTACAATAAAATAACATAAACCGAAAAGACGTTTTTTTTTTGCGTTGGGAAAATTATCTTACATCCCCCGCTCTTGGGCGGGGCGGGAGATAGTGTCAGACTTTTACTGACTAAAAACTCACCCCTGTTCGTTCGTTGCCTTTCGTACCGAGTCTTCCTTTCAGAATCAGACACTTGGCCCCAGTAGGCCCGACCCTGCCAGTCGACCCTGCTGGGCCCCTACAGTTGCTGACATCTCCTTGAGGCGCGCGTGGAACAGTACGCGCCGTCGACAACTTGGGCTCGGTCCAGACGGTTACCGGACGGTCGGATGGCGAGCCACCCGTTGCTCGCCACCAAAAAGACGTGGTTCTTCCAAATTCACGCAATTTTATATTGAACCAGCTGTGTCCCGCGATTTAATTCTCATCTTTGGTTATTGCTCAGATCCTTTTAATAAATAATAATAATAATACGTTTATTTAAACCATCACAGGATCATAGCACAAACACGATGAAATAACAACAACAACATATAGAATTACAATTGGAAGACCACATACACAAAATAATAACACGTAAAATGTATTTACAGATTTCCATTGTATCGATAATCGAACCTCTGCGCAAATGTCATCAGGATGGCTTTGGAGCTAGCCCGAACCCTGTGCACTAGGGATGTGCACCGTTTTCGCATAGTAGAATAGAAACAGTCGACTCGCGACTCGGCAAACATCCCCGATGCGCTACAGGTCCTAGCGTAATCTTATAAAGCTTATAAACTTTTTCAGTTCAAAACAGTAGTTTCTAAGATTATTGCGTCCAAACAAACTTATCAGCTTTATAATAATACTAGCTTTTGTCCGCAACTTTGTCCGCGTGAATGTCGGTAATTGTGGAGGTGATATCAAAGTCGATAAAAAGTAGCTAGCGTTCTTCCCTCGGGTTCCAGAACCCGTATCAAATGTCATAAAAATCGGTTGAGCAGTTTAACCGTGAAACGTAACAGACAGACAGAGTTACTATTACATTTATAATATTAGTATGGATAAGTGTTTGTATATAAGTATAGATTCAAATTCGCAACAATTTAAAGCGATGTGCTTTAAAAATGTTTTGATGGAAGAGTGAAATGGCGGAGAACACGAGAATGGAGCTTTAGGTAAACATGTGTGTGATTTACTGAAGCGTATTTTGTAATAACAACGATTATTCATATGTGGTTTGTGTGTATTTTATAAATTTTATCTGGCCTGATTTTAATTGAAATAATAAAATGCTACATATTGTATTATTTTCCTTTTAAGCACTGCTTTCTTTTATTATATTAGCAAAAAAACACGGTATCAGATACTCGCTCTATATAAGTATACGTATGAGTGTATGTATGTGGAATTATGGAAAGGGAGAAGGAGCCCAAAGAAAAGATGGATAGATTGTGTGAGGAGTGATATGAAAGAAAAGAGAGTAATACCGTAATGGGTGAGAGGAAAGAATGATAGAAAAATACTGTACAAGTGCAAGTTGGACTCGCGCATTGAGGGAAATTTCCTGTGTAAATTGTTTAATTACCGAATGGAGTCTTGAAGATTTTCCCGAATCACAAAAAGATTCTTTTTTTGTGACGTAACAATAAATTTACTTTTTTCAGATTTATTCCTATATTTGTGCTATAAGACCTTGCTCTATGCCAAATTTCGGGATTTTAGGTCAACAGGAAGTAACCTATGGATTTTGATTCTTTTGAGAGTGTCGAAATATACGTTTTATACACGGCCGTATCTTTTTTTCGTTAATCTAGAAATTTGATTTTTTTACAGCCTCAAGGAACCGCAGTAGAACTTAAAATGAACATGGACAAAACCAAAGTTATGGTAAACAGCCATGTAGCACCCACTCCTATCAAGAAAGGGGACTCTACACTGGAAGTTATGGACGACTACGTTTACCTGGGACAGGCGGTCCAGTTGGGAAGGTTTAACTTCGAGAAAGAGATCAATCGTCGAATCCGTCTCGTCTAGGCAGCGTTCGGGAAGCTGCGCGGTACCTTCTCGTCCAATATACCACAGTGTCTCAAGACTAAAGTCTATGACCAGTGCGTGTTGCCAGTGATGACATGCGGCTCTGAAACGTGGTGGCTTACAATGGGCCTCATCAGAAGACTGAAAGTCACCCAAAGGGCAATGGAAAGGGCTATGCTCGGAGTTTCCTTGCGTGATCGAATCAGAAATGAGGATATCCGCAGGAGAACCAAAGTCACCGACACAGTACGAAGAATCGCCAAACTTACGTGGCAATAGGCAGGACACATTGCTCGCAGAACGGATGGCCGTAGGAGCCGAATGGTTCTGGAATGGCGACCACGTACCGGAAGACGTGGCGTTGGAAGGCCTCCTACAAGGTGAACCGATGACTTGGTAACAGTTGCGGGAGTCCGATGGATGCGAGACGCACAGGATCCTTCATTGCGGGGACACTTGGGGGAGGCCTATGTCCAACAGTGGACGTCTTTCATCTTTCGTCTCCATGAGTTCTCCAGATAAAGGGTCTTGACAGGTAGACAGTCAGACGGACAACGAAGTGATCCTATGAGGGTTCCGTTTTTACCTTTTGAAGTACGCTACCCTAAAAAATCATGTTGGGGTTGGCAATAACTCGAACTTATAATGTGAACTGAGGTTTTAAACAGGGTGACCTTCTATCACTACTAAACTTATAATAATCATAATCTACTAATATTATAAAGGAAAAAGTTTGAGAGTGTGCGTGTATTTGTATGTTTGTTACTCCATCACCCTGAAACGGATTTTTAGAAAAAGAAAGAATGAAAAATTTTTTACCCCGGGAGTATTTTCGCTTAGAATAATATTGTACTTTTATGCGAATAAAACCACTGGTAAAATATATTGTCAAATGGCTTTTTGTTAAACATTATTAATCGAACCAAATAGAAGGCATTCGGATACCAGTATTTTAAATAAAAATAATAATAATTTTTGTTCAGGTCAAATATACCAATTTACAGAATCAAAACACATCACAACGCAAAACAATACATTAAAATCAAAATGAATTTTAATAAAATTATCAATCGAACCAGACAGAAGGCATTTGGATACCAGTATTTTGATAAAATTATTAATCAAACCAGACAGAAGGGAAGGCATTTGGATGCCAGTATTTTGATAAAATTATTAATCAAACCAGACAGAAGGGAAGGCATTTGGATGCCAGTATTTTGATAAAATTATTAATCAAACCAGACAGAAGGAAAGGCATTTGGATGCGAGTATTTTGATAAAATTATCAATCAAACCAGACAGAAAGCACTTGGATATCAGAATTTTGCGTAGAGCAAATGCCTTCCTGACTTTCATAACCAATTTGGTACCTAACATGGTACTCCTTAGTAAGATTGGTGTCAGTTTTCTAAACCGTAAACACAGTCAAAGATCTACAAATAACTGCCGGGATCAACGGCTTTATGTGTTTTCAAAGGCATGATATGTGCCACTCATAATGGACTACCCATCCACAGACTAGCCTTGGTAAGCATTGCTTAACCTTTGAGATTAAGCTGCAAAAAAAAAGCAGATCATCAACCAAAATAATTCTAAGTGCCTACCCCTACAAGTTAATACAATTCAAGCCATAAACATCAACACACACGGTACAATCACGACGATTACGATTACGCTTCCCAAAGCGAGTGTACGTCATAAAACGCTTGTAGAAATACATTCGCGTACAGAAGTACTCCCGCCTTGAGTGCTTTATTTCTTTGTAAGAAAACTGCAATAAAGTAGAATCGTGAAACATTTTGATGTTTTACAACAATGATATAACGTCTCGTTTGTTGCATAGTATGTTGTTTGTGAAATGTTTTCGGCATATCTTTTTATTACCTGTATGATGGCTTCATTTTTGAAGCAGAAAATCCTCGTTATGTTTACTTTTAACAACATTAGCGCATACAATGTTTTGTCAGTATAGTATCTTAATTTGAAACATTTTTCTGAGCTGAATACTAAAAAACTGGGTGAGTGCGAGTTGGATTCGCGTACTAAAGGGTTCCGTACAAACTTACTTTTGTAAATAGTTCAATCCCGAATTCAGTTACGAAATATTTTCCGAATTGAAAAAAAAGTTTTTATTGTGACGTAACTACAAATTTACAGTTTTCAGTTTTTTTCCTATATTTGTGCTATAAAACCCTTGGTTTATGCTAAGAATTTTGATTCCCTTGAGAGTGTCGAAATATGCGATTTTTGCGACATAAAAGGCCGTATCTTTTTTTCCGTTAGCTCAGAAGTTTGATTTTTTTCACAGCTTCAAGGGACCATAGACCTGAGTATATAGTTTTAATTTCAACTCGATACCTCCACGCGTTCCCAAGATAAAGGGTCTCGACAGACAGACAGACGGACGGACGTTTGACGCCTCATTCAAAATTACTTTATGAGTGATGATTACGCCATAAGACACCTTAAGCAAAATTACTTTGTGAGTGCTGACTACGTCGCTTGATACCTCATTTAAAATTACTTTTTCAATACACTTACTCGAAAATTCACTTTTATTCGCTCGTTTTCCGCACTAGTGCAGAAAAGTGAGCGTGCTCTCCCCACCACAATTTTATTACAAGTATCGTATCAGGCTGGGCGTGCGTCGACCCCCATGAGTTGCCAATCAACCCCTGTTTATTCATTCTTCGTAAGTGTATGGAAAAAAGTCGTTTGATACACGTGCAAATTTAACACTGCAGTCCAGTCAGTCAAACTTTCTGCACTGGTATCAAAATGTACTGTATGAGTGCTGACTACGCAGCTTGACACGTCATTTAAAACGACTTTGTGAGTGCTGTGTACGCTGCTTGACACCTTAATAAAATTACTTTGTGAGTGCTGATTACGTCGCTTGATACCTCATTCAAAATTACTTTGTGAGTACTGAATATGCTGCTTGACACCATAATCAAAATTACTTTGTGAGTGCTGAGTACGCCGCTTGACACCTTAATCAAAATTACTTTGTGAGTGCTGACTACGTCACTTGTCAGCTCATTCAAAATCACTTTATGAGTGCTGAGTACGCCGCTTGATACCTCATTCAAAATTACTCTTTGACGTCTCATGTTTTGTGAGAATCCATTTAGAAATAATGACATTCACGCTAATCTTTTCTATAACATAATAACCCCGAATATACAGTAAAATCTGCTTAACTATGGCTACAAGTATTTACAGTATAAATCATCATCAATATCACGTAAATTTAAATTATTAAACAACAGGCTGATTAAAATTCACTTATTTAAATGACTTAATGTTAATATTTTTTATAGAATAAAGGAATACTTTGAACATAAGTTGTGTTAATCATTTTGCATGCTTTAGTCTTAGGCAAAACATGCACGTGCATGATCTTATCTTATCATGTTTTAAGCAAAAAAATAAAATAACAACACCTACAACAAAAAACAACAAGGACATCCTAAAAAGAAAAAACATGACGACGATTTTCGTATTCATTATTTTCGTTGGTTCCTAGCACCTATGCTCTGTGGATTTGTGGGTTGCCCCTGTAGGGCCTTAAACGCTTATTATAAACTATACTATAACTAGCTTTAACTATATATAGCTTTTGCCTGCAGCTTTGCTCACGTACATGAGCTTTCTATCGGTGAAAAAATTTTAGCAATCGGATCAGTACTTCCAACACAAACAAAAAAATATAAAAACAAACACCAAACTTTACCTCTTTATTATATTATTTAAAAATAATATATCTAAGTGTATATAGTTAACCAATTGGTACACCGTTTGTGTTGATTTTTGTTCATAAAATTTTGGACATCTCTTTTAAATTACTTTTACAGCTACATATTAGAGAAAGAATTTTTAGAACTGGTTCAGTAGATTCTCAAAATAGGGAGTATTTTAAGAATCTACATACAAATGTACAAATACTTTTAATAATAGAATTGATAGATACGGATGTTTTCCTGTAATAGAACACAGGTATAAAATAAGAATTTGACGCGTTACTCGAATCACTGGATCGAGTGAGTGACACCTCTTTATTGGCTCATAAAACTTTTGTACTTTTAGCGTTCTTCAGATTATCTGCTTGAAAAAGAAAGAGGTAGGATTGTGATGAAAAATAAAGAGGTAGGATATTTTGAATGGTGCCAAAGTTATACAACTAATTACCAAAGCATATGAATAAATTTAGAAAAAAGCTAAAACCTTTTTTGGTAGATAAGACATATTTCAGATTATTTGATGGACATGGATTTTACTGACATTTTAACTGTGATATTTTTAACCACATTTTTTTAATTGTATAGTTTCTATCTTGACGTTTAGATATTTTGATCATTATAATTTTTTTTACAGTTTACATCTTCAATTGTATACTTTTGTTCGATTTTGACATTTGTAATTGTACAGTCTCTAACTCGACATTACTATTTTAAATTATTATTGACATTTAATTCACATATTTAATTTAAAATTGATAATTTATTGAGTTTGATTCTTACTTATAATGTGACAATGACGGAGAATGTTTAAAACTTCCAGCTAATTACTGTATTCTAGCAAAATAAATTATTGTTATTATTATTGTGAAATAAGTATAAAGAGCGATGGTTTCATATGGCCATACGGCCGGTAGAAGTTCAATGGTCCACAACTAGTTAATTTAATATTTTAGATTATGCTACAAATATTTAACCTATGGTGCACAAAGTTGGTCACTTACTGAACAACAAAAGTCCAAAATCAATATTTGTCAAAGAGCAATAGAGCGCAGCTGTCGCGTTAAAAACACCACACTGCGCTCCACTCAAGTAGAAGATGTCGGGGAAAAAACAGCCAGGCTGAAGTGGGCTGACCACGTCGCACGAATGCACCCGGACAAATAGAATAGAATAAACTTTATTGTACACCAAAAAAGTAACATGACTTTTACATAAACTTACATCTATGGTACAATGGCGGTCTTATCGCTAACATTATCGCTATCGGTATCTAGCGATGATTGTCACTCACCTACCTGATGCTTGGGGTACCAGGTCAACGCCGCCATGGTCGACCATACCAAACATCACAGTTTAAGGGTGAGAAACGCTCGTTTATCAATCGCTTCTGTGACAGAAAAACATGAGTTTTTTTGCTGTCTTAAGATCACAATCATCATCATCATTTCAGCCGAAAGACATCCACTGTTCGACATAGGCCTCCCCCAAATGTCGCCACAATGACCGGTCCTGTGCGTCTCGCTTCCGTCGGATTCCCACGACTCACAAGAAAAAATCGCCTAACTTAAGTGGCAGTGAGCAGGTCACATTGCTCGCAGAACAGATGGTCGATGGGGACGAAAGGTTCTGTCTTAAGATGTGTACAAATTATTATGTAAACTTAATAGTATATTTTAGTTTCTTTACATACATTATTATTTACTTTTTAATAAAATTTTGTGAAGCTCGATGCTTGTTATTGTTATAAAATCTGCCTTAAACTGAAAATAAATCTCCAAAGATTTTGATGATATTAATAAACATCATCATCTTCCTGCCCTTGTCCCATCTTATTTGGGGTCGGCGCAACAAGTTTTTTTCTTCCATTCTATCCTGTCAACCGTCATACTATCACTAACTTCATTTTCTTTCATATCACTGTTCACACAATCCATCCATCTTTTCTTTGGCCTCCCTCTCCCTCTCCACTCATCCACATGTATACTCATAACTCTTTTAGTAACATGTGTTTCATCTCTCCTCTTTACATGACCATACCAAGACAAAGATATTGATAAACATGATAAGTAAATGTACACCACGAACACGCCGATTGCATACTTTGATTCACGAAAAAGAACCAACAAGAAAGCGAAATGTAAACTGGAACACAGTGTAATTGAATAAAGCGTTAACTTGAAAAATTTAGAAGGAAATGGAAGCTATTCCCTCGACCTAGCAAGCGCATCTAGTTACTTCCACTACACCTCGAATGACTCGTTTAAAAACAGTTTAAAATTTTGCAATTCCGCTGCCTTTTCGTCGACAGACCAGCGCTATTAAGTCTCAGGATTGTTAAGAGATATTTAAGTGTGTTTCGTGAAGAGAATTGGAAAAGATATTGCTTTTAAGGCGTTTATAAACGAAGTTGTAGTCTGAAATAAAGTAACTGAAAGGGAATATATAACTTGTCTTTGAAGTTGTACAATGGTACAATGTATTAGGTGCAGTTGCATTACGTTTAAATAAAATCATTTTTTTCACATTGGAGTTGTGTGCTATGTATGAGCATTCAAAAATATCCATTATGGACTCGATTCAGCAGATTGCAAATAAGTAGGCTCATTATGATGGTTACCTTAGTTTGCGTTACGGTACGAGTTACCTTTTGAGATATCCATGGTAAGAAAGTTACCCAGTTTAAGTGAGACTAGGCTGGAGAACCATCTTCAGCTTCCTAGAAATGGCCCAGAGCCGGGGACAATGAAAAGAATTTAAGAAAGAGAAATGTTTATTTGCACTTCACCCACTCAATGTATTAAAACCAAAAATTAAATAGTAATAATAATAATGAAACAAAAAAAAAACAGTTGATCAAAAATCTGTATTCGACCAAAAAACGTACCTACCTCAGCTTTAGCTAGAACAATAAATTACGTAACCCTGGTATAATGGTAAGACCCGAGAGAATCAAGAGAGACCATTGCCTAGCATTCATCAGTGCAGGTTAGATTATAATATGGTATAATGACAAGAAGAGAACTGCTTTTAGGGTTTGTTAAAAAAATATTGCAGAATCACGCAAAATGTAGTTGTGTGTTATAAAACACAAATGTGCATCAAAATGTCAATCGTCACCACAAGCGGTAATCACAGCAGAATCAACCTTGTAGCTACTAACAACCAAGCTGTGTGCAGTTTAATATTCAATCACATTCTGATATCACATAGGATGTTAGGTAATCAACAAGGCAATTACATATTAACTGTATAATGCGCTTGTAGCGTGTGATCATTGTGTCTGATTATGTGTTACTCCATTGGGATGGATAGTGTGCAATTATTATTGATTTACGGACAGCGTCCTCAACTAACTGATTACCCCCTTTTGATGCGAACAAGGTAATGGAGCTAGGCCAAATGCACGCAAGTCCACGGCTGCAATGTCACGCGGCCAGTTTACTATTTCTTTATGCAATTCTATTGGTTAATCTCGGCACATCTTAGCTCTGCTCTGCAGCTGTCTGCACAATACTGCTTTGGATATGTAACTATAACAATACTCCTGCTAGGGCTACGAGATTGTTCGAACCAGTTACCCTGTCTGAAACACCCTCTCACTGCCCATCCTCCCAGAGGGGGAGATGTTATTTGATGATTCTTTAACTCAAAAAAAAAGTGGTTATCGTTTTAGGGTTCCTTACCTCAAAAGGAAAAAACGGGACCGTCGTACCGATCCTTGAAGCTGTGAAAAAGTCAAACGAAGAAAAAGTTCGTAGGGTACTTCCCGTTGACCCAAAATCCTGAAATTTGGCATAAAGCAATGTCATATAGTAGAGATATAAGAATAAATTTGAAAACAGAAAATTTGTTGTTAAGTTACAAAAAAAATCTTTTTTTGCGTTTTGATAAATCATCGAGACTCCATTCGGGAATTGAAATATTCATATAGGTAAGTTTGTACGGAACCCTCAGTGCGCAAGTCCGACTGGCACTTGCCCAGTTTTTTTTTATGTTTTTGGAGTTATAAATCTGCAACTATATGTGTATCTGTTTTTGGTTATTCATCCAATGACACTATTTGGGCGGAGCGGGAGATAGTGTCATACTTTTACTGACTAAAAACCCACTCCTGTTCCTTCGTTGCCTTTCATAACAGGGCCGAGTCTTCCTTTCAGAATCAGACCCTTGGCCTCAGTAGGCTTCGACCCTGCCGGGCCCCTACAGTTGATGACATCTCCTTGAAGCGCGCGTTGAACACTACGCGCCGTCGACGACTTGGGCTCCGTCCAGACGGTTACCGGACGGCGGGCTACCCATTGCTTGCCGTCCGCAAGCCCACGCTCACGGTGGCCGGAAATCGGGATCCGGTGGGTGTCTTGTGTACATGACTTTCCGTTTTGAACGTACCCACACAACAAGACTAAGCAATTCAATGTGTGTGGGGCAACGTTTTAAGAATAAAAGCAGAAAAAAGGTGATTCAACACTAAAGTAATCGCGAAGCTATCTTATGTAGTTTACGTGAATTCAACGCGATGTGGTGTCCTACGTGCGCGCAAACTGCCACTATTTAAAACAAGCCACCACACAAGAGTTCACGTAAAAATATTAAACGCCTCACCGCACCCACGTGCCACGTACTTATAGAGTAGTTTTCACAAAAGTTTCACCAACACACATGTTTCTGCTACCAAGCAGTATTTCTTTGTTCCGGTACGAACTTGTGGTGGTTAGTGCTGTGAAACTTTGAACCACGTGAGACGTCTAAAGTTTGCTTTTAAGGTCAGCAACGTATCTATTAATAGTTCCATTTCACATTCACCTTGATAGTTCAAATTAACCTATGAGTTTGTGCTAACTTAGGTTGCGGTAAACACTTTGCTGGTGAACGGCAATCTATTTTTATTAATCAATAACATAAAAGTATTTTATTTTGATTTATCAAATGTTGTCATGTTTCTACAACACCCTAAGGTCGACTGGTATGCCTCAGGCACTAAGTCCGCCTTTGTATAGTGTTTTTATTAGTGCATAAAATTTTAATAAATAAACAAATATAACAAGAACTATATTCCATTATTTCTATATTTTATTTTATCCTATTATATGGTCCTTAAGCCAACTACATGCTCCTGTAAATTCTGTCTACTAACATAGTTCTAAGTTTTTTGTGTTACTAACATCTGGTATTTCTGTTGTGTTGTTTTTAATATTGTTGTTTAAATGCTGTTTAAGTTGTTAACGTTTATTATTATTATTTTTTATATATTTTTTGTATAAAATTCTTTTAAGTCTTGTAAGATCTTCATATTTATATTATATGTCGGTTTAGGAAGGCGATATGATATTAGGTTTAGGTATTCAATTTACTACGAGCTGTGAGACAGTTTTGTCCACGCCACAAAAAAAGAGATCACGTCCATGCCATTGCAACTTTAATCTGCTCAGCTCACGCGAACTCAACCCAGGCTCTATCAAAGTAGTGTGACTTCATCACCACTTATCTACTAATGTATCAATCCGAAGTTTGAGAATTATTATTCTAATTAATAACTTGGTTGACGGGGTTAGAAGGAGAGGAAATTTTTTCATTATACACATTTTTACGAGCTTTCTAACTGCAAATACTGAGTGTCATGTGCAACATTTATTAACCCTCTAGTACGGATGACCTTCATGAGTATATGTACCGCAAAAAAATAAAAAAATAAGTAGGAGTGGGAGAAAAAAAAACGGGCAAAATAGCTAACGTGTACGGTTACGGCAAAATAGGTACGTACAGCAGGTAGCTATCATAAAGTATGCTTTACGATAGCTACCACTGTATATACGTATCTAAGTCACAGGAAGGTCACACCTTCCTTCAAAGTTGTGAGATGTTTTCTTATCCGAGCTTCAAAACATGAAATCAAACAGGATGGAGAGACATTTTGGAGAGTGTGCGTAGGAATTGCATGACTTGATTCCACCATCTCATTTCTACCAGCGGACAACCCGAAGAATGGCGAGTATCCCCCCTTACGTTGTTAAAACCTCTACGGTCCGGACCAAGCATTTCGCCTCGTTATGTATACCACGTACGTCGAGGGACTGGAACAATTTGTCTGCTGCGGTCTTCCCGTCCGATTATAATTTAGTTATCTTCAAGGCTAGAGTGAATAGGCTCTTAATAAATTAGTACGCTTCACCATCAACAATTGCATCACAGCTTGCCATCAGGCACTAGTTTATAACAATTAAAAAAAAACCTTTTTCTACGAAGCCAACACTGTCAACTAATTTCAGAAACTTGGTTAAAAACCAGATCACTTACCACTTGGGTACCCAACAAATGGTCGTTTAGTTCAGCTCTCCGCGCCCGAAGCTACTTTCGCTTGAGAATTAAAAAAAGGTCTCCAAAGGTATTTTTCAGCGGAACGGACGTGGAATTTTAAGCGCTTTTTACGCTAAGGACCCTTTAAGCATTGTTCGGCTATTAGTACTGTTATGAGTGGAAATTTTGGTACTTTAAAATTACGCAACGCCCACATTCTGGTCTCATTTTCAGCAGATTTTCTAGACTTGATAAATATATTGGTTTTATGATAGATTTGTTGTTATTTTAACTGGGTAGTGGGTCGTTGAACTTGTTTATAACTATACTAGATTCTGCCAGTGGCTTTGACCGCGTGAAAGCAAAAAATATATGCCTGTCACTCTGTGATAAAGAAGCATACTACAGGTAAAGGAATTTTTAAAATTGGTTCAGGTTTGAAGTTTATTTACTACAAACAAAAATAAATAATATTAGTATAGACTAGCTTCTAGCAGCGGCTTTGCTCGAGTGAAAGTAGGATATTATTCCAAGGTTACATACTCCTGGGATAAAAAAGTTTCCTATGAGCTATTCTAAGACATGATCTATCTGTGTGCCAAATTTCATCCAAATCCGTTCAGCCGTTTGAGCGTGAAGGAGTATCAGACATACACACATACATTCTTTCACCTCAATAATATAAGTGTGCTTAATGAATCATTTAAGTCAATCAAGTGTTTCGATAATTATGTTAGGTAATTCTTGTTAATCTAGTTTGTTCTAGCAAATTAAACGTCAAAGGACTGGTCCCGCCCAAGGTGGAGCAAGAGAGAGTGTCAGGTTTTTTACTGACTAATACCAACCAATCCAGTTGGGTAGGTCTAACTTCGAGAAAGAGGTCATTCGTCGAATCCGACTCGGCTGGGCAGCGTTCAGGAAGCTGCGCGGTATCTTCTCGTTCAACATACCACAGTGTCTCAAGACAAAAGTCTATGACCAGTGCGTATTGCCAGTGATGACATATGGCACTGAAACATAATCGCTTACAATGGGCCTCATCAGAAGGCTTACAGTCACTCAAAGGGGAATGAAAAGGGCTATACTCGGAGTTTCCTTGCGTGATCGTATCAGGAATGAAGATATCCGCAGGAGAACCAAGGTCGCCGACATAGCCCGAAGAATCGCCAAACTAAAGTGGCAGTGGGTAGGGCACATTGCTCGTAGAAGGAAAGGTCGATGGGGCCGAAAGGTTCTAGAGTGGCGACCGTGCACCGGAAAACGCAGCGTTGGAAGGCCTCCCACAAGGTAGACCGACGACCTAATCAAAGTCGCGGGAGTGCGGTGGATGGGGGACGCACAGGATCATTCGTTGTTGCGTCGCTTGGGGGAGGCCTATGTCCAACAGTGGAAGTCTTTCGACTGAAATGGAGTGATGAATACCCGACTGTGTTCTTTTGCGTTCCAGAGCTACGGGCAACTCTTTCTAACAATCCCCTAATTTCAGATAGAACTACATGAGCACTTATAAAACGTCAGAAGCACGGTTCTGATTGGTCGTTTCCCATGGAGAAAAACGAGTAAGAAACTCCACGGTTTTTTGTTTTACTTGATCTTGTACTTCACAATGCTAGGCAACGGCCACGCCTAGCTTCTTCCAGGTATTATTTTCTCGACTTCGAACCAGTCCTCATGGTAGGCGTCTAGTTCATCTTGCCACCTCTTCTAAGGTTGACCTTGGCGGTGTCATCCATCTTCAGGGATTGCAGGAACGCACTTCGCAGAAACTCTTGCCTAGCGGTTAGTCTGCACGCGGCAGACGTGACGCGCTAAAACCTTATTACTTTAAAAAATACGATTCAACTTAAAGCAATACAAATATCGTTTTTAAATAAAATAATTTTTCAAAAATGGAACAGTTGAATAAAGACTATAAAGAAAAAAACTTGGAAATTCAAATTGGCTATATCCTTTGGGAATATTCTTGTCGGTGGATGCATCGGGGAATATGTTCAGGAAATAAGCGTGGAGTCTTCAGTTAAAGGGAATGGCACACTTTTACAATGGCACTGAATTATTATTTGAGTTTTGATTTTGCTTCCGCAAAGAGCTCATGGCGAAGTAAAAATCACCACATATTATAGCATAACATAGCTTAGCAAAGCATAGAATAGCATATTCTAGCATAGCATAAGTAACTTCAGAGTTTCTTCCCGGTTCTTCTCCATAGGAAACGACCAATTTGGAACTTTGCAATAGCTTTTGACGTTTTATAGGCCTATGTAAAATAAAAACTTTTGAATTTTGAATTCTACATTTACCGATCATGACTGTGCCACTAATTGGTCGCTGCCGATTTTATGTATTTTAAATAAAAAAAATTCTTAATTAAAAATAAAGAAATTTCGTCACCAGTCCTATTACAACATATTATTATTATTATTTATTATTATTACTATTTTACTCTTTGACATTAACTTATTATATTATTGTATTTTTTTAATCTTTGACATAACTTATGAATTTTATTGTATTTTTAATTTTTAACATTTATTATGATTTTTATAGTATCAATATGGGTTGGACCTCATCTGGCAGCACGGAATCGTATTTGTTCCGCCTGTGCTACCACGTGCTGCAGTATGCTGCCGCATGCGAACGCGCGCTGTCGCATTCCGCAGACAAAAAAGGCGATCGCACGCGTCAGCATGCTGCAGCATGGGTGGCATACTGCCGCGTTCTTTCATGATCAGTTTAGTTTCAAGCGCGAGATGGATAGCACCATGGAAGAGAGATTCTAGCGTGTATTTTGCAAGAAATGCAAAATCAAAATAATAAAAAGAAACGCATTCGCAAAATAAAACGGAGATACTGGGTTCATCCTTTTTGGAAGCAGAGAGCGGCATGAATGAACAGGCTGCACTGAGCTGACGAGCGGCAGCGTGCGCCATTGTACGATAGAGTAAGACAGCATGCGATAGCAAGTGATCGGCGGTGAAAGGATGCGTTAGCATGCTATCGCGCGCTTCAGCGTTCCGGAGTCTCCCTGCCGACCATTGCATTTTGTCCGTCATGCCGATCGCCTCGAGGATTCCGCCACGTGCTATCGCATTATGCTTTCTGTCTCGGTCTAGCAAATGGCAGTTCTAAGCGACAGAAAGAGAAAGGGCGACGGAAAAAGGCGATTCCGTGCTGCCAGACGAGGTCCAACCCTATATCTTATGAGTAAAATGTGTGAAACTTTTATGGGCCTAGATGCCTGAAATAAATGGATTGAATTGAATTACAAGAAAAAAAATATATTTAATTCTACCCAGCCAGCCGCAGTGTAAACGAGTCTTCATATCTCACGTCCCAGATTCTCCGTCCCCTTTGATTCCTCCGTATAAATGGAAGCGATTTCGTCCCATTCAGCCAGCATGTGTGGGCTATTCAGCAGCCTGCGTTTCCAAAGTACCCCTCGGAGTAATGTTATAATATTTTAGAATTGCCCTGCTTTGAGCCATAGTTGGTTTTTAGATTAATTTAAATAAATAGTTGTAGATTTGTGGAGCCGTTTTTAGTATAAAGTTCTAGTTCAAACTACAGATAATATGGGCGTTTTTTTTTTTACAAAACATAATTAATATAAACAATTTAACATAGGTCAGAATTTCGATTTGACATTACACACTAAATACCTGAATAAAAGATGTTCTATATTAAACTAGCACTATGCCAGTGACTTGGTCCGTCTAAGAGAATTTTATAAAACCTTTATAGATATCGGCACGGATCTTGAGCGCTTTAGAGTTCTTCAGTTTTACTTGCGCAGAAGTACGCGGAAGTGAAATATCGGTTTTCTTTAGTGGTATGAAAAGAGACGCAGGGGCGGTGAGTACAATCCTTGTACAGTGATTGGTTCACTGATGTGTACGATGCACAAAGCGATCCCCTTTCTTTCGCCGAGCGCTCAAGATTCGTGCCGCTATCTGTAACGCCTTTAATTCATTACATCCCAAGCGAACGAAGCGTTCGCTCTCTCATTGTCTTTCTATTGTGTCTCTAATTACGGTATTCGAAAGGTTAAACTATGTTTTGACGGCAGTTTTTAAAAACTAATAACAATGACAGTATTTTTTTGTTATTGTTAGTATTTTTTGATTGGAATTCGTGCAAGTTTCAAATAAAACTAAGAAATAAGAAACGCCCATACTGACTTTAAAACCCCCTAAATTTTCGTATTGTGTGTACTCTGAAAAGAAATAATGACAACCTTTGTTATGGGTTACTATTTGTGCTAACTTTCTAGTATGAGATTTTACATAGAAATGAAATTCCTTCTTTACAGTCCTTTAAGGTTGAATTTCTAAAAAAAACTTTAGTGCTCACCTACGTCTTAAAAGGAAGCTTTGTGCAAAATTCCATGATCCTAGGCCTAGCAGTTTAGTGTGTTGATATGTCACTCAGTCAGTTTCTCCTTTTATATAAGATAGCGGATGGCGGAACCAACATCATCATCATCATTTCAGCCGAAAGACGTCCACTGCTGAACATAGGCTTGCCCCTAGTGTCGCTACATAAACGGTCCTGTGCGTCTCGCATCCATCGGCCTCCCGCAACCGTTACCAAGTCATCGGTCCACCTTGTAGGAGGCCTTCCAATGCTACGTCTTCTGGTACGTGATCGCCATTCCAGAACCTTTCGGCCCCAACGGCCATCCATTCTGCGCGCAATGTGCCCTGCCCATTGCCACTTAAGTTTGGCGATCCTTCGTGCTATGTCGGTGACCTTGGTTTTCCTGCAGATATCCTCATTCCTGATTCGATCACGCAAGTAAACTCAAGAGATATCAAGTATTTATTCAAAAAAGCTATGATTATGAAATGATTCTTCAACCAAAAGTCTATGAAATAAAAATCAAATAAATAGGTTTTGAATTAATTTATACAACAGTTATGATGACATATACGCATTAATATTAATCATCATATCGTTCATCATTTCCATATTATTCATATATCATTTGATGAGGACATTCAAACAAAACTAAGCAGTCGTTTGCAGTAAATCTTTCAACGTATGAATAGCTGGGAGATATAATAGCCAACTGTTTATCTCTTTTCATGTTTTATTTTTACTTTTATTTTAAAGGTAACGTCTATTAAACGAATGTGCTGAGAATGAAGGAATTCTAGTGTAAAAACACGTAAAGTGGAATTTAGGACGGTTCAGATTTTCTTTAGGTTCAATAGAAAAACAGCGTCAGGCACTAGGTATCTAGTATTTATGCTAAAGTGGACCTTGGTGGTGGTGTTGGCTTGGCGCAGTCGTGAAGCACACATTTTTTTTTAAATCGATACTAAACCAGTGCTCGACTGCGATCCCATCTGTTGGGAAGCGGTGATGCAATCATTGATGATGAGGTTTACTCGTTTATTAAGAGCACTCTAGCCTTGAAGACACCTAAATTATTGTTGGACGGGAAGACCGCAGCAGGTTTTGCTTCTTTTTTGTTTCGTTTATTACTAGTTAGTGTTTGTGTGCCTTTTGTTATGCCAAAAAATCTATTTTCTTTCTTTTAGTAGGCAATCAAATAGTTCCACTCTTCCTGACTCATCTAATTTATGCTCCTGACCTTGTTCCATCTTATTTGAAATCAACGAATTCCTTCTTCCGGTCTTCTTTGCTAATCGTCACTCAATGCACTGTTTTTTATTTCATATAATTCTTACACAATTATTTTAATAATTATAATAAATCATAATAAAATAATATTTTTATTAATTTCATTCAGTAATTTGTCACTCATATTGATCACTGTTTTAATCACTTGTGTTTTATCCCAACTCATTACATGGCTTTTATTGAGGTGGATAATCATCAAATGACTTCTCCCACTTTAGGGAAGGGTGAGATGGCGTGTCAGACTTTTAGTGGCTAACATTCACGAGTATTTTTCAGTTTACATTTGCGTTCTAGGATCACGGTAACCCTTTTATCTCAAGACCTTCTGAAATCTCTTTGAGACACGTTTAAAACAACATCCTATAATAAGACAAACAATTTATACTTTTTCACCACATTTTGATGTCACGTCTGCCTTCTTTAATTAAAAATATAATTTGTAAATTCAGAATAGTGTTTTAGCTCTTAAGAATAAAAGATTACATTACCTAGAGTATGCTTCTCATCATATATTTTGTGTTTGAGCAAAATAAGAATAAAATAGAATACAAAAATCTTGTGCGTCTTGCCTCCATCAGATTTTTGCGACAAAAAAAAAAGTTATCCGTCTACCTGTGGGAGAATTTCCAACGTTGCGTTTTCTTGTATAAGGTCATCATTTCAAAACTTTTTGGCGCTATAGACATCTATATATATAAAAGCGAAATACCATTCACTGATTAATCACAAATTCTCAGAAACTAAAACACTTACAAACTTAAAATTTGGCAAGTAGGTTCCTTATAGGGTGTAGACATCCGTTAAGAACGGATTTAGCAAAAACGGGGGTTGGAAGTTTGTATGGACAAAGCTACTTTTAAGCTGGTGAAACCGCTGACAGAAACTAGTTAGATATATTCGCATCTGCCAGCAATGTGCCCAGGATCGGTTACTGTGGTGACACTTATATCCGGCAGTGGACGTCTTTCTGTTAAAATGATGATAAAGATGAATTACGAAAAAGAGATGTCTATTTCTGAAATTAAAGTGTTGGCTGAAAATAGTGCACTCTATTTTTCCTGCAGATAAAAAAAAAACAAACATGTTTTTGCTTTTAGATCAGGCAACAGTTTCACTGCAAGTCATGACAGGTGTAAAGCATGTTTAGACATCAGGTTATAATGAATGTAAAAAGAAAATTATAGGTCAGGGATTTTTAGGGTTCATTACCCGAAGGGTAAAACGGGACCGGAATCCCTCTGTCTGTCTGTTCATCTGTCACCAGGCTGTATCTCATGAACCGTCATTGCTAGACCATTGAAATTTTCACGATGATGTATTTCTGTTGCTGCTAAAACAATAAATACTAAAAACAGTATAAAATAAATATTTAAGTAGGGTTCCCATACAACAAACGTGATTTTTTTGCCGTTTTTTGCTACGGACGGTAAAAAACCCTTCGTGTGCGAGTTCGACTCGCACTTGGCTTGTTTTTAATAAAAGCTGTCAGGCGACAAGTGACATTTTGACAATCCAACTAATTCATAATTTTCTTTTATCTATTTTCTGTTTATTAAAAACCTGTCACGACAATGTGTCAATTATGTCATTTCAACCGAATTAAAAAAAAGGAGGAGGTTCTCGATTCTTTCGTATTTTTTCTTAATATTTGTTCTGTCTCTACTTCAAAACTCCGTATTTTTTTTTAAATTGATATAAACCAGTGCTTGACTGCGATTCCACCTGATGGTAAGCAGTGATGCACACTAGTTTATTAAGAGCCTATTCAATCTAGCCTTAAAGAAACCTAAATTATAGTTGGACGGGAAGACCGCAGCAGTCATATTGTTCCAGTTCTTCGATGTACGCGGTATAAACGACGAAGCGAAACGCTTAGTCCGGACCGTTGAACCAAAGAAGAAAATGGAATTGCAGAACTACCGCGAGCTATTAACGCGATCCATTTTACGACCTAAACTGAACTGTTAAAGGGACGGAACTATATAGGGTGCATAGCTCCATCCCTCCTTCTCACTCGCACGCTTGATATTTAATATGTCATATTGATAAGTCCCCTGATCCTAAATTAGGCTTGCTATTATATTGTGGTTACATAATACGATACTTTAACTGACCTGGGCCGTCCATCACATCGAGAATCAGACCGCCATCAACCACAAATTGCTCTTTTCACCACTAGACCGGAATTAACACAAACACAAATGAATTCCAATTGATTAATTTAATTAAAATGCCATAGGTTTGTATATTTCCTCCAATCTGACAGTAAAACCACAACAACACAAACTGTTAATTACTCTGCGGTACTTTAAACCGAACATCGGGATTGATACGTGAATTGTACGTCTGACAACCCTGAACATGGGCTTAGAGATTTGTTAGCTTTGTGGGTTTGTTCGAAAGAATTACGTTTGACTGGCCCTTGACCGCTAAAGGCTGCAGGAAAATAGGTAGATTTTGGTCAGGATAAGTCAGAGTCTGTCTGTCTGTTAAGACCCCTATACTCAAGAACGCGTGAAGGTATGGAGTTGAAATTAATATCAAATACTCAGGTCGGCTACTCCTTGGAGTAGTGAAAAAATGGCAGTCTAAATATAAGGACGTTTGTGTTAGCAGTGTTAGGCCGTATAGGTGCATATTTTGACACTCGCAAGGAAATCAAAACCTATAGATTGCCTTACCTTGACCTAGAACCCTGAAATTTCTATATTTGGGCACAGTTCCAGATTCAAGATTCAAAGCATTTTATTTCAAATAAACCATTTACAGGCAGTTTTGAAATGTCAAGAAGTCAGTCAGTCAGAAAAAATGAGGCTAATTGCACATTCCAAAGCGTAGATCTCTATTATGGAAAAGAATGTGCAAGAAACTCCATGGACACTCTTCTCAATCATGTTTTTTAATTACAAATATCTCTGTTACATCTTTCTTGTCGCTATCATGCAACGACACAAACAACAACAAAAAACAGCAATGTAAATAAAGTAAAAATAAAAACTAAATACCTACAGATATTAAAAAAGCAACTGGCAGCTAAGAGATGACCAGTCTCAACTGACAGCGCCCGTTCACGAACATGACGCGAATACAGCTCAACCATTTTGCAGGGAACCGAATGATATAACTAATTCGGATGGTTCGGATGATTACCGGACTACCGATCGGCGAGCTAACCATTACTTGTCGTCCGCTAACCCACGCATGCGATGGCTGGAAATCGGGGTCGGAGTCCCGGTGACTGAGGCGTGAGGATGTACGTTCCCTTACGCCTCCTTCGCTAGCATTACTGCTTCGCAGAAGGAGGCGACTGCCTGCCATTGCATCTCGTTCCGGATCATAGGCTGTACCTTGGCCTCACAAAGACACGGCGGTTCTCCGCTCAAGCGTGGTACACCTCCACTGTGTCCTCCGGGCGGTCCACACAATGGTGACACCCGGTTGCCAGGTAATTATTGCTGTCAGCGATAAGACCGAAATTATACCCATAGTTTCAAGTTTGTGTAAAACTATGTTACCATTTTGTTGTAAAATAAAGTATTCTAAACTAAAGTATGAGAGCTAATTCGTAAGAAGTTGGCAGTAGTGTCATCTGTGATGATACTTGGAAAACAGTTACGCTGTGATGATCATCACAGCATTAATGTTTTCCAATTGTCGACTTGGACTAATTGTTTGACTAAATTAGTTAGGTATTTAGTTTATTAATTTATAAATATATGGTTTAACAGACGGAACGGTGGTTTATGGTCCGTGCGTGTTGCCAGTGATGACATATGGCTCCGAAACGTGGCCGCTTACAATGGTCTTCATTAGAAGGCTTAAAGTTACTCAAAGGGAGTTTCCTTGCGTGATCGCGTCAGAAATGAGGATATCCGCAGGAGAACCAAGGTTACGGACATAGCCCGAAAAATCGCCAAACTTAAGTGGCAGTGGGCAGGGCACATTTCTCGCAGAACAGATGGTCGATTGGGACGAAAGGTTCTGGAATGGCGACCATGTATCGGAAGACGCAGCGTTGAAAGGCCTCCCACAAGGTGGACCGATGACCTGGTGAGGGTCGCGGAAATCCGATGGATGCGAGACGCACAGGACCGGTCATTAGACATTTAGGGGAGGCCTATGTCCAACAGTGGACGCCTTTCGGCTGAAATGATGATGATGATATGGTTTAATAGTACTTATACATATTCTCGTATTCGTCTTCTCTCTCTTTTATTGCACCTACCACTATTTTTCTCTGCATCACCCAAAGGTTGACTGGTAGAAAATGCTTAAGGCATTAAGTCCACCTCTGTACTTTTGTGTGCATAAAGCATTTAAGAAATAAATGAATAAATATACTTTTCTATTCTATGCAGTTTTATTTAACCCTGTCTAATGAGAACGGAATAACACATGCAATTAATTACTGTATGGCACTTTAGATCGAGCAGCCGCACATATGTCTGACATCCCTGTACAGGGGCTTAGGGATTTGTTAGTAATGTTAGTTAATTTGACGTGGTAAGTGGTTTTGTCAGTAAATAATGTATCATACCTATATGGCTTATGTTTAGAATAATTACACCTATCACATTAAAGGATTGACTGTGTCTTGTCCTTTCCAATGACATCCCCCGCTCTTTTCGTGACAGACTTATACTGACTAAAAACCCACTCCTGTTCCTTTGTTGCCTTTCCTACCAAGGCCAAGTCTTCCTTCCAGAAGCAGACCCTTGGCCCCAGTAGGCTTCGAGCCTGCTGGGCCTCTACGGTTTGTTGACATCTCCTTGAGACGAACGTGAAACAGTACGCGCCGTCGACGACTTGAGTTCGTTCCAGACGGCTACTGGACGATCGGACGGCGTGAAAAATCGCTACTGCCGATCTCCCCCACGAGGACACAGTGTTGCTCTGCCCAAGCGGGGCTCACCTGTATCGTGTGCTCCACCGTGTCTTCCGGGCGCTCCACACACGCACTTCCGCTCGATTCCGGTGCGTAGGAACTTCCCGAACTGACCATGTTCGGTAGTTCTTTACAGCCACTCCTCAAAGAGATGGCTTACCGCCCTAATTATGGCGTCCCCAGCACTGATTTGTGATAGTCGTTCTCGCCATTCTGCCATGAGATCCCGCCAGAATTCTGTTCGCCATGCCGCGGTTTGTCGCGGCAGCGAAGTTTCGCCTTGGCGTTGCATCTCCACGCGCAAATCGTGCATGTGTGTGTAGTGAAAAAATCGCATAATCGCGTATAATGAAGAATGTCATTGTGTGTGTGGTTCAATAACGTAGTTTAATATTTCACGAATATTGTTTGTTGTATTGTATACATTGGTAACATTTATGAAGTTCAAATCAAATGTACCTAGATAAATTAGTAATATTGTTGTGTATACAAATACGTCTCAGTTTCGAGTATAAAACTCGAAACTGAGACGTATTGATAATAATCAAATAAATTATATCGTAATTATTAATGATCATTAAGCTATATCTTTCATTTTAAATTGATATTTTATTGTAATAAGTTGAGTAGATTAGTACAGAACTGTCAGTCGGTATTATATTTTTGAAATAAGAACTAAGAAATACAAATCAAGTGTTGTAAATAGAATAGAATATCGTTTATTTAATAAAAATGGCACATTTAAATCAAGATATATAAAAACAATTATAACACATACATTGCATTTTTGTCTGAACTAGGTTACCTGTATGTCAGGCTAAAAAGTACTTAGAACCTAAGAAATATTAAATTTACAATAGTTAAATTCACTTCATTAAATAACCTAAAAGCAAAGCATGTTTCATTTAGAAACTAAAAGAAAATATATTGTCTCTCCGTAAGAGATGCTGAGTAAGTATTGCATAATAATCTATATAATAATTTATTTTATACAAACCTAATTTTCTATTTAATCTATTGTACAAAAATAGACCTAAAAATGTGAAATACCTTTTTACAAAGACATATTTTGATAAAGTATTCGAATTGCATACAATATCATTCCATCAAAATTTTCTTATACTGCTAAAGCTGTTTAACTATATAACAATTGTAATTACAGACCTGTAAAATAAGTTAAATTATGGTAAACTGTGATTGGTGGAATGGCGAAATATTGTTATATGACTTTTAAGAAAATAGGTCCACCCGTCGACAGTTTACTATAAAAGAGTTTCTGACCTTTGAAAGGAAACAATTGTAATCCAAGCTTTGCTGGATCACAATTGTTTTGTTTAAACGGCTTCCAATACAATTAAGGAGGAAATACGATTTCGTACAATAACTGTCGAAATATGAAACAGATGTCGGGCCTGCATTAAGAATAGAGGCCAACAATTTGAGCAGGATTTGTAAAATTATGAAATAAATGTTAAAAATGTAATTTATTCATTTTTCCAATAAAACCCACGAAAACAGATTCATTTTAGTAGGTTTTACGGGTATAATTTAAACAAAAATATTTTTTTAACCATAATTTTGAACTGACTAATGTTCAAAAATGTGACTCGATTCACAATTCTAACGAATTCACAAAGTTATAAAAATATTTTTTTGGCATATGGCACATCCGCGTCCCGTCCGCAAGCCCGCGCCTACGGTGTCCGGAAGTCAGATTATCTTAAGAGAATTTACTCTTGGAATAAAAAGTATCTTTTGTCCAAATTCAGGGCATGGTCAACAACTCGTATACCAAATCTGTTTAGTCAATTGAGCGTGAAAGAGTAACATAGTCATGCATACATACAAACTCTCACTTTTATAATACTATACTAATATTTTGTACGGAACCCTTAGTGCACGAGTTCGACTCGCACTTGCCTGGCTTTTTTTACATTAAATTTTTTATTTATTTCACAATTTATGTACGCACAATAATAAAAAGAAGTGTTATTCTTTTGTAAAAAATTCTTTTTTACAGTCGTTACATATTGTTTCACCCACTGCGGTAGAATTTATATGGTACATAATTCTTTTAGTGTTGTTAATACACGTCGTATTTAGATATGATAAAAATAAATATTCTACCTAGTAAGCACATATTTTCTTACCTGGGTGCAGGCAGGTAAAACAAATATTTATTTTATTTTTTAATGGATCGAGATAAGATAAAAATACTCTATTTTCATATTGTTTGAGCTATTTTTGTTCGTGGGACTTATGTTACGACATAATTATGTAGGCTTCAGATGCTTACTTAAAAAAAAGGAAAATAAAATTATAATTATTTTTTTAAATGTTGTAAGCATGGTAGTGCTTAGAACATTTAAAACCACCCTGTAACCTTATTTTCTTTACTAAATTGTTATTATTATTTGTTTTTTTTTTAAGGTAGGAAATCAGCAAAAGTTGATAATCTACTTCTCAGAGTATAGCGGGAGGGCGAATCAGACTTATACCTACTCTTAACCTAATTAGAACTGTGCTAGATAAGCCTCTATTATTATTGGACAAAGTCGCATCCTCCCAGCAATAACAAAAGAAAAAAATGCGATTGACATTTCCTATCCAAATGTCACGTTTTTAATTCTCAAACACAAAATCCACGTTAGTGACAGCTCTCAGTACGGGTGCGGCCTTGATGATGGCACATTGAACCATACCTTCTGTTCATGTTCTTCAAACTCCTTCTCCTTTGACTTGTATCAAATGCTTTCTAAAATTAAAATACGCCTTCCTACTAACTTCCATTCCCTATTGTCTAATTTCTCTCCTAAACTTGTCCAATTTCTATACACATTTCTAAACGACAATAAAATTAATCTGTAGTCTGGTGTGTAGTGATTTTTAATCTGTTAACGCTAATGCCCATTTGTGTTGTTATCTACACTAATATTATAAAGAGGTAATGTATTTTTTGTCGTTGTTATTTGGGGTCGGCGCAACACGATTTTTCTTCCACTCTGCCCTGTCACTCGTCATGCTATCACTAACTTCCTTTTCTTTCATATCACTTTTCACACAATCCATCCATCTTTTCTTTGGTCTCCCTCTCCCTCTCCATCCATCCACATGTAAACTCATAACTCTTTTAGAAAACATGCGTTTCATCCCTCCTCTACACATGACCATACCAAGACAAACAATTCCCATTCAACTTTTCAGTCACTGGTTACCACTTTCAAACTTCCCTAATATATTCATTTCTCACTTTATTCATTCTCGTCACACTACACATCCATCTTAACATTCTCATCTCCGCTACATGCAATCTTTTTTATTCCGGAGTGACATACTCTATTTATATATTTTATGTACGCGGCCGAATCTATGATAACTAAAAAATAATTGTGTTGTCCTTACAGCCACTAAGATCTTAGATCCACATAGTGCAAAGTCGACGGTACACCTCACGGCGCTGCCGTCACCACATGACACTGGCATGACAGAATAGTCGACATTGGCTAAGTTGACTAAGAAAACAAAAAAAACTCAAACATTTTTAACATCGCAACACTGGCTATCGTCGATGTAATGTCACATATTTAGAGCTCTACGCAGTTCAATTGTCGGTTCACAAAAGAGGTATTCGATGTTTACTACCAAAGGAGTAATACGTTTTACAAAACAGCTACTGTACACCTATCTATATATAGGACATAATACCGTTCCGGAGGTGTTCATAACCAAGATTTATAGGGGAGCTTATGTCCAGGAGCGGACGACTTGCGGCTGATAATATCGTGATAGCTATGATGAATATCTTTCACGGTGGTGGGTGAATGTGAATGAATGATGGGAAACGAGATGGTTTTAGATCCATTCATATAATACCAGCAAGAATGTCTTCTGCGATAATAGTAAGAAAGCGTTTTTTCAAATTTAAATATTTTATCTATACATATAATAAAACAGTAAAATTCTTTTGTGATGGTATTAATTGGCGCAAAAACTACTGAACCGATCCTGTTTAAATTTTGCATACATAATCCTTATAGGTCAGGGCAACTGATAGGCTATAAACTATCACGCTATTTGCTATGTGGGGTGAGCAATAATCCAAAATGTAGGTATTGAACGACATTTGCCGCGAGTTCAATTCCCAGCTACAGTTAAAAATTTGGACATTATTATGTCTTATTTTTTTGTATTAAAATAACTTTTACCATTTTTTCAAAATAAAATTGACATTTCTATTCGATATCTTCTAAATATTTTGTAAAAACTAATCAAAACACATAATAAAATCAAAGCGACGAGTAAAATCACGTACTATAGTGTTACATTATTCCATTTAGCTGCAAACTTAACTTCTAAAACGAAAATCATCACGCTATCATCGTTAGGGAGCCAACCAGTCAATTATGACGTTTATATAAGAACGTCTATTTTATAGTTTATTCATCGAAGACCGCAGCACAGTGGTTTCGTAACTAGACTTTCGTGTAATGTGAAGGTGGTTCAAATCCCATACGGCTCTCTTAGGAGAAATGTTTGTTCTATTTTGTCATCGTGAATAAGATTTTTTTATATATTTTTGCATGCTTACAATTTTTTTTTTATAAATCTACGTATATAATATATCTGTAGAAATTTTTAGTGAAGTGCGTATTATTAATTTTAGAAATCGATGTAGATAACTTTTATACATTTAAATTGTGTGGTACTTGATAATTATCTTACTTAGGCTTTGTTTCATCGCAATTAAACAAAGCATATGAAAGACAAACGGTATGAAATCAAAGTTTTCGAGAAATAAAATATGACACCATAAGCAATTCATATACTCGCAACGCCATCTAAAGACTCAAAGTAGAAATAATGATGACAATGACGGTTGAACTTCATATTAAATTTGATAGATGGCATTGCGTATTTTACGTAATTTTCTGAGTGGCAGAAGAATGGCCATCGCCCACGTTTACAGTTATGGTTAAACTGGTGTAAGACGGAGGCATTTTTAACAATCCTACTGCTTATTTTTATTATTTTTTTCCCATTATTGTAGCAGGCTAATTGACCGTGATTATTCTAGGGATACCATCCAAAGACGATAAAAGTAAATACCTATATGTATTTAATTATTCACTTTAAAATAACACGGCCACATTTTCGGAAGGGGTTACAGGGTACCTTGCGTTGGATGGTCCCCAGGTGGACCGATGACCTGGTGAGGGTCGCGGGAATCCGATGGACGAGGGACTCACAGGAGCGACACACGAGCCCAAGTCGTCGACGGCGCGTTTTGTTCCACGCGCGCCTCAAGGAGATGTCAGCAAATCGTAGGGGCCCAGCAGGGTCGAAGCCTACTGGGGCCACGGGTAGTGTGAAAGCGGAACCCGGGGCCCTGGGACGAAGGCAACGAAGGAACAGGAGTGGGTTTTTAGTCAGTAAGAGTCTGACACTATCTCCCGCTCCGCCCAAGAGCGGGGATGTCATTAGGATGATTTTCCCACCCAATAAAAAAAAAAAAAACGCTTAAAATGATCAAACTGCAATAATCAATGCAAGCATGCTCTCGCAAATTCTTCATAAGTACTGTTGTGGAAGAAGATAGTTGATGATTTATTTATTTATTTAATCCTTTATGCACAAATGTACAGCGGCGGACTTTTTGCCTGCCGGATGATGATGGTAGTTTTGGGATTCACTTAAGGCCCTATCCATTTGCTGAAATCTCTTTGAGTCGCGCGTAGAATACTACGCGCCGTCGATTCTGGACTGCTTTGACCAGACGGCCGGACAGCACCACCGCAATCCCGTGTTTGCAATGGCTGGGAATTGCCTTGCGACTTTCAACACCCGGAGCGTCCCTTGCAGCGACCGCTGAGGATGTCCTATCCCTCATAGTTTCAGCCACCTTCTTTGATCGTAGTGCTTCACTGAAGGAGGCTACTGGTTGTCATTTTCTCCACCAATCGCCCCCATAAGGACAAGGCGGCGCCGGCTCTCCGACCAAGCGGGACTGACTTCCACCGTATGCTCCATCGTATTCTCCGGGCAATTCGCACAATGGTGAGACCCGAGTGTTTCTTCCCGCTGAATTCGACACAGATACCTTCCGAAACACCCACAACCGGTGAGTCCTGCACAAAAAGAGGATGCCGTGACGCCTCTGTAGACACTTCTCAAAGACAGGCATTACCGCTGCGATTTGATTGTGGCGTGCTCACTGTGGCGAGGGGTTAAAATCATACAATGTTGTTTTACCAGAACATAAACCAGAAACATACATATGCCCATGCATACATATGCCTTTTCCCTTGGGGTAGGCAGAAATGACAACTGCTACGACCCATACATGCTCTTTCTATTCAGTGACGGTACCGTTTTATGTTAAAGTACAATAAATTATTGCAAGCACAGAGTGATTGTACAGTTTTACGAAGTTAACGCGGACGAAGTCGCGGGCAACAGCTAGTTTCAAATAAACATCCATCCATACAATGTTAGTAGTAATATAACTCAGCCTAATGTTACTACAATAATATGTCATTTAATAGCGTTTAATAGCACCGTTAAACGCAGCGTTGGAAGGCCTCCCACAAGGTGGACCGATTTATTATTTATTTATTTATCTTTATTCCAAAAAAGTAAGTAAATTATAAGATAAGCCCCACAAAACCGTTGTAATGGTTTGACTGTGGGGTCGGTGAGTCTCAGTGATGACCTAGTGAGAGTCACGGGAGTGCGGTGGATGCAGGATCGGTCGTTGTAGTGTCGCTTGGGGGAGGCCTATGTTCAATAGTGGACGTCTTTCGACTGAAATGATGATGATGATTTAATAGCGGTCTCTCAGGAGTAATTCGTCCTATGGGCAAAAATATTTGTGATGAATCATCATCATCATTTTTGCCAAAAGACGTCCACTGACATAGGCCTCCCCCAAGTGTCGCCACAATGAAGGGATTCATCCCCTTAGTTTGTTTTTTAGGTTATAAGAATGAGTATGAGAAGTAATTGTAATATGACACGATGTGGTTGACATATCCTTATTTGGACAAAAGCACGCAAATAAAATCCTGAATAAAAAAAAAACAATAAACAACTAATTTACTATTGAACTGTCCGTGCATTGATTCACCAGTTTATTTGGATAAGTGTATCTGGACTGTAAATTATGTAATAAATAGATAAATATAATTAACAATCGAATATTTCCAATGTTATGATTTAAACTAATTCATAATGTGATATATGATTAATGAATTTAGAATGTGTTTACTTATTGTTAGATGTGGTAGTAGAATAAAAGGCTATTTATTTATAAAACTCTAGCCCATATAAACTAAGAACAATCCTGTGTCTTGACTCGTGGGTGCGTTCACAAACATTTAAACTCACATACCCAAGACACCCAGACATGAAACAACTATCTGCAGATCATAAAAGTATTTATTCCGTGCGGGAATCGAACCCGCGATATGCAGCGTGCCAAACGATCGCTCAATCACTGGACCAACTGTGTCAATACAATATACAATGAAGCAATGGATTATATTAGAAAATTTATAGAATATAGATTTGTTTGGTGAATATCTTTATTATACAATTCTTCTGTACGTGTGTTTGTCACCTATCTCCTCATAAACGACTTGACCGATTGGTATGACATGTGTGTATATTCGAGTGGGTCTCTAGATGGTTTTAAAATACAATTGGACCCGGTAGGCGGCGCCGCAATTGTGTTCTAATTTTTTTTTTACAATAAACCAATTTTCAGAAATAGCGACGTCTGTCGGTACCGCTATTATTAGTATAAAATCTGGAAGTATTAAAAATTGAGCATAAAGTGAGCATAAGGAATCTATATCAACATTGTAACTGAAATAATTTACTTTCTTTCAAAAAAAAATTTCTTCGTGTCACAGTTTGCCTGTAATTGTATGCCAACGACCACGTGACTGAGTGTTGAGATGACGTCAGAACAAAGGAATCGGAGGTGTGGCCTACTCGAGGCGTTCGGCGCGAACGATACGATTGTAACTTGGCTAGGGGTCTGTTCTCTACAATAATAATATATCTATGCATAGTTTGAATACTGTGTCCTCATAAATAACTCTATCTATTAGCGAAAACCGCATTAAAATTCGTTTAGTATATCAATAGAACTACACTACAATTTATATAGGATGGTGCGTGTGACAGCTGTCAGATTCATACAATGTAGATACTTATATACCTTTTCTCTCATCATATAGATGCATTTTTTCATCCTAATCATGCTACCTAAAAACGACTTTAGCATATACCTACTACAGATCGATTTTGATGGCAAAGTGGTCAAGCAATTAGTTTCTCTACTAGGCACCGTGTCGCGGTTTCGTGAACGGCTCAAATATTTGTGTAGCCTACAATTTGATCCGTGTTTGGGTGTTTGTACAGCAATGTCCACCTGAGATTTGTGGCTATTAACATAAATATTATATGATTAGGTAGTCTTATTAAGTCACATATAACAAAGGGTGAGACTATTGCTGTCAACTGGGGATAAGCCCAGAATAATACGTCGGATATAACTGACAAACACTGTCTATCTGTCTGTCTGTCTGTCAAGACCCTTTATCTCGGGAACGCGTGGAGGTATCGAATTGAAATTAAAACCATATACTCAAGTCTGCAGTCCTTGAAGCTGTAAAAAAATGAAACTTCTGTGTTAAAGAAAAAAAGATACGGCTTTTATGTGGCAAAAAACGTAGACACTCTCAAAGGAATAAAAATTCATAGGGTACCTACCTCCCATTTGGGCACGCCATAATCATGGCGGTAAGTCCCCTCTTTGAGGAGTGGCTGGAAAGGCAACACGGCGTCCTTACCTTCCGCATGACGCTGGTCCTCACCGGACATCGTAAGTTCGGGGGGTTCCTACCGGATCCGTGCGGAAGAAACGCTCGGGTGTCACCATTGCGTAGTCCGCCCGGAAGACACGGTGAAACACACAGTAGAGGTGTGCCCCGCTTGGGCAAAGCAATCCTCTTGGGGGCAATCGGCAGCGGCGATCTCGCGCCGGGCCTTGGTACAGGCCATGGTCCGGAGCGAGGAGGAGTGGCAGGCGATCGCCTCCTTCTGCGAAGCAGTAATGCTAGCAAAGGAGGCGGCCGATTACGTGAGGCAACGGTCCTCACGCCCCAACCGCCGCCGAGACTCCAATCCCGATTTCCGGCCACCGTAGGCGAGGGCTTGCGGACGGCGAGCAATGGGTAGCTCGCCGTCCGCAAACCTCCGCAGAAAACCTCGCATTGATCTAGAATCCTGAAATTTGGCATGAAACAAGGCCTTATAGCGCAAGTATAGGGAAAACTCTGGAAACTGTATTGTCGTTACGACACAAAATAAACTTTTATTGCTTTTCGTAAAAATCTTCGTAACTCAATCGTGAATTAAACTGTTCAAAGGTAAGTTGTACGGAACCCTTAAGGCACGAGTACGACTCGCACTTGCTCGGTTTCTTTGTTATTGATATGTTTGCGTTTACCCATCTCGCCTGATGGTAAGCGATGATGTGGTCGACGATGGACCACGTTGCCTATAAGTAACCTATTCACTCTTGACTTAAAGACCCGCAGGTTGTAGCTATCAGGAAACACAGACTCCGGCAGGAGTTTCGACTTCTTAACTGTCCTCATCATCATCATCATTTCAACCGAAAGACGTCCACTATGGGATATAGGTCTCCTCCAAGGGTCTCCACAATGAATGGTCCTGTGCGTCTTGCACCCATCGAATTCCCGCGACCCTTACTAGGTCATCGGTCCACCTTGTAGGAGGCCTTCCAACGCTAAGTCTTCCGGTACAGGGTCGCCACTCCAGAACCTTTTGGCCCCAACAGCCATCTTTTGTGCGAGCAATGTGCCCTGCCCATTGCCACTTAAGTTTGGCGATTCTTCGTGCTATAACGGCAACCTTGGTTCTCTTGCTGATATCCTCATTCCTGATTCGATCACGCAAGGCAACTCCGAGTATAGCCCTTTCCATTGCCCTTTGGGTGACTTTAAGCCTTCTGATGAGGCCCATTGTGAGCGACCACGTTAGCTGTATGCACAATAAGTGTATTCCCAAAATGTTTCGTGGGTGCAGTTGGGATTGGACATCGACGTTATTGTCCACCAAGTACTGATGGCGCAACGTCGCAACAATCTAAATCTATTTACTAATACAAGATGCTAATGATTTAGATTGGTGTATGCAAATGTCATAGTTGAAATTCCTTCACTATTCTCGAACACAAACAAACTTGATTTTTATTAAAATGATAAATACGTCTCGACCATAACAAATTGATGATTCATTTCTAATTATGAATTAGCTAATATACCTAAGTAAATTAGAAATCTACATACACTCTATCTATTTTCCTCATCTGTTTTGTGAATTTTAATTTACCTCAATTTCAGTCTGTAATAATTTCACTCTACCGAATGATCTCAACGGAGCCAATTACGTAGGAGATATTATAGCACACAAGTGTGTGTACTCTAGCACACAGGTGCAAGCTCTGTTTTTTATTCTCATAGCCAGATAAGACGGCAATCTGACATGACCGGAGAGAGACGCTTTATGATTACGCGCTTTCCAAAGCACAGGCTAACCACCAACTTCCATACACCGGTCTGCTATTGAGAGATTTTTAATGGAAAATCTAATAATACTTTGCCCGACTCGGGAATCGGACCCAGGACAGGAATCGGGCTCAGCAGTCTCGCTTTATAACCTAATGGTCGCAAAGGTAGGTCTGGAAACTAACGAGGTAATTTTAGTAATTAAATAAAAGCATAATAATACAACACAATCATATCATCATCATCTTCCTGCACTTTTTTTTTCATTCTTGACAGGTTCGCGCTTGAACGCTGTCTCACCTGATGGAAAGCGACGATGCGGTCGACGATGGAACGCGCTTACCTAGAAGTAACCTATTCACTCTTGACTTAAAGATTCCCGGGTTGTAGCTATCAGGAAACACAGATCCCGGCAAGGAATTCCACTCCTTACGCACAATGAATGTGTTCCCAAAAGGTTTTGTGCGCATAGGTGGGATGTCCACCAAGTACCGGTGGCGCGTTGCCGCACGCCTGGTGGTCCGATAATGGAACTTATCCTGTTTTATTTGGTGTCGGCGTAACACGTTTTTTTCTTTCATTCTATGCTATCACCCGTCACGCCATCAAAAAAACAGGGAGTTATGTGTTTTTTTCATATACAACACAATATAACATACGTAAAACTCTCAGAAAGCCATGAAAATTGAAAACATGACAAATATCATCCGAGATAGATTCAAGACAGTTTATTTCATCGGATTTGTAAAATTGTCATAGTTTATTTCCTGTATTTTATCATTCCATGCATTTGGCTGGCCGCCACAGAGGTAAATATATCGCCACGTCGGTGATTCTTATTTATAGCATGTTAAGGTTCATAATGGACGGTGTAATGGCTTACATTGTAGGAAGTCAACACAAATAAGATTTATTGCCAAGTAGCGTTTGTATGTGGGTTTGCCTACGTTGATATGGGTAATGGGCGTCTTGAATTAAATTTGTTATATTTTATCAACTGCTAACGATGAATAGCCTAAGTTCTGATCTAGATTTAAAAATAAAGTACTAATATATTAGGTCCTTATGAAATAAGTGATTTTTAAAGAAGGGTTACTTTGAACTGTGATAATATCTTCGGATTGATTTAAAAGTATAAGTTTAAATAAAGTTTATATTAAAGGCACATACGTTGTTCTGTTTTCGTAACAAGTTTTTAATGTTTTTTTTTTTTTTGTATTTTCTATGGAGCTAATATTTTATCATCATCATTATCATTTGTGCCGAAAGATGTCCACTGCCAGACATAGGCCTCCCCAAGTGCCACCAGAATGACCGGTCTTGTACGTCTCACATTCATCGGATTCCCACAATCCTCACCAGGCACTAATACTGAATTATCCAAAAAATAAATAAATAAGTATGTTATATTTTTAATATTATAACGATCTATGCTACAATGTACTTTCAAAATAATTTTACCTGACGCGTCATTATTATTATGAAGTAATTTTTTCGAGTGATTAACAGTGGCTATTTTAATTACTCGCAAATTGATTTCAGGTAGACACTTATGTTACATTAGTGTAGTTTTGTGTCTTACGCGTGTAAACAGCTGGGAAAAATGTGAAATCATACAAACAGCTGCGATCTCGGTAAAATGAAGCTGAGAATTATATTGTAGTACTAGCTTCTGCCAGCGGTTTCGTCCGCGTGATTATAGGTTATTCCATACAAACTTCCAATCTTCCTTAGGGGTGGAGTTTCGTAAAATCCGTTCTTAGCCGATGTCTACAACCTATACGGAACTCATCTGCCAAGTTTTAAGTTTGTAGATGTTATAATTTCTGAGATTTTGTGATTAATCAGTGAGTGGTATTTAGCTTTTATATATATAGATTAACTATCTTAGCGATACTTTCAGATAAAGGCCTAGTAGTGGGAATATCATCATCATCATTTCAGCCGATAGAAGTCCACTGCTGGACATAGGCCTCCCCCAAATGTCGCCACAATGAGCGGTCCTGTGCGTCTCGCAACCATCGGTTTCCCGCAACCTTCACCAGGTCATCGGTCCACCTTGTAGGGGGCCTTCCAACACTGCGTCTTCCAGTACCTGGTCGTCACTCCAGAACCTTTCGTCCCCAAACGGCCATCTGTTCTGCGAGCAATGTGCCCTGCCTATTACCACTTAAGTTTGGCGATTCTTCATGCTATGTCGGCAACCTTGACAACATCATACCATTGATTAATATAAAAATAAGTACACTTAATAATATAGACATTCAAACTTCCAAGTCCTACTCTCTGGTATATTTTTAGTCTCTAAATAAATAATTAGTGACTTATAGTCTACCAAAGCGTCCACCTCTATCCGATGTTGCATTAATTAGTACTTGCATGTAGTTGGCTGGTATTTGTGGCGGCGATCGATTTGTCGGATACCTAATCTAGACAGGCTACATTAAATGTTCTGATTGCTATATTGCTGACGGTTTTATTATGATAGAATGAGAATGTAGTGTGTCGCAGCTTCTAAGAAGTATATCGTTTAGTTAATAAGTTTAGATGATGTTTTAGTGATACTGTTTAATATATAATGTCTCTATTTACTTTGTAGCGTGCCACATACAAACTTTTTTAGTGGAATTTTCAAAAGGACCTGTATGTACCCCACCAAAGCCACCCTGATGATCACCATTCGTACATGGAAGGACTCCCGTGATCTGTTAAGACCAATCTGAACCCTTTCTGTGCAACGCCAATACGGACATATCCCTAGAGAGACTGTAAAATTGTATCATCTGAGTTTTGTTGTACAAGCTCGGAAGTCCAAAGGTGCAATCGAAATCAGCTTCCAGTAGAATGTTCTAATTTATTTTCTACTTCTCTTTGTATGTGTGGGGACTTCATTATTTTTAGGACTCCGTACCTAAAAAGGAAAAAGCGGAACTCTTATAGGATCACGTAGTTCTTCTGTCTGTCAAAACCCTTTATCTCGGAAACACGTGGAGGTATAGATTTGAAAATAAAACCATACACTGAGATCTGCTGTCTCTTGAAGCTGTGACAAATTCAAACTTCTAAGTTAACGAAAAAAAAGATACGGCCTTCTATATATACGTGCATTTCGACACTTTAAAAGGAATCAAAATTCATGGAGTACTTTCCGTCGCTCCAGAATCCTCAAATTTGACATAAAGCAAGGTCATAGATATAGATATAGGAATAAATCTGAAAACAGAAAATTTGTTTTTACGTCACAAAAAAAAATGCTTTTTTTGCGATTCAAAAAATCTTCGAGCCTCCATTCGGAAATTGAACTATTCACATACTCGTATGTAGGTAAGTTTGTACGGAACACTCAGTGCGCGAGTCCGACTCGCACTTGCCCAGTTTTTATTATATTCTAGACTCTTGACTATTACCCACTTGTTAAAGCACCCGCCTCTCAAACATGACGTTGAGGGTTCGAAAGTGGGCAAGTACCAATGTGAATTTTCCAATTCATATTATAGATCTTTAAGTTTACCTCGGACATTACTGAGACCCTGTTCCTCGGAGAAAATGTAAAACCGTTGGTCACGGTTGTCATTCGTAGATAGATCTTTGATAATCGTTATGCCCCGTTTACACGTGGACCCAGTCTCGACCAATCGACATACTTTGCAATTGTGTAAATGGGGAAACCCCGTTGAAACAATGGCTATTGGCCGAGGCTGGGACCACATGTAAACGAGGCATTACTGGTAGACAGATACACAGTCAGGTAGAAAGAGACAGAAGAACTGGGTTATTGAGAATGTCTACAAGGCAGTCGCTCCATGTAAAACATGGGGTCGGCTTGTTGAGAATGGCTCTGATGATGACTCTATTACACTCTAACTCATCCAGGCTTAAAATTTACCAGTTTAGTTTGACTCAGGACCATGGTAGCGGCACCAAACCTTCAGGGCGCTTGTACATGCTAATAAATTTCACCGTGTCTGTAAGTGGCAGAAAGGAACAATTCATCATGCACACATCGGCAAGAAAATTGATCGTGGCACTCCCTCACCTCCCCGCCCCCCTACCACGACACCATAGCAACTTCGCGCGTCGTGTCTAGCGCAGACAAGATTTTATTATTGGTCAGCGCCAAAGCAGTGTACACAGTTCGTGTGTGAAAGAGAAACAACATGAATTCTTGCATAGGCCCGGCGACTTTTCTTAACGTGTACAAGCGGTTTCACGGTTTATCAGAGTTCCGAGGGTTTGCGTACGTTTCCGAGCCACGACCTCGCATTCCAGGATGACGTTGGCAGGAAAGTAGCTACTCCACCACGATCCAACTAGTGATAGGTTATTTTTTTAAGAACGGTCAATTTGAATTTATTTAAGTAGCTAAAAATAAAAAATAAAATCATTACCATTAAGACATTATGATCTTTAAAACAAATAGATACAAGATAATGCCAAATTGTAAATATCTAACTCAATAAAATAATGTCATTAATACCGTCGTCTTTTAAATTACGATCAATATTGGTCCAACATTTGAAGCCAAATGGCTTTGTTTATTATTTCAACTTGTGTATTAATTTTACATTGTGTACAATGTGCACACAATGTATTCCAATTGTTATGTGGTTATTTAATTTCTACATTAATTTTATTTAAATTAAAATCTTTGAACACTAATTTTCTATTCAGTCTAGCTGTTTTCAGGAAATGCGAAGTCATTCATTTATAAAAATATTTTTCATTAGGTGATGCCTGCGGCTCTGCCTGCGTTATCATCATCATTTCAACCGAAAGACGTCGACGTATCTCCACAAAGAACGCTCCTGTGTGTCTCGCATCCGTCGAAATCCCGTGACCCTCACCAAAGTAATCGGTCCACATTGTGAAAGTCCTTCCAACGCTGTGTCTTCCCTTGCGCGGTCGTCACTCCAGAACCTTTCAGCCTCATCGACTATCTGTTCTGCGAGCATGTGTTCTACCACTTAAGTTTGGTGATTCTTCGGGCTATGCCGACTACCTTGTTTTTCCTTTAGAAGTTATCAAAATTGACGCTAAAAAAACATACTCTTAAGATAAAAAAGTATCATATATGTACGTTTCCAGGACATGATCGACGTGTGTACGTAAACCTGAGTAAATTTCATCCAAATCCACTCTGCCGTTCGAGTGTGAAGAAGTAACAATCATACACACACACGCTCACATACTTTTGCTTTTATGTGATTTTTTAGATAGTTGTGTTGTTTGCTTATTTTATGTTAATATTAACAAATGAAAAATAAATTGAGTAAATAAAATCTATACTAATATTTCTTATGATGAATTAAAATTAACAAGATACACATTGCTCGTAGAACGGATGGTCGACGGGGCCAAAAATTCTAGAGTGGCGACCACGTGTCGGTGGACCGACGCGTGGTCGCGACTCTCACCAGGTAGTCGCGGGAATGCGGTGGATGCGAGACGCATAGGATCAGCCGTTGTGGAGACGCTTGGGGGAGGCCTATGTCCACTAGTAGACACTTTTCAGCTGAAATGATGATGTTGATGATGAAAATTAGCAAGTTTGTGTTTCTCTGAAAGTAAATAACCGATTCTGAAAATCTTTTCACTAGAATATAGCTACACTATCTCTGAGTGCAATAGAATACATATATTCTACTTACTCATAAGCAAAGCCACTGGCAGAAGCTAGTTTTCTAAAAAATATCGAGGTCCTATAAATATTGTCAACCGTGATTTTCTTTATATTTGCATCAAAAACACATAATTATGTTACTATGTAAATAATATTAGCATGTCATTATGTAAACATTATTTCAATGATTCAATCGTCATTAACTTGATGCATTTAAAACGGTATTGTCAACATAGCTAGAATAGTAATTTCTTCCTGTTTTGTATGAAATTCATAATTATAAACGAGTATTGTAACGGTAAAACATCGTGAGGAAACCGGCTTGTCCTAGAACCAAAAATTCGAAGACGTGACATCCACCAACCCGCAATGGGCCCGCGTGGTGGATTACGGCCCATTCTCTCTCCTTGAGAGGAGGCCTGAATCCCAACAGTGGGAACATTATAAGGCCGACTATTCTATTGTAAGGGTACAATAATATATATTTTTTGCAACCCTCTTTGTGTTAGCTGCCTACGAACAGTCATCATTATCTTCCTGTCCTTGTCCCATCTTATTTGAGGTCGGCGCAATTTGTTTTTTTCTTTCATTCTATCCTGTCAACCGTCATGCTATCACTAACTTCCTATTCTTTCATATCACTCTTCACACAATCCATCCATCTTTTCTTTGGCCATCCTGTCCCTCTCCACGCATGCACATGTATACTCATAACTCTTTTAGTAACATGCGTTTCATCTCTCCTCTTTACATGACCATGGCAAGACAAACGATTCCCCTTCAACTTTTCAGTCACTGGCGCCACTTTCAAACTTTCTCTAATATACTAATTTCTCACTTTATCCATTTTTGTTGCACCACACATCCACTTCAATATTCTCACCTCCGCTAGATGCAATCTTTTTTCCGCCTGCCACTCCTCTTCGCTCCGGACCATGTCCTGTACTCAAGCCCGGCGCGAGGGATCGCCGCCGCCGATCGCCCCCGCGAGGATACGGCGGTGCTCTGCCTAAGCGGAGCTCACCTCTACCGTGTGCTCCATCGTGTCTTCCGGGTGGTCCACACAGTGACGACACACAGGCTTTGCTTCCGTATGAATCCGGTGCAGGAACTTCCCAAACTTACTGTATTCGGTGAGAACCTGCGTCAGCCGGAAGGTGAGGACGCCGTAAGGTCTTTCCAAACACGCTTCAAAGAGGAGACTTACCGCCATAATTGTGGCGTGCCCAACTTTGTACGGGTGTTAGAAATAATCGAAATTCTCTCAGCTTTAACACTTTCTACTATAATATACACATACTAGCTTCTGCCAGCAGGTTCGCTCGCATGAAAGTAGATTTCTTCACAGAAACATCCTCATTTCATCCCTTAAAAGTAGGATTTCCAAAAATCTTTTCTTAGTGCTCGCTTACGTCATAAAAAGAAGCATTAAGCAAAATTTCGCGTTCCTAGGTCGTGTAGTTTCGGCTGTGCGTTGATATATCAGTCAGTCAGTATCTCCTTTTATATATATTGGTTTGAGTAATGCAAATGCATTATACATGTAAACCTTCCTCATTAAACACTCTATCCAGCAGTGAAAAGCGCATGAAAATCTGTTCAGTAGTTTAGGAGTCAGATTGATGATGATGAGATTTCAGACAGACGTGGTGGGGGACTTTGTTTTACAGAAGAACTTATTTGATGATTAACTGCTAACAGCGGCTTCACTAGCGTGGAAATATAAAATGATCCCAAGGGAACATATTCCCAGAATAAAAAGTTTATTATATTAATGAGATGTAACACCTCAAAAGAAGGGCTTATAAAGCGACGATAGACATACAAAGTGATTGATCGCAACTGTGTAATACAATTTTCTTTCTAGGAAAACTTAATTACTTGCAAAGTTACAATAAAAAAAAGTCACAAGTTAATAAAATCGAAGTTTTCTCAGCAAACTGCAAACAGCACGTGTTCCCCAGCAAACAATAAAAGAACAAAATAATTGCTTCGTGTATTTGCTCACAAGGTTTGTACAAATAATTCGTGTTAGAAAATGATTGCAATATTTTTACAGGTTGCCTCTCTCTGCTCATAACCCTTCTGTATATTTATTCAGGACTAAGGGTTTCTCAACATTCGGTACGTAAAAATATTTGACTGTTGAGGCCGCTAAATATTATTTGGACCTCACTTAATGGTCGTTAAGTTCATCATTTATTTTGAAGAGCGTTGTGTGAACCAGTTTCAGCAATTTTTTCCTGTTAACGTGGTTTTGAAAATTAACAATTCACAACGTATAGTGTTTGTATACTTGTCTCGAGTGCATAGGCTGCGATTTTTGACCCCCCTAGCCAAGTTACAACCGTTTCATGTCGAATTTCGTTCTCTAATCGGTAACGCCTCGGTGTCAGCAATTGTAGAAAACGATAAGTTGGTAGCCATGTTGACGCGCCTGAGTCGGCCGCTCGTTCTACAATAACAAAGGATCTAGCGTTGAACATTGTAGAAATGATAACAATTCATTCTAATATTTTGAACGATGTGAACTTGGCTATGAATTTTTCAATCGTTGGTTCTGACCACATGACTTACCGTTGAAATGATGTCATTCCCATACATTTGATTAGTTTTCGACAAACGTTAACGACTGCAGATTATCAACTTGGGGTGTTTAGCTGCTAGTGTCATATCGAGCCAATGTGTTTATCCCCTGTTCTAGTGTACTACAATAAGCATCTCTTAGAACTTTATTAATAACTTATTTGCTATTCTATTCTATTCTGTGAAGATGTATAAGCCTTTAGTGTGGAATGCTACTTCTGTCAATACTCTTGGATCATCCTATATACCTGTAGCGACATCTATGGCATCACATAAAAAATAATCCTGCATCGCGAAATCAAAGTTCTCTGCGCGATTTAAATATATACGACAGCCCAAAATTATCTATAGGGCAGTTGCCCACCAGACATAACACCCGTCTAGTCGGAGGATCCTACCTTTTCAACGGAGGTTTGTGGGACTTTACCTCCAAATACCTAAACCGTTATCTAACTTTCCTTTTTATAACCTTTACAGTAATAAGTTTAGATAGTTAAGTATTCTGTACCTAATTATTCAATATGAATTTAGTTAAATATCATGACGTTAAATAAGCTCTACCTTATAGATTGAATCTAAATTTTAGCAACTTTATTCAAATCTCTGAATCATTTTACACCTACAAAGTCAATATTTAATGCAAATCCTTTTATAAGTAAATTTTCTAGTCAGCTGCTTCAGAAGTTTTCAACAATTTGAAGATTTTGACGAAATCGATTGTCCTTCCTACGTAATTGTTTTTTAGACTGTCTTCTTGAAACTCTAATACAATTTTTTTTTTACTTTTTATTCTAAATCAAAATAATAACATCATATTAAAGGTTTTCTTTGGATTTTGTTTTCTCTGTAATATCGCCATTTTTATAACATAATTAAGGCGATACAAATCTTTTGAAAAATGGTTTCATAATTTTAGCCGAAAGACGTCCACTGTTGGATATAGGTCCTTGCTAAGTGCCACCATGTCTACGGGTCTTGTGAGTCCCGCTACGCTCATTAGGTTATAGGTTTACCTTGTAGGATTTCCTCTTGAACGCCTGCATCTTCCGGTGCGCAGTGGCAATTTCAGAAACTTCCAGCCCCATTGACTACCAGCCCTCCTAGCCAAGTTGTCCAAGTGACGTCATCTCAACGCTCAGTCACGTGGTCAGAACAAAGGAATAGGAGGCCTGGCCGACTCGAGGCCATCAACGAAAAGAGAATTGAAACGAAACGGTTGTAACTTGGCTAGGGGGGCAGTTCTGCGAGCAATTTACTCTGCAAGTGGACAGCTTGCTCTGCTCTGCTCGCAGAACTGCCCCCTTGCTGCTCTTAAGTTTGACGGCTCTCGGGCTATGACGCTAAAATTGGTTCTCTTGCGGATATCTTCCGATTCGATCACTTAAGGAAACTCCGAGCATAACCCTCTCCAATGCTTTTTAGGGACTATGAGTCATGTGCGTATGTCACCTGTTGTGAGCCAGTTACTTTGTTTTATGTGAACGGAATAATTAAAATTAAATTGATTGACCGATGTTTTTTTGTATATTATTAAATTATTTATTAATTCTAATAATTTGCAGTATTAATTCTATTGATAAATTAATAGTATTGATAAATTAATTGATTGATTGATAAAAAATTCTATTGATAAATTAATAGTTTTTTTTTGTACTGTAATTGCTAGAAGTAAAATTTAATCGTCTATATGTCTACATGTACATAAATCTAATTAAATAAATAAGTAATAATAAAACTGGCAACACACACTGGTCAGTTTTTTTTTCTCAATATAACTGCAAAAAGGAAATTACTATTCCAAAAGATAACATAACATTAATGACCGCTAATTACCATGGTGTACATTATAATCTGTAGTTATAACAAGCCCGCCGTGGGTGTGAGAAACAAATATAGGGTTTTGTGTAAATATATATGAGTTATGAAGCTTCTCATTAGGAGGTTTAGTGGTTCAAGGACTTGGGTAATATTTCACAGGTAAAGAAGTAATGTAGTTTTTCTTTTTTAGATGAGGGGAAATCACCTAATAATACTTGTAATAATAAACATTTTATTTTCAAGCATCAGAGGCTCATAGAAATCAATATACTTGATTTGTTTGTCTTTCTTGGCTTTCACGAGGTTCTCGTCATGTGGAACGGATATATCAACAATCATTGCACGCCTCTCTCTTCGGTCCACCACCACTTTATCAGGCTTATTGGCTACATTAGTCCTGTTAGTGATGATGGACCGATCCTAGTACAGTGTGATATCGTTCCACAAGAGAGTACTTCAGTGCAAGTTGCTGTCCTGGCTACAAGGTTGTGTCTATGCAAGTAATACACTAATACATATCATAAAAAAAAACTTATTTAACTTTAATTATACACGTAATGAGGTCGGCGTCGTGTTGCGCTGCGTGGTATCGCATAACCGTCCTCGCAAACGTCGGTATACGACACCTTTCAACCAGAAGTCCTCTTTTAAGTAGGTCTGTAGCTGTTGGGTTGGAACTCATACCACAAACGACTTGAAGTTGACGTCGTGGCACTCTTCGACTTTACGACCTTCAGAGTCCAGTTCGTCTTCAATTTTAAATAGTCCACGACTTCCTCAACCTTCGTGTAGTGATGCAGGCGCTGCGTCGTAGGCACAGCAGGACATCTCCTGCCCTTGGGCGGTGCGAGAGGGCGTGTCAGACTTTTACTGATTAAAACCGACTCCTGTTCCTTCTTAGCCGAGACGGGTTTGTTACTTTAAATGTTAAAGGTGAAGCTATGAACCAATGATACTAAAATTCAAAACTATAATAATCTACTAAGGTCACGGGGCCAGCTTACGGATCAAGTTTAACTTGGGTATAGAACAAATAAAAACATACATAATTAAAATTATTGAAATACGCACTTTGAACCCATACTTTTCTGTTATATTACTATTTCACTACTAGATAATGGCCATCTCTATATCTTTTCAAGCCTCTCTGTGTTGCCATTTCACCACCTTTGCAACAGTCTTGCGGATGGCGAGCATTGGGTAGCTCGCCGTCCGGCCGTCCAGTAAGCGTCCGGACCGAGCCCGAATCGTTGACGGCGCGTGAACCCCGGGGTCCCGAAACGAAGGAAAAAAAGGACCATAGGAGTAGGTTTTACTCAGTAAAAGTCTGACACGCCCTCTAGTCTCTTCCGCCTAAGAGGGGTAGAAGTCATTGGATGATTTCCCACCAAAATAAACCTTCACAACAGTCACCCTCAATTGTGATGACCCTGAGGCGTTCAAAGAGAATCTATCGGCTGCTCTCGCCCGCTTATACCTTGTCTGCAATATCTATTCAGTTCTAAAAACCTATTCATCATTTCAACCGAAAGACATCTAGTCTTCTGTTGGATATAGGCCTTTCTCAAGTGTCCCAAGTGATCAAATAGACCTGTGGGTCTCACATTCATCGGATGTTGTATTTGGTTGAACCAACTGAACTGGTCTGTCCTGTTGGTCTAGTGGTTAGTGTCCCTTACTGCTATGCCAGAGGACATGGGTTCGATACCCACCCAGGAAAAATGTTTGTGTGATGAGCACGATCATTTGTTCTGTGTCTGGGTGTAATTTATTTAAATATGTATTTTAATATAATTATGTTTATCAGTTGTACTCATAACACAAGCTCTGCTTAGCTTGGAGCTAGACGGCGTTGTGTGATAGTTGTGGAATATTATTATTATTATTAAAGTTTAAATATTTTTGGATGTATGCGTAACAGGGTGTAAAATATCGAAAACTTCCGTTAAAAAGGGAGGTTCCTCCAATCAGACGGGTTTTATGTCTGGTTTGGGCCTGCCTGCCTGTTGCCTGCCTGTTTGGTACTGCCCGATAGATGATTTCGGTCTGTTGTATATGTTCAAATCGCACGGAGATCTCTAATTCCGCGAAACAAGATTTCGTAGGATAGTTCTTATGTGACGCCATAGATGTCGCTACATATTACTTAGCTCGCTATCCGCCCGTCCGGTAACCGTCCGGACCGAGCTAAAGTCGTCAACGGCGCATACTGTTCCACGCGCACCTCAAGGAGATGTCAGCAAACTGTAGGGTCAGCAGAGTCGAAGCCTACTGGGGCCAAAGATCTCCTTCTGAAAGAAATACTCGGCCCTAGTATGAAAGGCAACGAAGGAACAGGAGTGGGTTTTTAGTCAGTAAAAGTCTGACACAAACTCTCGCTCCACCCAAGAGCAGGGATGTCATTGGATGATATTCCTACCGAAAAAAAAAAGAAAAGATGAAAAGCACCTTCGTTTATCACCCATCTGTGTAAAAACAAAGAACATTACCGAACACAACAAACATCAACTATTTTGACAACTGTTCCATTAACAGAGGACAAATAAAAGAAATTCACAAACAATAAAGAACTTTAAAATGGCATATTTTTGTTAGATCAGACACCGATGAGACCCATTGTTCTAAATTGAAAACAAAAATGTCTTGTGAGGATTCTAAACAAGAAGGGTGAAGATATGGTTTCTCAACTGGTTTTCTTTAAGATTTTGCAAATAAATATTAAAATACTTTTACACTTCAAATGTTTCTTTAATTTAAGCTAGACGTAACCGATGTTTGTTAACTGACTACCCTGAGAAGAAACAAAGAAACAAACTCAGAGATCAAAGTCTCTTTTAAAGTCCTTACAACAAATATGTAATGATCAAATTATATGAGCACCATGTAGATTAGTGTCTGAGGTGGTCTTTTGAAAAAAGAACCACACTGATTTGAGTAGACCTGTCCAGTCAGTGCAAGCGTCGTGTAGCTCAAATCTGAACTAGTAAGAAACTCAACAATTCGACCAACAATACCAAAGAGTGTCAAGAGTGGATAGGTTACTTCTAGGTAAGCGCGTTCCATCGTCAACCGCATCGTCGCTTTCCATCAGGTGAGATGGCGGTCAAGCGCGAACCTATCGAGAATAAAAAAAAAGAACCTTTAGGTCGCTTTAAGTAGGTACTTAAACTGCCAGACAAACATCAATATTATCCTAAGAAAAAAAAAACGATCCACATAGTGCCCACATTTACAATAAAATAATCCTATTTACTGGAAACTGTAAAGATTTTGAAACACTGTTTTAATAGATTTTCTGTGAAGAATCTCAGAAAATCAGGTACAACACTTACTTAGGATTAAGTACTTACTATAGTATCAAGATTCTTAAGTTTGGCGATTCTTAGGACTATGTCAGCAACAGTGAGCTAATTAATACACCTACAAACTGAAAAATATAAAACTTGAAAAACAAAACCAAAAACACCGACGTCCGATTTTTTTTGTGTTTTTTTACCCAACTGCAAGAAGGGAATTTTTGCCTCATTAAAATAATCTAAACTAAAATTATTCCATCTAATATGGGTCCCGACTGTTGCAGTCAACAGAATATATTATATTAGAATTTATTTTTTGTTTCATTACATATGTTTAAATTAATGCAATTAAATTGGTTTCTACGCTATTGGACTGAACTTGTTTTTTTCTTTTCAGTTTTTATTTAAAGTTAATTTTTACGCAGTCGGTTTTTTATTTTTTTAGTTATATTTCTACTCGCTTAAGGCTCACTTAGTTTAATTTTGATTTTTACTTGGTTGGCAAAACAAAAGTGAGATAGATATACTAGTAGAATTGACTTAATTCATCTCATTTTGACAGCTATCATTAATTTATTGCCCCAGTGTCCTCAGGTGCGCCGTCTGTTCTTATAACTTCATGCAATTAATTCTCACTGTCTTGTCTATGTGCAAAGTGTGTGAAGAGCAAATAAAGCGTTGTTATAAATTACTTACCTTACATGCACTGAGAACGTCCTTTACTCTTGGAAACTCGACATAACTTAAAATTTAAGTGTTTTTAATCAATTTTATCTTCTTCGTTTGGCTAAAAATACTACCAGAGAAAGAAAGTGGCGGTGGACAGGGTACATAGCTCGCAGAACAGATGGTCGATGGGGATGAAAGGTTCTGGTGTGGCGACCACGTACCGGAAGACACAGCGTTGGAAGGCCTCGCACATGGTAGACCGATGACCTGGTAAGGGTTGTAGGAATCCGATGGATGCGAGACGCACAGGACAGGTCATTATGGCGACATTTGGGGGAGGCCTATGTTCAACAGTGGACGTCTTTCGGCTGAAATGATGACTACCAAAGACAGTTTGTGAAGTTTAGAAAGTGGTTTCTCATCTTTTATTTCGTCCAAGTGCCCAACCTAAGAACAATTTAAAATTACGTTAAGTCATTATATTATTGGTAGTTGCTGTTCCGGGTCTAGTTTTTGAAGAGGGAATTTTGCGATGAGTATCCATTAAATAAAATTTTTGGTCAACAACTGTAAAATGAATCATAATGAGGTATTTAAAACTGCTGTAAAAGAAACAATGGATGTAATTTTTTTCATAAATCACACTAATAATATTATAAAGATATATTTATAATATATTAATGATAAAATTTCATCCAAGTTCGGGCAGACCATATCCTGCTCTTTTTTATCATGATGTCCTTTTTGCCTTTGTCCCGTATTATTTAGGGCGGGCGCAACACGTTTTTTTTCTTCCTTTCTGTCGTGTCACTCTTCATGTCATTACTACCTCTCTTTTCTTTTATATCACTCTTCACACGTTCTATACATCTTTTTTTTGGCCGTTTGGAATCCCTTTCTCTGTCCATCCGTCGACATGTATACTCATAACTCTTTCCTGCTACTTTTTATCCTGGGTAATAATATCTTTCCAAGACATAATTTTCTACTTTGTGAGTTCTCTTAGTAATTATAACGTCAGCTAAACTTTAAATCATTAATACATGAAAGTGCAGTGTAGCTTCAGCGTTCTCAACGCAGTGGTGGCGTTAGAAATAATTAGAAGTGTATAAACGCTTTGAGACTTTAGCTGTTAAAAGTTCCTCTGCATAAAGGATCTATACAGGGAGATAGATTACAAGCTCTGAGGTATTATCATACACTTTGTTTCTTGGTACAGTTTTTCCTTGTACATGTCGTTAGAGTTTTTCCACGGCTTTGCTAGTATTGTTTATATCTTGTTATTTTCCGTGTTCTACACTATATCAGTGTTAAATTTTATTTCGATCGGTTCAGAGGATTTGACGGGAATACGTTGCGAATAGATAGAGTTCTTTTTTTATTTGAGGTAGGAAATAGTCAAATAACTTCTTGCAGATACTAGCCATAGATAGAGTTACACAATATAACAATAACAATAACCCAACAATCTTCTGAAAATCATATACTTACCTACACTCAGAAAAATAAATTCGATTTTTAAAATTTAAAATTATTTTATTATATTTTTATTATTTTAAATATTTGTAAGCAGTCATTTAATTGAATCGAATTATTTGTCAGGGATGCGATATATGTATATACCAAATTATACAAACAGTTCCAGGATTTTTCAAAAGAGTTACACACGATCCGGTTTACCATCAAGTTTGCAACTCGCTCGAAGCAGCGTCTGGTAAACTTGACGGTGTGCTGCTATCAGTATATATAACAAGTTTACTGGGTATATGAGCAAAATACATGGCGTTAGTTGGCTCTAAACTTTACGAACAATTTCAGATATTTTTCTGATAAATACCTATCAATATAGAAAGTACGAAATTTTAAACACCTACTATAACTATTTTATGATATACAATAAAGAGTGTATCTGTGTATTTTATATTCGAAATAATGAAAGTTATCATAGTGAGGAAGCCTTCATGTCTTAGAACCATTTAAATATTTATGAGATATCCACTAACCCGCAGTAGGCATACGTACTGGATTATGGGCCTTTATTTTTCACTGATAGGATATATCTGTTTCATAGCAGTGTTGTAGGATGATTGTACTGTGATTTATTTTATACTTCAATTATATAGGAGTTAAAGAGGCAGCGTCACTACCACATTTTTTATTATTATTGATAGGCTCGCGTTTGATCACTATCTCACCTGATGGTAAGCGTTAATGTAGCTGAGGATAAAGCATGGTTGCCTAGTTGACTTAAAGATCCCTAAGTTACATGTGACCTACAAAAGTGGAACTGACGACACAAAACCTATATCGCGCGATCAAAGGTATCCGCACTTCTTCCATCTGTACAACAGATCTACAACTTTCCAGTAGTTGCCCACCAAACACATCATCTGTCTGGTTGGAGGAACCTTCCTTTTTAATGGAGGTTGCGAGACTTTACACCTAGTTTTGCAAACCTCTATAGATGGCTGACCATCAATATCTTGAAACCTATATTCCCGGTCGATGAGCTATACTTCTGCTATACTTCTTTCCAAAGGACTGGCTCAATATTGCAGAAGACCGGGAAAAGTGGACGGAGGGATAAGAATAATTTTCTCTGCAGTAGGAGAGGAAAGTCTTAAAATAACAATAAAATGGCATCTTGAAAATGGAGTATAAACAAAACTTTGAATGGAATTATTTCGAACAACTTAACGACACGAACTTTACTGGTATCTTGGGTTTATATTTACCTTATCACTTAATAAACAACACTGGCAGCAGGCCCTCTAAATCAGTGCTTTCCAACCTTTTTTTGGCCGGGGACCACTTTGGACTCTTTTTTCGTTAGCAGAGACAAATAATCTTGAATAAACTTTGACTATGACTATGTTAATCTGAAGGGAAGGACAGTGGTGCCCCAATGGTAATGGTCTCGACTTTCGAGTAAAAGGTTGCGGGTTCCAACCTAGTCAGGCGCATTGTTTTGTGTAATTTATTTCATTACCACTGCTCTCAAAACGGTGAAGGAAAACATAATAGTGAGGAAGTCGGCATATTCTAGAACCAAAAAACCGAAGACATGTGACATCTACCAACCCGTATTGGACACGCGCTGTGGATTACTGTCCATTCCCTCTTCTTGAGATGGAGACCCAGCAGTGAAATAATTTTTGTTTTTATTAAAATGTAGTTAATCTAAAAAACAAACTTTAGGATTTTTTTAAAATCAAAAGTTACGAGCACTAACACAGAAAACACAATATTTCTGCTCGAAACTTAAAATCAGTTGGCATTAATGTTACTTTTCACTTGAAAAGTTTGGCCTTTTTATCCCCATATTTTAGCTATTGTAGACTGACAGTGGTCCACAAATCACAGCTTGGGAAACACTGCTCTAAATCAAGGAAGGAGACAACATTATTAATTTCGGGATTGTACAAATTTATCTTAAATCTACCGATCTGAGTTCGAATGCAAATTTATCATCAAACTTTATTTGTTTGTTTATTCATCTGATGACCGTTGAGTGATGGAAGCTTCTGTTGTTTGATTATACTGGGTTATTTTCGGTTTTCTTTTTATTTTGAAAGATAGCTTTGTTGCTGAACATGTGCACGAATCTATTACCTACTTAAACATATTTTTCAACACACTCGAAAACTCGCTCCTATTAGTACTGTTTCTAGGAAAGAAATTTTCTGTTTTTGCACTAGTGCGTAAAAGTGCGTCTGCTCACCCCTGTTACAACAGATTGTAATTATCACATCAAGCTGATCACTAAGCGACCCCCACGAGTCGAGTGTCAACCCCCGTTTATATAGTTTTTAACCGACTTCCAAAAGGAGGAGTTTCTATGTTCGGCCGAATGTATTTTTTTTTCTTAATGTATGTTCACCGATTTCTCGGTCAGGGTTTAAAAATATATTTTTTTGATTGATAGGTTATGCTTCCAAGTTGGTCCTATAGAAATATTCTTACGATCTGATGATGAACTTCGAATATGTGGAACAGAACTCCTCATAGGATCACAGCAGAACAGACCGTCGTAACAAGTAAAATTGCTTTGTCTATACGTGTAGTCTGTGACTGACTGAAAGATGTCTCTCTTGTCATCTCTTTTTCCGTCCTGCTCCTATTAACTGGTGTTGGGTTTTCTCACAATTCTACACTACACTAAAAGTGGCTTGGGTTGTAGATTTTGGCAATTGGGCGTTCTCTCTCAATGTTAGACCAGATTAATGACGGGTGGACTCTCTTTTGTTCGTGTAAATTGAGGGCTGTTTCTACCACATGTTCTTCGCTACGCTTCATTACATATTTATAGATAAATATAATTCTTATAAATAAAAAAATATTTCTCATTATAATTAGATTTGTATTCCTTTTTTCTTTCAATCTTGCAATACTACTGGGTGATAAGACAGATTGTACAGACAAGATAACTGTTCCTTCATAAATTATAGCTTGTGTATTAACCTAACCTAACCTAAGATATAAGATATCCTGTTAGCAAATTTCATCTAAAGCTATTCAGCCGTTTGAGTGTGAAGAAGTAACAACAAACACAACTTTCGCCTTTACATTATTACTGGGATTTTCACCGTGACCCATAAAACATGTTCTCTAAGATGTCGCTACCTTTCACCCTTACTAATGACACCTCTGTACCCACATTGTGGATTAACATAACGTAATACAGCACAGGGGTCAATTCATGACGTGAAAAATGTCGGGCATGTGAGCGAGAAACTGGGATGGAGCTAAAACATCATAATAGGGGTTAAATTATAAAATTGCCGTTTTTTAAAACGGGTTGCTTTGAAGTGTTGTATCTTTGGATTGACTTGGAATTATAAGTTCAAATAAACTTTATAATAAAGGTACGTTATTCTTTTTCCGTAAAGCAACCTGTTTTAAAAACGACAATTTCATACTTTAACCCTTTTTTTTCGGTTGGTATATCATATTATGACACCCCGCGCTCTTGGGCGGAGCGCGAAATAGTGTCAGACTTTTACTGAATAAAATATATGGCTCCATTCCTTTAACAGTTCAGTTTAGCTCGTCAAATGAATCGCGTTGAGAGCTCGTAGTGGGGCCTCAGGGCCACACACATATATCGCTCAAACAATTAGTCTTTGCCAATTACTTAGTAATACGACACATTTGTAAGGTGACGTGGCATTTCAGACTCAACTGTACCTATACAATGACATGCCAATGCTATCGTCAATCCACTGTGAAAAAAGGATAGTGCTAATCATCCTGTACCGCACTATCTCTCTCGCACAGTGAAACCATGATGGATATAAGATATAGTCCCTGAACTGTAACCCCCGGGGGTCGGATCGACTGACAGTTAGTAACATGCTCATCAAATTGTCGCTAGATACTTTGATATTTGATGATTTGATACGAGGGCTTTGAAGGTCATAGGGTGAAAGTTCTGTGTGTCTGATCCAACGTTTGAAGTCTTATTTCTTCTGTACTTTCCATCGGTAACTTTTTTAAGAATAGGCTTCGTCTACTTTTGGGTAGTAGCAGTGAGCAGGCCACATAGCTCGCAGAACAGACGACCGTTGGGGCCGAAAGGTCCTGGAGTGACATTCACGTACCGGAAGATGCAGTGTTGGCAAGCTTCCCAAGGTGGACCAATGATCTGGTGAGGGTGAAACCGATGGTTGCGAGACATGCAGGACCGCTCATTGTGGCGGCACTTGGGGGAGGACTACATCCAAAAATTGACGTCTTTTAGCTGAAATGATGATTATGATGATGACTTTTGGGTGGTACTTCGTCAAATAACTTTCCAACTATATATTTTTTTCTTTTTTAATGACCCTGTATTTTGACCATGCCATCTCTAGTCACTACAATATTGTTGTATTTTTTTTGTAAAGTTTTTTATTTTACGTTTTTTGGTTATGGTACCACCACTAAACAGTACTTCTTAACCAAACTTAAATTCCTTATAGCCAGAGTGCATCTCATGACAATTCTAATAATCCCAAACACGGTTAGATTACATTAATTTATTACAGAGTTAGTTAGTCATCGAATAAACTTAAAAACAAAGCAATTTTACTTGTTACGACGGTTCTGCTGTGATTCTATGAGGAGTTCGGTTCCATATCTTTAAAGTTCATGATCAGATCATATCAATATTTCTATGAGACCAACTCGGAATGTAACCTTTGAATCAAAAAAATATTTTCTAATTCAGTCCACAATAATAATTGACTGAGAAATGGGTGAACATACATAAAAAAATGAATACATTCAGCCGACCCTAGAACCTCCTCCTTTTCCTCAAACACCTCCTCCTTTTTGAAGTCAATTATAAACGGTAAACCAACGTTGTTTTGTACGGTAACTTTTCCGACTTTTTATTAAATGACGTAAATATAAATAGAAATCTAAAAATAAGCATACAAAAAAGATTATTAAGTGGGTAGTATTAAATATTAGTAAGTCTGTCATGTTGTTTGTATATTTGCAGCGTCATAATTACTGTGCAATTAATTATTAAGTAGGTGTGGCGATTCTTAGAATGAATTTTAATTATTGTCTTGTCGATAACGCTTCGTCACAACCAATTACGTTGAAAAGAAATAAAGGTAAGATGTAACATGAAAAGATTTTTCATACTTCAATCCCAGAACAAACTACATGGGAATACGTGCATTGACATAGATGGTAAATATTGACCCAAATTGATCACCTGCGGAAGCGTTCGGCAATCTTCGCGAGTAGTCGTTTTTTTTGGACCAAGCCAGGTTAATACGGAAAGTATATCGGTACCGGAACACTTCCCAGTATCGGTTATATGAAATTTCAGTTAATATAAAAACGCACGGCAAATTTTATAAATATTCAAACAATTACATACTTACATTTAGTTTACATAAATAAAATGCGATACATTCACTACACAGTCGAATCGCATGGGGTAAGGTCCATACAGCCAATATTACACCAAAATTTGAATAAAGAATTCAAGATAATTATCAAATTTTGAAACAAAAAACTTTATATTAGACAAAGTAAAGTTCTAATTACATTGCAACCCGTACTTTTAATGGCCTTTTTAATATAAATTGTCATTTAAAAATTAAATCATTATTCATAAAACTTCATTAATGCTAAGTCTATAATACTTCATGGCGATGATTGTACTAAAATTATTTCGAATTATTATTTTAAATAGAGATTATGATGATTAATAATATAATTATTATTTATCTATAAACTCTATGTATTTAGAAATATATAAGTATATAATAATATAATATAATATTCCACAACTATCACACAACGCTGTCTAGTCCCAAAATAAGCAGGGCTTGTGTTATGAGTACTAGACAACTGATAAACATTTTTATACATATTATAGATAAATTACACCCAGACACAGAACAAATGATCGTGCTCATCCCACAATCATTTGTCCTTGGTGGGAATCGAACCCATTAACTTCGGCATAGCAGTCAAAGCCACTAGACCAACAGACCAGTCAAAGTATGCCTATTAGTTGTCTAGTACTCACAGCACAAGCTCTGCTTAGCTTGGGATTAGACGGCGTTGGGTGATAGTTGTGGAATATTATATTATTATATTCCATTTATTAAATTACTTACACATATTAATTACATTTTTAAATATTTCTTAAAAAAAATAAATTAAAAAAACATTTAAAAATATAAAAAATAGTAGCCCACCGGCATCGGGAACAGGGTCCAAGCTACCGGTGGTCAGGGCTCCTGAGAGAGGAATCTCCGAACAATACGCGCCGTGTCCAGGAGTACTGCCTTCTGAATCAAGCCCTTGATCCAACTGCCTAACGAGAGCCTCTTCAGATGTTGGTCGAGGCTCTTGGAAATTAAGCCATTGGCCGTCACGACTATCGGCACAATGATTGCTCTATCCACTTCCCACATGTCGACAACCTCGCGAGCTAATTCAAGATACTTAGTTTGCTTATCTTTCTCAGCTTTCACGAGGTTCTCGTCATGAGGGACCGCTATATCAACAATCATTGTGCGACGCTCTAGTCGATCTACCACCACTATATCAGGTTTATTGGCAACAATAGTCCTGTCAGTGATGATAGATCGATCCCAATATAACGTGATATTGCCATTGTCGAGAACTGGGTCGGGCACATACCTATAGTACGGTACTTCTGATTCCACAAGATTGTATTTAAGAGCAAGTTGCTGGTGGATAATCCTGGCTACGAGGTTGTGTCTATGCAAATATTCTCCGTTAGCTAAATGAGAACACCCAGAAATAATGTGTCGGATTGATTCCCCGGGTCGGTGGCATGCCCGACAGATGTCAACCGTACCGTCCTTCACAATGTATTTCCGGTAGTTGTTGGTCATCATAACTTCGTCCATAATAATATTATTATTATTATTATATTAAGCTTACAGAAGAAAACTCGCCTTTTGTTTGTCTGTTATGTAAACCCATTTGTTTACATCAGTGAGACGTTCAATAAATTAGTAAGACAATTCTTAATTAATCATAATTAAAATTTATTGTACAGAACAATGCATGCAATGATGATGCAATGGGGAAAAAGGCAATCAGATATTATTTTAAGTGAAAAATTCTATTGAAGCGTTTTTTAGACAATTTATAATGGACATTATAAACAAGTCTAAGGTTAATCAGTCAAATCATATGAATTTGACCATGACAGACAATTTATTAATGTTAAAGGACTACGTTTTATTGCTGAGTAAAAGAAGTTTATCTTGTTGTGTTTTTGTTTTTTATTCAACAAGCAGACCCAATTTCCCTCACACATTTAAAAGCACTTTCAGTATTTATTTAGAATTTTACGGAAATCTTTTCCATGTTTAATCTTTGAAAATCTTATATAATAATAAACATTCATTATCAAGCAACTAAGGCCCATAGATAAAATACACAAATAATCTTACAAAATAATAAACTAATACATAAGTATAAAAGAAACTATAACAATTATATGTAACTATAGATACACTAAACTATAGATACACAAAGTGACGGCATCGTGTTCCGCTGTGAGGTCGGTATCCTTTCATGAAATCGTCGATACACGACACCCTTCGGCCAAAACTCTCCTTTGAGGAAGGTCTCCAAATAGTGAGTCGGCATCCGCACCACAAACGACTTGAAATTAGTGCTATGGCGCGGCTCCAATTGCACGACTCTCAAAGTCCAGTTTGTTTTAACGCGTACATACTCCACGATCTCCTCAGCCTTCGTTGTGTGATGCAGCCTCGAAACGTACAGCTGCGTCGTAGGTACTGCTGGACGCAGCAGCATGTTGGGACCTGCCAGCGCGGTACCTACCGCACTGGTTCTGACAAGTAGGCTAATTCCTCTTCTTCTTCTCTACCTTAGTGAAGCCATCCTCATCACTCCGCTTGTCCCCTTTCGTTTTACCTGCTTGTCGCGTTGTTTGCGACACAGCAGGTTTGTTTGCAGCAATATTAGCGGAATAGGCACGTTTAGGGGTCGAGGGGGAGGGGGATGGAGGGGTTATATGACTGGCCCGTTGGTCTAGTGTTTAGTGGCCCTGACTGCTATGCCGGAAGTCGTGGGTTCGATTCCCACCCAGGACCAATGTTTGTGTGATGAGCACAATCATTAATTCTGTGTCTTGGTGTAATTTATCTGTAGTACGTAAGTATTTAGAAATATTTAAGTATGTTTATCAGTTTCCTAGTGCTCATAACACAAGCTTTGCTTAGCTTGGGACTAGACGGCGTTGTGTGATAGTTGTGTGAATTATATTATATTATATGAACAACAATTATTATTTTGAACATTTTAAACCTAAAATTATCAAAATTGCTCCAGTCGAACGAAGCGCTTACCTATTAAGGAAAATAATTTCATTTTTAATTAACTGCTAAAAAAGCAAAAGTTCTATGTTCGACTGTATGTATTTTTTTTTTAATTCTAATGAAAATCTGCCTGAAGTAGTGTTATGTAACCTTTATTTTGTGTGGAAGAACATTTAAACCAAATTGTCACGTTTAAATTTGGTTAAGATCTGCTGAAAAACTTCAGGCAAAGACAGTGGAACTCTTCAATAAAAATAGCAAATTCTTTGCGATTGCTACAATCGCATGTCTGTTTATTGTTTATATTATTTTATAACATAACATTAAGTCGGTATTTATGAAGGGGTACAACCATAGAAATATAAAAAAAACAGTGTCTATGGGTAAAACAGTTTTTTTTTATTGGTTTGGAAAATTATCTTATGACAAATCGCGCTCTTGGGCGGAGCGGGAGATAGTGAGAGACTTTTACTGACTAAAAACGTGGGTTTTTAGTCAGGAGTGGTCCTATTCCTTCTTTGCCTTCGTTCTTCCCAGGGCCCCGGTTTTCACTTTTACACTACCCGTGGCCCCCAGTAGGCTACCCGTGGCCCCAGTAGGCTACCACTGACCCGCGTACTAATTCTTCTAATTCTTCTTTTTACTACCGAAATGCATGAGTCAGATTGTACATATGCAATAAAAAAACTAAGAATTACACCACTGTTTTTATTAAGGTTGAAAATCACCTTATGATTTCTCTCGCTCTAGGAAGGAGCAGGAGGGTGTGTCAGACTTTTACTGACTAAAACCAAACCCTTTGTTATGTTCTTCTGTTCCTTCACATCTGAAGGAACAGAGGAACATAACAAAAGGTATAGGGGGGTATAGGGTAGGGAGAATGTAAAGGGCATCCCCTTTACATTCTCGAACCACGGATTTCCATTTCAGAAGTCGACCCATGGCCCCAGTAGGGTTAGGCCCTGTTGATCCCTTACGGTTTTGTTGACATCTCTATGAGGCGCGCGTGAAACACTACGAGCCATCGTCAACTCAAACTCGATCCAGATGGTTACCGGACTGTCGAACGACGAGCTGTCCATTGCTTGTCTTCCGCAAGCTGACGCCTGCAGTGTCTGATAGTCGGTGTCGTAGTCTCGGCGGCTGGAGCGTGAGGAGGTTCGTTCCCTCACGCGTGCAGCTGCCTTCTTAGCCGGCGTTACTACTTTTAATAGAGTAATATGTAATTGTTAAATTATTTTTTCCTATGTAATACCATAAATTATGCTTTTTTTTCTTTTCTTTGTAAATTATAATTTGTAATTCTCAGCGACAATTGCACCCCATATTTGTACGCCTCCAGGCATAACATAGCGCTCTGTTTATTAAAAATAAGACCTGTATCTCTTGACCTATGTTAACAAATAAATTATTATTATTATTTACTTTGTACAAGGAGGCAACCATCACCCATTCCCCTCGCTCCGGACCATGGCCCGAACCAAAGAATTACACTAATGTAAATTCATAATACGATGCTGGTCATACATTTATGTATATTTAGATCCTTCTGCATCATTACTGATGACGTATAGAATAGAAGATATTTTCATCATTCCTCAAAGTAAATAATTCTAAAAGAGCTAATTTAATCCGCGAAGTAAACAAACGTCATATAAATATTTTCGCAAATAGAAACATAATATCGATTCTTTTCTATGCTTTTCTATTCAAAATAAACTGTGAATAGAAATACGTGTGCAGTTTATTGATTCTTGAAAGAATTCTTGATAATAATGAAGTGTAAATATCTTTAAACAAAAGATAAAAAGGACATGAAAGTTTTAAAATAGTATCCAACACATGAGTAAATAAACTATTTAAATGTAATAAAAATTCAAATTACGATTATGTATAACATTACAAAAGTATTTTCAGGTGCATACACGTCACGATTGGCGCAGTTGTTGAACAATTGGCTGATACGTTGTGTGTTGCGGGTTTGATGTTCAGTTTGTGCATGTTAGTACTTCCTAAAATAAAAAATAAATATAAATAAACAAATATGTTTTGTGATCACTTGTAAAAATCCCTTACTTATTTATTTATTTAAACAAAATCAAAATCAAAAAGCATTTATTCCAAATAAACCATTTACAGGCACTTTTGAAATGTCAAGAAGTCAGTCAGTCAGAAAAATAAAAATAAATGATGCTAATTGCACATTCCAAAGCGTAGATCTCTATGGAGAAGAATGTGCAAGAAACTGCATGGACACTCTTTTCAATCATGTTTTGTAATTACAAATATCTCTGTTACATGTTTCTTGTCGCTATCATGTGAGAACAATGTAAATAAAAATAAAAACTAAATATAGATATTAACTGTAAACTTCATGTACAGTAGTGGTACATAGGCGGACTTAATGCAACAAGGCATTCTCTACCAGTCAACGTTTGGTTTAAAAAGACAACACTGTGGTAGGCTTGCACAATAAACAAATAACAGATAATTCAAACAGAAAAAATAAAATAAAAAATAAGTTATTTATAATAATAAAATACATATGTATGCTAAAATTATAAACTAATAAATACTATGAAAAATATCAAATCATTAAGAAGAACTTAATAATAATGTTGACTAAGACCAAACTAAAGTTGAGAGGACTTCAAGTAGTAGTTCTGAATTTTACGCTTAAAGGAAAACTTACTTTCAGCTTTTTTGATGTCAAGGAGAAGCACATTCCAGAGTTTTACGGCGGAAATAGTGTATGAATTGGACATAAAGCCAGCCTTACCAATATATTACTATGATTATGACTGAATTACTAGGAAAGTGTTACCTTAAATTAAAAAAAAAAAACAGTAGGATTTTTGCCTACCTACTCGTAGTAACATCGTAAAATTACCGAATGAGGATGATTAAAAACTATATGGCTCGTAAAAGGTAACAGTAAAAACAAGTAATCACACTTCATCACAGTAATAAAATAAAGGCAAAAGTTTGTGAGTATATGTATGTTTGTTACTTTTTCACACTCGAACGACTGAATAGATTTCTATGAAGTGTTACACTGATAGACCATGTTCTGGAATTTCACAGAAGAAAATTTTATCCTGGGAGTTTTTTTTAGTATTCAAAGATCCATTCTTCATTAATTTGCTTAAATTTAAAAAGTATAATTGTCTTGCCAGACTATGAGTTAATAAGAGCAAAAGAATATGCGATCTCCTGCAATATCATAATACCTACTTACTTGTTAACAACATTGAATTGTGTATTTATTTGTTCAGTTGCCATGTGAGGACGATGAAATTACTATTTAGGTTCGCAAAAACGAATTCTTCGTTCTGCAGCTGATGCTCACGTTATTTATAAGAATTGTCAAATTATAAGTATTTCAACTGTCGACCCACACCAGCTTCACACGATTGTTGAAAATGCATAAAATTCTCATCTTTTCTCTACTATAATATATATTTCATACATTTACACCTTCCTCATGAATCACTTTGTCAAAAGTTGAATTGAAAGGAAGGACATTCCTCCTCGCTTCAGACCATAACCTGAACCAGGGCCCGACGCGAGACATCGCTGTCACCGATTGCCTCCACGAGGGCTCGACGGTGTTCCGCCTTAGCGAGGCACAACTCCACCGTGTCCTCCGGGCGGTCCACACAATGGTGACACCCAGGCGTTTCTTACGCCTGAATCGAATGCAGGAACCTACTGAATCTGCCATGTCCGGTGAAAACCTACGTCATGCGGAAGGTGAGGACGCCGTGTTGCCGCTCTAGCCACTCCTCACAGAGAGGACTTACCGCCATAATTGTGGCGTGCCCAAAGAGGAAGTTTTTACGATACAGCGAGCGTCACGAGCCCAAACATGACATGAATGACCAGTGCGCGCTTACTTCCAAAATAAAATAGCAAGTGATGCGAAGAAACTCTGTAGTTTCAAAGCAAGTAAGCTAAGAACCTTACTTTATTACCCTATTAGGATTTTCAGCTAAAAATAGACTTCCCCAAGTGTCGCCACAAAGACCAATTCTATACGTCTTGTATCTATCGGATTCCCGCAACCTTGACCAGGTCATCGGTCCATCTTGTGGGACGCCTTATTGATATGCATTTAAAATTTTCCCACATTAATCAACGTTTTAAATTGTTTTCATAAATGCAGCTGCAATTAATCCAACTATTAATTGTACATTAGATTTACACGGATTTCAGTCCAGTTGAATTACCAGAACAATTCATTTGAAGTAGAACAAGTTATTAAGAAAATGGTGGGAAAAATATAATCAGTGTCTACAAATGGTTTGTCTGATGTGTCTAAGTTATTATTATTGTGTTGTGAAATAAAAAGATAATCGCAGCCATAATTATAATTTCTCATTTCCTACTAATACTTAACTAACTAATGATAAAACTAATGTAGACAAGGGCAGGAAGATAATGATTATTTAATAGTATGTTTTTTTTTAGTTGGGAAAATCATCTAATGACAAATCTCGCTCTTGGGTGGAGCGGGAGATAGCGTCAGACTTTTACTGACTATAAACGCACTCCTGTACCTACTTTGCTTCCGGACAGTTACCGCACGGTCGGACGGCGAGCCACCCATTACTCGCCGTCCGCAAGCCCGCGCCTACGGTGGCCGGAAATCGGGATCGGAATCCCGGTGGCGGTTAGGGCGTGAGGACCGTTGCCTCAGGGCACGCGACAATAATGGCGGTAAGTCCCCTCTTTGAGGCGTGGTTGGAAAGACCTCACGGCGTCCTCACATTCCGCATGACGCAGGTCCTCACCGGACACGGTAAGTTCGGGAGGTTCCTGCACCGGATTCGTGCGGAAACGACGCCCGGGTGTCGCCACTGTGTGGCCCACCCGGAGGACACGGTAGAGCACACGGTGGAGGTGTGCCCAGCTTGGGCAGAGCAACGCCGTGTCCTCGTGGGGGCAATCGGCGGCGGCGATCTCTCGCGCCGGGCCTTGGTTCAGGCCATGCTCCAGAGCGAGGAGGAGTGACAGGCGGTCGCCTCCTTCTGCGAAGCAGTAATGCTAGCTAAGGAGGCGGCCGATCGCGTGTGGCAACGGTCCTTACGCTCCAACCGCCGCCGGGATTCCGATCCCGATTTCCGGCCACCGTAGGCGCGGGCTTGCAGACGGCGAGCAATGGGTGGCTCGCCGTCTGACCGTCCGGTAACCGTCCGGACCGAGCCCAAGTCGTCGACGGCGCGTATTGTTCCACGCGCGCCTCAAGGAGATGTCAGCAAATCGTAGGGGCCCAGCAGGGTCGAAGCCTACTGGGGCCACGGGTAGTGTGAAAGCGGAACCCGGGGCCCTGGGACGAAGGCAACGAAGGAACAGGAGTGGGTTTTTAGTCAGTAAGAGTCTGACACTATCTCCCGCTCCGCCCAAGAGCGGGGATGTCATTAGGATGATTTTCCCACCCAATAAAAAAAAAAAAATAATACCGTTGCCTCACGCGATCGGCCGCCTCCTTCGCTAGCATTACTGCTTCGCAGAAGGAGGCGACCGCCTGTCACTCCTCCTCACTCCGGACCATGGCCTGTACCAATGCCCGGCGCGAGAGATCACTGCCGCCGATCGCCCCCACGAGGACACGGCGGTGCTCTGCCCAGGCGGGCACACCTCTACCGTATGCTCCGCCTTGTCCTCCGGACGGTCCACACAATGGCGGCACCCAGGCGTTTCTTCCGCACGAATTCGGTGCCGGAACCTTCCGAACTTAACATGTCTGGTGAGGACCTGCGTCATGTGCAGGTAAGGACGCCATGTGGTCTTTCTAGCCACTCCTCAAAGAGGGGACTTCCCGCCATAATTGTGGCGTGCCCAAGTGATTATTCAGTTGTGGTGTGGATTAGTTTTAGCATTCTAGACATCGTGATAACATCACACTAATATTGTATGGGCACGCCACAATTATGGCGGTAAGTCCCCTCTTTGAGGCGTGGTTGGAAAGACCTCACGGCGTCCTCACATTCCGCATGACGCAGGTCCTCACCGGACACGGTAAGTTCGGGAGGTTCCTGCACCGGATTCGTGCGGAAACGACGCCCGGGTGTCGCCACTGTGTGGCCCACCCGGAGGACACGGTGGAGCACACGGTGGAGGTGTGCCCCGCTTGGGCAGAGCAACGCCGTGACCTCGTGGGGGCAATCGGCGGCGGTGATCTCTCGCGCCGGGCCTTGGTTCAGGCCATGCTCCGGAGCGAGGTGGAGTGGCAGGCGGTCGCCTCCTTCTGCGAAGCAGTAATGCTAGCTAAGGAGGCGGCCGATCGCGTGAGGCAACGGTCCTTGCGCTCCAACCGCCGCCGGGATTCCGATCCCGATTTCCGGCCACCGTAGGCGCGGGCTTGCAGATGGCGAGCAATGGGTGGCTCGCCGTCTGACCGTCCGGTAACCGTCCGGACCGAGCCCAAGTCGTCGACGGCGCGTATTGTTCCACGCGCGCCTCAAGGAGATGTCAGCAAATCGTAGGGGCCCAGCAGGGTCGAAGCCTACTGGGGCCACGGGTAGTGTGAAAGCGGAACCCGGGGCCCCGGGACGAAGGCAACGTAGGAACAGGAGTGGGTTTTTAGTCAGTAAGAGTCTGACACTATCTCCCGCTCCGCCCAAGAGCGGGGATGTCATTAGGATGATTTTCCCACCCAATAAAAAAAAAAATAAAAAAAAAAAACACTAATATTGTAAAGACGAAATTTTGTAAGTATGCGTGTTATATTTGTTACATCTTCACGATCGAACGGCTGAACAGATTAGGATGAATTTTGGCACACGGGTAGACCATGTCCAGGAACACCGCTGACTTTTTATCGCAAGATTATGTTCCCTTGGAACAATTTCCTTCTATCACGCGAGTGAATCCGCTAGATTAAACATATGTGCGAAAATAATATCTATCATAGAAAAAGATGTGACCGGATATGATGCACAACCAATATTTTTAAAACACATTCATTACTTATAATTTCAGCCAGTTATTTCTATGATGTCAAAACATCTGCCATTTGTAAAAGCTAATATGTCATAACATTTCCTGTGTTATATTTTTAACCATGGCTATATTTAGTTAGTATTAGATCATGTTGTTTGATTTAGCACCTAATCGATCATTTAACGTCAAACACTATTTTATTTGTGTGGAGTTCAGGACACGGTGGAGCATACGGTAGAGGTGTGCCCCGCCTGGGCAAAGCACCGCCGTGTCCTCGTTGGGGCGATTGGCGGCAGCGATCTCTCGCGCCAGGACTTGGTACAGGCAATGGTCCAGAGCGAGGAGGAGTGGCAGGCGATCATCTCCTTCTGCAAAACAAATGCTAGCAAAGCAGGCGGCCGCAGGCGCAAGGCAATGACCTTCGCGCCCCAGCCGCCGGGATTCCGAACCCGATTTCTGGCCACCGTAGGCGTGGGCTTGTGGACGGCGAGTAATGGGTAGCCCCCCGTCCGACCATCCGGTAACTGTCCGGATAAGCCCAAGTCGTCAACGGCGCGTATTATTTCACGCGCGCCTCAGGGAGATGTCAACAGATCGTAGTTGCCCAGCAGGGTCGAAGCCAACTGGGGCCACGGGTAGTGTGAAAGTGAAACCTGGGGCCCAGGGACGAAGGCAAAGAAGGAACAGGAGTGGGTTTTTAATCAGTAAAAGTCTGACACTATCTCTCGCACCGCCCTAGAGCGAGATTCGTCATTAGATGATATTCCCACTTAAAAAAAAATGCTGTAATCTAGTAGTTATAACTACTGATTATTTCAGTAATTTAAAATAAATTTTGCAATTAAATAAACATGTAATGTGTTAGAATTAATGATTTACCATAACTGAATCTGGCTCTAAATTTTAATTAAAAAAAAAACGGCATCTAAGTATACTTTTATGAATATGAATTGAATGCAAGTCGTAGATGATTATGTACTTATATTTATTACATTTTATTATTGCGTTGATTGACAAGTAATAAAGAAATCAAACTTAAATATGTAGTCAAAAAGTAGTTTGTAATCGTGATTGCAACTACAATTTGTAGTTCAAAATGTTTAACCACATTTTACGATTTTTAATGTAATTTGTAGTTGTGATTACTAACTACTATGAGTAGTCACAGTTATTAATCAGTAGTTAGATTACATATTGCCCAACACTGAATGTAGCATATATCTGATCTACCCTTTTTAGGAAGAACATCAATCGTAAGCGCTAATTTTGTTTAAAGGAATCGATCTTCCCTTATTTAAAAATACATATAAGTAAATGACAATACCTTTTTTTTAAAAAAAAGGAATAGTTATTCATACTTACCATCATCGCAAAATAAAATAAAAATGCAACTACTGGTCTACTCTTTTACCGCATTATGACAAATACAATTTAATTTCGACAAGAAAAGCCTTTCCTGCAATAAACGCATACTAGCGCTTACAAAGTTCTGCCACGTCTCTTTCTTTACACTTATTATTACAATAAATATTTATTAACTGTCTTAACTATATTATACTCATACAATTAATCTTCAAAGTTAGAGGGCTCTTAGTAAACTAGTGCGCTTCACTATCAACGATTGAATCACTACTTACCATGAGGTGGGATCGCAGTCAAGCACTAGTCTTTATTGTTTAAAAATTAAACAAAACTAGCAAACACTTTTTAAATGTATATTTATCTACTTTGGAGACAATAGCTACCAGAATTACGCTTTTAGGCTTTTGTGGAAGTCTATTTATTGTATTGATTCATCACTTCTACCAATGGGCATCGGAATGACAAGGAGGACAGCTGTGGAGGACGCAATTTGCTCCAGCTGGGAAACAAAGGTTTTTTTTTTATACGACGTCATCATTTCCCTAGCCTTTTCTTCAACTATGTTTCACAATACTGTGCTGCCAGTCTAACCAGATGCGGCTGAATACCAGCATTTTACATGGAACGACTGCCTATCAGACCTCCACTACCCATTTACTGGCATATTCCTTGGATAAACTGATGGTCAGACCTTCTGGCAGACGCCAGAATGCCAAACTATTTGTAAATACTGTCAAAGATCTGAATGACAACCTGGACCAATAGCTGTATGTAATTTCCGAGGCACGGGGTGTCAGTAATGTCCTAGATAAACAATAGTACATATTGAATTGGAAAATTCACATTCGTATTAAAAACCCGGTTTCGAATCCACGACCTCATGTATAAGAGGCGGGTGCCTTAACCACTGGGCTATCACGACACAGAGCTAGACTACGTAATACCTAGTCCACAATCAAACAATTCATTATATCAAGTTCACCAGACCGATTTATAGACGTCCCAAATGAACTATATTCTTGCTCAAGTGATTCTAGACACACAGATTCAAAGTCTATTGAAATTGTACGCTCTTTCAAGCCAAGCGAGTAATGTTACCTGACCAAATAGGTACGTCGCCTTTAAGACAATATTGTCTGAATTTAATGAATAGAATAGAATAAAATAAAACTTTGTTGTACACCAAAATAGTAACAAAAACTTTTAAACTAACTTAATCTAGTTTGCCGACATAGCACGAAGAATCGCCAAACTTAGGTGGCAGTGGGCAGGGCATATTGCTCGCAGAACAGATGGCGGTTGGGGCCGAAAGGTTCTGGAGTGGCGACCGCGTACCGGAAGACGCAGTGCTGGAAGGCCCCCTGCGAGGTGGACCGATGACCTGGTGAAGGTTGTGGGAATCCGATGGATGCAAGACGCACAGGACCGTTCTTTGTGGTGACATTTGGGGGACGCCTATGTCCAGCAGTGGACGTCTGTCGGCTGAAATGATGATGATGATGAACTTAATCTATGGGTACAATGGCGGTCTTATCGCTAACAGCGATATCTACCAGACAACCTTACGATGGATCGTAAGAACATAAAAAGAGGGTAGTCCGCGGTGTACTACAAATAAAATTTTACATTAAAAATATATATTAGATTATACATAGATATAAAATTATATTATGTAATATATAAAAGACAAAAACAAACTCATGAATATTATATATACATATACTTACATATTATATGTTACACAATTTCAAAGAAAGAAATAGAGAAAAAATACATAAAGGTGAAAGAACTGAATTTGGGTAGAAGCAGAATTAATTACAGTGAAAGATAATGGTCCTTGGTTTTTTTTGGTAGGTCTAAGCTAGAGGAACCGAGCACAAGCTGAGCACAATTCGAGCCAATCACTGCCCTCGAACGTAGTTTTCCGCGATGCAAATATCTTTGGGTTCCTCTAAAAACCTACAATCGGAGCACAGTCATCGGACAACCCGACGAACAGCGAGTATCCACCCTTACGTTGTTGAAACTTCGACGGTCCAGACTAAGCGTTTCGCTTCGTCATTTATACCGCGTACATCGAAGGACTGGAACAATTTGCCTGCTGCGGTCTTCCCGTCCAACTATAATTTAGGTGTCTTCAAGGCTAGAGTGAATAGGCTCTTAATAAACTAGTGCGCCTGACCATCAATGACTGCATCTCCGCTTACCATCAGGTAGGATCGCAGTCAAACACGAATTTGGGCCCGGCTCTTGCTTCGCTAGTGCTCGGCGTATATAGTTGCTTGCATTTGGTTTGTTAAATCACACTAATAATTATAAAGACAAAAGTTTGTGCGTGTGTGTATGTATGCTTGTTACTTCTTCACGCTCGAACGGGTGGACGGATTTCGATGAAACTTGGTACAACAGTAGACCATGTCTGCCTTTAAATATGTATAACTAACTACTGTTAGCAGCATCGCCTGCGTGAAACTACAAAATTGTCTCTGCTGTACTAGGACATGGTCTATCCGTGTGCCAAATTTTATTTGAATCCGTTTAGCCGTTCGAGAGTGAAGAAGGAACAGACATACACACACACACTCTCCCAAACTTTTACTTTTATTAGTATGACTAATACCGTTAATGAACGAAAAATATTAATGAGATTGGCCTTGCTAAAAGTGTATTAATACATTCATAGGCAAGTTACTAAAAAACTAATTTTATTTTATTTGAACTTTATCTTTTTGATAAATTGAATATTAGGGTTTCGAACGATCGAATGAAGCATCGGAACCCCTATCATTATGAGATCTCTAGAGAGTCTGTCTGTCTGCCCGTTTGTCACAGCCAATTTGATTCAAATCTTTGTACTGAACCAATGTTAAATAACCAGACAGAAGTATGACGAAAAATTAATGAATTTGGAGTCACTTTGAGAATTAAAAAAAAGTTTTTCTTCTAAAAACTGTACTGTAAAGGGCATAATAATAATGTGGGTGTTTCTAATAAATTAAATATCCTTACGTAGTGTGAACGCGATAAACTTAAAAACTACTGAATATATTTCCAGAGTGATTCATGAGCAAGAATAGAATAGAACGGAATAGAACGAGGAAAACGGAATAGAAAGGAATAGAACGGAATAGAACGGAATAGAACGGAACAGAACGGAATAGAACGGAATAGAACGGAGAAGAACGGAATAGAACGGAATAGAACGGAATAGAACTGAATAGAACTGAGTAGAACTGAATAGAACTAAATAGAACGGAATTGAACGGAATTGAACGGAATTAAACGGAATTAAACGGAATTAAACGGAATTAAACGGAATTAAACGGAATTGAACGGAATTGAACGGAATAGAACGGAAAAGAAAGGAATTCAACAAAAAAAAACAAAAAAAATTTAGTTGTGCCATTTTTAATTATGACGGCAGTTTTACGAGTAAGGCCATTGCCAACACGCACCTGATAGATTTTTCAAGATTAGATTGACTTTCCACATATTTGTATTCGATCAAATCGAATTGAAAAGATACGGCATTGAACTCTAATTATTGATTTCTTATCATGTTTTTCAGAAAAAAATGTTTTAATATTATTTATCTGGAACCTTTTACGCGCGAGTCCAACGCACATTTGGCAGTATTTTTCACATTAAATTGACATTTAATACAATTATTTTCGATTGAATCGAACTGAAAAGGTCCAATATTGAATCCTAATTAAAATCGACTTTAGTTAAGACGATGAATTTGTTTGAAAATGTTTAAATGAAATTATTTTTCGTTTGATTTAATATTTAGATAGCATTGGACGTATTTATTTTATTATTGTTTGGCTTGCGTTTGACCACTATTGCATCTGATGGCAGGCGATGCTTTGTTGGCAATGGAACACGCTTATCTAGAAGTAACCTCAGCCTTAGAGACTTTATAATAATAGATTAAGCTCAGGAGTTTGTTTGTTTGAGCGCCCTAATCTCAGGTAATACTGGTTTGAATTAAAAATATTTTAGGGTTTGATGGGCCATTTATCGAGAAAGGCTATATGCCACATAACATTACGCAACAACACACGGGAGCGGAGCACTAACTAAAAACGCGGGTGAAACCACGGGATACAGCTAGTGTTTAATAATTTACATACCTGTTGAAAGATTTCTGAGAGAAACTCATTTCCTCTGTCTGTCACTATCACTTTCGGCACACCGTATCTGAGAATAAAGTTGTTAACAAAAGCTCTCGCAATTTCTTCTGATTTTTTAGAAATTAAGGGTTAGCCTTCTACATATTTAGTGAATTCGCATTGTAATGTTAGTTCATATGTAAAAATTTAATTGTCTGTTTTAAATGGACCAACTAAATCTAAAAATACTTTTTCATTAATTGGTTTTAATATATCATAATTGTGATCATTGTCGTTGGCTTACGTAATCGTTAGATTCTCAAATAATTCCGTATTTTTTTTTACCGTAATCGGCAATTAGGAGCAGTGGTGGCCGAGTGGCAACGGCCCAGACTTACGAGTTGTAGGTCGTGGGTTCAAACCCAGCCAGGCGCATTACTTTCTGTAATTTATTTCATCACCACTGCTCTTAAAACGGTGAAGGAAAACATCGTGAGGAAACCGGCATGTCCTAGTACCAAGAATTAAAAGTATTAAAAGTATTCGAAGACATGTGACATCCACCAACCCGCACTGGGCCCGCGTGGTGGATTACGGCCCATACCCTCTTCTAGAGAGGAGGCCCGCGTCCCAGCAGTGGGAACATTATAAGGCTGACTATGCTATGCTATGCTATGCTAATCGGCTATTGACAACTCATTTTGTTTCATTCTTATAACCTATTTTGTATAGCCGTTGCCGCTTTCTTAGACAATAACTCCTTTTTAATATCATCGATTAAGTCATTAACAGTGTCATAATTTGCATTTAACTTTATCATAGCTTCTTGGGAAAGTCTACTTTTTAACACAATTTTTTTTTTTATTATTTTTTTTACAAGCGTCATCCTTCAGTTCAGTTATCAATTAACTGTTAAACTAGTTGCCTCATTCGCCATAATCGGTAATAGACTAATGCGGTTTTCAAATCGAATGAATTCTATCAATGTTTTACGACGTTTCTAATGTATCACTTTCACACAACAATAAAATATCTTCACGTAAATCTATAAATTCACGACAGTAATTTTCTATTAATATAATATCTTGGGCACTATAATGCTTTTTCTTAATATTGTTACTCTTTTTGTTTCTCTCTTTTTTGTTTTCTCTTTCTGTTCTTGTTTTCGGACTTAATTTTATTAACTGTTTTCTTTTTTAAATCATTATATAATTTTAATATGGTATTCATACCTTATTACCACCACAACGAAGAAGGATTAAATCAGCGCATCGTCCTTATTTGGTAAAAGATCGTATGAACACGATTAACTGGTATATATATGATTATATTTTACTGGTTTTTTTTAATATTTTATATTTATTCACTTTTCACACACTTTGTAATCACCTTTTTAAACACTATTTCTTCCTCATAAAGCTTTTGAAGATGGCTCCGTGGCCCCCAACCGGATGCGTCGACGGAAAAGAGATCTTCTCATAGTCGTCCTATTTATTTCGTCGGTGATCCATTTTTTATGGCACCTTTTATACTGCCGATACACGAAGCCCAATACCCCGAGTAGAAGTATAAGCAGGACACAGGTCAAAATAATGTTGGATGTGGACATATGAAAGCGAAGTTCATCTACTGTGGCTTGGTTACTGCCAGCCGCCGCGTTTTGGACTATCAGGGTTTTTTCTGTTGCTTGCCAATTTTCGTGGATGGTTCGTACACTCGTGCTGACGTCTAGTCCGTGGGCATAACAAATCAATAATCGTTCCATTTTCACAAATATCTTATTGAATGATATAAAGGCACAGTACAAGTCACAGCTAACGTCTCAAGTTCGCGTAGCGCGTGTAGATCCTTTTGGCAGGGTAGCCATGTAAGGTACGGTGTTGATGGTAAATGAAACCAGCGAATGCCAAAGTAATACTGAATTATATTAAATAAGATAATAATTACAGATCTTAAAGCACAATGGGCCTCATCAGAAGGCTTAAAGCCATCCAAAGGGCAATGTAAAGGAAGATATCCGCAGAAGAACCAAGGTTGCCATTCGGTAATTCTACCATTCATTTGAATATTTCACAAAACTTGTTTGATTTATTCTTGATAGGTTCACGCTTGACCGCTATCTTTCCCGATGGAAAGCGACGATGCCGTCGACGTTGGAGCGCGCTTACCTAGAAGTAACCTATTCACTCTTGACTTAAAGATTCGCGGATTGTAGCTATCATGAAACACAGATTCCGGCATTCCACTCCTTAGCTGTACGCACAATGAATGTGTTACCAAAACGATTTGTGCGAAAAATAATGGAAAGATGAGAATGATTAGAGACTTTTAAGAATTCTTTTTATTGTATGAATTATTCAAAATAAGTAGATTTACAATTTAACATAGCTAAGTTGAAAGCCATATCATATTCCAGCCCGAAGTCGTAAGCGTGTTCGAATGGCGGTAATGTTTGAGCATTACCATTAGTGTTGAGTCACGAACCTGATGGATTTTCTATGAAATTACGTTTCACTGAAGACCTAAGTATAACTAAAGTAGCATTATACATACATAACATCCACACACACATACACATACACATATTTCCATATCACAATATAGTAGATATTATTATTATTTTTTTTTAATCAAGATTTTATTTAGGGGCTTTTATCCAAAAAGGATATGTCAGCCCCATCGTACCTTATAACAAATACACACATACCTTTATTAACTAATACATATTTACCTAAAATACATTACAGATATTAAATAGGGCGAATCACTGTTGCAAGACCGCTATTAAACCTATTATTAGATATTATTTTGTTAGATCTAAAAGGGTCTGATTCTGAAAGGAAGACTCGGCCCCGGTACAAAAGGCAACGAAGGAACAGGAGTGCGTTTTTTAGGCCAAGGGTCTGATTCTGAAAGGAAGACTCGGTCCCGGTACGAAAGGCAACGAAGGGACAGGAGTGGGTTTTTAGTCAGTAAAAGTCTGGCGCCATCTCCCGCCCCGCCCAAGAGAGCGGGGGAGGTCATAAGATGATTTTCTCACCGAAAAAAAAAAAATGTCGAAGATACTTACTTTCAGGCAGACGAAGCCACCGGTAGAAACTAGTAATTGTATATAGGTACTCTAATCAGACAACATCTGACATCAGAAAAACATCATCATCATTATTGACTGGTCCTGTGCGTCTCGCATCCATCGGATAAACGCGCCCCTTACCAGGTCATCAGTCCACCTTGTTGTAGGCCTTCCAAAGCTGCGAGTTCCAGTACGTGGTCAGCATTCTAGAACCTTTTGTCCCCGTCAAACATCTGTTATGCCCACTGCCACTTACCTAAGTTTGGCGATTCTTTGGGCTATTTCCCTGGTTCTAGTACGCATATCTTCACTCCTGATTTTTTTTCTTCTTTTTTTAGGTGGGAAATCAACCAATTACTTCTTACGCTCTTTGCTGGAGCGAGAGGGCGTGTCAGTCTTTTAGTGACTAAAACCCACTCTTATGTTCCTTCTTTGCCTTGCGTTACTCATGGCTCCAGTCCTGATACGATCACGCAAGATACTCCGAGCATATACGTTTCCATTGCCCTTTGGGTGACTTTAAGCCTTCTGATGAGGCCCATTGTTACCAACCGCGTTTCTTTGTCTGCGAGTAATGTACCCTGAAGCCAATCAGAAGAACAACTAAAAAAAAACTTAGGAATTGTTAAAAATAAGTATATCAATGGTCTCTGCCCTTTGTCATTTCCGTATCAATGAATAAATTGAGAGGACAGTAAATAGATATTTATTTATAGCAACATTTTACTAAGAAGAATTTCCCTTTGTAGGGATAAAGGAAATTTCAAACAGATGTTTGCAAACAGGTACTTACCTGCTCTTCAGTAATCTGTATTTGCTCCCCCAGTTTCATCCCAATTGGGATGTTCACTAATATTCTTTTTTATTCTTTGTGTCAAAATAGTATCTAGCTTTAAGCTTAATCATAAATAGAATTGAATTGAATTGAATTGAGAATTTTTCAAATCCGTTCAAATTTATTAAGTTGGAAACTTTTCAAATCTTGTGGAAGAGGAAACTGTCAAGTATCTTACCATCAGGTGAGATCGCAGTCAAGCACTGGTTTATATCAATTAAAAAAAAAGTAACAGAAATAAATGCATAAACTGAAAGGTGACATCATACCGTCCATACAGAACATACTAATGGGATCACCGAAAACTTGTTTAATGAACAGAATGTTCGATGTTCGTTAGTGGTATGCATGTGCGAACCAAGTTGTTGCGTATCATGCAACGCAACAAATTTGTTCGTACGTACGTACACGAACACAGCGAACACAAACACCAAACTTGAACATTTGATTTGTTCGTATGGACGGCATTGTCCGTATGGTGTATTCGAATACGAACGGAAACATCGTTCGAATCGAGTTCGGACACAACAATCGTGAACTCTCTTATATATACTCGTATCTTATAGCCATGGCTGCGTCGTTGGAAGTGGTCGATTGTGAAGTAGCAAAAAGTTATTTGGTGTTTTCATTCATAAAGAACTCCGTCCATACAGAACGTATTAATAGGATCGCCGCAAACAAGTTTGACGAACAGAGTGTTCGATGTTCTTTAGTAGTACACACGTGCGAACCAAGTGGTTGCGTATCATGCAACATAACAAATTTATTCGCACGACTTTGGGTTAGACGCGTACAATAATTATAATTTCTTAGTCAACGCAATTTAAATTTAAGGCCGTTTATGGCGCATATTTTGACATTTGCAAGGAAATCAAAACCTACTACTACTACGGGAACTTCCACGGGTAGTGTGAAAGTGAAACCCGGGGCCCTGGTACGAAGCCAAAGAATGAACAGGAGTGGGTTTTTAGTCAGTAAAAGTCTGACACTATCTCCCGCTTCGCCCAAGAGCGAAATTTGTCATTAGATGATTTTCCCACCTAAAAAAAACATTTAAAAAAATCCTATAGTGTACTTGCTGTTGACCTAGAATCCTAAAATTGGGTAAAAAACAAGATTTCATAGCGCAAGTAAAGGAAAATAGTAAAAAAAAAAATAAGTTACATCACACAATAATTACTTTTTTCGATTCGGATAAATCTTCGAGACTCGATTCAGGAATCACACTATTTACATAGCTAAGTTTTCTACGGTGCACGAATTTGATTCGTACTATACAGGTTTTTTATTTGTTTACCTACATCATTCAGACACATACTGTCAAACATAATTTACCATCACAAGTCGGTTGGCCTATTTCAGTTTACCATGCATTACTGAGTTTGTATGCAGTCAACCGAATTAATCGTGCAGTTTTTATGATGTCCGTCGAATGTGTTTGCAAACGATTTGCATACTATACACATGAAACACAACTGACTTACCGTTGAATGTAGAATCGCTTTGATAAATCGTGAATATGAACGCAGTTTGAAGCGACCTGGGCAAAAGCGCCTGTCATGAGCAAAATGTACGAACATAACACGACCATGATCGGGCATTTTCGGTTTCTGCCCATAAATGCATCAGCCGAACCCATGTCACTCAACGCTAGAATATGTCATTCTATCTACTATGATTATTGTCGACACGCATGGCGCAGTACATAAGCGTTTGGTTCCACGCTGCGTGTCACGCGTTCTATTACTTCATCGAAAAAATATTGGTATGGCCTATAGCTATCTATTCCGGGTCCAACTAAAATATCTATTTATTTCGGGTCCGGTTGTCGAGATGACATGTTTGCTCCAAGAATAAAGGAGTAATTCCTAGTGTTGGACGGCGATTTAAAACAAAATATGACTCGCCAAAATGACAACATTAAATTATTATTAACATTTTTTTTTGTTTTTGTCAGGCAGGTAAATACTTACTTACAAATAAATATCGTATATATCGTAAATAAATATGTATCTCATGAACCGTGATAATTAGTCTAGTTATATTTCTGTTGACACTATAACTACAAATACTAAAAAACAGATTTTTTGGATGGACTGAAATGAATCCTTTTTTTTAGAGCAGGCGTCTTCAGCGGCGACAGAGGCAGTGTGCATGGTGCTATTCAAGTGACTGGCGGCGACAGTGCTGACGCAAGTTGCGTCCCAGATAAGGCACTTCCCGTTTTTCCATGGCAGCAGAGTCAGTCCATCCGGCCTCTTACCATTAGACCTGCTAAGACCTGAAGGCTCAAGCATGCAGGGGATGTTTGCCGATATAAGGGCTCTACGGACTATGTCGTTCAGAGCGTGGTGACGCGGGAACCTCCCTGTGCAGCGCCGACTGCTCAGTGTGTGATGGCCATCGGCCTCCACCAAAGAACCGCCGGTGCATATATGAGGTTCGCACTCCTTACAGCCTAGGAGAGCTACCGCCACACGCAAACAGTCATCGTCGAGTAGAATACCCAGATGAGGCGAAGGAATCGCCTGTAACTACGCCCCGGACTCGGGTGGCGACACTGCTCGTAGTCTGGTCTTATCGACCCCCAACGCACCTTCTAACAATTGCTCTTGGAGCAGCTTCACAAAAAACAGATTAAAATAAATATTTAAGAGGACTCCCATACGGAACCCATCGTCCGCGGGTCCGACTCGCACTTGGCCGTTTTTTTTTACGCTAATGGCTTATATTAGCAGATCACCAACAAATCAATAAAAGTCCTACATATGTCTAGCAGCTCGCGTACCACTTCATTCGATATCATTTGAAAAGCGACGAAATAATGTAAATGACCAATCTCGTCTCATTTTCATGATCTGCGCAGTGTGTTCCTGTCATAAACCAGTTACGAGTCACGACAGTTAAGCTACTGTTCAGCAGTAAACTTTATTTGAGCCGGAGCGATTGGAATTTATATTCTCTCATATTAAGTTTGATTGAAATTGTGGCCTTGAACTTTACCTACATAATAATATTTTTAATGCGAACTCGTGTAAGTCTGTCTGCTAGTTAGGTTAGGTAGGCTTTCACGTCTTAGCGGCTGAAAAAAATCGATGAAAGTAGACGATGATACAGTGAATAAGCTCTTAATAAACTAGTGCGAGACGAGCAGTGGTGGCTGAGTGGTAACGGCCCCGACTTACGAGTTGTTGGTTGCGGGTTCAAACCCGGCCAGGCGCATTACTTTGTGTAATTTGTATTTATTTCATCACCACTGCTCTCAAAACGGCGAAGTAAAAACATCGTGTGAAAACCGGCATGTCCTAGAACCAAAAATTCTAAGACATGTGACATCCACCAACCCGCACTGTGTGTGCCCACGTGGTGGATTACGGCCCATTCCCTCTCTTAGAGACGAGGCCTGAGTCCCAACAGTGGGAACATTATAAGGCTGACTACGTTACTACGCTAAACTAGTGCGCTCCACCATCAATAATTGCATCACTGCTTATCATCAGGTGGGATCGCAGTCAAGCACTGGTTAAAAAATAAAACTTAGCTCACTGGTTGAGTATGATAAAATATACGAAGTACACTTTTTGGACCGGGAGCATGCTCTCTAAGGATTATTTTAGAAATTCACGATTCATTTCTTGGTTTACCTCAGGTCAGACTTTTTTGTGTAGTAAAATAGAGGGCCAATAGTAAGCAGTTACGATAAGAATGTTAATGTTAATGTTGTAGCAGGTACGAATGTGAAAGGCTATGCCATCATATGCTATAAGAGTAAAGACTAAGAGAAGAAGACTAAAGAATATTAGCCCCCTAGCCAAGCCTAGATCCTATAAGGGTTCCGTTTTTTCCTTTTAGGTATGGAACCCTAAAAAAATAACTATTTTACAAAGTTCGAAGACATGTGACATCCACTAAACCACACTAGGCCTGCGTGGTGGATTACGGTCCGTTCACTCTCTTAGAGAGGAGGCCAGCCCCCCTAGCCAAGTTACGATCGTTTCGTTTGCGTCGAACGCCTCAAGTAGGCCACGCCTCCGATTCCTTTGTTCTGACCACGTGACTGTGCGTTGAGATAACGTCAGAACAAAGGTATCGGAGACGTAAACGAAACAATCGTTACTTGGATAGGGGGGCAGAACAAAGTAGGAGGCGTGGCCTACTCGAGGCGTTCGACGCAAAAGAATCGAAACAAAACGGTCGTAACTCTTGGCTAGGAGGGCTGGCGATACACCATGTAGGCAGAAACGACAGGCATCAGTATGACGTAGAGCGAAGTCAAGCGTGAAGCTCAAGACCGGTCGCGATGAGCGACTACTATAGTCACTCACTGCCCTAACTAGGGGACATAGAATCTTAATTCAAAGAAAGGGCTGCGGGATTGTCAGAAAGAGTTACTGGGGCCCGAGAATACAAAAAGTGACTGAAGAAATATAGGTTTTTTTTTACAAATCTTATGACAAATCTCGCTCTTAGGCGGAGCGGGAGATAGTGTCAGACTTTTACTGACTAAAAACTCACTCCTGTTCCATCTTTGCCTTCGTCCCAGGGCCCCGGGTTTCACTCTCACACTACCCGTGGGCCCAGGGCCCAGGCTTCGACCCTGCTGGGCCCCAACGATTTGCTGACATCTCCTTGAGGCGCGCGTGGAACAGTACGCGCCCTCGTTGACTTGGGCTCGGTCCGGACGGTTACCAGATGGTCGGACGGCGAGCCACCCATTGCTCGCTGTCCGCAAGCCCGCACCTACGGCGGCTGGAAATCGGGATCGGAATCCCGGCGGCGGTTGGGGCGTGAGGACCGTTGCCTCACGCGATCGGCCGCCTCCTTTGCTAGCATTATTGCTTTGAGGCGACCGCCTGCCATTCCTCCTCGCTCCAAACCATGGCTTGTACCAAGGCCCGGCGCGAGAGATCGCCGACACCAATCGCCCCGACGAGGACATGGCGTGAAGGAGCATAGGTGGGTTCAAGTTAGTAAAATTGTGACACGGTCAGCTCCGTTCCAGAGTAGCAAGAAGCCGTTGGATGACAAAAAAATTACAATATATCTGAAGATGTGATGGCTACAGATATAAACTTGATATAGAAGTATAGAATAAAAAACATGGTGCGCCAACCGCAAGTGAAGGATAAAAGCAAGAGGATGATGATGTTAGTTTTCATAACACTTTCAACCATAAATCTAGTAAACATTTTTATTAAAAATATGATAAAAATAACGAATATTAATGACTAAAAGTTTTCAGCGAAACCATTTATATTATTCAGCGTATATCACCGACATTTTGACGGCGCCTTTTAAAATATTATTGCTAAATGTTATTTTTTATTACCACAAGAGCCATTAAAGGGTGGTCCGTTAAATTCAAAGGCCGTTTACTAAGATTTCAAGTTATTTTTAATTAACTCCAAAGTGCCTCGTAGCTGAAATTACTGCCGGTAATCACCTAACGTTTTTACTCAAAGGTCAATCGTATTTTTTGTGACTGTTGAAAGTGGTTTTTAATAATTAATTTTAGATTTTAAAATGCACAAACATAATATTAGATTAATGTTTTAACTGCAATCTGAATTCAAACCCGGATCTAGCTTGGTGCAATAAAAACTAACTATTGAAATTGAATAACATTTTAAAATTTATTTTTCGATTTCCGTAAAGTACTCGTTATGCCTAATTCCATATTATTATGAGTTAATACTAAAAGGATAGAATAGACAGACAAAAATTTTTGAGCAATCTCAAGACAGTGCAGGACAAAAGTGCAATACCGATTGATAATGACTATGTCACAACGACAATGACAATGGCTCTGCAGGAGACAGAGCAACCGCTGGCTTCCTTTTTTAATGTTTCTAGTGATTAAAATTTTATACTATGTAGAAAATGTATAAACTATATATCTAAAACTCTAAGAATAAAAAAAAAAGATAAACTAAAATATGGGGCTTTCGATTGGTAATGTACCCAAAAGACTGACGGTATTACCACGTTCTATAAAAATGCTTATTCATTAACCAAGATAAACTTACTAACTATATACTACTTACGAAATAAATTATATTTATTCATAAGGTTTGGTGGTTTTACCATACAAATATTGAGTGGCAGATTTTCTTGAATGAAAATTGTGGCAGAGTTTCAACTTCAATAATTCAATCAATGATCTACTAGAATTTACATTTTGAAATAAACAGTAGGTACGCAATAAGTTCACAAAACCCACTTACAATAACTGCAAGATTTATATCAATTCCAAGTATAATATATATAATAATACATTCATAATTTTCAGTAAGAAGATATAAATAGACTACACCAACGTAATAGGGAATGCATTGATTCAAATTTAATTTTGTATTGAGTGATATTCGACGTAAGGAGCGCTCACACTGAAAGAGGGAAGCGAGCAGGATAAACAAATGACGTTAACGCCATATTTTCGCGTGATAGAAGTAAGACTTGATAATTATAGAATGCTAGCTGTTGCCAGCGGCTTCACTTGCGTGATAGTGGAAAATTGTCCTAAGGGGTTTTTCAGTCCCGGAATAAAAAAGTATCCTATGAAAAGTATACATAGTTTCATCAAAATCCGTTTAGTAGTTTGAGCGTGAAGATGTGACAAATACATATCTGAGGGCACGGCAGTGCCGCCGCCAAGACGAGCAAAAGAGCGTCATGGCCGTACCATCCATTTCTCGAAACAGTTCAGGCCATTTTCGACCCCCTATAACTTCGTTGTGTACAAAACTAGAAGCCTGAATTTAGTAACCAACAGGCATTATAAAAACACAATAAGTCAATATATTTATTTCAAACATAAAATATTAATTTGTAATATTGATATGGTCACCATAAGATGTTGCAGAATGTCCCTTACTTAGGGACTAATAAATTAACTGACTTGTAAATGGATTTCACATTTTCTTACGGTGGAAGAACTGAGTTACGAATCTTGTTTTTTTTTACAAGTTATGTTTTTGATGGCATGCGAGTATACACACACACCCATTAATTTTTGCCGTTATAAAATTATTGTGATAGAGGGACTTAACGTGAGAGCAAGAAAGAGATATCTTTCTTCTCTTTCGTGTAACAATATGTGCCTGAATGTGATGCATTGCATTCTTAAAATTATACTCTAATTTTTTTGTTCTTTTTTCTAAATTAATAAATAATTTAGTAGAAATAGTTAATTGATTTTACTTTCCATTACCGCTCCAAAAACAAGAATAACAATTTATTTTATTCTTATTTTATTTTGATTTCGACGAACATAGGAAAAATCTAGCGGCTCCGCTCTAAAGAAGCTATAATCGTTGATAGATATACTATTGTAAGAGTTAATGTATACATGTTTCGAGCTATAGATTTAAATCGTTTACTTTTCACGTATTTTCGACGTGAGTAAATTAAACAGTACCTATTGATTGTTATTTTCAACGTTTATGCAGTGAAAACATTTATAATCAGACAATGTTTCTAAATCGTACCTACGCTATGAAATGAATCGTGTAGGTAGACTTATTCGTATATCGGCACGTGTATAAAGTGTATGTCTCAAAATACACTGTACACATGCTTTTTTTTGTTGGGAAATCGTCTAATTACATCTCCCGCCCTTGAGCGGTGTGAGAGGGCGTGTCAGACTTTTACTGACTAAAACCCAAGTGTTTGTTCCTTCTTTGCCTTACGTTATAGGGCCCCGGGGTTCGTTTTCACTTATTACCCATGGCCTCAGTAGGCTTCGACCTTGCTGGGCTCCTACGATTTGCTGACGTCTCCTTGAGTCGCGCGTGGAACACTATGCGCCATCGACGACTTGGGCTTGGTTCGGACAGTTACCGGATGGTCGGACGGCGAGCTACCCATTGCTCGTCGTCCGCAAGCCTGCACCTACGGTGGCCGGAAATCGGGATCGGTATCCCGGCGGCTGGGCCGTGAGGGCCGTTTCCTCGCACGTGCGGCCGCCTCCTTTGCTAAAATTACTACTTCGGGGAAGAAAGAGACTGCCTGCCACTACTCCTCGCTCCGGACTATTGCCTGTACTAAGGCCCGGCGCGAGATGTCGAGCCGCCGATCGCTCCTACGAGGACACGACGGTGCTCTGTCCAAGCGGGGCACACCTTTACCGTATGCTCCGTGTCCTCCGGGCGGTCCACACAACACTGTACACACGTGCGTTGTGGAACAACGTTCTTAGGCTGTTCGTATCATCATTATCATTTCAGTCGCAAGACGTCCACTGCTGAATATAGGTCTCCTCCAAGCGTTGCCACAATAAACGATCCTGTGCGTCTCGCATCCATCGTATTCCCGCAACTCTCACTAGCAGTGAGCCTGCTAGTGAGAGTTGCTGAGTTGATAATCTACAATCGTTAATGCTGTTCGAAAACTATTCAAATTTATGGGTAGCTAAGTTCACATCGTTCAAAACGACAGAATGAAATTACATTTCTAGATACTATAATTGTAGAAATGATTACATTTCATTCTGTTATCATCTCTACATCTTGTAGTTTTATGGTATAAATGATTCTTACGCTGAGGCGTTTCGATCGTTTTCTTTTTTTAATTGATATAAACCAGTGCTTGACTGCGACCCCACCTGATGGTAATCAGAGATGCAATCATTGATGATGAGGCGCACTAGTTTATTAAGAGCCTATTCACTCTAGCCTTGAAGACACCTAAATTATAGTTGGACAGGAAGACAGCAGCAGGCAAATTGTTGCAGTCCTGCGATGTACGCGGTATAAACGACGAAGCGAAATGCTTAGTCCGGACCGTTGAAGTTTCAACAACGTAAGGGTGGATACTCGCCGTTCGTCGGATTGTCCGATGGTAGAAAGGACTTGTACAAAGAGATTAGACACGAAACGTTAGTTACGATAACTTGGCTAGGCCTGCTGGTCATCGGTTCACTTTGTAGGTGGCCTTCTAACGCTGCGTTTTCCGGTACGCGTTAGGTACAGTTAGGCTGTTTACAAAGAGACTGTCAAAAGTCATAATTGTGTAAGATTGAGCGTCCGACATTTCGATTGGGACATGTCTGTTCCATATTTTGGACTTGTTGGCGATATCATAATCGTTGGTAAATTGCTTCTTTGTCAAGGCCATATTATAGGCCCTCGTATAGCTTAGCTGCCACCAGCGGCTTTGTCCTCATTATATTAAAATTCTATCCTAAGAGTACATACTCCTAGGACAAAAGTATTATCTGTGCTATTCCAGGACATGATCTACTCATTTAGCTAGATTTAATCTAAATTTATTCAGCAGTTCAAGCGTGAAGAAATAACAATTAAACAAATTTTTATCTTTATAATATTAGTATGATTTTGTGTCGGAGTTAAGATTAATTTAAAACTATAGATTAAAACAAAAGAATATCAAAACAAAAATAATGTATAGCTGAAATAAATGTTGTTGTGTGAAAGAGTTAAAGGCCACTGACATTGGCACAGACCACAAATAATATAATCAGAATATTCACAAGCAACGATCAAAACTGACTCGTAGTGCTCCTTGTTTTATTTGTAGTTAAAAATACATATAATAACAACAATCACAAGAAATAAGTACAAGCTGTATATAAAAGATAAGCTAGAAATGTCCCCAACTTGTCGTTTAATGCACTGAAAATAGTGGCCAAAAAGAACAGCTGACTTAGTAGAAAGAACACTAGCGTAGCTACCGTAGGGCTACACGGGCCGGTGCTCTGGTGTCCGTAAGCTGGTGGGGGCTCCAAAACCCTCGTATTGAACCTGTCGCCTTCAAATTCTAAGTGCCGACGCTGCGTTAAGTGGGCGCCCGCGCGGTCTCATACAAAAGTGCTCGTCATCGTCGCGGCTCGCCGCGTGGGCACCTGTCGTGGGAAGCCGCGTCCCGCGCCCGTTTTGTTACGTAATAATACATTAACGTTCTCCATTGATACGACTACATGCACACTGTTTTAATTAAACTAGCGTCACTGCGCAGATAATAATCCGGTTTCTGCTACCGAGACTACCGCACACGGCATACGCGCGACGTTACGCGACGGGTACTCGAACGAGCGCCCTATTAACGCAGCGTTGGCCTTAAATAAAATAGTTTGCAACAATAATTATGTCAACTCATTTGAGTCACTACGAGTCTGACGAGAGTCTGACGGAAGTGTCAGACTTTTACTGCCTCTCCTGTTCTACCAAGAAAAAAAAAATTATTTCATGGTTTCCCACATAAAAAAGGGGGCCCCAGTTTTTTTTTTGCCTCTATGCCGTTTGTCATCTAGCTACGCCACTGAGAAAGAATTGCATGTATGTATGTGCGTAGTTTTCAGTGGTACTGCAATCCGTTGAATATATTCAAAACAAAGTAACACAATGTCAGCAAAATTCAACTTTTACGGACTTGAAACAGTCACGACGAAGAGCAACTGTTCAGTTACTTTATTGTTTCGTTGAGCGTAAACTTCCAAGTGGTTTTTCACTGAAACATTGTTTCAATGTAATTGGTTCAGTGAAAGGTTCGGGGTTGATGAAACGTATAAAGTGGGGCTAGACTTGTTCGATATTAACTTGCCTTTTATAGTATTTGTTTTAATTAGATCGTTTATAACTCAACTCAAAGCGTTCATTTCAATTAAACCATTTACAAGCGTTTTTGATTAGTTGAGATCGGCTAGTCAGAAAATAATAAAGACGATATTTGCAAAGTATAGATTTGTATAAAAATACGTGTGAGAACTTCTAAGGGCTATAAATATTTACGAAATAATGATCAACATCAACATCAAAAATGCTGAAATTCTACATATAATACATGAGAACGATTTAGCGTGCACGTTAATAAAAAGGCATGTTCCAAAGTCATCATCATCATATTTGACGGGCCTGTTGGTCTAGTGGTTAGTGGCTCTGACTGCTATGCCAGAGGTCGTGGGTTCGATTCCCACCTAGGTGCCCAAGTCTGCTATTTTATAAATTCGTCATTCCAACACGATCCCATTGTCATTTTGCTAAAAGTTCATTATCTGCTAATTTTTAATGATCGAACTTTGATCGGTAAATAGACTCGTAATAGAGTTGTGATAGAATGACAATATCGAGCTTGTTAAAAGCAAAGACTGCACAATGACGTTCTAATGGTAGATCACTGATCAAAGGAACTATCAAAATTTTAGCAGATTACCGCACACGTCAGACATTCATTGGTCAATATGTACGAGATTACCATTCTATGCCACTTCATTCAATGGAATGTCTGTGGTTGACCATTGGGAAGTCATAATGACGCTATTATTATTAGTAGACTATCAAACTTGTCAAAAACAACAATTACGAAGTCAATGATAGACCATTCTGGCACTATTGTAAAAGCAGACTTGACGCCCAGGACAAATGTTTGTGTGATGAGCACGATCGTTTAGTCTGTGTCTGGGTGTATTTTATCTATAATATGTATGTATTTAGGAATAGATAAGTATGTTTATCAGTTGTCTAGTACTCATAACACAAGCTCTGCTTAGCTTGGGACTAGACGGCGTAGCGTGGTAGTTGTGGAATATTATTATTATTTTCATTTCAGTCGAAAGACGTCCACTGTTTGGGCATGCCATAATTATGGCGATAAGTCCTCTCTTTGAGAAGTGTCTGGAAAGGTCCTCACGGCGTCCTTACATTTCGCATGACGCAGGTCTTCACCGGACATGGAAAGTTCGGGAGGTTCCTGCACTAGATTCGTGCGGAAGAAACGCCCGGGTGCCACCATTGTGTGGACCATCTGGAGGACAGGTTGGAGCATATGGTAGAGGTGTGCCCCGCCTGGACAGAGCACCGCCGTGTCTTCGTGGGGGCGATCGGCGGCGGCGACCTCTCGTGCCGGGCCTTGGTACAGGCCATGGTCCGGAGCAAGGAGGAGTAGCAGGCGGTCGACTCTTTCTGCGAAGCAGTAATGCTAGCAAAGGAGGCGGCCGATCGCGTGAGGCAAAGGACCTCACGCCTCAACCGCCGCCGTGATTCCAATCCCGATTTCCGGCCATCGTAGGTGCTAGCTTGCGGACCGCGACCGAGCCCAAGTCGTCGACGGCGCGTACTGTTCCACGCGTGCCTCAAAGAGATGTCAGCAACCGTAGGGGCCCAGCAGGGTTGAAGCCTACTGGGGCATGGGTGATGCGAAAGAGATCCCCGGGGCCCTGGTAAAATGGCAAAGAAGAAACATGAGTGGATTTTTAGTCAGTAAAAGTCTGACACTATCCCTCGCTCTGCCCAAGAGCGGGTGAAGTCATTAGATGATTTTCCCACCCGAGAAAAAAAAAGATGTCCACTGTTGGACATAGGCCTCCCGCGACCCTTGCCAGGTTTTTCGTCCACCTTATGCGAGGCCTTGTAACGCTGTTTCAAAGAACAAAAAAATGATGACTTCCCACCAAAAAAAAAAAAAACAAAAAAAGGTCATTACCGCTACGCTACGTCTTTCAATACGCGGTTGTCAGTTAAGAACTTATCATCCTCACCAGTCATTCATTACAAAAGCAAATTGTGTAGCGGATGTCCATGCTGTGACCAGCTGTGTGATGACTTTCAGATGAAATGACAATGACTTCTTTTTCTACGTACTTGTCGGTTAATATATTTTCATAACGAACAATACAACTTGTGATCTCTTAATAAACAAATCAGTATTCAGATCTTTAGCTGTTTTGGTCTGCTACTGTAAATGCTTGCACAAAATTTTCAAATTAATAAGGATTTAAATGTCTAGATTTTTCAATAATTCGCAGTGAACACTTTGAAACACATAGTAACGTACATCGTTCATAATCTTTTTATTTCACCCTAACTTCTGCCAGCGGCTTCGGCTGCGTAAAACTTCTAATTCGCGTTTAACCCCTTAGGGAATCCCCATCTTATAAGTAATCTACCTGAAAAATTTTAAATTTATAGGTGTTATAGTTTCTGAGATTTCGTAATTAATCAGTGAGTGGTATTTCGCTTTTATATATATAGATTAGGCCTACATAGGCACTTACAAAACGTCAGAAGCCGCTGCACGGTTCCGATTGTTGTTTCCTACGGAGAAGATCTGGAAACAATGTCCATGATTACTCTTAAAAAAAAAATGATTGGTTACAATATTCAAAAACCTTGGTCATTCGCTCAAAACCCCACCTAGCTTTACCTCACTAAGTGTTTGTTGATCTTGGACCGAGTTACAGCTGATTGAAGGAGATTGATGTACACATACAAACACAAATACTGTATCCTATAATATCTCTAAACACGTGAATGAATCAGTCTGTTACATTTTAAACACTATTTGTGATTGTTTATCTATATATATAAAAGCGAAATACCACTCACTGATAAATTACGAAATCTCAGAAACTATAACACCTACAAACTTAAAATTTGGCTGGTAGGTTCCATATAAGATGTAGACATCTGTCAAGAACGGATTTTACGAAACTAAGGGGGTAAAACGGGGATTGGAAGTCTTTTAAATGTCAAAATAGCTCAGTGATTAATTCATCCGCCTCTCATGCATGAGGTTGCGGGTTCGAAACCGGGTATCATTGTGATTTTTTCAATTCATATGTACTTTTCTAAGTTTATCGAGGATATTACTGACATCTCGTGTCTCGGAAAGCACGTAAAGCCGTTGGTCTCGGTAGGTCATCTTTCGTAATTTTTTGACAGCCAATACAGATAGTCAGACGCCATAAAGTTTGACCATCAGTGTGGCCAATCTGGTTAGACTGGTAGCCAACTTGAAGTCGACTTTTTAGCTGCTGGCTAGCTGGGAAAAGGTTAGGGTGGTGATGGATATGATTGGTATGTGAATATTTGTATTTGCATGTGTGGAATTATATTCAACAAACAAAAAAATTGTGGCTAATAATTATTGTTAAAAAATACAATAAGTCGTTTCCAAATATAGGTTAATACTACACGCAAACAGATGTGCATTGATAATGTTTTGTTGATAGTGATAACACTTAAAGCGTGCCGGCTGATAAGCATTATCCTGCTGCATATTTTTATGTCAATATCCGTTACACAGCTTGTGGCTACGTAATAATAGCCGCACGTGTCGAAACTCTCGGGAGTTGTAAGGCAAACCACGGCCATAGTAGGCACGGGCTTGTGGACGACGAGCAGTAGATAGCTCGCCGTCCGGCTGTCCGGTAAGGATCGAGCCCGAATCGTTGACGACGCGTAGTGTTTCAGCCATGCCTCAAAGAGAGACTTCTCTAGAGTGAAAAAAATCATTGGATGATTCCCCCCCCATATAAAAAAAACGTGATACGCAATTCACGCGTGCTCATTACCCATGTCGCGCTGGCAGCGTAAGATGAGACAAATCAGTTTCATAGCTGAAAGCGGTTTCTGAACGTGAACGAATGAAATCAATGCAATTTACGATGTGAAGACGATTTTGCCTGCAGACCACAATTACAATGAGTGAACGAAAAATTTGATTCGAGAACACGAGGAAGTGGTTTTGTTAGAGGCAAAAGAAAAATCAAATAATTATAGTACTAAGTATAGTCGTGGAGAGCGTGCTTCCCCCCTTTTTTGGCATTTTGTGGGGGTGATGAAACTTTAGTAATTTTCTGTGCTGAATACTTAAAATACTTAAAAGTAATTATAATATTAATCTAATACATTGTTGATCTTTTGTTATCTGTGAAATAAAAATGAATAAATAAATGAAAAAAATAGTATTTTTTTTTTTATTATTCTTTATAGGTTTATGCTTGACCTGATGAGAAGCGACGATGCGGTCGACGATGGAGCGTGCTTACCTAAAAGTAACCTATTCACTCTTGACTTAAAAAATCCCAGGTTGTAGCCATCAGGAAAAACAGATTCCGGCAAAGAATTCCACTCCTTAGCTGTACGCATAATGAATGTGTTCCCAAAACGTTTTGTGCGTATAGGTGAGATGTCCACCATGTATTGGTGGCGCATTGCCGTATGCCTGGTGGTCCGATGATGGAACGGGCTAGGCGGAATACTACTTTATTAAGAGCCTATTTACTCTTGGCTTGAAGACATCTAAATTATAATCGGACAGGAAGATCGCAGTAGGCAAATTATTCCAGTCCTTCGAAGTACGCGGTATAAAAGACGAGGTAAAATGCTAGTAAAAAGAAGATGGCGGAATGAACTCATGTAATGTTTTGTGTTACAGTCATAATTCTTGCTAGAGGTATAAAAAAAAATACCAGCAAAAGATCGATCTTTTTAAATTCACGAAACTTTGTGTTGGTAGTGTTTTATAAAAAGTTTATCATTACCTCTCTACCTACACTGCTCATAAATATATCAAAAATAAATCAATTTCACTACCAACCAGAAAGAAAAACAGAAAAGATAACATCTTATCGAAGCAATAACAAACTCTTCCTAGAATACACAAATTTTACAGCAAATAAATCTACAAAACGTCGGGTAGGTACACAAAAAAGTCGTTTTTATGAAAAAGTATTCCTTCGTTTCCGAAAGTTATAGTTTCGACAAAGATCGGTTCCGAACAGTCTTCTATTCTAGAAATGCTTTTTCAATAAACTTAACCGAAAACCCGCTCTTATCACTACCGCTTTTAGACACGCAATTTGCTGTTTTGTCGCACTAGTGCGATTTGTGTGTGCTTGAGCTCGCCCCCGCCCCCATTTATCAGACTGGGCGCTGAGCGCTACGAGTCGCACGTCAACCCCCGTTTATTTACATCTTCGTAAGTATATTGTGTGTGTAAAATATCGTTTGATACACGTTGTAATTGATCACTGCCGCAATCGGCTCTATAACACCCTCGCATACAGTTTTATTGACCGAGGCGAATTCCGCCTCAGCCACAATTACAAAGATTCTCCACTTGTATCAAAATGTAGTATTGAGGCACTATACATTTTGTCAATGTTGGCGGACATCTACCACCTACTGACATCGTATTCACAAAAGACTCATTTTCAAAACTAATTTGTGCTAAGAGTCAATTCCAAGACGAGAATAGGATTCGTTAGATGAAAATTGTCGCGAAATTTTATATAGGTGGTAATGTTAGGTAATATGGTATTTAAGAAGTACTGCGTTAATGAGCAAGTTTGCAGGAGAACCAAGGTCGCCGACATAGCCCAAAGAATTGCCAAACTTAAGTGGCAGTGGGCAGAGCACCTTGCTCGTAGTTTCTGGACTGGCGATCGCGCACCGGAAGAGGCAGGTGGGCCGATGACCTGGTGAGAGTTCCGGGAATGCGATGGATGTAAGACGCCTAGGACCTTTCGTTGTGGCGACGCATGGGGAGGCCTATGTTCAGCAGCAGCCGAACATACAAATCGTCCTCTGATCTTCGTTACTTTTAATTTCAAAGAATAGATAGGTTACACGTTTTGAATTTATGATAGTAATATTCAAGTCAAGAGTGAATAGGTTACTTCTAGGTAAGCGCGCTCCATCGTCGACCGCATCGTCGCTTTCCATCAGCCCCCCTAGCCAAGTTACAATCGTTTCGTTCACGCCGAACGCCTCGAGTAGGCCACGCCTCCGATTCCTTTGCTCTGACCACGTGGCTGAGCGTTGAGATGACGTCAGAACAAAGGAATCGGAGACGTGGCCTACTCGAGGCGTTCAGCGCGAACGATACGATTGTAACTTGGATAAGGGGGGCAGGTAAGATAGCTGTCAAACGTGAACCTATCAAGAATACAAAATAAATAAAAATATCACCGTCATCATTTCTCTCAATATTTTTTTATTATTTTTTTAAGTTCTCTTTTTTATTTATTCTCAAAATAGCAGTGTAGATTACATTCTTTTAATGGTTCTTATATGCCTAGTGAATTTGGAATAAATAGTAATATAAGAAATTTATTAAAACGCGATTTTAGCGTTGGAAGGCCTCCTACAAGGTGGACCGATGACCTGGTAACGGTTGCGGGAGTACGATGGATGCGAGACGCAATGTGGCAAGTGCCTCCACAATGAACGGTCCTGCCGTTCATTGTGGCGGCACTTGGGGGAGACCTATGGACGTCTTTCGGCTGAAATGATGATGATGATGATGATAAGAAATTAGATAATAAGTAAATTTATATGTTTTATATTTAAAGATGAACTAATTCGCTATGTGTAATTTGCAAAAAATTCTTTTAATTCACTTTTAGTTCCTTCTAACAACGAAAAAACCAAAGTAGTCTAGTCAGAAAAAGCTTGAGATGCTTGATAGTAGGAACTATATAAGTAGGTACGTCATATTTTACAGGACAGAGTATAATTTTTTATGGCACTAGGTAAGCGGCGGAACGTAGGAAGAAATAACCGTTTGTCAGTTTGTTCGCTATTCGATTTCGGCTAGCAAAAATATCGCACTTGTACTTGAAATATGAATAGATCGTTTCGTAAATAAAAATTGTGAAGAACGCCACTGGCGGATCGGTTTTTGCCACACCCATGAATAAATGTTTGGTATACTAATCTGGGGATAGCAAAAACTGAATTTTTCAATCTTACTGGTCTGTTGGTCAAGTAGTTAGTGACCCTAACTGCTATGCCAGAGGTCGTGGGTTCGATTCCCACTCAGGACAAATGTTTGTGCGATGAGCATTTGTTCTGTGTCTGGTTGTAATTTATCTATAATATGTATAGATCCGGGCGGCTGGGGCGGGAAGGACGTTTCCTCGCACGTGCGCCCACCTCCTTTGCTAACATTACTGCTTCGCAGAAGGAACAGCCTGCCTGCCACTCTTCCTCACTCCGCACCATTGCCTGTACCAAGGCCCGGCGCGAGAGGTATTTGCCGCCGATCGCTTCTACGAGGACACGACGGTGTTCTGCCCAAGTGGAGCTCACCTTTACCGTATGCTCCACCGTATCCTCCGGGCGGTCCACACAACACTGTTCACACACAACACTGTTCACACACAACACTGTCCACAAACAACAGTTTGTCAGTCTGTTCGCTATTCGATTTCGGCTAGCAAAAATATCGCACTTGAACGTGAAATATGAATAGATCGATTCGTAAATAAAAATGCTGGAGAACGTCACTGGCCGATCGGTTTTTGCCACACCCATAAATAAATGTTTGGTATACTAATCTGGGGAAAGCAAAAAATGAATCATTCAATCATACTGGCCAGTTGGTCAAGTAGTTAGTGACCCTAACTGCTATGCCAGAGCTCGTGGGTTCGATTCCCACCCAGGACAAATGTTCTATGTCTGGGTGTAATTTATCTGTAATAGGTATGTATGTATTTAGAAATATTTAAGTATGTTAACCAGTCAGGGAGATGTCAGCAAATCGTAGGGGCCCAGCAGGGTCGAAGCCTACTGGGGCCACGGGTAGTGTGAAAGCGGAACCCGGGGCCCTGGGACGAAGGCAACGAAGGTACAGGAGTGGGTTTTTAGTCAGTAAGAGTCTGACACTATCTTGCGCTCCGCCCAAGAGCGGGGATGTCATTAGGATGATTTTCCCACCCAATAAAAAAAAAAAAAAAAAAAAAGTATGTTAACCAGTTATCTAGTACTCATAACATAAGCTCTGCTTAGCTTGCTAAATTTTAATCTTGCATGCTATTGTATGTATACAATGTTTACACAAATAAAGAATATCTATCTAATATCTATCTGTCTATCTATCTTAGGACTAGACGGCGTTGTGTGATAGTTGTAAATTATTATATTATATTCAAAACAACAAAATGATTTTTATTTCATGAGATACTAACTTTTGACTGCGGCTTTAATATTTTATTAATATTTAATTTAAGATAAGACAACACTATGGTCCACTTTGTTAGAAAAATATTTTAATAATTAGTGTTAGTAGTACATAAACAAAGAAATAGTAATAAAAACATACAAAGAAGTAGTCAGAATAGGGGAGTACCTAAAGACTCTCAACCACTGTTTTCAGGATGCTATTGCCACTTACCCTTGTGAAAGTAGATTTCTCCATACAAAATTTGGAACCCTGTTTCAGCTCAGTGAATATTGCAAAATCCTTTCTTATTCATTGTATCATAATGAAATGACTCTCTGTGCAAAATTTTAGTATTCTAGGTCCAAGAGTTGGGACTGGGTGTTGATAAGTCAGTGAGTGTGACTTAAACTTTTATACAGCACTAATTTTTAATTAGTACAAATACTCAAAGGGCTTATTAGAATAGGTCTTGTTATTATTTAAGTAAAGTCTCAACAAATAATATTTATAAATAGCAAAGTTATTCGGGTTTGTTTATATCCCAAAATTTCACTCAATTTATGGAAATATTGTACAGGGATTATGAATGAATATGCAAATAAAATATTATTATTGTAAATGACGATCAAAATTGAAAAACATTTTGCGTATTATTTTCTAGACGCTAATGTTATGAATGATTGATTCTATTACGAATGTACCAATTATGACAAAGTTTCGTAGCCAATTTTGGGTTTTCGATTTTTTTACTTTTGAATACAAAAATATGTGCAGTAACGGATAAACTTATAAAGCTAGTGCACGGTTCCAATTGGTGGTTTCCTATGAAAAAAAACTGGAAACTCCACCATTACAGTTTCTAAGAAAAACGATAATATTCAGATCGTATAATTTTATATTAGTTTTTGGGTACAGTAGAATGAATAACTGAACTACGTGTTTAAACTTTTAATGATCATAAAAATAACCATCCAGTTATATAATAATCATCCAGTTAGTAAACTCACTAAAAAAAAAAACACTAAAAGGATCAAAATAACTTTTAATTTCGGAAGTCAGTATTTTTCGCGATTGTTTGTTTTTTATTTAACACCGACTTCCAAAATTAAAGTTATTTTGATCCTTTTAGTGTTTTATAGTGAAGTCGTTAATTTATTTTTTGTAAAAAAAAATATTTCACACTTTTTAGTTGCGATACACTAATAACCAGAGTTTTCTCATGACAATTCCAACTAACCTAAACATTGCTAGGATACATTGTTTTATATTATAAAGTCCCCGTGCTTACCTTCCACCTTCCGGCTTCATCATCTGATCATTTCGTTAGTACCTTTTGTAGCCAAAGTGACTTATGACAATTCCAATAAGCCTAAACACGGCTAGGATACATTGATTAATTACTGAGTTCCGGTGACTATCTTCCGGTTCCATCATCATCATAGACTCACTCCGATGATACCATTTTCAACATAACTATTCATGGTCATAGTCGTTTTACTATCTTCATTGTGATATCTATGTAAGTATGAAGTTCCGTTGACCATTTCTGGTCTTCTTCGTCAGTTCCACTTCATCAAATGTTACTTTTTGACTGTAAATGTTTAATTTCTTGACGAAAATAAAAAAATCACTATGTGTTAATTTATATTTGAGGAGTTCCCCCAATTCTTCATTGATCCCATCATCAGAACTGGATTTTGAAAAAAATGGGACCAATCTGGAAGCATATCCTTTAAGGAGAAAAAAAATTGCAAATTGGTAATAAATAAACGACGGAGTTCTGAGGTAATAAACATTTAAAAAAATACATACGAATTGATGTCCTCCTCTTTTAAAAAAAAAATCATACTAATACTACTATAAATTACACATAAAATTGTTTTTTTTTTACAAAACGAGTCACTTTAAGCTGTCATAACTTTAGATCAACTTGAAATTATTTTATAAGTTCAAATAAATATAAATGAAGGCATGTTATTCTGTGTTTGTTCCTTTATTTCTTTCAATAACATCCTTATTTTTATAACCACGAAATCATAACATTAATATGTTTTCTCACAAAGAGAGTTATTACGTTAAAACAATACGTTCCAAAATATTAGTATTTTTTTTTAGATTTAAGTTCATGTATAAATTGTGTTTCCATTCCCTCTCCTAGAGAGGAGGCCTGAATCCCAGCAGTGGGAACTTTATAAGGCTGACTATGCTATGCTATGCTATAAATTGTGTTACTTTTTTGGTGTATAATTAAGTTTATTTTATTCTATTTTAATTTTTCGTACAAAGCTTTAAACTCTTACTCACTTTTGAACAATAAATAAAAACAAAGCCCGTTTTTAATTTAAAATATATTAAAATTAACTTTGACGCAGGTTAACTCCATTACAATAGATTATTTGAAAGATTCTAAATTCAAAAATAATGAATGATCTTCTAAAACTAATTGTTAGACGCTCATTAATTTAAAGTAATTAATGAAGATAAATTAAAAAAAAATATTTTAATAAACATCAACTAATTCTTGCACGTCTAAAGTTTTATGTCATTTACGACCTCTTCGCTCTGCACTGTCTTTACAGTTCAGAGAATGGGAGATGCGCGTTGTGGAAACTGAAACAACCCACTCCTCCGCACCTCATCAACCCACCAGAACTTCTCATTCCTGGACGCGAATGCAGAGGCTAATCTGGAAATTGTTAACCGTCTGCGGACCTAGATTGGCCATTGTAAAAACAATCTGGCCAAATACGGCTTCCTCGACATATCTATCACATAGTGCCAGTGTGAAGCTGCTGCTGCACTTGACATGCACCCCTCTTGAACAAAAAACCTGCACTTTTTAGGATCAATACGAGGCCAATAATAAAGCTGTACACTTGTACAGGTAGCCAAACATTGGCCAGAAAAAATGTAGTTTGAATAACGACGTGAAAAGAAGAAGAAGAAAATATAAGTCTTTTTAAATTTTTGCTAAAATGCTTGATGACTTTGACCCAAGAGAAAATTTAGGTTTTAGGCCGACTAAATAACTAAACAAAATGACTGTACATGAAGCAATTGACACGGTTTACAAACAAGATAATAGTACTAATGACTCTCGTCCCGTAACCTTAGACAAGTACAAAGCAGAAAATAGATAAATGTAATATTTTGTTTACTAGTCGTGTGTCGGATATTATGGAAGAATAGGTGCGGATATATTTCCGGATTGGTTAGAAGTTTTCAGTGAGAATTTGAAAATCAGTCTTATGAGAAATTTGGCTCTTGGGCGGAGCGGAAGATAGTGTCAGACTTTTACTGACTAAAAACCCACTCGGGTTTCGCTTTCCCACTACCCGTGGCCCCAGTAGGCTTCGACCCTGCTGGGCCCCTACGATTTGCTGACATCTCCTTGAGGCGCGCGTGGGACAGTACGCGCCGTCGACGACTTGGGCTCGGTCCGGACGGTTACCGAACGGTCGGACGGCGAGCCACCCATTGCTCGCCGTCCGCAAGTCCGCGCCTGTGTTTAAATTTTTGAGAATTTTATTTGGCTACTTTTCCAGATTTAACCAAAATTGAGAGCAGACTAAGAGAAAGTCTGTAAGAAGACATTTTATTGTTGTATCGAATATCCCTGCCCTAGCAACTGTGAATACCCAACTACAACTAAAACTACAACTGAGAGTCGGCGTCTGTACTTTTGTGAGCATAAAGCATTTAATAAATAAGTAAACAGATATCAGAGGGATACAATCCATTAAGCTAATAGACGTAACAGTTGGAGAAAAATCATAGAAGGAGAATCGCCGGAGAAATCTGGCTCAGTAACAAATTATTATTATCGCTCTGATAGCAATGACTGAGCTGACGCTCGTCATAATATTCTTACAAAGGAATGCCCTTTGTAATTTACTGAATTGGTTTTGACACAAAAACGGATCAGTTCTTTTTACATGACTGCATGATACAAAGGAAGGTAACAGGGTAATGTGTAAATGTTTATCAGTATTATAAACAGATTACGGCCCATTCCCTCTCCCAGAGAGGTGGCCTGAGTCCCAGCAGTGGGAACATTAAAAGATGGTTTTGTCTCTAGCGTGCAGACTCTCTAATTACTCTTGCGTAAATAGCACGTATTTTTATCTCCCGTAGTTTCAGAAATGTGTTTAGGTTTTACATTATTTACTGTTTGAAAATTGGCAGTAGTAAATTACTGGCCAGCCTTGGAATAGCGAGATTAGAAACAATAAAAACATTCAATAAGCTGAGACAACGATAAATTCTTTCAAGAAAATCTATTGTATCGCTAGAATATATCGCATTGGATGTGTACGCAATAAGATATCAGGCTATACCTACATTCTGATGTTAGCTAAACTTGTTTAATATAGGCGTTACGCACACTGTGAGTTTAGCTTATACTGGATATTCCATAGCTTGGTATATTACCATGAAAGACTGCCGCAGACAGGTGCGATGCGCCAACGCGTTTTTTATTTGAAAGTAGTAAAATAAAGTAGCTGAACCGGTGAATTTTGTACCGCCTAACTGTTAATGAATATAGAGATCATCTTTTAAGATGATTAAGTATGACAATGAAGACAATCAACACCAGCAATCACTTAAAGATTTAAATGTTTAAGACAATTTAAATGCTCTGTAGGTTTCAATCTTTTAGCTAAAATTTTCCGAATGATTGAGACCAATGTATTTAACAGTTCCTGTAATTTTTCGATGTACTTATTTGGATATTTTTCTATTTTTTCCGTGAATATTTCCAATATTTTAATAGTTTTTCTGCTATTTGGGAGAAAGACAAATCTAATAAAGCAAAGATCATTAAAATCGCTTCAGGCTCATGAGTTATAAATGGTGTAACAACATGACTTTGTTTTATGTACGAAGATTGTTCTACGGTTTAGAATAATTAGTTTGAAAAATAGTTCACGCATTGCCATTGCACTATGTGGGGTTAGTCTGAGGAAGCCTTAAGTCGGTGTTAGTTTTCCTAAAATAGTTTTTTTTTTGTAGGTTGTAAAATCATCTAATGACATCCCCCGCTCTTAGGCGGAACGAAAGGGTGTGTCAGACTTTTACTGACTAAAACCCACTCCTTTTACTTTATATCCTTTCATACCAGGGTCGAGTATTCCTTTCAGAAGCAGACCCTTGGCCCCCGTAGACTTCGACCATGCTGGGCCCCTACGATTTGCTGACATTTCCTTGAGGCGGCGAAGGGAACATTATGTCCCGTCAAAGACTTGGGCTCGGTCCGGACGGTTACCGGATGGTCAGACGGCGAGCTAATCATTGCTCGCCCTTCGTAAGCACACGCCTACGGTGGCCGGAAATCGGGATCGAGATCCAGGCAGCTGGGGCGTAAGGGCCACTCCCTCGCGCGTACTCGTGCGGACTCCTCCATTGCTAACATTACTGCTTCGCAGAAGGAGGCAACCTCCTGCCACTCCTCCTCGCTTCGGACCATGGCCTAAACCAAGAACCGACACGAGAGATCGTTACCGTCGAAGGCTCCCACGAGGACCTAAGCGAGACACCTCTATCGTACGCTCCACCGTGTATTCCGGGCGGTCCACACAGTGTTGACACCCGGGCGTCACTTCCGCACCGGAATCCGTTGAAGAAACTTCCCGAACTGACCATGTTCGGTGAGAATCTGAGTCATGCGGAAGGTGAAGACGTCGTGAGGTCCGCAAAGAGGTCCACTCCGCAAAGAGGGGACAAGCCTTACCGCCATAATTATGGCATACCCATTCCTAAAATAGATAAGATTTCAATCGCAAATCTCTAGGTATACTATCAAAATACAGTATCTATAAACATGTCCAATAAATCGTTCCATTTATCTTGAATCAACGATAAAAAAAGACCGGCCAAGTATGAGTTGAACTTAAGCACGAAGTGTTCCGTACCGTCCGTAACAAAAATACGGCAAAAACAATCACGTTTGTTGTATGGGAGCTCCACTTCAAGATTTATTTTATTTACTTTTTTAGTATTTACTGTTATAGCGGCAATAGAAATACATCATTTGTGAAAATTTCAACTATCGGTTCATGAGATACAGCTTGGTGACAAACAGATCCCACCTATACGCACAAAACGTTTTGGGAACACATTCATTGTGCGTACAGCTGAGGAGTGGAATCCTTTGCCGGAATCTGTGTTTCCAGATAGCTACAACCCGGAAATCTTTAAGTCAAGAGTGAATAGGTTACTTCTAGGTAAGCGCGTTCCATCATCGACCGCATCGTCGCTTTCCATCGGGTGAGATAGCGGTCAAGCGCGAACCTATCAAGAATTAAAAAAAAAGATGAACTACGGAGTCTTAGCAATAGAGCCCCTTTTTTACCCGTTGGCTTCGAAATTCCAAAAAGCACGGTATATATAAATAGGTACTATATAGGTATATAAGTAACCGTTTACTAGAGTTTTCATTTGGTCCATAAAAAATGTCGTGTAATTTTACTACCTAATATTCCAGTAGGACGACTTTATTTTTTACTGACAGAGTATTATTACGAAAGCTAGAGTAGAAGGTTAACGACTCGGTAGATATTTTTAATTTTAATAAAATTTCGTGAATCTGTTTTTTTAGAGCATTTTTATGTTAAAAATATCTAATAAGTATCTTCACAAAAAATGTAAGCGTATTATAGCAGTATCAAAGATGTTTTCTTTCACTAAAAAAAACGTCTTATTTTAGATAGGTAGATATAGTAAAATCTGCCTGAATTAAGATTTGTCAAACGCAAAATTTTTCAAGTTCCTCGTGCTAAAGTGAAAAGTGTATTAAAATTCTTTAGGGTGTTTTTAATATCGTGCGGATTTCATCACACATACGGAAAAGCTCCGCATGCAGAAAATTTTATAAAAGAAAAAAATGCGTCCCGCGTGCGTATTCCACGCAATACAATAAATACTTGTATGAAATGGACATTTGCGGGGGTTACGCGTAATCAAAACCGCACGATTTTAAAAACACCCTTATGTATATTTATCCTTTTTTTTTCTAGGTATACACTCATTAAGGATTCTGCTTAGTACACTCTGGAAGACTGTCAAGCGTGGGCCACTGAGCGACGAGTCCTGGTTGCCAGGATCGGGCAGGATCTGTCTCTACCAGCAGTAGTGAGGGCTATACTGGCGGAGCCAGAAAACTGGAAGGAAGTTGCCTCCTACTGTGAGACCGTAATGGTTCAGAAGGGGGCGGCTGAGCGGGACCGTGAGAGGGCTGATCCCGATAGGAGAAGAAGGCGTTGGGGAGGCAACCGCCTCGATGCCTAACACGCCGAAACCCCGCTTGCATCATCCAATGTAGTCGGGACTTTGGAACCACGAGCGTGCAGAGTGGGGACTCTGCCGGCCCATCGAGTGATTCCAAGGAAGACGGTGGTCACAGTGATCACGTGCTACCGTGCACAAAGAGACTCAGGGAAGACCGTTGTAGTCTCCTCAGGGATGTGCCCTAACAGGCGTTGCACAGAGAGGGTACCGGAATGGTCTTTTAAGAGATAACGGCGCTCCTTCTATATGTGCCGATGGTGATTACCGGGTGGTTTTAGTGAGATAAAAATCCCACACTCCTCAGAATTATCCCCAAAGTCCGGGCGCCTTTCGAAGGTTTTTCCCCCTCGAGAAAAAAAAAGTTTCACCACTCATAATTTACACTTATTATAATCAATTCACGTAGTACCGACGTATTTAATATATCTGCTTAATCTGTTTATAATCTCATATTCAGGGAACTATTTTTGTGTTTAAATAATATCTTTAAACCGAAAATAGCATTTCATCTTCGATTTCTTAATAAAGGAAACCGTTATATTACACGTAGAAATTTATAAGAATCAACATTATAATTTCTATGCATTTGTTTACAACAAGCACTAGTTATGCAATACTATTAAGATCAACCACTTTTCCTTCTATATGAAACTAGCTTTTCCATGCTATGCTATGACTATGCTACACTTGCTGTACGACAGTGCAGCAGTAGGCTCCAAAAGAGTAGAGTATCTGGACCAACCATTTCCAAGACCAAAGGACTACAGGCTCAGACCCATCAAGGCCATACTGGGACTCATTAAGAAGGTGCATGGAGGGCTAGGGGTTGAGTAGACAGGAGGGGCATAGCACACAAGATCCAGAAGGATCGAAGTGCTCTGACCTAGGGCTAGCCCCACAACTAGATAGGATGAGATAAGCTTCTTCATACAAACTTTGGACCCGCGTTTCATATACTTAGGGGTTAATTTTGGAAAATCCTCTCTTAGTGCTCGCTTATGTAAACCACGCCAACTTTGTGCAAAATTTCACGCTCCTAGGCCCTGTAGTTTTAGCTGTGCGTTGGTATATCAGCCAGTCAGTTTCTTCTTTTATATGTATAGACCAGCGTCTGCCCGCGGCATCACCCGTGTGGAAATAGGTTTCTTTATACAAACTTTGAAACCCGTTACCGTCAGGGGTAGAAATTTTGAAAATCCTCTCTTAGTCCTCGCCTACGTCATAAAAGGAAACCTTGTTCAAAATTTCACATTCCTAGTCTCAGTGGTTTCGGCTGTGCGTTGATATGTCAGTCAGTCAGTTTCTACTTTTATGTATATAGATTAACGGCACTTCTTCAAACCAGTTACAATAAAAATCATGTCCAAAAATAACAAAAATCACGTACTACTCGCTGAAAGAATTAAAATAATACTACCATAGGACAGACACTGTTGACCTGTATAAATCATTTAATCAACGTTGCGTGCTCACAGTTGAAATCAAATTCATTGGTCTGATACAGTCCTTTTTCATGTTAATAGGATTTCGTGCTAAGTTTGGTAAAACTGGGCATTATTTTCAGCTTACATTTTGCCGTGAATAATCAATGAAAGGTCATTTTGAAAGAATTGTAGAACACTTTCATCAGGAACTCTTTCGGTGGTTTAATAAGTCATGGCACGTTAAAAAATACACATTAATTCAAGTTTAAATACTAAATAATGATTGTTAGATAAGTTTTAGAACAGCCATCAAGCTGATCATCATCATCGTCATTTCAGCTAAAAGCCGTCCACTGTTGGACATAGGCCTCCTCCAAGCGTAGCCATAATGACCAGTCCTGTGCGTCTCGCATCCATCTGATTCCGACGACCCTCCCCAAGTCATCGGTCATCAGGCTGATAGGTTTTTTTTTATGATGGGAAAATCATCTAATGACAAATCTCGCTCTTGGGCGGAGCGCGAAATAGTGTCAGACTTTTACTGACTAAAAACCCACTCCTGTTCCTTCTTTGCCGGGGTCCCGGGCTTCGCTTTCACATTACCTGTGGCCCCAGTAGGCTTCGGGCTTCGTTTGGCCCCTTGAGGCTTACAGGTGCGAGAGATTTTTTATAATATTATAAAAAAATATAACCCCTTTTTGCAGATCTCCATAAAATCGTTGGGATCAATACTGTAGTATTGATCCCAACGATTTTATGACACATAAAATATATTCAATTAGTGCCTGTGAAATATGGACTATCTTAAATATTACTTTGTAGGTTAGGTTAGCTTTTAGTTTACCTTTTACCTTCATCGGCAGAGTGGAATAATTTGCCTATCAGTTGCGGTCTTCCCGACCGATTATAATTTAAGTGTTTTCAAGGTTAGACTGAATAGGCTCTTAATAAACTAGAGCGCTTCACGATCAACGATTGCATCACTGCTTACAGGAGAGATCGCAGTTAAGCACTAGTTGATATCATAAAAAAAAACCCTTTAGAGTTTTTTTTATCTACTATATTAAGGAGCTTTGTCACAATATTGACTATGTCGCTCCATCATAGCCAAATTTTGAAATTTAAGTTATTTTAAATGATTGTAATATATTTTGTATAAAACTCTTGCCTCGTCTGACGTAGGTTTAGCTAAGACACTGTTGCAAATACCGATTTCAAACATATTTAGGGTTCTTAGATGTAATTGCCAAAGGCTGACAGTCGGTCTACCTGTCATTTTTACAATTTGCAATTTACTACAAAAATATAATTAAATTAAATTTTTAATTCATTAAACCCCGAGCGAACGCCGGCGTTGTCATTGTCTTTCTATTGTGTCTCTAATTAAGCTACTCAAAAGGTTAATTAAGTTTGTTTTTTTTTTGTATTTGTATTTATTGTAAATTTTATTATTGCGAATGTGGGGACTATGTGAAGTACTCTTTTTTTTTCTTTAATTATAACATCATGTCTGGCTGTTTTGAGTACTTTTTGCGGCCTACCTAAATATCCCTTCTTTTGTATTGTTCGTCAAGTCGTTGACCTCCTTTGTAGTTTTGAGTTGAGCTACACGAATACTGACAAATGAATGCACTGACTGGACAAGTCCGCTCAGAACTGTGTGGTCCTTTCTTCAAAAAACCATTATATGTTTGCTGTATGGACTTTAAAAGAGACTTTGATCCCTGTATTTTTTTCGGTATTTCTTCTCAGGGTAGTAACTAGGAAACACCGGCTTCATCTAGTTTAAATTGCCAAAAAAAATGAGGTGTGTTTTAAAAAAAACCTATTTGTAAAATAAATATCATTTATCATGTTACTTAAAACTATAGGGTTTTTAAAGTCAGATAATAAACTCCGGTGAAGATCAGACGCAGGTCGACGGCGCATTGTATACCACGTGCATGTCGAAGAGCTGTCAGCATATTTAACGGGGCCCGATAGATATGAAGCCTGCTAGAGCCACCCGATTGTTTGAATCAATCACCGCAGCCTTGGAACCTAATGGGTAACTGAAAGAACATTTGTGTGGGTTTTAGTTTTAGTCAGTAAAAGGCCAGAACAGCTGCTCAACCTTTATCAAACGCAAGTACGATCGTGTATGGAGTACTGTTCTCATCTTTGGATGGGTCTGCTAAATACCAGTTTGATGCGCTAGAGTCGATTCAGACGCGAGCCAAGAAAATCATCGGCAATGATGCACTTGTTGAAACGAAGCTCCAAAGCCTTGGGCATCGCCACCGAGTTGCTAGACTGTCGGTTTTTTATCGTTAACATTTCTGGGAGTGTGCACTGGAATTGCACAATCTAATTCCGCCAAGTCCGTTCCATCTTTGGACCACTCGACGTACGCCACCGGTACAGGTAGACATCCCACCCATACGCACAAAGCGTTTTGAGAACACATTTATTGTGCATACAGTCAAAGAGTGGAATTCCTTGCCGGAGTCTGTGTTTCCTGATAGCTACAACTTAGGGGTCTTTAAGTGAAGAGTGAATAGGCTATTTCTAGGCAAGCGTGCTCCATCGTCGACTACATCATCGCTTACTATCAGGTGTGGTGGTAAAACGCGAGCCTATCATTAATAAAAAAATAAAAGTATATTCTTTCTAACTCCACCCAGAGCGATAGAAGTTATTTGATGATTTTCCACCCTCATTAAGCCAAACCTTGTTATTTCAGAAGTTATTTTCCAATTGTTTAACGACTGTTTTTTTCTTTCTCATAAACATTCAAAATCTACAAATTTATAGTGGATTTCGTAACTGAATATACGTCTCAATTCTTTAATCGTTGATAAAGCGTTATTAATTTTCCCTTTTGAATATGCTTTGAATAGGCTTTCAATAGTTTCAATCAGAGGCATATTGAAAAGCGTTTGGCTTGTTTCATGTCACATTGCGAGCTAAATGGCAGTGCCCTGGGGTATACTAAAGTTTTAAAATACATTTTAGTTGTAAACTAAACCGTGGCTTTTCATTTATTATGGGATCGACTTTCGTACATCCGGACTCTCAAAACTGTTTCACACATGTTATTAAGACTTATTCGTATATTTTCTTTACCTTTTTGGAATTTCTGGAGATTTTCCAAGGCACCATCATTTGTATATTGCTTTTGAGAGCAAACATTTTGTTAACTTTTTCATTTTTAGTGGTGCACAATATAAAGTGTAAATTTAGACCTAAATACAATTTTATTGTAGGGATATTACTCTTTTACATCTGGTCTGCAACGCCGTGTCTTCGTGGGGGCGTTCGGCGGCTGCGATCTCTTTCGCTGGGCCTTGGTACAGGCCATAGTCAGGAGCAAGGAGGAGTGGCAGGCGGTCGCCTCCTTCTGCGAAGCAGTAATGCTAGCAAAGGAGGCGGCCGATCGCGTGAGGCAATGGTCTTCACGGCCCAACCGCGGCCGAGATTCCAATCCCGATTTCCGGCCACCGTTGGCGCGGGCTTGCGGACGGCGAGTAATGGGTAGCCCGCCGTCCGACCGTCCGGTAATGATCCGGACCGAGCCCAAATCGTCGACGGTGTGTATTGTTCCACGCGCGCCTCAGGGAGATGTCAGCAAATCGTAGGAGCCCAGCAAGGTCGAAGCCTACTGGGGCCATGGGTACTGTGAAAACGAAACCTGGGGCCCTGGGACGAAGGAACTAGAGTGGGTTTTTAGTCAGTAAAAGTCACTAGCTCCCGCTCCGCCCAAGAGCAGGATTTGTCATTAGATGATTTTCCCACCAACTGGTCTACACTTTGCCTGATCAGACGGGTGAATTGTTCTTTGCCCAAAGAATTAGCATTCAACGTGGCAATGCCGCCAGTCTTCTGGGTACATGTCCGGATGACAGCGTAAGGAATAGTACTTCGACGCCTGAGTGTAATTTTGTGTTTTTGTATATATGTATATGTGCATAGTTAAGTTTAGTACAAAAAATTAGCTAATATTTAAATTTATTACTTAGATATATTTATTGTTAGATCTAAGTAAGAAATTAAAATATTAACTAAAAGATGGATGAAAAAAGATTGCATGTAGCGGAGATGAGAATGTTGAGATGGATGTGTGGTGTGACGAGAAGGGATAAAGTGAGGAATGAGTATATTAGAGGAAGTTTGAAAGTAGCGCCAGTGACTGAAAAGTTGAAGGGGAATCGTTTATTTTGGTATGGACATGTAAAGAGGAGAGATGAAACGAATGTTACTAAAAGATTTATGAGTATACACGTAGATGGGTGGAGAGGGAGAGGTAAGCCAAAAAAAGATGGATGGATTGTGTGAACAGTGATATGAAAGAAAAGGAAGTTATATAGCATGACCGTTGACAGGATAGAATGGAAGAAAAAAACGTGCTGCGCCGACCCCAAATAAGATGGGACAAGGGCAGGAAGATGATGATGATGATATATTGTTAGATCTTACAAAATATATAATAGTATATTTTAAGTCCAATAATACATTCTTGATCTTTTCGCTAACGAAGACCATTTTCCGTTTCATGAAAAAAAAAAACTATTTTGTATTCATAGTCAAAAAATTCTATTCCTTATTTAAAGTTGAATAAAACTGTGAATTGACTTGTAGGTACTTAAATATAAATATATGTACTGAACCTTAATCGCATGTTCAAAAATCAAATGTCCCAAACATTAACGCTTGCTGTTATTTGTAATGAAATGACTGATTTTGTTTTGATAACAGAAGCAAACTGCTGTGACTTAATATCGATATTGCATGTTCACTGTTGTCGTTTGGTCAACGCATAATTTAGTGTTCTTAAAAAAAAACCCTTTGTAATCACTTCTGTAGTTTCAAAATTGTGAAGTGCTGAACTTCAGTGCCTTTTTGACACATTTAAATTAAGGTGAAAGTGCTAGGGTAGTCCATCGTCAACATCATCCTTTCAGCCGAAAGACGTCCACTGTTAGATATGCCACAATGACAGTCCTAGACGTCTCACAACCATCGGATTTTCCCAACCCTCACCAGGTCATCAGTCCACCTTGTGGTGGCCTTAGAGAGCTGTACAAAACTTTTTGGTCCCAAAAGCCAATCTGTTCTGCAAGCAAGGGGTCCTGCTGCTAAAATTAGGATTCTGATACTGATTAAATTAGTATAATATTCAGTTACGCATATAGATTCTAAATCTATAAGTAACGGTTTAATGTAATTTAGAAATGAACGTCAACAGCTTGCTCTGTATAAAATGAATGTTTTAATTATTTATAAAATCATAATCAGTGCCGAAGCAACTCTAATATAAAGACAATTAAGTCAATTTAGAAATGTCTGCTTTGATAGTATAGATAGCGGCACGAATCTTGAGCGCTCGGCGAAAGAGCGGGGATAGTTTTGCGCATCGTACAATATCGGCGAGCCAATCACTGTACAAGGGTTTCACTCCCCGCTCCCTCATCTCTCTTCATACCACTAAAGAGACCCGACTATTTCACTTCTGCGTGCTTCTGTGCAAGTAGAACTGTAGAAGTCAGCGCTCAAGATCCGTGCCGGTATCTATAACATTGGTGAATTTATTCAAGTGAAGTTCAAGTGCAGTTTTAATTATTTTATTATTGATTCCAAACTATGGATATTATGGTGTAAAATTTGTTTAGTTTCGTATCTAAAGTGTCATACAACTGGTAAATATGTGGGATCATTGATATAGACTTGAGCTCGATAAAATAGGGCTGAAAGTTTTATTGCAGTATTGAATACCTCAGCGAGCATATAGTGAATTGTCAATACATTTGCTGTCTGATACTGCAAAAAAACATTAGAATGTTTAGAATTCCATCGACTATCGAGGACTAATTCCTTCTAACTTGACAGTAGCTTTAAACACAAGCTGTGTAAATTCAATCTGAAAATAAAAGTATGAAACACGATTACATTAAAATGTAATTTGGAAATGAAAAACGGCAAAGTTTTCCGGCAACTATATCCATTTTTGTTTTAATTAGACGTCGAGCGTCAGGGGTCACTCGAGCGAAATATAATATTAGGCGTGTTTGAGCGAAGGGTGTTTGTAGCTGGACCCTCTTAATTATTAGATTTTTGAATTAGGCAAATTTGCTTTGTGGAAATCGGATATGTTGCCGTATGTAAAATGTTCAGCTGCATCCAGTTTCAGTTACTGAAAAAAGACCCGAGCATACAGTTAAGATAAATGTAGGTTTATTTCATCATTATCAGGAAGATGATTTTGATATATCTTTGTAGTTCATGTGGTATCTACATGAATTACATAACTATTTTAATAATATTAGATAACTAATGCAATTATAATTATCGCTCCAAGAATTACCTGTATTTATAGAAGGTGTTCTTATTTTATACTACTCGTAATATATATTTGTTTTGAATTTATTAAAAAATATATCGTAACATTTAATATGATTGAGAAAAGCGCTGTTAGTATTTTGCTCATGCAAAATTATACTATTTTTTTTTTTTTTATTCAATACATCTTGGCATAAACTGATGATCAGTATTTTCCTAAGTATTATTTATTTCTTATTAGTAAGTTATTTATATTCCCTTTCCTCTTATTTATTTCAGGTGCCGTTCAGTACCACTGAGACCGTTCTATTAATGTTTTCCGCAGACTGTATCCTAAATCCTGGTACTTTGCTCATCGCACTCGTATCTACTTAGATATTTAGACGTAAATGTTTTCAATTTATATAAACTAGTTTTTTTTTTCTACTAAAATATTTTTTGAGTAGTAGAGAGATTTTTATGTAACAGTCTTATTTTAGTTTTGGCGCGCAGCATTTTGTTCCTTACGCGGTCGTGAATTCGAACACCTGGATAGGTGAGGATACTGCGCTCCATAGCCTGCTAACAAACCTCGAGCCTGGACCTAAAGCTGTGGTGAAGCGTCAAAGACCAGGTTTGGTCATGTCACATTTCTGCCGGACATGTCTGCCGTATGTCGGATGAGCTGTAGGCTAAAAGAGCCACTTATTGGGTCCCATTAAACACAAGGCGGCATCGCGGCAGACCAAGACGAAGATGGAGAGATGAGCTGGACAACTACCAGAGGGACTGGCCTGCAATGGCCGAGGACAGACTTGTGTGGAAAAGGGAGAGAGATGCCTTCGCCCAGCAGTGGGACATAAATGAGCTAACTAAAATATTTTTAATTAAATTTCTTTATTTTTATTGTTTTTCTTATAAATTTCAGCCTAAAATACATGTTTTATGGACGGCCGGTGTGATTTCCAAATTTTTATTGTACTCGTGACATAAAATACAATTCTTGATGAAAAAAAAAATTTATATTGCGTTAGAAATTTTCCGGCGCGCGGAAAATTTGGCGGCGTATTTGTAGTAATTTAGGGATCGTCTTCTAATGGATTAAAAAGGATACCTTAATTAGGCATTACTAAGCATGATGGATGATATTATTGTGTACTATGCATCTACCTACTTTTTCTAAAGACTAAGTTAATCTCATCATCATCATCATCATTTCAGCCGAAAGACGTCCACTGTTGAACATAGGCCTCGACCAAATATCGCCACAATGAGCGGTCCTGTGCGTCTCGCATCCATCGGATTCCCGCGACCTTCACCAGGTCATCGGTCCACCTCGTGGGAGGCCTTCCAACGCTGCGTCTTCCGGTACCAGCAAACTTAAGTGGCAGTGGCAAACATTGCTCGCAGAAAAGATGATCGATGGGGACGAAAGGTTCTGGAATGGCGACCACGTCAGTTAACCTACACCTATTAAATCCTATTAGCGGGCAACTACCTAATTCGAAGAATTTTCTCGCTAAATTAGCAAAGTTCATACACTCCATAGGTGTCAAAGGTAAAATTTTCGTGAAACTAATTCAGACTCAACTTATAGTTAAAGAAATTAAAGCAATTAGGGGGATCACTTAGTGATATTATATAAAATTAATTAAGTTTAAGAAATTCAGATATTCATAAGACATTGCTAATATAAAAGAAGATTATTTACAAAACAAATGACAGAAATTCTTAGATTATGCAGCAAATTAGTAAAACAGAATGAAATAATTGATTCGAAATTAATTGAAATTCTAATTTCAAATGTCAGCGATGAAAAATCAATGGAACATTATCGCTGAAGGTAAATTAGATTAAAAGAGCGAAAATATAATATTTGAAAATCGAGTCGAGAGCTACAGGTGATGAGCGGTCGGCGCGTGAAGTCGCTCGAGGCGTTAGTTGGCCCGCGCACATTGTCCCGTACGGACGTATCGCGGCCCGTCTCACGAATATCGACATGTACACGAACACGAAGAATGTAAGTGAACGTAAATAAAAAAAAAACAACGTGAAGTGCTGTGGTCAAGACAGTGTTACAAAAAATATTTTAGAACATAGTTCGTCTTTTTTTTCGTTGTTTTAGTATAGTTATCTTATCTTTAAGTGCGTCAGACGAAAAAATTCGAATGAATTGACTTTGATAAGATTTTAATCATAAATTAAAATAGTTTTTATTTATAATACTGTTACAGTGAATAGTTTTGTTATTTGTGAGTTATTGAACGAAATTGTGGTCAAGTGTATGGACAAAGAAATAATGCGAGCAGCTGTAATAATGTAAGTAGATAGTAAAAATAATTTGAAACTTTATAAATACTTCTTCGAGTGTAACATTGATATAAAATATCTAAATGAACATCAAATTTAAAACAATATTTAAGCTTGAAAAAATATATTTTTGAAGTGGAATACATAAAATAAATTATAACACTATTTTGCAACTGCGCATCTCTAAAATGCTATATCAAAAATTTTACAACTACATTTTTTTTAATTGTTTGTATTCCTTAAAACTACTTAAAATAGTATTCGTAGACTTACCCCTTAACCATGAGGTAGGTAGAAAGAATCCTTTATAAGTTCATTAAAATCTATTAAATTAATTATTAAATTTATTTAATAATCACCATTATCCGTTATCGTTCGACTACATACAAAATTCATGACGTATCTTGTAGAAATGCAAATACTGGAAGAGACAACGATTACTTTTGCACATATTTGCTAAGGATTTAAGCAAAGTTTGTCCCTTTTGACGCATTCGATACATCTTACTGCAAGAATTTGAAGTACAGTTATCATAAGAGGCGTATCTAGTATAATTCCATGCTTGAAGTTCATTGGTATATGAGGTCATGGTAGTTTTTTTATGATGTAACGTACTTAGCTTAAGAAATGTCGTCATAGGTAAAGAAAAAACCGCTGTAGCAGCGATGATACGGCGACGCAAATGGCGTTCGAATCGATAATTTAAAAGAATAGGTATTTTGGGTGAGGTGTTCCTTAGAGTATGACTTAGGTCCTGCTTTGTTTAATAGATAGATATTTTGGATAGATTAGTTTAAGGCTGTTTCGCTCCATTTATTCGTTAATCAAGGGAAAGGGTCAGAAATAGGTTAGATGTGGAAAATAATTTGCAGTTTTAAATTTATCTAATAATGTTCAGACATATGTTGTAGCAGGTGTATTATTCAATATTGTCTTGTTGTCAAGTTCAACAAATTTTTTATCTAATGACGCGTTACTCGAGTTGCCAATCTTATTCAAATACGAGTGAAAATGTAAGACGTTGTCAAATAAATTTCAATATTGTTGTTGTTCAAATAATGTTGTACCTAGGTCTTTTAGGTCTGACTTCGTATATGTCTATCACGTGTTTATGATGTTGTTTTGTATTAATCATTATCATTAATACTATAAGTCTTCATGTTTCTGGATTAAAGGACTTATTTTGCTATCATTGCTGCAATAATTCAACGACTAATCTTATTTTGGTTCCCAACAAAATTATTTGTTCTTTAAATTTTTACTTTTCAATTAATGAAGTATCAACCCATTTCCTTTAGGAAAACCGGACGTCCATTTACGGTCGATAACTTTGAGTGTCACTGTCATTTTCTTTTCAATAACTTAATGAGATTATCGAACACTTCAAAGCTTTTAAAATAAATTCGGAGAAGAAGATCGATTCAGTAAAAATTAGACATAGACAGTCATACTAGACTTAGAGGTAAAGTACCCGTAACCGGGCTGTAATGATCAATCAGTCTGTAACAAAAAACTGGTCTTCTGATTTATTTTTTTAGATAGATAATCATCAAAATAATCAGTTTTTTTTTTATCATGTTCCTATCCTTGTTCCCCTAATGTTGTTTAGAAATAGTTTTGAACTCACACGGCTTAGAATAGAATATTCAATAGTTAGTATTTCTTTGGCTTAGAATATGCGAGTACGATATGAACGTTATTTCTAATAACCAAGGTAAATTCCTAGTGTACTAAATAGCAGCATATTCTTGAATCGTTTTGTCCTATCGTTCTGAAGGAAGTCCGTATGCACGGTCGTGAGCTAGTGACGAGGTAATTCTATGGACAGATAGAATACTTGGAATAGTAAGTAGTCTATATTATCTTCTTCTATTCTTTATCTTTTAGCACTTACCTTTCCTTGTTTAAATCTTAGAACGTAGTTTCAACGATAGTAACTGATAATGCATTTATCTCTCTAAATGAAAGTCTTTTTTTGCAATATTCGCTTGATACTTCGGAATTAGGCACTTGATAAATTTTAACGTGAGTTTAGCCATCGTGTCGAGGAATCCTGGGCAGCGGGGTAGTGTGATATAATCAATAGCAGTGTATTTTATTCTGAAAATACAACAAAACTCAATGAATCATCTACACTATCGAACACCCGATTTTCGAAACATGAAAAGATCGAATAAAAAATGTCTTTGAAATTTTGTGAGTTGTGATAGAAATTGTGCTCTACATTTAGAATGCAGGTCAAATTTTATATTCAAATCTTGTACTATATTATACCTTACTGCTAAATTAGTTAAATATTAACATAATAACAAAATGTTACACCGTATTTGAGTTTTAATTAAAAGTGCAGGTCCCGGGTGCAGGCCATTAAAAACTTTGCCTCGGTTACAAGTGCAACAAAATATTAAACGTAAATGAAGTGGTTGGTAAATTTGAGTTGGAACAAAATTTAAGCTAGTTACAGAGGTCAGATGCGATGTGTGCTGAAAAAAAAAAAATTAAATTTACAAATAAAAACATATAATATAATCATCACGCTCATAACTTTAATATTTAATTTAAAAGATTCTGATATAAGTCTCTGAAAGCTTGCACTAATCCTACACCAACTATTGGATCTCCAATAGTGGGTGTAGGACGTAGTGCAGAAACTCATCTGAGTTTCTTTATAAAATCGAATCATATACTGAAGTGCAATTGAGTAGCTAATACCATATCGATTTAGAATAAAAAGCTTTAATCAGACTACATACCTGTCCATTGAGCTGAGATATTAGTTTCGATGAAGACAAAATGAAACAACTGGGTCAAACGTAATCGATTCCGAGACTATTTTAATTTGAATAAAATGTTCATTAATGACGTTTATTGACGGCATAGTTGATGTAGTGATTGAGCGATTGGAGTCGCGGGTTCGATCTCCGTATGGAACAAATTTTTGTACAACCTACAGATAGTTGTTCTGTGTCTGTTTGTCAGTCTGAAAGACAAGAGAGACGGCTAATGACGATAATGATCTGAAGAAAAAGACGTAAAACGTTGACCCTAAATACTTAAAATTATGGCAAGTGCAAAAAACGTGTAGCACCGACCCCATTTAACATGGTACAAGAACAGAAAGATGATAAAGGGTGTACGATAAGTACTTGTTATATTAGAGATAGTTACCTAGATGGCTGGCAATTTTTTTTACAACTCAAGTGTAAAAAAGTGATTAACCACATCCATCAGAATAAAACAAACACACTTAGACACGTCTCGGTCTTCCAGATCCTGTAGTATCAATACACCTTTAGACATAACCATGAAAACCCATATGTCCATTAAGAACTTGAGTTTACAAACCAATAAAGTTAAATGCATTTATTAGTCAAACAATTGTCAGTCAATTATCATCATCATCATTTTAATCGAAAGACGTTCACTGGCGGACATAGGCCTCAAGCGCCAGTACAATGACCTTTGTCTTATATCCATCAGATTCCTGCGACCTTCACCAGGTTATCGGCCCCCCTAGTAAAAAGTCTTCTGAATTCGATATACAACATTAGTTTAAGTATATGCGAAACCCGAATCATATGTCTATTATTTTTATGTCAAGAATCTATTTGCAAAATTTCATAACTGTATGTATGTTACCCAGTTGTCCGCAAAAATACATGGCAACCGGGCCACCGGCCAACTGAGGGGCTGTTTTGCTCCCGTATTCAGCTGTGCGCTGGCGCCTAGTGCCTGCTATGACCTGCCGTGACCTGTGTTGTACTTAATGTTGGTGATGTCCAACTTGTGACCGTATTAAATATTTACTTTATTTATATTTACTTTACTCTACCCTACTCTATCCTACTCTACCCAACTCTACCCTACTCTACCCAACTCTACCCTACTCTACCCTACTCTACCCTACTCTACCCTACTCTACCCTACTCTACCCTACTCTACCCTACTCTACCCTACTCTACCCTACTCTACCCTACTCTACCCTACTCTACCCTACTCTACCCTACTCTACCCTACTCTACCCTACTCTACCCTACTCTACCCTACTCTACCCTACTCTACCCTACTCTACCCTACTCTACCCTACTCTACCCTACTCTACCCTACTCTACCCTACTCTACCCTACTCTACCCTACTCTACCCTACTCTACCCTACTCTACCCTACTCTACCCTACTCTACCCTACTCTACCCTACTCTACCCTACTCTACCCTACTCTACCCTACTCTACCCTACTCTACCCTACTCTACCCTACTCTACCCTACTCTACCCTACTCTACCCTACTCTACCCTACTCTACCCTACTCTACCCTACTCTACCCTACTCTACCCTACTCTACCCTACTCTACCCTACTCTACCCTACTCTACCCTACTCTACCCTACTCTACCCTACTCTACCCTACTCTACCCTACTCTACCCTACTCTACCCTACTCTACCCTACTCTACCCTACTCTACCCTACTCTACCCTACTCTACACTACCCTAATCTACCCTACTCGATAAAATGTATCCTATGTCCGTCTGTCGGTTCTGAACTACCTCCCCACCAATTTTCAGCAAAATCGGTTGAGCAGTTCTTGAGTTATAAATTGTGTAACTAACACGACTTTCTTTTATATATATAGATTAGTAAGTAATGATATGGAAAAAAAAAGAGAGTGAATGCGTCAGAAGACAAGGAAGAATGGAAGAAATTAACATGTTTCGAATACAAGTAACATGAGACAAGGACAAGAAGATGATAATGATTGTGTCAGCACTTACAGCTTGTAGAATTTTCAACTATAAAGCCATATCTGTAACATATACATAAGTACAAAAGTAGCTTGCATGACATTAGAACATAACATCTTCAGATTACTGATTGTCATAATGGCATCTAGGAGACTTGCATGCACACTCTCTCACGTGCTTTAGGCTATTATGAACATGATTAATTTAAAAAAACGACGAGTGAAAAGATTATTACATAATCTTTGTCCCTTTGCTAAACGATACTTCTGAGAAAATCCAATGCTATTTGCGTCATCGTCTCGTTGGGTACTACATCATTGTTCTATATGAGGGGCAATTCATTTTAAACTGTTCACACATAAATCTAAACGATGCTGAAGGTTTTCTTAGAAATCATTTTCTAGAGCTCTTTTGCATTGCTAAGTTATTTTTTTTTAATTTGTGACTGTAATGGTTACAGCAAAAATATGCTACTGAATTGAAATTAAACTTACTTATCAATACTTTTTATTAGTCACATTATTCTGCACTAAAATCGTAATTATACATTGACCGTATCTTTGCATAGCATGAGGCCAAATCAAATGCGAGCTTATCCTGTTAAACTCCATTAATTATGCTTTGGTAGAATAATTAATTTCTGGCACAAATAAAACGGCTGTGCTTTGATTTATTACATAATTCATCGGTAACTTTATACCTCTAAAAACATTTTGACAGCATTCTTTCAAATGGCAAAATTATGATTAACGGTAGTTTTTATATCATAAACTTAATTGCAGTTTTACATACCTAAGTCTCGTTCTTTTGCGTAATAGTTCAAAGACGGTAAAATTACCGTCAATTTCTTCTTGATTATCAGTTTGTAACTTTACAATGTTTTGTTTTTTATCAAAATGACTAGTTTTTGCGCTATTATCATTACGATAATGACATGTTATTTTCTAGCGACTGAAGCGTGTGAAAAACTGACCACAATGCTTTTATGTGTTTCGCAAAATGCCGCAAAAATCGTAATGTGGTTTTAATGGAAATGTGGTAGAACTTTCAAGCTTCTTTTACGTTGCTTTCAATTGACTTATACATAATAATGCACAAGTAACTGTCTTTGTAACCAGCTCGTTGGTCTTGTGGTCGTAAGTGCTGAGCGTGGGGTCTTGGATTCAACTCCTAGATCGGGAAAAAAGATCTAGTTATTATGATTTCACGCCTGATCTCTCCCAAGTCGTGTTAGGAGTCTAACAGAGTGTACCTGGAAAACTTCTGGTGAGATTGGCCAATCTCGTCGGTTTGATTTATTAAGAAATTGAATTTACTTAGGCAACTTAACCATCTTGTTTGAATAATATATACATGAGTAACATTACACTAATATAATGGTGAATGTTTATATTTATATGTTTTTTACTCTTTCTCGCTCATACTGGCTGATCAGATTTGAATAAAATTGGTAGAATTTTTTATAAAATGTATAGCAATACTGTAAAAACGATGCCTTTTAGCTAAATGCTACACTAAATACCGACTAGAAAAGTTACAATCATAATAGAAAAATCGAAAGAAAAAGGTACACCAAGCAGAAAGACAAAAAATAATTTCAGTGTTATGTCATAACCGAAAAACATAGCTTCTTTTAAGAAACAAAGTGTCTGGTGACGTGACCCTGATCATATCTAATTGAATATTAATTTTATTTTGCCTCGGATTGCGCTGTCAAGTTGAAACGGAAACCATTTATGAATATATTATTTAAACAACTGTTCAATTATGTATTGTTTTGTAAATGTTTTATTGATCCTACATTTTAAAATTCAAAATGCTTCATTTCATCCCAATATGGGCTAGTTTAAATAGATCTGTCTGTATATTTATTTCTACGTTAGCTAGATTGTTTCATAGCCTATCGTTCAAACCGGATCAGCTCCTGACTAGCCCGAGCACTTGGCAGGTACCTCTCTACAACTGTGCTATCATCAGCATACCCATAGATACTGGGCATTAGCAGATAATTGATATGCAGCAGGAAGAGAGCTGTAGAGAGAACAGACACCCTGAGGAACTCCGACATTAGTCGCCATGGGCTCTGATGAACATCCGTCGACAGTAACTCGGAGAGACCGTTCCGAAGTCTTTTATCCAGCTAATCAAACCAGGGGAAATGCCGTACGCTGGAAGCTTACTGAAAAGGCTAGCGTACCAAAACTAGCGTCTAAGTAAACGGCAATCGCTTCCACATTCTTCTCGAGGGCCTCGCCCCACAAGTGGGTGGCATAAACTATTAGGTCCCCAGTAGACCGGTGGCGGCGAAACCCGTACAGCCGATCACTGAGAAGATCGTTATCTTCCAGGTATGCTATGAGGCGCGAGTACAATACACACTGCATAATCTTGCAGAGTACGGAGGTTATTGAAGTCGACCGATAGTTGGGATCGTTTTTGTGTCTTATATCAAAGTCAGTTGTGTGACTTAAAGGTATCACATGTACGTAGAATATATTGAATCACGGTGATGAATTAATTAGTGTTTTTAACTAAATAGAACCTATTATAAACATTTATCAAACAATAATTTCTGTCAGTAGCTTTGTTTTTTTCGTCACGTGAAAGAAAAAAAAAACCCAAAACAATATACTCCCGGTCTACCTTTATTCCAAGTTTCATATAAATTCATACAGTAATTAACTCTTGAAGAGGTAACAGACCATACTCATGTTCCTAGAACACAAAAGGCCACTGAAAGAACATAGGTGTAGTTTTAGTCAGTAAAAGTCTGACACGCCCTTCCACTCCACACTAGAGCGAGAGAAGTTTTTAGACGATTTCCAACTTAAAAAAAAAGAGTTAACAGACAGACAGAGATACTTTTGTGTTTATAATATTAGTAAAATATGGATACACATACCAGTAACTATATCAAAATTAATAAATAGACAAAAACATGCTATTCAATATTGCATGGAGTTTGCTTATTTCGAAAGGGTTACTGACTCAGCATTTGTTGACCTGAATAAATAAGTGCACATTAAAAATAATTGAACTGCCACTAAGAAGGCAAAATTTAATATTTATAAACGAAATTCAGACGATAGCTGTAATCATTGCCTTTTAATCAAACAAGTATTTAATAAATGATTAATTTCTTAATAACTTACAAAACATTTCTGGGAAATTGGAAAATCATTTGGATATTATATTTTGTCAGCCATCAGATATTCAGTAACAGATAATTGATAAACACTTCGTAAACAAAACCTTTTGATACAGCTCTTCAAAATTTAACATCAAATTTCCTTTTTCACAAAACGTTAAATTTACTGAACATTATCTTGGTTAATCTCTTCATAAATTATATGACACCTCTTTCTCTCAAACATTTAGCGAAAAATAAATCATTTTGCTTTGTCTCCTTAAACTTTATAAAAACAGTATAAAATATAGTTATATTTTAAGTGGAAGAATTATAGAGCTGCTCTGGAGTCTAGCTAGCTAGGATGAGCAGTGGTGGCCGATTGGTAACGGCCTCGACTTACGAGTTGCAGGTCGCGGGTTCAAACCCAGCCAGGAGCAATACTTTGTGTAATTTATTTCATCACCACTGCTCTCAAAACGGTGAAGGAAAACATCCTGAGGAAACCGGCATGTGCTAGAACCAAAAATTCGAAGACATGTGACATCCACAAAATCGCACTGGGCCCGCGTAGTAGATTACTTCTAGAGAAGAAGACTGAGTCCCAGCAGTGGGAACATTGTGAAGCTGATTTGCTATGCTAGAGTCTAGAGTAATATTACTTTTCATAGATTTTAGAAACCATAAGTCACACTTTCTGAAATCTTCTTCTTCTTTTCTTTTCTATGTTAATCTTTTATCCTTTTTTCTTATGTGGTGCCATAAATATCGCTACAGTACTATAAATGTTTGCGAATTGGTCAGTCTTTAAGCCAATTCAGCTATGCGTTGAAAATTCTAGGCGGATCCTAATTTCTATTTCAATTCTTTATTTAAGCCTTCTCACTAAAATTGAATATACAAATTCTTAAAATAATACGTTTCAACAAAATGGGTGCCTCTGTTCTAAAATTCTTTTAAAATATCAATACTTATGTCTTCCACTCCAAACCATCGTTCTTATTGGAAAAGGTTTACCCATGGGATTTCCAGAAGTCTCAATATTCAGCTGCCCTCATTCATCCGTACCCACTTTTACTTAACTTTGGACATCTCTTTGATCTTTCCTTTCTTCTTAATATTTTTGCATACAAAATTCATAAACATATTTGAAATAACTCAATGTATTTTTGCGTCGCGAAGATATCTTTGTCTTGAAATTCAAGACGCTTCTAAAATTCCACCCACACCATTTATTGAGGAAGAATATAAAACTCACGCTCTTTTCACTTTATAGCTTTTTGCATTCTTTGAAATATTGCTAATATTTAATTAAGACTTCATCATCATCTTCCTGCCCTTGTCCCGTTTTATTTGGGGTCGGCGCAATACATTTTTTTTCAAAATTCATTCAGCCCAGTCACTTAATGAAGACTTATATATTTATTATCAACATAGAATTGTAAAATTGTTAAGTAACGTGACCTACTATAATTTTTCAACAAATTTATGATATTTATCTGAATTGTTTCAATATTTTAATGTTAGGACTGCCTCCTCAAGAAACTGGATTGTTACAGAGTAATAAAATAAGCCTTAGATCGTAAGATCTATGTAGGTAAGTATGTATTATATTTACAGATATAACATAGATTTACCTAGAGAGTTAATTCTCTGCAAATAATTATTTATTAAATACCACATTAACCTAGTCTATAGATCAAATTTTGCTAACACTAGCGGAAGCTGCATGATGTAGTATTACAAATTTGCTCGTTTGCCAGACGTCGAATACTCTCTGGGGTCGTTTAGGCAAATATTATACGAGCATTAACGCTTATGTTTATGTCTGTACGTGTTATAAGTTTAACTCTTTATGATCCATCATCTTTTTCTAGTGAAGCGTTATCCCATTTTTTTGTTTTGAGTTTTTATTCAACCCAACATTTTTCCTTATTATCATATCGGTTGATCTTTTGCCGTTCGTGTCGGATTCTAGTACCATCGGATTAGGGGAGTTAAGGATGAAAATGCACCTGTGTTTACCCATATCTACTGTATCCATGGTTAGACGCTACTGAGTTTGGCCACTGTGACTGAAATTTGGTCAGAAGGACTATGTCTATGTGTCTAGGTGGCCACGGCCATGCATTTTCAGTGTCTTGGTCAAGGTCTGCAGGTATTTTTACAAAATATCTTCAACAAAGATTAGTCCGATACAAATAAAGAGCCGTAACAATCCAGTGTAATAGATGCTGTAATGGTCAGCACCACGGTCGTCTAAATAGAGGAAGACTCAATTGATCTGTTAAGATCTCACAAATTGAAACAACTACATAACTGCGTTTGAGAAGCGCGTTTCCATCAATTCTCTGTACTATGTTTGGTGCAGTCATGCTATGAACACGATAATAATGAACAGATAGTAATCGTAAAATTACCATTTTACTGCGTTTTATGTGAGTCGTAATAACAGCATGACTCTACATGAAACAGATTTTAAAATGGAATATGGTGCGTTAATAGTGAGTTTGCATGAAATGAAAGCGATAACCTGGAAGCGAATTAGGATATAAACAGGATAGAAATATAAGTATAAGTAACGCTAGAGTTATACGTTATAGTTTTTATCTGGGATTATATTAATGTTTAGTTGATTTACAAAAAAAAAAAGAAATAATGAAAAGGTAAATTAAAGAAAATTATAAAACCGGCAAAATGTGTTTCAGAGAGGATAGAGAACTAAATTCCGGTGGTAGGCCTCTCCTATTTAGTTAAATATATTTAAATTAACTAATACTTAGATGGCAATGGGCAAGGCGCATTGCACGGAGAACAGATTGTCGATGGGGACAAAAGGTTCTGGAGTGGCGATCACGTCCCGGAAGACGCAGTATTTGAAGGCCTCCCACAAAGTGGACCGATGACCTGGTGAGGGTCGCGGGAACCCGATTAATCCGAGACGCACAAGACCGGTCGTTGTGGCGACACTTGGAGGAGGCATGTGTCCAATAGTGGACGTCTTTCGGCTGAAATGATAATAATGATTTAAATTAATCCCACGAACTGCCACAACATCAGTAATTTACAGACTTTGGAGGAAGTTATTAATTGAAAGTGGAATAACATGATAAGGAACTCTGTGATTAAGAGATTATGTTAATACAAATAATTAAAACTAATTTCTATGCGAAGGGAAGTCTTTGTTGTTTATTACACTTCGCTACAGATAAACAGTGAATATTGCGAAACATGTAAAGTTGTATCCTCAAAGGAATATATCTGTAGAGTGTATACTACTATATTAGAGTGTAAGTGTACTTTGCATCATAAAAACATTATCTGAGACATCGGTATCTTAAGATAAAAGTGTTGATTTAATCGCGTCCAATGGTAAGTGCTGTTTTCTATTATCTGTTTGTATATCTTCTAATTATGCTGATTATATCTTAACATAATATATGTTTTTTCTAATAATTATTAAGGCAATGAATATTTTAACGTGTGTAAAATTTGAAATACCTTTTCTTGAGGGTTTGAAATTGTCCAACAACTTCTCTTGCTCAGGGTAGAGTGAGCAGGGATTAAGAGGTATCAGAATTTTACTGACTGAAACCCATCAGTTTGCGTTCCAGGACCGCAGTGATTCTTTCAAGCAATTCCGCAAAAATTAAGGTATCTAAGAACAGAATATCATCACTAATTCTGTGTGAACTATTCTGATTTTTAACCTTCCAATGACTATGAATTTTTTAATGTGTGTAAAATTTGAAATACCTTTTCATGAGGGTTTCGAATTGTCCAATAACTTCTTTTGCTCAGGGTAGAGTGAGCAGGGAATAAGAGATATCAGAATTTTACTGAATGAAACCCACCAGTTTGCGTTTCAGGACCGCTCCGCATAAATGTAGGATTATCTAAAAAGAGAATATCATCACTAATTTTGTGTGAACTATTCTGGTTCATAACCTTCCAATGTGGCCACTAATTTCTAATTACAAGTATTTCTGGATTAAACATTTGTTGGCAAACTAAATGTTGAGCTTCTCAAAGTACTACTGTTGCCTTGAGAGATTAATTTGAGTGACACTTCCTTCTGAGTAATGTCTAAGAAAATCTGTTATGAAATTGTTTTGTTTTTGTTGGGTGTCATTAGCATTACTATGGTTGGTTTCATCTGGGTTTCTTAAATTATATTTTGATTCTTGTTGTGCCATAGCCGTAAGTGGTATTTTATTTTTAAAAGTATTAATTGATCTGATGACGTTATGCCCCGTTTACACGTGGGCCCAGCCTCGGCTAATCGCTAATCCCCATTTACACAATGGCTAGGGATGGCGATTGGTCGAGGCTGGGCCCAGTGTAAACGCACCATTAGTGGTTGAGTAAAAATTATTGCTTTGTTCTAAACAGAAATGAGTGAAAAATTATATAATTTTACCTTTTTTTATTCTTTATAGGTTCGCGCTTGACCGCTATCTCACCTGATGGAAAGCGACGACCTAACTCTACTTTGGCCTGAAAACGTTCTTAACTCTAAATTCTCCATGAAGACTGTAGTATTTTTTGAAAGAATTATCGTGGCCTTGAAACGCAAAGGGAAACTGAAAGAACACGGGTTGGTTTTAGCCAGTAAAAGTCTGATGCTTCCTCTCACTCTACCCAAAGCGGATAAAGTTTTTGACTATACTGATGATTTCTCATCTTCAAATAAAAAAAAAACCGGGCAAGTGTGAGTCGGACTCACGCACTGAGGGTTCCGTACCAAATTACATATGAAAAAAAAAGAATAGAAACTATGAAAACAGTTCAATTCCAGAATTGAGTTACAAATATTTTTCCAAATCACAAAAAGAGTTTTTTTTTGTGACGTAACGACAAATTTGCAGTTGTCAGATTTTTTTCTATACTTGTGCCATGAGACGTTGCTTCATGCCAAATTTCTGGATTCTAGGTCAACGGGAAGTACCCTATGAACTTTGATTCCCTATAGAGTGTCGAAATATACATTTTTGCGATATAAACAGCCATATCTTTTTTTTTTTCGTTCACTCAGAACTTTGATTTTTTCACAGCTTCAAGGTCCCGCTTAGTATATGGTTTTAATTTCAACTCGATACTTTACGTGTTCCCAAAATAAAAGGTTATATCAGAAAGACAGACGGACAACAAAGTGAGGTAAGAGGTACGTAACCCTAAAAACACCGGACCTGAAAAGTAAGTTTTTGAAGCACATAAAATAAAGTAAATGATTGACAGAATAATAGACCAATCCTTTGAAACGCTTTTCATTAAATTCATAACTCGTGCATAATCCACTCAAATGTTTTATTTAAATATCATAAACACACATCCTTTGATGTTTCATATTAGTTTATGACTCTTTTAGTATATTCAATCCAATTTTGTTTAGGTTATGATTATCAAACCACTTTATCTAAGTTTTAATAAAAATAAATTGATTTTGATTACTGTGAACGAAGATTTATGGTATATTAAAATGTATTTATATTTTTTTAAGTCGCTTTTGTAAAGGTCAGATACGTTCTAGGTGAATTAATAGATATCTAGCTTTTACGCTAGTTGTTACATATCATATTAATGTTTCCTTTGCGTCATCACCATTATCATCTTCCTGCCCTTGTCCCGTGTTATTTGGGGTCGGCGCAACACGTTTTTTTCTTCCACTCTCCCCTGTCACTCGTCATACTATCACTAACTTCCTTTTCTTTTATATCACTCTTCACACTAATGTTTCCTTTACGTGAATTATCTAATTCTTTAAATAACACGCACTCGTGTAATACTCCTGATTTGTACGTAGAACGACGCCGCATGGCGTCGCGTGGCGTGGATCAAGTATCTCTACAAGTCTAGTTGCCGTATAAAATGTATGGAGACCGTCTCACTCAGAACGGCGTGTGTGGCACACGTGTGCGCCGCTTAGTTCTAGCTTTATTATTGTTAAGGAACACGGTCTTGTGTGATATTGTTATGTATGTTACCTATGATTCTAAACTGAACTTTGTATTTTTTTTGGCACTGTTATGTTTTTGAAAACACATTCTTTAATTTTAATTAGCTTCTCAAGTCATAGTAGTTTTATTTATGTATTTAAACTTCATTTACAGTAGTGGTACATAGGCAGACTTAATGCAACAGGGCATTCTCTACCAGTTAACTTTTGGGTTAAAAAAGATAACACTGTGGTAAGTGTTCACAATAAATAAATAACAGATATAATTTCAAATAGTATCGTAGTGGTAGGTTTCATTTCATTTATTTGTCATTTCAGAGTTTCAAAACAATATTTTTCTCCTATTATTGGTTTAAGCATAGTTTATAAATATATTTATAAACTATGCTTAAACCAATAATAGGAGAAAAATATAGTTGACAAATCGAGAAATTGGGATATATATATCCCAATTTCTTGATTTGTCTACTTCTTTTTCCATACTTCACTTATTGTCATTCTTTATGGTATTAAACACAAAAAAAAAAATAGATTGAAATATAACAACTGATATACTCAGATGAGCGTTACCACAATTGAGTTTTCTCCATTAATCTTCATCTCAGTAGTCATTCCTTTTTTACTCATATATTAACCTTTCTCATCTTTTCTCTGACCTTCCTTAAAGTACCTATTCTCATAGTTGGTTTTAAACATGTGTTGGTTAGACATGTCGACATGTTCCCTTAGAATTAAATTGACCAGACTCAAGTTTCCTGTAACTTTTGATTTTGCTAAATAAACCAACCTTGAAAAGCCTACTTGTAAATACTTCCTAAGAAGCCGAATTATTCATAAGAAAAAAAAAAACCTTTAAATTTATTCAAAACGACACTACATTTTGAAGTGTTTCTTGGTCATTTTCCACAAATTGCAATAGTTGTGTTAGGTTATTTTTATTCCAAGGATGCGATGTATTTTCAAATATCTTATTGTTTCTAAAAACTGTGTTATTACCATTCTTTTAATTGAATCCCAAACAGGACTCTATTTTAAAACATCTCTTTGCTTTTCAATTATATCTGAATCAGAACCGTCTTCAGTATTTCTTTAGTCGGATCTTTCGTTGAGTCCAAGTTTATATTTTTCATTACGCTTGAAATGATCACGATAACGAAGCTGTGAATCTTTAAGAACGTACTCAGAAATTCATATTTTCTGTGTACTCGACAACTTTGGCTTGTGTGTGCTCTAAGAGGGTAACGAACGTGGTCTAGATTAAGAGGATGATCTAGCACCACTTAGAAGTATTTTGGTTTTGTTTATGCTATTTTGGTGAAAATCTAGTTTGTTAAAATTACTGCTATAAACGTTGCATTGCTGCCAATTTTTTGGGGACGTTACTAGTTGACAGGGATGCGAAAAAGTTTTTAGACTTTTAGATATTTTTTTAGTTTTAATGTATGTATAAGTATTACAATTAAAATTACCTAAATTGTGAATAAGTGTTTAATAAATTATCATTCATTATTACCAGATCACGATTTTTTTTTTACATTTTTTAATTAATTTAAGCCGATACTCAAAAAACACTAACATGGAAAAGAACTAATGCAAATAGAAACAGCTTGAATTTCTTCCAGCAGACCTTCGTTAAGAGAGAGATATATATATCATGATTCAACATATTTTTTACCCTTGAGGGTTAATATAAATTTAAAGGATTTCAATGATAACATTCTAACATAACAGTTTATTATCCTTTTTTTTTGTTTACAAAAGATGTGTCTCACTAAAGTTTGTGTAATTTTTTTTATCACTGTTTTTTATTTAATTGTGGGAAACTTCTCCTACTCTAAGAGCAAGACAGAGTGAGAGGGGAGTGTCAGACTTTTACTGATTAAAACCGACCCGTGTAAATTTAATTGGCCTTTGAGTTTCAGGGTCATGGTCTCTTCCTGTCTTTTTCTATTCTTACTAAGAGCTAATGCAGTTTCTATTCCACTATTCCCATTAGCTGTTACGTTACTTGCTCACTCAAATGCCTCACTGATGGTGGCGCGGGTGTTGGATCATTCGGTTCCCTTCAAAATGGTTGAGCTGAGTGGTGCTAATATTAGCGTCATGTCCGTGAACGGGCGCTGTCAGTTGAGGCTGGTCATCTCTTAGCTGCCAGTTGCTATTTTAATATCTATATTTAGTTTTTATTTTTATTTACATTGTTCTCACATGATAGCGACATAGACGAAGAAACATGTAATAGAGATATTTGTAATTACAAAACATGATTGAAAAGAGTGTCCACGGAGTTTCTTGCACATTCTTCTCCATAGAGATCTACGCTTTGGAATGTGCAATTAACATCATTTATTTTTCTGACTGACTGACTTCTTGACATTTCAAAAGTGCCTGTAAATGGTTTATTTGGAATAAATGCTATTTTGATTTTGATTTTGGTTATCACTAATTATTATCATAGAGTTCTTTTTTAAAATCTTTAGTAAAACCAATACAAGAACGAACAATCTTTATATCCTCTCTTTTTTTAAATGTATTTTTAAATCCTTGTTGTTTAATAAGTTCTCAAATCACAATAGAGTTCAAATATCTGAAACCTATTTCTGTTAATATCTCGACTTCGTTGGAGAATATGCAAATATGAACCCGAGCCGGATATCTAGATAATATTTAATTATCATGTTTAGTTATCATTGTGTATTCGAATGTCATAAGGTAAGTAAGCAGTCTTTGTCTTAATTTACACTATAGTGCCGACTGGTCTATATTTGTTTAGTAAAGGTACCAACTGTGTGCTTAGAAGAAACAATGAAAATGGTCTTACTACCTATGTAGGTATAGATGACTAGTTAAGAATAGTACTGTGAAATTAATTTGAAAATCGAACAGGTAGATCCTTTTCAAAAATTGATTCTAAAGTATCTGGTAATATTTTTTAATATCAAGATCTTTTAATATTAACAAATAGCTTTTGCCCGCGGCTTCGCTCGCGTATATAAAATATAGCCTATGTCACTCAAGAATAAAGTTGCTTTCTATCAGTGAAATTTTTTTTGCAATCGGACCAGTTCTTTCAGAGGTTACTTAATACAAACAAAAAAAAATGTATGTTTTTGTAATATTAGTGTGTATGTAGATAATAAATAACCTTTTAGTGAGACTGAAATCCATATGAGTGTTAGTAATAATATTTTTAAGATCTATGTTAAAAGGTACATAATATAACGTAGTAGTAATCATATAACATTCTTCCAGTAACTATTCCCACCCAGTGCGGGCGCCTCCTTCTGCGAAGCAGTAATGCTGCAACGGTCCTCACGCCCCAACCGCCGCCGGGATTCCAATCCCGATTCTGGTCACTGTAGGCGCGGGCTTGCGGACGGCGAGCAATGGGTGGCTCGCCGTCCGACCGGCCGGTAACCGTCCGCACCAAGCCCAAGTCGTCGACGGCGCGTACTGTTCCACGCGCGCCTCAGGGAGATGTCAGCAAATCGTAGAGGCCCAGCAGGGTCGAAGCCTACTGGGGCCACGGGTAGTGTGAAAGTGACATCCGGGGCCCTGGGACGAAGGCAAAAAAGGAACAGGAGTAGGTTTTTAGTCAGTAAAAGTCTGACACTATTTCTCGCTCCACCCAAGAGTGAGATTTGTCAAAAGATGATTTTCCCATCCAATAAAAAAAAACCCAGTGTGCCTGTATGGGACAGTGGTGCCGGGATGCAGTCATCTGCAAAATGCTACCGCGCAGTCCTTGAAATAATGATGCCACTTTCTTACGCACTACAGTGTAGAAACCGTCAACTGTTAATTTAAGATAATTTCTGATATAATTATGAATATAAAAATGGAATCTCTTTCACACATTTTCGCTGTACAATTTTGTTTGAAATATGTGTATTTATGACGATCAATACACATGTTAATTAGAATTAGATGATGATATATAATTATATTGGGAGCAGTGGTGGCCGAGTGGTAACGGCCCCGACTTACAAGTTGTAGGTCGCGGGTTCAAACCCAGCTAGACGCTTTACTTTGTGTAATTTATTTCATCACCACTGCTCTCAAAACGGTGAAGGAAAACATCGTGAAGAAACCGGCTTGTCCTAGAACCAAAAATTCGAAGACATGTGACATCCACCAATCCGCACTGGGCCCGCGTGATGGATTACGGCTCATTCCCTCTCCTAGAGAGGAGGCCTGAGTCCCAACTGTGGGAACATTATAAGGCCGATAAGGCCGACTATGCTATGCTATGCTATATAATTATATATATGTACAAAGTCAATAGTAGTAGAAGCAGCTTGTGCTTGTGTTGTGTACACTACTGAATATAGGCCTATCTTTGTCTCATCATTCATTTTTGTGTTAGTTATACACACAGAGCCTACATATCTATTTTTTTCCAACTCTTCTTTTGCACGTGTGCTGGAAGAGATTTCTTTAGAAATAAGCACCACCTTTGTACCTATTTTTCTGTTTCCTTCTTCTATTCTTTTATTTTGTGTGTGTACATAAATCGTTAAATAAATAATAAATAAATAAATTTTACAAGAGAGCAACTTGCAATAGCTATTAAATATTGTAAGGAAATAATAAATCTAATATATAAAATTCTCGTGTCGCGGTGTTTGTGGTTAAACTCCTCCAAAACGGCTTTCCCGATTCTCATGAAATTTTGTGTGCATATTGCGTAGGTCTGAGAATCGGACAACATCTATTTTTTATCCCCCTAAATGTTAAGGGTAAAATCCACCGCTAAATATTTTTTTTTCAATTTAAAAAAAAAAGAAAATTATATACATAGCAAAACAACGTTTGCCGGGTCAGCTAGTATATTATATAATTTTCTTATAAAAATATTCCATAAAAATAATAAATTATTATTTTTACACTTTGGCGACACTATGTCTTGACCTTTTAACATGCTTGGCTCGAATAGTCGTATGATTTGCTATTTAAATACATTATTACGCAAATAAAGAATTTAAAAGTGAAATCGTCTATTTTGTTTTGTTGCCCAGTTTGTGCTCGGTAGGCCATAACTTGATATATACGTCGTTTTTGTCACCACTTCGATGTGAGGTTTATTTAGGTTGCTGATTTATATAAAGTTTATTAAACTTTAAAGTTAAAGTGTAGTAATTTTTTGTTAGTTTTTAAAACTATAACCTATAACTGTATTAGTTACTTCGGTCAGTTGCAATTTGCGATCCAAGGTGACGGTGACTCTCGAACAACTACATAAACCTGGCAGGCTTCCGATTGACGAGCCCCATTGATAAGTCTAACATCTCTTTAGGGCGTGCGTTTCTTTCGGAGGGAAAGGGGGTAGGTAGAGGTGTGCCCCGCCTGGGCAGAGCATTACTAATATATCCGTAGGCGCGCTCGGTGGCAGCGATCTCTCGTGCCGGGCTATGTCTGCGGTATAGGCCATGGTCCGGAGCGAGGAGGACTGGCAGGCAGCCGCCTTCTTCTGCGAAGCGGTAATGCTAGCAAAGGAGGCGGCTGATCGTGTGAGGCAACGGTCCTCACGCACCAACCGCCGCCGGGTTTCCGATTCCGATTTCCGGCCACCGTAGGCGCGGGCTTGCGAATGGCGAGCAATGGGTAGCTCGCTGTCTGACCGTCCAGTAACCGTCCGGACCGAGCCCAATTCGGCGACGGCGCGTACTGTTCCACGCGCGCCTCACGGAGATGTCAACAACCGTAGGGGCCCAGCAGTGTCGGGCCAAGGCTCTGATTCTGAATGGAAGACTCGGCTCTAGTACGAAAGGCAACGAAGGAACAGGAGTGGGTTTTTAGTTAGTAAAAGTCTGACACTATCTCCCGCTCCGCCCAAGAGCGCGGAATGTCGTAAGATGATTTTCCCAGAGGAAAAAATACTCCTGATAGTATTTTTTCCTCTGGTAGTCTGGCTAGTCTATTAAATTATTTATATAATAAATTCCATCTTCAAGGTGACTCTACTCAAAATAAATGAATTCTTTGAATAAATTATTATTTTGCACTCACTTTTGGGTTATAGTCTGATTTGAATTTACGATTGTACCACGTAGTATGTGTGTATTTTATATGGGTTCTTACCTACTAACAGAACAATTTAAAAATTCAAGTAATTTTTAATTCAGTTTTGGAAATTTTCATTTAAACTGAATAATAAAAACATAGCATAGGATAGCATAGTCGACCTTATAATGTTCTCATTGCTGGGACTCAGGCCTTCTCTCTAGGAGAGGGAATGGGCCGTAATCCATCACGCGGGTCCAGTGCGGATTGGTGAATGTCACATGTCTTCGAATTTTTGTTTCCTCACGATGTTTCCCTTCACCGTTTTCAGAGCAGTGGTGATGGAATAAATTACACAAAGTAATGCGCCTGGCTGGGTTTGGACCCGCGACTTACAACTCGTAAGTCGGGGCCGTTACCACTCGGCCACCACTGCTCTCAATAAAAACATATTTATAATAATTATATTCAGAACCGAAATAGGGTAAACGCTACAGTTGTTGACCTCTATACAGCTATTGTTCATTTCAACTTTGACGACCTAAAATAAGCAATTACCTACCAGAATAGTACATTCAAAACTACTTACTGATTAATGCAGTTTTGAATTTACTACCTTCTAGGTTATTATTTATTAAAATGGCTAATATCTGCATAGTGACCAATAACTGAAGAGCCCCTTGGTAAAACCGTTAAAATTCAAAAACATTTTACTTTCTGATAAAATAATCTAATCTTGAAATCTAAAGCCTTGAGATCTGTGACGCGGCATAATATCGACATCAACACTTGTATAGATTTATATCAAATTTAGAAATAAACTTATTTTCTCATGTATGATTTACATCTCTCAGAGATAAGCTGCTACCTGTCAGTACTATGATTTTGATAAAAATTTGATTCTTTGTCCGTGATTGATGACGGTCGTTCGATGTCATCAATATATGTTAATAGATGTCTATCAGTTTATTAAAATTCCTTACCAACAAATTAATGTCTTATTTATATATTGAATCCATTTAAAGTAGTGGCACATAAGCGAACTTACAAAAGTCCTGCAAAAACACAAACACAAAAATAATTCGTACACAAGTACGTCATCATGTGGGTTACCATGACGTTCAAAGTAAGATTGTTTCATTCTTATTTCAGTGTGGGTAAGAGACAGAGCTATACAGGTTATCTAGCGCCATCTCTTACCCACACTGGAAATAAGAATGACAGTGACGTGGGTTACCCGTCACTGTCATTGTCAGAGAGAACTGTCACAGTCAATGCAAATGGCGGGAAATAAAATATAAAGCGTACTTAATACAACACAGCCTGCAACTACGCAAACACAAAAAAAATGTTCATACACTAGAACGTAGATGTCATTGTCATTGTCAGTGAGAACTGTTACTGTCAATGCACAAGGCGCGTGCGGTCGCCCCCCTTGCGAGCATTACTACTTTGCAGAAGGAGGCGGTCGCCTGCCACTACTCTTCGCTCGCTCGGGCTGTACCAAGACCCGGACCGAGAGATCGCTGCCACCGATCACCTCCACTAAGAAACGGTGGTGTTCTGCCCAGGTGAGGGACACCTCTACCGTATGCTCCACCGTGTCCTCCGGGCGGTTCACACAACGGTGACACGCGGGGTTTCTTCCGTACGAATCCAGTGCAGTTGCCTCCCGAACTGAACATGTCCGGTGATGACCTGCGTCATGCGGAAGGTAACAACGCCATGTTGTCTTCCAGCCACTCTTAAAAGACGAGACTTACCGCCACAGTTGTGGCGTGCCCAATCCACAAACACACTAGTGTCGCAAACAAGAATTTATGAAAATGGGTAATATTTTTATCTTCAAAAAAAATCTTGTATATTTTAGGTCTAAAAAAATACCCATTTAATAAACTGCATTTCAGTAGTCGATTCTGAACATACTATTTTAAGGATAACGATTGTGTTACATTTTTTATAAATGCTGTAATAGATATTTTGTATTTTTATTATTTGTCTGGGAGCAGTGGTGTTCGACTGGTATCGGCCCCGACTTACGAGTTGTAGGTCGCGGGTTCAAACCCAGCCAGGCGCATTACTTTGTGTAATTTATTTCATCACCACTGCTCTCAAAACGGTAAAGGAAAACATCGTGAGGAAACCGGCATGTCCTAGAACAGAAAAATTCGAAGACATGTGACATTCACCAACCCGCACTGGGCCCGCGTGGTAGATTACGGCCCAATCCCTCTCCTAGAGAGGATGCCTGAGTCCCAGCAGTGGGAACATTAAAAAGCTGAGTATGCTATGTATATTATTTGTATAAAAAAAAAACAAAAAAATGAATACGAGATAATAGCATATTCATAATTATTTTTATCTTGTCAATACGCCCCTTAGTAACTCGGTGGCCCCGCAAATATCTTGGCTTTCACATCGCGTGATACAGAAATTCCTATCATGTGTGGTTCCCCCATATCTCTTTAATACTCACGTTTTATTTTGATTGCCGTCTTATCGTGTTTTAAGGTTTCGTTCTGAAAGGGTAAAAACGGGGCTATATTATCAAGACTCCACTGTCCGCTTGTCTGTCACCAGGCTGTATCTCATGAATCGTGATATCTAGATAGTTGAAATTTTCACAGACTACTGCCACCATAACAACAAATACGAAAAACAGAATAAAATAAATATTTATAATAAATATAAATATACAACCGATATTATTATTTTTTTTTGGCAATTTTTACTCGATAAATTAATAACCGTAATAGGTAGATGCTTGAAATATTCACAGAATATTTAGTTGTATTACTTTAAAAATAATAATCCCATACAACAAACGTATTTTTTTTTCGTTTTTAGTACGGAACCCTTCATGCGCGAATCTTATTTGCACGTAGGCATTTTTTTATTGTTTACTTACCTGAGTAAAATACTTCATGTGGATTGGTTGACTTTAATCAAAAACAGTAACTAAATATGTTGTTACCTTGGATAATTTATCTACTACTAACTACCTACTACTACCTACTATCTACTTATTAATAATCTAAACAATAGTGAAAAAAAAATATTTACGTAAATATTTAATTTATATAAAAAATGTACTCTTTGTCTATTTTATTCATCTCAATATACTTATTTCATACTTCTTTAAATAATAATTTAAAAAGACATTTAAAGGTATCGGAAACAGGTCGAACTTTATACAGACAGTAAACAATTCAGGAGTACCCCATATTGAAACAAGCCCTTGATCCAGCTGCCTAACGAGAGCCTCCTGATGTTTTGGTCGAAGCTTGTGATACGGCTATCGGCACAATTATCGCTGAGATTCCACATGTCAAGAACCTCGAGAGCCACGTCAAGATACTCGATTTGCTTATCTTTCTCGACTCTCACGAGATTCTCATCATGCGGGACGGTTATTATATCTAATCTTTATTATTGTTTTAGGGCAGATTTTACCAATAAAACTAATTGCGTTTTAACGTTTGGCTCGCATAATCGCGTTTAGCCGCTGTCACTAGTATCACTTGTAAAAATACAACAAAAGAAAAATACAGACAAGTGACACTAGTGACAGCGGCTAAACGCGATTATGCGAGTCAAATGTTAAAACGCGATTAGTTTTATTGTTGAATCCCGCCCTTAATAATAGTATCTACTAACTGTAGTTTGAAGATACTGATACTCCATAAATTATGCAAATTGAATAACCCTTACCTTAGAGGGTTATGGTTCTGGTGACCATGTTATACATGCTTGAAGTGGTTTCAAGTGACTCCAAGTGGTTTGAAGTGATTCCAAGTGGTTTGACTGATTAACAAAAATATTTACTTCTAAGGACTTATACTAATCGAGGAAAATCTTAACATCGCGATTCAGGATTCGACCGAAATAGTACAACGCCATCTAGTGACGCGTAGGTAAACAAATTTTTACAACGGTCATTGCGATCGCGTTTGCTTACGATTAAAAATAATAAAATAATACTATGCGGTTAGACATTCCGCCCACCAAGGACATTTTGTGCAACATTATGTCCTTCTAATGTTAAAGTTACAAAGTGATAATTCACAACATAAATTTTTACCATATAACTTATACATCTAAACTTAATCTAGTACTTACATACTTAAACCGTGCTTCAAGTTATAAGTACAAACAACATTCTTAAGCAATAGGTAAGACGCACAGTTTTGATGTTGGTCTTTTAAATATGGAACCATTACTGCGGAGTGTGACTACTCGTGTAAGATTGTCCAAGCCCGGATGCTTTTCAACCACCCTGCCAAGAAGCCACCGACAAGGAGGTAGGTTGTCCTCTTTGATTAAAACTATATCCCCCACGATTGGTTCAGGAGTTTGCTTGGACCATTTATAACGATGTAGCAACGTGGTCAAGTATTCATTGGACCAGCGACGCCAGAAGTGTTGCGTCATCTGTTGGACTAAATGCCACCTTTTCAAACTAGAAATGTTTGCCTCTTCATAGTTATGATCAGGCGCGTTAACCAATGGTTCCCCTACAAGAAAATGCCCTGGTGTTAATGCGTTAAAGGTATTCGAATCGGTTAGTCTACATAAGGGACGTGAATTCAAGCACGCTTCTACTTGGCTTAACAAAGTGGACATCTCTTCAAAAGTTAAAGTAGAGTTTCCTATTACCCTGTTTAAATGCTTTTTACATGACTTTATACCCGCCTCCCACAGTCCGCCAAAGTTCGGAGTATGTGGTGGTATGAAATGCCATGTGGTACCCTCAGTGGCTAAGGCCGCAGCAATTTCGTTTCCTAAATTTGAATTTTCTGAGCGAACCAATGACTCTAATTCCTTAGAGGCACCCAGAAAGTTTGTGCCGTTATCACTCCAGATATCGGTACAGTGACCGCGTCTTGCTACAAATCTTTTAAAAGCGGCAAGAAACCCCTTTGTTGTCAGGTCACTTACGACCTCAATGTGGACAGCTTTAGTCGCCATGCAGACGAATAAGCAAATATATCCCTTGTATGCATGGTGACCCCGACCCTTGGATGTCCTCAAATTAATAGGACCTGCATAATCTACCCCACTGTTCCTAAACGGCCTATTTGGTGTAACCCGTGCAGGTGGTAGTTGGCCCATTAATTGAGGTTTTGTAGAAGCGGCATAACGCAAACAAGTCACACATTTTCGTACGTATGCCGTTATCAGCCGCTTAGCTCCCTGGATGTAAAATTTCGTACTTAAATAGTTGAGCATTAGTTGAGGACCTCCATGCAGATTTCTATAATGTGCGTCGGCAATTAGAAGATTGGTGAAATTACTATTGCTTGGAATCAACATTGGATTTTTGCGATCTATGTCGAGTTCGGAGCGATCCAATCTACCGCCCACCCTCAGGATTTTAACGGAATCAAGGTAAAGATTTAAAGATTTAAACTCCCTTTTTTTAGGTTTTTCTTCTTGCAGATCCAGGATTACCGACTCAAAGTGTTGACTTTGACATACCCTAATGCATGTCTCCAACGCTGATCTCATTTCTTCTGCAGTTATGAATTTATAATTCTTTCTTTCAGTTTTCGGTTTTTTCAATTCTAAAGGACGTCTTAAATATGCTACAATTCTAACCAGTTGGGTAAGTGATGAGTATTTATCCCAAATAAATTTATCGTCTGATGCTACATGTACTTTAATTTCCTCTATATTCGTTGATACTACCTTGCGTTTGCCAAATGTAATCCTTTCATCTTTCAGGAACTCAGGACCTTCTACCCACAACTTAAAGTTTACAAATTGTGACGCATAAAGACCGCGTGATGCGCAATCGGCAGGATTGATTTTAGATTCAACATGATTCCATTGCTGTGGTTCACTTATGGACAAAATTTCAGAAACGCGATTTGCAACGAATGTCTTCCATTTGTTAGGATGGCTATTTAACCACGCTAAAACGATCTCAGAATCGGTCCAATAGTACAAGTTAGATTTGCCGATACCCATCACTTCTGAGACTTCAGATAACAGTTTTGCTAGGAGTACTGCTCCGCACAATTCTAATCGAGGCACTGACACTGTTTTTACGGGTGCAACCTTAGTTTTCGCTGTGATCAAAGTTACATGTATCCTGCCGTCAGCCCCAACTACCCGTGCGTACACTACCGCAGCGTAAGCTGATTTTGATGCGTCACAAAATCCATGCAGGTCAACTTGCTTGTCGCCGTGCTTCATGTGTAACCATCGAGGTACTGAGAATTCCGTTAAACATTGCAACTCTTGCCGGTAAGTCAACCATTCTTTTTTTATTTCATGTGGAATTTCTTCATCCCATCCAATTCCAGAAATCCATATTTTTTGAATTAATATCTTTGCTAATACGATCACTGGAGCGACCCATCCCAAAGGGTCAAATAGTCTTGCTATATCCGATAATAGTTTTCTTTTCGTTACAGATTCCTGCAGTGGCGGCGACTGAACAGAGTACTGGAAGGTGTCGCAGCTTCGGTTCCAGGTAAGTCCCAACGTTTTAAATACTTCATCTTGTTTTATGTTGATTTCCTTTTCTGCATCATCCTGTCCCTTGTACGAGTGCCTTTCACCTATGATTTTTGCTAGTAGTTCGTTGCTATTACTCGACCATTTCTGCAAAGAAAAGCCTGCCATTGCTAGTAGTTTATTCATTTGACTATATATCTGCATGCCTTCTTCTATTGAGTCACAACCAGTCATGAGATCATCCACGTAATAATCCTTGAGGACCTTTTCAGCTGCTAATGGATAATTGACTCCTTCATCGTGCGCTACTTGCTGCATCGATCGAACTGCTAAGAAAGGCGCTGAAGAGGTGCCAAAAGTGACCGTAAGTAACTTATAATCCTTAATTGCAGATTGTTTGCTATCTCTCCACACGATGCGTTGAAAATCGGTATGATGGTCAGCTACTCGAACCATTCGGTACATTTTGATAATGTCTGAAACTAGGCAAATACGATAAGTTCTCCAACGAATCAATAAATGCCGCAGATCTGGTTGCAGCCCTGGACCAATCATTAGGTCATCGTTGAGCGACATTCCATTTTTTCCTTTGCAGGAAGCATCAAAAACAACCCGAACTTTGGTTGTGTCTTTATCGTCGCGTATAACCGCGTGATGAGGCAAGTAGACTGCGTGTTGATTTTGTTCTTCTTCATTGGTTATTTGCCTCATGTGTCCCAGTTGTAAGTATTCATTGATCACTTCCTCATATTTTATTTTTAAATCTGGATTTCTACTCAATTTAGCTTCTAATGCGTATAATCTGTTAACTGCTACCTTTCTTGTATCGCCATATTTGCAGCTCGGATCTTGACTTCTAAATGGTAAGTTTACGACGTAACGACCTTCATTATCTCTTATAGTTGTAGTCTTGAATATGTCTTCACATCTTGATTCTTCTTCGGTAAGTATACGTTTCTTATTTTGATTTGGTTCCTTTTCTAACTCCCAGAATTGTTTTAGTAATTCATTATCACCGAGATGAGCATGCATCACGGTAATGTTTGATGTACCCTGAGCAGCGGAAGCTACCGTCCCTGATAGAATCCATCCCAATGAGGTACATTGAGCTACAGTGGTACCCTTACTATTTCCAGGAGCTTTCTTTAACCCTTCCTGCAACACCTGACCATAAACTTCTGCTCCTAACAACATATCCACTTTATCTGGTTTATGGTATCTAGGGTCCGCTAATTGAATCTCGTTATCTTGTGCCCAATCTAAATATACCGTTTCCCTAACCGGTAGTAATGATGTAAGCGACCTGATAACGTATGCTTTGACTACAAGTTCAAACGATGGATCGACCCTGGACTGAATTTTAACCTCAACAACCGAATTTAATAATACCTTGCTATTGACATCTATACCGGTTATTAAACCTTTAGCCGATTTTTTCTGCAATCCTAAACTCTGGACAGTGTGTTCGGTAACAAAGGACGCCTGAGAGCCTTGGTCTAACAAAGCCCTGATCGTATACCTTACCCCGTTTTTCGATACAGCTCTCACGAGAGCCGTGGCTAATAAAACTTGGTTATTAGCTGTCTCCTTCGAAAAACAAGTTACTACCTCTTTCGCAGATTCGACTCCAACCGTGTGTTTATATTCTTTCGTCTGCAATACTTTGTCGCTAGACGAAGCACCTTTCTCCCCTACTGACTCCTGTTCACTCTTTGGATGCAACAAAGAGTGATGTCTGCGCTTACATACTTGACAAGAGGCTGTACATTTACAAACCCTGGCAGAGTGATTGTGCCCCATGCAATTGAAACATAAATTGTGATCCTGCACAAACTTACGCCGAGTATCCACATCCTCGCTGGCAAATTGCTTGCAATTCTTTATCTTATGTTCGTCCTTACAAAACGGACATACCATTGGAACCGCATTGGCGGCCGCGTAAAATGCCTTTGCCTTGTTAACATTAACATTATATTTAATTGGCTTTGTTTCCAAGAATTCAAAAGCCCTATATCTGCCTGTCAAAAAATCCTTAAACTGTTCAAATGTAGGCAGCTTATCTGAATCCGTGTTGCTAGTTACCTTTAGTTCCCAATCCCTTCTACTGTCAGGATCTAATTTTAAAGTCATGATATGAATTATTAAAATATCCCAAGATCTTACATCAATATCTAAATTAGTAAGTGCATTTAGACAGTCGGAAGTTGTATCCATTAAATCCTTTAAAGCACTAGCTGACTCTTGAACTATGTTCTTTTGATTAAGCAATCTTTTCAAAATACAGTGAGATAAATATTTTGTATTGTTATACCTGGTCTCCAATTGAGCCCAGCATTTTTCGTAATTTGATCCTGAAATTGGTATATGACGTAGGAGCTGCTCGGCTTCCCCACTCAAATAGCCCTTTAAATAGTGTAATTTTTGAACATTATCAATACTAATATTTTTGTGTATTGCCGATACAAACAAATCTCGAAAAGTCGGCCATTCGGTATATTTCCCCGAAAATGTTGGGATAGTTATTCTAGGCAACTTTATAGCTGAAACCTTATTTGATGACCCCTCAACTGGAGAAACGTCATTGGTTTTTATTTTACTTGATGCCGTTTTTAACTCGGATTTTAAATCTAAATACAATTCTTCGGTGTTAAAATATATTTCATTTATCGTATAGGGTGAAGATTTCAAGTCTCTAGTCTCAAAATCCTTCACCATTTGTGTGTGTGTTAAACTAAATTGCGCCCACAACTCTTCAATATTTTCTAATCTGGTTTCTAAATATTGTATAGTGATTCTATCCTTTGGCGACTTTTTAAAATTAGTTTTAGCTCGTGATAATCGAGCGTGAATATCTTCCTGTACCTTAACATGTGATTGCAAAGACATTTTGAAATTAGTAATCTGAACAATTCACAAGAAAAATCAAAGTGAAAAACCAAAATTCTAAGATTATCAAAGCCAAAGTTATAGAAAATTTTACAAGTCAATGTAAACAAAGAAATTTTTTCTAAGTTCAAAAAGTTCCGAAAATTTTACAAGTCAATGTAAACAAAGAAATTTTTCTAAGTGTTTGACGCATTAATTATGTTCAAAATCGGGCATAGGTTCCCCGTCTGAACACAATTTGCTTAAAATCTAACTAAGTCTAAACATACACACATGAAATTATTCTAAGTCCAAAATTACTAATTAAAAGTTAAAGTTAAATTCTTCTTGGAAATAAAGTTCACTTTTGCTTGGCATATATGAAGTTCCAAAGTACTCACGATTTTCGGCACTATCACTCACTTCCTTACGACCTTAGTCGTCTGCAGCTTGCTTGCTGCTGATTGATACTCCTTCCTCCGTACCTCCCTCGACTGGATCCGGTATTGCTATCTCCTTCTCTCACCATCCGTGATCCTCAGCAGGAACGTATGGGGATTGATGTTTCTTCATCCAATTAGAAGAACACACCTGATATGGTAATGTAGCCCTTGCCAATCCGGCTCGAAGGACCATGAATAACCCTTACCTTAGAGGGTTATGGTTCTGGTGACCATGTTATACATGCTTGAAGTGGTTTCAAGTGACTCCAAGTGGTTTGAAGTGATTCCAAGTGGTTTGACTGATTAACAAAAATATTTACTTCTAAGGACTTATACTAATCGAGGAAAATCTTAACATCGCGATTCAGGATTCGACCGAAATAGTACAACGCCATCTAGTGACGCGTAGGTAAACAAATTTTTACAACGGTCATTGCGATCGCGTTTGCTTACGATTAAAAATAATAAAATAATACTATGCGGTTAGACACAAATAATTCGTAAAACACTAACATTGCATACCAGTCATATTACCCTTTTTTTTTCACACATTAATATTACTGGTGATTTTAAAAAGAATGATATAAGATTAAGAAAAATCGTGTGTAAAAAAATTGAAACAATAAAAACTTACAAACACTTCTTCCAAAACTATATCATTACGTAAATAATGAATAGGTTTTTTCAGAGTCAGGATCAGAATCATTTATTTGTAAACTTATGTGATAATTATATACAAGATCTTAAAAATTAGGTAGTGCGCAATGTTTTGCCAATTGGCTTACAAATTATTAAGAAAAAAATGTTGTACTATTAAATTAAAATAAAAATTCGTCATAATATTATTACGCAAGCAAGTAAAATTTCAATAATATAATCAATTTCATTTTAAGTCCAAATTTATAGTCAATTCAGAAGATTAATTTTAAAATAAATTAAGTTAAAAAAAATTGGTTACTTCAGGGCTAGCGTGCTCTGTCGTCGGCTACATCGTCGCTTTTTATCAGGTGTGATAGTGGACAAACGCAAGTCAACAATATAAATATAATTATACTATAGGTATATAATCTTTCAACGTTGGTTATCATAAATTCTTATTTTTATTTTGCTCTTTTGTAAAGAAACTATTTTTAACTGACGCTCTGTCAGAACTTTATTGACTAAATATATCATCGATGCAGCCCATAAATTATCTACAAAAGCCATCTTCTAAATAAGATAAACTAAATAAACATAAACATTAGTATAACACGACCACAACAAATATAGCGTTCGTGATAATCTCAAGTTTATCAAGGTCAAGTACAGAAGCAAATCAATTGATGATTCACGGACCACGGTCCACAAATTACAAAGTGTCCAAGGTAATCTTTGTAGTTTATGATGGCGCTAGTGGCTTTGGAAAATGTCAACTCAGTTGTCTAATTCAGTACATAATAATTTAGTTCCTTAAATTGCCGTATGTCAAGATAAACTGGTATTTTGATCACATCAATCTTATGTTTTTTTTTGTTCGTAATAGTGTTGTAGATGTAATTGATGACCGAGACACAGATGACCTGGTATAAGAGGTCAGCTTGCGATGTGTTAGCGTTGTAAATTATAATGGGGTAATACTTTGTGGTTGATAAAGTATCTACTATTAAATGTTTGCATAATTTTTAATCGACTTTAGAAAAAAAAACAAATGAGATTCCTTCGTTGTTCCGCTGAATGTGAAACTTTTTTGTCAATGTTAATCGATTTCGTTGTTTTTTAGGGTTCCGTACCTCAAAAGGAAAAAACTGAAGCCTTATAGGAACACTTTGTTGTCCGTGTTGGAATATGACAAAAACAAATCCGTCCTACTTCAACACTATGTATATCTTTCTCTTTCTAACCAATAAATATTGTATTTAATAGGTCTGAGCCCCTTGTCAGCACTTGACTGAATTCCCTAGTATAGTTACAGTTACTGTATTCCTTTAGCCTTGCTTAGAAGCACACGTCTCACGTAATATTACTGAAACACACCTTCCAATATAAAGTAAAGGATTAATAAATAGTTATTATTTCAAATCCTTAAAACCGTGTTTGCTTTGGTGTCCACCTATTAACCCCAACAGGTTATGGGCCCAGAGCGCTAAGCCAAAGTGCGAATAATATAAAGTGAAAATAAACGAACATTAAATAATAAAAACATTTTGTATATCAAATTTAATAAAAGGGACATTATACAATTTGGTGGTGATAAGTACAATGTGTGGAAATTACGAATTCAAAAATTATTAAGTGAATAACCAATTGAACGTTGTCGACGTTAAAGTTCCGGTAGAAACAAGTACCAAGTGACTGAAGAAAAATGCATGGCGACGCTGCTGTCTTTTAGTAAAAAGTTGCTGAATTTGAAACTGATTAGAAACATCACACTAAATAAATATTTTCAAGAAATTGCTGACATCATCATTGAACCTGTGGCTGCAGGTGTAAAATTAGAATCCGACAAAGTGATCCGCCCTTTTCATGACTCTACCAAACGAGTACGGAGCAGCATTGTCACTGCAATCTAGATACTGACTGAAGACAACAAAACGTTAACTTTGGAAAACGAGATTGTGAGATCATGAAATCAAACTTACAAGGGATGTATGTGATCTTAGCCTAAAAGTACTTGAGGCTGAAACCTACGAGACCACAAGTCACACCTTTAAACGATTCAAGAGATCATCTACAAAAACAAAAATCAATAAAGAACAATTTGGAACTCAAGAAACGTTAGCTCTGGCAAAAAGGGAGATTCGAAGAATTGTCTATAAAAGCGCTATTGAAAACAATGGAGCCAACAATAAAATGGTATAGTTGGTTATTTCAAAACAAAAACAATCTTATCTTTTGAATTTGCTTTTATGGCGAGCCGTGATATGATGGCATTTACATTTATTTGGGATTCCGGAGCAGATCATTTGAAAATCAAAACAAATTGACAGTAAACTTCACTGAGCGTGTGAGGCCAAGAAATGATTCGGTTGCTGTATTGGCGAGTTTATACTAGCGACGAAGTATTATCAAGTGATCAGTAATTCGGGCGCACCAGGTATACTACAGAATATGTATTTGTGATGAAGATGATAAGCCGGTAATAAAGGGTAAGTCTTTGAACAATCTGTTCAGCGGTAACTGATTAGTGCTTGAAAAAAGCTTTAAATAGCGAATGTTCGATAGATAAAGTCACAAATAATATTAAAGAATTATTGTGGAATAAAATAATTGTAAATCAGAAAAGTGGAAATAAAATGAATGAAGCTATTTTTTTTATAATTATAGAATTGATAATATTGTACTTAAAGTACATTGTGTGAAGCTTGATTTGTATATTGTCACAAATAAACTTGTCTGTCATATGATAAATTGGAAACAAAGGGTTTGAAACGAGAGGTCGTTTAATCTCAAGGGCACACAGATGTTTGCGGTCCTAACAGTTTTTTTTGTTCATCTATTGAAAAGCAAAAACTATGTTGTAAGAATAATTTAGATATTTCTATTAAGTTTCGGGACTATGTAGCAAAATGTGAAGTTCATTAGGGTCCAGGAATAGTTAACTTTATGTTGTGATAATGAAAGGGAAATTATACCCAGTTAATCGAAAAAGTTCTGAGCTCGAGAAAGTATTGGTCATCCCTAAACAGTGCCGCATACTCTGGCTGTAAATGGTATTGCCGAATGTATGATGAACAATGATAGAACGGGTCTACATAAAACAAAAGTTCTGGGATCAGATTGTTCTGGGGAGCACTGAGGTTAGATTATACACCTGATGATGAGTTATGGCATAATAATAAGCCAAAATCTTACATTTTAAAGTTTTTGATTCTACTGTTTACTAAGTTAGTAAAAGTCTAAAAACGAAATTTGACGAAGAGGTTGTCAAAGGGAATTTCGTTGATGATGAATCAAATTTAATGGTTATAAGGTATGGGATGTGGTAGACCAAAATGTTTGTGGGATTCAGAGTTGTGATATAGATGAGATTAAGTTCTTATCAAATAGGCCAATGAAACTTGAGCCTGAATGTGTTATGAGCTAAAAATAGCATAACATGGTAACTCTGACTTGGTACACCCGTTTGAAAGGAGGTGTGGATCTGATAAGAATCAATCAGTTTTTAAGCAAACAAACAATACAATACCTGACATAATTGCAAATAAATCTGTTTGAGAAACAGAGGAGAGCTCGAGATTTTCATATCACAATGGAAATAAGTTAACTTTATTTTAAGATCAAGAAACATTACATAGTTAGAGTTAGAGACAAAATGGTAGAGTGCAAAACTTATTTTCTGTTTCGTATAATGAATACGATGGCGACAGTATTTTTGATAATAAGTTATTACTTAGTGCGTGCTGGACATAAAATAAAAAGCTGGTATGGTAAGCATTTAAATGAAGAATGTTTTCAGTAATAGATTTAACTAGAAACCTATTGAAAATGATACCCGGAAATCTGATACTAGAAAAGGATAAATGAAGTATTAATTCGATTAAATCAAATAGATTGTAAATAAGTACAGTTGAAAATTAGTTGTAAAGCGAGTTTAGTGGCTCGCGTTGTAGTCAGATAAATGTTAAAGAAACTTTTGTATCAGTTGAAGGAATCGCAAGTTTTAGTTAAGCCTTTATGAACCAAGGTAATTTTTGGTTAAGCATATGGATATAAAAGCATAATTTTTATAAGAAAACTGGATGAAGAAATTTTAGTGTGTGAATATTGCTGAGGGTATTCTGACTGACAATTAATAGTTTGTACATTAATGAAGTCATTATATGGATGTATGTAGTCTGTATACTGTAGGTTCCTAACGTTACAGTGAGCTTAGACAAAAAAGGTGTTTCTAATACTAATCAGCAGACTAGAGCATTTAAGTTTTAATACAGGTCTTGAATTAAGTCTGGTAGTTGCCCAGTTACTGGATTGTGGAAGCAGTCGCTCCATGTAAAATACTAGTATTTAGCTGCACATGGTCAGACTGGAAGCTAGGGAGATGATGATGCATGAAGTCTGGTGCCTGGTCAATGGCTATAAGTTTGCTCACCATTATAAGGTTTGTTATTTATTATATTCGTGTACAATACAGTATATATAAATAAATAAATAAGGGACTTAAATATAACCGATGAAATGTGGGTGTACTATAGGTGCACCTCTGCCTGACCCTTTGGGTAAAAAGGCGTGATGTTTATGCTATGTGATAAAGAACAAAGTTTTACTTAATGTCTATGTTATTGCATTTTAACAACTTTGTTATATGTTGTTGTTGTTGAAACTTCAACGGTCCGGACTAAGCGTTTCGTTTCGTCATTTATACCGCGTACAACGAAGGACTGGAACAATTTGCCTGCTGCGGTCTTCCCGTCCACCTGTAATTTAGGTGTCTTCAAGGCTAGAATGAATAGGCTCTTAATAAACTAGTGCGCCTGACACTCAATGATTGCATCTCCGCTTACCATCAGGTGGGATCGCAGTCAACCACTGGTTTATATCAATAAAAAAAAAATATATAAATAAAAAAAATTAAAAAAATGTTTTCTGTGAACCAAAAATAAACCGGTCAGAAAACAAAATTACTTTAGATCAGGAAATGTAGATAAATAACAGTTCTTGAAAAGTTTAACTTCAGGCATGCTTGAAGGGCAATAAATCTGCCCATATACTCTTTAAAAGTCAAATAGGTTGATTACAAAATATTGAGTTCGTGTGAAATTACAAGAGCCCTTTGTAGAAATCTTATAAGGTGCTTGATGTTGAATCATGCTGAGCTTAATCTTAGTTTTCTGTTTACATCTTGAGTCGATAGGCAAACAAAAAACTATTTGTAATGGTTCCACTTAGGTACAAGACCCTTTGTCTTGAAATATTTAAAAGGAACTATAAATCTCAAGTTAACTTTTAAACAAAACAATTTTAAAATTTTATAAGTGAGTGTTTATTGATTGTGACTGGAGTGGTAATGAATAAATATGAAATGTACTGTGGGTTACTTGTTTAAATTATTTAAGCAATGTACAATATGCTGGCAAGCATTGTGGCAGCAAACAATAGCAAGATAGTATACACTAGTAATGTAAAAAAATGGTTTAATGTAAAGCAGCAAAAGACACTGTGATTAAAGTCTTTAGTGACAAGTATAGACTTCGCTATAGCAGGTGCTATTTTTATTTATGATAATAATAATAATGGATGCGAACGATGCGAACACATAGATATTAAGTATCAAGTTGAGAAATATGTTACTAAAATATTTTGTTCCTACAAATTAACCAGATAGCAGGTATCTTGGAAATTTCAAACAATCCTGTGAAATTTGCGTTACATCTAGATAAGAATGAAATTCGGGATGACGTTGTAAATATATGTAATGTGCATAAGGACATGTTATTATATTATATTAATAATAAGAGCTTGGTTATGATAAGTAGATGAATAAGATTCATAATTCCAATAATCAATTAAATGATTGATTGGTCTGATTAGGTTTTACTGGGTTTCCCTAATCCTGCGCAACGAATGTTGGACCATGATGATATTGTATTCCCAGAAAGAAAAAGGAAGGTGTGTGTTTTTATTATTGTACACTCACCGGCACGGAAACTTGGCCACCAATAACTTGCCGATAATTTCTATTTAAATATTTAATTTTCACTATATTATGGGTTTATGCACTAAATTAGGGTTTTTTTATGGTTTTGTAACTCAGTTATTGAAAAAATGATGCACCAGCAGTAATCTTTAAAAAAATAAGCAGTTTCACAAAAATATTGGTTTTAACACTGTCAATTTAAAAAGAACACAAAATGAAAAATAACCAAAAAGTCTTTGTTGTGTTTGCATTTTAATATCGGGTGTTTCCTCCCCTAGCCCCGATAACAGCTTGCATTCGTTCTGACATACTTTGGATGATGTTTCTGATCTCAACTTGTGGTATGCTTTCCCAAGCGGTCAGTGCTGCATTTCGAAGCTGATTCAGAGTTTCAGGCGGGTTGGAGGAGGACTTTATTTTTCTTTTAAGCTTGTCCCAGATATGCTCTATTGGATTTAAGTCTGGACTACGAGCTGGCCACTGCAATTTTTGAATACCAACCTCTGTAAGGTATTCCTCCACGCAATGTGCAACGTGTGGGCGCGCGTTATCGTGCATTAGGAGGAATTCGTCAAATCCAATAAACCCTGAATATGGTAACACGTGTTCCTGAAGAATCTCCTCGATGTATCGTGTTGCCGTTAATCGGTTATCGACGATAACTAACTCCGTACGTGCATTGGAACTTATTCCTCCCCAAACCATTATAGAGCCTCCATGAAAACTAACAGTTTGTGTGGTGGTAATGGGTAAAAACCGCTCTCCTCTTCTTCTCCACACTCGCTCCCGACCATCTGGAGCTCGTAAAGCGATTCGACACTCATCTGTGAACAGTACTCGAGCCCACTGCTCATGGGTCCAGTTGACGTGTTCTCGTGCGAATCGAAGTCGAGCTACTCGGTGACTTCTTAGAAGTTCTGGGCCGCGTGCTGGTCTACGAGCTTGTAAATTCACTTCCTCCATTCGTCTTCTCACTGTACGTTCACTAACATTGACACCTCTTGTGAACTGGAGTCGCTGGCGTATCTCAACAGCGGTGAGGTAGCGGTTTCTCAAAATTTCCAGGACAATAAAGCGGTCATCCCGGGCTGATGTGCATCTGACGCCTCCGCTGCCTGGTCTGCGGGAGTAGCGGCTTGTCTCCTGGTATCGTTTCAGCGCATACTGCATCGATGAACGTGGTACATTCAGTATAACAGCAACTTCTCGCTGTGTCAGCCCTTGTTCGATCAATGCTACAGCTTGTGCAACCTGTGATGGTGTTAATGGCATTTTTATTGGAATTAAATCACCTTTAGTTATTGAAGTAACAGTACGATATCACAATAATTGAATAACCTAACAATAAACTTTCACAAAACACAAATTTAAAACAGCAACTTAGTCGCTCAGATGCCCGGGTTCAACTAAAACTTAAAAATAACGTCATATTGCACTCAAACATGATAAATTACCCTCTTGAACTAAAGGTAAACATTTTTTAGACCAACCTTCATAATAAATAATCATAGGAAACACTTAAAGCTGTTGTTATCGCGAAATATGCGCTTGGCCAAGATTCCGTGCCGGTGAGTGTATAAAGGCGTTTGGTATAGTATTGTGTAATAGATATTATATCTTGACTATAGAGAAAAGGATTTATTTTTGAGGGGGGCGTGTTGGAATATGACAAAAACAAATCCGTCCTACTTCAACACTATGTATATCTTTCTCTTTCTAACCAATAAATATTGTATTTAATAGGTCTGAGCCCCTTGTCAGCACTTGACTGAATTCCCTAGTATAGTTACAGTTACTGTATTCCTTTAGCCTTGCTTAGAAGCACACGTCTCACGTAATATTACTGAAACACACCTTCCAATATAAAGTAAAGGATTAATAAATAGTTATTATTTCAAATCCTTAAAACCGTGTTTGCTTTGGTGTCCACCTATTAACCCCAACAGTCCGTCCGTCTGTCTGTCTGTCTGTCTGTCAAGACCCTTTATCTTGGGAACGCGTGGAGGTATCGAGTTGAAATTAAAACAATATACTCAAGTCTACAGACTCTTGAAGCTGTAAAAAAACCAAACTTGTAAATTAACGAAAAAAAAAGATACTTCGGTTTATGTGGCAAAAAACGTACATTTCGACACTCTCGAGGAAATCAAAATTCATAGGGTACTTCTTGTTGACCTGATCCTGAAATTTGGCTTAAAGTAAGGTCTTTTATCACAAGTATAGGATAAATATTAAAACTGTTTTGTTGTTATGTCACCATTTTTTTTTTGCATTTCGGAATAAACATTCGAGACTCCATTCCGGAATTGAACTATTTACATAAGTAAGTTTGTAAGAAACCCTCAAGGCGCAAGTCCGACTCGCACTTGCCCAGTTTTTTTTTCGTTTGATTGAGTATTTTTTTTTAGGTGGTCTGATTGAAAACTTCAGTATACCCTTTAACCCGTGGATAATAATTATATAGGGAATGGAAAGATTTGATCATTTTCAATATTTACAGACTACTTTATGAAGAACTTCTTATTTACGTTCTTGGATTAATACTCTATAAATAAAACGCTCAACATTTTATATAATCTATGCGGCGTTCGCTTGGGTATTTTTTTTTTTTTAAGTTAATTATTGTTACCTACACTAAACAGGATCGGCTGATTCTGTTACTCAATATAATTATAATATAGTGAATTGTTTCTTCAATGCTAAAAAAATATTTTTAAACAATTAGTTTTTGATTCATCGTATGTCTTCAAAAGTACAGGCAGATCAATTTTTTTTTGTAATTCAAACATGTTTTATGTGTATTTAAAAAAAAACTTCACGTCTCTGTATCTGTCAATAATTACTAGATGATCATAGTTGGTACCCAGGCACCTCAATATGATGTGTTTTAAATATCAGTCGTGCGAGGGAGAAAGATCGATGAAGTTGGACACCCTATATGACTCCATCCCTTTAACAGTCCAGTATAAGTCGTCAAACGTATCGCGTTAAGTGACTTATACAAAACACACTCGAGCTTTCACACACTGCCTTAAACACGATTTTCATTTTTCGTTTTATTAGTTTTATATAAAATGTGTAACTTATACCTAATTAGCACAACGAAACAATTGTCGATTCGAGGAAGAGCGAGGTTTATCCCATCACAAGTAGGTATCTTCAGATTACTTTCTGGGAAGCCCCGGCAACTTAATTGTAGGGATTTACGATAAATAAACACAGATTTTATTTATTTTTATTTTAAGAGCTTGTGGCAAATTGTTGATCATAGTTTGGGTTAGACAGAAGTTAAAAAAGGTATATGTATATTGTGCTTTATTACAGTAAAGATTGATGAAGAATTTATTATAATCAACTTATATACCAACTATTATACTTAAATGAAGGCATTTGAACTATCCATCTTCGCAACGAAGGAACAGGAGTGGGTTTTTAGTCAGTAAAAGTCGGACACTATCTCCCGATCCGCCCAAGAGCGAGTTTTGTCATAAGATGATGATCCATCTTCTGAATTTATGAGACTTTTAATTAAACAAATTATTTAGTTCTTACTTATACTACTAGTATCCATGTTAAAAATCTAAAAGAAATAGGGGTTGTCAGTACCTGGAACGTTTTTCATTATACCCAGCCATTAGGGTCAGACTATTGGTTATTTACATCTTCTAGCCTTGTATTGTGTGCAATTCATGTTTTGTAAGAAAAAATTGAGATTCACCATTAAAAAAAAAAAAAATATTGTGTTGAAATAAAGTTATTTCCAAAAATTTATTTCATTTACTTATCTAAGTGTTTAGTACTTACCTTACAGTAATAAAATTTATCTAAGTAGGTAATGTTAAAAATTTTTATTGAGAACATTATATTATTAAAATTGTTTGAATTTGCCTCGTAAAATAAATGCTGTGCACCCCTGCTTCTATGAACCTCTTTTGGACAAAAACAGAAGTGAATGGAGTAGACCACTGAAACCGATTACAATATTCAAAGTCAAAATCAAAAGCATATATTTCAAATAGACCATTTACAGGCACTTTTGAATAGTCAAATTTAGGTCAGTCCAAAAAAAAATGAAGCTAAATTGTATTATTGGTCAACTACAGACGGATAGAATACAATTATTAGTATATCCATAAAGATCTAATATAGGTTTTTACGTCATTGTATGAGAGCAATAAGGTCTTATCTGATATTACTGAGCCATAAACCAAAATATGTTTACGTAGGCCGATTAGGGTCATATGTGACATTGTTTAGCACTTTTGTTTGTTATATATTCATTTACTATTGAACTGTTCGCGTTTGATATCGATAATGTAGACCAGCTGAGGTGTAGCGTCGTGAGCACACTCGATCTGTTCTCGAGAACGAGCAGACGTCATTCTGAAGTTGCGCCTGCTTACTGATAATTTGGTTCTTTCTTTCGTTTTTTTTTTTTAAACCCGCTCTTGGGCGGAGCGGGAGATAGTGTCAGACTTTTACTGACTAAAAACCCACTCCTGTTCCTTCGTTGCCTTCGTCCCAGGGCCTCGATATCACATGAGCTACGCCCCAATGAATAGAAATGTGGAGGCATCAAACATTTATATTCTAAAAAAAAACTTTTAAAGGATTAAGTATGACCTACTTAAACCTAACACAGATGTCCCTACCTGTACTTGGAAAAATATTAATAATGGTGCGCTGTAGCTTTTAGCTTGGTTTTACTGCAGTGGGGTTTATGTCAAACCAACGTTAACGTTTCGAATACCGTAATTAGAGACACAATAGAAAGACAATGAGAGATTAAACGTTCGCTTGCATCGGCCAATCGCCATCCCTAGCCATTTTGTAATATGGGAAACCTCGTTTAAACAATGGCGATTGGCCGAGGCTGAGCCCACTTGTAATAGCACCACAAAATCCAACACTAGCCCGGATCGGCGCCAGCTTACGCCATTCATGCCATTTAATTAATGAGTGTGGATTGACACACAGTAATCATGTAAGAATTTTATGACAATATTGTAAATCTGAGGAATTGGTTTGTTTGTTTCAACGAGCTACTATCAGAAAACATTTGATCGAATTGAAAAATTATCTTAATGATAAACAGCCTATTTTTTTACTTTCACACGAGCAAAGCCGCTAACAGCAACTAGTACTATAAAAGCAAAAGTTGTAGGTATTAGTGTGTGTATGTTTGTTACTCCTACACGCTCAAACGGCTGAATGGATTTGGATGTCAAGTCAAGTCAAAAGTTTATTATTTCACATAGGCCTTGATGAAATCTGGCATACGAGTTTTTTTTTTCGGTCGTAAAATCATATTGTGACATCCCCCGCTCTTGGGCGGCTTTTACTGACACAAAACCTACTCCTGTTCCCTCGTTGCCCCTCGTACCGGGGCCGAGTCTTTCCAGAATCAGACCCTTGGCCCCAGTAGGCTTCGACCCTGCTGGGCCCCTACAGTTGCTGACATCTCTTTGAGGCGCGCGTGAAACAGTACGCGCCGTCGACGACTTGGGCTCGGTCATGACAGTAAACGGACGGTCGGACGGCTAGCTACCCATTCCACGCCGTCCGCAAGCCTGCGCCTACTATGGCCGGAAATCGGGATCGGAATCCCGGCGGCGATTGGGGCGTAAGGACCGTTGCCTCACGCGATCGGCCGCCCCTTTTGCTAGCATTACTGCTTCGTAGAAGGAGACGGCATACGAGTAGACTATGTCTTAAAATAGTACAATGTTTTATATTTTCACGCGAGCAAAACCACTGGCTGAAGCTAGTTATTAATTGAGTGCGGACTTGTTTATATTGTGTCTCAATTTATTGCGATCTACTTTACTTAAGATTAATGTCTTTGATTTATTTTGTGTCTTCAAAAGGTTTGTTATTGATAAGTCAATGTTTCATTGCCCTGAAGTAGACACTTCGATGGTTAACCTTTATTTTGTGTTGTTTTAAAACACAATAAATAAAACAATGTAGTATCAAACATTTTTTTCCGACCTACGAATAAATTATTTTCAAGCTATAAATCTTCAAAAATACATTAAATAATAAAATACAACTATTATTAGCTAATATAATATACATCAGCGGATTCGACAGACGTTGTCCTGTTCAAAAGCTAGATTTTAGTCGAAAAAAAAACATAACCCAATTGCAACTTCACCTACCGGGTTCAATTGTGTTTTCAAACCATCCAGGGACCCACTCAAATATACACACAAAATTTTATCTCAATCGGTCTTGCCGTTTTAGTGGTGTTTGGTGACAAACACACGTAAAGAAGAATTTTATAATAGACGACAAAAATAAAAACTGGGCAAGTGCGAGTCGGACTCGCGCACTTAGGGTTCTGTACAAACTTAGCTGTGATCGCTGTCAACCGGTAGTGCTGGCTGCATTGACACACTGAGTAGCACTCTAAATCTATCCAAAATTATCCTCTGCCCAAAGTAAAACCCAGCTCTCGATCACGCGAAGTGAATCAAACCACACTCAAAATAAACAATTCAACACTTAACTGTATCTAGAAAAAGCTTTTAAAAACTCACATAACCGCACCTAAAAACTTTAAAAGTAAAGAATTTAAACCAATCCTCTTTACTAGAGTATCGTTGTAGAGAACAAAAACAACAACGAACTCTGTACTCTACAAAGTTTCTTTCATATCTTCAGACAATCCTTATCTTGTCTTGTCTAGATCTTCCTGCAAAACTTACACAAACAATATGCCAACAGCCTCGCATCTCATTGTGTACCTGTCAATATAGCATCTACATTTACATGTATGAAATGCGACCATATCGATTTTGCATTTGAAATAGTTCTCAGAGTAATTCACTGTATCTTCCTTGAGATCTTTTGCATAATTATATAATGTTATGTAGTTACAGTAAATATAGAAGTTTGTATAGGTGCGTTTTAATTTAAAGTACTTTCATTAGGAGATCATCATTTCAGTGAGACGTTCGTCCATTGTTGGACATATACCTTCGTCCCAAGTGTCACAAGAACGCACGGTCTTGTGCGTCTTGTCGTGAGTCAAATACATTTTAAGCACAACCAATAAAATCTATAAAAAAAAACAATAGATGTAATTATTAATATCACTTAAGAGTATAAAAAGTCGATATTTTTTTAACTGTATGAGCAGTGGTGGCCGAGTGGTAACGGGCTCGACTTAAGAGTTGTAGGTTGCGGGTTTAAACCCAGCCAAGCGCATTACTTTGTGTAATTTATTTCATCACCACTGCTCTCAAAACGGTGAAGGAAAATATCGTGAGGAAACCGGCATGTCCTAGAACCAAAATTTCGAAGACATGTGACATCCACCAATCCGCACTGGACCCGCGTGGTGGATTACGGCCCATACCCTCTCCTAGAGAGGAGGCCTGAGTTCCATCAGTGGGAACATTATAAGGCCTACTATGCTATGCTATGCTAATTTACAAAAAGTTCGTACAAAGCCAGTGCGGATTGCTGAGAAGAAATAAGTAAATAAATTAGGAATTGGTACTTTTCAAAAGTCGATCCATATTGTTTTTCATATACCTTTTTGCCTTTTTTAATTTGAATTAGACTTTGAAGTGACAACGTACGAGTACTTCTTTCTGATTCCGTCAACATAGAAAACTTTTAGTATTATGGAGGGGTAAACTTCCCTCTTGGTTTAACAGGTAAAATGTTTAATATGTGGACGTTGTCTCTTGTTTCTTGTCCTCATAATACATACGTTTTAATACTCACGGAAAGTTTTAATACTTTTTTATGCACGAAATATAAGACTATTAGCAGCTGCGTTGCAAGACGGTAAAATGATGTTGAGGTTTAAGTATGGAGTTTTGAATATTATAATTTCTATGAGATTTAAAAAACTAGATATAATTAGGTATATAAATTATCAACGTCCAATCCCAGCTTAACATGGATGCTACAAATCATTTCAATATCTGGTTTATCTCTACTATAAATTATTATTTAATATTTATTTATTTATTTAAACTTCATGTACAGTAGTGGTACATAGGCGGACTTAATGCAACAAGGCATGCTCTACCAGTCAACCTTTGGGTTAAAAGAGACAACACTGTGGTAGGTGTGCACAATAAATAAATAACAGATAAATATCAAGTGGAATGTAGTATCATTAAATTAAGTTGCAATAATAAAATACCTATATATGCTAATATTATAAACTATTAATTTAATTATAATTAGGAGAAATTTATAATAATAAAAAAAATGCGTTATTATACACCTAAACCTGATGAATCACTTGGTCTATTTGTGAAAACCGCATGAAAATTTTGAGTTTATCACGAACAGACAGACAGATGCGATAGAGGATTTTATAATATGTAAGATTACAATTTGTATCATTGGTTATTTTGTTCACTTTAAATGACTACCTCAGACAAGTGCGATATGACAATAATAAGAAATATTTAATTGTTCTATTTGTTGAAATAATTGAACATTTTCGTTAAATAAAGTCATCGTACATCTTGAAATTGTACAGGTATTGTAATTATACAATACCTGTCTATTATATATTAATATAAAAGAACGAATAAAAAAAGTGGTTTCGCATTATTTCTCTGTAAGAGATTCAAGCATAATAATATATGTTTTAAAGAATTATCACAATAATGTTTGTCACTCTTTTACACTCAAACATCTAAACAGATTTAGCACACAAGTAGACGTCCTGAAATACATGTAGGATACCAGTTTTTTTCCGGGAGTATTTATTTATTTATTAAAACTTCATGCAACATAATAGTAAAAAGGCGAACTTAATGCCTTAGGCATTCTCTACCAGTCAACCTAGGGTGGTAAAGAGAAAATGTGGCAGGTGCATAAAAATACTAAAGAATATTACGAAAATTAGAGTTTAAAAGTATATATAAAAAAAACATACATATATAATTTAATATATATATTACACATATATATATATATAAAACACTTAACATATATACACTAACTTATATATACATTTAAATAAAAAATCTAAAAGCTAAAATATGGCGTCAAAAAACTCCCCCGCATCGCTGTCGACTGGAAGTGTGCCCAAAAGGCTGGCGGCATTGCCACGTTGTATGGCATTGCTTAATCTCTGACCGAGGTAAAAGCCATACAAAAAGACATATATATATTAAAAGACACTTCACATATATATATTAAATTATAACAGTATGTATTACCACATTATATTTTTTGACTTTTACGTGGGCGATGTCGCAGGTAGATGCTAGTACAAAATAAAATAAATGATACCTAAAGATGTTTTAAAGGTGTTCGTGCGAAGCCTGTTATTGCCTTTACCTGCTCTGCATTACGAGTATGTGAGCAAAGAGATTTATCACACTAAAATTATTAAGCTGAAAGTTTGTGTGTCTGGATTTTAGTTATTACTTCTTCACACTTGAACGGCTGAACGGGCACACGGGTAGACCATATTCTGGAACAATTTAATATCGTAATGTAAACATAATAAATTCTTTGTTTCATCAAAAAAGTAATCTCACTATAAAATCATACTATGAAGCTAACTAGCTCTACTAAAAAGCTCGCAGAGGCCGTGGGACACATTTTATCAATAAATAATAATTATTATTATTTGTGCAGCGTAATACCAACAGAAGACTTTTCCTATACGCACCATACAAGAGCACCCAAGAATGAGCCCCAGTTAGTGGAAGCAATTGCGAGATTGGAAAACAAAGATATATAAAGTTTTGGGAGGCTTAAGTAGGCTGTTGATTCTAAAATGAATGAATTAATAATACACCAACACTAAGTTATTTTTAAACATTATTGTAAGACGTTTTTTCAATGGTTTCAATGACGCATAGATCATTTTTTGCACTTAAACGCACACAGCTCACATTTGATCACACAATCCGTTGCTAAGTAGCAGAATCAGGTTAATCAAAGGTTTTTGAACTCTGAGTAATGAAGTACTAAACAAATGAAGAACTTTTTATCGTCAAAATGTATGTCGATAAACTTTTTTCTAACACTTGTTGTCCACCACGGTTTGACCCTCGTCTTTGGTTATTGCTTCGCAATCCTAAAACTATTTTTCGTACGCCCCTGCCACTGAAACAGGAGACGTCCCAATCTTTGGTAGTCGCAGGACGACGAGCAATAGGTAGCTTACCGTCTGCCCGACTACGCCGGTACGCCGGTAACGACTGAGCTTGAGTCATCAACGGCGCGTAGTGGGCCACGCGCGCCTCAAGCAGATGAAAGCCCATAGGAGCCCAGCAGGGCTAATGCTCGTTAAGGGCACCAGAAATTTCTGAAAATGAAACTCATGGTCCTAGACAAGAATGCAAAGGGCAACTGAAAAAAACATAGGTGTAGTTTTAGTCAGTAAAAGTCAGCGGGGCTCTATCCGGCCAGATGTTCAAGACACTATACGCCTTAACACGTTCAACCATACAAACAAACTCTTTGACTTAATAATATTGGTGTAGATTAAAAATAACTGAAAATCCTAGAATGAAGCCGATAAGAGCTTTTATTTAACAACCTTCGATTAAAATAATTGCCAGCGATTTGAATGAGTGAATGAATGACTACGAAACTAAGGGAAAGTTGAACGAAGTTTAAACATTTTATCGTGTTTCAAACTTTTAAAAGTCTTCTTCCAGTTCATTGGTCAGGGCAGCGTTGGTATTGATTGATTTTTTCTATAGGTCGAACTTTGGTACCTTTATATAATTTTTTTTTTTACTTTTCTCCTAACATTTATTACTATTGCAAACTTAAATGGTCAGACCCGGTATAACTATATGTTGGCTATACAAATATTTTTTGTTCTATACGAGAATCGAACCCGCGACATACAGCGCAGCAGCCAATTGTTCAACCACTACGCCAATCATCATCATCATCGAAAGACGTCTAGTGCTGGACATAGGCCTCCCCCAAGTGCCGCCACAATGAACGGTCCTGTGCGTCTCGCATCCATGGGACTCCCGCAACCATCACCAGGTCATCGGTTCACCTTGTAGCAGGCCTTCCAACACTACGTCTTCCGGTACGTAGTCGCCATTCCAGAACCTTTCGGCCCCAACGGCCATCCATTCTGCGAGCAATATGCCCTGCCCATTGCCACTTAAGTTTGGCTGGTTTGGTTCGTGCTATGTCGGTGACCTTGGTTCTCCTGCGGATATCCTCCTACGCCTATTGTGCCACTGATATATAGGTTAAGTACAATTATTTGGCAATTATACATTAAGAAATGATTACATTAAAACAGCCGTTCCAAAATCAGTTTTCGAGTTAGAGAGGTAAATAGAATTGGTGATATTTTTTGTTTTTTAATTTAGTAAGTACCTACTTAGTTACTGATTTTGGAATGTGACGTCACGAAACTTAGGATTCTTCCTACCTCTTATTACAACGCCGGGCCTTGGTTCAGGCCATGTTCCGGAGCGAGAAGGGGTCGCAGGCGGTTGCCTCCTTCTGCGAAGCAGTAATGCTAGCAAAAGGAGGCGGCCGATCGCGTGAGGCAATGGTCCTTACGCCTTGACCGCCGCCGGGATTCCGACCCCGATTTCTGGCCACCGTAGGCGCGGCTTGCGGACGGCGAGCAATGGAGTTTTTAGTCAGTAAAAGTCTGCCACTATCTCCCTATCTCCCGCCCCGCCCAAGAGCGGGATTTGTCATAAGATGATTTTCACATCCAATTAAAAAAAAAAAATCCCCTTGTTACATAATGTCATACTTTATCGACCCCCTCCCCCCTTAAAGTGTAACGTAATTAATGGATATTTTTGTGTTTTATATATTCATAAAAAACAAAATGTGTTTCTACCTATGTCCGTCATAGACTTTGGAACTAATGTGCTCCAACCAGTTTTATTTTTTAATTGATATAAACCAGTGCTTGACTGCGATCCCACCTGATGGTAAGCAGAGATGCAATCATTGATGGTGAGGCGCACTAGTTTATTAAGAGCCTATTCACCAGTTTTATTAGAAAGGCAAAAATGCGAAAATGGTTATAGACTATTGAAAAAATGCATTTATAAAATGCAAATATCCTTTGTTCCAAGAAATAAACAAAATGGTTTTCTATTTATTTTTTTGCGTAATATCACACAGAAAGAAAAGGGAGTAACCTAGTAATAGCGTGACGGGTGACTGGACAGAATACATGCAAGAAAAAACGTGTTGTGTACGTGCACACAGCGGGTATATCTGCTAGTCTTGAACATAAATATAAAAGCAACTTCTATTATGACCAAGCTACTAGAAAACTATTTTTATGAAGCACCTATCCAGAAAGTAATCAGTGTTATTATCCTATTACCCAATATTATTATTATTAGCCCAGCAGAGTCGAAGCCTACTGGGGCCAAGGGTCTGATTCTGAAAGGAAGACTCGGCCACGGTACGAAAAGCGAATAAGGAACAGGAGTGGGTTTTTAGTCAGTAAAAGTCTGACACTATCTCTCGCTCCGCCCAAGAGCGGGGGATGTCATAAAATGATTTTCCCACAGAAAAATAAATAAATAAAAAACCCAATATTACTTAATTACTTAACAAGTACTTTTAACGGTCCATTATCAGATCTACCCGGTACCCAGTTCTATAAAAGTTAGGGAAATCGGATTATATAATAATAATAAACCTTTTGTCCCGTGCCCGATTATAAAGCATAAAATTATCCATACTAATATTAAATGCGAAGGTAACTCTGTCTATCTGTTACGCTTTCACGCTGAAACCGCTGGACCTATTTTGCTGAAATTTGGTACAAAGATAGACTAGAGCTTGAACAATAGCCTACCTTTTATCGCGAATAAAAATGCTTGGAGGGGTGGAAATAAGGAATGAAAACTTTGTATTTAGGCACTTTATCATCATTATTTCAGCCTATAGTCCTCTGCAGAACGATTCACCAAGGTTACTAATCCAACCTTTTCAGTGGCCTGCCACTTCGCTATTCTCACCCAGCGGCTTCCTGCAACTCGATTTTTTTTCCTTTAAACTTTATATTTAAGCACTTTATCATCATTATTTCAGCCTATAAAAGAGCACTGTAGAACACAGGCCTCTACATGGCTCGCCATTCTGACTAGCTGTTGTCCGATTTATCTATATATGTATATAAAAGGAGAAACTAACAGGCTGATATATTAACACACAACCGAAACTACTGAGGCTAGGAACGTGAAAGTTTCCTTTTATGACGAAGGCGAGTACTAAGAGAGGATTTTTATAAATTCACTCCCTAAAGGGGTGAAACAGGGGTCCAAAGTTTTTATGGAGAAACCTACTTTCACACGGGTGAAGTCGCTGGTAGAAGTTAGTATAATGAACCTTTTGTTCCTTCCGTGACCGATTTTATAGTATAAAATTATAATTTATAATCCAAAGTTCACCGTAGCGACGCAACGCTTCGACGTAGTTTTATAATATCTAAGTCAGAAGCTATAAAATATAAACATGCCCGTTTTATGGCCGATCCTGTGGATGCCGTGTTTTTAGACTAAAAACCACAGAATAAGAAGGCGCCTTGACGGCTAGAGTCGACGCAGTGGCCAAGCGATTGGTTACAGAGCTGCGTGCCCGATTCCCACACCAAACTAATGTTTTTCTAGCCTACAGATGGTTATTTCGGGTCTGGATGTTTTGTCTATGTAAATTATAATGGTTGTAAACACACGGACGACAAAGGAGTCATTCTTAGCGTGAGAAAACTGTTTTAAAAAAAAGCTTGTTACACTAGCAGATGCTTGAGCTCAAAGTGAAAGCGCAGCCACGACTATATTTTTAGTACCTAGACTAGTGATTCACCTTAACTTCACACAGGTATTACAAATGTCTCTATTAAAACATGTATGTATTTTACATTTAAAATTCTAAACCTTCTTCAAGAATCACTTCTATCTGTTGATGAAATTGCATGAAAACCCGATCCCTAGTTTTTGAGTTTATCGCGAACAGACGTAAACACGTCGTTATATCTAAATGGTTTTGTAACATAGGATATTGAGTAGCAATGGTGTCTCTATTCATTGTCAGCGCGGTGTTCCGTATACTGTGATCGAAGCTATCGTAAATATTGGTCTACATTAGCCTGGTTTTTTAATTAGACCAGTAAAGTTCAACGGTATCCGGCAATGTGTGTGTTTTGTGAAAACAAATCTTACTTTTACAAACATTTTGATGGTATTTTGACCATAAAACAAGTGTTAAAACATACTTTCAAGAATACCTAGAAGACTAGAAATAGTAACGATTTATATCGTAATTACAGTAAAGTGCTGAACTCTTAAATTGCCCAGTTTCCTCTGAAAAGTATGCCCAAATATCGTGTGTGTTAGCAAATGTACATCAAATAATTTAGAAAGTAACTACAGTCATTTATTATTTATAAACGACTTAAAAAGAAGAAGGTTTCGACAGAATGAATCCTAGATATACAGGTTTGATTTGTCTCACTAACAGAGGTAATAGGACTTCAACATCAAAAGAAAGAAAAATAAATAAAAATAAAGAAAAAGAAAGAAAAAGAAAGAAAGAAAAAGAAAGAAAAAGAAAGAAAGAAAAAGAAAGAAAGAAAGAAAAAGGAAGAAAATGAAAGAAAAAGAAAGAAAGAAAAATATTTTATTTGGCGGATCAAGGTGTAAATTCAATCATCCAGAAATATTCCTAATTTTTTTTTTTCGGGATTTCTCATTTATCCAGGTCCCACTAAACCTAGTTTCACTGTATTATCTTCGAACTCTCTCATGAATAAACCGATTTGGAAAATATATTTTTTATTTATTTGGCAATCCTGGCAAAAATCGACTCTAGGCCTGGTGGTTAACATACAGTGAGCTACTCGTTGTTTGCCGTCTGCAAGTCCGCGCCTACAGTGGCCGGGAATCGCACTGTGACTCCTGACGCCCGGAACTTCTCTCACGGTGGCTAGGACTTGAAGATCTTCTCTTTCATGGTTTCCGCCACCTCTTTTCATATGAATATTACTTACTGTTTCGCAAAATGAGGCGTCGGCATACTTCTCATGGCACGGTTGGCGCAGTGGTTGAGCGATTGGTTTTTGCGTTGCATGTCGTGGATTCGATTCCCGCACGGAACAAATATTTGTATGTAGATTAGTGTTCCGGGTCTGGGTGTCTTTTATGTATGTGAGTTTAAATGTTCGTGAACACACCCACGATACAGAAGTCATTCCTAGACGTGTGAGGCAACGATGTTAAAACAAAAAAAAAATCCCTTGCTCCGGACTATGGCATGAATCAGAGCCGGATGCAAAAGTCATCTCCGAAAAAATATAACTAACTAAAAAATATATTTAATTTCGGAATCCGGTGTGGAATTACGACGAAAAGAAACACCGACTTCCGCATTTGAAATTATTTTACAATTTTTTGTGTGTTTTAATTTGGATGTCGGTTGTTCATTCATTCAATTCACAAGCGGAAGACTTTTTGAGTCTTAATTGAAAACTCTTCGTTTTTCGAACTTCAATGTTTCTTTTAAATCATCTGACGAAATGTTTTGCACCAGTGTTATGTCACTTTGACAGTTTTTTTTTGATTAGACGAAAAATTTGGACATTTTTTTTTTTATAATATGAGTTTAATTTTTCTTTTACCCAACTGCGCCAGAATAAGAGGTAGGTTTTTTAATAAAACTGCCCCACATTAGAAAACATGTAAATACACACACACAAGATACCCAGACCGCGAACAATTGACTGTAGCCCATACAAATTTTATTATAAACATTGAGACAATTTATTATTTAATGTTGCCTGTCTATAAATTTGTTTTGAAAAACTTAAGAAAGAATTATATTTCTATAAGTTAGTATCGACACAAGTAGCATCCAACACTAAACCCATCTTTCACGTTATTTTAAAATAAAAAATAAAAAGTACTGGCACGGAAAATTTTCGCTTACTTAAGATTATTATGAAGATAACAAACGAAATATCACCTAACTACGCATTTTCTTAAGGTTCACCTATACATGTCAATGGAGACAAGCATTGTCTGATCAAATGAACTAATGACGCACATGACAACTTGAACGCAAATTGGTCTTTTGTACCTAATACTGTGCAATGACATAAAGATCTTTAGAGATGCTCTTAAGAACTAATTGCGAACTAAAAAGCGTGAGAATACTGTACGTTATGTATAGGTAATTCACTGGCCATTATAATTACCATTTACTTATACTAAGAATGTGAAATAATTCTGTCTGTCCGTCTAAAAAAGAAAGAAAGAAAAATATTTTATTTGGCACACATCATCATCATCATTTAAGTTTGCCATCGACTTCGATCGATTTGCAAATCCTTTCACCACGGAAAGATGCGTCCTCTGGCGGGAGAAGTTTAAACCTCTTGATGATTTTGTCGAGCCATTGGAGAGCCTCTCTTCTGGACACGAGTTGCCATGGCCCACCTGGGAAACTCTAAACAGACTTCGCACTCAAGTTGGGTGCAGCGGCGCAGTAAAGACAATCTGCACAGATGGGGGTTCTCGGACGGTTCCGATCTTCAGTGTTTGTGCGGAGTCTCTCGGCAGACCATGTCTCACCTTCGATCTTGCATCAAGTGCCCTGTTAGCTGTTCACGTAGGGACCTAATGACAGCATCAGCGGACTGCACTGCCGTGGCCGAATACTGACCCAAGCAAGGAATTTAACTAGTTTTGCCATCAATAAGCTAAGAAGAAGAAGATCATCATCATTTTAGCCGATATACGTCCAACGCTGAACATAGGCCTCCCCCAAATGTCGACACAATGAACGGTCCTATGCGTCTCCCATCCATCGGATTCCCGCAACCTGGGCACACACGATGTAGAAACAATATGTAGTCGGGAGGAAGCGGTGGAGTTGTAGAATGAAGCTTGAAATACAAACTTGAAATATAGCACATAGGATACCTACTTACCAGGGGCTACACCTATGTGAAGGAAATATACATTTCCAGTCGCCGTTGCTTGGGCTTGCGGCCTTGCTTGCCGTCCGGTAACCGTCCAGACCAAACCCGAGTCTAGATAAAGGAGGCCTGAGTCCAAGCAGTGGGAACATTAAAAGGCTAATTATGCTATTATGTTGTGCTAACTACTCTTTATACCGGGGAGTATATTCCCTACCGTTAATGTTCGTCTTTCACGCAGGTATAGCCACTGGCTGAAGGTTCTTTTGTAAATAAATTATTTCATAAATCTGTAAGTTATTTATTAGCCATCAAAAAGCATTGTCTTCATCATGACGTAGATACTCGCTTACAGTGCACTGACACAACCTGTCATTGGCGTTTTCAATGGGTACGTTCCTCCATTTAATTTATTGCGTAGCCATTACCTACTGATTTCTATTATCAGCTTTGTCTGCGTGAGATAATAATCCCAAAAACCGGGCAACCCCGCACTTGCAAGTCGAATTCGCGCACTGAGGGTTCCGTACAATTCCCGAATTGAGTTACGAAGATTTTTCGTATCTACAAATTTGCAGTTTTCAGATTTTTTTCCCATACTTGTGCTATGAGAAATTGCTTTATGCCAAATTTCAAGATTCTAGGTCAATGGGAATGAATTTTGATTCCCTTCAGAGTGTATATGTAGTGATACATGTTTTTTGCGACATAAACGGCCGTATCTTTTTTTTTCGGACTAAGCGTTTCGCTTCGTCGTTTATACCGCGTACATCGAAGGACTGGAACAATTTGCCTGCTGCGGTCTTCCCGTCCAACTATAATTTAGGTGTCTTCAAGGCTAGAGTGAATAGGCTCTTAATAAACTAGTGCGCCTGACCATCAATGATTGGATCTCCGCTTACCATCAGGTGGGATCGCAGTCAAGCACTGGTTTATATAAATTAAAAAAAAAAAAGATTTTGTCTATAAGGCGATTAGGTAATAACATCTCACCCTGACCTCAAAAGAGCATCTCATAATAATACAGATTACAGCCCGAGGCACATCGGACGTCCAATATTGGCACCAGACTTCATAGATTAGTCTGGAGGCACGTAATATTGAATAGACTGCGGTGCAATTTTCCCGTTTTTATTAGTATTATCTTTAAAAAATGTGGGTTCAGTTTAATTTATCACTGTTAAGTTTTGTAAATTTTACAAAGAACTAATTTATGTTAAACTATGTGTCCTAGTAATCTGAAGGGACTCTGTATGTAACGGTCGATACCTTTTAGGGCTGCAGGAATGTTCCAAAGAGTTAATATGGCCTTGAAACGCAAATAGCAACTGAAGAAACACTGCTGTTTTGTTAATTAATTTTTTTTACACCCGCTTTCACACTCCACCTAGAGCAGATAACGTCATTTTATGATTTCCAATCTGAAAAACAAAACCTAGTAAAAAATAAATATTGTATCAATACGTAGAATAAAACAAAGTCGCTTCCCGCTGTCTGTCCCTATGTATGCTTAGATCTTTAAAACTATGCAACGGATTTTGATGTGGTCTTTTTGAGTAGATAGAGTGATTCAAGAGGAAGGTTTATACGTATAATACATGCTTAATATAGTTTTATAAACTGGTAATTTTAGAGTTTTATAATGTGATGTCGTAAATAAACATTTTTGTGCGCTTACATTGCAAATGCTGACTGAACCCTACGAGATAGATCAAAATAATGTATCACAGTATTATATACCTTTAAAAAGTCTATGTTAATGTTTAAAGTCTGCGATGGTATATGATGTCTATCTCTTAGGGATAACCTAGTTTTTTATCCTTTACTTTGTGCGAGAAATAATGGCTTATTTACAAAGTGATTATAAGTTACACAGCAATAATCCTTATCCAATTAAGTACCTCAAATACATGTGCATTTATTTCAGATTAATATGACCTTTTACAGCATGTAATTTAAATGAATATTTCCGAAGATATTACAAATTTAAAATGCAGGGACATAGCGGTTGCGGTGGTATCAGCATTGCACCCGAGCGAAGCCGGGGCGGTTCGCTATTTTTTTAATAAAATAGTTTTTAGACGCTCTAGCTCACTATAATGTATTAATGATTTAAAAACAAAACTATGTTATCTATAACAGAAGTCGGCAAATTTATGGGTTAATTAATATCATAAGCCGTAAATAAACATAGATATTGCATATCAAGGCCTAACACCAAATTAGGGTATCACAAAGTTCAAAGATAAACAAATACATATTTAGTTAACTATCCGATATAACAGTTAAAAATACCAGATAGAGTACCGGACGACACGACGTTGGAAGGATTCCCACAAGGTGAGCCTAGTGAGGGTCGCAAGAATCCGATGGACGCCAGATGCACGGGACCGGTCGTCGTTGTGGCGTCCTGCAGCAGCAGTAGTATGGGGGTTTCTCGGTTGAAATTATGATGATGAGATATTAGGTAATTTGACTATCTCCTATCGAAGTTTGTTATCAGTAGTTTATAGACATCTCATTTTGATGAAAATATATAGAAACCCTTTCTGGAGAAAATATCCACAATGTCTTAACAGTTGATCGAAGATGCTTAGGCTTAGGGTCGCGGGAATTCGATGGATGCGAAACGCACAGGACCGGTGATGGTAGTGACACTTGGGGGAGGCCCATGTCCATCAGTGGACGTCTTTCGGCTGAAATGATGATAATGATGATAGCGATACCTATAATCATTGCAACATCCTCCGAAAGAGTTACCGTGACCTTGGAATACAAAGCGCAACTGAAGGAAGGTTGAGTTATTAAAAGTCTCTCTCGCTCCAGCCACGAGAAATATTATTTGTTAATGTCCCACCACAAAAAAAGCTTCCATGTGCGCCTCAAGGAGATGTCATCAATTAATAATATAATAATAATAATAATATATTCCACAACTATCACACAACGCCGTCTAGTCCCAAGCTAAGCAGAGCTTGTGTTATGAGTACTAGACAACTGTTAAACATACTTATATATTTCTAAATACATACATATTATAGATAAATTACACCCAGACACAGAACAAATGATCGTGCTCATCACACAAACATTTTGTCCTGGGTGGGAATCGAACCCACGACCTCCGGCATAGCAGTCAGGGTCACTAACTACTAGACCAACAGGCCAGTCAGGCCAACAGGCCAGTAATTGTAGGGGCCCAGCAGGGCCTACTGGGGCCAAGGGTCTGATTCTGGAAGGAAGACTCGACCCTGGTACGAAAGGCAACGAAGGAACAGGAGTGGATTTTTAGTCAGTAAAAGTGTGACACTGTCTCCCGCTTATAAGATGATTTTCCCACCGAAAAAAATCCACAAAAAAAGCTTGTATGCTCCTAGTATTCATTAAACCCCAAGCGAACGCCGGCGTTCGCTCTCTCATTGTCTTTCTATTGTGTCTCTAATTACGGTATTCAAAAGCAATCTGAAATATAAATAAATAAATATGAATATATAATGAAAATATCCGTAGCAAGCCAAGTATAAGTCAGTAATTGTGAAGCGTTATATTTATTATCGATCGACGGATGAATTGTTATTAAAATCACTTCAGCCTTCTAAAGCGCTCAACTGACAAGGTTGAATACTTTGAATTTTTTAAAAATTTTTTTCATACTGGGCTGGCGTGGTGGATTTTTTTAATAATTTATGCTAGGGCTTGACTGTGACCCTGCCTGATGGTAAGCAGTGATGTAATCATTGATGGTGCAGCGCACTAGTTTATTAAAACTCTTGAAGACATCTTAATTATGATCGGAAGGGGAGAGCGCAGCAGGCATTGCTCCAGTCTTTCGAAGTACGCGGTATAAATGACGAGGCAAAACGTCAAAGACGTCCGGACCGTAGAGAATTCTATACCTATTGCAAAAATATGAATTTACAATGTTTCCATTATTTATATCTACTGAAAGATAAACGTGACTTAAAAATGTATCGATCTATATTTAACCCAATGTTATGTTTACATGATTGATATGTTTGTAAAATGTTTACTTAATCATTTAGTAAGGCGGCTTCTGTGTCAGAATATAAAATTGTATGCAGTTTCGTTCGATATTAAACGCGTCATTCACACGATAGTGACGAGTTGAGCATCTCTTCACATCTTAGTGTCAGGGCACAGCGAGACGCGACTCTGCGCAATTTGTGAGATAGCTGTGCAATATGGAACTTTATTGAATATACAAAAGGGCATACATTACAGTGAAAAGATTTAGAAGAAAATAAAAAAATAAAATATTATAATTTATTTAAATTCTCTAACTCATTCATACTCAAAATGTGCTCCGCAGAACCCTAGGGCTCCGCAAAGCCTCTTTACGGGCCATGTGTATACACTATACAGGTTATAATAAGGAAGAAAGTATGAAGATCAGGTGTCTTTAAACTTATTTCCTCATTACTTCTATTGTTGTTTAATTGTAAAAAAAAAACTCAATAAAGGTAAATGTTGCCCAAAAACTTTTTTTTTATTTATGGCCTCCGTAAAATATTTTGCCTTCCAATAGGGTCCCGTTAGAGAAAAAGTTTAAGAACCACTGCTCTAACTAAATAGTTATAAGTAAAAAAAAAACCTTTTTTTGTTCCGGGAGTATGCTCCCGTTAGATTATTTTCTACTTTCACGAGGGTTAAGCCACTCTTTTGTACTAGATAGAGAAATACATAAGATCATTCGGTGGCAATATCAGTTTAAATGGTCGTTATCGACACTCGACAATGGATGGCAGGTAAAAGGGCCTCTTCAAAACTTGAGTGTGTTCATCGATTGGCCATGACAAACCTGGGCAGTGAGCAGTCACATTTAGTATTAACATTTATATAGGTATTTATACTCAGGAGGCTGATCTCAGTGGGAATCCTTTCCAGAGAGTCCAGAGGTCCTTATTTTGTAGGCAAATGGTTAACGAGCAATAAACAAACTATTTCAGACCACAAAACTGATATATGAACTGATATAATCCTTAGACCAACCCGCACTGGGCCCACGTGGTGGATTACTACGGTGGATTACGTGGTGGAAGTGGGACCGTATGAGACCACCGGACAGCGGAACCGGATGGTCGGACGGCGAGCTACCGAGCTCGGTAGCTCGCCGTCCGACCGTCCGGTAACCGCCCGGACCGAGCCCAAGTCGTCGACGGCGCGTACTGTTCCACGCGCTCCTCAAGAAGATGTCTGCAAACTGTATACCCAGCAGGGTCAAAGCCTACTGGGCCAAGGGTCTGCTTGTGAAAGGAAGACTTGACTTTTTTGTTCATCACCACTGCTCTCTAAACGGTGAAGGAAAACATCGTGAGGAAACCGGCATGTCCTAGAACCAAAATATTCTAAGACATGTAACATCCACTAATCCTCACTGGGCCCGCGTCGTGGTTTACGGCCCATTCCCTCTCCTAGAGAGAAGGTCTGAGTCCCAGCAGTGGGAACATTACAAGGCTGATATGCTATATAATGTGACTGGCTGGGTTTGAACTCAAGACCTACAACTCCTCAGTCAGGGTCAGTTCAATATCACTGGGCCACTATACTCCTCATATCATTTATCATTAGGTTCGTATTATTTATATTATGTATTGATAAAGATGTATATATTGTTGCTTTGTTTTTTTTATTTTAAATTCACAGTTCATCGATCTTGAATGATACTTCGATCTATTTTTGCCCTTAATTACGAGAATAGAATAGAATAAACTTTATTGTACACCAAAAAATAACACAACTTATACATTAAATTAAATCTATGGTTACAATGTACCCATAGATTGGGTACAATGTACCCATAGATTAAAGTAAAAGTTTAAGAACCAAGTTAGGAAAGGAACAAAGAGAGAGGAGAGAAGAAGGGTTAGTTATGAAAGTTAGGAGGAGGGAAGATTTAGTGAAGGTTTTTTTGATTATGTTTTTTTTTGTGTGTTTGTGTGCAATTCTTTTCTTACGTTAAAAATATCCACACAAATAAATGTATCATCGGCTGACACCGGGCAAGATCGTTAATATCGACAGATGTTCCAATTTCTCATGTTACATAAGAATAATAGGTATTATCACACACCAAATCCCAGCAAATTGATCGGCTGGCCTTGTGATATTCAGTATCAATCTGCATTTGCACACTCGTACATGTGTGAGTATAGATAGTGCTCTTATGTGTAATATATGTAGATATTTTTACCAACTACATATTTAAATATTTCATTTAACATAACTTCTCGGTTGTAATCTTCAAGGAAGTTAGAAGAATTGTATGTGAACCAATCAGGCCAGTTGTGGTTCACTTCGCAATTGCATGAATTGATTCTGCTATCTCCTTTCTACCATCGGACAAGCCAACCTACCCTTACATTGATAACACTTCTACGGTCCGGAATAAGCATATCGCTTCGTCGTTTATATAAGGTAAAGGGTCTTGGCAGATAGACAGACAGACGAACAACATAATGATCCTATAAGACTTCCTTTTTTTTCCTTTTGAGGTACAGAACCCAAAAAATGAGTACAGACCAGTCACAGTGAGAGCGATCTGCAATTAACTTGTAAAAATGCCACAAAGATGTAAGCTCTCCTCAACTGAGTGACCCTCAGAAAATCAGGAACCCTATCTAATTAGTCTCCCAAATTGGAGGTCTATAAGTACTCTTAGACCTATAGATGTGAAACAAGATTGTCTCAAGAGTGTTGCAAATGGTCCTTGATGTATCCGCGACGGGATTCGCACCACTTGTATCTGTTCCCGACGTCCTATATTGTTTGATAGCACATCTTCGGACACCGAAAGTCTCGTAAGATTTATGAGGCCGGCATAAATCTAGATTGTGTCTCCCAACTTGATATTTTGTTGAATACTTTTGTACGAAAAAAGATGTAGGAGAAATAGACCTCGTTTTCATAGTGTGACTTTGAATTCCTCATTCCTTGTTCGGGTTACTTAATTGTTAAAAAAGCCTCCCTGTCACATTGTCTGATGGTTATTTCAGCAACAATTTTGACTTGCAAGGTACGTACTTCATACCATAACCTAACAAATAATAATAATATTCACACAAAGCCGTCTAGTCCCAAGCTAAGCAGAGCTTGTGCTATGAGTACTAGACAACTGATAAACATACTTAAACATTTCTAAATGTAATAATGTGTAATAATGGTGTAATTTATCTACAATATATATGTATATATATTGTAGATAAATTACACCCAGACACAGAACAAATGATTGTGCTCATCACACAAACATTTGTCCTGGGTGGGAATCGAACCCACGACCTCCGGCATAGCAGTCAGGGTCACTAACCACTAGAGCAACAGGCCAGTAAGTCACAGTCACAAATTATAAAACCCGGCTTCTAAACTAGGTTTATGTAAGGTTTCTTAAAAGTCAACGGACCACAGTAACAAAACACAAGAATCCTATTAAATTTTCCGTCGCCTCTATAAACATTTTAAACAACTTCTATCGCCATCCCCAAAACAACTACCTTAATTGGTTGAACCCCCTTCAAAAACAATTAAAGAAGAAAGCCCTTAAGCACAGTATCCATTTACGCCACATTCAAGTGATATTTTCCGCTATTCAAACCTCAATTGAAACTCCCGTCTTGTTTACTGCGTACCAATCGATTAGTTTCCTTTCTCTATGGTGCGTTGCAGTGTTTCTCAAAGTGGGGTATTCGAACCCCCAGGGGTGGTGCTATTGAAAGTAAAGTTATGGTGAGGATTTACGTTAAAGTGCTTGACTGGTTTATTCCCACATTTTTTTTTTTTTTTATAAAATGTTATTAATTTTATTTGTAACTAGCTTCTGCCAGCGGCTTCGCCCGCTTGATAATAGGTTTCTCCATACAAACTTTGGACTTCCGTTTCATCCTTTTAGGGGGTGAATTTTACAAAATTCTTACGTCATATCATTCTCTTAGTGCTTGCTTACGTCATAAAAGGAAACCTTATGCAAAATTTCACGCTTCTATTCACAGTAGTTTAGGCTGTGCGTTGACATGACAGTTAGTCAGTTTTTCCTTTTATATATATAAAAAATATATATTGATGCGATATTATGTTGTCATGTCATATAAAAATATCGATTAAAACTTTTTTCTATTATTAATGATAGGCGCTTGACTACTAACTCATCTGATAATAAGCAACGATTAAGCACGTTTGCCTAGATGTAACCTTTTCACTCTTATCTTTAAGACCACTAGCTTGTAGCTGTATCAAAAAATAAAGACTCCGACAGGAAACTGGTTTAAATTAACATATTTTGCAAAACAGAAGAAGCATCTTCATTGTATTATTAAAATACAGTACCATTTTCCGCTTACAAAATATACATTTTCAGTCATTAAAGCTATATTGGTCGTCAAACTGTAAAGGGGTTCGTGCGATCATAAGTTTGAGAAACAGTTCTCTATTGTTTACCATAGTGTCTCGTTCCATGATCATATTTTACGTCATCATCCACTCTGTTCTTGACCGTGGTTTATTTTAGATGCTGTGGTATTTGTGGGTTTGGCTCGCTTTGTTTGGGCTTCAAAGAATGCAGCGCTTTGATCTGGTGCAAGATTTGATGTGCGGAATCAGTCCTTGGTTATTGTTTGTAAAGAGATGATTGTATTATGTTTTAGCTAGGTTTACATTACATGCAAAGATAGGTCTTCAAAAAAGGAATGATATTTTATTTTCTTACAAAATCTTTGAAATATCAAGTGTCTCTGGTAATAAAAATATGAGCAACAAGCCAGCGGCTTTGCCTGTGTGTTTCTTAATACAAACTTTTGACCCTTATTTTATGCTCTTAGGAGGCGTATATTGGAAAATCCTTTCTTAGTGCTCGCTTACGTCATAAAGGGAAACCTTGTGCAAAATTTCACGTTCCTCTGCGTCGTAGTTTCGGCTGTGCGTTGATATGTCAGTCAGTCTCTCCTTTTATATATATAGATCAACGTTGATTACAACTATAATGAATCTGAATTTTACTTAAAAGTTATTCGATATTGGAATGTCTCCGTTCAGCGTAGGAAATAATAATTTTATTTTATTACTTTACTTTATTAATCTGTGTTAGTTTTTGAAAAACATATTTACTAAGATGAATGAGCCGACAATAAAAGCCAGACTATAATAAACCCACAAACTTACTTGCAATAATATCTGATACTTTACTCGTTCATAACTTTACTTCATAAAATAAAATTGTGACGTGAATGCAGATTCTCACTGAGAAAAAATTGTTTTATGCGATATGGCAGTTCGCCTCTTTACAAAATTGACGTCAGAAATGTTCGTTTTTGTTTCATTTGAACTCCAATAAAATTGGTTTTCTATGTGTCTTTTGTTTTTAGAAAGAATAACAAAAAGTTTTTCAGGAATATGCTTTTAGATTCCTACTGTTGAAATCACGAGTTTTGCTCCACGATTAAACTGAAATCAAAATACGGCTGTCAAAGTCAGACGATCAATCAATGTATGCAAAATAATTGAATTAAAAATACTAGCAAAAAACGTATCTTCTGAAAAATAAAACACATCATGGTGATGGATAGAGCCCATCTCACATTCCAAATCAATCAGTATTAAATACACCATATTCTTTAATATTGATTCTCCTGTGTAAACGGTGAAATATAATAAACTGGCTAGCATATATTTATGCGTATTACGGGCCACGCTTGTAAGATACAAAACCCTTCGGGCCATATAAAGAAAAAAAAAAAAAATTCAATTTCAAATATGAAATATGGGAATCAAAGGAGTCTGTTTAACCTAAGGCGGTAACCTTCGGAACGATAATACGGAAGAAAATTAAAATCGTAACATGAACGAACATTTTGGCAAAGATTTTCCGTCATTATTGTAATTGTTCCTAAAAATATTATATTCAATGCAGGATATTAAAAATTTCTTCGATTCCTGTTTCAATTTGTAGACATTCAGTCTTTGGGATTGAGTATACCTGACACATATTCATTAAGCCTGCTCTCTCAAATAGATTTACTTAGTGTTTTATAGAAACGTAACTTGACATCACGGTTGCAAATCGACTCGTAAGAACTGCGATGATTCAGTCGTCGAGTTCTAACTTCTAGTCTTGAATATCGATGCCGAGTTACCAGCCTTTTAGTTTTCTATCGGTTATATTTCAGGGAGTGTGCGTCAGAATTGTATAATTTTATTCCGTCCAGCCCGGTCTATCATCAGAATACTAGGATTACGGCAATGCACAACCAGTACATAGTGGACCACCACCATCACCTAAAATGTTTTGGTATTTTTATTTTGTTTTTAGGTGGGAATATCATCCAATGACATCCCCCGCTCTTGGGTGGAGGACTTTTACTGACTAAAAACCTTCCCCTTTTCCTTCGTTGCCTTTCATACCAGGGCCAAGTCTTCCTTTCACAAGCAAGCCCTTGGTCCCAGTAGGCTTCGATCCTGCTGGGCCCCTATGGTTTGCTGACATCTCCTTGAGGTATGCGTGGAACAGTATGCGCAGTCGATAACTTGGGGTCGGTCCGGACGGTTACCGGACGATCCGACGGCAAGCTACTCATTGCTCGCTGTCCGCAAGCCCTAGGATGGGGCGTGAGGGCCGTGCCCTCGCGCATGCGCGTTCGGCCTCCTCTTTTACTAACATTACTGCTTCGCAGAAGGAGACGACCGCCTGCCTCTCCTCCTCGCTTCTGACTATCGAGAGCATCTCGCTTCTGCGCGAGAGGTCGTTGCCGCCGATCTCCCCCACTAGGTTACGGCGGTGCTCTGCCCAAGCAGGGCACACCTCTCCCATGTGCTCCACCATGTTCTCCGGGCGGTCCACAGAAAAATGTTTTGGTAATACCCAATATACCTTGGCTCATTACTCAATTGATTCAAGCGCATCAAGCTGATATTTGGTAGATTCATCCCAAAGATGAGAGCAGTACTCTAGCATAAGCGATCGAACTTGCACTTGATAAATTTGCCTGGCCTACGAGGGCGGACATTCATCGGAACTCAGGCTAACCTCCACAAGATGGAGTCATCTGCATATTTTTTACATACTCACATTGCTTTTATGTATGTGTTGACACAGAGTAACAATGTTATCGTAAAATATAATGGTAACCACGTGAGAGGAATAAGTACTAAAGTCAATTATCGTCCGATCGTATCGAGGCTTATAAATGCCTCGTAAAATATTGGTGCTATGGGTTTCCTTCCAAAAGTATTTGCGGATCAATTTCTTTTCGCCTTTGTTTGAGCATTGATGAGGTTTTAATGCCATCTTTTATATTAAACGGGATTATTTTATTTGAAAAGAATCTTGGGAGGATTTGATAGCATAAGTATGATTTTCCTTAAGTTTTTTTTATAGTATTAAGTTAATAATTTTCCTCGCTGATTCGACAAACTTTGTTCTTTAAGATCTTATAATGTAACAAACTAGCTAATAACACATTTATATCATAAATATTGTATCTTCTAACTGAACCCAACCTGTTGCAGATTTAAATCCTGAAAATTTTACTATCCTACTTACTGAAGCGAAAATCTAGATCTTTCACCTAAGTAGCGTTGCCTTAGTGAATATGAGATAAGCACCAAATTCGTGAAATTTTGCCGACTTTCCACCCCTTCACTGTGGCTTATAAATTTTTATTAAGATCTATTATATCGTTGGAGGTCACCACTGGGTATTGCTGACTAATAATCAAGATGAGTTAAAGTAATGATATTAGGAAGAGAAACATTACCCCTTTTTTTAGGGTTTCGTACCTCAAAAGGAAAAAACAGAAAAAAAAAAAACCCTTATGGGATCACTTTGTTGTCCGTCTGTCTGTCAAGACCCTTTATGTTGGGAGCGGTGGAAGTATCGAGTTGAAATTCAAACCATATAATCAAGTCTGCGGTACCTTGAAGCTGTGAAAAAATCAAATTTCGTCGTCTTGTTCTTGGTCGTTTGTGTCGCAAAAAATGTGTATTTCGACACTCTCAAGGACTCCCGTTGACCTGACTTGTCGTATAGCACAGATATAGAAATAAATTTGAAAGCAGTACATTAGTAATTACGTCACAAAATTTCACTATTTTTGCGATTCGGAAAAAATCGTCGAGATACCATTTGGAACAAAACTAGTTACAAAGGTAAGTCTGTACACAACCCTCAGTCCGAGTCCGACTCGCACTTGCCCAGTTTTTTGATGTTGGAAATCGTCAAATGACTGCTCCAGCTTGGGATGGAGCGCGAGACGGAGCGTCAGATACTTACTGACTAAAACGCACACGATCTTGTAGCCTTGGAAACATTAGCCTGCTTCTGGGTCAATCTTCTTATAAGACTGGATTGTGTGAGTTAGGACTTAAAAATTTGGTACCAGCGTGATGTTAAGTTATGAAATGTTGTAAGGAATAAACAGACATGTGGTTTTAGCAATCCCGGAAGATCTGCTATCATATATTGAAGAGTTCCATGTTATATCTCCTAAGTTCTTCATCAGATCTTAACTTTATTGAGTTGCAATCTGAAAATTTAGCAGTATTTACTGAGGAATTATTTTGTCTCTTTCTAAGGTTTTTCAACTGATCTTCTTTGAACCACCACAATATATTATTTCTAGCAATAAAATAGTTTTAAAAATCAATGCACGGTTTGCGTATTGTTGAAACAGATAAAAAAAAACATTAACGTTAAATAAACCGGTCGGTTATAAAGAACTTACCTACTTTAAAAGTCAAGCCAAGATTAATAAAACTCACTAAGAGAAGTAAGAACACCAAAAATTGGAGCAGAAAAACAATGTTAGGTGTACAAAGCATGAATATGTTAATAGCCTACTGAATAGTAATTAATAAGGAATTGGTATCATTTATTAGTTTAGTTACTAAGATCAGCGATCGAAAACCTTCAACAAATAAGTGATAAACGGCAAAAGTAAGGGAGAACTAAGAATTTGGGTGGAAATTATGGAAAGACGCTGGATTCGTGAAGCTTAGAACGTGAATCAGGTGACGCTTAGGACAGACCTACGTTTTAGCACTACACGTAAATTATTTAATCCCACCTATCTTTTTCTGTATGGTAGAGTTTATGTTTATTACATCCACATTTCATCATCATCATTTCAGCCAAAAGACGTCCATTGTTGGACACAGGCCTCCCCCAGGTGTCGCCACAACGAACGGTCATATGTGTCTCGTATCCATAGGATTCCTACGACCCACATTTTGTGGGAGGCCTTTCAACGTTGCGTCTTCCGGTATGCGGTCACCACTCCAGAACCTTTCACCCCTAACGATCATTTGTTCTGCGAGCAATGTGCCCTATCCACTGCCGCTTAAGTTTGGCGATTTTTCGAACTATGTCGTTAACCTTGATTCTCATGCGAATATCATTCCTCATTTCAATGAATTCCTGATGCGATCACGCAGGGAAACCTAACATTACATTTCATCAGTTGTGTTAAAATTTTATGCAATATGTAGTCTATTGCCATGAATTTGTCTCTAATTCAGGTTTTGGGTTGCTACTTAGAAATTTTTAATAGAAAAACCGAATAAAACTGGTTTTTAGGTTTCCGTATCTCTTCTTCTTTCGTCGACAAAATCGGAATCCTTGTGTTGTTGTCATCATTCGTCTATCAGTCTCCTGCACTGATTTTGGTTAACGCCGTAGCAAAAGGGTGTAATCATAACGTGTTACAATATCAGTCGTGCGAGTGAGAAAGAGGAATGGAGGTATACACCTTATATAGTTCCATCCCCTTAACAGTTCAGTTTAGGTCGTCAAATGAATCGCGTTAAAAGTTTGTGGTAGGGCCTAAGGTCACCCCCATCGAGACTTAGGAGTACTGAGGGTTGGGATCGTATCCCAACCCTCAGTACTCCTAAGCTATGAAATACAACTGAATAGTTTTAACTACAGAATACAATTGAAGAGCAGTGGTGGCCGAGTGGTAACGGCCCCGACTTACAGGCAGGCGCATTACTTTGTGTAATTTATTTCATCACCACTGCTCTCATAACGGTGAAGGAGAACATCGTGAGGAATACCGACATGTCCTAGAACTAAAAATTCGAAGACATGTGACATCCACCAACCCGCACTGGGCCCGCGTGGTGGATTATGGCCTCTCCTAGAGAGGAGGCTTGAGTCACAGTGGGAACATTATAAGGCCGACTATGCTATACAGAATACAACTTTGTGTATGAGACGGTATTGTTGCGAGTGGGCGTGCAACCAATTTTTTAATAGAGTTATAACGATCATCATCATTCATCATTTCAGCCGAAAGAAGTCCACTGCTGGACATAGGCCTCCCCTAAGCGACGCGACAACGACCGATCCTGTGCGTCTCGCATCCACCGCACTCCCGCGACTCTTACCAGGTCGTCGGTCCACCTTGTGGGAGGCCTTCCAACGCTGCGTTTTCCGTTGCGCGATCGCCATTCTAAAACCTTTCAGCCCCATCGACCGTCCGTTCTACGAGCAATGTGCCCTGCCCACTGCCACTTTAGTTTGGCGATTCTTCGGGCTATGTCGGCGACCTTGGTTCTCCTGCGGATATCTTCATTCTTTATAGCGATAGTCTTTCTAAAATTCAGTCTCTCACAGTCTACCCACAGCCTAAGGGATAAAATGGGGGCTTAAGAAAATCTTTGAAACTTTCTATTAGGTAACGTAGTTATTAAAGCCGTCTGGGGCTTGGAAAGAAACATTTAGGCAACTGGTATTATAACTTTTCTGACCAAAGTTAGGTTTTGCCAATTATTTTGACGTCGATGATCCTTCAAGTTTTCATGACATTAATTTTGTAGGTATCTCAGGAATTAGGAATATTCAAATATTGATATTCTTTTTTATTTTTGTGCTAGACTTTTTCCTTCTGCCCTTATCCCATATTATTTGGGGTCGGCGCAACACGTTTTTTTCTTTCCATTCTGTCCTGTCACCGGTCAAACTATCACTAACTCCCTTTTCTTTCATATCACTCCTCACACAATCCATCCATAATTTCTTTGGCCTCCCTCTCCCTCTCCATCCATCTACATGTATACCTCAGCACTCTTTTAGTTACATGCGCTTCATCCCTCCTCTTCACATGACCATACCAAGATAACCGATTTCTTTTCAACTTTTCTGTTATTGGGGCCACTTTCAAGCTTCCTCTAATATACTCATTTCTCACTTTATCCATTCTCGTCACAACGCACATCCATCTCAACATTCTCATTTCCGCTACATGTAATCTTTTTTCATCCATCTTTTTGGACTATGGCTAGACTTATGATGACTTCAATATTTAAAAAATTTGGTAAAACATTTTGTTACAGTTATTTTTGACAATTTTCGACCAATTTCTATGAGGACTAATTCAAACTTTCCCCTTATTATTAAACACATAATTATGATGAAAATAAGCATAGCTAAGGGATTTGATAACCTTCGCAGTTTCACTAAAAAACTAAAATATGAAACTATCCACAGAATTACTGTTGATCAAATAATAGTTTCCATATTCAAAGTTTCAAACTAGCGAGGACTACCGTTTTTGTGTTCACCAGTTGGCCCCATTGAAGAGCAAGGTCCCTTAAGAGGGCCCTTTCCACTCGCCTAACGTCAACTTCGAGCATGGTTCAAAATCTTGTTGCTTCATCTAATGCAATCCAACGCGATGTTTGATGAAGAGGCAACGCGAAAAACGCCTGAAAACTTTGTTGGCATTCCGTAATTCCGTGTTTTACTCGAATATTTCACAAAGCTTGGTCAAGGAAATACGTGTTTCTTTTAAAACCCTTAGAAGTTTTTGAGAAAAATTGTCGTCATTCAGAATCTCGATTAAATTTGCAAGGCTTCTATAAATAAACTTTTTTATATATATAGTCCATTAGGTGGGCCAAATTTTACGTAAAATAGCTGGTTCTCAGAGGTCTTTACTGGATTAGTTTCACACAAATTTATATTTTGATTTCTCTAAAAACCTAGATAATATCTACAAGATAAATGTGTATCCAAAATATCTGGAGAAATATTTGTGATAACATCATAATCACGTAAGAATGGTTGTATGAAAATGTACCTCGGGTTGGCTGCTCTTAAGCAGCTTTTAGAACTTATTATTTACTTATAAAGTTTGCAATAAATTCATTACAGATGCCGTGAAAATGCGATAATGAATAACCTCGATAGTGCCAAGTGTTGCGCAGTTTAATTTTTATCCAAATAAAGACAAGTTTTCAACAAAAAAAAAATCTCTTTTGTCAAAATAGTCATAATCTATACTGATAAAATATAAATGTGAAAGTATCTCTGTCTGTCTGTTACGCTTTCACGGTTAAAATTTTGAACCGATTTTGATGAATTTTGGTTCAGAGGAAGCTTGAACTCCAAGGGTGGACATCGACTATTTTTTTTCTGTCTTCATCTTCAACTTTGCGATCATATTAAAAAAATATAAAATCATAAAAAAAATCGTAGAAAAGCTAGTCATAAACCGATACACCGTATAATTTGACATTTATAGGACCTCAAGCTACACCAGCGCCTCTAGCGGTGAATTCAGTCGCAATAGTTCAACTGGCCTGTTGGTCTAGTGGTTAGTGGCCCTTCCTGCTATACTGGAGGGTTCGATTCCCATCCAGGATAAATGTTTGTGTGATGAGCACAATCATTAGTTCTGTGTCTGGGTGTAATTTATCTATAATATGTATCATCATCTTCTTGCCCTTGTCCCATCTTATTTGGGGTCGGCGCAACACGTTTCTTTCTTCCATTGTATCCTGCCATCCGTTATCTATAATATGTATGTATTTAAAAATATTTAAATATGTTTATCAGTTGTCTAGTACTCATAACACAAGCTCTGCTTAGCTTGAGACTAGATGGCGTTGTGTGGTAGTTGTGGTAAAAAAAAACTAATCTGAAAAAACTAAAGTGATTTTAACAAAAGTGGTTCTGATCCAAATTAAATATTAATTCCAGCTGGTCATTTATACAGAATGCAAAATGTTTATTCACAGTAAGTTTTTCAAATTATTTGAGAACAGTTCTAGTTGATAGGCTATCAATTTTTATCGGTCTGGCATTGGGTTTTAGGATCAGATATTTATACTTTCATAAAACATGCGAATATTTGTGGTGTGAATGATTTATATGCCTCAAATTCTGGTGTATTCAGTATTTTGGTTTAGCGCCAATTGGGACGGCCTAAATCAATCACAATATTGTTATAAAAGCGAAATTTTGTGAGTGTGTGAAATTTTATATGTTTGTTACTTCTTCATGCTCCAATGGCTGAACGGATTTCGATGAAACTTGTAACATGCGTAGATTATGTCCTGAAATAGCAGATAGGTTTTTTTTATCCCGATTGTACGTGCCCTTTGAAAATGTATACTATCACGCGGGTTACTATCAGGTTGACTTATAGTGTTCCGACTGCTGGAACTCAGGCTTCCTTTCTACGAAAGGAAATGGGCCGTAATCCACAACCAAGGGCCAGTTTAGGTGGATATTTCACCCTGTATGATAGGTAGCATTACTGTGAAACGGCTTAATGACTGAGCCGGTAAAATTACAGGGAATATTTCATATTCTTAATTCTTATTCTTAATTCTTTATTGTACACAAAAACATACATAGTACACGGAGATAATACAGTTTATGTACAAAGGCGAGCTTAACTCAACAATGAGTTTTCTCCCAGCAAACCGTTGAGTCATCTCTTAGACTTAGAACATACTGCCAAACTCCTATCTAACGGGACCTTTTGTCTACTTATTCTGACATATACGTGTGTCTTTTCTATGGGAATTGATCAAAAAACTTCTGCGATTTTTTGTGGAGCTCCCGGAGGTATCAGAATTTTATTGAAATAATCCTATCGGTGTACTGTCTCTTGCCTATTGCGTTCCAGGGGCGCGATGACTCACATATGCATAGGTAGGTACTCCTTAGTAACAAGCCCATAAAATATTTTATGTATATCTACATCATCGATGACATCATTTACGTCCTTTACTCCAGAACCTTTCCCATAAACAATTTGGGTAATTTATTAACAAACATGTGGAAAGGGTGAAAAAAGATTGTATAGAGTGGAGATAGAATGTTGAGATTAATGTGCGGTGTGACGAGAATGGATTAAGTGAGACATGAATATATTAGAAGAAGCATGAAAATGACGCCAGTGACTGAAAAGTTGAATTTTTGTATTGGTATGGTCATGTGAAAAGGAAGGATGAAATGTATATTAATAAAATATTTTTGATACATGTGCGTAGATTGAGAGGGAAAGGAAGATAACAAAAAATGGATGGATTGTGTGAGAAGTGATATAAAAGAAAAGAAAGTCAATGATAACGCGACGATTGACAAGACAGAATGGAAGTAAAATGTGTTAGACAGACTCCACGTAATAAGGAATAGTAATGGAAAGAAAGATGATGATTAACAAATACATGAATCTGCGTTGCGTTTACGTGATGGGTTACGCACCATTCCCACTCATAGATAGAAGGCGTATGTCCCAGCCGTGGACACATTATTGCGCATAGCACATTATTGATTGATTATGCTTAGCACAGAACATTATGATAATTCTTCTAAGCTAATATGGGACTACGATACTGGAGTAATTCGTAAAGATATATAATTATCTAGTTTTTACACTCTAGAACACTACCTACACTTTAATGCCGGAGGTGTTTTTGTTAGATTGGGTTCAATGTACTTTAGAGCGAATTATTGATCAATACTTTGTATCTGTATCAATTATGCAGTGTAAGTGTATGCTTTAGATTTTGACATTCAATTTAAAAAAACACATTGCGCCGGGTTATTCCCAGAGGTTCACGAGTCTGTTGCTCTCGAAAAAAATGAAAATTCATTCTTTAGTTCCCGACAGACATTTGAAAATATTAAATATTTTTTTGTTTCCCTACGGGTCCATGAGAATGTTTGGTACAGTCAACAATAAAAGCTTGAATTACAGATATATCAATAGTGATGTGCAGAAAAATTATTATTCTTCTTTCAAATATCAGATATCTACTCATATAATGTATTGTTTTATTTTATGAAGTTGTAATAGTAATACTCATCAAAGTGCCTTCACTATTTAGGTATCTTCGCTTAACAATGGAAGATATTGGCCTAGATCGGGTCTCCTAGACGCCCCACCCTGTATAGAATATGACTGTTACATGTGTGAGTGTAACACTATTATGTTTCTAGATATGTATGTTAATCGTTAGGTCAAGGCTAAATTGATTTGACTTTGGATATGGTAAAACTTGACTTGAAGTTGTTTTTTTTTTGAGGGTTGGACGAGTAACAGCCTTTTACTACTAAAATTCACCCGTGTTCAACCCGCTAGCCAAGTTACGACCGTTTCGGTTTGATACTCTTGCGTCGAACGCCTCGAGTAGGCTACGCCTCCGATTCCTAAGACGTAAGAGAATCAAAACAAAACGAACGTAACTTGGCTAGGGGGCAGTTGCCTTTAACGTTCCAGGGCTGTTATATCTCTTTCGTGTTCGATGTAAAGTTTAAAGTTTGATCTATTAAAGTATGTTTTTTGATGGCACGGTTGGTTGACTGCTGATGCTGTGTGTCGCGCGTTCGATTCCCGCACAGAACAAATGTGTTATATAGTATAGTATAGTATACAGATAGCTTTTCGTCCCTTAGCTTACAACACCGCTCAAGTCGCAAATTGGCGGTTTTCACTTTGAATGCCTTTAGATGGAGATGCTCATCGCGTGTCTAACCATTGGTATCATGATATAGGTTTCAGCCAGTTAGAAGCCATAATTTGCAAAGTAGTGATAGCGTGCAAGTCGGCTGGCCTCTCAACACCGCATAGTTTTTTTCGTTTCCTGTAAAGTCGCAAATTTGCGGTTTTCACATTTGAATACTTATAGATGGAGCTGCTCATTCCGCATCTAACCTTTGGTCACATGATATAGGTTTCAGCCAATCAGAAGCCATAATTCGCAAAGTAGTGATAGCGTGCAAGTCGGCTGGCTTTTCAACACCGTACAGTTTCTTTTCGTTTTCTGTAAAGTTGGTAAAAATGACTTGTGCGGTGTTGTGCTTCGCTAAAGGACGTTTTCCGGGTCTGGGTGTCTAGGCTTCGACCCTGCCGGGCCCTTACGGTTGCTGACATCTCCTTGAGGCGCGCGTGGAAAACATCAACCTCTTAACATCTCAACTATGGTTTACAAAAATCTTTATCAAACATCAAGTATAATTTAACTTACAAGCATCCGTCTATTCCACATTAACAACTTATACACACAGGCCTTATAATCATTTTTTTAGACAGACCAATGTTCAGCACGTCATCTACATAACTAAAAATCGTCAAGAAAATATGTTATTAATCAAGATATAATTCTATGAGTACTATTATTCCTATAATGATGCTCATAGAATTTGTGTCGTCATTTTCACAAAATAACTATTTACAATCTAAACATGAGTTAGGGCTATAATTTTCGTCAAATGACGTGGGTAAATGTAATAACGTTAAATAGACCAGAGTATAATTAACTATGTATTGGAATTAGAATTGAATTAAATTTGCCTAATAAGTAGTGTTGCTAGCCAAAAGTTAATTATACATTTGTCAATATATAATTGATCGTTGCTAGTATATGTAGGTACTTATTTACAAATATCTGTGTTGGATGGCTACTTCAACATAACTAACTTTGTAAAAAGAAATCGCTTTACAGTTCCCTTACTTGATGGTTATACGGTTGACAACTGACTGTCACTCCGAGCTAGCACGCTACACTATAAAATACAAGAGTGGGATCTGGAAGCCGCGTGCCACCGCGGCAGAAACAGTAAACTATTTATTTAAATCAATATACGTTAAAACTATCAAAACAATTCGTATACAATTATAAGCCTTTGTAGCGTTTGATTTAATGTTAAATTAAATAAAAGAATCAATAATTGTAAAACTTTAAATGCAAAAATTCAATATTTGTTCAAATAAATAGACCGTAAACATGGATAGTCCGAAAATAACCCTGGGGTCTTGAAACGCTAAGTAAAGAAGGAGTATAGGTGTGATTTTAATCAGTAAATGTCTGACACGCTCTCGCACTCCAGTCTAGTGCGGGCTATATGACTCCTCATTGGATGATATTCCTCTTAAAAAAAAAACATACTAACGCCAACTAGTAATAAAAGACTGTACTGTAGGATTAAAAACACAGTACCGACTCGGTAGTTGGGTTGTGGGCACATAAACGAATAAATTTGTGTTTTTGACACCGAGAGTGTTTTTTTTTTTTCGGCAGGAGTTGGTAATCTTCATAGACGCCCAGGTTTCCTCACAGATAAGCCAGTCTGGGCAGTGCCAGACTCCTACTGACTAAAAACCACACGGAGATGACGTCCGTGCCTTTGTTAGATTAATACATTATTTGCTTCTAGGCAACTCCAATTGCAAATGGCGTCACTTCAGAGCACCTTTGAGCGATCACAATAAATCCCGTTAGAATTTAGACACCGTCAAAGTTATACCTACTAGTCAACAGACTCAGTCCGTTTTTCCCAGTATTCATTGTAACTGCGAATGAGACTGCAGATTAAATATGTAGACGTATACTATTATTACCTGTGCGATATTCTGGGGGCTTACCATGATTAGTTAAGATGTCAGATTTGCAAGCGAGAAAGAGACGTCCTGAATCAATTATTATTTATTTATTTGGTTTGTAATTTAGTTTAGGTCGTCAAATTAATCGCGTTAAGAGCTCGTGGTAGGCTCTGTACTTCCGCTTGCTCATTTTTACATGATTGTATGTACATACAATAAGATGATGATGTTTTATAGGGTTCCTTACCTCAAAAGGAAAAAATGGAACCCATAAAGGATTACTTTTTTGTCCGTCTGTCTGTCTGTCAAGACCCTTTATCTCGGCAACGCGAGGAGATATCGAGTTGAAATTAAAACCACATACTCGAATTTTTGGTACCTTGAAGCTGTGAAAATATTCAAACTTCTGAGTTAACGAAAAAAATATACAGCCGTTTATGTCGCAAAAAACGTATGTTTCGACAGTCTCAAGGGAATCAAAATTAATAGGGTACTTACCGTTGACCTAGAATCCTGAAATTTGGCATGAAGCAAGGTCTGATAGCACAAGTATAGGAAAAAATCTGAAAACTGTAAATTTTAGTTACGTCACAAAACAAAAACATTTTTATGATTCGGAAATATCTTCGTAACTTAATTCGGGAATCGAACTGTTTTCATAGGTAAGTTTGTACCGAATCCTTAATGCGCGAGTCCGACTCGCACTTTGCCGGTTTTTTTCTTGATATTAACAGAGTTAAAAATACTTAACTAACTATGCTATACATATATCTAAATAAAAAATATCTAATTAAATTAATTAAAACATGGCATCAAAATACGGTTGCGCATCGCTGCCACTGTAGCGAAGTTGTCATTTTAAGTTATGAGTTAATTATATTATTTTACAATGATTTTAATAATATAAAACCATCACATTTAATCTTGTTAGTCACGAGATTTTGTAATGTCTGTTTAGGAAGGTGTTTTAGATATGAGTTTCAAATCTCAGAAAATGGGCCTTCATTTTCTGAGATTTAAATCTTATATTTGACCTTTATATGTTTAGACCAACACGTCATAAGTAAGTATATGGTATCCTACCAGGAAACTTCATGTAGCTACCAGGTGTATGTCCCATTAACCAAAAGTCTTGCCAAGCGGGGTGTGGCGCCGATGAATAAGGCTGTGGTTAGACTTAGCCATGTATCCTTATTCGTGCCTGTGCACAAATCATGCATTCTCTCTCTTTCTGACAAGCTAATAATCCTATTATAAGGTCAATTATTTTTCAATACACTTATTCAAAAACCCGCTCTTATCCTTACCGCCTTTAGGCCGGCAATTTAATGTTTCCCGCACTAGTGTGGAACAGAGCGGGAGCACGCCTCCACCACAATTAATTGTATTTATCGCTGCACCATTCGTCTCCAAAACACCCTCGCCTACGGCTCGGGCGAATCCCGGCTCGATCATAATGACAAGCTTTCTCCACATATATCAAATTATTTCATCAGGACGTGGCCACTGGTGGTACACTCCGCCATGCCAGCAAATACTCCGTGATCCACTTGCACTTACGCTTAACACGTTTTAATCGAATATTTTATTGCAACCAGGAAATAATGTTTTTTTCTTTTCTTTCAGATCAGCATGGATAAAATCTCCTCAAGTTCACCTGTAACCGACAATTTGTTCAAATCAAGAACATAACCGTATGTATTACTTTTATTTTGCAAACGGTCCGAAGAAAAAAAATTTTTTGGACCGAATTATTCACTAACTATCAGTTGTTTAATTATTTCAATCGTATCTTTAAAAACCACATTTTTTGATGCGTTTTTTTTTCTTTATTTATCTTAAAGTGTTTTTCATTGTTTATTTCCGAAAATGTTTTTAAAGATTTTAATTAAGCTAAATCAACAGCCCCAACAATATTTTGATGATGATAGCCGACTGGCTCGAATGTCTTAACATAAGGCGCTTCAGTGACTTACATGTCACCTAAAGTCGTCGATTTTGATTGTGTGTGTGTGGCTGTTTATGTGAAATATTTGAATATTGCTTGTTTGTCGGTGCTATGTTATGTGTAATAATGAGTCTTAGTTACTTGCATAAATAAATTATATTACATTATTATTGGTATTCCAGAAAATGAAAAACTTTTTACACATCCATATTTTTTTATTTTAGGTGGGAAAGTTATCTAATGACAAATCGCGCTCTTGGGCGGAGCAGGAGATAGTGTCAGACTTTTACTGACTAAAAACCCACTCCTGTTCCCTCGTTGCCTTCGTCCCAGGGCCCCGGGTTTCGTTTTCACACTACCCATGGCCCCAGTAGGCTTCAACCCTCACACATTCATGTCCACATTAGTATAGCTATGAATCATTATTTAAGTTAAGTACCTACTTTTAAAAAAAAAATTGTTTTTCGAAGGCAGGAAGCCTTCGGTATAAATCGATGAAATCTTCATAGTAAGATTTTTACCATTGTTTTCTATTAAACATGTACTTTTAACAAAAAACAACGTATTAAAGGCCGACTGCGGTCAACAACCGCAGATTCACCGTGCACCATTAAAACGCTGACGAAACCTAAACCATGTGCGCACAATTTATTGCAATAAAGTAACAATTTATTGACTTATGTGCAAAAATTTTGTTGAGATAAAAAAGCAAAAAACACACAATGCATGAAATTGCTTGCTTCTGTCAGCAGTTCTGCCCAAAGCATAAGCATAAGCATAATCAGCCTTTTAATGTTCCCACTGCTGGGACTCAAGCCTCCTCTCTCTAGGCGTTCTGCACGCTTAAAAGCAATTGCCAAATGTTTTAATTTATTGAATTTTGTATTTTAAGATAATTATTTTGTATGAATGATTTCTAATATGGGTTTTAACTTGAGATAGATGAATTTTATTTAAAAGTTAAAAACTATCCTAAGAGAACTCTATAGCACGAAATCTACATTGTAGGACTAGTGAATCGCTCTGGCAAGCTTTGATGAAAATTATACACACTGACTTTTCTCTTTTATTGATCTTTTTAATAATGAAAACTGCATCAAAATCCGTTGCGTGGTTTAGGACTTAGTAGATTAAAAAAACAGATAAGGAAAGTTATTTTTTATATACTTTTGAAATGAAAAATTACAGGCAAATACACGGTAACTAAAACCAATCAATTGTATCTGCCAGTGCGAAAAATCTCTCCTGAATTTCCAGCTAAAAACAATTTCTTTTCAACCATTTACATCGTTATTACATTGAAGACAGTAAATCAAAATCATATCATTTGTTCAAAATATCAAAAATACCTGTAAATAACATTGCATGTCAAGGTTCCTATATTAGTCTATAATAGGCTGCTATAATTACACCTATCGACCTTCCCATTTAGGTTCCATCATGAGAATGAACACCTGCCACAATGGTTGGTCGCAAACAACCAACCGTTGATCAATTCCCGACGGCTATATTAATGTGTGTTTAGTATGTATAATTAGGTTTGCAGTTGTTACATTTTAACATGGTAATAGCGGTCATTCACCTTCCTCATATATTTATTTATTTAAACTCTGTTGACAGTAATGGTACATGGGCGGATTTAATGCAACTAGGCATTCTCTACCAGTTGGTCTTTGAGTTAAAAATAAAACACTGTGGTAGCTGGATACCTACCACAATGTAGTCTCTAATATATAAATAATAATAGATATTTGGAACAGAATGAAGTACTTACCAGTAAGATTATGTACTTGTAATAATAAAATACATAGCATAGCATTGTCGGCTTTATAATGTTAGTAAAAGAGGGAATGGGCCGTAATCCACCACGCGGGCCCAGTCCGGGTTGGTGGATGTCACATGTCTTCATGAAATAAATTACAGAAAGTAATGCGCCTGGCTGGGTTTAAATCCGCAACCTACAACTCGTAAGTCGGGGCCGTTACCATTCGGCCACCACTGCTCATCATCATAAAATACATATTATATAATAATACACTAAAATAGTAAACTAATTAATACCGTGATAAATATCAAATCATTATGAATATGAGGACCCAAAATATAATAATTATTATTATTATTTTAACAACAGTTGAATATCGTCGATGAATTCAGATTAGTTTTATTCATGTTTCTAAACAAATTTCAAAATATGTCGGAGTGTCAATGATCATTTTTGTCAAGCTACACAGCCACTATAAAGGCAATATTTGAAAAAAGATTCTTCAGTCTTTGCGAATATTTTATCTTGTTTAGATCACAAACGGTAAAAAAAAAATTGGCTTAATTCATGAGCATAAATAAACGTCATTAATTCATTTAATCTTTTGTGCATTAAAAATATTGTACAAATTTAAAACTGATTGACCTTAGGGAAACTAACTAATAAATATGATTTACAAATAAAGATTATGATTGATAAGAGACCGGCCTTTGCTTAGCATGGGTTTTTTGTTGTGAATGCACAATAAAAACCAACTACTTACAAAGTATTACACAAATGTATACAGTACATAATTTAAATTCATTTTCCGGGTTGCGTAGCGCAAAACTCAAATAAATACACTGCATTAGGAAATTTGAGTTTAAAAACTGCAAACAATTTTCCGCAGACATTTTCTCGTCAAAAACTATGCAGAAATGACATTTACAATGACAAAAGTGTGTCAATCCTCAGTTTAAAAATAGAAAACAAAAATCTGTGACGTATACAAAGAGCCAACTGCCAATGATCGATCATTTTAGCAGCAGTTATTAATTACAGCATCGTTTTTTTTTTGTTTTGTTTTTAATTCTGTACGGTCACTCGAAACCGCCTGTTTTCCAGAATGCACGTTACAGTGTTCGATAGTGTTCGCTATTTGAATTTGACTTTGGAACAATGGAATATGAATTTAGAATTGTCTGGTTTTTTGTGCGATTGCATGTACCTACTTCTCGTTGTAATAATAAAAAAAGATAAATAAAATTCTATTATGCTTCGCATAAAGTCCACTGTTGGTTAGTAAACACACAACTTAAAAACTAGTTTTATTGCCAATGTTAGTGTTAGTGTTGCTAGTATTAAGTAGTGTTGTTTTATGCCAATTTCTAAGTAGAATTTTATTTAGTGTTTTTGAAAATATAAATTCGTAAAATTATAAATTTGTGGCTAGTAACTTAGGTAACTAGAGCAATGGTTACCATGAATCTCCTAAAAAAATTTCCCTTTAAGTTAAAAACAAAAAATTATACATAAAACAAAGAAAAAGCAGTTCTGACCTCCTCAAATATTAAAGAGACCTAACTTAGAAGTTAGTTCGAGTGTTCATACCGAAGGTCCGGGAAGACAGTCGTAAAATTAAAAGCGCTTAATAATTGAAGTAAACGGCACTTCGAACTTTGCCTAAAGTTCAAAAGTTTCGTACCTACTAGCGACCAGTTTAATAAACTATTTGGCACAAAAAGCGAAGTTACCCGAACAGAGTGGAGCGATTTGCGCCAAGTCACTTCGCTCACCACTCTCTGGTATATTTTAGAAGTATACTTCAGGTACTTACGAAGTCCTTGTTAGGTTTTTGAGGGTACTTTGTAAAGGAAACTTGGAGTAAAATATATTGTTACATACAGCCTTTTTTGGGATAAGTTTTTTTTTGCATTCTAAGGTTCATGTTTGACCGCTATCTCACCTGGTAAGTGATGTTGTGAACGACTATGGAGCAAGCTTGCCTGGAAGAAACCTATAACCTATTAATTTAAAAACTCCTAGGTGTTAGCTATCTGGAAATAAAGATTCCGGCAGGGAATTCCACTCCTTAGCAGGCTGTTCGCACGTAAAATGTGTTCTTAAAACGTTTTGTTTGTATATGTGAAATATAAAACAAGCAAGGTTTTTTTTTTTTATTGGGTGGGAAAATCATCCTAATGACATCCCCGCTCTTGGGCGGAGCGGGAGATAGTGTCAGACTCTTACTGACTAAAAACCCACTCCTGTTCCTTCGTTGCCTTCGTCCCAGGGCCCCGGGTTCCGCTTTCACACTACCCGTGGCCCCAGTAGGCTTCGACCCTGCTGGGCCCCTACGATTTGCTGACATCTCCTTGAGGCGCGCCACTCCTCCTCGCTCCGGAGCATGGCCTGAACCAAGGCCCGGCGCGAGAGATCGCCGAAAACAAGCAAGGTAACGTTTACAATAACGTAGGTAGACTTTTTGAAAGTGCTCTGAAAATACAAAATTTATTTCGAAAGACATTTTCATGCTACAGAGTTGAATGATTAAATTATTAGAGAGAAGAAAATAATCATTTGGAGGTTTGACATGGTTACGTTGTAGGTATGTTATTATGCTGACTATACAGGGTTATTTGTAAAACACTGGCAACCACTCAAAAATATGTTACTAACATCATAAACAACAACTATTGTTCTATGACTTTTAAAAAATTATCATTTTTTAGTTCATCAGATTTTCATACAAAAATAAAATTATTTAAATTGAACGTTCTAAATATTACAAAGTCTATGCGAAGCAAGCGATAGTACAATAGCGGAGGGGAGCGGGGATCGGGCGGCGGGGGTGCTTGATGTGCTTGTGTCGCGTCATACAGACGTAGGTAGGTATAGCAAAATATAGATTTGAAATGTGTTAGATAGAACAACGAAATCTTGAAGATTTGTTTTTGGTAAATGAATTATGTTTTGTAAAAAATCATGAAACCAAAGTTGTTGTTTATGATGTTAGTAATACAGTCCCGTAAGTTTGTTAGTGTTTTACAAATAACCCTGTATACTTACTAAAATTAGGTGAAGTAGGTGAGGGGCTGCCTACCACTTTCATAAATAATCTTAGTCGTTCTATATACGTATATAGTTTAAAATACACCTATTCCGAAAGAATCACCAGAAAACAGCCACAATATACCGAGAAGACGCAGCGTTGGAAGACCTCAGAAATTGGGTCGTGGGAATCCGACGAATGCGATACACACAGGACTGGTCGTTATGGCAACACTTGGGAGAGGCTTACGAGTATGTCGTACAGTGGACGTCTTGCGGATGAAATAAAGATGGTGATATATTTTTTTTTATGTAAAAATATATACTTCATTAATTTGCAGTACACCAAAGACAGCCCCCTTTTTATTTTAAGTTCTTACAGTCCATCCTAAGGTTGTCTGGTAGATATCGCTGTTAGCGATAAGACCGCCATTGTATTCATAGATTTAAGTTAGTTTAAAAGTTTTGTTACCATTTTGACATATAATAAAGTTTATTATATTCTGTTCTATTCTATTCTATTCTATTCTATTCTATTCTATTCTATTCTATTCTATTCTATTCTATTCTATTCTATTCTATTCTATTCTATTCTCTTCTATTCTCTTTTATCCTATTCTTTTCTATAGTGATGATGATCAGAACACAGAAAAAAAAAACTAGCCACTTTGAATAATCTTACAAAAATACCGAGCGCTTCTAAAGTGATCGCAAAAATCCATTACCAATCTAAAAAAAATCAACCAAAACACTTTCAGTCGTCGACCCTTTTGTCTCAACTCGTCAGTGAACGATTCGAGGTCAAATAGTCAATTTCCCCGGCTATTTCCCCAAATGGGGATGACGTAGCATATAATAAAATTAAGCTTCAACATCCCCCAAGTTTGCGGAACCATCCGCATAACTTACATAGTTCTAAAGTTTTTACGATCTCTTGGGGGTAACAAATAAAAATTGAAAAATTTCACTGCCAGAGTTCTGGTTAAATTATATTCCTTTTATGATTTTTGAAACTGTCTTCGAAAGAACTCGTAAAAAATATATTCACGTCCAGAATCCTTGTTGTTTTTTTGTTTTGTTTGTTATACTTGTATTTCGGCTCGGCTGGGCAGCGTGCGGGAAGCATGCAACAACTTCTCGTCCAATATACAGTGTCTTAAGACGAAAGTCTATGATCAGTGCGTGTTGCTAGTGATGACATGTAGCTCCGAAACATGATCGTTTACAATGGGCCTCATCAGAGTCACCTAAAGTGCAATGGAGAGGGCTATGCTCGAAGTTTTCTTGCGTGATCACATTAGAAATGAAGATACCCGCAGGAGAACCAAGGTTATCGACATAGCTCAAAGAATCGCCAAACTTAAGTGGCAGTGGGCAGGGTACATCGCTCGCAGAATAAATGGTCGATAGGGATGAAAGGTTCTGCAGTGGTGACCACGTACCGGAAGACGCAGCGTAGAGAGGCCTCCCAGCGCTCTCTCTCGGCGCGCGAGTCCGACTCGTACTTGGCCAGTTTTTTTATCATATTACTGTGTTGATCTTCCTTTGAAATTGTTGTTAGAGACTTAATCAGTCACCTATATACTCGTCCGTGTCATAAAAAATTAATACTTATTCACCCTATTGGGGAAAAACACAAAAACCTTTGATTTACTCTACCCACCCGTTTACATAAAAATATCTCGTAAAGCACCACATAAATGAAAATGTATATTCCCCAAATCGTCATTTTTAAACTTTTATACGAACACAATGCGTCACATTTCAAAAGCCCCCAACGATTTTGATGGGGGTCTCGGTCATAAATGACGAAACTCGGCAACATCCGTGCTTGGGGACTGATAGCAATAAGCTTTATTTTGCCCTTTTTGTGAAAATAAACGGTGTCCCTTCCTCAAAATGCGTACGCCTTTGAATAATTTTATTTTATACGTTTCATTTTTATTAAAAACTTTTATTTTTTTTAATAAAGGGTAAATAAGAAAACCATAGCACGTTTTACGAAGCTTTCGCTATGTAAGCATAATATTATATAGAGTTTCTTTAATTCAAATCATGCATAATTCAACAAAGTTAATTTAAAATACAGAATGAAATTCCAACAGCTTCTAATAAAAATATTTAACACGTTGTAAAATATTTTAATGTAGAATTTCAATGAGACATGATATTTGAAATCATTTTCGTACTTGAAATTATTAAGAAGCTCCTTTCCATAAGCATTTTTTTTTCGTTTTTCATTTGGTGTGCAAATATTGGTGTTTTCTTTAGATTTCGATATAAATCAATCTTAAAATCAAAACCTGTTAGGGTGTGTTGTTTTCAATTTTTTTTTTGCATTCCATACTTTTCATTAATTTTCCTTTTTTTCATTAGAAAAATGTTAAAAAAAATATTTTATTTTGAACTGTAAATGGTTATCCAAACTTACATACTCTCGAATAACCATTACCCTCCTTCTTTCTTAGAACATTCAAGTAAAAAAAAAACAAAGACACTCCTCCATATAACATAAGGTATTACGAAGGGCGTGAGCAATGCCATCGGTAGGGATATATTTTAGTTATTGGTTCGTTCGATCAATCGAACACGCGCAGGTAACCATAACAGGGTTGTTGTCTCATTATTAACAATGTTTATCGTTAATAAGTTTTTTTATTTACTTACCTGATTACTGATAAAGTAAAGAAATATCTGTGCTCTAGTGACAAGGGGTATAAGTTCGATTTAGTCGAAAATGAGTTAAGTATACAGAATTGATCAGAAAAAAATGCTCTATCGTTTCGTGAAAATGGATCTAAGCTATTTCTGAAAATAAGGAAGTTACTTTGTGTAAAAGGATTTATCTGACAACAACAAAACTACAAAAGTTGGTTTCAATTGCATTTGTATCCTTTTAAATGGAAATGGAAAACGGATCCGTTTTCACCAAATCTCATTAATATCATTACTAACTAAACCATTTTTAATTACTAAGTGTTGATGTATTGATAAAATAAAGGGAACAAATATTTATTTGCGTTAATTATAAAAATGATTCCAATCACGCATCCCTTTTCACTTGTATGAATTATCGTTTATATTATGGGAGGACTTATATCATTCCCTCAAGGAATTCATTTTGTGGTTGGTATAAGCCATTACCTTAAAAACTATTAACTTTAAATAAAAAATAACCCAATAATAATAAAGAGCACGAATCGGTTAACTTTAAAAAACATCACATGTCTTTCATTAGGTTTTATTTTAGATGGGAAAATCATCTACAGAGAAATCCCGCTCTTGGGCGAAGCAGGAGATAGTGTCAGACTGTTGCTGACTAAAAACCGACTCCTATTCCTTATTTGCCTTTTCATTAGGTAAAGATTTAAATGTCACACGATGTTGAAGTCAAACACGAATTTGAAGCGCGCGGAGTGATTTTTGCGTCTCCTGTAAACTTGCATTCTTTAACTTACATCCCTTTTCACTAGGGCCACAGATATGAAGATCGACTACAGTTTGTTTCAACAGTAAGCTCAGTGTTTAATCAACCTGTATATTTTTCTTACCGGTAAAAATAAAGAATGGCATAAAATAAATTAGATTTTCTCGTAATCACTGCAGTTCCGTAAATTAAATTCTTCCGACATTTTTAAGTCCGTTTGATGAAAATAATCCTGTGTCAGTAGAAGTCCTAGATCCGTTAATTGAAATTCTCTGAGAGACTTAATTATTTCTCTTTTTCAGTTAATCTTACTATTGTGTTAATTAAAAATAATTAAAACAAACTAAATACAATCTAAAAATGCCGTTGAAAAACTCCTCTGCTTTGTTTTCGACTTGTATTTTATTCAAAAGACTGAGGGCATTGTCACGCTGTATGGCAATTCTTATCCACTTTCTAAGTTAAATGCCATCCCTTGGATTACACAAAGTGTCAACAAAAACAGTGTTTAGACAGGTCTTTGTATAAAATTCATAGAATTCTAAGTGTTATAATTTTAACCGACATGAAATAACAAAATGAAGAAAACAAAAATATCGGATATATATTTGAATTTAGAATTCGGGCTAGTTATCAAATTAAGGAAGAACAAACTCTGTTATACTTGTCCAAGTTCAAGTCCAATTGCAAACCACTCGTTTTTTGGGACGATTTTAATAAAAATGGCCACTTAAAAGTTGACTTGTAATACTTTTATCGCAACGAAATGTATTAAAACTTCTGCATGCCATACTTTATTGATGTAGTAAAAAAATATATACTTTTTTTTTAATTCTTGATAGGTTCGCGCTTGACCGCTATCTCACCTGATGGAAAGCGACGATGCGGTCGACGGTGGAGCGCGCTTACCTAGAAGTAACCTGTTCCACTCTTGACTTAAAGATTCCCGGGTTGTAGCCATCAGGAAACACAAATTAATTTGATTAATTATACCTACCTCCTAAATAATTTAAGACTCTAAAACAAACTCAAATACAAAACGAAATTAAGTAACTCTAGCATTGTTAATCCCCGATCAACTCCCAGGCTTAAAGACTTAAGAAATTTCTTCAAAGAAAATCTCAAACTAAACGTACCTCTATAAAATTTATGTTTTCAATTTTGTACTAAACTCAGTATTATACTAAGTGAGTATATACCGCAGCGCAGTGAATCAAATTTGCCGGCACCTCTACGAGATGAGCGTCTTGCAGATTTAATATTCGAAGCTTTACTAAAATTGGACTAAAGCGATTTGCCATTATATTAGATGAGATCGTTGGCAGACTAAATTCACAAAGCCATCTTACGAATAAATTAAATCAAGAACTTATTGGTTTGGACTCCGGGCCGAGTAATGCTGTTGCAGTTAAAAGTGCATTAGTTCTTGAAGTAGGCACAGATTGCTAAAGATTTTTCGGCTTTGATAACTTCGCAGTAATCCGATGGATGCGAGGCGCACAGGAATGGTCGTTGTGGTGATACTTGGGGAGAACTATGTCTGGCAGTGGACGTCTTTCGGTTGAAATTATGATTATGACCATCAATTATGTCTTCCCGTTCTGTGTGGAGAGAGAGGAAGTGTAAGACTTTTACTAATTTACACACACCGTGTTCCTTCAGTTGCCCTTTTTGTACCGAGGTCTCCTCCTTCTGCGAAGCAGTAATGCTAGCAAAGGAGGCGGCCGCACTCGCGAGGGATCCGCCGGGATCCCGATCCCGATTTCCAGCCACCGTTGGCGCTGGCTTGCGGACGGCAGATAATGGGTAGCCGTCGTCACTCGACCGTTGAGTAACCGTCCAGACCGAGCCCAAGTCATCGACAGCGCATAGTGATCCACGTGCACTTCAAGGAGATGTCAGCAAAACGGTAGGGGCCCAGCAGGTTCAAAGCCTACTGGGGCCATGGGTGATGCGAAAGAGAACCATGAGGGCCCTGGAACAAAGGAACAGGAGTGGATAAAAATCTGACACGCCCTCCTGCGTCACCCAAGGGCGGGAGATGTCATTAGATGATTTCCCACCTAAAAAAAAACTCGCATATGAACGAAATGATTTGAGAAAACAATCATTGTGCGTACAGCTAAGAAGTGGAACTACTTGCCGTATTCTTCGTTTCTTGAAAGCTAAAACATAGAGGGTCTTGAAATCAAGAGTAGGTAAATAGATACTTCCAGGCAGGCGTGCTCCATCATCAAATATAACATTGCTTATTATTAGTTAAAATAGTAGTCAAGTGCAAGCCAAACACTGAATAATAAAATCTTTTTAAAGTTATACTAACACAACATCGAACATAACATTGAATAATGTTAATGTGATTTAAGCTATAATTGAAGGTAATAATAATGTTATTTTAATTTATTCTTAGTTAGTATATTAGTTTTTAATTTTAGTTTTTAAATTGTAATGACAATTTCCAGTTTTAAACCTAATTATAATCACTAATTAATAAGACCTACTGTAAATGCTGTGCATACCTATAAGTGACTTTTTTACACAGGATACCCTCGTAAAAGTGTTGTGGTCAATGTTTTGTAAATAAGTCGTTGGTGTGCCTATATCTATACTTATAATAAATCTGTAGAAGTGAAAATTCTGTACATTGCAAAATATAAAAAAATAAATGGCAATCGGTATCGGTCTAGTAACATCCCTTGGTGTTACTAGACCGATACCGAACCCAAAAATGTGATTAAAAAAATTTTTGTCTGTCTGTCTGCCTGTTTGTTCAGGCATCACGCAAAAACTACCGGTTCGATTACGATGAAACTTAGTATAATTATTCTTTAATATCTTGGGTACCACACTGGCTACTTTTTATACCGAAAAAGTATATACAATAAAAAAAAACTTAATTTTGCGGTTCGATCCCTAGACCCGAATACTGTACCAGCCGCAAATAAAGAGTTTGTCGTAAGTGACGTCACCCGCAATGGAGTTCACTAAGGGGCGCTGCACACTACTATAATATTTTATCTTAAAATACAATTTCGTTTGCCTTACAATTCAATGGACTATCACACACGACGAAGATAATAAATAATGTTTCATATTTTCGTATCTCATAAAACCTAATAAAACCATTTTCGACTTCTACGCGGACGAAGTCGTGGGCAAATAAATAAACTAGTAAATAAATAAACAATTTTTGAAAATACTTTTTGCTGATAGACTCATCACTTCGTTAAAATACTATTACGTGACTCAGAAAATGCTTATCTCGGCTTTCTTTTGTTTTTCTGTGCTAGACTAAAAACTAACAAGCCGTAAAATGGCCCATATTCAAGTCCTCAACTACGATTATCATAGTAAATTGACTGTGAGACAGAAGTTTCGTCTTCTTTGACAGTTTGACCTTCGGTAAACTTTTCGAAAACGAAATTTTCTTGTTACAAAAAACTTTGTCCCTATTCTCTGAGTCACAATCCAATTATCGAAAATAGAATCGAAGCGTTGATTGTTAATTATACTCGTCACAGATGTTCTCGTCCTATTTGTTTTTTGAACAAGTTTATCACATGTAATTTTATTTTGTTGCCAACGTTACGCGCGAAACTATTTCAGTCATTAGATGAAAGCCAACTTTTTGCTCTCGTCATAATTAACGGTTTTAGGGTTACTTGTGTCAATATGAAAAACATGCATGTATTCATTTAGAAAAACTTTATAGGTATACTCGTATATACTGAAAATAATAATAAGTCATCATCATCATCATCATTTCAGCCGAAAGACGTCCACTGCTGGACTTAGGCCTCACCACAATGAACGGTCCTGTGCGTCTCGCATCCATCGGACTCCCACAACCGTTACCAAGTCATCGGTCCACCTTGTAGGAGGTCTTCCAACGCTACGTCTTCCGGCACGAATGTAATAGCATGTAATAGTATGTAATAGTATGTAATAGTATGTAATAGTATGTAATAGTATGTAATAGTATGTAATAGTATGTAATAGTATGTAATAGTATGTAATAGTATGTAATAGTATGTAATAGTATGTAATAGTATGTAATAGTATGTAATAGTATGTAATAGTATGTACATATAAATAATCTATACTTTTATACTAATATTTTATAGAGGTAAAGTTTGTTATTTTTTGTTTTTGTTTTTTTTTTGTTTGTAGGATGTAATCTTGAAAGTACTGGTCCGATTGCGAAAATTTTTTTCACCGATAGAAAGCTGCTTTATTCCTGAGTGACACATTTTTTTGTACGCGGGTGAAGCTGTGGGCAAAAGCTAGTAGTAAATATAGAGTGTTTATAAGTACCTATATTATAATTAGTTAAGTAAATAGAAATATTCATTATTTTACACTTGGGGATGTGGACGTCTTTCGGCTAATATGATGATAATTAATTGAGAATACCAACTAAATGATATACACTTCAAAAAAAAAAACTAAAACACTTGTCAACTTTTATTCTGGTTTGTATAAGATTTATCATTTTTGCCGCTTAAAATAATATTGAAAATTATTCAATTATTCTCTACAGGGTTATCATAACAAAATTTATAAATTTGAATGTATTCAGTGTATTCAACTTGTATTCAGAATGAGTTCTTAAGTTTATTTTTTTTTTGTATTTTTGTTAGTTATATCTGCCCTTTTTTTTACTTAGTAAAATTATCAACGCTTTTTCTTCAGTATTTATTTTTAATCAAAAACTAGTTGTTTTCGTGGATATTGCTGAAAGTAAATTTTACTTCAAACATAAAATTCGGAACTACTACTTGAAGTCCTCTCAAACTTAGTTTGGTCTTCGTCATAATTTTTATTTTTAAGTTCTCCTAATTATAATGTGTTTATTAGTTTATAATATTAGCTTATATAAGTATTTTATTATTGTAACTTAATTTAATGATACTACATTCCACTAGATATTTATCAGTTATTTATTTATTGTGCACACCTCCCACAGTGTTGTCTCTTTTAACCCTAAGGTTGACTGGTAGAGAATGCCTTGTTGCATTAAGTCCGCTTATGTACCACTACTGTACATGAAGATTAAATAAATAAATGTTTCCGTATAAAAGCCAAAAATTATCCTATCACCGTAAAAACTCTGCATTTTCATAACCAGAGGCACTAGTGAGATTTTAATATGATCCATCGTCACTCGTGTTCGAAATTCAATTTAAATCCATTTTATTTTATTTTATTTGGGTGACTTACAGCTAACAATACAAAATATATAACGATAAAGTAGATCACGATGAGCCAATTACAAGCCTCCACATATAATATGACAGTATTGTTGAGTGTTGTTGTGTTGTTGTATTTTGTCATTAATACGTGGTTGATTAACAAACATCCAAAGAACTATCACTTTATTGTTACAGAAACCTCGTCTCTAATTCTATAACATTATTCCGACTAATTTCCTCATTAGCCACTCGCTCCTGACCACTTGTAAAGCTGATTTATTTTATTACGTTCTCATTAGTTATGCGCGCACGCTATAGCGGAAAGACCACTCGAACTTTATAGGAGACAGACACGATTTAGGCTACGTTTACACTAAAGCAAAGTGAAATTGGGTGGACCGGAGTGAAGCGGAGCGGAGCGAAGCTGAACCAATGCCTTGAAAGAAACTTTAATTAGAGAAACTTATGGAAGGTTTATGTATTGTATATATGTAAGCAGTACACCACGAACTACCTGCGTATCCTTTTTCTCCTTCGCTGTCAAATCCATCCAAAGGTTGTCCATTGTGACACCCTATTAATTTTAATTTCCTAATGTAAGTTGTATTTTTGGTGTACAATAAAGAATATCTATCTATCTATTTACCTTATGTTTCAGAGGAATCATAAACATTATAATGACGTTATAATATAACAGTGATTTTATATCTTCCTCTACTACAAGACAAAGATTGCAAAGCTTTTGCTGCTCCGTTTTACCCCACCCACTCCTTTACCCTCCACTCAACACCAGTGCTTATCTCCATTCTATCCTGCGCGAGTTTTTGTACTCGTATATTTTTTAACAAAACTCTACTTCACTTATATTTTTTCTACTAATGCGAAAAGATTCGAGTGTTTTGATTGGTCAATTCATGCGTGGTTACACAGTTCCGCTCCGCTCAGCTCCACCTAACAGAAGCGCACCCATACGTTCTGAATCGTAGAATGTTTATAAATAGGTGTGCTTGGAAACAATGTTGTAGATTCCTTAACTACGGGAGTGTGACATTAAAAAAAATGGTACCTATATTATTTAGTCTAAAACGTAGGCGACTTATATTTTACGTTAGTTACATCAAAAGTACCTAATAATAAAAAGACAACTTGTTGACGCTCAAATGTCTACACAAACTTCGATGGAATTTGATATAGGGGTAGGCTATATTCTAGAATACTGACGTAGAAGACATTATTAATCTCGGAAATAGGATAGTTTTTGATTTACATGAATGGTATATTTATAAAATAGACACAGAAAATGACTTTGTTTTATACTATACAAAGCCAAAGATCAATCTATCTACGAGTATATATTGAATAAGTCTGTTGTGTTTTTTTTTTTTTTTTTTTTATTGGGTGGGAAAATCATCCTAATGACATCCCCGCTCTTGGGCGGAGCGGGAGATAGTGTCAGACTCTTACTGACTAAAAACCCACTCCTGTTCCTTCGTTGCCTTCGTCCCAGGGCCCCGGGTTCCGCTTTCACACTACCCGTGGCCCCAGTAGGCTTCGACCCTGCTGGGCCCCTACGATTTGCTGACATCTCCTTGAGGCGCGCGTGGAACAAAACGCGCCGTCGACGACTTGGGCTCGGTCCGGACGGTTACCGGACGGTCAGACGGCGAGCCACCCATTGCTCGCCGTCTGCAAGCCCGCGCCTACGGTGGCCGGAAATCGGGATCGGAATCCCGGCGGCGGTTGGAGCGTATGGACCGTTGCCTCACGCGATCGGCCGCCTCCTTAGCTAGCATTACTGCTTCGCAGAAGGAGGCGACCGCCTGCCACTCCTCCTCGCTCCGGAGCATGGCCTGAACCAAGGCCCGGCGCGAGAGATCACCGCCGCCGATTGCCCCCACGAGGACACGGCGTTGCTCTGCCCAGGCGGGGCACACCTCCACCGTGTGCTCCACCGTGTCCTCCGGGTGGGCCACACAGTGGCGACACCCGGGCGTCGTTTCCGCACGAATCCGGTGCAGGAACCTCCCGAACTTACCGTGTCCGGTGAGGACCTGCGTCATGCGAAATGTGAGGACGCCGTGAGGTCTTTCCAACCACGCCTCAAAGAGGGGACTTACCGCCATAATTGTGGCGTGCCCAGCACGGGGTCGCGACAGTCGCTGTCGCCATTTCACCATGAGAACTCGCCGGAACTCTGTCCGCCATGCCGCGACTTGTTGCGGCAGCGGAGTTTCGCCCCGGCGTTGCATCTCCATGCGCCGTTCGTGCATGAGTGCAAGGACTGTTGCCTCCAGATCCCATGGTCGCTGGCCAGCAAGAAGGCTCGCCGCTTCGCGGGAAATCGTCCGGTATCCTCGCACCATCCGTATGGCCATGACCCTCTGGCACGCGTTCAGCCGGGCCGCCGGCTGCTTCCGCAGCCCCGGCGCCCACACCGGCGCTCCATAAAGGGCCATGGACCGAACGATCCCCGCGTAGAGCCTCCGGCAGGAGGCGTCTGGACCCCCAAGGTTGGGCAGGAGCCGCCCGAGGGCAGCCCCAGTCCGATTTAGTTTGGGAGCCAGACGTCGGAAGTGCTCGTCGAAATCCCATCGGCTGTCGAGAACGAGTCCCAGGTACTTCATCGTTGACCCGACGCCGATGTGGACTCCTCCCACCGTTAGCCGGGAACCCGGGGGTGGCGCGTTCCGAGGGCCGTGAAAGCACATGGCCTCGGACTTGTGCAATGCCACCTCGAGTCCCAGCTCCTGGATCCTGCCAACGACTGTCGCGACCCCGCGTGTCGCTAGTTCGACCGCCGCCTGGTACGACTCTCCCCGCGCCAGGACCAGCGTGTCGTCTGCGTAGCAGACCACGCTGACCCCATCAGGGAGGTCGCCGCGCAGCACGTAGTCGTATCCGATGTTCCACAAAGGCGGCCCTAGTACCGATCCCTGCGGAACACCGCACGACATCTCTCGACGTTCCCACACCCCCTGGTGACCAGGGTAGGTTATGTACCTGTCTGACAGGTACGCCTCGACCACACGACAGAGGTAGTCGGGCATCCGGTGATACCGGAGTGCTCTCCCAATGCTACTCCAAGGCAGGGAGTTGAAGGCGTTGGCGATGTCCAAAGACACCGCCACGACACACCTGCCCTGGGCCACTGCATCCCCCGTCGTGAGAGCTCGCACGCACATGATGGCGTCCACCGTGGAGCGCCTCCTGCGAAAGCCGAACTGGCCGTCCGCCAGATCCGGCCCCACCCGTGTTAGGTGTGCGACGAGGCGGTCTGCAATTACTCTTTCAAAGAGCTTGCCCACCTCGTCGAGCAGCACAATGGGCCGGTACGCGGACGGAGAGTCCGCGGGGCGCCCCGGCTTCGCGATGAGGACCAGTTTCCCCGTCTTCCAGCGAAGTGGGAACTGGCCCCTCTCCATGCATGCGCTGAAGAGCCCTCTTAGTCGAGACCCGAGAGCCTCCATGGCCAAGACCCATGCCTTCCCAGGCAAGCCGTCGGGTCCTGGGGCAGTATTTTTGGCACTCAGCCTTCGTACCGCCACTCTCATCTCTACCTCGGTCACCTCTGGAGCGTTGTCGTCGTCGTCGCCATCGTGGTCCGCGTCGGACACCGCTGGTGGCGGAGCCATGGGCGGGGGAGAGTGTTCCCCTCGCGTGGGGAACAGAGTGCTCACCACACCCTCCACGAGCTGGGGCCGGAGACTCTGCGTCAGCGGGGGAGCCCAGGGGCGGAGTTTGTCCCGTACTAACTTGTACGGGCGTCCCCATGGGTCCCCGTTCAGAGTCCCCAGCCACACGTTGCGGGCCTCAAGTTTGGCCCGCCTAATCTCCGCTCGGAGGGTGCGCTTTGCCGCTCTGTATCCCTCGTACAGCTCCGCCTCTCTGGCCTCCGCATCCGGTGGACGGATGCGGCGCCTGCGGTATCTGGCATACCGGCGTCGCGCGGCATTGCACGCGTTGCGCAGTGCCGCAATCTCCGGCGACCACCAGTATACCTGGCGCTGAGCACGTCCTGGAGGGACTCGGGGCATTGCCGCGTCGCAAATTTGCGACATGGCCTCCCGGAACCACTCTGCCTCGACGTCTATGTCGACAGGCCTGTCCGGTGCTTGCACCCAGGCCTGTACCGTCGCGGCTTCCAGGAGGAGCTCCCGGTCCATCTGCCTCAGCGCCCACCGCGGACCACAAGGGTTCTGTCGGACCGGCGCAGTCGAGGTTTGGGCGGAGACGTCAAACCGGATGTACCGGTGGTCTGAGAACGTCTCCACCCCCTCCATAACGCGCCAGTCGAAGACACGCGGCGACAGAGCGGGGCTGGCAAACGAGATGTCCACCACTGAGTCGCCCCGCATCCGCACACACGTGGGGACAGAACCCCGGTTTAGGACGACCAGGCCTGTCTCCAGAGCCCAGTCCTCCACCATCCGACCCCGCTGGTTCGTGAACCGGGAACCCCAAGCCAAGTTCTTGGCATTGAAGTCCCCGCAAACGACCACGGGGAGGGAACCAAACCCAGCGACGACGGCTTTCAGCTCCATTAGGGAGATGTGGAGATCGCCGAGAGATCTGCTCGGGGACAGGTAGACGCCCACCACCGCAATGTCCCCGAACCGTGCTGCCACGCAACCCCGTCCCCTCGTGACGGCCTCGAGGGTCGGGGTGCCGGCGGCGGCCGACGAAATTAGGGTCACCGAGCCGTCCAGGTCCCGCACCCAGTCTCCCCTGGGCAGGACATTGTACGGCTCGGAGACCACGGCGATATTGATCGACCACTGCGCCATGCTCTGGAGCAACAGATCCTGAGCGGGGGCGCAGTGGTTGATGTTCGCCTGGAGGAGACGTAATGGAGCCGTTATTGGCAGTCCATCACAGTCTCCTCTCGAGCCCCCCGTGAGGGCCCTGCCGCGATGGTTGCGGCGGCGACAGCAGCAGCTGCCAAAGAGGAGGCAGCGGTGGTGAGGACATCGGCGGGGATGGGCCTCCTGACCTTGCCCTTGGCCTTGGTGGGGGGGTCGCAGGACCTGCTCCCAGCCCGGTGGTCGGCCGGCTTGCCTGCCGCCGCACATGCGTAGCAGTGCGGCGTTGCTCTGCATTCAGCCGCCCTGTGACCAGGCTGACCGCACTGGAAGCAGCGGTCGCTGCGGTCCACCTCCGCGGCACAACTGGCCCCCACGTGGTGCCCCACGTGGCAGCGATAGCACCGCAGAGGTCTGGGCTCCAACAGTTTCACTTGGGCGGAGACCCAGCCCACCAAAAGCCGTCGGCCCTCCCCGGTGATGGTCTTGGCCGCCGACACGGGGCAGCTTACCGTCATGGCTCGCATGCCCGTGCTGTCAGCTCGGATAGTGCCCGCCCGAACCTGCTCGGTAGTGCACCCACCCGCCCTGACGATGGCGGCCACCACCTCGTCCACCTTGACGGAGTCGTCCAAGCCCATGATGCGCATATCAATGCACTTGGTGGGCCTGGACACTCGGGCCTCTTCCGCATCCAGGAGTCTGTTGTGTTTCGATTTCGAAAAATATTTCACAGTTAAAAAGCTAAACCATCGCTGAGTGTTATTTTATTACGAACAAACGACCCGACACATCTGCTCACGTATTTCAAATCCTTGAAATTTTCTTTTTTTTTACTATGCTTGTATTATACACCAAACCTTTTTCATGAATCATTTTATCTACAGTTGAAAATCATATGAAAATCCATTCAGTACTTTTTGTGTTTATCACGAACAGACAGATAAATCAATTCAATTCTAAATACAAAACACCAGTAGCTAGTGCACAATTTCAATTGATCGTTTCCTATGGATATGAACCGACAAAAACTCTATGGTACGCAACACTTAAAACAAAAATATATTACAATACCATTGGAGGTGAGAGGACAGTATACACCAGTGAACGTGTACTGTAACTAAAATAAATAGGTAATAGATAAGTGTATAGAAATAGAAAATAATATACGAGTCTACAATAAGAACACTATATACTCTGCAGATTAATTCACACTCGCATTATAAAAAGAAGAAAAAAGAAGCTGTATAAAAATAATAAAAAACCTATTTAATAAAAACGCGGTGAAGAAAATTTTAGTTTCTAAGGGTGAATCCAGTGTTCCTTTGGGCTTAGTACTGAGAGAAAAACCGCGGTAGAGTGCTAGTGTAAAATATTACACATACACATTATTACTAGCTTTTTGTGTTTCATAAAATTTTATTTTTATTGAACTTAAATTTAGACATTTTATGTGTAATTTGATTAGTATGTAGCGGAGATGAGAATGTTAAGATGGATGTGTGGTGTGACGAGAATGGATAAAGTGAGAAATGAATATATTAGGGGAAGTTTGAAAGTGGCGCCAGTGACTGAAAAGTTGAAAGGGAATCGTTTTTCTTGGTATGGTCATGTGAAGAGGAGGGATGAAACGCATGTTACTAAAAGAGTTATGAGTTTACATGTGAATGGACGATGTATTGGGAGAGGGAGACCAAAGAAAAGGTGGATGGATTGTGTAAAGAGTGATATGAAAAAAAAGGAAGTTAGTGATAGCATGACGAGTGGCAGGGCAGAGTGGAAGAAAAAAACGTGTTGCGCTGACCCCAAATAACACGGGACAAGGGCAGGAAGATGATGATGATGTGTAATTTGATTAGTATCTATGTAATGTTTATTTATTTATATTTTATTTATTCAACAACAAAAACATTGTAGTACATGACGACAGTTTACATAATTGTTTATAATGTATTGTGTACAAAGACTACAATTAAATGGTGGGTGAAGGGCTGTATTCCTAGCTAGGTTAACAGATAACCTGTGTTAAGGAGTACAGAGCCGGTCCCCAAGGAATGAGACAGTAAAATCGTACACAGTTTGCTTTATATTCATTGTATATATTTATTTATTTATTTATTACTTATTTAAACTTCATGTACAGTGGTGGTACATAGGCGGACTTAATGCCACAAAGCATTCTCTACCAGTCAACCATTGGGTTAAAAAGACAAAAACTGTGGTAGGTGTGCACAATAAATAAATAACAGATATTTTTTTTTTTTTGTTTACTTTTTATATATATTCTATGTGTTACTACAATCAAATGTTTTCTTTAACAGCTATTAAATAAAAGATATATGTTTCATATTCTGGCTTAGAACTATTTGTTGTTTATTTGTATTTGTTTATGTACATTTTGTTATTAATATAATTTTAAGTGACTACTTAAATATGGATCTTGTACCTGAAGCAAATAAATAAATAATAAATAAAAGATTTTGGATTCAGATATTATTGAAAGCTCATTTAAAGTCATTTACACAATTGTTCGTACCTTTAGTGCTTTTTAAAGATCTATTTTCTGTCCATAATGGTTCAACAATAATGTGTTTGATCCAATCTCACTTTATAAAAGCAAAATTCTTCGAAACGATGAAAACCTTAATCTTCAGTTCTTTATTCTATTCACGTTTCGGCCTAAATTCTTGATTCGTTTTAAGCCCTAAAATATTGTAGGTATTTCGCTGTACTCATTTTCGGAGAAAAAAAAGTGAAAGGTCAAGTTTTCTCAATAACCAAATGTCTTTATTATATTAAGGAGAAAAATCGATACTGAACAAAGGCCTATCAGGTAACGGAACATTTTATCGTATCTATAAAGATTAGGACGTTATCTAACCAGACTTGTTCGTCTCGCAGCACCATTTTAATGGCCCACTCGTAAAGTTTTGCAGGCGCGGCTTAACTTTTGATGGCTGGCTTTAATTTATTATGCCATGTGTTTTATTGATACCAAAATAATTAACCATTTTAATTTCTTAAAAATACGAATTAATTGTTTTTTTTTTATAGCTGTGACTGTGATGTACGTCGCACGTTATGTGTTCCAACTTAACCTAAAACATTTGGTTTGGGCACTTTAGCTTACTAAGAGATGCCACTTTCAACAGTGTAGTCAGTTTTTAAAGGGACCACTAAATTAAAAGATCGTTATGTGAATAAAAGCATCCACAGGACAGGTCCACTTAGAACTGTGTGGTTCTTTCCTCAAAAGACCATCTCAGACTCCAATCTGCATGGTTCTCATATGATTTTACTTACATATTTGCTGTATGGACTTTAAAAGAGACTTGGACTGCTAAATTTGTTTCAGTTAGGTTGTTATATCGCAAAAAATCATATGAAAATACGATACCAGGCCAAGAATTAATAATATCTGTATTTTTTTTAATTTTGAATGCTGTTATGAGTAACTCTGATAATAATTTAAAAAAAAAAGACAGAAACACGCATTAACGCAAGTCATGTTACTATGTGCGTGAGTGCGTCAGCCTATACGAGTCTTCAGCCATTTACTCTACGAAATGCTTTTACTGATTTTCGTAAATATGAATAAAATTATTAAAAAAAAAACAGCTACCCATTTTATTGTTGATTTGTGTTGAGAATCACTAACATAATTGCCTCCTAAATTTTTTACAGTTTCAAAACTGTACCATAAAAAAAAACTATGTAAAACTATTTCTGGATGCTTCAAATATTCCGAATTTCATCTATCAATTATGGAATCTTCGGTTACTAAACTCCACACGTGCTTCAGCCAATAGTTTCTCTGTCCAGTTTGATTTCAGGGTAACTTTGTTCATAATATGTTGGCATTGTTGCAGCATTTTACAGCTCCTATTACAATACATTATTGTATTAAATTGTTACGATCGTTTTGTTTTTGAATTGAATATTTTATTTTTATGCCTTTGTTAACTCTGTTTATTATTTTTGTTTGAATGGTTGAAAGTCCTTTTGTTTAATAAAAATTTGTTAAAAAAACTGTTAGATACTTTTTTATTTTAAGTTAACAATAGAAATATTAAATTATCATGAACTTTTGCTGGGTTTGCGTTTCCCAAAACAATGTGTAATAATAACACTAATATTAGGTATACAGGCGAGAGTTTATAAATGTGTGTGTGTGTATATTTTTGGGTCCTCCTTTACGCTCAAATAGCTACACGGATTTGTATGAAATTTGACACACGGGTAGACCACGCCTTGGAATAGCAAAAAAGCTACTTTTTTTTTCTCATCTCAGGATTGTATTCGCATGGAATACATTTTCAAAGAAAAATAGTGGCGGGTACAATAAAAGAGAAAAAAGGCGATTACAAAGTTTATACCTATGAACCATAAATATTTACAGTGTAACTAAATAATACTACATGCACATTAATAGAAAATATCATCATCATCATTATCATCTTCGGGCAAAAGAAGGCTACTGTTGGACATAGGCCTCTTCCAAGTATCGCCACAACGACCGGTCCATCATCATCATCTTGCATCCATCTGATTCCGCGACCCTCACCAGGTCATCGGTCCACCTTGTGGGAAGCCTAAAAATATATATTTATAATAATTATATAGTTTATATCAGTGATGAAATAGCATAATATAGGTGAAAGAATTCTTAAAAATGGCCCTGTAGTTTGTGAGTTCAAACACTACACGTCGCAAAGACGTCCAATGTTGGACATAGGCCTCCCCCAAGCGTCGCCACAACGACTGATCCTGTGCATCTCGCATGCACCGCATTCACGCGACTTACACCAGGCCGTAGGTCCACTTTGTGGGAGGCCTTCCAACGCTGCGTTTTCCGTGTTTATGGAACTGAAACATGGTCGCTTATAATGGGCCTCAACAGAAGGCTTACAGTCACCCAAAAGGCGATGGAAAGGGATTTGCTCGGAGTTTCATTGCGTGATCGCATCACAGGTCATCGAAGGTCATCGAATCTTCGAATGACGCCGACATAGCTCGAAGAATCGCCAAACTAAAATAGCAGTGGGCAGGGCACACTGCTCGTAGAACGTATGGTCGATGGGGCCGATATACAATTATATTCAAACAACTGAATATACTTCCAAATTATTTTTCACATAGGTTCTCCTCTAACTCAGCAGCTAACATTGTATTTAGACATAGTTTCGAAGTCAATACCAGTTTAAGCTTGTGCGCTGCATAGTTCTCTATTCCTATTGTCGCTCTTGTTAGTAACTTTATTGTTTTGGTCCTAATTAGTGTTCGCATAAGGTATTTGTTAGTAGTTTCTTAATAGAAATTAGAAATACTGCTGTGTCTGCGAATCTATGTTAGTCAATGGTTATTGAAGTCATAGAAATTGTTTTAATTGACAGTTCAAATAAATTGATTTAAAATGATTATTAAGTTCTATAAATAAATGGGATTAATGAAATTCAATAACTCATTTTGACTCATTGTCATCAATACAACTGAAGTACGTCTAGGCACAACTCCAAAATTAAGTTTTTAATATTGAACTTTCAAATATACGTTTTATGATTCAATTCTCAAGTACCTCTTCAGAAATCAGAAAAAAATATTTCAAATAGACCAATTACAGGCACTTTTGAATTATCAAAATGTCGGTCAGTCAAAAAGACTATTTTGAAGGTAAAAGTGGCTGTGGAGCAGGACCGGCATTTAGCCAAGCGCTTTTGTCAAGAATTTAATCTTCCAGTTTATAATACGCTTGTCTACATAGTGTGCGTTTAATTCATGTTTTAAATTTGGACTCATTTAGTTGTAGAATCTGAAGTGGTATATTGTTATAAAATTTTACGCAGTACCCCATAAAAGAATTATGTACTTTAGCCAATCTGAATTGAGGTTGATCTAATTTGTTCCTATTCCTAGTATTAAAATTGTACCTGTCACTTATTTTAGTAAGAGATGAATATTTTTCCAAACATACATAATGTTTTCATAAGGGACAAGGGGTTGTATTGACAAGGGACCGTCAGGATGTTTATATCCTTAAATAGTTCTCTAAGAGAATCGCGTCTGCAAAGACTATATAATGGCTCTGATAGCTCTCATCTTCAGAATAAAAATAGGCTCTATATCTGCAGCCTGATACTACGAACGTAACTAAAATAAACTAGTCGCGCAGTATCTACATCAATAAATTGACGGATTTTTCTGACAGCATATGCTGCCGAACTAAGCCAATCTGCCAGAGGTGTTAAATGAGGATCCCATTGTAACCTCGAGTCTAGCGTGATTCCTAGGAAAACCATGTCCGCGACGAATTCGAGTTTCTCCTTGTTCAATACTGTCAGAATAATTACTTTTAACCTACAAGCGGGCGCGCGCGCGATTTTTTGCAATAGTAGCGGCCGTGAGTAACCTAAAAGACCGATGGGAGATTTCAGGAACTTTGAGAACTGATTAATTAATGATATTTTTTTTTTATATTCAGATATTACCTATTTTCAGCTAAATAATAATTTGTTTAAAAAAAATAAAATTTTGAAGTTAAAGTGGTTTATTCGGATTAGGAATCAATTCTGCCCAACATAACAAGAGTTCTATTGTAAATCTTGAATAAATCTCCAATAAATTTGTATGTTTTTTAAATATTTTTCAAGAGATCTAATAATTGGCATCAAAGAGTTTTTCATCTACTTAGGTCTAATTTTCTTCATAATCAGTTTTTTCGTCCATATAAAAATACAAAGCAGATGCATGTAGTCTTTTCGATGCTTGCACCGCGACTTAAACTCTCACATTCTGTGTCTCTCAGGAGTGTAGAAAGAGGAGACGGAGTTATTTTGACAGTAGTAAACTAACGACGAGCTACTGGAGACTACGTTCTTTTCACGGGAATTTTTGAGATTATGACCATTAATATATCGAGTGCGGTCGATTTGATGCCGCGCGACCGCTTTAAGGTTAATATTCGGTAACGCGAAACTTATGCACGTAGTTTTTTTTCCATTTAATACTAAATTATTAACAGTAAACCAGTTTTGGGCTTGCTGTAGAGCATTGTTTACATCATCAAGGTTTGTGGAACGTCTATTGATTTTAAAGATTAACGACGTATCGTCAGCAAATAATACAATATGTGATTGTTGTGGTTTTTGAGTTAGTTCTCTTTACAATTTAGCGTGCGATTAGGTTTCGGGTTTCACCCAAATGTCGCCACATTGACAGGTCCTGTGTCTCGCATCCACATTTTCGTTGATGTGGCCAAGTCTATGTGAAATAAAAATATTTAGAATTTTAATATTTTAATTTTTTTTTTTTTACATTTTAGTCAACTATTTATTATAGTTTTGATCATCAAAAAAAAAAAAATATATAAGTTGTAAACCTTTTTTTTTAAGGTAATAAACCTTAATATTACGATATGTATAAGTTTACTTATTCTGTATATTTTTCGAGCTTAGATTGTAAAGAAATTGGAATGCTTTCCTTCAAAATATTTACATGGTTTTGTACCAAACAACAATGTCCAGTATAATTATGCTTTACATTATTATTTACCTTTATAAAAGGTTGAATGGAGCTGAAGGACCATTAAGGTTAATAGGTATGAAAGTACCTAAACAGTACCCAAAAGAAAAAAATAGGGTTATAATTATCGTAAGACTAAGGTTATCCTTACATACATTATAAAACCAAGCCTGTGTGTTTGCGATTAACTCAAAAACAACTTAACATATTTTTATGTGGTTTTTACTAATAGATAGCGTGATTCATAAAAAAGGATTAGGTATATAAGATTTGCATGTCATAGTATAGGTAAGCCAAGAATTTGAAAATATATCACACCCGTGCGAAGCTGGGTATATTACTAGCTTATACTAATATCTAACATTAAAAAGAAGAAGGATATGTATTTTTGTTTGGTAGCCAATAGATAGAGTGATTCACGAGAAAGGTTTAGGTGCCTAATACATGTATATTACAGCCCCCCTAGCCAAGTTACAATCGTATCGTTTGCGCCGAACGCCTCGAGTAGGTCACGCCACCAATTCCTTTGTTCCGACGTCATCTTAACGCTCAGTCACGTGGTCAGAACAAAAGGATCGGAGGCGTAGCCTACTCGAGGCGTTCGGCGTGAACGAAACGATTGTAACTTGGCTAGGGGGGCAGTAGAGGCTAATCGACCATTTCAAAGTTTATAACACTATATAACACACACACAGTGAGAAACTGGGCGGGTCGCAAGTAATTTATTAAGACTGACGATGGTAAGCAAATAAGTCATTAATAATATAAATATACGAGTATTGTGCGAGGCACAATTAAACTTTTTTTTCTATATTATTACTTATAACACTTAAACTATGATAAATGATTGAGCTGTACTTCAAAAGGCCTGCCATCTGAGCACTTAGAAGGCTATATATAATTAAAAAAGAGTTAATCACCCTTTATTACAGAGTTGATTTTTACTAATTGAGTACATCGTGGGTGAAACATTACATTCATGATTTAAAAACGTATTTTTTTTAAGTTGTACCTTTTTTATCTAATTACAAAGCCCTTTATAAAATTCGGTTCTGATAATTTTTGTGGTAATATCGGCACTACGAAATTCTCCAAAAGCGAATTTAAGCGTAAACTTTTAAAATCGAGTTCAGTTAATTTTTGGAAACATAATTTAATTATTGGAGAAATTGAGTTAATAAAGTTTCGTTTTTAATAAATAAGCAGTCGTTTTACTAACTTTTCTACATTGTTATTGGATATTTAATTAGTTTATTTTATATTAAAATAGATGAGAGTATTGATAGCCCAATGATAACGACCTCGACTTTTTTTTGGATGGGAAATCCTCCAATGACATCTCCTGCCCTTGGGCGGATTGTAAGGGTGTGTCAGACTTTTACTGTCTAAAAACCCACTCCTATATTCCTTCGTTGCCTTGCATTGCAGGGCCCCGGGTTTTCCTTTCAGAAGAGAACCAATGGCCCCGGCAGGCTGCGACCCTGCTGGGCTCCTATAGTTTTGCTGACATCTCCTTGAGGCGCACGTGAAACAGTATATCAGTAGTCTGGACGATTACCGGATGGTCGGACGGCGAGCTACCCATAGCTCGCCGTACGCAATCCCGCGCCTACGGTGGCTGCAAATCGGGATCGGGGTCCCAGCGGCTGGGGCATGAGATTCGTTCCTTCGCGCGTGCGGCTGCCTGCTCTGCTAGCATTACTGCTTCGCAGAAGGAGGCGACCTCGCTCTGGACCATGGCCTATACCAAGGCCCAGCGCGAGATATCGTTAAAAAGAAATTTTTCTAGTGTCATGTTCTCTGGTGATGTCTTGCATAATAGCATATTCAACCTGCTCAACCCTTCTCAACTGCTGAGACTTAGGCCTCCTCTATAAAAGAGTAAATGGGCTGTAATTCACAACGCGGGTCCAGTGCAGGTTGATGGATGCTACACGTCTTCAAATTTTTGGTTCTTGGACATATCAGTTTGCTCACGAAGTTTTCCTTTACCGTTTTGAGAGTAGTGGTGATGAAATAAATTACACAAAGCCTGACTAAGTTTGAACCCTAGACCTACAACTCGTAAGTGTCGTGGTGGGTGCCAGTAGTAACGGCCCCACCCTTACTACTGGCCTACCACTGCTCGTACTCGCTAGCGATATATGTCTGATCCAAATTAAAATGCATTAGTGCACTATGTTATACGGTCATTATAATCGGTTTTAATGGAGAACGATATTATCGCTGTTTCGAACTGATAGACTTTGTATTTCCATCCTCTATAAAACCATAAATAGGTACCGCACGCAAAGAAGAGGTGTTAAGTTATTATCTTTACAATGATAAGGTAGTGGATATCAGTCACTGAATTAATTTATTGAATGGATAAATCCTGTTTTGTATAAAGTAGGGCATTACAACTGAAATGCAACTGAAGGAACATATATTTTAAAAGGGTGAATAAAACAAGTATAAATCAACTACTTATAGTAGTATGCAAGAATATCTACGAGGGCTAGGAAAGATAAAGTACAAACAAGCAGAATAATCTACACCCTAAAAAAATGCACCATTTTTTTTAAAATAGTCTCACCATTAGTTAGTCATTTTTGGTACAACATGTAAACTGAATCAGTAGATAGACTTATTGTAAACGCCACAAGAGTTTGAGTCATTCAGAACATGCAATCATGGCATGGCATGGCATCCCATTCATAACACAGGTGTTATGAACTACTACAGGTAGTAGTATACTAGAATATCAACGGTTTTAGGAAAGATTAAGTACAAGCAAGCAGAATAATACACACCTTAGAATAATGCACCAGTTCAGTTTATTTCTTCAAATAATCACAGTAGTTCTTAACGATTATTAGTACAAAATGTAAACTGCTAAGTAGGTAGACTTATCGTAGTCGCCAAAAGAGTTTAAATCCGAATGCAACCAGTGTCCACATCAGACTGCTGATCCTAGACCTATGGGGTTACCATGAAGTTCAAAGTAAGATGGTTTCATTCTTATTTCATTGTGGGTAAGATACAGAGCTATACAGGTTGTCTAGCGCCATCTCTTACCCACACTGGAAATAAAAATGAAACAATCTTACTTTAAACGTCATGGTACAGGTCCTAGTATTTGTTCTCTCCCACCTCTAATATTTTAAAATCGTTGTTTAAACGAATTTCGGTCGAGCACTTAAATTAATTTAAATATTGCCACCTAAAATAAACTTGGAAATTAAATCAGACACTAGGTTTTCAAGTAAACCTAACATATCCAAGTCCTTTAACAATGAGTGGATTTTATTGCACCTTCTATTAAAGTAGCTATTAATAAGATAGATTAGATAAGATTTTATACTTAACACTTCTTTCAGTTAGCCTATGAACATCCATCCTACCTATAAAATACAACAGAAAAATTTCAATTTAAAATTTCCAATCAATGTTCAATAATCTTTTAATTATAAACTATCGATTGACTGTGACAAACTTTGTCGTCTACTTTCATGAGACTTTTAAAGTTTGGGTAGCGTATGTTCGCTGGAACTCGACTTATGAAATGCACCTTTGCTTTAGGTGAGTTAGCAATTTCTGACTTAAATACAAGTTCAGGTTTTCTCAAGATGTTTTTCTTTACATATATCAATGATATCCAAAATAAACTTAAAAAACCGGGCAAGTGCGAGTTCGCCGCGCGCATTGAGGGTTGCGTATAAACTTACCTATGAAAACAGTTCAATTCCCGAATTGAGTTACCAAAAAAATCTTCGTAAAAATGTTCCGAATCGCAAAAATCTTTTTTTTTTTGTGACGTAACTACAAATTAACAGTTTTCAGATTTTTCTGATACTTATGGTATGAGACCTTGCTTCATGCCAAAGTTCAGGTTTCTAGTACAACGGAAAGTATCCTATGAATTTTGATTCCTTTTTCGTTTTTTGCAACATAAATGGCCGTATCTTTTTTTTTGTTAACTCACAAGTTTAATTTTTTACAGCTTTAAGGGGCCGCAGACCTGAGTATACGGTTATTTTAACTTGATACCTCCACGCATTGTTGAGATTAAGGGTCTTGACAGACAGACAGACAGACGGACGGACAACAAAGTGATCCTATAAGGGTTCCGTTTTTTCCTTTTGAGTCAAAGTCAAAGATTTTTATTTCATATAGGCCTACATGGGCACTTATAAAACGTCAGAAGCTAGTGCACGGTTCCAAATTGGTCGTTTCCTATGGAGAAGAACCGGCAAGAAACTCCATGGTTACTCTTTTAAAAAAGAATTTGTTGATACAATACCTTCTCTTTACAATATATTGGATTTATTATGTAAGGACAGTGTAGACTGGTCAATAAAGTACAATAAAAATAATCATAATAAAAAGGAACCTAAGAATTCGCGGAGTCTACAGTGTTCTCACATTCACATTTCAAAAAAGAGGCTATACAAACAAAAGCAAGCAAAACAAATAATTAAAAAATAATAATAAATAAATAAAAAATAAAAAATATTGCAAAAGCAATGTATATATTACAACAAATGTGGAGCAGTCAATAGATAACATACGGAACCCTAAAAATTAGATACTCATATAAGTTTAGAAATGTCATGTTGATACTAGGCAAATGAAGCAATGAGTTTTATAAAACTGCATAGAGTCAAAACACAGCAATGCAGTAATAAGTTTCATGATGGCGTAAATTAATCATCAAATTGAAAAAAATACTAAATTTTTATTTTTTAGGAAAAGGAATGTATAATTTTTTCTTTAATTAAAAATTTCTCAGAATGAGAGCATTTCTGTGAGAGGAAACATCTGCGTAAAAAATGTTTATAAGGTATCTTCCCATTTATATACTAGCAGGGATTTACTCAAATATTTATTTAGATACGGTAGAACACAATAATTTAAAGAACGTAATTTTTTTATTTGACGCATTAGTAAAAATTCAGTCATTTTGTTAATAATAGGGGTTAAAGTATGAAATTGCCGTTTTATTGTAATAGGTACTTCGAATTGACATGGAACCTTCGTGGTTTGAAATTTTTGAGTGAAATTTTTTTTCACATGGTACCAATGAAGATTTTCTTTTAAAAAATGTACCACTTTCTATTATCGAATTTCAGTTCTTTTTTTTATTCAGCTTAGACAAGAAATATAGATATTTCGAAAATTCGAATGATTTTTGAATACGAGTTCCGACGCTGAACTAACGCGGCAGAAACAGCTTGCAATATCAATGTTGCGTTTGGAGAGGAGACTGCTAATGAACGCACCGTACGATTTTGGTTTGAACGCTTTCGTGATGGAAACTTTTAAGAACAAACCAGGTAGAAAACCGCCCACGCAGGTGAATAACAATGAATTGAAAGAGATGGTGTAAGCCAATCCGAGCCAAACTACCCAGAAATTAGCGGCATGGTTTAACTTTACCTTACCAACAATATGGATTAATTTGCAAAAAATTAAAAATGGGTGCATCATGATTTGACTGATCTGCAGAAAAAAAAAACGCATTTTGAAACTTGTGTTGCCTTGTTGAATCGATACAAAAATGAAGGAATATTTGATCGAATTGTGACATGTGATGAAAAGTGGATTCTTTACGATAACCGTAAGTAAAATATGTAATGGCTGACTCCAGGTCAAAGGCCGCAACAGTGTCCTAAAGCTTACCAATAAAAAGGTAATGGTAACTGTTTCTTGGTCTTAGCATGGTGTTATTCACTATAGTTTTCTCCGATCTGGTCAAGCAATAACAGCAGGCGTCTACTGTGCTGAACTCCGAACAATGATAGCAAAACTAGCATTGAAACAGTCCCAACTCATGAATCGATCTTCACCATTATTGCTCCATGATAACGTGAGACCTCATACAGCACGAGAAACCGTTTTAAATCTACAGGAACTGCAATTAGAAACCATTCGTCACCCTCTGTATTCGCCAGACCTTGTTCCAACGGATTACCATTTTTTTCGTGATTTTAACAATTTTTCACGCGACAAAAAGTTTCCTTCTCAGGAGGCAGTACAAAATGCTTTCACACAGTTTGTCGAATCTAGATCGCCAGAGTTCTATGGCAAAGGCATAAATGATCTTCCTATTAGATGGCAGCAATGTATAGATAATTATAGTAATTATTAAAAAAAAAACGAATTTCAAATTTTTAGTACAAATCGTCAAATACATACTTTAACCCCTAATATATATTTACCAACATTTTTAAATGACAAATCTATTAGATTTTTTTATTAACCAGCAATAAAACGTTATACGCAAGACGGTTTGACAGCTGTCAAAAAATATTTGAAAATCGAAATTCCCAATAATAATAAGACTGGCCGAAAACTCTTGTCGAGTCAACATTCAAACGATTGTCAAATGCCTGTCGATCACTATCGGCTTTCTACGTTGACACGATCGAAAAGATTGATAAGATAAAATAACAAGTGATATACTGACAGTTTAATCGAATCGAAGATATGTTTGATTTTATTTTCTAAATAAGTTTACTATTTGTTTTCTTTTTTGGAAATTGTAAGCTTAGAAAAAGGCTAAAATTACATATTACCCTTTTTCTAATAAAAATTTGAAAAAAAAATGTACTCTTGCAAGAATTAAAATTTTTGTTTTCAAATAATTTGGACCATTATACAATCACCGCTATAGTGTAAGAATTACTGGAGATTATGTGACAATCTAGATAAAAAATTAACAGTGCATATAGGTATTTAATTTTAAAATACCTAATTGTTTAATTGATAATAATAGCAATCAGTCTCTATGCTAGTGTGAATATACCTACATACTTGTATTAACGTCAAGATGACGTTCCATTCGATATTTAATTTGATTAAAAGGAAGATTATAAGCTTTTGGTGGTAGGACTAGACGAACCAAACACTGGATGAACATCTGAAAGTAAAAGAAAAAAAGAAAAGAAGAAAAGTAAGAGTCTGACACTATCTCCCGCTCCGCCCAAGAGCGCGGATGTCATTAGGATGATTTTCCCACCCAATAAAAAAAAAAAAAAAAAAAAAAAACATGAGAAAGATGACGGGTTTGATTTATAAAAAAAAAAACAGTGTCATAATTGATTAGCAGATTCGTAATTCAATATTGAATTGGGATAATTTGAATTTAGAAGCCGCTAATCAGAAATTTAAAGCAAATATATGGTTAGCGAGATTGAAGTTGAGCATTTAAGATGATGACTAAATGAGAATTGATGAGACAGACATGTTACTCGACACTTAAGTTAAATTAAATAATTTATAAATAGTATAAGAGTAAATGAAAGATCAAGAGCAGTTTTCAAATATGTAAGTACACTCGACAGTACTTTGAGCAAACGAGGCTTATTTTTGTACTGTTGAGTAATGAAAAAAGGAAATTCCAATAAAAGTCAACTTTGTAGTACTCGGCGAAAACCGCTCCTCAAAACAGTCGCAATGAATCATAAGAGCATAAAATAAAAGATAATGACTCTCATATAACAAACGCAGGTATTAAACCAACCGTTTTATCACGAAACACTATCTCCTGATATACCACGAACATGATCGCGACTACTGAAGCTTATTAGACCGATAACATTACTAGCGTCACTTGTTAATTAATATATTCTAATGCTCCATTGACTAATACGTAGATTAGATTCGTAGGTATTAATTCCATAGTGGAAATGATTTCGTTTACGTCACATCACAATGCATGGTTCTAAGATAAACCACCTAATAGCATGGATAATTCGAAATTCGAACGGCATTTGAATTTGGAATTACCTAGCGATTTTGTTAAAGTGATATGAAAGAAAAGGAAGCTAGTGACGCATATAGTTAGCATGACGGTGGACAGGATAGAATGGAAGGAAAAAACGTGTTGCGCCGACCCCAAATAAAATGGGACAAGGGGCAGGAAAATGATGATGATGATATCGATTTTGTTAAAAAGTTAAAAAAAAATAAGTTTCAAATTGAGTGCAGCCACTTGTACATATATGTAAAGTTTTGTTTTGGAAAAGGATAGGTAGAATATAATAATATTGGTGTTGTTAAAAATTCTTACCACCCGAAAAAGTAATTTTACAGTATAACAATCACAGTAAAGGATACGCAACTATTAAATTTACTCGTATCTCTTAAGGGTCCTTTTTTACTCGCGTATCGTCAATATTGAGCATAGTTTTAAAGTTTGTTACTTCATTTAAGCAATCCAACGTGATGATTGACGAAAAAGCAATGCGAAAAAATAGAGATATTGCCTGAAAACTCTGTTAGCATTCGGTAATTCCGTGATTTACTCGAATATTTTACAAAACTTGTTCCAGAAAATACATGTTTTTTAACCCTTAAAAGTTTTTGGAAAAAATTGTCGTTATTCAGAATCTTGATTAAATTTGCGAGGTTTCTATTATGAAATGTCAAAGTTCATGCAAAATAGCAGATTTTTAGAGGTCTTTACTGGATTAGTTTTACACAAATTTATAAATTGATTTCAATAGAAGCCTAGATAGTATCCACAAGACTGTTTTTCCAAAACATTTAATGAAAAATGTGTAATCAGTTGTATTAAAAACAGTGAAAATGTATGTCGAGTTGGATGCCCTTAAATAGATGATAAGCAATGCCAACATACTAAGAATCTCAGTATTTGCTTAGTCTTATCCCCATTATTTGAAGTTGATACTATTCGACTTTCGTCACCAGACGTGTCTCTACTAGGTCGTCGAAACATCCTAAGTGTTAGACTTTGGGTCATTGTTTACGAAGGACATCCAGACTACCCTAATAAGATAATTTCAACAAAATATAGCAGCAAAAATCATAAATTCGTCATCTTTAGTCTTGTATAACGAGTAGACGTACAAATTTTGCGAAACAAACCGTAAAGCTAATAGACTCACAAATTATTCTATGGATACTAACAAAGAAACAGATCATCTCAGTCCAATTCTGGTGATTGAAATATATTGCATTGTATACAGAAGCATTATAATATTGAGCAAAAATTAGATCTAATAAAGCCTGTCATAAATATCATTGATGCATTATTGATGGTCTTAGTAAGGTGTGGCGAATGTGGCGATACAATGTATAAAATTGAATACTAGCGGATGTCACACAAAGAGTTTCAAGGTCTCCTGTTACTAATACAGTTCTGTATGATTTGTTTTGCCTTTCCGAAGGACAGTGTCAATGTCATAGCGACGATTTGTATTGTTGTTTTATTCATTTTTCCTGACGAAATGATTAACCTGACTGTTCCTAATTTTGAAAAATCTTATTGACTAATCTAAAATTAATATTAAAAACTGAAGTTTGCAAAATCGAACTTGTAAGTTAATGCAACCTAAAGATTTGGAGGCGTATTTTGACACTCGTGAAGAAATCAAGACCGGTACGGTAAATAAAAAAGAGTGATAACCTAACCTAACTAACATATTTAGTTCCATAACAAAATTATTACTTTTAAGCAATTCGGAAAAGTCTTCGAGAATAATTTACACAGGTAATTTTGTATGGGACATTCGGTGCGCGAGTCTAACTCGGATTTTACTTGAGGTATCTACATATTATTGAACAACTCCACTAGCTATATTCTTATATATATGATACATTTAAAACAAACACTGCTAACTAGATATTTTAAAATGGATGAGATATTCTAAAGTCTTATTGAATAACACAGTAAAAAATTATATAAACATATTTCCTTTATAGTCGGAAATAACTACATTACCCCTAGCCTTAAATCTAAATAAAATAATCTTCTTTGTCGCATTTTCATTTGCATCTCTATTTCCCTTTCCATCTGTCACAATTTTTGTCAGTAATAGGTATTAATTAAACGTATACTAATTTAAAATGTATCCAATACGATAATTAATCATTATTTGACACTTTGTGGGCTCATTTGCAGTCCGAATTTGGTTTTGATTACAATTTGACGCTAATTATCTACAATACCAATTACTGAATTCACACAGTCGACAAATCAATTCACTATTCATCTGTGAACAACATTTATCAACAGTAGTATTTTAAAGAAGTAAAGTGTTTGTAGGAGGTAATCTCAGAAATTACTGTTCCGATTGGTAAAATTTGTTCACCAATAGAAAGCTGCTTTATTCTTAAGTGATATTGGCTATATTTTTTGTACGGAGGCGAAGCCCCGGACAAAGCTAGTGGTTTCATAAATCATTTTGTAAATGAGACGTTTAAATTTTATGAATAGAATTTTTTCCAAAAGTTCAACACATTTTCTGTTAGAGAATGTTCAAAATTATATATACTTATATATTTCCTAACACCAAATTCCCTTTCATCATCTGCGACGTAACTCTGTAGTTTATTTACTTTGATCTTCCATTAACTATCTCTTTAATCATTATAACTGTAATCCCTAATTAGAAATGTCTCTCTTAACTCCTAATCTGTTGAACGTTGTTTATTATTCAGCCCATCTCGCTCAGAAGCTCTGGTCCTTTGGTCATATTAGATAGGCTTCTCGTATGAGCAGTATTATTTTATTCAACAAGTGGGTTTGTTGCGGATTTGTTGCGCCCAATTTTCGTGGCCTGAATATTAAAAGAAGAACCTTTGAGTTTAGAAAAATGAAAGTCTTACTATGCCTGAATTTATAGAGATTTCTGGTGACATTTGAGAATGTGATGTGTAACGAAATCTTTATAAATCAATGAGTGATTAACCAAGAAATACGAGTATGTTTTTTTTTGTAAAAGATGGAAGACATTTATTGTCTGATATTCCTTGCTAATTTTCCTTAACCAAATCTTTACAGACGCAAATCATTATTAAATACTCGATACCATTCAAAATATTGAAGACCACATTGGTCTATATTCAGAACTAAATAGACACGACGATAACAATTACGAAGATCATGGATGAAACAAAATTAATAAACTCACTTTAAATAACTTCGGCAATGAAATTAATGTAATTGACACAACTCAAAAGTAAAATAATTTGCCACAATATCATAAATGATAAATGCTTACGCTACAATTATTTCCGATGACTGATAAGGAGTGTAAAATTTTTCAATCGTCATTTCTTATATTAATGTTTGTTTGATGATTAGAACATGTAATATTTGTGAATCAGCTGAATGTCAACTGGCTTAAAATATTTTGGAATTTTTATTATTATGCTTTAGTATGATTGTATTTATTAGATTATGATATCCATTAATAAAAGTAACAATGACCTTCTTACGCCCGTTTACAGCGATAAAATTTAAAAGATTTTTTTATTAAGTTAGAATAATGTTTATTAATAGTAATACAAACAAGCGTAATCATTTCAAAGTGGAGTTGCAAAATTTAGCTCTCCAAGCTAAATTCTCAATAACATTTGGGAGTTTGATGTCGTAAAGCAGAATATGGTAATAAATTACGTGAAGTGGACAAACAAATACTACTCTAAAGTTTCAACAAAAACAACATAAAATCATACGGTCATACATTATCAGACAAACAAGGCCAAAGTTAAGAAGGAAGTGGTCATGAGCTGGTGAAGGAAACGCTTATGCAATCCGATACGGTATGATATGACAGTATCTCCTTCTAGTGTCATTAGCATATTGTTTTGACGATACTCAATAAGATGGACAGAATGACGGGAATCGGAATAATTTAGAACAGTGCGCTTTCAAAAGTACTCTTGTTGCTTCATCCACGTTTATCTTTATCATTATTATCTTCCATTTTCCTTATCCATTTTCCAATATATTCAGTCAGTTCAAGATGCGTCTTTTCTACACGTTTTTCTTAAGCAACATCTTAATAATTACCTTCTGACCAAACATAGTATTTTTCAAATAGTTTATCCACTGTTTCTTTGTTTCTCTCCTACTATTATATCCAAACTTTCCGCACGATATTTTCCTCATTCCTATTAGATACGTTTATTGTATCTGGTAGAGTTCTGTGGTTTCTCTCTGTATACAAGTTGGCTTAGAAACCAAACATTCTTGCATTTGCTATCTTATTATTTTTGTTATTTTACCCTGGCTAACTAGATTTTAGTCTCAGACATTATACATTATATTATTAAATAGTAGCATTCAATTTAGCTTCCAAGATTTTAAAATTAACTTTGACTTTGAATTTTACGTTAATAAGTTTTAAAAAAATAACACTCTTGCCTAAAAGATATCTTAATGTCTCCAATTTTGAAGTCCAAGTTAGCTCAATGTCCTTTAAATTGAGCTGATTTAAACTAAATGCTGCATATTAAACTAAATGTTCCCTTATGTGGGAATACGTCCAAAAACTTATGGTAATGGTCTTTCCGCTATTGACATGTTTCAAATAGAGAATATGTTCGCCAGTAACATGCTTTGGAATGATTTCCAACTTATAAAAATGCACAGAAAGAGTTGAAAATCATTGCTTTGTATTGATTCATCAGAAAAATCTAAACAGAAAATATTACGAAAATATATATTATTTACAAAGCCGTGGATTACTCCTTATCCAAGAATATTAATGACACCCTATGAATATATTATCAGCGTTAGATATGTCATCCAGTGACGTCCAGTTAATATGTACAAGCGCACAGAAAGAGTATCGATTAAAATCATTTTGCTTCTTATTGATTCATTAGGAGAATCGTGATTTAAAATATTTCTGTGTTGCTATTTGGATTGGAAAACAATTGATAGTTACGCCCATGTTATGTGCTTTGTTTAGATTTTAAGCCGGAATGGACATCAAGATAATATCGGGCGCTAAGGACTGTTTTTTAGATCTGTTTATACAAATTATCTATGACATTTAAACGAACATAATAATATTGTAAATTGAGTTGTTTATCATTAAAAAACTCAGGAAAAATGCATTTTTTACCAAAAACTCGCGGATGAGTTTTATCTTTAAAATCAAAAACTACATACCAAAATAGTTTACAGAGTAGTATTAATCCAAGGAAAGTAATGCACATGTGTCTATTTTGGGCAGCACTTGGTCCAACTGCCATACATGTATGGCCAACGTCCTTTAAACAAAGCTACTATTTGTTACCGTTAAGATAAAAGAATAAGTTTTACTGCAACCAAAAGTCAGAAAACTTAAGATTACATTTTGACCAAACAAAAGTTGGTTAAACGATAAATTAGGTATCAAAAGAGCAACTTTCTAACAAGAATACTTACTAAACAAACATGAATGATTTAGATCCCGCTTCAAAACTTGGGAACAAAGACTGACCGCGCGTGTAGCTAGCAGTTTTAGTAGCGCAATTTTCTGTTGCGAATTTGCGATTAATTTGATATAAGAAGTTAGTGATGAAATGTAATGGCTTAGGCTTTGTTGTGGAAAATCTTTTATCTATTGTCTTTATCAACAGAAATAGCCAAATAAGGGGTTTTGTACTATCCTTATGCTATAACAGCTTTATTGTTTTAAGGATTTTTTTTATGTTTCTTTACTATATGCACGGTTTTTCTTTTGTTTTTTTAGACTTCAAACAGGCATTCAGCATTTTAACTGAATGAAATGATTTCAGTCACCCACAGCTAATAATAGGTTTGAGGTCTTACCACGAGCTCGATCAAACGTGATCTATTCGACGACCTTAACTGGACTGTTAAAGGGATGGAGCATCATAGGGTGTATAGCTCTATCTCCCTTTCTCGCTCGCATACTTTACATTTTAACACGGCATGGTAATAGCCCTTAGTCTCTTTTCTTCCAAACTTCTTTCTTCTCTTTCTACTTTTTCTCCTTCTTTATCAAATCCATCCAAAGGTTGTCTGTAAAAAATCTCTTTTAGCGATAATACCGCCCATTGTGACACCAGCTACTACTGTCATTTTATTTACGGTGTATAATAAAGAGTATATCTATCCACTTTTTGGTTCTGTGAATCCCTCATCTAGAAGTTTTCCGTGATTTCGATGATACATTCTTTCGTCTTCATTCTGATTAAACAAGAAAACCTCCCGTTGTCATTAAAATGCTATATTTGCAAGGTTACCATATTTATAACTGTCTTTAGTTTCTCTCATTCGTTTCACTACATCGTTGGTTTTATCTTTATCTTTTGGCTTAGAGTTTTGCGTACTGTCTCAAAACAAAAGATGGTAGACAGAGATTAGGTTTTATCTGTGCCCGCGGTCCTCTATTTCGTGTTGGGTTTAAAGGGCCGTAACTTTCAGTTTCCGCAATATAATCTATGTTGGCAACAAAAAAAAAATTCTTTCGCTTAAACCGCAGAGAGAGAAGAAAAGTAATAAAAATGTTTGTAAAAATTTTGGTTTATATGAGTTTTAATTGAACCTAGAGTAATAGAATATAATTAAACGCATAACAGAAGCATTATAGACGAGGTTGTTCATCGAAAACAAAACAGCAGAGGCAATGCCCGCTAAAGGCACGGGAAATTTCTCAAAAGGAAACCCGTGATTCTAGAACGCAAAGGACACAGTTGTGGTCTTAGTTAATAAAAGTTTAACACGTCCACCCGCTTCTTAAAAAAGTGTGATTTATGCGTGACCAATGAAGATGACTGTAGACATTGTTTTACCTGTAGAGCAATTTTAGCGCCACATTACGTCCCTTAGCTAACAACACCGCATAAGTCATTTTTGCCAACTTTACAGGAAACGAAAAAAACTGTGCGGTGTTGAGAGGCCAGCCAACTTACACGCTGTCACTATTTTTCGAATTATGGGTTCTGATTGGCTGAAATCTATATCATGTGACCAATGGTTAGACGCGCAATGAGCAGCTCTATCTAAAGGCATTCAAATGTGAAAACTACCAATTTTTTAATTTACAGGAAATGAAAAAAACTGTGCGGTGTTGAAAGGCCAGCCGACTTGCACGCTGTCACTATTTTTCGAATTATGGCTTCTGATTAGCTGAAATCTATATCATGTGACCAATGGTTAGACGCGCAATGAGCAGCTCCATCTAAAGGCATTCAAATGTGAAAACCACCAATTTTCGACTTGAGCGGTGTTGTAAGCTAAGGGACGATTAGTTTTGATTGAAATCATACAGTTAACTCACTTAGTGATAATATTTTCAATAGAAGATAACGTGAAGAACATCATATTACTGAAGCATGCTCATCACCATGACATTGTGACGTCGTAACGTGGCAGTAGTCAGTGAAATTATTTGCATAGCTGTGCAAATATTATTTTCACGTTTCTCTTACATATCTTAGGGATCCTTAAGTCGACAGTGAATGAATTATATTTACTTCTAGACAAGCGTGTTCCATTGCTGACCACTTTTTTGCTTATTATCAGGTAAGATAACTCAAATATTTAAAAAAGAATATATTTTTTTTATTCCAATGATTTAGTAGTTACACTAATCATGATCACGATGGAGGACTAGGTTAGAAGCTTTCTGCCTTTTGCTTCAGTTAGGGGATATAGAACCTTATATCACAGGCGGTAGTTATCAGCTATCTGCATGGGCCGCCAGTTTGTTTAAACAACAAACCGATCATCATCACAATCAATTAACAATCAATTAATCAATCTACTTTTTTAAATTAATTCTTAATCTTTTTTATGCACCTGCCATGTTTTCTCGTCACCACCCTTGGTTTGCTGGTAGAGAGTGTCTAAAGCCACCTTTGTGCCTTTTTGTTGCATGAAGTTTTAATAAATAAATAAATCATTATAATTTCACATTGGAATCACCCACTGCTTGATACAGGCCTTCCCTTTTCGTAGACCATCTTTCCAGTTGCGTACGTTTTATTTTTCTTGAGAAAGAAAGAAAGAAAAATATTTTATTTGGCACACGTACACAGATACACACTATGTAGAAACAACATGTAAACACTTAAGAATAACTAAAATTGTGTGTCTCGTCCCTCACCAAATAGGTCCAGTTCAGCAAAAATGCCAGACAACGTCGTGGTGACGCTGATTTTCAACTGAAACTCAAAACAACTTCTTAGGTTTTTTTTTTTGGTAGCAAAGTCATCTAAAAATCCCAGTCCTGTTCCTTCGTTGCCTTTCTTGCCGTACCAGGGCCGAGTCTTCCTTTCAGAATCGGACCCTTGGCCCCAGTAGGCTTCGACCCTGCTGGGCCTATACAGTTGCTGACATATCCTTGAGTGAGAATTCATCATATTATATCTTCTCCTGTTCTGGATAGGTCGAAAAAGAGTGTCAGATTTTACTAATTAAAACTTGTCTGTGTTTTTTCAGTTATTTTCTTTTTATTCTTGATATGTTCGCGGTTGACCGCTATCTCACCTGATGGAAAGCGACGATGCAGTCGACGATGGAGCGCGCTTACCTAGAAGTAACCTATTCACTCTAGTGTGGTTTTGCAATCCAGTGTCACGGTAACTCTCTCGTCAAGGTTTTCGAGCCACTGAATAAAACAATATAGCAACTTAATTTAAATGGCCCTCATATGTAGTGTGTTTTCTAGTTGTCATGATAATAATTGATTAGTAAAACGCTCGTCTTGTTTCGGCCTGTCATCACATATTTCTGAAAGCGCCTCGCAACATTACTTTACTCATCGAGAAAGTAACGAGCCATGAATATTGTATTACCGTATATGATTTTAGACGTTATTATGTATAAAGGAACTTTTTATGGCTGGCACAGATATTTTTCTAATAATTTTTTATTTGTAGGTAAATTGAAACTGGTTAAATCAGATTACAAAATTTTTGATTAATGAACCTAGTTGTGACTAGGACGGAAACTTATTTAACTTTTTTTTTATATTTATGAGTTCTACAAACCGAGAATTTTTTGGTTTTAAACTAGTTTCAAGACAAATTTCAGAGGAAAAACGATGTCGATGGTTAGATTGTCGTAGATGCGCCATTTTTCGCTTAGATGTGGCACCTGAGTGCCATTTGACTGGTTTTTACTCTGGTTTTACGTTACTTTAGAAATTATCCATAGTTACATTACAAATTATAATACAATTTGAAAAAGTCAAGACAAAACGTCCAACAAAAATATATTTTTTTTTAAGATTTTTAATATTGGAATTATTGACTAGCTTCTGCCAGCGGCTCCGCCTGCGCGAAAATGTTTTTCCATACTAATTTTGGACTTTTCATCCCTTTGGGGGTGTATCCCTTAGGTAAATTTGTAAAATCCTCACTTAGCACTCGCCTGCGTCATAAAAAGAAACCTTGTGCAAAATTTCACGCTCCCAGTTCCAGTATTTTTTTTTGACCTGTGCAATAGCCCCCCACCGACCGTGTTCCCACGTTGTCGTCGTGGTGGGGCTTGCGTGTCTTTATGACCTTGAGGGCTATGCCGGTAGAGCTACTCATGCCGGAAGGCCTCAAGCGAGAGACCAGACCAAGAGGAACACACAGGCGGAGTCCAGACGGACCGCCAAGGAGGGTGCACTGTCCAGAAGCATCGGCACCAACAGCTGTTGGTGTTTTTGGACAGTAATTTTGAGAGAGTGGGTTCGCCTCGGGTACGCGTCTGCTTATCAGACGTGACCACGATGGCGAACGCGTTATTGGGGACCCCACCCCAATGTAAAAAAAAGGCAAAGCTGTGTTCAGCACCAATATGGACGCGTCTCCCAAAGAACTATTACCCCAGGAGGGTACCGCCTGCACCGCAGGCGGAGAATCCCTCCCCGAGCAGAGCTCGGGCTGCCCCTCGTATTCTGGGGGGGGCAAAGAGCGCGTCAGGTCCCAAAAGGACCTGTTACCGTCCTTCGTGGACGCAAGGAGCCAGGGTGGCTCACCCATCGGAAGCGCGGAGTCCCTGGGACCTGTTCCCAGCACGTCCGCTGCACCGGTGGGTCCTGCAGAGGCCGGCAGGAGCTTCGGCCTCAGGGAGGTGAGCGGAGACGCGGCGTCGGACTCCGATGCCGCGTCTTCGCTTGGATCGGAGAGGATGGAGGTGGAGGAGTCCACCTCCAAGACCCAGTTCCTCAAGCGCCGCATGTTGGGGGATGGCCGGAGGACATCCTCCGACGACGACGAACTGGGCGTATCGGCCCGCAAAGTCTCCACCGCTGTGCGGGGTGCGGGCCGAAAGATGGGGAAGGGGAGCCGGCGCAACGCCGAGGAAGTGGCCCGGCGATCCCTCAAAGTCGCCAGGGAGGGGTGCCAACTCGGGGCACTCAGTGGCCTGGTCGGCCCTCCGCAACCGGAGCCTTCGGGCAGTGAGCCAGAAGGTTTGGAGGAGGCGCTGAACAGGTTCACGGAGATCGTGGCAGCTGCCATATCAGGCGTGGCCAAAAAAAGGGAGAGGGTTGCCAAGAGGCGATCCATCTCCCAGGCCATGACCTCGATAACGGAGGCACTAGGTATCGTCCTGGAGCCGTTCAAGCGATCCCTCAATAAGAGGATTGAACGGCTCGAGGCGGACCTGGCCGGTCTCCGTGGATCTGGCCCTGAGGTGGCGCAGGTGGCGCAAAAAGGGGGATGCAAGCAGGGGCAGAGTCGGTCCCAGCCCTTGCCCCGGGCGGAGAGCGAGTTGCTGACCCTGCTGCGGCAGGAGCTGGCCGCCTTCCGGCAGCAGCAACTGGAACAGCAGCAGCAGTTCCAGGAGCGGGTCCAGCGGCAATTCGCTGTCCTGGAGGGCATAGTGCTGCGCCCCCCGCTTGCGGCCTCCGGCGTGAAAAGGGCGGTGTCGTACGCCGCCGCCGCCGCGGCCACGGCTGCTGCGCCAAAGGCGGGCCCGTCGGGGCATCCAGCGCGTGGAACCCAGGTGTCGGAGCCGGCGAGGCCGGTCCCGGCGCCCAAGCAGCAGCAGCGGCAGGGGAAACCTGCTCCTCCCCCGAAAGGCAGAGCGGTGCCTGCCGCTAAATCGGCGGGGCCTTCCGCGGCGGCGGCGACTAGGCCGCGCCTGCCGCCTCCCTTGCCTGAAGAACCCTCGGCTGGCGCCGAATGGACGGTCGCCGGCGCCAGCAGGAAGGCGGGCAAGGCGGCCAGAGCGGCGAAGAAGCGCGAGCGGCGGCAGCAGCGCAAGAAGCGGGCCATGGCAGCCAGGCTTCGCGCCCCAAATTCCGCAGCTGTAGTGATCACACTACAGCCAGCTGCGGAAAAGAAGGGCGTGAGCTATGACAAGGTCATGGCGAAGGCGAAGCAGGCGGTGGTGGATCACCTCGACGAGTTCGGAGCCTCTGAAGGCTTCCGAATGAGGCGCACCGCAACCGGGGCCCGAATATTGGAGGTCCCTGGTGCGGACAGCGGCCCTGCCGCGGACGCCCTGGCCGCAAGGATCAGGGCGTCCCTGGACGTCGAGGAGGTCCGAGTGTCCAGGCCCACAAAGTGCATGGACATGCGCATCATGGGCCTGGATGACTCCGTTAGGGTGGAAGAGGTGGTGGCCGCCGTCGTCAGGGCGGGAGGATGCCAGGCCGATCAAGTGCGGGCTGGCACCATCCGTGCTGACAGCACGGGCATGCGGGCCGTTACGGTCAGCTGCCCCGTGTCGGCGGCCAAAGCCATCACGGCTGTAGGCCGTAGGCTCTTGGTGGGCTGGGTCTCCGCGCAGGTAAAACTGCTGGAGCCCAGACCTCTGCGGTGTTACCGCTGCCACGTGGGGCACCACGTGGGGGCCCATTGCGCCGCGGAGGTGGACCGCAGCGACCGCTGCTACCAGTGCGGTCAGGCCGGTCACAAGGCCGTCGAATGCCGTGCAACGCCGCACTGCTACGCATGTGCGGCGGCAGGCAAGCCGGCCGACCACCGGGCTGGGGGCAGGTCCTGCGACCCCCCCGCCAAGGCCAAGGCCAAAGTTAAAAGGCCCGTCCACCCTGACGTACTAACCGCCGCAGCCGCCTCCTTGGCTGCCGCCGCTGTCGCCGTCGCACCCGCCGCGGCAGGGCCCTCACGGGGGGCTCGGGAGGAGACTGTAATGGACTGTCAATAACGACCCCATTACGTCTCCTCCAGGCGAACATCAACCACTGCGCCCCCGCTCAGGATCTGTTGCTCCAGAGCATGGCGCAGTGGTCGATCAATATCGCCGTGGTCTCCGAGCCGTACAATGTCCTGCCCAGGGGAGACTGGGTGCGGGACCTGGACGGCTCGGTGACCCTAATTTCGTCGGCCGCCGCCGGTACCCCGACCCTCGAGGCCGTCACGAGGGGACGGGGTTGCGTGGCAGCACGGTTCGGGGACATTGCAGTGGTAGGCGTCTACCTGTCCCCGAGCAGATCTCTCGGCGATCTTCACATCTCCCTAATGGAGCTGAAAGCCGTCGTCGCTGGGTTTGGTTCCCTCCCCGTGGTCGTTTGCGGGGACTTCAATGCCAAGAACTTGGCTTG